>JANKKI010000027.1:7127500-8554228 GCA_025175665.1 Cinchona pubescens | reverse complement strand
CAAAATCTTAGAACTTCGCTTTTGGAATTAGCGCACGTATGCAAGGATTGGCGTGCACGTGCGCCTACCTTTCCAACTCTAATTTTATTCTCAATGTCAATTGAATTTGGAAAAATACAAAACACGGAAGTTGCAGCTCTTTTCCTTGTCTTTCCAACGCATCTTGAATCAACTTAATCGGTGCTCGAGCAGAAAGTTATGCTCAAATAAAATTTGATGGATTCACTACATTTTGTCCTTTTAACTCCTTTTGCACTTCAAACGTACAAAATCTAAGAATAAATCAATTGAACCCATAATTAACTCAAATATTACTTACAACACGTAAAAATGAGGTAAATGATAAGTAAAACTTAAGATATTTATGAGCTTATCACTTGCTTAATGCATGACACTCGTTGTTGCTGTTTTAGTAGTTTATAGGAAAACTTCACTTTTGATTAGACTAAGTAGTATAAAGACCCAACAAGCCTGGTAATCACCGGCCCAATCCTCGTCGGAACAATTCTGTCCCTTATACACAGTAGGAATTTGAAAAGAAAAGAGTGTCAAAATCTTATTCACCACAATAGATATAACATTAATAGGGTTTTGCCTAACTCAAACTATATTGGATTGTAGTTCATAAGTGTTCCCTAAAAATTCACAAACCAAATCCAGTCTCCCTGATAATCTTGGATTAAAGCAAAACTTTCCCCAATTTCTTCTGTCAATTTTGCTTATAAAATAATCCCGAAGTTCATTAGTTTCATGACAAGAGCACCACTTTGTTTCACTTAAATCAAAGCAACATTGATAGCACACATTCTTTGTATTCATCAATTTTTCAGCCACATATTGAGCCTCAATACTGATAAATTTTTCCTTGTTCCAATTATCCAATGCAACACCCTGAAAATTAAAAAGATCCCACCTTAGCCTTGAAGAATTGCTTGGATGTAGATGGAAATAGAAGATTTTGGTTATGGGTGATGGTTTGTTGGAGGGAAGTTATGGGGATTTGTGGTGAGCACTGAAGACTTAAAGAGATTGTGGTGGATTTGGAATAGGGATTTTGTTTAGATTTTTGGGTAAGAAAATTAGATAATACAGAGAAGAGGATGAGTTTTTCCTTCTAGTTAGTAAGAAAGAAAAGAAGAAGAGTTTTAGGAGAGATTGGGAGTAGGCTATCAAAAAGAGAAATAAGGGAAACGAGTGGAGTGTTTTAAAATTCAATTCTCAATACTGTCTCATTATACGCGGTGAGATGAGTTTGACTTTAAAAGGTTAGCTCATAGCAAAAACTGCTTCTACTTCTTGAATTGGGGTGTTTGCCACGTGAATGAAATTACCTTGGAGGGTTCACCTTCGCAAAAATTGCTTCTACCCAAATCTAGATGGTATAAGCCTTGGCTTCACCATGGTGATTGACTCAATGCCTTTGGTGAAGTTTGCTTCTGTCCAAGTTAACCTTTGTTTTTCAAACAATCCCCAAATTGAACTCTTAAGGAGTTGGTGGCAATTGAACAATAATTAAAATCAAAAATGTAGAAATGAATAATTCTAAAATAAGGTAAAATGAAAAGAAAGTAAATTTTTGTGGTTTCCTCCCAAGGATCGCTTTAAGTCATTAACTTGACTTCCTATATTGATCAAGCTGAGAGTGTTGTGCCCTTCTTCCACTTCTCCACCATGATACACTTTGAGTCGAATAGCATTGACCTTAAACATGGAATCCTTTCCTTCAATCTCGACCACACCATAAAGGAATATTTGTAATACCTCATAAGATCCACACCATCTGGACTTAAGTAAGACGAGAATTATAGAGAAACAATTTGTCACCTATGTGGAATTCCTTGTACAAAATGTTTCTATCATACCACTTCTTGGTTCTTTCCTTG
The DNA here is from genome assembly GCA_025175665.1 of Cinchona pubescens. Classification (NCBI taxonomy): domain Eukaryota; kingdom Viridiplantae; phylum Streptophyta; class Magnoliopsida; order Gentianales; family Rubiaceae; genus Cinchona; species Cinchona pubescens. The sequence continues at coordinate 8,552,345 of JANKKI010000027.1, read as the reverse complement.
TAGAGTCTTGGATTGTTGTAAGCTTTTCCTCAAAATTCCTCCAACTCATAGAGTTCGAGATGACCTTTTTTTGCTAGTTAGTTTGCTTTAAACATTGATTAATCTTTGGCTGTCTCTAGTAGATGTCTATAAGAGACAACTAATAAGTGACATGCCTTTCGAATACCAACACATACGGTGAAGGATTCCATGTTTAAGGTCAATGCTATTCGACTCAAAGTGTATCATGGTGGAGAAGTGGAAGAAGGGCACAACAGGAATCATTAACAGTTGTTTCTAGGATTCATTTGAGTTCCCTATAAGATACCTCTGCATACCTTGAAGTTTGGGGATGATAAGCTAATGAAACCTTATGTATTACCCCACATTTTCACAATAAAGCTTCAAATTAAAAATTTTTGAATTGTGAACCTTCCTCACTAAGCATCGTTCATGGAACTCCACACCTTGAGAAGATATTTCGCTTGATTAATTTAGAAGACCATAAGAGATCATTGGTAGGTAATGTTGCTTCTTTCACCCACCTAGAGACATAGTCTACCAATGATGCTTTTGAGGGTCAGTGAGCAAACTGTCGACTTTTCAACCCTGAGGACTTTCTCAAAGTTAAGTTGAAGAACACGAAGTCTTTATCGCTGTCTCTTATGAGAGGCATCTCATCCTTCCTGGATAGATTTCCTGCTCTTTAACAAGCATCACATTGCTCCCCAAATAATCTAGCATCTCTAAATAGTACAGGCCAATATTTCACACTTTGAAGAACTTTAGTAGTTGTACGATGGTTTCCAAGATGACCTCGTATAGGGGAAGAGTGACACATTCTTAATACATTCTCCATCTCTTCCTTATGAACACATCTTCGGATCACTTGATCTCTACATCTTTTGTACAAGTATGGTTCATATCAAAAGTCAGGAAGTGGTAATTCAACAGAAAGTTATAGACACTAAAGATTNCTTTTGAATCTTGGTGATGGCTCTAAACTTGAAAAGTGGTTGGCCTGCATCTGTCTCTTATACACATCTAGATGTGTATAAGAGACAGGTTGGTAGATAGAAAGATTCAAGTCTAAGAAGGATGCCATCCTTCTTAGATATAAATATTTCAATGTAGTATGATCTGTATGCACAATTACTTTAGGACATGTCAAATATGAACAAAATTTGTCAAAGGCAAAGACTACAACTAGCAATTCTTTCTCAGTTGCGGAATAATTAATCTAAGCTCATTTAAAATCTTGCTAGCATAGTACACAATATGAAGAACTTTATCCTTTTTCTAATAGAAGGACTGCACCTGCAATATAATCACTTACATCACATAGTTGTAGTCTTTGCCTTTGACAAATTTTGTTCATATTTGACATGTTCACAAAATTCTGTCTCTTGGACATATCAGATGTGTATAAGAGACAGCCTTAAAACTATCTCTTATACATTGGTAGCTTCAACGACTTGTTCTATAAGATTTAGGGATAAGAGAAAATTTTCTTATGAACCATCGATAAAAACTAGAATGTCCCAAAACTTCTTATTTCTTTTACTTTGCCCTCCAACAAACCATCACCCATTCTACTTTAATCTTCTATTTATATCCATACCTTTAGTAGATTTTTGAATCTTTAACATTCCTCTCTATAACATAAAATCTGTTTCCATCTAATTTAAAGCAAGATTAATGTCTTCACAATGTTAAAGAACCAAAGACAAATTAGCCAAATAGTCACCAAAAGTGGTTCGAAACATAGAAAAGTCGTCCTTAAAAACCTCAACACACTTTTCAATCATATCATGAAATATAGCGAACATGCATATAGTATAAAATTTTAATGGCTGTCTCTTATACACATCTAGATGTGTATAAGAGACAGGGAATACTTAGAAATTTTGATTTATGCTTCCTTAGAACATCAATAATCTTTGCAATTGATCACCATACAAGTATGTACTCACAATAACAGGTCTCTTATACACATCTCCCAGATGTGTATAAGAGACAGAGGTAAGAGAGTGGTAACCAACGCACCCCCNAACTTCAGGGTATGCAGAGGCTGTTTACTAAGTGAGTGAAAGAGGTCTCAAAAAGAGACATCTGAGTAGGCTGTCTCTTATACACATCTAGCTTTTAGACAGCTAACAGCTAAGCCACATCAAATAGAATATGTTTCTTTCCATTCCTCGTGCCCATATTTCTCCGAAACAATCCTCTCTACATTTTGAGTCAAGGGCTCCTTCTCTCTTCCCTAGAGACCCACTCTACTCGTTGGGCCGTTGGGTGAGACATTGGGAAAAGAACTTTAACTTAGTTCAAAAGCAACCAAAATATGCTTATCATCCCCAAACTTCAGGGTATGCAGAGGTATCAAATAGGGCTCCTAAACCGATCTTACCTGGGATCGCAAATCCCAAGTTTGTCTATAAGATACACATCTAGATGTGTATAAGAGACAGATCTTAAAATTTGTAACTCTTTCATGGCCATATCTTTCCCCTTTAAGAATGGGAAATCTTTCCATTACATGAATCCAATATTTGATTAATGATATCAACCCAAGTACATCTAGATGTGTATAAGAGACAGGTCACTAATCAAAAGTCACGAAATTCCATTTCTCGGGGATGTCCTCAGCGTCGAGGAACAACTACTCGGGTGTACGTGTCATGAGCCCTGGCCAAAAGTTTCAATCAATTCCTACCAATACCCACACTAGGAAAAAGCAACCCCAAAGATTTGGGACCAAATGAGTAAACAGAATTCCATACTCGATCTCATAGAAACATAGAGAATTCTATAGAAAACTGTATTCTTGCACATCAATGAGTGCTCTCCTAGTTGATCAAAATGGTCTCCAAACATTAATGGCAGTTCTATATCTTTCTCCATTTCTAGAATGACAATATTTGTCGGAAGGTACCACTTATCCACTTTGACCAGGACATCTTCTACTATCCCTAAGGGATACTTGAGTCTTCTATCTACCAACTGGAGTGAGATGTTTTTAGGTTTTATGATGTTAACCCTATAGATAAACTAACGCAACCCAGAATTGATGCAGAACTCAAGAATGCCTTAGGCATTCTTGAGATTGATGCATCTATTCTAAGTCTGTCTCTTATTGAGATCTAGATGTATATAAGAGACAGAACTTGTAGCGAAAAGCTGATAATTGTCTTTTAGTGTTGATTGACATTTATGCTCTTATAGTCTTAACCTTAGTTTCAATTTTTAGCAAGTGTATATTCAATGCTTGGATTCCTGTTTGGATTTTCTCATAAAGTTTTTCTAAATAATGTTGAATGAATGTTTTCGACTGTAGAGGGGTATAAGCAACTTTAAAATCAGCCCCAAAAACCCTACATAGAAGTCCTACCAACACTATGAATTCTAACTTGCCAAATCCAAACAGGTTTAGCATTGGCATACAAGGCTAAAAATTGACTATAAGACTAATGTGACTAGCACTTGTACAAGTTAAGAAAACACAAAAAATAATAAATCTTAAGAACAAGTCGTGAAGCTAAATCCTAGGTCAAATAGGATTAAAGAGACCAATTCTTGAATATAGCTGAAACTAGGGTTTCCTCGACCCCTTCACGGTGATCAAATTCGTCTTCAAGTCTTGGGGCCTTTGGAGATTCACTAGAGAAGGTTCATGTTTGCTTATTCTTCATCTTGATTTTATTAACTTTTTGAGCCCCTGTATTCACAAGCCTAATGTCTTGAAGGACTTGTTGGCATTTCTTTTCGGTCGGTTGGACTTCTATGTAGGGTCTGTCTCTTATACACATCTAGATGTGTATAAGAGACAGGAGGAAAAGTTCAGTAGACAAAAATTTAAACAAATGATCGCGCCAAAGCAAGAAAAGGTGCAATATGTAGGGCTCAAATACAAAATTATCAAACACCAATGTTGAAAATGGATGTTGGAAAACGGCTTGTGAAATAAAGACATCGTGGAGCAACGAACCCTAAATCATGGAGCATATTGCTTGCCAACAAATAAACAAAACTGAAAAATATTTTTGAAAGATTGACCTAATCATGCTTAAAAAATTTCAGTACTAGCCAGATCTAGTAACTGTCTCTTATACACATCTAGATGTGTATAAGAGACAGCTTCTACAAGCACACAATTGTTATCCAAAAAGTTTTTGAACTTAACAAAAAAGAATGGAAATCATGAGGCTTACAAATTAGTTCAAGAAAAAATAAAAATATTAAGCAAGTAAGGAAGGGGACACACTATGAGTTATAAGAGAGGACCGTAACACGCTTACAAACCTGTCTCTTATACACTTAGGATTAGAGACAACTTTCTCCTTAGGGTTAATTGTTCTATTTTGAACATGATAAGGCCGAGAAGAATTATTTTAGACCAATTCCTATGCCCATTAGAACTAGACTCAACTCTAGGTTTACCTACATTTTTAAGTTGCCTTTCTACTTTTATGGCCTTTTCTACCATGTCAATGTAAATACGCAACTATACAATGTTGGTGACTTCCCTATCAAGACACTTTTTGAAGCTATCTATGATACTCTTCCACAGATTTATTATCTTGCCTTAAAGTTTGCAATGTTTGATGCGAATCAGAGAGATATGTTCTTGCAGGTAAAAATCTTTTGCTAACATGCAACTTTAAGGATGTCCAATCATTAATTGGTGGTTCTCTACACCTAATTCACTGGTTTTAAATTTATAAGACTACTCTAGATCACAATCACTAAATGATGCAATAGCTAATTGAGCCTTCTTTTGTTCAGAGTAGTTATGACAATAAAAAATAACCTCTATCTTCTTTTCCCATTCGAGATAGACATTAGGATTGAGATTACCTTGAAATGTAGGGATAGTCAATTTAATGTTACCAGTATCGTTGTCAACCTTACCTCCATCTACATGTCATCAAGTTCTTGACTCTTGCACCGGCACTGCATCTGCATCATACAATTCATCATCAGACTCATAATCATTAGAATCGTAATTAACGAGTTTGCTAGAATCTATGAGTTTGCTAGAATCTAATGATTTGAGCATGAGGCTCAACTCGACTATCTTCCTAAAGTTGCTCAATCCTCCTTTTAGTTATCATCTCAAGAGAGCATTAAATACCCTCAAGAGATATTGCCATTTCGGCCACATAAGACTCAAAGGCATTAACCCTTGAACTTTTCCCTTCTTGAGACATTTTAAACCTGGAAAAGAACAAAAACAAAAAGGAACAAGATATTTTGCTAATTAATGTTAGAAAAAATATATATAAAGAAACACCTCACATGATAACTAAAAAGAGTGTATAAGAGACAGGGCTCAAGATACACATCTAGATATTCTAGAGACTTAATTTTGAAAAATGGGGGGTTTTGAATTTTTTTTAATATAAAAACTACTAAAACAAAGTAAGCTGAAAAGAATTCAATTCAAGAAGAATCTTGGTTTTGGTCATATCCACCATGAGAATTTTACTAGTCGATCCTTAACACCAAAGATTATTTAATTTCTAAACCAAACACTAATTGAAGAATTAACCCGAATTCCGCATTTCAAAGTTGATTCTTATTTCTTTCTAAAGTTGGCTAATTTTCAACACGTGATCCAATTAACCTTAACCATTAATTTAATCCAACACGCGCCAAAGATTAATTAATAGAAGCATTAAAATCAACAAGAGCAATTAGGCTAATTAAACATAAACACACGCAATTATGCCAATTAATTGATTAAATTCAATAATGTTCTTCCGATGTGCATCAATTTTTAAAGCTGTCTACATGGGGTATTTTATAATGCATACTAGGGCTACAATCATTGTATAAGGATAAGAACTTGAAATCATACGAAAAGAGTCCAACCGACCGAAAAAATCTGCCAACAATAAAAAATCACATAAGTTCATTATATTGGGCTCATGTGCACTGCCTGATCTTCACGCATGTGTGCTCTAGCATTTTCTGAACTTTTCCTCCCTGGACTATAGTTGGATCATGTTTGATAATTTTGTGCGTTGGGCCTTCAAACCATACTTCACTTTCAACCTCGATTTTGACCTTGATGCTCTTAAAATTTGGGAAAGTATAAAATACAAAAGTTGTAGCTCTCTCTCTTAAATTTCCAACGCATCTTGAATCAATACGATCAGAGCTTGGACTTGAAAGTTACGCTTAAAATACAAAACAGCATCCGGAATAGCGTCATACTCGTGCATGTTTCTCCCTTAGCATTTTCTTTCTACACCTTTTTCATCTTTTGCAACTCTTTTTCACTTTAACCCTACAAAAACTAAGAATAACCAAATTAAGCTCAATAATAACTCAACTCTTGCTTACAACACATAAAAACATGGTAAATGACACATAAAAAATAGCACAAATATGAACTTATCAATGGCACACAATTTCACTCGTGTTTCACTCAAATTCAAGGCTTTTACCCTCTAATAAACTCCCCACTCTTGTCTTTTCCCACTCATTTAAATTCTCCTCAAAATCTTTCACAGACTTGAAAGTACATAACAAGAATGACACAAGCAATTACTAACACATAGAACACAATTAGTAGTTATAGACTAATGAAGCAAAGAAATAACAATGTAATGGCGGATCAATGTAACAAAGAACGTGTTGTAAGTTTGTAGAAAGTCAAACATCTAGATGTGTATAAGAGAAACTAGGGTTTCTCTGCTAGAAAGCATTTTGTATAGGAACAAGGGTATTTTCAATATTTCATAAGTGGTTTCTTCTTAATGAACCCAAGAGCTAAAAAGATAAAGAAACGGAAACAAATAAAGAAATTTTAGTTGAGAATGATTCTTTTAAGAAAGTAGGAAAAATGCAGCAATTTAATTCAATTCCTAGTAGGGGCAAGATTAGAACTATTCTAACTGGAAATAGGAAATAGTTGTAATCCAAGAGGGGAAAGGATTCAAGTAATGATGTAATCCAACTAAGAAAAGGATTGAAATTGTGCAAGTATAAAGAAACAAATGTGCTTTACAAAGTTCCTAATGCAAGAAGAACTTGGAAACCCTAATTCCGCTAGAGTTGGAATTCGACCTCTTTCTTTCTTTTTTCTATTTTTTTTTAACAGCCCACTGCACAAATTTCAGCAACAAGAATCAAACAATAACGTGAGCAACTTGCACAAAAAGAATTTGACAAACAATCAAAAATGGAAGAATAATGTTTTTGGCTATAAGGGAGGTATAAGTAACGTGAAAATCTGTCCCAAAAACCCTACATGGGAGTCCTTTCTACTAAAACTAGGAATTCTAACTTGCCAAATCTAAATAGGTTTAGGATTGGCACATAAGACTAAAAATTGGCCATAAGACTAATGTGGACTAACACTTGTCCAAGTTAAGAAGACACATAAAATAATAACTCTTAAAAACAAGTCTTGAAGCTAAATACTAAGTCAAATAGGATTAAAGTGGCCGATTCTTGAGTATGGCCGAAACTAGGGTTTCCTCGACCCCTTCATGGCGGATCAAATTCGTGTTCAAGTCTTGGGCCTTTGGACTTCACTAACTCCAACGCTTGACTTTCTTGGACTTCAAACTTGATTTTGTTGACTTGTAGAACTCCACCATTCACAAGCTTGATGTCTTAAAGGATTTGAACATCTCTTCTTGTATCATTTTAGTTCCTTTCCATTTAACCTCTAATAAATAGAAAGTGGTCTTGTACAACTTTTTCATAATTATATGGAATATACCTTTTTTTTGCCATTTGAAAAAAAAAAAAAAGAAAGTGGAATCAAATCGATTGATGCTTCCAAATCATAAAGTGTCTTCTCAAAATTCATCCCTCCAACAGTACATAGGATGGATAATGATACAACGTCTATTATTTAGAAGAGGTAGTCTCTTCTGTCTAATATACACATCTAGATGTGTATAAGAGACAGGTAGAACAATTTCTTCTTATTAGGAATAAGTTGCATCATGAATTTGGTATAGCTAGGCATCTTCTCAAGAGCTGTCCATGAGTACACATGTTAATTTTCAGTTTTTGAAGAATCTCTAAAAAACTCTTGAATTTACTATCCTCTTCCTTGGCCTTCAACTGATAAGGAAAAGAAATCCTAACTGGTACTTCTGATGGTGGAGTGTTAGTTTGAATGTCAGGTTTTCGCCTTGACGAAATCGTGTATTTCTTTTGTGATGGCTTTTCTTGCTTTCTTCATTCTTCTTGACCTTTTCAGTCCAGTTGTTTTCCCATTTCTCAATGTACAACCTTTGCTTGCTCCTTGAATTTGGAAATCTGTATCACTAGGTAATATCCCTAATGGTCTTTTTGTCGACATTTTTGCAATCTGTCCAACTTGAATTTCCAAGTTCATGCTTGAAACTTCCTAATTATTCATCCTTTTAGTGGTTGTTTGCGCAAAATAATTCATTGATTCTTTGTATTGGTGGAACTCCAACTATAGTTATTGAATTTAATTGGTGGAACTCCAACTATAGTGATTGAATTTAATTGGTGGAACTCCAACTATAGTGATTGAATTTAATTGGTGGAACTCCAACTATAGTGATTGAAATTTGTTAGATTGTTGCTGAGGTTGAAATTGTTGTTGCTGAAATGGGGGGCCTAGGATGTGTATTAGAGACAGAGTTGGAGGAGTCATCCCAATCTTTCTTGGGAAAATCAGCCACACCAAGCTCTGTCTCTTATACACATCTAGATGTGTATACCATAGACAGTTTTTAAGCTTTAGACCATAGACTAACCAGTTTGGCAATGTGTATTACAACAAGAGTTCTGCAAAATAGAAGAAGCAATTCATTGTACTACATTGGCCATTAGGATGATCACCTGTACAAAAGACGCAAATAAGTAGCTGTGGAGTGGCCACAGCATTTGCTGTCATTCTATCCGTCCATTTTGCCAGTTGCTTCAACTGATTTGTTATGAGATTTTATTGAGCCATCAATGCATCCATGTTGTTTAATTCAAGAACTCCTCTACGATGCTTCTTTTATTCAGAACTTGTTGAATGATGATAATTAGTTGACATTTTGTTAAGAAGCTCTTGAGCTTCCTCTACTATCTTATTCTGAGTTAATGATCCATTGGCTGACGAATCAACCGCCTCTTGCATCTCTATGTATAGACCGTTATAAAAGTCTAAATTTGTAACCACAACAGTAGACCATGATGAGGGCATTTGCAGCCAAAGCTTAGCCTTGTCCCTTAATGAGAAAGGAAACAGTCTGAGATTGAAAGCATCATAACTAACTCAGTTCTGCTTGCATGTATCACATACTTCCTCAAAATTCAACTGACATGTCGTCGAGGATCCTCACTTGGCAAACCTTCAAACTCTTGAACCCCAATTATGATAATCATGTTTTGATGATGACCAAATCGCACTAACAGTTTGTAAACAAGTTGGCCATTTACCTAATAGGGAGTTTCGGACGTAAATGATTGTCCGAAAGGAAGACAATTTGGATGATGATAATCGTCCGACACAAAGAACCTGAAGCCGTCTCGGACGAAGAACAGCGTCTGACCATGCCTCTAGGAGACATCTGTTTTCACCGGATATCAGGTTCATTCTTTCGTTCTGATGTCCGATTTTATACGTCTTCTTTATGGACGCAACGTCGGACATAGGGTTTAGCAGCGGCCACTGAAATGTCCAACGGCTAGTTTTCCAGTAAGCAGAAAATAGCCGTTGGAAAGTTGTTAGAAGCAGATTTTGGACAACTATAAATACCCCTAAGCCTGAATTAAATAAAAAAAGAGACTTCGACATTGATTACAAGTAATTCTTGAGCTAGTTGGGAGAAATAGTGGGTACAAGTGTTGTAATAGTGTAGGTAATTTTGTGAAAAGAGCATAGAAGTGTAAGAGTGGAGAGATAACAATTGTAACAAAAGGAGGTTGTGAGTGTAAAACTCTTGGCTCAACTAAAGAAAATTAGCGTGAGCAAGAGTGATCCTCATTTGTGTGCAAGAGGTTATTGTCTTACCTACTTTGAAGAGACTTTTAGTGGCTGAACTTCAAGTTGAGAACTTGGTAGTTGCCTTAAGAGAAGCTCTTTGTGAATGTACTCCAAGCTTGAGAAGCTTGGGAGTTTGGTTTGCATTTCTTAATCTTAATCTTTTTATTGGTTCTTTGTGATTCAATTGTTGAATCTCTACTTGTGATTATTTGTGCTTAAGCAAATGGCAATAAAGTTTGAATTTCCATTAAGCACATTAAAAGGATTGTTTTTAGATACAACCTAATTCAACCCCCTCTTAGGTTGCATTTTGGGCCAACACAAACATTGCATGTTGTTGAAGTATGGAAATGGGAGACCATGTTTGATCTTAAATTTATTATCCTAAATAGGTGGTGGAGCAATATAAGAATTCAATCCAGACATGGGTAGGTATCTGGTATATTATGCTGGAGAACGTTTGTTTCTGACATGTCCATTGTGACTATTATCCCCAAACTTCCATTATTCCCATTGCTGCCATTGTTTTCCAAATTTTCTGGATTCCCTGGTGGTATCATTGTTGCTTGGTGGTCTCTCTTGAGCCATGCTTAATTATACTTCTTGTTGCTTTGATTGTCTTTGCTATCTTCTCTAACGTCTAAGGATTCTTTTGATCTCATCCTCAAAGGTATGATGTTTTGTTCAAAGCATGTTAACTATAAAACACTCAAGAAACAGGATTAGCACACCAATATACAGAATTTTGACCACAATGAGAATATGAATAGAGAAACAATTTCCACAAAGAAATAATTGCACTAAACAAGAAAAATAAAAAGAAAGAAAAATATCTAAAGTAGGAATCATCTTGGCTTTCAATATTGGATCTTAAAAAAATATTTTTCCCTAATATGGCACCAAAAACTTGATGCGATGTGTGATTAAATTATCCTAATCACAATTTTCACTAATTCCGTAAGTGCACAGTATTAATGTAGTAGAGTTAATAAGAATTGTTCCCACGAGGAAAAACACCCAAGAAAGTATCAAAAATGGCCAACAATTTCTACCTTGAGGATTAAAGAAAATCATTGTCTCTAAAAACTAAAATATGAAAGCATACGAAAATTAAAGACTATAACGACTAGACATCAAAATGCGATTAATCAAATATTAAGAAAATGTGACAGATAGTAGACTAGCAATTTTCTTGAATTAACTTAACATACCAAATCAATCAAATTGACCACACATTCATGGAGATTCAATTATAAAAATTCAACTCAACTCCGATCCCTCGCGATGAAGAGTCCTATCAACCGAATTATTCGTTAGTGGGAGATTACTCACGGGCCTAGACCCAATCAAATTGAGTAGTTCTAGACCCAATCTAAAATTGATTAGTAAGTAAATAGAATTATCAAGAATCAACAAGAGACTCAAATCGAACGTGATTATGAATTCTTTAATTTAATAACTCTCACTGATCTACGGCGAAGGGTCAACTCCTATGTTATCTTGGCCAATCTCCCCAAGACTATAGTTAGCTACTCTTTAGAATTGTCTCATTTGTGAAGATTATTACCCATGAGTGTGATTAAATCAATTGCTAGATAATTAAGTCGATTCATTAGAAAATTACATTGTCTTTACCTAACCCTAGTGAAATTTGTTCATGCTTGAATAAATAAAAATGTAAAAATTAATAATAACGCTAACAAAGAAGATAGCCATTACACTAAAAATGAATTAGACGGATTGTAGAAGATTAAATAAAAATAAAAACAATAATGGAATTAATATACATAATTACTGAAATAGAAACTTTGAATTGATTGAACCTGTCTGGTTAACAAAAAAGTGCAATGGAGAAAAATGAAGAACTAGAGAATTTTACAGAGAGAAGAGTTGGATATTTTCTCCTAATTCTAAATTATTGCCAAAATGTGAAAATTATTCTGCCCCACAAATCTAGGAAATTCCCTACTTATTCCTACTCAACTTCTAATAATTAGGAGGTTTCCTAATTTGATGATTTTTCAAAATGAAAACCTATTTTAAGTGAAAAACTAAAATCTCGCATTGGCAAAATATTTCAAAAATTGGCCTTCAGCTGGACACAGGTTTTTCGAGAATGACACGGCACTATGCCGTGCAGAATCACTTCTTTATTTGAGCTCCACTTTGCATAGTTTATACATGTTTTAGTTCTAAAACATCCATTAACCTACAGAACATATAAACAACATATAAAAACTACAAGAATACATAAAAACATTAAAAGATTACATATACGAAAATATGAATAAAATCTCTAAAAAAGTACTTGAATTATAACAAGTAATCTAAACCAAAATGAATGATAAATAACTACTTTGTAGAATTATTATTTTCCTGCAGTCTTGAATTAGGTAAATGGCCAAGAATTTTGGCATTCTAAAATTAATTTAAGCACTCCATCCACTTAATATACATGTAAAGTTTTTCTTTACAAGGTTATCTTGCATTTCTAAATTCTTTAACTTGGGTATTTGGGAAAATCTTTAAATATTCAATAAGCTAATCCATACATTATCACTTGAGTTTTTGTCAAGGTAACAAATTAGCAAATCAATACAAAGTTTTCTTTGCAAGTTTAGTAAATTTTTAGGAAAGCATTACATTCATAAGTAATTTTAGAACTAACGGGAATAAAGTATCTGGAAAAGTTAAATAATCTACGACTATAAAAATATAGGCTTTTCAAGCATTCTTTGTGTAACTTTTAGACTTTGAACTTTAACCCCAATTGCCACAACTTGAATGAAGTGATACTAAAAAGGATTTTGGTATGGATTGTATTAGTTCTATTGTTCCAATTTTTTCTTTTTCATATACAAGTGGCAAGACAAAAAAATAGAATATTATTTACATGCCCTAATCTAGAAAAAGAATTGTTATAAGCTTTCAAGTAAAAGACTTTATCGTTTTTAGATATATAAAAAATCAAAATCAATTAAGAGTTGGTTGAAATTACAAATTTGCATACTCTTGCCGTAAAATTATGGAGCTCGAAAGGAGTTTCATCATTATGATAACTATCGAAAATTAATTAAATATATAAAAAATTAAAATATAATATTAAAGATATTTTTCTCATTAACTAAATTTTCTTGATATTTTAAAATTGTTAAAAAAATTTTAAAAAATGAGTAATGTAAACGGTAGAGTATATAAGTTTATAATTTCAAAGAACAAAATATATTTACCCACCTAATGTCAAAGGGAAATTATAGTGTTATATACCCTAATACTCTACATTTATTACACTTCCAAACAACATTAAACAATGCGTAAGAAATCCATATTTTTTGAATAAATTGTCAGAACCATTGAATAATTGAAAAGTGATAAAACCTCCACGCTTTTCAATCATTTCAACGATTGTCATACTCACCCCACCCAATAGTTACTCCTTTTAAATTATGACTTTCACAATAGTCAATATTATGGATTTATTAAAAAATATGTTTTTCTGATGTCATGCTGGATACACATGAAAGTGTTGGTGCCAATTCTTACCCAAAAAATATGGATTTCTTACAATAATCTTAATGTTCTGTACATCTTACTAAATTCTGGTTAAAGGCATATCAATTTTGTCCAGTCCGAATATCACCTCCGCGCTAAATAGACCAGATAATTCGCATGATAGTATTGATTCATAAAAAGACAACCAGCAGTTCCCTGTGTATCCTAAGAATTACAATATTGTACTTAATTGACAAAAAAGAATAATGGGGAACGCGTGTTTCTGAACGTACATGAGCATTCGGCACTGAGTGATGCTTTTGTGCCCCTCTAAACCGTCTGTTATATCCTCGGACTCCAGGTGGCCCTGTTGAAAGAACAGATTCATAATCAAACTTTAAACTTGTCGTGTTTTTCTGACATTACAAGTTCACATTAAAACTGCCTTTATAGGCATGTAAAAGGCTTTGGAGAAAATACACATAGGAGCTGTCTATTATACACATCTAGATGTGTATAAGAGAAAGCTGCTGCAATTTGTTCTTTCTAACAAATTGAGCAGTAACCAAACAGATTTCAAGTCAAAATTGCAAGATGAGTGAAATTTCCAAAAATCATCTGGATGTGTAAGGAATGAACAATGAAAAATAAAACTAGCTTTGCCTGGTAAGTTGTGAGGGTGAACCGGAAACAATGTTGAGAACTCAGCAAGAAAGATAGATCATGAGATAGATATTTCAGCCTACAAATGCATGTATTACTCCCAATATCTTATAGATGAATATAAACAATCTCAAAAAAAAAAAAAACCTTAACTAAAGAAGTGAATAAATATGGATCATGAGTTAGAAATTATGAATTGCAATTCAAACACTATATGTTACTGCTCAAAAGAGAACATCTCTTAACAACTGAAACTGCATAAGAAAAAGAATAACATAGATCACAAGCTTGTATACCCAGCATTCACAATGATAAACACACAGAACCCCCCTACTCGACTTCCCAAAAATGTAACACAGAGACGAGTACACAAGCTACAAGCAGAACTACTACTGTTTGAAAATCTGAGATCACTCATGAGCGATCAAACTAGAGATGCCGTCATTTGCAAGTAAAATATGATGACAAAGATATAAATTACCTGCTAAACTTCTAGATTCTTCACCACTGCCATCATCACTAGTTCCTTTCAGAGACACTTTACTGTGTGAACGTTCTTTCCATTTCTTGTATATCCCGGTTTTCTTAGCTTTCACTTTTGCACCACCTTCTGTTTTTACACTAAAATGGTAGAAGAGAGACTAGAGTTTCACTGGCTTTAAAGACCGGTAAAATTACACCACACAAAACTAAAATGAAATCATTAGAAAATGTCAGAAGCAGGGAAGTTGTAGGCAATGCCTTGGTACCCCTAGACATCCTATAACACAAGTTGCAACAAAGAATAACCTAATATCCAAGTGACAGGTAAAACCTCAAGGAATGATAAATGATAAAGGACCAACTTTCCTCAAGTTTCAATTATTTGACAATAACGAATCCAGGATGCATTCTATGCAATAAAAGAAATAATCACCCCAGCAAAAAATTGTGAACACCCAGGGAAACAAACAATACATAAGCTTCCGGTTATAATTGTTGTACAAGGGGTTAAGAAGAAAGCAATAAGAATATTTGGCTCAGAACTTGGATAACTAGCTAACACAAAACATATACCTCTTAATAGTAACCACTCATCAAAATGGGAATGGCATAAACCTTAAAGCAGTGATTAGAATTTCTGATGCCAATTAATAAATAATTTTTTTTTCACTTAATAAATGATTTATTAGCTCAATAGTTTGACAATACTGTGCTGACTTGTCAAAAAGTAAGAGGAAAAAAGTAAGGGAAATCCGACATTTCATAATTAATTTTTAGCCCCACATCATAATTTTCTCTGCTGTTTCAAGAGTGGCATATACAACTTAAAATGTTTGTTGCAACTTAACCCAAAGCCAAACTTTACTGTTAAAATTAGAAAGGAGTGACCAAAAATTACATTACGTAGGCAAACATACCGACACAAAATATGACTTGATTTCTGTTGTTTTGGCAAAGCAAAGTGGCTTGTTCTCCAACAAATGATACATTATAGCACGAGACAAACATAAGGGTAATTTCAGTTCATTTTTAAGAGCTCTAATAGATTCTAAAATAGAAGTGCAAAAAACGGAACTTGGGTTTGTGTAACATTTTAAACATCAAGCAACATAGTAACACAAAGGGTAAAGAGTTCAGGGAGTAAAATTTATAATTTCCACAAAAAATAAGCACATCTTTTTGCTACATGTACCTATTGTTATATTGCTTTGGGATCTAGTAGCCTAAAAGGTTATGTTCTCACCATTTTTCTGTTCATCTAAATCAGTAAAAAGAAATGCAATGCCCATATAAGATTTACAGAAGTATCAATAGCCATGTCAAAACTGTAAGTTGATAACAAGGAGTACCTTTCCACTAGCTGTCACGCGTTCCCCATTGTTCAATTTGATATATTTCTTACTCCTCTGAGACCAAATACACAGAGTATATAATTGATAGTTTTTTAAAATATAAAAAAAAATGAAACTGAATAACTGATCAATGAGCATTTTAAAAATTCAAAGCACCTTGTCCCAATGATAAGAATTCTTTTGCTTCATCAACCCCTCATTGTCATCTGCAGCTAGATCCAGAATAGCATTATCCACCCTAATTGAATACATGTTTTAGCAGTCAAACAAAATGTTAAAATGTTAAATTCACAAAATAATGGAATGAGAACAACCCATCAATATTCTAAGTTGACTCCTTTGCCCTCCACTCCTAACAGTGGCCTTGGGGGGGGAGGGGGCAGGGGGTGTGCCCAGAGACATAAGAAAAAGATGGACATATTTCTTTTTTCGCTTTTGTTCCGTTCTGACAGTAGATAAACCACAATATAAAAAAATCTTTTTCAACTCTCCTCAGAAAAAATGGAACTGTTTTATAATCCCCTGCTCCAAGTGCTATGTCCAGCTGTCAAGGTAGGATTCAATACATTTTTACAAGCACTTTTGGGATTTTACTTCAGAAATTAGCCTTTAGAAACAATTGAGCTTAGACTTTATTTCCTTCCCAAATCCCAGGAAAATTACAAAGTTTCCCACTTTCAGATAAGATTCCTTTATAACAAAAGATGAAAATAGGACAATCATTTTCTGTACTTGGGATAATGAGATAGAAGAAAATGACATTATTTTCTTTTTACCTTCAAGGGGGACCCCAAACCTTACGAGGGGAAGGGGAGAAGGGCTTGAGAGATGAACCAGGCACCTTGTGGTGCCTGCTGATGTCCCAACCAGCTCAATTGGATTAAGGGAAGAAAATGAGATTCACAAGTAAAAATTGTATACCTGTTCTGATTCAATACCCTGATTAGCTCTCACAAAGAGTCCAGCCTCAAAATGCTGAAATTGACAGAAAGGAATAAATTTAAGAGTTTAATAATGGTTAAAAATACCAAGAGATATACCATGGAAAAGAGAATAGAAAATCACATAAATTGAAAACTGTACTGCAGCTTAATTTCAAGATGAAGAAAATCCTACACACCTAGAATAGTCACACAATTAACTCTACATGAAATGAGGAATCTATTACTAACCTGATTTGTTGGAACTGAACTTATAAAGTACTCCTCGTCTTTGAAGTTCTTTGCCTTCCTTTTAAAGCCAGAAACTGATAAAACATTGTCAGTTGCATGAAAGGTGTATCTAAAGGTTCCAATGTTATACCCTGAAATAATTCTAGACACATTTGAAAAAGATATTCTTTCAAAAAGTCATTAATTCCGTTAAACATTTGGCTATTAAATTGTTAGAAATTCATGATTCAAGCTATAGTAGGACTAGGGGTGGCTATTGTATCATGTTATATATGTGTTCTAGCTTAATGAACCTATCATTTTCAAAAAGAAAAAACTCAACCCTAACCTTATGTAATTTCGTGTTATGAGATATATATGTTCTTTGGTTTAATACATTTACTTCATTTACATAATTTGTTTTGTTCTAAAGTTAAGAGCTTAGGTTATTTATTCGGATCAAGCCTCATCATTTCTATTTGATATAGGTCACTGTGGTACAAAAATATTATTTAATCAAGGGATTGCATTTTTACTTTTAAGGTTAAGTACATGTAGCATACGTCAATACAACATAGCTATCAAATAAACCAATGTAGTAATTTTGAATTTCATTGATTTCGTGACAAGGCTAAAGTATCTCCCCTTGAGCATAAAACATTTTTCGTAAAGCAGCTAGTTAAGTATCTACTTAAATGAATTAAACTTTTTTCATACACAGAACTATGATCATATCAAATAGGATGACCAATGTGTTGAACATTTCATTTCGTGTCACCAAGATTCTCAACCCAAACCTGCTAATTTTTTTTAATCTTGTTTGTATAAGTTGACATGTCATCACAGAAGTTGACATCTCAAGTTTTTCTACTCCAAAGCTTCAGCATCATATTTATTGTTGTGATATTGATGCAAAGTCTCTCAATTATACAACCAGAATGTGTAAAAGAGCAGTTGCTTAAGCTTTGTCTCAGGAAGTTGTGTCTGAAAACAATACTGTCTCTTATACACGACAATATTGGGTCATCAACCACAATCCAGTTCTTGAAAGAAGGCACAAAACACAGAGAAACAAAGTTGACACAGTCGTGCTACTGATCCCGAGGTATAAAGATGTGGGAAATTATAGCAGTTTTTAGGTTTCAAGTATAGGATGGAATTAAACACATCTTTAACTCCTAGCTAAGATCAGTCTGACTTTGGATCTTAAAAGATATAATCTATCCAAGCCCATCAAAGTACAAACATACAAGAGAATTCAATTCCTAATAATACAAAGTTCTGAACAAGATTTACTTCACAAGAAAAAATGATGCTTTTGATCAGGCTCCATTCATAGGCCATATAGTGCTATATTCAAACCTAACCATCATCAAAATCACTGGAAAGAGATTGGAGAGAATGTGGATTGCGGCCTGATTTAGATTACCTGAATACTCCGACATTGAGACTGAGGGGCTTTCATATTGGTTTAAAACCAAATTCCAAAAACTAAAGAAAGCACCTTCCGATCTCCGGGCTTAAGAATATGTAATTTCACTGAATTCCGAGAACATGAGCATGATTTCACTCTCACACAAAAGTATTGATGACTATAGTTGCGATTGTATACACGCTCTATTTGGAGGAAATTTTGACAACAAAAAAGTATTCGTTGAGCCCCAACTTCTCAATCCAATCTCACAGACACTACCAATTACTAGATTATATTTCTAGAATAAACTAATCTTACAAATAACTGCAGTGTAGGGACAGAAACGAAATCAAGGAAAATTACTAGTCTATTGATAAAAAACACAATATCATTTTCTGTACTTTGCAATTTATTGACTTCCCAGTTCCAATTGGTACAAGCACTAAATGAATATTAAACCAAGCTTAGCCCAGTGTTTCAAGTGGAAACTCAATGAACTAGGCCACTTCAGCTTTTGGATATCTCAAATGCACAGGATTCAGTAGACTGGCCAGTATCCACTCGAACTGCTCTGTGTCTAATGAGAACTGGCCAGGTCTTGTTAAATGTAAAAAATTCCACCACCAGTTTAGACAAGTTTAGAATCATTGCCAAATGCGTGAACAGTCATGTGCCCAACTAATAACCTTTCACACAAAGCTTATCCTCGGCGCCAATTACTGTCACTGCTATTTTCTATAACTTCATGCTATCAAATGCAAAGTTTGCATTACTCTAGTAGGATTCATTATGACCTATGATGCCAACCATAGGCATATAGTAGATGGTATAGATGCCATTAGGCAGTTATTTATATTATCAGAAAGAAATATAAAAATATAGGATCAAGTTATAGAAGATGTATGTAATCAACATGTTGCCCTAATATCAACACAAAAGTTTTTATTCAGAACCCTTTAGTGGCCTGCAGCTTATACACATCTAGATTTTGTAAAGAAGAGACAGAACTATAAAAGTTAATGACTGTGCCCACTAAACTATTTTGTAGTCAAATTGGTCACTCAAATTCTAAATATCAACCAATGCCCATTGTGTCCTCAGCCGTTAAAGTTGCTATTATGTATGAAACATGAACATGCACGAGTTTTTCAAGGGGTAAAATCGTCCAAAAGATAATAGGAATGTTTAATAGGTCAAACTAACTGTTCCTAAAAATTTAATGGTCAAAGTGGAAGTTTCAGAAGTTATGAAGCGAAGATGATGAATAGAAACCCTAATAACTGTATCATCTTCTCCTATCTTAGTTTGTTCTTTCTTTTTTATATTGGAATATTTTCAGCAGGCACCACAAGGTGCCTATATCAAATAGACTGGAACGATCTTTGTCACAAGTAAAATACACATCTAACATCTATTAAACATGAAATAACACGAGAAAATGTAAACTAAAGGAGATTTGAATTCGAATATCAAGATCTATTTCACACTTTCTGTCCACTTTCTCATATTTCTAGGTGTAAAATCATACTAGGAACTTATGCCACTAATTATCTCTCTCCATTGCTAAAACCTCAAGCTTCACGGATGCCATCAAGTAACCAATCTGAAGAGGCATTTATGGTAAAAATCATGTTATTTCAATTCAAATTCTCTTATACACATCTGCATGTTATGGATCTGAAGGAATGCCCATATTTAAAAGGGGATCATTTGGACTCCAAAAGGAAAAAAAGAAAAACCTGGATATGTTTGTTATTGGACTTTGGAGATGAATTGAGAAAAGAAACAAACTCTCATAAAATAGAAAAATTATGACAAAGAAGATGAATTGATAGCAGCAGTTTGTGAGGTGCCAATTGAAATTTGGGTAGTGATGCTGGGTGACAGTGGAAGGAAGAATGAATGGAAAGAGCACTGGAAAAGGAAAAAATAAAATAAATAACTGATAAGAAAATGGAGAAAGAAAAAAGAAAAAAATAATGAAAAGGAAAAGGGGAAAAAGCCCAATATCAATTTTGTACATTGTTATTACCCCCTTTAAATCCACAAGACACTCAAGTTTTCACCCATAATGTCTGATTTATTGCCTCAAATAGACAGAAGGAGATTTGATCGATGATTTTGAGAGTTAAGTGACCAATTTGACCACAGAAAAGTTGAGCGATTGCACTTGGTAATTTCAAAAAGGTTACTGGGATGTATGGCAGTTTCCTCCTATCGTAATGTCATTAGAATAATACACCATTCATACATGTAAATCAAAACAGACAAAGGAGAAATAGGCAGTAACCAAAACAAACCTTGCTTCTCCTTGGCTGTTGGAGTATTGTTTTCAGACACAACTTCCTGAGACATAGGTAAGAGATGCATCAAGCTCACAAGATGTATTATACAGAACCATGAAGCAAGCTAAAATATCTAAAGCAACATCCTGCCGCACAGAGTAAAATAAAGAAGGAACCTAGGAGTAGCAACCAGCATAACTTAGCAAGTAAAATTAACTTCAAAGAAATCAAGTCCAGAAAAGGATGCAGCTACTTGTCAATATTCAGGAAACAAGAGAAATCGGGGGAGGAACATGCTTCCCAAAGGCCTATCAAAGAGTCAAGCTAGAAAACTGGAAATTCAACCTTGCTAAAGTTGGACAACATAGGGAAATGCAAACCACATGGAAGAGTAAACAGAAAATGAGAGTCACTACACTCATGATTTTGATTTTCACACTCCAAATTTGTTCTTTGCTTTTAATCAGATTGGAAAAAGGTGAGAAAACAAAGCGGTTCGGCGGATGGGAGGCAATGGTAAATTAGAGCTCTTAGAATTCCAACCATGTTTAAGAACCAGTGATTAACAGCTACAAAATTTCTTAACCATATCAAATGTAAAAAAGTCCAGATGCATATTCTCAAGCACCAAACAAGAAAGTTAGGAATTCAAGTGGATTAGAATCATTACTATCAAGGTACTTCATCTTCCAAACTTCTTCCCATAACTTCAACAAATCCAACTATTAGGAAATCCAAATGTATTGCAACTAGGTGCATCTTCCCTTTGGAATTTAAACTCAAATGATTTATATAGATGGGGAAAAAGTTTAATGAAAATATATTATTTCACAAACCATTCGTAAACGATCTGTGACAGATAGATACCATCTTATGGGACAACGGATAACAACTATAGAAGAATAAAAACTACAGCCTAACCAATTCTAAATGCACAACAAAAAATAAGGCAACTTTGAAAATTAAATCATGAAAACGGGAGAGCATATCTAACGATCCTACTTACGATAGTTGAATGAACAAGAGCATCAGCATCATTAAACCCACTGATCTAATGGTCAACTTTAAGCAAAACAATTAACAACCTAACACTATTTCCCGGCTTAGGTAAAAATCAAATATATCCAGTATTTACGCATACTTTCGGACTTTATATATAGTCTACTGACTGTCTCTTATACACATCGTAGATGTGACATTGAACAAACAAGAGCACCATCAAACCCACTGATCTAATGGTAATGATGCTGATGCTCTTGTTCATTCAATATCGTAAGTAGGATCGTTAGATACTGTCTCTTATACACATACTCTTCGGACTTCACATACAAAGATTGCAACCATAACAAAACCTTTCTAGACATATGATTCTACTTCAAAACCACAACACTGTAACTTAAAATATCTCACCCATCCAAAATACATAAATTTAAATTCTACCAAGAAACAATATATTAAAAAAAAGAAAAGCTAAAGCACAATGTTATTTAACAAGAATAACTAGCCCCATCTCAAGAAATTCATACTAGACAGAAATCTTAGAAGGAATGCTTGCTTTCATCAATTCATCTAACCTAATCTGAAGCTATAACAGGGGTCAAAATTATGGAGTTTCTCAATTTCATGACTGAAAATATTCCAATATATGTATGCAACACATACCAAAAGAAATAAAGTGCAGTGAAAATTTCAACACTCTTTTTCATCTTTGCACTATCCACTGTCAATGATCACTAGTTTTCCCAAAAATTCTTGCATTTATTTCAAGTCACTTAATCAACTCAAACGTTATTCTCTAAGCATAACGAAGTTTTCCAAATTTATTGCATAGGACTAGTAGCTTCCTAGCACAATGCCTTGCCCAAAAAACAGAAAGCAAGCATATTCTCTGCAATAGTATAAGACTCTAGAAATTCATCCAGAGATAAGGACTAGTTGCACATACCAACCATTATCGAATAGGTTAATGCTAACTGCATATTTGCTAGTGAAGAAGGATTGCTCAACTATTTTCCATCATGTACTAATTCAAGAGAGATTTTCTCATATTTTATACCTTTGTCACATGATTGCCAGAACGTTGCTGATGTACTTTATTTATGACCTCCTCATGTATAGCTCTTTTCTTCCTCATTACATCAACCCATTGACTAGAAGGTCCCTGCAAAACACATGTGATTCATATATAAGAGCTGGTTTACTACTGTTTTTCTAAGATGTTCATCAAAACAAACTTTTTCGGATGCATGTACTTGTGTGAAAGAGCTTCAAATGTGATTTCATCTAATAACTAATTGAAGGGATTCTTAGTGTATAAGAAACACCATTCTTAAGATTACAAGGCTGACTTCATGTTGTAATTCGCAATCTAATTGATTAATTGGGGGGGGGGGGGGGGGGGGAAACTACCAACAGTCACTAAACTAATAAAAAGTTGCAAATTGGGTCACTTGACTAATTTTTTCCACAAAACTGTTCACTGAACTATTTAAAGTGTAGATTTAGGCCACTTTATCTACTTCAGCCATTACCTCCAACAGTATGTTATATATGTGATCTGCACTAGCATATTTGGAGGTAAAATTGTCATCTAAATCTATTATTCGAATTTAAACCTATAATTTGGATCTATCATGCAATTTTAGAAGATCTCCTCATTTTCCTAGATCTTCACCTCTCTCTGATTACCTATTCCTCTCTCTAAGATTCAGACAGGATTTCTAAGTTTGAGGAGAAAGAAAGGGTGGTTGAAGAGATGGATTGTGGGGTTTTTGCGAGAGAAGGGGAGGGTCACAGGGATGGGTTGCTGAGGGTGAGGACAAACCCCTGGGAACCCTATCACCTGTTTAATTTCTCATAATTGATGTCTGATGATATGTTTGCTCCGAGCAGTGGTGTTGGTGCTGCAGGGTTTGCCAGGGAGGGGATGCTTAGAGGAGATGTTGGGGAGTAGCTGTTGTGGGTGGAGGTGGTTTAGGATTGCCGGTTGTGCTAGACCTACACAAATTTAATAAATTTGAAAAATTATTGGGTAAAATTTTGGAACCCAAGGTTTTATTTCCCCTTTTGGTTCGACCTCTTACGATATTAACAAAAAAACAAACCAAGCCTTATTCTCTCTAAGTAGGGTCAGTTGCATGAATCCTACTACGCTATTGCGCTCTGTCATGGACCATATCCTCCTTCATTCCTAGATGGACTATATCTTTTATACAAATTACCCACCAAGTCTTTTCGGTCTTCCCCTACCCCTCTTATGTTGACTATTATCTCTAAATTCTACTCGCTTGACACGAGTTTCTACTAGCCGTCTTAACACATGACCTGACCACGGAACTTAAGCGTATTTCTCTCATCTTCTCATTAATAGATGCTACTCCAATCTTATCACAAATATGCTCATTGCGTATCTTGTCCATCCTAGTGTACCCTCACATCTAG
This sequence comes from Cinchona pubescens, assembly GCA_025175665.1. Taxonomy (NCBI): domain Eukaryota; kingdom Viridiplantae; phylum Streptophyta; class Magnoliopsida; order Gentianales; family Rubiaceae; genus Cinchona; species Cinchona pubescens. The sequence goes on along the minus strand of JANKKI010000027.1, from coordinate 8,528,112 downwards.
CTTAACATTTGCATTTCTGCTACTCTCATCTTTTGCTCATGGGTGTAATTCACTACCCAACATTCAAACCCATAAAGTTTCGCTAGCCTAATTGCCGTTCTATAAAATTTACCCTTAACTCGTAAAGGAATTTTGTTGTCACATAATATTCCCGATGCCATTCTCCATTTAGTCCAGTCTACTTGTATCTGATGTGTAACATCTCAATCTATATCACTATCACTCTGAACTAAACCTAAATACTTAATTTTTTACTTATAGGTATCTCTTGATCTTTAATACTGACCTCTTATGATATTACTTAAGAAAAAATTAAGTTATGTCATTTCAATTATTATGAACATAAGAATTCTTATTTCAGGGAAGGGAGGAAAGGGTGGTTGCAGAGATGGATTGCAAGGTATTTGTGGGGGGTAAGGGGATGGGTTGCTCGGGGTGGTGGTGGGGTTTCAAGCTACTGACTTTTAGAACATTGTGGCCTTTAGCCAAACATATCACATTGCACTAAAATTTGGGACATTTGAGAATTGCAGCCAAAGAAGAAATCACATGATTTAATTAATCACACGCTTTTTTGGATAGTCTCTTGATTTTCTTCTTGAATATGATCCAACAGAAAAAGTGGTAATGGTGAGTTAAGGGGCAATGAGATCTAAAACCCTGTCATCCGTTTAAATTTCACATAGATTTCACATAATTGGTGTTTGACGATACATTTGGGATGAACGGCGGTGTTGCTGTTGCATGAGCCATGGGTGTTGTGGGTGGATGCTTCGAGGGGATGCAGGGGATTGGATGTTGTGGGTGGAGTTGGTTTAAGGTTGTGGACTAAGGAAAATGAGACTGAATCTCATAGACAAATTTAATAAATTACAAAAATTAAAGGGTAAAATTTGGAACATAAGGTTTTACGTTCCCTTTGGCTTGATCTCTTAAGATATCACTTAAACTTTTTGTTTTAAGTGATGTTAATTCAATCCGTTTAGACAACTTTAACCTTTGCAAAAATCACTTTCCATCGGACCTAACGATCCAAACTGACTAAGCTACCCTAAATCTACACCTTGAATGGTTCAATGACCATTTTTGCCACCAAAAAAAGAAAAGAAAAAAAAAGAAAATAGTGAGTGACCCAATTTGCAACTTTTTAATAGTGCTAGATATTATGGAACCATTTCAAACTAGAGTTTCATGGGTCCTCAGGGCCAAATATCATGCAAAACGGATCAAATACACCTCTACTTATGGGCAATTAGACTTCTAGCGAAGGCAAAAGTAGGAGCATGTGGATAAAAAGTATATCAATCAGGTAAATCACGTTAAATAATCTTTCATGCAACTAATAGTGATTAATCTCAAATCAAATGAAAAAATAAACAAGGATGGAAGAGCAGAAAATTACTTGATGTTTTGATTTAGCAGCTTCACCTTCAGCCTCCAAAATAGTTTGCTTGGGTCTAAAACAAATAAACAATTGAATGGGAAAAATTCCACAACCCAACATATATATGCATTAAAAGACCTGTCTCTTATACACATGCTAGATGTGTATAAGAGACAATGCTAGTGCTGTTAACTCGTTGCCATCTAGAAGTTTATAAAAATTGGGTGCAATTATTCACATGGTAGATCTTTTGCTCTTTTGGTAGACTGCCTAGAAGGTTTTGCTTTTGTTTTTGAATACAATCTGAATGCTTTAGTACAAGGTTTCTGTAAAGCACATAGTTCAGCAGATGAGTCAATAATTTCCCGAACTCTGTCTGACAAAAGATCTATAACTGTTTGTGGGAATCGCCCGTAGACAGTTTCTCCATTTGCAATTGCTTGATCTATTTTGCACATTACACCATCCATATCCTGTAAAACCTCTGCTTCAGTGGGAGCAGCTCTGATTGCCTTGGACAAAAATAAATGAAGATCTAATAGGTAAGGCATATCTTCAGATGTTACTAAAGAAAATGCAGCACCAGTACGACCAGCCCGGGCAGCTCGTCCTACTCGATGGACAAAAAGTTTAGGTTTGGCAGGGAAGTCAAAGTTTATGACATTGTCAAGCAACGGAATGTCAATTCCTCTAGCTGCCACATCTGTCACTATCAACAGCATAGTTTTTCTGGCTCTAAACTGTGACACATGAATTTTGCGAGCATCTTGATCCATATCACCATAACAAACGGAGGGCTCAATACCCTCTTCCTTACATAAAATATGTAGGAAATCAACATGATATTTTGTGGAAACAAAAATCAAAGTCTGCTCATTAGAGCTGATATGTTCCCTTATCAGATACAACAATGCGGCATACTTTTCTTCCTCCCTTAAGGTTAAAAAGGACAGTTTTAAGCTGGGGGCATACTAATTTGACTATCTAAGTCAAGACGCACAAGCTGAGGGTCTCGCAAACCAGCCCTGGCAAACTCAGCAAGGGCACTTGGTAGTGTTGCACTAAAGAGTAAGGTTTGGCGGTTTTCATTCAGCTGGGACAAAATTTTATACAACTGCTGGGCAAAGCCTTTCTCAAAAAGTTGATCAGCTTCATCAAAAACAACATATTCCACAGTGCGCAATGACATATCATCAATCTCAGACAAATGGTGCATGAGTCTACCAGGAGTAGCAATTATGATATCTGGATTCTGTGCCAATTCCTCAAACTGAATTTCCATACTATCACCACCAATCTATTCTAAACTAATGCGAAGATCTACAAAATAGCAAAGAGAATTTCTAGATGTTAATATTTCAGTGCAAATAAAATTGAAAAAAAAACATACTGCTGGATTATTATGCCAGTCACAAAATCAAATTAAAATACAGAAAAAGCAAAAGAAATAATTTCTCCTGCTTCCAAAAAATATGGTTGAAACAAAAGAACAGAAAAGGACGTGTCTTTATGTATCTTGTTGTCCCTTTATGTATTGTAATCTTCATCATGTGTGTATTGGCATCATTATGCCATTTAAGTACATCTAGTTAACAATAAAGGAAACCATTGTCTGCAATGTTTTCCATGTTCCCCCAATCAAACAATAATCCAAATCAACATAAAAAGGGGTATTGCCAATCACACGAGAATTAAGAGAGAGCCACCCAAGCATATTCCAAAAAAAGGTGCCAGAGTTCTATGTGGAAGCTCTCTTACATAAACCACTCTAATAAAAAATCTGGCTTGGCCCAGGAAAGCGCTGGCAACAACAGAAAGGAAGGGGTCCATGTAGCTGCTGCCTTCACCCCCTTCTTAGTCAATGAGGCATAGCAGGTTCGTTAACCTGTGATTTGTATAAACCCTAAAAATATAAATTCACTCTCTCTTCCATCCTCATGGTCTTGTTAGGAACTTGGAATGAGATGAGGAAGTGGGAAACAATAGTTACAGGAAAATTGCCTTGTGTTTGATATTCAAGGAATATTAGAAAGAAAACAAATTTTAATCACCATGACCCCCTAATCAGACAACATTTACCTTTTAAATTTGACACAATAGTTGACGTATTTTAACTTATGAACTCTATTTTAGTAAGCTAGATAAATGTAACAAACATTATTTCAATCTGAGTTTTCTCTGCCTTTGAATTTGGCTCATGCATAAGTTAAACCGAAAAAAATTTAAAATTAAAAAACTGGTACAAATGATATTAGTTTCTCTCTATAATCACTACAAGAAAAAGAAAAACACAAAAAGAAGTAAGCTATAATCCCTAGAAAGAAAAGAGAAAGGGAATAAACATACACATGATTGACGACACAATAAAAATCTGAAGTTCTCCAAAATATTTCCTTCCCACTTCCTCCACAGATATTTTCAGAAAGTTAACAGCTTATCCACATTTATTCCAGAATAAGACATAACAGACCCAAAAAACCATCCCACTCTCTTTTTTTTTGGAGAGAAGCTGTCTCTGTAAAAATCTAGAGTGGGAAGAGACAGTTTTGGGTCTGTTATGACTTATTCTAGGAATAAATGTGGATAAGCTGTTAAGCTAATTTTATCCACATATATTCTAAATCTTTTTCAGACAGAGTTCTAAAAATATCCAAATAAATATTCCATGTTTCATCCTTTTAGCCTTCAATATCAATGCAATACTTATCATCAAACCATCATTTTCAAATCTTGCAAACTTTCTCAATTCATATCCATATCTCTTATACAACATCTAATGTGTATAAGAACAGACATTACCGTTTCCATTGATATTTTGGAAAAAGAAAAATCTCAACAAATGAAATAACAATTTTAGCATTTGTTGGAAAAAAAGATAAACATTTACAACTAAGCTTTCAAAATTTATAAGATAAGAATTAGTCCGATAGGCTGTCTCTTATACACATCTAGATGTCTATGGAGACATTTGAGGGTTTGAATAGCTAATTCACGAGAGCAAGATGATAGAATTAGGGCTCGAACGCCAGCTTGAGGAACATGGTGCTTGAGTTTCTCAAGCATCGGGATCAAGAATGCCGCCGTTTTACCGGAACCAGTTCGAGCCATGGCGACGACGTCGTTTCCGGCAGAAACGAGGGGCATGGTTTTACGCTGAATCGGTATAAGAGACTTGGTAACCTTTTCTCTTAATTCCTCGATAAACATTTGGGCTAAGCTTCAGGGATTCGAAGCATCCCGATTTCGACTTCTTCTGTTGCTTTTGTTTACGCTTTAGCTCCCCTTTTGAGCTTGCTAATATTGTTTCTAAACCCGCCATTGACAGTGGAGCAGAGAAGGGGTTGAGCGGCGGCGTCCGATAGGGTTTTAGGCTTTTGGGTTCTGAGGGGAAGTGCAATTTTGGTTTTTGTACCCAGCTTACTAAATTACAAAATTACATTTTACCCTCAGGATTTGGGATCAGTAAAATTTTGGTCCCCATGGCTTGCTCCCTCTATTTTCTTCTTTTTGTTTGTACCATCGTTTTTTTTTTTTTTTTTGAATGTGTACATTTTCTTTCTCTTACTTTTGTAAGTTTGTTTTTATTTTTTTTCTTTTTTTCTTTTTAACAATGGTAGCATACCCCTCATTCTATAATACCGGCCTATTTTGTGGCTTATGTTGATACTTCAATCTATAGATTGATGGGATTGAGAATTTGAAAGTAACGAGAATCGAACATATAATCCAGATTGATGGGATTGAGAATTTGAGAATAGCAAGAAACGAACATGTCATTTTTATTAAAGCAGGCTATTCGTGTGACCTCTATTGGAGTATCAAGAATCAAAATCGTGACCTTCATTAGAGAATTGAACCTCTATTTACCTTCTTTCCACTCTTCACAAACGATAGATTATAGTCTAATAATCTATTAATAAGTTTGCTAATCAGTTAAATAGTTATTCACCTTTGATTTATTGATTTTATTAATTACCTAATCCAAGAAAATGTCTTACAATCATGTTGGTTATTTGATTATTCTTTTAAAAGTTTGGCTAAAATATGTTTCTTAAAATTTGATTAACAATTTCCTACAATTTTTAAAGATAAATTACAGTAAACCTCCATGTGGTATAGCCATCCTATCCTTAGCCCTTATATATTTTAGAAATATACCTTAAAACCCTATATAGTTTGGACCAAAAGTAAAGTGACGGAAACCATCCAATTTATAAATTTGACATACACTAGCACTCTATGCGAGTGGTTAGCAAAAAATATTAATTTCGACCAAAATATCCCTTGTCTTTCTTACTTTTAATAAAACCACCACTACTTCCACCTTCAACAACTACCACCCACAACCATTCCCTCCCCCATCCACTAGCACCGTCACACCTACTATAAGATTTAAATAGCCCAAATAAAATTAACCCACAAGAAAGAGAGAAAGTAATTGATGACAAGACAAGTAAGAAAAGTGTAAAAGAGTAGCGGTGCAAATACAATTATGACAATGATGTGTCATTGGACAGCAAACAATCTATTTTTTATTTATTTCTGCTTAATTGCACTCAACATGCGTAGCAATACAACCAAATAGTATAAATTTTGATCATACATAAATGTAATTTATATGTTGATATTACTCTGCTTCGTATGATGCATCACACATAATATGTATTTGGATATGTGTTCGGAGATAAAGTGTTTAGGACTGAGGAGGCAAGTATTTGTATTGATGGTGGTAGTGATGGGTGCGTAGGTGCCTGGGTGGTTAGAGTTAGACTATTGGTGGTGATGATTGACGGGTCAACGTGTCAAAAAACCTATCCAACTAATAATGGGTCGAGGGTACACATGCATGCTTGTTTGGATAATTTCTATCTAAATTACCTATTGGTCTAATACCATATAAGGGTTTAAGATATATTTTCAAAACATATAAAAACTATGGATCAGATAGCTATATGGTAGTTTACCCTTTCTTTTTTTTTTTTTTTTACAAAAATACTCGTTCAATCAAAAAGAGTTACAATATATCACAAGGACAAATTAGCTACAAAAGAAGGATACTCCTCTATTCCTAAAATAGATTAACTCTTACTTCTTTGGCTAACAAATGAGTAGCATTATTAAGCTTTCTACTAACCCTACTTAAGTTATTAACATTTTTTATCTTCCTAAAAGAATCGGGAATGGGTAAAAATATCTGCAAACTCATGATCCACCGAGTCCGGCCCGCCCTACCCTAATCTGAAAAAAGAGAGTATCTGATCATTTTCTATTAGCAGGGTCAACTGAGGGTCGGATACTCACTTTTGTGAGGTTTGGATATGATTAGGATTTAAAAAACATGTAGATAGGAGTCATGGTTTGATTTAGTTTGGTTTTATGGTTTTTTGAACGTAACCGTGAATTTCAATTTAGAAAATTAAAAACCAAAACCATTAAATTAATAAATAAAAAAAATCAACATCTCGGTTTACAATCGATTTGGTTCAGTTTAGTCGGTTTGTGCTTTTTCCTTCTCATATTTTCATAAATAGAATGTGAGTTACTTTGAGATATAAAAATTTATGAGTGTTTTAGTCCAATAATATATTTGTCTAAGACTTAAGAATGTTAATGTTAGTTAGAATGATTTCATCCACTAAACAAAAAATATATATTTGGCAACAATATTTAGATTTCACTATTTTGTTAAGAATTTATTATATTTTATTCTATTAGAAGATAATCAATCAATACTTACGTTGGTGAATCTAAGAAAAAACATATAATGTTAATTAGTCTTATACTAACATCATAAAAGAACTATTTAGATAATTTTTGTGAAAATTCTCCATAGTTAACTATAGGAGATCTTTTTAAATAACTAGACATATATAGTCTAATCATATAAAAAGTGCCAAAAATTTTATAAACTATTAATGATATAGTTACAGTATATTACAAGATTAAATACTTAATCAGATATGAACTAGTTAGCTTACTAATAAAAATAATCATATACATTAATTGTAGTAAGTTTGGTTTCAGTTTTTTAGTTTTAAATTGCATAAACCAAACCAGTCAATGTTACCTTCCTTTTGTTCGATTTTATGTGGTTCAATTTTTCTGCAGAAATAAACTGTTCAAATGTTTTGGTTTTAATCAGTTTGGTTGGTTTATCAAAAATCTTAAACACCCCTCTAGGTGGGTATCTGATCTAATACACATATATTATTTTCTCTTCAATTTTTTGGGTAAACAAGTCATTCAATGAATTTAAAAATCTTAATTAAAGTTGTATTAACATTATCTACATTGTCTTTGAGAAATATTATACTCTATTTTTTTTTTTTTAAGTTTCACTAAATAATGTGATTTCTTAAAATGAATTTTGTTAATTTTTTCCTTGGAACAAGCTAATATTGTTTCCTTTTTCTTTGTTTCTTATGGATTTCATGTACAATATTAGAACAAAAGGTAACTCTGTTATTTATAAACATTATTGAGTGGTGCTAAAAGACTGAGGTACATAGAGTTCTTCTTTTTTTCAAAGACAATATGATACGTGTTTACCTTAAGTAGAGATAACACAAATTCACATAAATAATAAATAACTCACAAATCTCGATATTCTACCGCATAACCGCAAGTATACGGAGCGAATAGTAACATAGGAGAGTGGGTATTGTTCCACAAAAATTGCTTAAAGGATAATTACCGAGTTTCACTTGTCCTTGTAAAGTTAGGTGGTTCAAATAATGGGTAATAGATCTAAACTACTTAAAAATTAGATAAAAATGCATATTATAATTTTAAGATTAAAAAATCCTATCTAACAAAGTAAATAATGAACGTAATTATCTATTAAATCAAACTACAAACTAATCCATGTTGTGGAAAGCAATTAGAGGAAAACTAGTAAAATTAATCCTAATTTACTAGAAAGACTAACTTATACTAGAATTAAAAAGAAAGCAATTCTAATTTGAACTAAGGAAAGTAATTGAAGAACATGAAAACAAAGCAGCATTCATTTTCTACTACTTGAAAACTATTGATTTTCAAAGAAAACTAAGTTCCAAATTAAACATTTTTGGATTTTTGTATTGAAACCATAAGAAAACCCACTAAAAATTAACTAGAAATTAATATAAGGATTTGAAATTTTTAACTAGAAAGCATTAAATCAACAAGAACCCTAATTACTCTAAGAAAACTTGAAATAGAAGCAAGGAGATTTTCAAGAATTTAAACTAAAAAGCAAGTAAAAATTATATCTACTTAAAACTACTGATTAACCCATTAAAGTTATCTAATCAAAATTTAAACTTGCAAAGGATTAAAAACAAGATTTAAATTAAAATGAAAGAAAACTTTTATATTAAATTAAAGAGAACTTGAGGTTCAAACTATCCCCTCTACTCTACACTACTATGATGTGAAAAATTATTAACTACACTACCTAATGTGTATACTAGAACACACTAATTGTGTAATCTGAAACATTTAAGATACAATTAGTGTGTTCTCTGTCTCTTATACACATCTAGATCTCTATAAGAGACAGCATTACAATTTTGGTGAAACGTGCGTCCATGTCGCAACATGGAAAAAAAGAGGTTGTGACATGGATACATTAAATTAACCATCTTTTGCCTCCATGTCGCAACATGGACTTTGGTTCCAACAAATTTTCAGCTCTTCTTAATTTTCGCTTTAGTCCTCGTACTTTGTTTATTTCAACTTCTAACTTCCAATTTATAACTTGCATAATATTAAACTAATTAAGTAACTAATTTAACAAAATTTCAAATAAAAACTTATCATATTTATTACTAGTTAAAATGTAAACACATAGTATAAAAATTAACTATAAAAATTAACTAAAATACTTAATCAACAACCAAAATTTGAAATTTAGACTAACAAAATACTATGATTTAGAGTAAATAACTCGAGTTTACTAGAGTTATCAAACCCTCAAACTTAACTTTTTGACAGTCCCGAGAAAAACAAGAAATAAAAAGAACCTTACAAATGACTTAACAAACACACCACCAAATTGGCAAACACTTGATGAGCAATGAATGTACTCAGAACAACTAAGAAATCTCTCAAGAGACCTCCAATACTGATAATTTCATAATTAGTATACTTTACATGTGATATACTGTAAATATACATGTAAAGTAAGATTTGATTTATTATTGAGCTTAATAAGGTTATTCTTAGTTTGTCTCAATACTAAAGTGAAAAAGAGTAGAAAAAGATGGAAAAGATGAAAGGAAATTCTAAGGACAAAATGTGCACGAGTATGGAATCATTATGGATGCTGTTTCGTGTTTCAAGCGTAACATTCAAGTTAGAGCTTCGATAGAGTTGATTTAAGAGGCATTGGAAAGCTAAGAGAGAGAGAGAGAGTTACAACTTTCATGTTTTGCACTTTCACAAATTCCAAGAGTATCGCAGTCAAAATCAAAATCGAAAGTGAATTGCCGGAGGAGGGCACAACGCACATGTGCTAGGGTAAAGCAGTGCACATGTGCCGCGTCTAGAGAGCAGAGTTCCAAGTTTGGTGAGCATGCACATTTGCGTTGTGTAGCCTGAGCATGTGTGCCCGATACATACCGGAGTTGCGTGATTTTTTATTTTTGGCAGATTTTTCATCCGGTTGGACTCTTTTTCAATCGATGTCACGTTCTTATCCTAGGATAGGAATTGTAACCCTAGTATTCATTATAAATACCCCATGTAGGGTGATTAGAAGAGAGAACATGTCTATTCCATATTTTAGCTAGGGTTTTCAACAGAAAATTCTTGTTTATTCTTCCATAACACTTAGTGCTTAAACCTTTTTTCTTTGTCAAGGGAATTGAAGCCATGGATAATTCTATTATGTTGAGACCTTTTGATTGAAGCCATGGATAATTCTATTATGTTGAGACCTTTTGTTCTTGAACTTATTCACTTTATATCAACTCTTGATTATCTATGTCCTGTCTCTTATACACATCTAGATGTTTATAAGAGACAGAGATTGTAGAATCGAAGTTATTGAAATTAATCTACAGCTAGATTTTTTTAACCTCGTGTGCTTAATTCAATATGTTAAGTAACTAAGTTTCATAATTTCTAAAATGTAGCCATTAGCATTATTGAATTTAGGAATCTTATTATCTAATTGGCTTAACTGCGTGTGTTTATGTTTGATTACCCTAATTATTCTTCTTGATTTCAATGCTAATTAATTAATCTTCGGCGCATGTCTGGGTTAAATTAATGATAGAGTTAATTGGATAGCATGTTGAAAATTAGCCAACTTTAGAAAGAAATAAGAATCAACTTTGAATAGTGCTTGGTATAAAAATTGAATTATCCTTGGTGTCAAGGATCGACATGGTGGATATAGCCAGAACCAAGATTCTTCTTACATTGAATTATCTTGAGTTTACTTTCTTGCCTTAGTTTTTAGATTAAAAGCATTCAAACCTCCCTTTTTTTTTTCTTTTTAGCACAAGAATAAATATCGTTATCTGTGGGATGACTTGGACTCACCACTGCTACATTAATATTGAGAGTTCATTTAATTTTGGGTACCTGCGACAGCATAGCTAAAATTTTGGCGCCGTTGCCAGGGAACGGTTTGATTTATTCTTTGGTCCTATTTAGATTAGATTTTCTTTTCTTTAATTTTTTTATTATTTCTTTCGTTAATTGTATATGTCAGTGACACAATCTGCTGGACAAGTTGAATTCTTATTTTATCCGAAAATACAAAAAACTTTACGCAAATTAGGGAAGGAATTAAGGTAAAGGCAGTTTGAGGAAGATCAATTGTTCAACTTCATCTTTGTTGACGATAAAGAACACCAAGAAGAGACAAGCATGGTGCAAAGACATTTGAGAGAACTAGCAGCACCCATTAAATCAACAACTTTTATACATTACATATCCTGCATTAGATGCAAACGTTATATTTGAATTAAAGCTTGGATTAATCCATCTATTACCTTCCTTTCATGGATTATCAGGTGAAGATTCGAATAAGCATTTTAAGAAGTTTCACATAGTTTGCACGAGTATGAGACCCACTGGAGTTTCAGAGTAGCATATTAAATTGAGTGCATTTCCATTCTTGCTCAAGGACGAGGTAAAGGATACGAACAACCTCCCAAACGTGTCAACAAGGTAAATGTTTCATCTTTAGAAGAACAAATGGCCAGTTTAACTTCTTTTGTGAGACAACTAGCTTCAGGAATTGCGACGACATTAGCCAACCCTTCAGGGTTTGTTCAAACTGAGGGACATCGTGCAGATATGTGTCCCACATTACGAGAGGAATCTCAAGAGCAAGTAAATGTTGCAAGAGGATTTCCAAAGCAATTTCGAGTAATTCATGATCCCTATTCTACCACGTATAGTCTTGATGGAGAGATCACCCTAATCTGAGATATGAGAATGCGGCACAACTCCAACTCAACAGAGTTGGTAGAATTTCCAACCATATAGGCTCCTATTTGCTCAAAGACAACAAGCTAATCAGACTAATCAATCCGATAAGTCTTTAGAGGAAATGTTGAATGCTTTAACGGCTAATACAATGCAATTTCAACAGGACACCAAGGCCAGTATTCAGCAATTGTAGCACCAGATAAGACAAATGGTGACTACAATTAGTCGGTTGGAAGCTCAGAGTTTTGGAAAGTTGCCCTCTTGAAACAATTATTAATCCAAAGGAATAACATAAGTCTCTTCTATGTTGAGGAGTGGCTAATAATGGTTGATACTGCAGTTAAAATGGTTTGAACATGTGGAGGCTGTAGAAAAGAGGAGGCTGAAGCTGAAAAAGAGATTGTTCCAAGCAAAAAGAAAGGCAGCAACGGTGAAGAAAAAGGTAGTTCTACTGCGTGGCCAAAATATAAGCCTGAACCCCCATTTCCCGAAGCATTAAAGAAGTTTTCAAAAGAGGATCCCGATAGAGAGTTGTATGATACTTTTTGTAAGAGTGAGATAAGTATCCCTTTTTTAGATGCTATTAAACAAATACCTCACTATGCTAAGGTTTTGAACAAATTGTGTTCCCACAAAAGAAAGCAAAAAGAGAAGAAAGCTAGGAGGATAAAGGTTGGGAGAAATGTATTGTCTATCATTCAAAAATCCCTCCCTGAAAAGTGTAAGAATTCAGGTATATTCTCTGTTCCTTGTACGATAGGAAATACACAATTTGGAAAAGCTATGCTGGACTTAGGTGCATCTATTAATGTAATGCCATATTCTATTGATGATGCATTAAAAATTAGACCGTTGAATAAGACTGGTATGGTAATTTAGCGTAGTCGATAGATCTTTAGCCTATCCTAAGGGAATAGTAGAGGATATCTTAGTTTAAGTGGGGAGTTCAGTTTTGCTTGCTAATTTTTATGTGCTAGAAATGGAACAAGATGATTCTAGTACTCCTATTTTATTAGGAAGACCATTTCTAGATACTTTTCAAACTAAAATAGATGTTCTTAATGGTACTCTTAGCATGAAATTCGGTGATACAAGTGTTAAGTTTGGTATTTATGATGATGTTGAATCTTCTGACAATACTAACCTTATTTCTATAATCGACGTGTTTAAGCCTTCAATACAGGAATTTCATGGACATAGTAACAATAAGGAGGTGGACGTGAACCATGAAAAACATTTTGATGAAAGAATAAGAAATTGTCACTCAGTGCTAATTTGCAGTAATCGATGGTAGAATTGGGGAGTTCTTCCAAGTCACAGTGAACAAGTAATAGATGTTCTAATGCTTTACCACTTGCCAATGAGAAGTTGATGGTATTTGTCTATGCAGGGAACAATTCCGGATTACAACCGCATTCCTGGTCATCTTAAATACTTATTTTTGAAGGATAAGGAAAAGATAATCATCTCAAGTCAACTTTGTAATTTGCAAGAAGAGCAACTTGTTTGGATCTTAAAAGAACAAAAGAGATTGAATCCTTTATTTATGAGAACGGTGAAAAAGAAGATCCTCATAATCCTCAATATGGGAGTTACTTGATTGGTAGATGAACATCAAGTTGAGCCAACGACAATAAACAAAGGCGCTACAAGGGAGGCAACTCATGTCCATTTACATTTTATTCCGTCTATTTACTTTTGAAATCGTTATTTTATTATTTTATTTTTAGTGTTTTATGTCATTTGTGTTCTTAGTGCAGGAAATCGACTTAATTGATAAGGTAAACTAGTAAAATGATCCTTTGAAGGTTTTGTGTGTTGTATGGGTGATTTAGAATGAAAATTTTGTACTTTCAAAGGTGTTCTATGCAAAATCTAGAATTTTGTGAGCAAAAATTTTTCTATATGTGCGCTATAATGCTGGCACAAGTGCGTAGGATCAATTCTGGAAATTTTGCTTTCTGCCTAGTGCACACATGCACACTATACATGCGTGAGGTAGAATTCGGCAACATTGCTCTCTACTTAGCACTAAAAATGTAGCGCATGTGTGCGCGACCATGTATAAGGGTAAAAACCCTTCATCACGATCATAACACACTACAAACTTATTTTCTCCTTTTCTCATTTTCTCCAACCCCTTTCACATCCTCTTAATCCCCATTATTCCCCACCAATTTCCAATACCAATTCACTCTTTATCTCAACACAATCACATCAAAAACCCTTACTTTTCACAAAGAAACACTTAATCAAGGTAGGAATTTCTAAACTTTTCTTAGGATTTTCCTTGATGGGTCTTGATTTTAATTTCATGAAGGTTTTAATTTTGCATGTTTTAATTGGTTTAATTTGTTATGATTTAAATTCTAAACGTGTAACTAGTCTGATATAAATGTATGATTTGTTGATTGAGGAGTGAGGAGTGATTTCATGCTAATTATATGCACAAACATTTGCACTTTATCTATGCATGTCATGTGTTTGATAAATTGTCTCAATGAATAAAAATATTAAAACACAAGGAATTGGTGCATGAATTCAATTCGTAGAATGTCGATTATGCCATGTGATTCCTTTTTGGTTAATTTTCATGCATAAGAATGTTCTTGGAATATGTATAAGCCTTACTGTTAGGTACTATTTTTCTTGAATTATATATTGTGTATTCTGGGGCTTGTGATTTGGGGAATGGAATTTTGTTTAAGTGTGGGGTGTTGAATTATTTGTTGGGTGGCCATGATATTCATATTTATATTTGGTAGGAATGGGAAGAATAGGCAAAAAGATAGCTACGGGAAAAAGTGCCGGTGCATCCTCGTCATCCGAGTCTCAACAACCTAGGAGAGTTAGGGGTTTGAAATTCTTAACTGCAGCAGCCCAACAAAAGTATGATAACATCATATCTCCAAAAAGGCTATAATCATGTCAAAGAGGTAACTCAAGTTCCGTTGGTAGGGATGCCGAGATCAAGTTGATCATATGCAATCGTGGGTGGAATCACTTCACCTCGACTCCAATAGACGCAGTCATACTGGTGGTGCGTGAATTTTAAGCAAATTTCGACCATTACAGTGACACCGGGGTCTATGTTCGAGGCAAGGAAGTGGATGTCTCTACTAGTGAAATTAATAGAATTTTGAAGGTCAATCGAGTATGCAATGATGAATGGCCAGACATCTAAGTCACCAACATGGAGTTACATAAAATTACAAGTGTTCTTTGTAATGGGGACGTTGAATTTACCTACACAACTGATGGCAACATGGCTAGGCATTTCAATGCCAATACATTTAAACCAGCTTGGTTTGTCTGGTTTATGTTCCTTTGTGCTCGCCTCCTTCCGGTTAATCATCTTGCACATGTTACTTTACAGAGAGCCAGGCTCCTGTACTGCATTGCTACTAGGAGATCCATAGATGTCTGTCAACTTATACGCCAGCAGATATGCTACTCGGCCACCAATATGCAACCTGGCTTATGGCTTCCCCATCTAATCACTGCTATATGTCTGGAAAGTGGTATCTTGATTGATTCTTCATAGGAAAAACTTAAACTTGGGAAATTGATTGCCAAGGAGGGTATGAAAGTCCCGATCAGATGCACTCGCTCCTGTCCCTCTACATCACAAGTTAATGAGACTGCTGATTCAGAGGATAAGCCTGTGCCAATGCCACATAGATACTCAAGAAGAGCTTCAACAACAAATCCTGGAGGGACAACAGCGGATGAGTCACCGTTTTGACATGTTTATTCAGTACCAGTATACCTGGCAGTAGATCATGGTGGCTCGCCAGTTGACAAGGGAGCGGGAAGAGGACCTATTAACGTTTCCATTTTTTCCTCCTTTCCTATAGGATTTGGCACCAAATGTTCTTTCAACTTTTATGGGTTTAATGCCTTATGTTTGATGCTTTACACATTACCCAGTTATACATTCATATAACACTAAATCCTACTACTAACTAAGTGACATCCCGCAAGTATTCGGTTATCAACTAGCAGTAAAGGGAAGTAAGGATCGTACCCACAAGGATTGGTCAATAATTACCAGTCATTTGGTTAGATTACAAGTTGAAGCAACGGATTAATGATAACTCTAGTAAACTAGTCTCTTATTTTTCTATGAATTATAGCATTTTGATAGTTTAAATCCCAAATTTTAGGTAAGTAATTGAAGACTTTAGTTAATTTTTTTCATATGTGTTTGTATTTCCGTTCCTGTTAAATTTGATAAGTGTTTAATAAAATTCTAGATTAATTGATTGCTTAATGGTGATTAACATTATGCAGGTAAAAATTAGAGGTTAGAAACTGGAATAAACAAAGCTCAAGGAGCCAAATTGCAATAATGGAAGAAATGAAGATTGCTGAGAAGAGAGTCAAGATCGCGATCTCAAACTCTCCATATCTCGACTCGGAAAATTGTAAGTCTTAATGTATTAGAGTCGAGATCTCGCGATCTCAATTGTTCCATATCGCGATCTCGACTCGCTGAGAATTAAGTTGTAAGGGCAATTTTGTAAACTTTTAGCCAATAACTTCTGATTTTTGCCTAGTGTAATATTACACTATTTAAGCTACTTAAAATTTAGTGAGAGTAAGTAGTAGATAGTTTAGTTAGATTTTAGGATAGTTTAGGATATCTTGAACTCCAAGTTTCTTTTTCAATAGAAATTTCTCTTAGATCTTATTTCAATTTCTTGTCAAGTTCGAATTTTGATTAGATAATCGTAGTGGGTTAATCGCAAGTTTCGCGTAGATATAATTTTTATTCGCTTTCTAGTCTACTTTAGTAAGAATTTCTTTACCTGAAATTTAGAATTTCTTAGGTAAATTAGGGTTCTTGATAATTTCTTGCATTTCTAGTGAGAATTTTCAATTTCTTGCATTAATTTCTAGTTAATTCTTAGTGGGCTTTCTTTATTTCTATCATCAAAATCCAAAAATATTTAGATTTCTAGTTTAACTCTTTCCAATTTCTAGATTAGAAATGGTTGCTTTTAGTCTTCAAGGTTTCTTATTTGTAGTAAGATTTAATTGGGTAATTTTCTTGCTTTTAATTTTAGTCTTAATTTGGTTAATTTAGGTTAGAATTAAGTATTTTCCTTTACTTGCTTTTACTAGAATAGATTAACTAATTTCTTAATTTCGTAAGTGGTTATTTTCACTTACTTGCTTTTTAGTTAATCTAGCCTTAAATTAAGTTTTTATCGCTTTCATTTAATTATGGTTTTTATTAGAATAGTTCCATCGTCTTTTGTTTGACTTTGCTTAACTACACAAATATCCGTAAATCTTGGTAATTGGCTACCAATAATCCTTGTGGGACGATACCCATTCATCCTATACCACTATCAACTCCGTATACTTGCGGAAGTTAGGTAGAGTATAGTGAATTCGTGTGATTAATTATTGCTTGTTTGTCCTTTTAAAGTCTGGGTTTTACTCTCCTCTAAATTCTACCAAACGAAACAACCAAGTCTTTGCGCCGTTGCCGGGGATTGTCCTTGGTTTTTGGCAATATCAAGCGCTTTACGGGTCGTGCAGATTAAGCACTTTAGTTTAGTTTAGTTTAGTTGTTAATTTTGTTTTTTTTATGTTCGTTGGATATCTTGTGGAATTGACTTGGAATTTCAATTGACTATTTACCTTGGTTGTGTGTAGTGCATGGTAAGAGGAGTTCAAGAGCCATTCATTTGCTTAGACAAGGAATGGGAGCAAGAGCTAAGAGAAATTTGAAGGTTGAGAAGGGTACAACAAGAGTAAGAAAGGATAGAGATGCCAAATGCTAATGCTCATCAAGGGAATCTGAACATGGAAAACGAAGAAGAAGAGGTAGTTGGAAATAATGGAATTGGTGGCTATAGGAATGGAAATGGCATGAATGGGAATGGAAGGCCATTGAGGGAGTATGCTTTACCTAATTTTGATGGGGCGAACTCAAACATTGCACGGATGAACCCGTGCAAGACAACAATTTTGAAATCAAGCCAGCCCTACTCCAAATGCTCCAAACCCATGCTATGTTCGAAGAGACCAAATGAGGACCCCTACACACACCTCATGAATTTTGAAGAAATCTTGAACACATTCAAGTTTAATGGAGTACTACCCGGATTGTGTGCGGATGAGGGTGTTTCCTTGTCTGGCCATTCAAGATGTGTATAAGAGACAATCCCATGCCCAATGAACATTCACCACTTGGAACCAACTTGCTCAAGAGTTCTTAGCGAAGTACTTTCCTCCCACAAGAGCCGCTAAATTAAGGAATGAGATTATATCATTCAAACAAGATGTTGGTGAAAGCCTAGGGGAAGCATGGGAAAGATTCAAAGAATTGCTAAGAAAATTCCCTCTTCACGCCATTCCTTTGTGGCTTCAAATCCAAACCTTTTATAATGGTTTACTTCAAGAGACGAAATCCATCGTAGATACCTCTGCCGATAGCTCTATCTCATATAATATGACTTTGGAAGAAGCTCAAGAGTTGTTAAATAGGATGGCATACAACCACTACTATCATGGGCCGATAACTCCACCGGTGGTTCAACACCAAGCTAATCAAGCCAATGCAAATAGTGGAGTATTGAATCTAAACATGCAAGATGCCCTCTTGGCACAACAAAGCATGTTCATGAATATGATGAGCAACATGGCAAAGGTATTGGAGAATCTAGGGAAACCTTGTAGTGTAAATGCTTTGACTTCTTCTCCAACTCAACCATGCATGACATGTGATTTTTGTGGAGGCGGCCATGCCAATGGGAATTGTGAGATGCCATATGGAGCGAATGAGCAAATCAATTATGTGGTTAATCAATCTTCATTTCCAAGGAACCAATCCGGAGCTTATGGGAACACTTACAATCCTTCTTGGAGGAATCACCCAAATTTCTCAGGGAGTAACACCAATGGTGCGCAAATAACATGCTGCGGAGTTGTAATGCTGTCGTAGGCACCCAAAATTAACAACTCTCAATATGTAGTAGTGGTGAATACAGGTCGTCCAACAGAGAACGGAGTTTATTCTTGTTCTAAATGGAAAAAGGGGAGTTTTTGAATGCTTTTAAACTCAAACTAAAACAATAAAATACTAAAGAGAATTCAATTAAGAAAAGTCTTGGTTTTGGTCATATCCACCATGGCAATTTCACTAGTCGATCCTTGACACACAAGATAATTCAATTCTATATCAAGCACTAATTGAAGAATTAACCCGAACGAATACCAATTCAAAGTTGATTCTTATTTCTTTCTAAAGTTGGTTAATTTTCAACACGCGATCCAATTAACCCTAACTATTAATTTAACCGAGACATGCGCCAAAGATCAATTAATAGAAGCATTAAAATCAACAAGAACAATTAGACTAATTAAACATAAACACACGCAGTTATGCCAGTTAGTTGATTAATTTTCCTAAATTCAATAACACTAATCGAGTAATTATCAAACTTAGTTGCTCCACAGACCATGAATTAAGCACACGCGGTTAAAACAATCTAACAGTAGATTTATTGTAATAACTTAGTATTCTGCAGCAATAACAAGTTAAAAAGAACAACCATAAAATTAATTGCAGAAAAATAATCAATACTTGAGATAAAAGTGAATAAGTTCAAGCACAAGAAACTCACAACTTTGTAGAATTGACCATAGCTTCAATTCCCTCTACCAAGAAAAGAGTTTAGGCACAAAGTGCCATAAAAGAATAAAGAAGAATTTCTACTGCTAAAAACCCTAGCCAAAAAAAAATAAAAGTATCGATCTCTTTTCTCTCACCCTAAATCGGGTATTTATAATGAGTACTTACGGTTACAATTAATGTCTACGGATAAGAAAGTGAAATCAAGTGTAAAAGAGTCCAATCGGGCGAATAAATCTGTCAAAAACTAAAAAATAGGCAATTATGCTGTTTCGGGCGCACATATGCTGCCTATTTTGGGCGCATGTGTGCCCTAGGCAGTGCTGAAAAGTAAGAATCCCAGCGCACATGCACTGCTCAAACCCAGCGCATGTGCGCTGGGATTCACTTTCGACTTCGATTTTGACCTTGATGCGTTTGGAATTTGGGAAAAATCAAAACACACAGATGTAGCTCTATGTCTTAGCTTTCCAAAAAATTTTAATCACCTCAATTGGAGCTCAGATAAGAAAGTTATGCTCAATCTCCCAAACTATGTGAGAATCTCTCCTCGCCGATGAACATTTTTCAACTTTGCAATTTTGAATAAGATTCTTATAGAATCATGGAAAACTTAAAACATAAAAGTTGTAGAACTCTTCAATATATTTGCAAATCATTCAAAATCATCTCAATCGGAGCTTGTACTCAAAAGTTATGCTTGAAATACGAAACAGCATCCAAAATAGCTTCATACTCGTGCATGTTCCGCTCTTAGCAATATCTTTCATCTCTTCCATCTTTTTCAGTTCTTTTTCACTTTGACCCTACAAAAACTGAGAATAACCAAATTAATCTCAACGTTAATAACTCAAATCTTGCTTACAACACATAAAAACGTAGTAAATGACACATGAAATATAGCACAATTATGAACTTATCAACCAACAACCAATCCAATCCTCCTTACCAACCAAATCCCCCCACCTCAAAATACCCAACACACTCAAGCCTCAAGTTCCACACCTAGACCATTTCAACCGCCACATCAAAGAAATTTCCAACCCAACTCATATCAAACTTTTCCTAACCCTTCATTTCAAAACCAACAACAATGACCTCCTCTCCATTATGCAAATTTTTCCCAACCCATGTATCATGATCAATATGCTCCTAAAGAAAATTTGGGTGACGAAGGTTGGAAAAGATAAGCTGAGTATTTGAGAAGAGAATTGGATAGGAAAGTGGAAGAGCATAAAAGAGATTATGAGAATTTGAAGACTTCGACAAGAAATTTGGAGATTCAATTGGGGCAATGGGCAAGGTTGAATAATGACATACCTATTGGAGCATTTCTGAGTGATACTTATTCCAAACCCCAAAGTGCAATGCAATGCCATAACCCTAAGAAGTGGAAAAGAATTGGTTGAATCAAAGGAGAAGAAAAAGGTGGAGGAAGGAAGCAAGAAACAAAAGTCCAAGGTAGTTGAGAATGAAAGGGAAGTGGTTGATGATGAAGCCAAGAAGGAACAAAAGAATGAGATCAAGGTATCTAAGAAGAAGCATGTGGAGGAACCTTTAAAGATAGATCCATCGATAAAAGTGCCATTCCCTCAACGACTCATTGATTCCAAGAAAGGAGGAAAAAAACATGCAATTCACCAATTTCTTGGATATGTTGAAAAAGATTAATATCAACATTTCTTTGATTGATGTCCTCACCAAGATGCCCAACTATGCTCGTTTCAGAAGGATCTTTTGGCAAGGAAGCGAAAGTGGAATGATGATGAGAAAGTATGCCTTGATATCCAATATAGTGCCATTGTTCAAAGGCGGTTGCCCCCTAAACTTAAAGATCCCGGTAGTTTTATGATAATACCGGTGAATGTTGGAGGAAAAACGTGGCATCAATCACTTTGTGATTTGGGCAAGCATAAATATCATGCCAAAGGCCATCTATGACAAGTTAGGGATCAACAATGTCAAGCCAACTAATATTGGCTTCACATCCATCCTGGCGGATTTATCAGCCTTTCCCATAACTTGTTTGAAGATGTCCTTGTACATGTTAAAAGTTGGTATTTCCCGTTGATTTCTTTGTGCTAGATACGGGTGAAGAGAGTGAGATTCCATTGATTCTAGGGATGCCTTTCTTGTCGACCGCTCATGCATTAATTGATGTGCACAAAGAAGTTGGTCTTACGAGTTGAAAATGAATCAATTGAATTTGATGTGTTTGAATATAATGGCAATATTCCCATTGTTGAAGAGAAATGTGCTAACCAATCTCTTAATTCTATCCTGGCTAAGTCAAATGAAGAGCAAAATGAAGTTAACCAAGGCAATTCGCTCAAACAAGTGTTGGAAATAAAGGAGGATCAATGGTCGAGAAATGAATTGAAGAAAAAATCACCCGATAAGGGATGTGTATTGACTAAGGATGAAGAGAGTTTTGCAAAGAATAAGCAAAATAGTGATATCAAGAAATTGAGAAGGCACAAAAAGAAAAGAAAATGGTTTGAGAAACAATTGGAGATGTTAATTGGGGCACTAGCGATGGCTAAGGCTAGTTTATTGTTATATCATGATTTGTGTAGTTTTTGTCATTTTTGGGTATGTCTTTATGTTTAATTTTGGGTGAGTGGAAGTATGATATATTCATCAATTAGAATCAAGAGACAAGTTTGGGGGTGTCTATTTCTTTGTGTTGGGAATGGTTATTTTATACATATTATTGCCACTTGATGTTTAATGGATGGAAAATTGATCAATTAGGTACTCAATGATGATAAATTTTGATGTTCAATGCTTTGTGCTTGAAGTATATGATTGATTCATTTCAAAATTTTTGTATGATCTGACTAGTTCGTTTGCAACATAAAGAATTCATAAACTTGGCATTACTATTTTTCAAAAGAAGTACTGAAATTTTAAGAAAATTTATTTGAAATGTTGTTTCTGATCAAATCACTTATATTACTTGGTTGATGAACTATATTTTGGAAAGAAATGAGTTAAATGAAGTAGAAGGAATTTTGGAACATTTCGTGTGTTTGCATAGGGAATGTTCTTCTAACTTGTGAATAATTGATATTTGAGATTAATTTTAGGTACATTGCACTCCTTTTCCTTGGTTTAGGACTGAAAAAAAAATATTTTAGGAATAAGGCGAGTAGGGATTCCAACATGTACCCATGTTGTTTTTTCGAATTAAGCCATTAGGAATTGCATTTTAATATATCAATAAGTTAAGGAGGAAATGTTTGTAATACTTATCATTAATCTCATATTACTTATTCCTTGTTAGAGGTTTATTCCTTAAATGTGTGACATTTGCATTTAAGTTGTGTTGGCCCCAAAGAGCAACCTAAGAGGGGGGTGAATTAGGTTGTGATCTAAAACAAACCCTTTTATGTGCTTAATAGAAATTCAAACTTTATGCACCAAATAAAAACTTAAGCACAAATGAATACAATAGATATTCAACTATTTAAGCTTAAAGAACAAATAAGAATATTGAGATTAAGAGAATCAAACCAAACTCCCAACCTTCTCAAGCTTGGAGCTTACAACTGCAAAGAACTTCTTACAAGGCAACTACCAAGTTCACAACTTGAAGTTTAGCCACTAAAAGTCTCTTCAAAGTAAGTGAGACAATAACCTCTTGTATACAAATGAGGATCACTCTTGCTCACACTAATTTCCTTTAGTTGAGCCAAGAGTTTTACACTCACAACCTCCCTTTGTTACAATTGTTATCTCTCCACTCTTACACTTGAAGAACTCTTACACTTCTAAGCTCTTTTCACAAAACTACCTACACTATTACAATACTTGTTCCCACTATTTCTCCCAAATAGCTCAAGAGTTATTTGTAATCAATGTAGAAGTCTTCTCTTTATTTAATTCAGGCTTAGGGGTATTTATAGTTGCCCAAAATCTACTTCCAACAACTTTCCAACGGCTACTTTCTGTTTACTGGAAAACTAGCCGTTGGACCTTTCGGACGGCCGATGCAGCAAGTGTGCGTCCGAACGAACAAGCCGTTGGACCGTTCGGAAGGCCACTGCTAATCCCTGCGTTCGACGCTACGTCCGTTCTCTGAGGATATTTGTTCGGACGTCCGAGGATGCGTTCGAACATGCGTCCGATCGAAAGAAGTCTCTGGAAATATGATCGGACGTTGTTATTCGTCCGAGACTTGCTTCAAATTCTGTATCGGACGATTACCATCGTTTGAAGCTCTGTCTTTTAGACATTCATTTGTGTCCATAGAGTCTTCTGGTTGTTTTGTTCGGACAATCATTTGCGTCCGAACCTACCTATTTTTCTGCACACTTGTTTTTAAACCATTAGTGTGATTTGGTCATCATCAAAACATGATTAACATAACTGGGGTTCAGGACAAGTTGATTCCTAATTGAACTTCTATTTTCATGATGCCTAGTCGAGAGAGTTGATTAACTTCATAATATTTGTGATTTGAGAAGTAATGATGTTTCAAAGGAAAAGAACTAAAACTTTTGGTAACTCTTTTTGAGAATGGTAATGCTTGGTGATGTGAAATCTTGTGTAGTGAATGAATGTGTGCTTCTATGTAGAAAAAATTTCAATTTTGGATTGATTCACTTAGATACGTCACACATCACGTAGTATTGAACGTTTCTTGAGAGATTTCCTAATTGTTCTAAGTACATCCATGATTCATCAAGTGACATGTCAACTTTGGAGGTGTTTATATATTTGAATGTTAGTAGGCTTCTTTTCATTTTAATTTTTTTTTGTTTTGCTCGGGACTAGCAAAACGCTAAGTTTGGGGGTGTGATAACTCTAGTAAACTAGAGTTATTTTCCACTAAATTATAGCATTTTGATAGTTTAAATCCTGAATTTTAGGTTAGTAATTGAAAAACTGACTTTAGTTAATTTCTTTCATATGTATTTGTATTTTCATTCTTGTTAAATTTGATAAGTTTTTATTAAAATTCTAGATTAATTGATTGCTTAATGGTGATTAATATTATGCAGGTAAAAATTAGAGGTTAGAAGCTGGAATAAACAAAGCTCAAGGGGCTAAATTGCAATAATGAAAGAAATGAAGATTGCTGAGAAGAGAGTCGAGATCGCGATCTTAAACTCTCCATATCGCGATCTCGACTCGAGAAATTGTCTTAATGTATTAGAGTCGAGATCGCGATCTCAATTGTTCCATATCGCGATCTTGACTCGCTGAGAATTAAGTTGTAAGGGCAATTTTGTAAACTTTCAGCCAGTAACTCTTGATTTTTGCCTAGTGTAATATTACACTATTTAAGCTACTTAAAAATTAGTAAGAATAAGTAGTAGATAGTTTAGTTAGATTTTAGGATAGTTTAGGATATCTTGAACTCCAAGTTTTCTTTTTCAATAGAAATTTCTCCCTTTAATTTTCTCTTAGATCTTCTTTTAATTTCTTGTCAAGTTCGAATTTTGATTAGATAATTATAGTGGGTTAATCACAAATTTTGCGTAGATATAATTTTTATTCGCTTTCTAGTCTAATTTAGTAAAAATTTCTTTACTTGAAATTTAGGGTTTCTTAGGTAAATTAGGGTTCTTGATAATTTCTTGCATTTCTTGTTAGAATTTTCAATTTCTTGCATTAATTTCTAGTTAATTCTTAGTGAGCTTTCTTTATTTCTATCAAAAATCCAGAAATATTTAGATTTCTAGTTTAACTCTTTCCAATTTCTAGATTAGAAATGGTCACTTTTAGTCTTTAAGGTTTCTTATTTGTAGTCCTTTTAATTCGGTAATTTTCTTGCTTTTAATTTTAGTCTTAATTTGGTTAATTTAGGTTAGAATTAAGTGCTTTCCTTTACTTGCTTTTACTAGAATAGATTAACTAGTTTCTTAATTTCGTAAGTGGTTATTTTCACTTGTAACATGCTTTGTAGTTAATCTAGCCTTATATTAAATTTTTATCGCTTTCATTTAATTATGATTTTTATTAGAATAGTTCCATCGTCTTTTATTTGATTTTGCTTAACTACGCAAATATCCGTAAATATTGGTAATTGCCTTCAAGCAATCCTTGTGGGACGATACCCATTCATCCTATACCACTATCAACTCCGTATACTTGCAAAAGTTAGGTAGAGTATAGTGAATTAGTGCGGTTAATTATTGCCTATTTGTCCTTTTAAAGTTAAATTCTACCTAATGAAGAAATCAGTTAAAAGAAGAGATTTAACTAAAATTAGAACTAATGGAACAAAAGAAGAAAATTTATAGTAAAGATTAATCACTAAAAAAGCAATTAAAAAGGAAGTATCTTTAGAAAACAAATAAAGGAAATAATTAAAATGAAAAGCATATTAAGCAAGCAATTAGTTACATCTAAACTATTCATTATCCCTAAACAAGTACAATTAGAGAAAGTCCATAATCTATTCTAGGAAAGCATGTAAAAAGAAAGCATCTCTAAAAAGCAATTAACTAACATAAACTACAAATTAACACTAAGAAAGCACAATTAAAGAAAACCCATTAACTAATCTACCAATTAAACTAAGAAAGCAAGTAAAGAAAGCAATTAAATGAAAAGCTCATAAACTAATATATTCTAAGTAACCAATCTAAACTATGAATTACCAGTAAGGAAGCATAACCGAAGGAAACCCATTAACTTAATCTAACAATTACACTAAGAAATCATGCAAAGAGGGCAAATATATGAAAGTAATTACACTAATTAAACTAAGGAAATATGAAATTAAAGTTTAATTAAAAGAGTTTTAACATAAATAAGGAACTTACTACTAAAAAGTTTCAATCTTTAGTTAAGGAATTATGATTACAAGAAAGAGAAATCCTACTCTAATCTATTCTATGAAAACCCTCCCCAAATGGGGAAGATAAAGGAAGAAATTTACTTTCTAATCTATCATTGATACTTCTACTAGGTTTCTAATAAATAGAGACATGCCTTAAATGATGATTAAAACGGGTATAAATAGTGCTAGGGTAATGGGGTAATAGTGTAGCAAAAATCAGTCCCGAACAAAGTCATTTTTTGCTCCAGCCGTCTCCAGATCACGATCTGGAATTTGAGATCGTGATCTGGATTGACGCTTCTGAAATGCAGCACTTCATAGTTTTGTTTTGAAAATTTTCATCCGAAATCCGATTGATTAGCCGTTTTTTTTTTCATGTGACCCTAACAAATAGGAAAACATTGTTAGCTATAATAAAAACTTAAAATAATCTAAATATATAAATAAAATTCACACAAAATAGGCCAAAAAACAAAGGACAAACAAAGATGAACGAAAACTTAACTCCCAACGAAGTTAAGTCAAAGGCACGACACAATTCTATACACAAGAACCAAATAAAATTTGCTAACTAAGACCTAAATAAGTACTAAAACACTTAATAAACACATATTAGCACATTCTAACACATGAATGCAAAATAGACAAAAACACACACAAAAATACTAAAAATGTTCGAAACTAGTAGTCAAACCTACAAGTTTAGGGTACGTATAACTCTAGTTTCCTACAGTTATCACACCCCCAAACTTTAACTTTTGTTCGTCCTGAGCAAAATAAAATACAAGAAAAAGAACAACAAAAATGAACAACGCAAAACATACGACATAAAACACAAGACACAACGCATTAGACACTACCAAGATGACAACACAAAATGTGAATAATGGATGTACTTTGGATAATTAGGAGAGCTCTCAAGGGACCTCAAATACCATATGACAATTGAACTATTTTAACTAGTCACTCCAAGTTTTTCAATTTTTCTAAAGGAAACAAGTTCAAATGCCAACAAAAGGTTTCAAATAACCAAATATTAGCCATTATCAAAAAGGTTTTTGAAAAACAAGTTTCATTCATCAAAAATATAGTTTTTCTCAAATCAAAAGGATTACAACGTTTTTCAACAGACCATCTTGACAAGGCTACATGGAAATAAAAGATCATTAGGAGTCTACCTAATATGCACATGTCACACAATTGGGAATATTTATCTATCATGGTGTGAGCACTATGATATCAATGATGAGTATTACAAATATTTTCTCCTCAACTTGTTGGTGTACTAAAATGTAATTTCTAATGGCTTAATTCGGAGAAATAACATGAGAATATGTCGGAATCCCGTACTCGCCTTATTCCTATAAGCAATTTTTTTTTTTTTTTTACGTTGCCCTAAACCAAGGAAGAGGAGTAAAATTTACCCAATATTATATTCAAACCAATCACTTACAGGTTAGAAGAAAACTCCCTATGCAAACACATAAAATGACCTAAATCACTTCTATTCCATTTAAACCAATTTTTTTTTTCCAAAAGATGAATTGACCAAAAAAGTAATACTATTGATTTGGTAAAAAACAATATTTCAAATCAACTACTATAAAAACGTGAATGCCTTACTTTTTGAACATAGTAAGCTTGGGGATCTATATGGCTTTTGAAATTCTTTTGTCGCAAAAGAGCAAAACTCACCAAACTTCGCGGAATGCCAAGTTTAAATTACCCAATCATATGATATTGCAAGTCATTTGTCATCATCGAGTACCGTAATCAATCAATTTTTCATCCAAAATTCACCACACAAATATTTACATTCACAAAAAGAAATCATTCCAACACAAGTAAATAACACCCCCAAACTTGTCATTTTATTCAAGTAATGAGTACAACTCATTCTATCGCTCATCCAAAATAGAACAAACGCATAATAATACTACTAGAAAGCATAAAAACAAAAGAATAGGTAATGATTTTGAAATACACTTTCACAATCAAAAAGCAAAAATAGAAGATGAACAACATATTAATCAAGTGAATATGAATGCAATCAAGTAAGCTCAAATTGAACATAACAACAAGAGTTCTACCCTTTAATTATGGATTTCACCAACATTGAGCACAACATTTATCAAGGCTAAGCAATGAGCCGAAATGTCAAGTAAATCATATAAATGCAATTTTCAATTAAACATGAGTCCTAAAAATTAATTTTTCTTCAACAACCAATTATGATTATACTAAGGAAGGATCCTCGGGGCTTCACGGGGTTCAAACAATTTAAAGAAAAAGAAAAGCATATATAAGGGTAACAAGGTTTAACACAACGAAAAGGTTATCTAAATGTCCAACTCATCCCCCAAACTTAGTTTCACACATAATCGGCTTCAAAAAGATATTCAATCACAAAGACTACTCTTAATCCAAATCAAGCATTCATATGATTTTCGCAAAATAAGTTCAACTATTTGGTACATGAAATGTATCAACAACTAGAATATCCATAATCAAAAGGTAAAACCAAGTCCAAGTTCAACCAATAAATCATGTACATCATTCACAAATCACAACAAGTCATATATTGTCATCACTATTCTCATTAACAACCAAATTCATCCAAGTGTATCCAAATTCAATTGCCAATAACAAAACTATGATAAGCTAAACTAATCACAAGGCTACAAGCCTTTATTACCAACGGGATATTTAAACTAAAGTAAGAAAACTAAAATAAAGCATATTAAATAAGCAGGAAAGAAATACTCTCTCAACACTAAGGAGGCTTCCCAAGAATATTGTAATCTTTGGTGAACTTGCACCAATGCTTAGGCCCTCCGAATTTCCCAAGGAATTGAACTTCGGCATATATAGTCGACACCTCCCCGACCCCTTCTAAAATGTATCCTTCTTCTTCCACTTCTCCTAGAACCGATTCTTTCTCCATCAACACCTCAAATAGAACCTCTTTTATTATAACCGGGACAAACGCACACTCATGCAAAGAAAAAGTTGGTGATTCTTCTACATAAACATTGAGTGTCTTGATTGTTGTAACTTTAAGTTCATGAGACTTTTGGGAATCTGTTTTTTGCAAGACATTTTCAATTTGTTTTTCTTGAACCGATTCTTCATCCATTGGTAGAGGTGTTGGAATACATTAGGTTCTTCACCATTTGCTATTGTTTGAATCTCGTCAAATTAGTCTTGTAACTGATTGTTGGATGTGGCTTGCTCTTCACGGAATCTATCTATTTCTTTTTGAAGTTGAGCAAGTTTTTCTTGTTCTTTGGCCATAATTTCTCGAAATTGAGCCCTTCCATATAGATGTTGGGCTATTTCTTCTCAAAATTCTTGAATTTGAATCCACTTGTCCATCCTTCTTATGTCTTCACTTTCTTGAGTTGTTTGGTGAAGGAAATATGACTCCATTTGATTATATGAAGGCTTCTTGTGATGGAGGGAAAGAGTAGGAATTTTCTTGATCGATCTCATAAGGATATGGATGGCTAGACCATCCTATTTGATAATTTTGGTAGCTCTCATAAGTGTATTGATGGCTAGACCATCCCACTTGATAATCTAAGGGGAAAAGAGAGTAACCATTACAAGAATCATGCTCATTGGGCATACCTCCATTACCATAAGAATAGTAATCTCCTTGGTACATTGGATGGACTAAATCATTCCAATTAGGTCCTTGCGTGTTCTTGAACAATCAACAACACAAATAAAAATAAGAAAATGATCTAAAACAACACAAGTAAGAAATTAGGAAAGTTTAGACTACTAGTTAGTCTAAACTATCCATCACAAAGAAAATCTTTTTGAATTTTTTAAAATAACTACAAAATGAAAATCATTTTGATTTTTCAAATGAGTGAAACAACTATACAAGAAAACAAAAGACTTCAATCTAATCTTCCCACCAAATTATATCGATATTACTGAAAACCAATCCCCGACAGCAGTGCCAAAAACTTGATATTTTACACACCTAGTTATACATTTATAAAACAATTAAAACCTACTACTAACTAGGTGGCATCTCGCAAGTATACGGTTGTCAACTAATAGTAAGGGGAAGTAAGGATCGTATCCATAAGGATTGGTCAATAATTACCGGTTATTTGGTTAGATTACAAGTTGAAGCAACGGATTAAGAGAACATATTTAACTAAAATCTAGAACTAAAGAAGCAATTTAAAGTAAAGATTAATCATTAAAAAAGCAATTAAAATAGAAATATCTTTTGAAAGCAAATAAAGGAAACAATTAAAACGAAAAGCATATTAAGAAAGCAATTAGTTAATCTAAGCTATTCATTACCCCTAAACAAGTACAATTAGAGAAAGCCCATAATATATTCTAGGAAAGCATGTAAAAATTAACACTAAGACAGCACAATTAAGGAAAACTCATTAACTAATCTACTAATTAAACTAAGAAAGCAAGTAAAGAAAGCAATTAAATGAAAAGCCCATAAACTAATTTATTCTAATTAACCAATCTAAACTATGAATTACCACTAAGGAAGCATAATTGAAGGAAACCCATTAACTAATCTAACAATTACACTAAGAAATCATGCAAAGAGAGCAAACATATAAAAGTAATTAAACTAATTAAACTAAGGAAATATGAAATTAAAGTTTAACTAAAAGAGTTTTAACATAAACAAGGAAACTTACTACTAAAAAGCTTCATTATTTAGCTAGAAAATTGTGATTACAAGAAAGAGAAATCCTACTCTAATCTAATCTAAGAAAATCCTCCCAAATGGAGAGGATAAACGAAGAAAATTACTCTCTAATCTATCTTACTTCTACTAGGTTTCTAATGGGTCTTCTATGCCTCAAATAATGCTTAAAAGGGGTATAAATAGTGTTAGGGTCGTGGGGTAATAGTGCAGCAAAAATCAGCCCCGAATAAAGTCATTTTTTACTCCAACTGTCTCTTGAAATTTGAGATTGTGATTTGGACTGAAACTTCTAAAATGCAGCACTTCACAGTTTTGCTTCGAAAGTCTTCATCCGACATTCGATTGTTGCGTCGCTTTTTTTTCATGCGACCCTAACACATAGGAGAATATTGTTAGCTATAATAAACATTTAAAATAACACATAAATATATAAATAAAATTTGCACCAAATAGGCCAAAAAATGAAGGACAAACAAAGATGAACGAAAACTTTTTGTTAACTATCAACGAAATTAAGTCAAAAATACGACACAACTCTATACACAAGAACCAAATAAAATATGCTAATTAAGAACTAAATAATTACTAAAACACTTAATAAACACATATTACCACATTCTAACACATGAATGCAAAATAGACAAAAACACACATGAAAACACTAAAAATGTTCGAAACTAATAACCAAACCTTCAAGTTTAGGGTGCATAACTCTAGTTTCCTAGAGTTATCAATGTTTAGGGCCATTTTGTTGATCTTTTAATTTTGCAGTTGATTTCTCCAACAATTTTAGTTGTTTCTATTTTAATAAACATTTTAGTTAGTTTTATTTTAGCTAAGTTAATTGTCGTCATGGTGTTTTCGTTTATTTTTGTCGTGTATTCCCTTAAGAGAGTAAGTTTTTTTTTTTTTTTTATTATTGTGGGATTATTTTCTACAATATTCTTGTTTTTCTTATTGTCTCAAGGGAATTATCTGTTTTGTTTAGTGTTACTCCAACTTTCATTCGCGACGAGGGAATAATTATAACAGATTTTGTTCCCAATGCAAATTAAATCCAGAGAAACTTTTCTTTTTTCCATTTATGCTTTTATTTTTACATTAAGGAGAATGCTTATTTTTAAGTGTAGAGTGGGGGAGTTATTTGGATTTTTTAAAGGTGGTCGGTATATTTTACTCGATTTTGCTGTAATATTTTGACTTTTCATTTAGTTTGAGAGGTTGTCAAAATTTTTAAAAATTTTTGTGGATTAATTGACCATTTTTTTTTAAAAAAAATTGAAAAGTTTTCGCTTAATGTATTTTTTCCATTTTTCTGCATAATAAATATTTAGTTGAACCATGCATGATTGAGTAGTCGGTGATAATATTTTCCATTCATGATTTTCAAGACTTTTGAGTACTAAACCATCCATTAATTCACTGCAAGACAATAGACTTTCAGTGTCAACAAAATATTGTCACAAAAAAGTCAAAGTCATCACAACAAATGATTAGTGATGACTTCCTTTGTGTCGTCACATGGTTGTTACAAATTTTATGTCACAAAAGGGACCATGTGACAACCCTAAAATGTCGTCACAGAATAGTTCCCCTTCAGTGACAACTTTGTGTCTTCACTATTGGTACAAAGTATTGTGACAACATTTCTTGTCACTATTGGTACAAAGTATTGTGACACTAAACCTTGATGTCGTCAATGAACTAAACCCTTAGTGACAATCTGTTGTCACTAAATTTATTACTGACAGTGACAACTTTTGTTGTCATTGATTTAGTTCCTACCTCATCAGCTTGTTAGTGACAACTTCTTGTCACAAAATATTTCTCCTAGTGGTTACAACCTTCCGTTCTTTGTGACAACTATTTCCACATTGTTGTCACTAATTTTTCCGCAAGCATGTTCTTTATAAACCTACTCTTAAAGCTTACAAATCATTTGATGAAATCGAAAACCGTAACTATTGCGAAATGAACAATATATACATATAATTTTCCATATTTACACCAATTGCATCCAAAATAGAGTAACAAAACAGAAAAGGTATTATGATAGTACTGATAACCTTTAAAATAGAGTACAAATTACACTCTCTGCAAAAGTATCACAAAAGTAACCACAACTCCATCTAACATGACACTACTTGCATGTTAATCTCCAAAAAACTCTCTCCTTAATGCCTCCATATGATTTTTCCTTGATACAGCTATGCAAAGATTATAATCTATCTGCAAGTAATGCTCAAACTGTTAATCTAATGACCAAATTGTTGATAAGCATTAAGTCTAAAAGTTGGTCCATAATTACAATGTTTTAAGTATAAAAGTCACAAATCAGGCAAATGTTATTCCAAAGTCGATAGTTATATAATAAAAATGTGCCAAATTTGAGAAAACATTCATAAATATCTACCAATTGGTCAGTTTGACATAAGGCATGTTCATGATATCCTATGACATGAAATTAACAAGAAAAGACGGACGATAACTTACTAGCATTAAGAAGAGATAAATACTAATGATAAAAATTTCTTAATTTAATAGTTAAGTGATTCTCCTTAGAGCTATTACAAAAGATTCAAGAAGGAATTTCCAAATCATGTAAGGTGTTGCAGTACCAATGGAAGTTCTGTACATTCAAATCTATTACCACCAATTAGTAGCTTGGAATACAACTTAAAATCCATAAAAAAAATCTCACAGCATGACAAGCTCTACTAATTTTAATTCCACTCAGACAAATTTAACAAGAATTATTCATTTTCATAGATGACATGTAATGTGATAAACTAATTACAAATTTATGTAAACTAAAAATTCGATAGACGATAGGCAGACATAAGAAATTTATACAAGAAGGTAACCTTAACAGCTACTAGCAAATAAACCTTTGATATTCCAGCAAAGTAAACGAACACATTTTTATAACTACTTTTTTTCTCGAGTGATATTCATTTAGAACTAAGGAAACATTCTATATGAACAAGCCAAAGAATCAAAACTTCGGTACTCTTTCAACTAGACAATTAAAAATCCTATAGAGATAGGTTTTCCAGCCATCGTTAACTATCTTAACATTAGGAAGTGTTCTTTAATGACATTATACAAGACCTGTTAAGGGTTAAAAATCTACTTAATGTATGATCAAGGAAATAGAAACTTCTTATCTTAAAAAAAATCTAAGATTATCATACTGAAGAGAAGAGATTCCTAAACTCCACAATTTGAAAATCTACCTAGAGCTCGGAATATTATTTTCTTCTTACATAACTACTATTCTGCATTCATAAGAAGATCTATTATTGGGTATCCAATATGAAATGGAGAAGCGGTTTCAACAAGTAAATTCTTTTATACAAACAAATTAATAAAATAGATAATTATGAGTAAAAAATGTTGAAAAAGTTCCAGGGCTACATTATAGCACATCTTTTAGGACCTTACATTTAAGAAAAGAACCCCAAAAATCCTTGTGAAACATCATAGATTAACATCTGAGCGTCATGGTATTTTTCGATGTTTAATTGGCTACTAGAACAGTTTGTGGTATTCCATGTTTAATTGGCTACTAGAATAGTTTGAACAAAGATATATGTTATATGAAGTATTTAATATATTAAAGCTGACAAGTAAATGATCCAATAATTGTATAGAAACCACAAACAATGATAACATAGGCTAGTAGAGAGAAGTGCAGCACACAAAACTAGCTACCAGGCTAGAATAGAAATTTATTTCCGCCTGTTGGTTGAAAAAGTACTAGAAATAAGACCAGCTAGATTAATTGGCCGCAAAGATCATCTTTGATTATTTGTCAGCCATATAAGATGCGTCGCAACTCAAAAAAAGAGGTTTGGTTCACAAAATGTCTAGAATAAGCAGGTTGGACTTGGACGTCATGCACATAGAATTATTACAAAGTGTTTCATGCTACAAAAAAGTTGGTTAGTTTATGTAATGCAATTATTAGACTCTCAAGAGTCTTCATTTCATTGACTTGTAACTTAGAAATTGCAACTTTCCATCTGATCTTAGCCTAGCTTATTTTCTCAACAGCTACTTTTAGTTTGTCATTAGACGTTAAGAAAAATTGGTCCATAATCGTATATGAAGTACATTCATGTCTTCATTGTAGAAAACCTTGTACATTATTTTTTTTTTTGGGTTGAAACGACTGGTTCCTTGGTGGGGAGAGAAAATCTTATACACTAAAAGTGTAGCCAAAAAGAACAATAACAAAGTTTTGCAATACAAGTTATGCAGGAAAGAAAAAAGAAGCTTCGCGATTCAATTAAAATAAATATTCGGGTGAAAAGGTAGGACAAGTATTTTTTATCATGTCAAAACTCAAAACTGAGACTTAACAACTATTGAAGAACTTACTTTATCAGTTCTTCTTTACCATTCACATCTAAAAAAATTAGCAGAACTTGTGCCTATTATCATTTTTTGTGGATTAGAACAGAAGTGAATATTTTCTGCAATGAAATGTTAATAAATATTCCCATATGATGAAATTTAATGAGAAAGATCATTCCCAAAAGGTATGGAATTCATTCAACTTTTCCAAAATAATTGTTTGCCCGCATCCTTGTCAAACAAAAGAAAATATCTTTCTGCCATTTAAATAATTCTCTAGCATCAAATTATAAAAATCAAATAATAAAGCAACAAATTACGAAATCACACATAAAAACCTATAAATTAATTTAACCCAAAAAATCTAAAAATTTTAAATAATTTCAAAGCCACAAACATAGACCAAACAAACAATATTTCAACTCAATCTTATCGCAAAATTATAGATCAAAACAGATATCCACAATATCATACCCAATATCCCAGATCAATTGATTTCATCCAAAAATTGAAGCTTTCTCATAGATGATTTGAATGGAAAATCTATATCTTCAGCAGATTCATCAAAACAAAATCAAGTAATAAAAAAAATCATAAAACAATCTCAAAGATTCAAGAATAGATCTAATACCTTAAGATTCACCTAAGGTCGAACCAGAGCTTGATGCATAATCTAGGAGATCCCAATCCAAAAGCGGACGTTTTCTCAGCCTCTGATTTATACGTGTGGAAACTTCGTCACACACTCCATCTCCATCACAATAAATTAGATGAAAGAAAAAACAAAAAACACAAAAAAAAAAAAAAAAAAAGAAAAATTGTAGAGAGTAGTTTGTATAGGAGCAATAACCCTAGGCCATAAAAGCTAAAGAAGATGGGTTCATGCCGGAGAGGGAAGGAGAGATTGCGGAGGGTCAGTGGATGAGAGGCAGAGAAAGAGGTCGGAAAGAGAGGAAGGAATATAGAAGATAGAAGACAAAAGAGACGAAGGATGAAGGAGTGAAATTATGGAAAGTTTTGTTGAATGAATTGTGTAAGTAATACAAAACTACGAAAGGTACAAATAAGGACGTACCGACGTCATCTAAACTAATCAAATCTATGATGCCACCATACTCTTAAATTTTTTTATATATATTTTATTTTTTTACTTAAATTTTAGTGACCAGAGTATGTTCAAGAATTCATTGCCTTGTAATATTTACCTCCCAGTTTGTCCATCTTAACTTATTTGGTTTCGTAACCATAGTGAATACTGTTTAATACTGTTTTATGACACTGTTTAATACTGTTTTATGACATGTAGTACTGTATACAGAGTGTTTATGAGTTTCAATTTTTGGATTGCTGAATTTTTGGGTTATCAGATTTTTAGATCGAGAATTTTAAACTAATTCAACTAATATGAAAATCGATGTAAATCTAATCCAAGTATTAATTGGATAGGTTATTTGAGTTTTCAAGTTACTTGGATTAAAAATCCCAACTAAAGGAAAATTAGAAATAAAATATGATTATTATTTAAAAATATATATTTGGTAAAAAATGAAAAGGAATATGTTAGTTCAGGGATAAAAAGTAAAAAAATAAAATGAAATGGTTAGAATAAGAATGAAAATTAATATATATATATATATATATATATATATATATATATAAGTAAATTGTTCAGTTGTAGGTTGATGGGTTGGGTTGGGTTGGGTTGGATTAGGTTTGGGTTTTCAAAACCAATCCAACTCAATAAATTTCGAGTAACTCAACTCAAATAATCCGAAATCTAATAAGTCAACCAATTTAGTCCCAAATTCATTTAGTTTGGGTTGAATTGAGTTTGAACACCCTTAATTCTATGATATAGGAAAGTAGTCAATAATCATTAGGAAAATAAAAAGTCCCTACAATAATGGAAAAAACATATATTATTTAATAAAACTAATAAACTTGTGTAAAGTTTTAATTAGACGATTGCAAATCTATCCCAAATATATATTATTTAATAAAACTAATAAACTTGCAATAATTTGAGCTATCAACACACGTATGTGCGGTCCAAAAAGTATCAAAACCAAGTTAAAAATGTGCGCTTTAAATCTATGCACATTGCACGTAGATTAATGTTATTTTATGGAAAGTTTAAGTTCTTTCTTCTTAGATTTAAAGCGTAATAACGGATTAGCGAAAAGAATAAGATTCATTCTGCTTTTTAGTGAATTAATAAATTAGAATGTCAAATCTAATAGGATATAAAATACAATTAATGC
The DNA here is from genome assembly GCA_025175665.1 of Cinchona pubescens. Classification (NCBI taxonomy): domain Eukaryota; kingdom Viridiplantae; phylum Streptophyta; class Magnoliopsida; order Gentianales; family Rubiaceae; genus Cinchona; species Cinchona pubescens. The sequence continues at coordinate 8,490,540 of JANKKI010000027.1, read as the reverse complement.
ACATTCCATTATTTAAAAGATGAGCTGCAAAGTAATTTAGTAACTTCTAGTAGATTGATAATATCAAATACTAAAGCATTAAACATGTCAAAAGTCTCTCCTAGTGAATGCCTATTATACTTTATGAATGTACTACTAGTTAATTAGTGATAGAATATGTAAGTGAGAGATTTCAAAATAAACATATTTATTGTGCAAACAAAATTAGTGGTTTGAAATTTCAATTACATATAATTCTCAACAATCACATTATAGAAATCAAATTGATTAGAAAAATAATTTAGAATAGTAAGATTTCAAATAAATATATTAATCATGTTGATAAATTTAGTGCATTAAAATTTATTTATGCTTATTATTATTCTTAGTAATCAATTTGTGGAAATTAGATTGAATACAAAATAATTTAGAAAAACATTATTTAGATTTCGTGACTTCTGACAACAGCTGTCACTATATTAGGTAGGCATTTGTGATGAAAAAAAGTTGTTGCAAATATTTACAACAATGACAACTTTAAAATTTGTCACAGATATCAGTAGGTTCAGTGACAACATTGTCACTTATGAACATTCTAGAATCGTGCACTTTATGTTCAGTGACAACAACTATGTGACAACCACTTACTTGTCACTGAATCCTTTTCCGCAGTGACGAAAAATAATATGTTGTCGCTGAATCTATATCATTGCTGACAACCATGAAACTTGTCATATAGTTGAAGTTATATAGTGACAATTTTTTCTTCGTCACAAAATATATTGTCACTAAAGGCTTATTTTCTTGTAGTGATTCTTGATTTGGGATATTTAGAGGAATTTATATAGATTCAATTATGTTGCATCCCAAAAACTCACTTTATTACATTTTTGAAGCAAATTTTTAAACGACCTGATTTAGTTTAAAAAGTGCCTTCTTTGTTTGTTAAGCCTTTCTAGCCAATCATTACTAACAATTTATTTCTAAGTACCTTGTTTGAGCCTTATTTTTGTGAAGGAAAACACCATTCACCTTCTTTCATTTAAACTCAGTTTACCTACCTTTATTAAGCTTAATATTTCTTTTAATTATTTTATCATAAATTTTTCCTTTAAGAGCTTTATGGTGCACATTATATATTCAGGGGATATAAGGGTGGAACCTTATGAGAAGTGGGTGGTGTACATTATTGGAGCAAAATGGGGTATTTGAAAAAAAAATTGTTGAAGAATAATAAAATTAATAGTGGGAGTTTTTGATATATATAGGTAGTGCGTATCACTGGTACTTGTATATGCAGGTAGTGCCCATCTCTAGTACCTACGTGTTTATATGTTGCGGGTAGTGCCTAATACTGGTACCCGTACTGTAGCGGACATAGAAATAAATAATAATGTGATGTATATATGTTCAGAGGAAGGTTGGCATGTTTGGCTAATTCGAGGAAGGGAGACTTATATGCTTATTGGTTGTTCAGTAGTAATTTTTCATTGGTGTTTGTTATTCAAGTGTGGGATTGTAGATATATGATGTTTCGTAAGTGAAGAGAAGTTTTATTTTAATTTGTGGCCACCATTATTATTAAGCTCTTATTTTTATTTGTTATATCCTTTCCCTTCTTTGGCTAAGTAATATCCTAACCTATAGTTCGAGCTAAAAGTCCTACCCAATTTAAATAGAATCGGTTGTCTAAATTAGTGGAGGGGTGTAAGAAGAGTGAGCTATTGGGTGTTTAGAAAAATTTTGAGGGTCTTCATGATTTAATCTAAATATTTTCAAATCTAAGTTTTTGAATGGCTATACACACATACACACAAATTTCATGTTTTGATTTTTATTAGCATTTGAACTCTTGGGTTCTTAGACTACTCTGATTGGTGGATTGATTATTGATTATTTATGTGGATAGTTGACGGAATATGTTGAGTGAAATTTTGTTATTCTTAAGTGTTTTAATGTTATGTTTACTCGAGGAAAATCAAAGGTGGTAAGTGTGGGGTAATTTGATAAGTTCATAATTGTGCTATACTTTATATGTCATTTACCACGTTTTTATGTGTTGTAAGCAAGATTTGAATTATTATTGAGTTTAATTGGTTATTCTTAGTTTTTGCAGGATTAAAGTAAAAAAGAGATGAAAAAGATGGAGAAGGTGAAAGGAAATTCTAAGGACGAATGTGCACGAGTCTAGAGTCATTCTGGATGCTGTTTTGTACTTCAAGCGTAACTTTCAAGTATGAGCTACAATAGAGTTTATTTAAGATGCGTTGGAAAGTTAAGAGAGAGAACTACAACTTTTGTGTTTTGCACTTTTTCAAATTCCAAGAGCATTGCAGTCAAAATCGAAACCAAAGGTGAATTGTTGAAGGACGGCATAGCACATATGCGCTAGGGTAAAGCAGCGCACATGTTCCGCGTCCAGATAGTAGAGTTCCAAGTTTGGTGAGCGTACACATGCGCTCTGTGTAGCCTGTGCATGTGCGCCCAACAATATGCACGATATAGTGGAGTTATGTGATTTTGATTTTTGGCAGATTTCTTCATCCGGTTGGACTATTTTTCAGTTGATTTCGCATTCTTGTCCTAGGATAGGAATTGTAACCCCAGTATTCATTATAAATACCTCATGTAGGGTGATTAGAAGAGAGAACATGTCCATTTCACATTTTAGCCAGGGTTTTTAGCAGAAAATTCTTGTTTATTGTTCTGTGGCACTTAGTGCCTAAACCCTTTTTCTTTGTCAAGGGAATTGAACCCATGGTTAATTTCACTATGTTGTGAGACCTTTTGTTCTTGAACTTATTCACTTTTATATCAAGTATTGATTATCTTATTGCGATTAATTTTATGATTATTATTTTTGATTGCTATTGCTGCAAAATAATAAGTTATTGGAATTAATCTACAGCTAGAGTGTTTCAACCACGTATGCTTAATTCAATCTGTGAAACAACTAAATTTGATAATTGCTCTATTAGCGTTATTGAATTTAGGTAAAAGATAATCAATTAATTGGCATAACTGCGTGTGTTTATGTTTGATTAGCCTAATTATTCTTGTTGATTTGAATCATTCTATTAATTAATCTTTGGCGCGTGTCTGGGTTAAATTAATGGTAGGTTAATTGGATCGTGTGTTGAAAATTAATCAACTTTTGAAAGAAATAAGAATCAATTTTGAATTGGAATTCAGGTTTATTTTTCAATTAGTGCTTGGTATAAAAATTGAATTATCTTTGGTGTCAAGGATTGACTAGTAAAATTGTCATGATAGATATGATTAGAACCAAGATTCTTCTTACACTGAATTCTCTTCAGTTTACTTTCTTGCCTTAGTTTTTAGATTAAAAGCATTCAAAACCCCCATCTTTTTCTTTTTTTTTTCTTGTGAGCACAAGAATAAATTCCGTTCTCTGTGGGACGACTTGGACTCACCACTGCTACATTAATATAGAGAGTTTGTTTAAGTTTGGGTGCCTGCGACAGCACAATCAAATACTATATGACAGTTGAAATATTTTAATGAGTCACTCCAAGTTTTCAGATTTTCTAAGAAAAATATGTTCATTTAATAGACAAGATTTCAAATCACTAAGCAGTAACCATTCTCCAAAAAGATTCCTAAAAATTGACTTTTGTTCATTTAAAACATCATTTCTACTCAAATCATAAAGATTACAAAGTTAGTCAACTATCCCGATAAAGTTGCATGAAAATTGAAATTCATTACCAACCTATGTAAATGTAGAGTTACACAATTTGGAAACATTAATCTAATAAGGACTAAGTAGTATGATATCAATGATAAGCATTATAAACATTTCCTCCACAACTTGTTGGTATACTAAAACGTTATCCCTAAGGGTTTAATTCGAAGAAACAACATTGGAACATCACAGAATCCTGTACTTGCTTTATTACTATACTAGTGACTTATTCTGAAGAAATAACATGGGTATATGTCAAAATCCCATATTCGCCTAATTCTTAAAAGCAAAGTTTTTTTTTTATTTTAATTGTAGTCCTTAACCAAAGAAGAGGAGTAAAACGTACTTAAGATTAATATCAAATACCAGTTATTTACAAATTAGAATAACATTCCCTATACAAACACAAAAAATGTCCTAATTCCCTTCGATTCCATTTAACCTATTTTCTCCGAAAGATAAATCGACTAACAAGGTAATATTGGTGATTTGATCAAAAATAATATTTCAAGTAAATTTTTTCCAAAATATTAATACCTCTTTTTGAAAAATAGTAATAACAAGTTTTTGAAATCCTTATGTTGAGAAAGAACCACCCACACACACTCAAATCCATGAAATAACCCAATCAAATATGGAAAAAACTTACATAAACCCGGTCTTTGGCCCCACCTGTAAACCCTGCGGTCAAGATTAAATCTTATAGAATCTTGCTTACATCAGCTTATGTCATAGATTCCATAACATTTAATCCACATTACAAGGTCTACAAGTGGGGCCATCTACTTAAGTCTTTCCCATCAAATATTTAGTACAATTATATAATATTATAAGTAAAATATCATTATTGAGCACTCAATTGCTCAATTTTCCATCCGATAGTCATCAAGTCACACAAATACACATCCAATAACCATTCCCAAAATAAGAAATAAACACCCCCAAATTTGTTTCTTTTATTCTATTTGATGAGTATATTCATCCTACCACTCACCCAAAATATCAACATAGACACATAAACTATAATTACTAAAACTTAATTAAACCAAAGCAAGATTTATCCTAGCTATTCAATCAAAGAATGACCTTAGAAAACAAAATCCATGCCTATAGTCGATCAATACGCTCTCAAAAATCAACATCAATGTCAACTCATTAATAAAGTTCTATATGGCATCAGTTTAATACCCTTAGTCATTATCACCACTTATCAATTAGATCAACAAAGAGCCATAGGCATCAACCAAGCATTTCATCAAAGAAATCTCAAAATGATAACAACTAGGAATCAATAAAAGAAATATGCTTGGTATCAGATCTCATTTAAGGCTACTAGCCAATCTAATCTAAACATCTAAAAAGTAACTAAAACCCACAATCTAAAAATTGTATCCCCAAACTAACAAAATTAAAAATATAACCAAGATATACTACTTAAAAAAGAACTGAAATGACTGAATATGGTGGAATTGTCTAATGAATCTCAAAAAGCAAACATGCTGTCCCATCAACTATCCTTAGTCTCGCTCTGGTATGATGTTAGGTCTTTCTTCTTCCTCTTCTGCACCTCCTTGCTAGTTTTCCTCAAATTATTCATCTTGAGCTCCTCCAGTCTCACCTCCGTGCTGATGATCTCCTTGATAGATGGCATGTAATGCTGACCTCTAGACAGACCACAATGCCAAGCAAGTGGGCATGATGGCTGACCCCATGTACTCGATGTCATGACCTTTAGTGCCTTGCCAATGAATGTCATGTTGTTGTGTAACAGCAATTGACTGAAGGTCTAGTACCCTTGAAGCTCATTTCTTTCCTCTTCAATCATTGGCAGGTCCTGTATTGCAAGCATATCTAGGTGGCAAGGGGATCAAAGAGAAACTTCGGGCTATCATAGAGATGTGGCCCACTCCCTGATGATGTCGGGCAAGGTCCCTCACCATCTTACGTAAGTAGTCTTTGTTGATTCTGCCCTGAGGATGGGTCATTGAATCTTTAGGATCTATAGAAACATCTGCAATAGTACAGAGATGAGTAATCAAACTAGAATTACTCATCATTGATCGGAGACCGCTTTTTATCTTTTCCTAGTCTTTATTTTCTTCCTTATGCAATAGAACATTATTCTCCAAGTGATTCAAATTCTCACCTCCTTTTTTTTCATCTTGAATTGACTCATTTGAAGTCAACGTACTCCTCTCCAAGGAAAAATTCTCTAACTCATACCTACAAAGATCATCAATTAGATCATCCACTACATTTATACTTATAACATCATCATAAATTGAAGGAAACTTTAATGAATTAAAAACATTGAATGTGACAATTTCATCATTTATCTGAAACATATTCTAGCTTCCCTTCTTGAACATCAATGAGTGCATGCCCAGTTGCAAGGAAAGGTCTCTCAAGGATGATCGGTATTTCTTCATCCTTTTCTATGTCTAGAACAATAAAAATCAGGAGTTACAATTTCTTATTTATAAAATATCACAACAGGCCCAAGACCTGTCTGGATCATGATTTCACCTTGCCAAGTGCTAACTACGATTGGCTTGTCTGGTCCCATTATAGTCTGCAATACTGATTCTAATGAAAGCGTAGACTGCGCTTGGCTATAGCAATCTGCAGTTATGCCTCTGATCCAAGCACAGTCTGCGCTGTTGGTCCCAAAGCAACCTAAGAGGGGAGGGGGGTGAATTAGGTTTCTTAAAAATTACTTTGAGAAATATTGTGATTTTCAAATTATTCACAGATATAACAAAATCAATAGAACAGTAAAGTAAAGAGAGAATAAATTAAACAATCAATACTTCCAAGCTAGCAAGCTTGAAGTATCAAATCTCTTGAATGCTTCACACACTTGGTGAGCCAATAATCTTTACAAAGTTGGGAAGTTCTTGCTCACACTAAAACTCTTTTAGTTGAGCCAAGAATCTTACTTACAACCACACTTTCATACAAGATTATCACTCCACTCAAAGTTAAATTACACTCACAATTGCACACTAATACAACAAAGCACTATAGTCAATTTGCACTCAAATTACTCTTTTCTAAGGCTTGTATTCAATGTATTAGATACTTTTTTCAGATTGTTAAAGCATCTATTTATAAGAGCAATAAATAGTAGTTTCAAGTACTTCCTAACGGCTAAGTAATAAATGCACAAAAAATAGCCGATGGGGTTTCGGACGTCCGAGAAGGATTGAGTGCGTCCGAGGCAGCGTCCGATCTTCTTTCAGTTTTGTTGAGAGGCTTCGTTTGGACGTCTGTGCATGCGTCCGGTCCTTCGTCCGACAGAGGTTTCGGACGGTCCTGAGCGTCCGTTCGAAAGGCAGTAGGATCCCATTCGAACTGCCAGTTCGTTCGGACGATGCAATGCGTCCGAAGAGTTTTGACCTAGTTCGGACGGTTCTGTGCGTCCGAAAGATCTGTTCCTGCAAAAGCTTGTTTTACAGAGTTAAGTGTTTATGTCATCATCAAAATAAGGTTTGGAAAACATCAATCTCCCCCTTTTTGATGATGACAAACCTCAATTGGATATGACTAATCAATTTGCAATATATCATAATTGGATATCAATCATCAACATATCAATCATACATATCAATCATATTAAAGCACAATAATATAACTACTCCCCCTTTTGACATCAATCAAAAAGACTCCCCCTTAGAACATGCAAGTAGTTTGATAGAAATGAAACAAGTTTAATACATCCAACTAAAAAGTTTAATGGTGCTAGAGACAAGGAAATACACAACCAAGGCACAGAAAAGCTGAAAACCAAAAGAAATGCTGAAAGGTTCTAACAAGCAGAGAACTGCTGAAAACAAAGTACAAAATGGGAAAAGAAACTAATGTGAGTCATTAAGACAATCTAGCGCTTCTTGAGCGCTTTTCAGTCTTTTGTTGTTTGGATGGAACACCTTCAGCGGTGGCTTCACTGTCATCCTCCTCTCTGGTATGACGTTGCATGATAAAGTCAAACGTGTCGTCAACATCTTCATCATCGTCGTCATCGTCATCGGCAGCTCCTTGAGTAGCTTCGGCATTGTCTTCACGTGTATGTTCATCTTCAGGTTCATCACTGTCAGAAGATGACTCAAGTGGATATTGGGACTGAAGATGTCTCTTATACACATCTAGATGTGTATAAGAGACAGGCCAAGACTGAGTGCCTCTTAGAGAATCATTTGACGAGTTTCAAGTCGTTTTAACTTTCGATTTGTGCGACGTTGAAATGAACTAACTTGAGTGCTCAGAGAGGTAAGAAGTCCACAGATATGTGAAAGAGATGGTTCAGAAGTAGATGGTTCAGATGTAAGTGGAGGCGGTTGAGGAGTAGGAGAATGAGGGATAGCAAAATCAGAGGTAGAGGCATGGGATTGTGACTGTGCAATATCAAAGGCTGCCTTAGTTAGCCATTGATCGTTGAAAAATGGAGGCCTTTGCGTTCAATGTAGGATTTGTTAAAATAGGGAGGATCTGTCTGCTAAAATCCAATTCCAAGGTATTCAAAGGTTACAACCCAACTCAAAACAACATATTCAACCAACCAACAAAAATGTTCAAGGGAGAAAATCAAAAATTCAACCAACAAAATCCATAAACGGAAAGTGCAATAGAAATTTTAAAACCCAAAAGATCATTAAAGATCCTATGCCAAACTTTTCTTCGGTATCCACGGTCTCAATTCCTATCCAAACTAACCTTAAAACACTCTTAAAACATCATTATGAGCATAGAAAGCATTCATAGCATAACACTCTAGGTCCATATGGAAGGAACTAAAAAAGTTAAAAATCAACCCCAATCACTTCCCAACCTCCAAAACACTAAAAACAACCCATACATACCAAAATCAAGAGGTTTTCTCAATAAAGAACTACAAAACTTGAAAAAACTTGGACATAAAAAAATAAGCTAAAATACATAAAATTTTATAGATTCCTACTTGAAATCCAGCTGCTGCTAGGAAGAAATGAGGAAGAAACAACAAGAAGAAGACTTAAAAGCTTCCAAAGTTGACCCAAATAGTACCAAGTTGACCAAATGCCAAGTTGACTATTTGACCCAAAACTAATTTTTGTAAATGCCATCAAACAACACTCACACACCACAATGCACAATAACTTAGATTTGTGACAAGGTAAATCGAAAAATTTGAATTGCGAATATTGAGTTCAGAAAAACATTTTAAACCAATTAAAATCAAAGAACAAGGCTATTAAAATACTGGATTTCACAAATGTAGTTTTGGCTTTCGAGGCCTGTTTAAAATGGATGTTAAAAATAGCTCTAACTTCATCAATATCAAACTGAGTATCATCAGCGGGCCATTTGTCTAACGAAAAGAAATAGGAAAAATCAGTGGGGTTTGAGACTTCACATTCAAAAATGGTGTTAACGATCACATGTTTGATGAAATCTCAAGATCAGTGTTGTTAACATGAGAAATGAGAGTGCAAACAAGAGGACCTTTCCGAAGATTGGTCGTGGAATCAAGCACCATGTCATGATAAACAGTAAATCAAGATGCAAAATTGGGGTCATCTTGTGCCTGTCTCTTATACACATCTAGATGTGTATAAGAATGACAAGTCTAACACCCCACTGATTTTTCCAGACTCTTTTCGATGCCTAGATTTACTTAACTAGATGTGTATACCGTTTGGATCCTCCTCTCCATCGATAAATTTTGATAAAATTGGAGTGGATGAGACTTGAGGATTGGCTGATGATTCTCCTCGTACTGGAGCCTTCCCTTTAGGTTTTCGACCCCGATTTGATGTAGAGGAACCTCCGCGAGATTTCTTATTGTAAAAAAAGAAGAGAAAATTGAAAAATTTGAGGAAATGAGATGGTGGATGGGGGAAATTAGATGTGATTTAGGTGATAAGGGCTATGGGTAGGATGATTTTCCAATCAAATTTTGAAGAGAGAGTGGGAATTTGGAGGGGGTAGTGGAGAGACAAAATTTTTGCTAGAGGGTTTTCGGGGAGGTGGTGAGTCCGAAATGGGGAAGTTCGACTGTTTTAATCGAACAGGGGCACCTTTCGGACGGCCGAACGTTTGATATGCGTCCGACGAAGCGTCCGAAAGCTGAAGAACGGACGGCCGAAGGAGGAGCCAATGCGTCCGAAGTTCTTTCGGACGATGGTACGCGTCCGGAAGATTTCCAGAGAGTTTGGTAAAAAAGAAAATAATGTTCGGACGATTATGAGCGTCCGAGAAGAAACATAGGCTTTCGGACGATCCAGAGCGTCCGAAATAAAAGTTGTTCGGACGAATAAGTGTGTCTGAACTATGAACCTATGCCAGATTTATTCGTAAAATCCCCAAACATTTTCTCAGCAATTCAATGCGATCTAGAGCTAAGGGTTTTGTAGAAATATCAGCTAATTGATCTGAAGTAGACACAAAAAGTTTATCAACACGAATTTCCTTTTTACAAACGAGGTCTCTAATGAAATGATGCTTAACATCAATGTGTTTGGTTCTAGAGTGCATAACAGGATTTTTTGTGAGATTAATTGCACTAGTGTTGTCACACAATATAGGAACACAATCAAAAAATACACCAAAATCTTTCAGAGTATGTTTCATCCAAAGAAGTTGAGCACAACAATTTCTGTTTTGCTGTATTCGTCCAGTCGTAGACAGGGACATGTTTAATTTTGACGCTTGCTGGATCGTCCGAAAGCCTATGTTTCTTCTCGGACGCTCATAATCTGTCTCTTATACACATCAATTTGACATCCAGCAAAGTCAGCATCAGAATAACTAATCAAGTCAAATGTAGAGGATTTTGGATACCACAGACCAAAATCCATTGAACCCTTTAGGTATCTAAAAATCCTTTTAACAGCTATCAAATGCGATTCTTTAGGGCAAGATTGAAATCTAGCACATAAGCAAACAACAAACATGATATCTGGCTCTACTGGCAGTTAAGTAAAGTAGACTTTCGATCATACCTCTATAGTGTTTTTCATCAACACTATTACCTTCTTCGTCTTTTGTAAGTTTGGTTGAAGTGCACATTGGCGTGCCAACTTGTTTGCAATCTTCCATTCCAAATCGTTTGAGTAGCTCCTTTGTGTACTTGATTTGTGTAATAAACGTTCCTTCCTTAGTTTGATGAACTTGTAATCCGAGGAAAAATTGCAACTTGCCCATCATACTCATCTCAAACTCTTCTTGCATTAAATGTGAAAAATCCTTACACAAACTTTCATTAGTTGCTCCAAAAATAATATCATCAACATAAATTTGAACTATTAACAAACCATTTGAATTTGTTTAAGAGACAGGTATGTTAACTACACCTCTTTTGAATCCATTTTCTATCAAGAACCCACTTAATCTTTCATACCAAGCTCTTGGAGCTTGTTTCAAACCATATAAAGCTTTGGATAGTTTGAAAACATAATTTGGAATGAAGATTTTTATTTTCAAAGCCTGGAGGTTGTTCGACAAAAACTTCTTGGTCGATAAAGCCATTTAAAAAGGCACTTTTGACATCCATTTGAAATAATTTGAAATTATTGAAACATGCGAATGGATTCTAACCTAGCCACGGGTGCAAAGGTTTCATCAAAGTCAATACCTTCTTCTTGAGCGTAACCTTTTGCAACAAGTCTAGCTTTGTTTCTTATGATTTCACCTTTGTCATTTAATTTGTTTCTAAAAACCCATTTAGTACCAATAACGGGATGAGAAGAAGGTCTTTCAACTAAGGTCCATACATTATTTTTCTCAAATTGACTAAGTTCATCTTGCATAGCTTTAACCCAAGATTCATCACTCAAAGAACATCTATATGTTTAGGTTCAATGTGAGATTCTAATGCACAATTAATATTCAAAGATTTATGAGAACGAGTAGTTACCCCATCGGATAGATCACCTATGATTAAATCTTGAGGATGACTCGAGACGATCTCCAAGCTTTCAGAAGATCATTTTGGGCATCCTCATTCTTTTCATCATCAATTTGATGGTTGTTGACATTAACGCTTGATGTAATCTCTTGATGATCTCCATGAATAACGAGCTTTTTGAGCTCCTTTAAAATACCTACATCTTCATCTTCACATAAATTCTTTGAGATAACATCATTAGTTTCATCAAATGTAACATGCACAACTTCGTCAATCAAAAGCGTTCTTCTATTGTAAACTCGGTATGCTTTCTTGTCACAAGAAAGCATACCGAGTTTACAATAGAAGAACACTCTTGATTGAAGAAGTTGTGCATGTTACATTTGATGAAACTAATGATTGTTGGCCCCAAAGTAACCTAAGAGGGGGGTGAATTAGGTTGTCTCAAAAAACAAACCTTTTGAAGTGCTTAATGAAAATACAAACTTTGTGCAACAAATGAATACTTAAGCACAAATGATCAAAGATAAATATTTAACAATCAAAGCTTGAAGAACAAATAAAGAGATTGAGATAAAGAATATCAAACCAAACTCCCAAACTTCTCAAGCTTGGAGTACATCCACTGGTAGTGCATCTTCAAAGAAGGTGAGCCAATAACCTTCTTGTACACAAAGTAGGCTCACCCTTGCACCAACTAAGTTCCTCTAGTTGAGCCAAAAGGTTTTACACTACAACCTCACTTTTGTACACTTGTTATCCCTCCACTCTTACACATGAAGATCACTCACTAGTCTACTCTTGCTCACACTAATTCCCACTAGTTGAGCCAAGAGAACTATACTACTCAAACCAATACAACCCACAATATTTTAGCCTATTTCTCCCCAAATAGCTCTTACAAGTGTTTGTATTGAATGTTGTAGTTCCTTCCATCATTTGGAAGTCCTTGGGCTATTTATAGATGAAAGATGTGCTGAAATTTGAGCTCTAACGGTCAAAAAACTAGCTGTTAAAAACTAGCCTTTAGGGGTTCGGACGTCCGTTCATGCGTCCTACAGCTTGATGATGAGAACAGTGTCTCGGACGGTCATATGCGTCCTACAGATTGATGAACAGTGTCTCGAACGGTCAAATGCGTCCTACAGCTTGATGAACAGTGTCTCGAACGGTCATATGCGTCCTACAACTCTGACAAAAACTTACTTCATTTTGAGATCCTTTTTTCGGACGCTCTCTTGCATCCGATCTCCTTTCTTTCGGACTCTCTTCATCGTCCGAAAGGTGTTGTTCAACTTTTGGTTGTTTTTCTTGATTGTGTTCGGATGATCATTTTCATCCGATCCTTCCTATTTTTCTGCACACTTGTTTGCAAACCATTAGTATGATTTGGTCATCATCAAAACATGATTATCATAATTGGAGTTTAACAATGATGTCATCTCAAAGAATTTATGTGAAGATGAAGATGTAGGTATTCTAAAGGAGCTCGAAAAGCTCGTTATTCACGAAAATCATCAAGAGATCACATCACGCAGTGATGTCAACAACCATCAAATAGATGATGAAAAGGATGAGGACATACTCCAAAAGAACCTCCGAAAGCTTGGAGATTCGTCTCTAGTCACCCTCAAGATTTAATCATAGGTGATCTATCCGATGGGTAACTACTCGTTCTCATAAACCTTTGAATAGTAATTGTGCATTACTTTCTCACATTGAACCTAAACATGTAGATGTTGCGTTGAGTGGTGAATCTTGGTTTAATGCCATGCAAGATGAACTTAGTCAATTTGAGAAAAATAATGTATGGACCTTGGTTGAAAGACCATCTTCTCATCCTGTTATTGGAACTAAATGGGTCTTTAGAAACAAATTAAATGACAAAGGTGAAATCATAAGAAACAAAGCTAGACTTGTTGCAAAAGGTTATGCTCAAGAAGAAGGTATTGACTTTGATGAAACCTTTTACCTTGGCTAGATTAGAATCCATTCGCATGTTTCTCGCATTTGCATGTTTCAATGATTTCAAATGATTTCAAATGGATGTCAAAAGTGCATTTTTAAATGGCTTTATTATTGTGATCAAGAAGTTTTCGTTGAACAACCTCCGGGCTTTGAAAATAAAAATCTTCCAAATTATGTTTTCAAACTTTCCAAGGCTTTATATGGTTTGAAACAAGCTCCATTAGCTTGGTATGAAAGATTAAGTGGTTTCTTGATAGAAAATGGATTCAAAAGAGGTGTAGTTGACACCACTCTTTTTACAAAAACAGATTTAAATGGTTTGTTAATTGTCCAAATTTATGTTGATGATATTATTTTTGGTGCAACTAATGAAAATTTGTGCAAGGACTTTTCACATTTAATGCAAAAAGAATTTGAGATGAGTATGATGGGCAAGTTACAATTTTTCCTCGGATTACAAGTTCACCAAACAAAGGAAGGAATGTTTATTACACAGGTCAAGTATACAAAGGAGCTACTGAAACGATTTGGAATGGAAGATTGCAAACAAGTTGGTACGCCTATGTGCACTTCAACCAAACTTGATAAAGACGAAGGAGGTAATGGTGTTGATGAAAAACACTATAGAGGTATGATCGGAAGCCTACTTTACTTAATAGCCAGTAGACCAGATAGACATGTTTGTTGTCTGTTTATGTGTTAGATTTCAATCTTGCCCCAAAGAATCGCACTTGATAGTTGTTAAAAGAATTTTTAGATATCTAAAAGGTACAATGAATTTTAGTTTGTGGTATCCTAAGTCCTCTACATTTGATTTAATTAGTTATTCTGACGTCGAATTTGCTGGGTGTAAAATTGATAGAAAAAGTACCAGTGGTATGTGTCATTTTCTGAGAAATTGTCTTGTGTCTTGGTTTAGCAAAAAACATCAATTCTACGGCTGAAGCCGAATACATTGCTGCTGGAAATTGTTGTGGTCAACTTCTTTGGATGAAACATACTCTGAAAGATTTTGGTGTATTTTTTGATTGTGTGCCTATAAAGTGTGACAACACAAGTGCAATTAATCTCACAAAAAATCCTGTTATGCACTCTAGAACCAAACACATTGATGTTAAACATCATTTTTATTAGAGATCTTGTTTGTAAAAAGGAAATTTGTGTTGATTTCGTGCCTACTTCAGATCAACTGGCTGATATTTTTATAAAACCCTTGGCTCTAGATCGCTTTGAATCTCTCAAAAAATGTTGGGGGATTTTACAGATCAATTTGGCATAGTTTCTTCATTCGGACGCACTCGATCGTCCGAACCACACTGTTCTTTCGGACATCTAGATCGTCCGAATACTCATTTGCCTCGAACGCTCATAATCGTCCGAAAAACATTCATCTTTTTCGCCAACTCTCTGGAAATTCTTCCGGACGAGTACCTTCGTCCGGAAGAACATCGGACGCACTAGGTCTTCCATCAGCCGTCCGTTCATCAGCTGTCGGACGCTACATCGGATGCACACCAAACGTTCGGCCGTCTAAACGTTCTCTCTGTTTGATTAAAACCGTCTATCTTCCCCCTTTTCGGACTCAACCTTACCCCCGAAAACCCTCTGGCGAAATATTTTCCCTCAACCTCTCCTCAAGCAAATTCCTTCTCTCTATCCACAAATTGATTGGAAAATTATCTTCTCCAAAGTATTTCTCACCCTTATCATACGTAATTTCCCCTATCTACCATCTCATTTCATCAAATTCTCCCAAATCTTTCAAAAAATCAAAATTTTCCTCTTTCTCCTTCTCTTCCTTCAAAATGGTTAAATCCCGCGGAGGTTCTTCTACAGCAAATCGTGGACACAAAACAAAAGGAAAAGCCCCAGAACGTGGAGAATCGTCTGCAAATCCCCAAGTCTCCTCAAATCCCACATTACCAAAATTCATCGATGCCAAGGCATCTGAACAGTATACATCTCTTCTGAGTAAATCTATAATCGTTCAACGTCCTGCATCTCAGAGTCTTTTTGATGAGTATAATCTTCCCATTGTCAAATCCTGTTTTGAAAAATAAAATTGGGGTCACCTAGTCCATATTGATTTACCCGTATATCATGACATGGTGCTTCAATTCACCGCCAATCTTCGGAAAGGCCCCACCTGTTCGCACTTTAATCTCTCGTGTAAACAGCACAAATCTTGAAATTTCCTCCAACATCATTAACACTATTTTTGAATGTGAAGTCTCAAACCCAGATGATTTTTCCTATTTCTTTTCTCTAGATAAATGGCCCGCTGTTGATACTCGATTTGACATTGATGAGGTTAGGGCTATTTTTAACATCAATTTCAAACAGGCATTGGAAGCCAAAACCACATTGCTTACTCCTGAACTAAACATTCTATACACTCTTGTCACTAATTTGTTATTGTCAATCGACGGGCATCGTACTGAGCCCGGAAAAATGCAGCTTCACTTGTTTTTTTGTGTTTTCAAAGGCATTCCTTTTGATTTTGGGTATCTCTTTTGTTCCCTATGGGAACTCTTTCTTACTGATAGCCGAAAAAACATTCCATTTAGACAATTCCTCACCAAAATTTTTGATTTCCTCAAGGTTCCTTTCAGCAGCAACAAACAGTTTCTCCCTTATTTAAACAAATCTTATATTATAGAACGAAAAGGCTTCCGGTTTTTCAACCATCAATGGCTAACTAAGGCAGCTTTTGATATTGCACGTTCACAAACCCATGCCTCCACATCTGGTTTCGCTATTCCACATTCTCCTCCTCCTCAACCACCCCCACCATTCCATGATCCTCATCCATCTACCTCTGAACCATCACTTTCTCATAACTGCGGCCTTCTCACTTCCTTGAGCACCCAAATCAGCTCATTTCAACGTCACACAAATCGTAAGTCAAAGCGACTTGAAACTCGTCAGGTGATTCTCCAAGAGGCCCTCAGCCTTGGCATGTCTGCTTTGGCTCAGGTTCAATTTGCCAACCTTCAATCACAGTATCCACTTGACTCGTCTTCCGACAGTGATGACAATGAAGATGGGAATGATCGTGAGGCCGACGAAGAAGGTGCCGATACTTAAGGTGCTGCCAATGAAGATGAAGGCGACGATGAGGATGTTGACGACACGTTCGATTTCATCATGCAACGCTGCTGCATGTACTGGAGAAGAGAAAGACGGTGAGGCCACGGATGAAGACGCTCCTTCAAAACGCCAAAAGACTGAAAAGCGCTCCAAGAAGAAAAATGACTCGAATTAGTTCATTTGACATATGCTTTTAGTTTTTAGCACTTCCCTGTTTTTAGGACTGCTCTCAGATTTTCTTTTTTTTATTCCCTTGAACTTAGTATTGTGTCTCTGTTGAATACTTGAACTAAGTACTAAATAAATATTTGCGTTGATTATTTGAGCTTTGGTTTATGCATTTCTGTTGAAACTACTTGCACATTCTTAGGGGGAGCTTTATTTGATGATGTCAAAAGGGGGAGTAGTCATCTATATTGCAAAATGATTAGTCATATCCGATTGTTTTTACATAATTACTCCATGAAGGTTTGCCATCATCAAAAAGGGGGGATTGATGTTTTCCAAACCTTATTTTGATGATGACATAAACACTTAACTCTGTAAACAAGTTTTTGCAGGTCTGTTATTTGTTTTGCTAGAGACAGCAGGTTTTGGGACGCACTATACTGTCCGAACTGTATCAAGCCTCTTGGACGCATTCCACCGTTCGAACGAACAGGCAGAAAGAAGAATCCCACTACTTCTCCAAATGGACGAACATGACCGTCCGAAGCTTCTATCGGACAATGGAACAAACGCACGCACGGATGTCCGAACGAGGTTCTTCTCCAACTGCATGAGGATCGGACGCTATGTCGGACGCATCCCGTCTATCTCGGACGTCCGAAACCCCAACGACTACTTTTTGTGCATTTATTATTTAGCCGTTAGGAAGTAGTTGCAACCACAATTTATTGCTCTTATAAATAACTACTTTGAGATTTAGTAAAGATCATCTAATACATTGAATACAAGCCTTAGAGAAGAGCAATTTTAGTACAAATTGGCTATAGTGCTTTGTTGTATTAGTGTGTAGTTTAGAGTGCAATTCAACTTTGTGTGAAGTGATAATCTTGTACGAAAGTGAGGTTGTAAGTAAGATTCTTGGCTAGCAACTAAAAGAATTTTAGTGTGAGCAAGAATTTCCCTACTTTGTAAAGATTTTTGACTCACCAAGTGTGTGAAGCATTTTAGTGATTTGATACTTCAAGCTTGTGAGCTTGGAAGTATTAGTTGATTAATTTTCTCTGTTACTTACTTCACTATTTCACAGATTCAATTATATCATTTTTTAATTTCGAAAATCTTAATATTTCTAAAAGCATTTTTTAGAAACCTAATTCACTCCCCCCTCTTAGGTTGCTTTGGGACCAACACTTATTAGGAGAATAGGAATTCATATCATATAAATGGAGAGTTTAAGGTTATCAACAAATACCCCAACTTCCTCTTGTCTCCCTTTTTATCCATAGTCTCTAAATGTGAAAGAATATGATAAAATCCAAGTTACAAGATTAGTTCGCTTGGATATGCCTTAGTAATGAGAAATTATCCATACTTCAAAATTTCATTACGTCTTTTGGAAATCCAAAAATATTACATATTAGTAATTAGAAATTAGTAGAGATTGATTAAATATTAAAATTTTGTAATTTTATAACTAATAAAAGTAATATGGATAACCAATTACAAAAGTAATTAACAATTCACAACAATCTTCTAAAGTTTCAAGAGTTAATAGTGCTTGATGTTTCAAATATCAATAACATAATGTGTATAGAATAATAAGATACAATCTATATTATAATCTATAAATACATGAACTATACAAAATGTAGTTTATAATATTATTATATATATATATATATATATAAAAGTTAAAAATAAATTACATGTACAAATAGAGAAGTGCACTTCTTCCAACACGCATTCCCTTTAGTTGAATATTTGACAGAGCAGTGCAGCTCTTAAGTGCATGACCAAACAAGTTAAGGTAGGCTCTCTGGCTAGTCATTTCTTCCAAGAATCATATATGTAGATAGAATGTTGGAGTTGTAGTCTACTTACGATTCTATGCTGTTCCATCTTGGGAGAGAGATTTTGTTGAGAATAACTGTGATAAGTTGGTTATAGTTACTTGTTTGTTTATGTTGGTGTTAGTGAATCTCCATAATAGGAGCAACTGTAGTTATCATGTTCTATTCTTGAATGGTCCATGGTATATGTTTTAGACTTTCAGTGTATTGTTTGCAACTGTTAGCATATTATCAACCCAGGTAATTTTGATGATTTATTGTTGGGAATTGTTATGCAAAAAAAAAAAATGCATATGCAAAATATACAAATCTACACAAACACATCTTTTGTGTGTGTGCTACATACTCAAGTTATACACATGTAATACATACATGCATATATACATACATACATACATACATATGTATATATGTATATATATATATATATATATAGACACACACAGACATACATACATATATACATATATATATGTGTGTATGTATGTATATATATATATACACACACATATACAAACATACATACATATACATATATGTGTATACACACACACACACACACATATATATATATACACACATATTATAGCATACATATATGTGTATGTCTATATATATATATATATGTATACACACATATATATATATATGTATACACACACATATATATATATGTATATATATATATATATATATATATATATATATATTATACATATATGTGTATGTATATATATACACACACATATTTATATGTTATATATATGTATGTACAGATTTATAGATATATCATAGATGATTACTTATACGTACTAAGAATAAGTAAATAATATATTTAATACACTTGTTGACAATAAAAATATTTTATTAATAAACTAGACTTTATTTAACACATTTATATTAGAAAAATGATTTATAAAGTCACAAATTTATGAGCGCTTTCCAAAATCACTCCACATGATAAGATTCTATTGAATCACGAATACTACCCCTTAATTTTAAATATTCGGCCGGATTTCACTCCTTCTTCTTTGGATCTAGTGACACCTCAGTGATTTTATCACTTTGTCACTTTATATAGTTGCATTATATTGGATATGTGTAAGTTATATTAATCTTAGGATAGATATATAGTTATATCATTAAGTATATGTAATTACTTAATTCTATATGTACTAAAAGGAAATTGGTAATCAATTTAATTATGGGTTAAATGAAAAATACCCAGTGAATTTTTACCTTAGTTGAAGTTTACCCTCTCAACTTAATAATAAGTTCTTAACCCCTTGTTTTATGTTTTTGTGACAAAATTACTTTTGTTTTTCTTTTTTCTCTTCTTTCTTTTCTCTCTCTTTTCTTTTTTCTTTTATTTTTCTTCCATTCTAGTTTCCCCTAGTACTAAATAATCATCCTACTGTTACTAACAGATAATTGTAAGCTCATGCATTTGTCCAAATAATTTTTGTTAAACTAAACATGTTTTATATTACAAGAATATGTATTTTTGCTATAATATAGGGTCTGTGATCAACCATTAATATTATAAGGGTAAATTCCATGACACATTTCCATGGTTTAGCCAACCTATATATTACCTCCTGAGGGGTAGTATTAATATACATTTAATTCCTTATGGTTTAGACTAAAATGAAACAATTAGTCATTTCAACCAATCTAACAGTCAAAGGTTAAAAAAGTTCCATTTTAAAGGTATAATTGTCATTTAATATTTATTTTTTAAAACTTTTTAACTGAAAAATGATATTGAAATTAAAATTTCTGTAATGATAAGTTAAAAATAAATATTAAAAGACAATCAAACACACAAATTGAAACTTTTATAACCTTTGACAACCAGATTGGATAGAATGACTAATGGTTTTATTTTAGTCCAAACTATAGGGGATTAAATGTATATTCCATTACCACTAGGGGTAATATGTAGGTTGACCAAACCATAGGGGAGTTCTATGAAATTTACCCATATTATAACTAACAAATTAACAAAAATAAAAATAAAAGATTTAGTTAAATAAAATAATTTTTTTCTAAGTATACAAACAAAAATTGTGTGTGTTAGGCTATTCAAGTATCATATTATGGTTGAGTTATGTATTGTATTTCGGGTCCAATCTTATGCAACATAAATATTTTACTTGTCGGACCCTTTTCGTTGACATATTTTGGCTAACTTTAATGTCCTCTTGGGCCCAATGTTATTGTAATATTTTGTTATGTTTTGGCATGGTTATGCTAGAAATATAAGGTTTCATTAAAACTGCCATTCTGTAATTTATTTTATACTTAGAATAAATTTCTTAATTTTGAAAATTACCCTTTTATTTTTTATAGTTTATTTATTTAACAAAAGTATTCATAATTAATTTAAAACTCTATTTATTACTCTAATATCTGTTGCTAATATTATATAGCATATACAACTTAAAAATTAAATCACTTATATACATAAAAGATTATATCTTGTAGTTAATCAGTTATCTAAAGTAATATATAATTGTTTAGTAGTGGGGAGAAATAGCAAGAAATAAAAGGAAAAACAAAAGAGAAAAGAAATAAAAGTGAAAAAAAAAATAGTAAGAAACAATGATTCAGAGATAAAAGACTTTTCATAATATCAATTATTAGAAATATTTTTTTTTCTTTTCATCTAGAAAATTTTCCCTTACTACTATATTATATTTCATAGATATATGACATTTTTATTTTATGTAATTTTAACAAATTCAAATACTTAATAGGGTTTTGTTCTCATACTCTCTTTTAAAATTTTGTTTCTTAAAGTTAACTATGTAATCTTTTAAAAATAAATTTATTAAAGAATATAAATTTTAAAAAATGATATACAAATAAACATAAAATTTGTGATTACTTCATGTACAGGTGCATAGCATGGGTTCTAAATGCTAAATACGAAAAGAATTAGATTAAGTATACTAGAGAGATAATTTTCACTAATTTATGTTGTTTGAAATTCACCACAAGATGTTAGCCTTTGTATAATTACTATAAAAGGGGTTTTTTTTTGGTGTGCATCTAGTAAAATGCTATCGTAGGCACCAAAATTAACAGCTCTCAATAATTATAATATAGTAATGGTGAGTACAGGTCATCCATTACACACAAAAAAAGGAGTTTATTCTTGTGCTAAACGAAAAATAGAGTTTTTGAATGCTTTTAAACTAAACACTAAAACAATAAAGTAACCTGGAGAGAATTCGATTTAAGAAGAATCTGGGTTTTGATCATATCCACCATGACAATTTTACTAGTCGATCCTTGACACACAAGATAATTCAATTTCTATATCAAGCACTAACTGAAGAATTAACCCGAATTCCAATTCAAAGTTGATTCTTATTTCTATCTAAAATTGATTAATTTTCAACACGCAATCCAATTAACCCAACTATTAATTCAACCCAGACACGCACCAAAAATTAATTAATAGAAGCATTAAAATCAACAAGAATAATTATGACAATTAGATTATTATTTTCCCTAAGTTCAATAACACTAATCGAGTAATTATCAAATTTAGTTGCTTCACAGATTGAATTAAGCACACGCGGTTAAAACAATCTAGCGGTAGATTAATTCCAATAACTTTTAATTATTCTGCAGCAATAATAAGTTAAAAAGAACAATCATAAAATTAATCGCACAAAAATAATCAATACTTGATATAAAAGTGAATAAATTCAAGCACAAAATATCTCACAACATAGTAGAATTGACCATGGTTTAAAATCCCTCGACCAAGAAAAAGGGTTTAGGCATTAAGTGTCATGAAAGAATAACAGAGAATTTCTCTATTGAGAACCCTAGCTAAAATAAGGAAATAAAGTGTCAACTCCTTTCTAATCACCCTACTTGGGGTATTTATAATGAGTATTAGGGTTACAATAATGGTCTAAGGATAATAACGTAAAATCATATAAAAAAGAGTCCAACCAAGCGAAGAAATCTGCCAAAAACCAGAAAACCACGTAAGTTTGCTATTTCGGGCGCATATGCACTACCATTCTGGGCACATGCACACCCTAACACAATCTAAAAATTTCTCTTCTAGTCATAGCGCACGTGCGCTGCACAACCCCAGCACATGTGTACATGGCCTTCATCACTGTGCTCTGCCTTCAGTTTTGATTTTGACCATTTTGCTTTTGGAATTTGAAAAATTGTAGAACACAAAAATTTTAACTCTCTCTCTTAACTTTCCAACTCATATTGAATCAACTCAATCGGAGATTGGACTCGAAAGTTACGCTTAAAATACAAAATAGTGTCTGAAATAACCTCATACTTGTGCATGTTTTGCCTTTAGCATTTCCTTTTATCTTTTCCATCTTTTTCACCTCTTATCACTTTAACCCTATAGAAACTAAGAATAACTAAACTAAGCTCAATAATAACTCAAATCTTGTTTACAACTGTTCGGTGAAATATTGATTAGGTTTTTGCAAACGATGAACAAGTAATAAAAGAAAACCTTAATTATCCTAATCAATTCCCACACACTCGAAAGTATACGAGGTGAGTTTGTATACAGTATGAGTAAGGATCATTCCCACGAGGACTATCGAAACAATTACTAGGTTCACGAATCTATTTACACATAGTTAAACAAAATAATTAAGGGTTTTTGACTAAATTTAAACCAAATTTAATCGCAAGAAATTGAAATAAAGAAAAGAATATAAAATTCTAACCCTATGGAAAGTAATTAAAAATAATTAACTAAAACCCTAGTTCAATCTATTCTACTTTCAAGAATTTAATCAAGAAAAAGAATTTAAATTAATCTACTCTATGAAAGCAATTAAAAACGATAAAGTAAAACACTAACTACTAAACTTATGGAAGCAATTCAAAAGTAAAAAGCAATAAAAGAAGAACGATAATTAAAGAACAAGAAAGCAATAAGAATGAAAATTAAATTGCATAAAATTAAATCAAACTCAATAATTGAAGCAAGAACGAATGTTGAAGATCATCAAGTCTTCAATTCTTGGCAAGAGAATGAAATTCTTGCACGAACAATAGAAAATTCTACCCTACGGATAAACTATTTCTCTTCTATTGAAAAACCTAAAAAAACAAACGATGGCTGATGATGACATCTTCCCATTTTTCTCCCTTTCTCTAGGTGTATTTGTAGGTGTTTTTAGGATTTTGAGGCTTTGAGATGATAAGTACGCAATTCCCCATGCAACCGGGCCCATGGGAGGATGTTTCTTGCAAAATAAATCAAATTTTGTAGCCCACCCGTCGATTGGCGCACATGCACTACAATTTTGTTGCGCATGTGCGCGCTGGGCAGAGAGCTTCTGGAGCGGACGCACATGCGCTGCAATTCTGTCGCACATATGCGTGCCTGGCAGACTCAGCTTCAACTTCCTCCTCAATTTTGATCATGATACAGGCCGAATTTGGAATAACTCAAAACATGAAAGTTGTAGCTCTATCTCTTATATTTTTAATACATCTTGAATCACCTTAATTGATCTTCGGACAAAAAATTTATGATCAATCTACCAAACTGTATCAGAAGCATTCCTTGCCGGTGCATATTTTACAACTTTGCAATTTTGAATGAGATGCTTATAGAATCCTGGAAAACTTAAAACACAAAACTAGAAAAGACCCCTGTAGAAAAATTCCTTATCTTTCTAAATCATCCAAAATCGTAGAAATCGGAGATCTAATAAGAGAGTTATGCTTGATCTTCCGAACTGTATCCAATTTGCACCACGCTAGTGAATGTTTTCCTCCAATATTGTGACCCATTTTAAGTTATTCTTCACTCAAACCCTACAAAACTCAAAACAAACTATTTTAGCTCATAATTACTCAATAATTACTCAATTACATTAAAACAAAGGTAAACGACACATAAAATATATGACATTTAGGAGCTTATCAACAACATATAAAAATATGGTAATTGACACATAAAATATAGTACAATTATAAACTTATCAAATTACCTACACTTAGCTTTTGATCGTCCTCGTGCAAACATAAAATTAAAACATTTAAGCATAACAAATTTTCCCTCAGCATATTCCCTCACATATCCACATAACTAATCAACAATCAATCCACCAATCAGATTAGTCTAAGAACCCAAGAGTTCAAATGCTAATAAGATCTAGAGATGATACCAAAACATGAAATTCGTGTGTATGTGTATATAGCCATTCAAAAACTTAGAATTGAAAATATTTGGATTAAACCGTGAAGAACCTCAAAACTTTCTGTAACACCCCATAGTTCACTCTTCTTACACCCATCCACTAATCTAGACAACCAATTCAATTTAAATTTGGTAGGACTTTTAGCTCAAACAATACATTAGGATATTTGTTAGCCAAAGAAGGGAAAGGATATAACAAACAAAAACAAGAGCTTTATAGTAATGGTGGCCACACATTAAAATAAAACTTCTCTTCACATGAGAAATGTCATACATCTACAACCCCACACTTGAGTAACATATACCCATGAAAAATTCCAAACAACCAAAAGGCATAGTTAAACATGCCAACATTCTTTCAGACATATATACATCACATCATTATTTCATTTGTTTTGAGTTCGCTTATAGTACAGGTACCAGGGTAGGCACTACCCGCAATATATAAACACGCAAGTACCAATGATGGGCACTACATCTGCAAATACAAGTACCAATGATGGGTACTACCTGTAAATATCAAAAACTCCCATTAACATTATTTTTCATTATTCAACAATTTTTTTCCAATACCCTATTTTGCTCCATAAATGTGAAAACTTAGGATAAAACAATTAAAAGAAATATTAAGCTCAAAAAGGGTAGGCAAATTAAGTTTGAGTGAAAGAAGGAGAATGATGTTTCTCTTCACAAGAATAAGGCTCAAATAAGGTATTTAGAAATAAATTGTTAAAATAGTTGGCTAGAAAGACTCAACAAACAAAGAAAACACTTCCCTTATTTATAAACTAAATCAGGTTATCAAAGAATTCGCTTCGAAAAATGTAATAAATTGAGTGTTTGGGATACAACAAAATTGAATCTACATAAATTTCTCTAAATATCCCAAATCAAAATTTAATGTACGGCTTAGTGCTCCAAAGTCTTGAATTCAAATCATGAATGAAAAACATTAACTTCGTCATGGTTTATCTAATGCGGAAAAATGGAAAAAATACGTTAAGCAATAACTTTCAAAAAAATTTCAAAAAATTATCAAATGACCCACAAAAATTTTCAAAAATTTCGACAAGCTCTCAGATCAAAAGAAAAGTCAAAATATATTGCAGTAAAATGGAGCAAAATATACCAAACAACTTAAAATTTCAAATAAGCTCTTCAAACACAATTTAATCCAGAGACAACAAGCATAAAATTGAATGAAACAGATCCACTAAAAATATCCCCTTGTACATGATAGCCGGAGTACACTAAACAAAACAACAAAAAAATAATTCTCTAAGAAAAACAAGAAAAATATCCCAAATCAGCCTTGTTCTTTGAAACTGGTTTAAAATGTTTTTTATTATTTTTAGTCATAAAGTACTTCAACTTATTCGTTTTCAATTCGCAAATTTTTCGATTTACGCTAAACGGGTAGTGCTAAGTGTCTCTTACTACACATCTAGATCTCTTATACAGAGACAGATGTATATAAGAGACAGCCTATTTAGTAGCTTGTCAAAATCACTTGGAGACTATGGTCAAAAAACTTTAGTTTTTAGTCTTCTTCTTGTTGTTTCTTCCTCATTTCTTCCTAGCAGCAGCTGAACTCCTCTTCCTCCATTTTCCCCAAAATTTTCTTGGATTTCAAGTAGAAATCACTTGGAAGGTAAGATTTTATGTATTTTAGCATTTATGCTTATGGGTTTCAAGTTAACGATTCTTTATGGCTGAGAAAACCTCTTTGCAGCTTATAAGTTATGATTTCTAGATGTTATAAGTTGACAGAATGCATACTGGAGGTTGGGAAGTGATCTGGCTGTTGAGCCGATAACAACTTTCCATGGTTAGAGCTCTGATGGACGGGGGAAAGTAATGAAATCAAATGACCCTTGGTAGTGGGTTGGATAGGAACAATCATGCGTGTGGCTAATCGGTAAAAATTTCAGTTTGGTAGTAAAGAGGAATTCCAAAATTCGCTCTAATGTTGTAATAGAGTTAATTGTAGTGGTTATGGGGTATGGATTGTTGTGGACTATTGATATAGTCCCGGCTAGCTCCGGTGAATCTTTTCGTTTATGGATTTTTTGGTTGAATATGTTGTTTTGAGTTGGGTTGTAACCAAGGTCCCACCTTGGAATTGGATTTTGTTGGTTGGTTGAATGTTGTTTTGAAGGTGGTAACCAGGTCCCTTGAATACCTTGGGATTATTTTGTTGGCAGGGAGGTAATTATAGCCTAGGAGAGGCAAATGGAGCAGTGTTTTGACTGGGGTTTTAGCTTGGTCGAAATTGTGGAAAGGTCATATACCATTCTTTAACTTCAACTAAGAGTCCTCTTATATTTGTTTTAGGTACCACGCCACCTAGGCGATCGCGGTGAATTTGGGCAGTTTTGCAACATAGAACTAACGACTTTCAAATATGTTTGGATGGATTTTAAAATGCGTATGATGTTTGGAACCACTTTTACAATGTTTTGGAATTATTACATATGAAATCGGGACAAGCTATTTTAAATCAATTGATAGCAAATTGTCCATAGGTCGAGGTATATAATTTTGGATGTGTTTAGAAATGTGTGAATGGAGAACCGGTTCAAAAATAAAAGCATAAAAGTCATACCTTCGAGGATACTCATGCTATTTTATTATATTCGATTGAAAACTTGGATTTGTTCGCTATGCTTTAGCATACTGGATTTAATAGCGTCTATGTTTTGAAATGAGTGATCTTTTTGGCTAAAGCATACTATGTTTTGAAGTGAACTTTTTGATTAAGACATCACGTTTAAATGGCAATATTTTAGAAACTGCCCTTGTTTTCACAAATGTTATTATCCTTATGTTTTCTTTTATGAAATACTTGGCCCCATTTGAAGATTAAAAAAATCTAACAAGTGACAATTTAAGCTATGATTAACCTGTCTCTTATACACAAAGTTTGAATTACTCTGTTCGTTTGTGCCTTGCGCTTTGGAAAGGTGTGCCATTAAAACGGCGTGTTACGGTCCCATTTTTGGGGCGTACAACAATCAACAAAAAACTTACTCTCTAAAGAGAATACACAACAAAAATAAGCGAAAACACCATGACGAAATTTAAAACCTAGCTAAAAGGAAATTAACTAACTAAAATGTCTAATAAAATAAAATAGCAACTAAAATTGTCTGAGAATCAACTGCCAAAAAAAACAGTTAGTTAATTTCCTTTTAGTGACAAAGAATATGGCCCAAAAGATAGGGCATGAAAAGCTCAAGGATAATGTGATCCCAAATCCTGGGGAAAACGAGGAAAAGGTAAAAACGTCAATGGATCCTCTCCCCACTACCTGGCCATCTAGTGAGCCTCTGTGGTCTGCTACCAAGCATACTGGTATTGAATAAATGAATCAAAATGGTGGCTCATCTATTGTTGCTCCACTAGGATTTGTTGTAGAAGCTCTTCCTGAGTGTGGCACAGGCACAGGCACAGGCTCATCTTCAAAATCATCAACCTCATCTGCGTGTGATGTAGAGGCTTGGGACCGAGTGCATTTAATCGGAGCTCTTATAACCTCCATTGCAATTAACTTTCCAGGCTCGAGTTTTTCCTCGGAAGGGTCAATCACAACCCCGCTTTCCAAACATAGAGTAGTAATCAAATTGGAAACCATAAACCTGATTGCTTATTGTATTGAAATAGCAAATTTGCTGGCATGTGAGCTGACCAACATCTATAGAATTCAGACTTTCCCTGTGGCAATGAAATACAAGAGTTTTTATCTCTCCAGAGTGACATGTGCAAGATGATTAACTAGAAAGAGCCAAACACAAAGAAACTTAAACCAAACAAATCAAGCTGGTTTAAGTGTATTAGCATTAAAATGTCGAGCCATGTTACCATCCGTCGTATAAGTCCATTCAACTTCCCCATCACAAAGAATACTGGTGATTTCTTGCAACTCCATGTTGGCATTTCGGGTGTCTGGCCATTCATCATTACGTACTAATTGACCTTCAATACTCTATTAATCTCATTGGCAGAGACATCCACATTTTTTCCCCTTACATATACCTTAGTGTCGCTATAATGGGCAAAATTTGAATAAAATTCACACACCACCAGAATAACTGCATCGATAGGAGTAGAAGTAAAGAGATCCCATCCACGATTGCGAATGGTTAACTTGATCTCGGCTACCCCTGCCAATGAAACTTGAATGCCCCTTTCCTTGACTACAACCCATCTAGTATGTTGAAGATGTCAATATCGTATTTTTGTTTGGCTAGTGCAGTTAAGAATCTCACACCTCCACCTACTCTAGGTTGTTGAGCCTCGAATGATGAGGATGCTCCCACACTCATGCCTGTAGCTGTTTTCTTGGCCGTTTTTCCCATTCCTACAAAATATTAATTATTGGCATCCCAATAATTAAATACCCCACAATTAAATTAAATAAAAGGTCATCCCCCAAATCATAAGCCTTAGAATATACATGAAGATTCAAACAAAATAATGCCTAAAACTAAGGCTTATATACATTCCAAGAACATTCAAACAAAATATACATGAAGATTCAAACAAAATAATGCCTAAAACAAAATAAGGCTTAGAATATACATGAAGATTCAAACAAAATAATGCCTAAAACTAAGGCTTATATACATTCCAAGAACATTCCTATGCATGAAAATTAATCAAAAAGATATCACATTGCATAATTGACATGCTAGGAATTAAAATCATGCACCAATGCCTTTTTCATCTGTGTTTTAACATTTTTATTCATTGAGATAATTTATTGAACACATGGTATGCATAGAGAAAGGGAAAATTTTTGTGTATATATTGAACTTGAAATCCATCCTTAATCAACAATCCAAACAATAATCACTCCAATTACATTAAAATTTCAATCCATATGAGATTTAATCAATCAAAGCATAAAAAAATCAAAACATTCTTGATACTCAAATTAAACCCACGAAGGAAAAATTAAAGAAAGAGAATGAAATTCATACCTTGATGTGATTTTCCCTTGAAAAAAGTAAAGTTTTGGATGTAAAATTGATGAACTAGAAGTGATTTGAGGAAGAAATAGTAGTGGGGAATATTGGGGGTTGAGAGGAATTTGAAAAAAAAAAAAGAGGTTGTTCGTGTGTTATGTTTGACAAAGAAGGGTTTCGACCCTTATAAATCTTCGTGCGCACATGCGCTGTAAGTTCAGAGCGCATGTGCACGTGAAGTAGTGAATCCGATTGCTATTTTGCCAGACCTGCCTCACATACAAGTGCTAGGTTTGTAGCGGGCATGTGCGTGCATGACAGAAGCAAAGTTTCAAAAGCCACCTCGCACACATGCGCTAACAATGTAGCGTGCATGTGCGCGAGAAACAAAACAAAATTTAAATTTTTTTTATTCTCAAAACAACTTCCTAAAACATAAAATTTCTACCCTAAATCACCCACATAACACGCAAAATCTTCAAAGGACCATTTTATCATTTTAGCTCATGAATAAAGTCGATCTCCCAATTAGCAACGAAATTAAAATATGCTGTCCTTTAAAATTAAAATAAACAAAAATAAAGTTGCAAAAATTAAATAACGGAACAAAATTAAAATGGACATGGGCTGCCTCCCATGCAGCGCCTTTGTTTACTGTCATTGACTCAACGTGATGCTCTTCCAATCAATTAATTAACTCCCACATTGAGGAGTCCAAGGATCTTCCGCTTCACAGTTTTTACAAATAACAGATTCAATCTCCTGTGTTCTTTCAGATATGACCCAAACAAGTTGATCTTCTTGCGAGTTGCTAAGTTGACTTGAGATGATCACCTTCTCCTTATCCTTCAAACATATGTATTTAAGGTGACCAGGAAGGCGATTAATAATCCAGAATTGTTCCCTGCATAACAGATAACATCAATTGCTCGTTAGAAAGTGGTAAAGCATTAGGACCTCCATTACTTGTTCTCTGCAACAAGTTCTTATTCTTTTCCTCAAGATGTTCTTCACGGTTCATGTCGACCTCCTTAATACTGGTATGTTCAAGAATAAGAACTTGTTGTAGAGAACAAGTAATGGAGGTCCTAATGTTTTACACACATTGAAGGCTTACACACATTGAACAAGTAATGGAGGTCCTTAATATTGGTATGTTCAAGAATTTCCTGTATTGAAGGCTTACACACATTAATTACAGAAACAAGTTTTGTATGGCTAGACAGTTCAACGTCATCATAAATGCTAAACTTAACACTTGTATCACCAAATTCTATACTAAGAGTGCCATTAAGAACATCTATCTTGATTTGGGAAGTAGCTAGAAATGGTCTTCCTAATAAAATAGGAGCGTTAAAATCAACTTGTTCCATTTCTAGAACATAAAAATCTGCAGGAAAAACTAAACTACCCACTTGAACTAAGATATTCTCTACAATTCCCTTATGGTAGGCCAAAGATCTATTAGCCAGCTGAATTACCATACTAGTTTTATTCAATGGTCCAAATTTTAATGCATCATAGACAAAATACGGCATTACGTTACTAGATGCACCTAAGTCCAACATGGCTTTCTGGAATTGTGTATTTCCTATCTTACAAGAAAAAAGAACATCCCTGGGTCCTTACACTTTTCAGGTAGGGATTTTTTGAATAATAGACGATACATTCCTCCTAACCTCTACCTTTCTAACCTTCTTTTCTTTTTGCTTTTGCTTGTGGGTACACAATTCCTTCAAAAACTTATTATAGCGAGGTATTTGTTTAATAGCATCTAATAAAGGAATATTTCTACCTCGCACTTACAAAAAGTTTCATACAACTCTCTATCGGGATCCTTCTTTGAAAACTCTTTCAATGCCTCAGGAAATGGGGTTCAGGCTTATATTCTGGCCATACAGGAACACCTTTGTCTTCACTGCCGCTTCTTCTCTTCTCGCTTGGGACAACCTCTTTTTCAGCTTGGGTCTCATTCTCCTAGGCCTCAACACGTTCAGGAACTATTTTGTGCTGCACTTCAACCTCTTTGCCACTCCTCAACATAATTGCACTCACATTTTCCTTGGGGTTGATGATAGTTTGTGACAACAACTTTTCAAAACTTTGCGATTCTAATTAGCTGATTCCAGTCTCCTTTTGTCCCATTTGGTGCTGCAACTGCTAAATAATGGATTTGGTTTCCTGTTGGAATTGCATAGTATTAGCCGTTAAAGCATTCAACATTTCCTCTAAAGACTTAGCAGACTGATTATTCGGATTAGCTTGTTGTCTTTGAGCAAATGGAGGTCTGTATGGTTGGTACAAATTCTGTCAATTCTATTGTTCTTGAGGTTGTGTTGGATTCCCATAAATCATATTAGGATGATCCCTCCATCCTGAATTATACGTGTTAGAATAGGGATCATAATTTGTTCATGGTTACCTAGGAAATCCTCTCGCCAGATTTACTTGCTCTTGGGATTCCTCTTGTAATGTGGGACACATGTCTGTTGAGTGTCCCTCGTTTGAGCAAATGCCGCAGTGTTGTGCTGTCTACACTATTTTTGAAACCAATTATCGTACTAAAGAAGTCAAACTAGCTATTTGTTGTTCTAAAGATGAAACATTTACCTCGTTAACACGTTTGAGAGGTTGATCACATCGTGTCCCGAACTTTTGAGAACCCCCCCACTTGCGGCATCGACCATGTTCCTTTCATTTGACAACAAACCTTCATAAAAATATTGGATTAATAAAGAGTCACTTATCTGATGATGTGGATAGCTTGCACACAATTTCTTGAAGCGTTCCCAGTACTCCTACAAATCTAGATGTCTGGACTCGTCATTGAGCTGCCTTATTCCACAAATTTTCTTTCGGATATGCACAATCTGAGAGGCCGGAAAATATTTAGCTAAGAATAGTCTTTTCATCTGCTCCCAAGTTGTAATACTGCCTGAAGGTAAATCGAACAACCAATCCTTCACCTCTTTCTTAAGTGAGAACGAAAATGCTTTCAATTTAATATGCTCCTCTGACACTCCAGTGGGTCTCATACTTGTGCAAAATACGTGGAACTCCTTAAGATGCTTATTCGGATCTTCACCTGGAAATCCATGAAAAGAAAATAATAGATGGATTAGTCCAGATTTTAATTCAAATGTGACATTTGCATCTAATTCAGGATATGTAATGGATAAAGGTTGCTGATTTAGAATGGGTGCTGCTAATTCTCTTGAAGTTCGTTGCGCCATGTTCATCTCTTCTTGTTATTCCTTATCACCAGCAAAGATAATATTCAACAACTATTCTTCCCCTAACTATCTTTCTCTTAATTCTTTCCCTAATTTGCGTAACATTCTCTATATTTTTGGATCAAATTGAAATTCAACTTGTCTAGTAGATCGCATCACTGGTACAGACAATTAGCGGAAGAATAATAATAAAATGAAAGAAAAGAAAAAACTGAAATAAAAAGCACAAAAATAATTCAAACCGTTCCCAGGCAACAACGCCAAAATTTTATGCTGTCGTAGGCATCCAAAATTAACAACTCTCAATAATTATAATATAGTAGTGGTGAGTACAGGTCGTCCCACAGAAAACGGAGTTTATTCTTGTGCTAAACGAAAAAGGGGGGTTTTGAATGCTTTTATACTAAAAACCAAAACAATAAAGTAGACTGGAGAGAATTCGATTTAAGAAGAATCTTGGTTTTGATCATATCCATCATGACAATTTTACTAGTCGATCCTTGACACACAAGATAATTCAATTTCCATATCAAGTACTAATTGAAGAATTAACCCGAATTTCAATTCAAAGTTATTCTTATTTCTGTCTAAAATTGGTTGGAGGATTTTCATCACGTGATCCAATTAACCCTAACTATTAATTCAACCTAGACACGCGCCAGATATTAATTAATAGAAGCATTAAAATCAACAAGAATAATTAGGCTAATTAAACATAAACACACGCGGTAATGTCGATTAGATGATTATTTTCCCTAAATTGAATAACACTAATCGAATAATTATCAAATTTATTTGCTTCACAGATTGAATTATGCACACGCTAACAATCTAGCAGTAGATTAATTCCAATAACTTAATTATTCTACAACAATAATAGTTAAAAAGAACAATCATAAAATTAAGCGCAGAAAAATAATCAATACTTGATATAAAAGTGAATAAATTCAAGCACAAAAAGTCTCAAAATATCATAGAATTGACCATGGCTTCAAATCCCATGACCAAGAAAAAGGGTTTAGACACCGAGTGCCATGCAAGAATAACGAAGAATTTCTCTGCTGAAAAACCTAGCTAAAACAAGGAAATAAAGTGTCAACTCCTTTCTAGAATCACCCTACCTGGGGTATTTATAATGAGTACTACCTTTACAATAATAGTTTAAGGAGAAGAACGTGAAATCGTATGAAAAAGAATCCAGCCGGGCGAAGAAATCTGCCAAAAATCAGAAAACCACGTAAGTCTGCTGTTTCGGGCGCACATGCGCTATGCGCCCTAACACAATCTTAAAATTTCTCTTCTGGTCACAGCGCACATGCGCTGCACAACCCCAGTGCATGTGCACTGGCCTTCATCACCGTGCTCTACCTTCTATTTGAATTTTGACCTTGATGCTTTTGAAATTTGCAAAAGTGTAAAACACGAAAATTGTAACTCTTTCTCTTAGCTTTCCAACACGTTGAATCACCTCAATCAAAGATTGGACTCGAAATTTAGGCTTAAAATACAAAATAGTGTCTAAAATGGCTTCATATCCATCCATGTTTCGTCCTTAGCATTTCCTTTCATCTTTTCTATTTTTTTCAGCTCTTAATCCCTTTGACCCTAAAAAAACTAGAGAATAACAAAATGAAGCTCAATACTAACTAAAATCTTGCTTACAACACATAAAAATATGGTAATTGACACATAAATTATAGCACAATTATAAACTTATCAGCATCACTCCGTTGATAACTAAAAAATCTCCCAACAAAATATTATTCTCTTTTTTAAAATATTATCTTTTTTACATTTTTGGAATATTCACATACACATTTGGAACATCTTTTTGGATAGATTTTAAGTTCAACTTAATCTCACTCAAGCCTATTTCTATTACCCCTTCCAATGCCATTCTATCCAAAAATTCGAATAACACTTTTTAAATTTAATTCTTTGATTCAAAAATGCAAAGTAGTTATCAAATGTGAAAAAAATACTTCTTGATAACCCACAAACACGTGGCCAAGTGGTCAAAATAGTCAACAAATATCAAGGCATTTTTATGATTTTTGACATGAATCCAAGCCAACATAAATAAGGATCTCATGGGCTGAATAATTATTTCCAAGCTCATAAATCTCACCCAATCCCATCAACGATTACTATAAATAACAAGATTACAAGGTTTGTTCTTACTTTTGACACAACACAACTCTCATTACAATTTTATTTGCTACTCTTAGTTTTCAATTGCTCTAAAGCATTTCTTATTTTCTAAGCAACTGACTTGAGTGTCGGAGCCTATTCTGGGGGATAAAGTCCCACCGTTCTTGTTTTTGTCTTAGGTTAAATAGATCGTGAGTATGGCGTACCTACTATTATCTTTGCATTGGATAAATTATGATGCTTGGACTTCTTAGAACTCTATCATAAGAGTTATAATTTTTACGCATCAATATTTGGCACCGTCTTGGGGAAATCTTACTAAAAGCCATCCTAAAACATGGCACCTATAACGTGAAATACTTACCACAATAACCAAGACAAATGAAAATCACCTCCCAACATTAGTCAAATCGATCAATTGAAGTATTTGATCGATTTGGGGGAAACTTGGGATCCCGATCCCCAACATATGGACAGATCAGGAAGATAGAGAGATCCATTAGCTAAGACAATCAAATACTATGCTGAAAGATATGTTCATCAGACCACAACTAGAGCATCCACCCAGTCAAACAAAAGAACCCCTACCCATACCCTCCAAGGAAGAGCTCTTTACTTCTACCTTCTAGGATACTAAGAAACTTCCAAAGGCAGCACTCCAAATCTATTTTACTCTTACCCTCAGGGGTTGAGTTGTCACTTCCTGCCACTTTCTGGGTAGAGCGCTTACTTGCTCTAACCCTCAAGGATAGAGTACTCAACTGTTCTCAGCCTCAAGATTTGTGCTCAACTAGCATCCTCCGGAATCACCTCAACCCTTCAGGGCAAGGTTAAGTCTTCCAAAGTAAAGGACATAGTCTACTTAAATTGCTCTGTATACAGGCTTGATGTTACAAAATGTATTTGCTCAACTAGTGGGGTTGAGCAAGAATAGATGTGTATAAGAGACAGCCCTCCAGGCTGGAGGGATAAAAGTACAAAAGTGAAGTGATCAACTAGAGGAACTTAGTTGGTGCAAGGGTGATCTAAATTCTTTGAAGAGGCACTACACAAGAATGGGAGTTTGGTTTGATTTGTTCGCTTAAACTGTTGAATATCTATTATATTCATTTGTGCGTATTCATTTGTTGCATAAAGTTTGAATTTCTATTGAGGTTTGTCTTTTGAGATAACCTAATTCACCCCCCCTCTTAGGTTGCTTTTGGGACCAACACTCTGGGATCAACTCACCTCTCCAACAACAAGTCTAAGTCTTCAAGTAAAGGCTTCTACAAGTTAAGAGAATCTCAAAAGTGGGGCTCGCCCTTCCAAGGTTCAAAAATCTTATCCTCCGAGATCACCTCACCCCTCTGAGGGTAATTGTAAGTCTTCTAGTCAAGTGAAGTTTTCTACAAGCTAAGTCTCACCTCAGGAGTAGGGCTAGCCCTTCCAAGGGTCAAAAATCTCATCCTCGGAGATCACCTCACCTCTCCGAGGCAATTCTAAGTCTTTCCAAGTGAAGGCTTCTACATGTTAAGTCTTACACCAAGAGTGGGGCTCACCCTTTGAAGTGTCAAAAATCTCATCCTCCGAGATCATCCCACCCCTCCAGGGCAAGCCTAAGTCTTCCCAAGTAAAGGTTGCTATAAGGTAAGTCTCATCCCAAGAGTTAGGCTCACCCTTCTGAGGAACAAAAATCTCATCCTCCGAGATCACCTCACCCCTTTGGGGACAAGCCTAAATCCTCCTAAGTGAAGGCTTCTACAAGCTAAGTCTCACCCCGAGAGTGAGACTCATCATTTCGAAGGTAAAAAATATCATCATCCGAGATCACCTCACCCTTCCAAGGCAAGCCTAAATCTTTCTAAGTGAAGGCTTATACAAGTTAAATCTCACCCTTAACTTAAGAGTGAGGCTCACCCTTTTAAGGGTGAAAAATCTCATCATCCAGAATCACCATGCCCCTCTGGGGACAAGGCTAAGTCTTCTCAAGTGAAGGCTTCCACATGCAAAGTCTCGCCCCAAGAGTGAGGCTTACCCTTCTGAGGGTCAAAAATCCCATCCTCTGAGATAACCACACCCCTTTGAGGACAATTCTAAATCTTTCAATTGAAGACTTCTACAAGCTAAGTCTTACTCTTAAAAGTAAGGCTCACCCTTTTGATACTCAAAAATCTCATCTTTTGGGAATGTCTACTCCCTTCAGAGAACAAAATCAAATGCCACTCTTCTGAATTGGTATAACCAATAACACTTCCGAGGGCAAACAACAAAATCTTCCTACAGGCAAGGCTTACATCATTCGCCTAGGAGAGTTGTGCCTAAGGTAAACTTGGTCTCAAGACTAAGGCTTTATTTAGGAGATTTACCTAGGAGATTTGTGCCTAGGATTACCCTTCTGGGAGTGAAGGTTGTTTAACGAATAAGTTTTTACTTGGAAAAGAAGTTTCTTGGTTAAGTATGCTCAGAAGAGCAACCATAACCCTCCCCACCTCCCCGGGGCGAAATCAAATTCATATAGGATAGTTGTGACTAGGTCAAGTTTGGTCCCAGAACTAAGGCTTTAACTAGGAGATTTGCACCTAGGCTTACCTTTCCAAGGGCAAAAAAGTTATACCTATATAGGTTAAACCCTTCTGAGGGTGAAAATTTTATTACCTAGGCTAAGCTTGGTCCTACCAAGGGTGAAAAATTTAATGTTAGTTTAATCTTGATACTAAAACCAGGGCTTACCCTCTAGGAGAGAGAAAATTTTACTTGAGCACGAAGACAAGGGCTTGACGAAACAACTTAGTCATTTGAAAATGTTCAAGTATCTAAGAGGGGGAAGGTATATGGAGGAATACTTGAATTTAGACGAAAGCACAAAGTAGCGAAGGAAAGACATAATATCATAGATAGATGGAAAGCATAACATATGTGGAGTTGGTACAAGGCAAGGTCCCAACTCAAAACCAAGCAACAAGTGCAGATAAGAAAAGTAAATAATATAATACTATCTAAAAGTAGAAGTTCATACATATAAGGGACCCGAGTTCCAAAATCTCCAAAAAGAAAGAATAGCATAGCTAAGTACTAAGCTAAGCTAATGGTGTGGCAAAAATGCTCACCTAAACTCCCATTTTCTTCTCGACAATCTTTGAATTAGCATCTCTCATATTAACTCTAACGGACACTACTCCATTATCAATTGGAACCTCTAATGTACTAGGGTAAAGGGGGTAGGAGGAGCTATACCTCAAAACAAGTCATCAATATGGATACTTCTTCTTCACGTTAGATAAGTCCCAATCACAACCTCTGTTGAAAAATTCAATGCTAATGTCCTCGACCAAACTCTCAAGCTCAGTGCTGGCATGGTAGTTTACGAAGTACCCTTCAAGCAATCTTAGTAATCCTAAGAGTCAAGGAAGTCAAATATCGATGCATTTGCTTATTCTTCTTCTCCATGACTCTAACTCTTCCTTATGAGCGTCTCAAATTTTTTTCATCTATACCTTAGCAGTTTCTTAAATTTTCTTGATCTCATCCATCAACTTGTTGATCTCTTGAAATTTCTTCTTAAATTGCTCGGAAAATACATACCAAGCCTTGAAATGCTTATTCTTTTCCGTCACTACGTCTTTGATGTTGCACTCTAACTCCTAAATTTAGGCTAAATGTTGCTCTTGAGCACGATGCAAGTGATAGTGGACATTTCTAATGTAATGCCAAATCGAAGAAGAATCATGTTAGTTCTAAACATCAGGAAAAGGACTTAGAAATTTTTTTAAAGAATAGAAGATCAACAAACTTGAGCAATATACCTGTCATGCCCCATTTTTTGGTGGAAAAAATAAAATGATTAGTATAAAGAATAAACAGGTATAATAATAGTACAAAAAATAGGGTCTAAAATGGGACTTTTAAAAGCAACGTTAGAAGACCCAAAATGATCTAAAGTAATATACTATTTTTTAAAATAAATAAATAAATAAATAAAAGAGTCGCCACCCGGTGTATGAAGTGCATCGGGACACTAACCTAAACCTAAGAGAAAAGGAAAATTCCTAAAAGTTAAGGAAAAAGATTTTAAAACA
The DNA here is from genome assembly GCA_025175665.1 of Cinchona pubescens. NCBI lineage: Eukaryota > Viridiplantae > Streptophyta > Magnoliopsida > Gentianales > Rubiaceae > Cinchona > Cinchona pubescens. Next base: position 8,451,268 of record JANKKI010000027.1, on the reverse strand, counting down.
CAAAAAGAAAAAAATTGAGTAAAATAGATAAATAAAAATAAGTAAACATAAGTTAAAAACCCTAAATTGGATGACTCCTAGTCTATGAATACAAAAGAAAAAGGTTCGGGTCCTGTAGAGAAAAAGGAAGGCTAGACTACTCCCAAGGTAACCTAGGCACCTTTTCACCCCCGACAAAATTGGTTGCGAGATTTAATTCTTGTTTCCTTAAAATTAACCACATTTTATATTAAGTTTGGATAGAATAAAATGGAAAAAAAAAAAATCCAAGGTAAAAACATGCATGGAAAATGCAGGAGAATGGGAGCTCAATGGGCTAGCGTTGAAATAACACAAGAGGGGAAATTTTCTATACTAGCGTGAGCAGAAGATATTACAAAAGTAAACCTACTAGAACTAGAAGAAAATAGAATAAGAAACATATAAGCATAAAAACATAAAACATAATATTTTAACATGCAAATCCTAACAAAAAGCGGTACACATATATTACATAACCTATGTGAAACCCAATATTTTACTAGCCTTGTTCTTTGATTTTTAACTGGTTTAAAATGTTTTTCATATTATTTTTAGTCATAAAGTAGAATCTTATGGGCTTTATGATTTACACATCTTTAATTTCAAGTTTTGAAGGATTCTTTATGGCTGAAAATAAACCCTAAGAGCAGCCTTATAAGTTATGATTTATGTATGTTATGGGTTGTTTTTAGTGTTTTGGAGGTTGGGAAGTGATTGGGGTTGATTTTTAACAACTTTCCATGGTTAGATTACAAATTTTAAGATTCCAAGTTAGGTTAAGTTATAGATAACTCATGACCTAGAGTGTTATGCTATGAATGCTTATGTCTATGCATATAATGATGTTCTAAGACTGTTATAAGGTTAGATCATTATAAGAACAGACTTGAAACAACAGTAGACAACAGTAAAGAGGAATTCCAACCATAGGTTGTTGCTCTAATGTTGTAATAGAGTTAATTGTAGTGGTTATGGAGTATGGATTGTTGTGGAATGCTATTGATATAGTCGGCTAAATCTTTCCGTTTATGGATTTTGTTGGTTGGTTGAATATGTTGTTTTGAGTTGGGTTAAGACCAAGGTCCCTTGAATACCTTGGAATTGGATTGAGATGTAGAAGTTAAAGAATGAGATGTGTATAAGAGACAGATACACATGTTTTAGGTACTCATTGTGCCTTTGATAGGTACTGGGTCTGTCTCTTATACACATCTAGATGTGTATAACAACTTTCAAATATGTTTGGATGAATTTGTGGGTAACATAGATTCTCTTCCACTTGCACTTTGTTTAACAACTTTCAAATATGTTTGGATGAATTTGTAGGTAACATAGACCTCTTCCACTTGTATTTTGTTTAACGACTTTCAAATATGTTTGGATGGATTTTAAAATCGTATGATGTTTTGCACTTTTACAATGTTTTGGAATTATTACATATGAAAACAAGCTATTTTGTGTATAAGAGACAGATATGAACTGCAAACTCAGTAATTCAAAGCATTTTATGACTGTTTTGGCTCATAGGTGACCTAGGTATATAATTTTGGATGTTTTTGGAAATGTGTAATTTGGGGGGAACCGGTTCTATAGTCATCCAAGGTAATGGATGTGTATAAGAGACCGGATTGAAACTGTACTTGGATTTGTTCGCTATGCTTTAGCATACTATGTTTTGAAATGATTGGATCTTTTTGGCTACGCTATGCTTTAGCATACTATGTTTTGAAATGATTGGATCTTTTTGACTATGTTTTGGACAGACGTTTAAATGGCATGAGACATTTTAGAAACTACTTATGATTATGGTTTATTGACGTTTAAATGGCATGAGACATTTTAGAAACTTCATACTATGGTTTTTCGCAAATGTTATTATCTTTATGTTTTCTTTTAGAAATGCTTGGCCCCATTTGAAGAATGATATCCAAGCTAGTTATGCTACCCCAGCTTATAATAAAAACACTTTTAATTTTCTCCATTCCACATAATATAATCTTCCAACTTTTGTTTGGAGAGGGTAGTGTATTAGATAAGTTTTGTATTGATGAACATGTAGCATCTTTTGTACTAAGAAGGAATTTTGTAATTCTGAAATATTCGGTTTTATAGTTAAGAAATGGCTTGATGGTTCTATTACATTGCATTTTGTTGCTCTGTTATTTGTGCTTTGCGCTTTGGTCCGTGTACCATTACATCTTTTGGGGCGTGACAACCTATCTATTACAATAGACTTAAGTCTCTTCTACAAAGGTTGCCCCATCTCTAGGGCCAACGCTTATGCGTACTTACGTAAGGCATTACCCTATGTAAATACTCTAAGAAAGCAATAAATGAACCAAATTACATAAAGAAAAATAAACAATTAGCAAGTCAAAACACATACTACACATAAGAAAGTTTAGAAACGTACCTCTTGGGGCAAAAAAGTGGTTGTGGTTCTACCTTAACTAAAGATGAACAAACGGATTAAAAGTGCCCTCTCCCTTATATCCCAACACTAACAATGAAACTAAAAAGATTAAAGATAAATAATCACGACTTGAACCAGAACAAGAATAACAAAAGCAATATTAAAAAAATAAAAATTTTAGGCCAAAAATATCAAAAAAAATAAGCTAACTGATTGAAAGGAAAGGGACTTAATTGAAACAAAATCTAAACTCTAGAGAACAATTCACAAAGTTTCTAAACAATTATAAGGGCAAGAATGCAAGAAACTATAAAATTATAATGCCACGATGACAATTAATATGAAAACAAACTCAATTAGAACCAATCTAAACCTCTAGGGACTTAATTGTAAAACCTACAAAGTTTGGAGGTCAAAAATACAATTCCAAAGAGGTTTAATGGCTAACTCTTATGTAACTTACAAAAGTTAGGAACCCAATTGATATTTCAAAAAAATTTAGGGGCAAAAATGCAATTCCAAAAAGTTTAAAGGACTAAAATGCAACAACTAAAAGATTCAAGGACTAAAATTCAATTTTAGAAAAGTTTAGGGACAAAATTGTAAACTTTTAGAAAAGTTTACAGACTAAAATATAATTTTAGCAAAGTTAGGGACTAAAATGCAATTTTAGTAAAGTTCAGCAACCAAAATGCAATTTCAACAAATTTTAGGGACTAAATTAAAATTTCCACAAAGTTTAGGGACTAAAATATAATTTTTCAAAGTTTAGGGACTAAGATGCAGTTACAAAAGGTTGAGGTTCTAAAATGTAATTTTAGACAGTTTTAGGGGCAAAATGCAATTTCAATAAGAATTGGGGACTAAAAATGCAATTTTGGAAAAAGGCCAATTTTAATTGGGGAATGAAAATTAATTACCAAATAAAAAAGTTGGACCTAAAATATATTACAAGTCTTGCTTTAATTTAGCCCACAAATGAAACTATTACATTAAAAGAACTACTACTAAGGTCTTGCTTTAATTTGGCCTACAAATGAAACTATTACATTAAAAGAACTACTAATAAGGCCCAAGTAGAAACAAATTAACTATAAAAACTGTCAAGCCCAATAGAACGAAATTTATTAGCCCTAACCTCTTAAACCCAAATGTAATGAAACAATTCTAATACTAACAAATCCAAGCCCAAGAAAAAGAGAAAAAACCCAAGCCCAAAACTAATTAAACTCTTTTTACTACAAGTCCAAATCTACCCAAACAAAAAATCATTATAAAAAATCTTACACTAAAAAGAATAGTAGGCCCAAACCCAATTAAAATCCAAACTTTTAAGGACTAATTTGGGTGCGTTTAAATTTGCAGGGGTCAAATTAAAAAATTTAGGAAAACTTGAGAGGCAAAAGTGCAGTTCTTTAAAAAAGTCTTCTTCAACCTTTACGCAGCCATGCCTATGTTTTTTAACCCCCTCTCTTTTTTATTTTTTTTTCTGATTTTTGTATTTACTTCAAATTTTGTTGAAATCACATGAAATTTAAACCTCTTACTCAGTTTTTCGCGTATATTATGCTTTTGGGGTCAAAACAATACAAAAGTGATCATACAGTGGTCAAATGAGGTTTGGACATCCTGAGATCTCTTCCACATCTCATAAACCAAAACTCAACCAAACAACATACTCAAACACAAATAATATTCCTCACAACGTATAAATCATAAATAAACTATAAATTTACCAAAATCAACAATACACATGTATTAATCAACATCAATAACAAGATTTATAAAAATAAAAATAGTAATACTTAAAAAATGAGTAGAACAATAAGAAAATACACTTGCCTTAGGCGAGATGAAATGCAAGGTGGGTAGCAAATTTTCAATCTTGAATCCGTATTCTCTCTTTCTCATTTTTTTTGGTTTGAAGTAAGTTGATGGTGATGTGAAAGTGGAGATGTTGTGTGTTTTTTAATGATAGGAAAAATAGTAATAGAAAACAATCGTATTAGTAGTAGTCATAGTCTTTTTTTTTTTTTTTTTTTTTTTTTTTTCTGAGAGTGGGAATTAAATAGGAAAGGTATCGTGTAAAATGACAGGAATAAGGAATGAGACATATGGGAAAAGGAGAGAAAAAATGAGTTGACCTATGGGGATAGATGTTGATAAGGGTCATCTTTGTAGAGGAGTTGTGAAGAGATTTATGTCTGGTGGCGTGGGTTTTAAGAGAAAGGGTTTGTTATAGGGTTGTACAGACCATAATGTGATTGATACTACCTTGTCCTTGCAAAGAAAACTTTGTCTTGAAATTTGCCTTAATTTGACCGATAACGGTAAAAAATGTCACGCCCCAAAAACGGGACCGTAACACGCCGCACTAATGCAAAGCGCAAGGCACAAACGAACAAAGCAACAAACTTAACCGCAATGTAATAGAACCATCAAACCATTACTTAACTATAAAACCGAATATTTCATTTTACACAAAAATACGAATTACAAAATTCCTTCTTAGTACAAAAGATGGTAAAATGTCTCATGATGATGTCCAAAACATAGCCAAAAAGATCCAATCATTTCAAAACGTAGTATGCTAAAGCATCAAATTCAAGTTCCGAATTTAATAAAATAGCTGATCTAGTGGCTCTGTCTCTTCCCATGGATGACTATAGAACCGGTTCTCCACAAATCAAACATTTCCAAACACATCCAAAATTATATACCTAGGTCGGTTTTATAGTTAAGAAATGGTTTGATGGTTCTATTACATTGCGGTTAAGTTTGTTGCTTTGTTCGTTTGTGCCTTGCGCTTTGGTCCGGTGTACCATTTCTAAAACTTGGGTTCCAAACATCATACACATTTTAAAATCCATTCAAATTAAACAAAATGGCGTGGGTTTTAAGGAAAAACCGAAAACTTCGCCTCCCTAGGATTAATCCTCCCCCCAATTGGTTAAAGAATTTCAAGGTATTCAAGGGACCTTGGTTACAACCCAACTCAAAACAACATATTCAACCAACTTCAAAAAGCCGATGTAGGTATTCAAGGTCCCTTGGTTACAACCCAACTCATACAAATATTCAACCAACAATAAGAGACAGAAACGGAAAGATTCACCGGAGCAATAGCCGGGACTATATCAATAGCATTCCACAACAATGCAGAAGTTTGGTAGAGTATACTGAATTAGTGTGGTAGTTGCGCCAAACTTCCGCTTACTTACAAAATGAAGGGAAATCAATTCCACTTGGTTTCAAGTCTCAATTCCTATCCAAACTAACCTTATAACACTCTTAAAACATCATTATGTGCATAGACATAAGCATTCATAGCATAACACTCTAGGTCACATATAGAAGACAAAACCCTAACTCATAAGAGGATAAAATTTGTAATCTAACCATGGAAAGTTGTTAAAAATCAATCTCAATCACTTCCCAACCTCCAAAACACTAAAAACAACCCATAACATAGATATGTCTATGCACATAATGATGTTTTAAGAGTGTTATACTGTCTCTTATACACATCTAGATGTGGCCGAATTGAAAAACGAATAAGTTGAAGTACTTATGACTAAAAATAATATGAAAAACATTTTAAACCAGTTAAAATCAAAGAATAAGGCTATTAAAATAAAAATGCGTCAAAATTCGGGTCTATAGCTTGCTATATCCTTGAATTTGATAGATTGGTCTACTCTTTAGGATGTAGAAGCCAAATTCTCATTGTTCCTACATGGTCAAAGAGATAACATGCACTTGCCCTTTTTCTATAGATGTTAGAATAATAACATAAAAGACTTAAGGACAACACAAATGCAATGACCAGGCTTCTTTAAAGTTGCCTACGTATCCCGGTTGTGGGAATCTGGTTAAACGTAGTTCAAAATGTGAACTTCAAATAAAAACTAGTAATTATCATGAACCTTCCAAAATTAAATAAAATGACTTGCAAAGCTAAAAGGGTGACCGAGCTCTGATTGAGCTGCCTACATATCCATCTTAGAAATTAGGTCAAACGTAGTTCATATTGCTAACTGGGAAAAATAATGCAAACATTTAAATAATAATTTGGGATCCTATCCTCCCATTGGACAAAATAACAAATTGAGATACTGTCCTCCCGATGGATAAAATAACAACTTGGGATACTGTCCTCCTAATGGACAAATAAGGAATACTGTCCACCCTATGGATGATTCACTTGAAACAACTCTGAAATTTAAACATTCAAATTGTAATATTTACTGGAATTAAAATGACTTAACAACTTGGGATGTTGTCCTCCCAATGAACCAATGATAACTCTAGAAAATTAGAATTATATGTACTCTAAACTTGAAGGTTTAGCTACTAGTTTCGAGCATTTTTAGTGTTTTTATGTGCGTTTTTGTCTATTTTGCATTCATGTGTTAGAATGTTTTAATATGTGTTTATTAAGTGTTTTAGTACTTATTTAGTTCTTAATTAGCATATTTTATTTGGTTCTTGTGTATAGAGTTGTGTCGTGTCTTTGACTTAACTTCATTGGGAGTTAAGTTTTCATTCGGCTTTGTTTGTTATTTATTTTTTGGGCTATTTTGTGAGAATTTTATTTATATATTTAGGTATATTTAAGTGTTTATTATAGATAATAATATTCTCCTATGTGTTAGGGTCGCATGAAAAAAATGACGCATCAATCAGACGTTAGATGAAGATTTTCAAAGCAAAACTGTGAAGTGCTGCATTTCAGTTTCAGTCCATATCGCAATCTGAAGTCAAATTCCAGATCGTGATCTGGAGACAGCTGGAGCAAAAAATGACTTTGTTCGGGCTGATTTTTGCTATACTATTACCCCACTACCCTAGCACTATTTATACCCCTTTTAAGCATCATTTGAGTCGTAGAAGACCCATTAGAAAGCTAGTAGAAGTAGGCTAGATTAGAGAGTAATTTTCTTCCTTTTTCCTCCCCATTTGGGGAGGGTTTTCTTAGATTACATTAGAGTAGGATTTCTCTTTCTTGTAATCACAATTTTCTAGCTAAAGATTGAAACTTCTTAATGGTAAGTTCCTTGTTTATGTTAAAACTCTTTTAGTTAAACTTTAATTTCATATTTTCTTAGTTTAATTAGTCTAATTACTTTCATATATTTGCTCTTTTTGCATGATTTCGTAGTGTAATTTTTGGATTAGTTAATGGGTTTCCTTCAATTATGCTTCCTTAGTGGTAATTCATAGTTTAGATTGGTTAATTAGGATAAATTAGTTTATGGGCTTTACTTCATTTAATTACTTTCGTAGTTTAATTGGTTGATTAGTTAATGGGTTTTCCTTAATTGTGCTTTCTTAGTGTTAATTTGTAGTATAGGTTAGTTAATTGCTTTTCAAAAATACTTTCTTTTTACATGCTTTCTTAGAATAGATTATGGGCTTTCTCTAATTGTTCTTGCTTAGGAATAATGAATAGTTTAGATTAACTGATTGCTTGCTTAACATGCTTTTCATTTTAATTGTTCACTTTATTTTCTTTCTAAAGATACTTCATTTTTAATTTTTTTCTTAGTGATTAATCTTTATTTTAAATTGCTTCTTTAGTTCCATTAGTTCTAGTTTTAGTCAAATCTTTTCTCTTAATCCATCGCTTCAACTTGTAATATAAGCAAATAATAAAAAATTATCGACCAATCCTTGTGGGTACGATCCTACTTCCCTTTACTACTAGTTGACAACCGTGTATACTTCCAGGATGCCACCTAGTTAGTAGTAGGATTTAGGTGTTTTATACACAAAAATTATAACTAGGTGTGTAAGGCATCAACCAACAAGGGATATTGTCCTCCTCATGAACAATTCACTTGAAATAACTCTGAAATTTAAACATTTGAATGGCAATATTGGAATTGAAATGACTTAACAACCTGGGATACGATCCTTCCGATGGACCAACAAGGGATATTGTCCTCCCTATGAAAGATTCACTTGAAATAATTCAGAAATTTAAACATTCGGATTGTAATATTGAAATTGAAATAGCTTAAAAACTTGAAGCAATTCTGAAATTGAAATGTTTAAATAGAATGCTTGGAATTGAAATGACTTTGAAATTTATACAATTTGAATATTAAACGTTGAAAATAAATTACTGGAATTGAAATGACTTTGAAATTTAAGCAATTTGAAATCTAACTTTGCCACAGTATATTTGGGAACTTTTCTCGATAGAATCGGGGATTGAAATACTACCTTAGTAGAATCGGGTGATAGCCACAGTAGAATCAGGCTTCCCTCGATGTATAATCGGGGATTAAAATGTCACCTTAATAGAATTGGGTGATAGCTACAGCAGAGTTGGGTTTCCCTCGATATAAGTTGGGATTAAAACATCACCTCGGTAGAATCAAGTGATAGCTACGGTAGAATTAAGCATAAAAGTCTCAACCACAATAAAATTAGGGAGAATGTCACGTTAAAATCAGGCATAAAATTTTTCAAACATAGTAGAGTCTGGGAGATTACCTTGATATAATTGGGCACAAAGATCCTTACTTCAATAAAATAGGGGAAATTGCCTGTGTAAAATCAAGCATAATGCCACGGTAAAATAGAACATTGAGATTCTTAACTACGGTAAAGTCTAAGAAATTGCCACAGTATAATTGGCCTGTAGAATTCTCAACCACGGTAAAATCGAGAAAATTGCCACGGTATAATCGGATATAGATTCTCGACTACAGTAAAGTTGGGGAGATGGCTTTGATATAATCGAGCATAGAAATCCTCAACTACAATAAAATCAAAGAAGGAGAATGTTATGGTATAATCGGGCACAAAAATTCTCAACCGCGGTAAAGTTGTGTAATTGATTTTTTTGCCTCGGTAAAGTCGGGCAATTCCCAAGGTAAAGTTGGGGAAATTTTTTTTTTTTTTTTTTTTTTTTGCCTTGGTTAAGTTGGGTAGTTCCCGTGGTAAAGTTGTGGAATTGATTTTTTCACCTCAATAAAGTCGGGTGTTCCTGTGATGAAGTTGGGGAAATCAAATACACTGAACGTAACTGTTTTTTGAGATTTTGGCATCTTAGAGAAGTTTGGAAGTAGACTTGAAAATTGATTTTAAAAATTCAACTGCGCTTTGAAAATGAAATTAATTGAAACTTTGAAACTTGAGAATCAACTCTCGAACTGAAATAAAATCAATAAAGTGCTTACCACACAAAAAGAAGTGAATATCAGACACCAAGCATCCTGAAGAAATCCAGAATCTTGTTACTTGACTTGATATGACACTTTACTCATTCTTCACTGAATCGTACATGCACAGGCTGGGGAATGCAAAAATGCTTTTTTTTTTTTCATTTTCATAAAAAATATTAAGAATATGTGGAGAGGCCAAAATGTCCAGTTCGTGGTAAAGAGTTGAAGGATGCATTAATCGATTTTTCAAGTATATCTCATAAATTCACAGGCACATCTTAATGTGATTTTGCTCAGAATCAACAATGTTGAGATTCACCACAATTTGCCCCAGTTTTTCTTCTAAACTTCAAATTTTCAAATTTAAAAAATTGCCCTAATATTCAAATCTTACTTGGAATTTCTACCTGTTAAAATCCTCTGATTGAGTACCTCAAAAATATGGATCCAAACCCTACCATTTGCATCAAAAAAATTTTGTCCCAATGTTGGTATTCATGAACTACAAAGATGACCCCATAACTTGATACTGCCCCCAAAAGAATGCTCCATAAGTATGCGAAGCAAAATACATATAGAAGTATAAACACCAAGCAATATAAACAAATAGACATTTTGATTGATTTTCTTAAGAAAAACTATGCACTTTACACGAAACATTGATAAATTAAAATACATTTATCACAGTTATCACATCATGAGCCTTTTAGAATAAGACAAACTGTGGTAATTCACTTCCTTACCAAGGTCAGCATTTCAAAAAATGAATGCCTTATCTTGTCAAATAACCCTTATAGACCAATGAGGTGGACTCAACGAGTTTATAATACGGCTAGGAAAAGGTCAATTTAACATTCTAGGTTTGGGGACTATGTTAGGGATTATATCAACCTTGTGACAAATCTAATTCTAGTCGATACATCACTACATCTTGATGAAAGCAGGCAATTCTGTACCTCTATAGGCTAAGGGAACTAGTCAGCATATGATCTTTATTAGCTTTCTAAGCTGTTTAAAAGATCTAGCTAATATTGTACATCATGGGACATGTTCTTGTGATCACCAAGAAAGAGCCAAAAAGGATTGGTCCTTCTGATTGCCATGAAAGAAAAGTCAATATTGGACTTTATACAGTTCCCTTAGAAGGCCTGAATTATGGTTAGAAAGAGACAGTCAAAACAAAAATTTTAATCAAGGAATTGTGCACCTTTGATCTCTCATTGATTCTAAAATTTTGCCCTAGTATTAGGCTTCAAAACTTTACAAAATTAGCAATGAATCTATAAACATTTTATTGCACTGACATTGCACCGGACACCCAATAGATAAGTGACTACACTTGAATTCAAATCATACATTCACCTTATTGGTGCATTTGTCACGTTGAACCACTTGATTTCAAAACTCAATCTTTCATAGCATTAGTGCATTTGGCACGTTGAGTCACTTCACTTGATTTCCCCATTTTTACCTCTTTTTTTTGGGAAATTCACCTCTTGTGATATTTTGTACAAGTAATGTCATTCTTATCTGAATAAATCTTTCGATGCTTTCCCTTAGTTTAGGGGTGCGATCAATAGGTGCATATGAAATAAAATATTCAGCTTTGGAGGCTCAAAGGGGATGCAAGGGATGAACAGTGATGATCAGAGGCCATATCATCAATCTAAATTCTCATGATAACCAGTGTAAGTAGTGCATGGTCAGGACTGGACTTACTCGATTTTGTCATCTGTGACTCTCCCAGTATAAGGGTATGATCATCAAGGGCTCTATTGAAACAAAATTGTCATATCTGATAGCTCAAAAGGGACGACAAAAGGTATATTGTGTTTAGATAGAGAAACGAATACTCAAAGCAGCATCTTAAATTCTTATAACAATCGAAGCAAAAAATACATCTTGCTTTCAAATAGATGTGGCATAAGTTAGCCTAGACAAACTTTTACCTTCATAAAAAAATTTACCCTAGTGTGGGGTTTAGTCGGTAAGGTAATTGATCAGAGGGTATCTACTAATTCTAGAGTTTAGCAGTTTAGTAAAGGATAGACAGTATTCAGGTAGTGGATTTTCTCTCATAAAAATGGCTAGGTCAAAATTTTCAAAGCACATGAAGTGAATTTAAACAGCCACATGTAGGGGCGAGAATTGCATATATGCAAAACATGAACATAGGATTTTTAGCTGAATCTTGTTCCTTAAGGCTCATTTCATGATCTGCACAAGAGAAAAATATTCACTCTATATGAAATATAAATGCATAATAGTGATGAAAAATACATAAAATTTTTGAAATGAAATGTTTGAACATGCGTTATCTACACAATAGATTGATCATAATTTTAGAGCACATCATATTTACAAAGGATGAATTTGACCCTAGAACTACAACTCAATAGCAAGAGCCATGGATTTCATTCTTAGACTAATTTTTATCACCATATTTGTGAAGACTAAGCGTGGATCGTGGGAATCCATGAAATATCAAGTAATACCCTTGTATTTTCAAAATCTTTGTCAACTTTACCAAAGTAAGATACAATCAAAATTTCAAGAAAATCTTTTTTTATAGCTTTTAAATGAAGGTTAAGGAAGGGAAAACAAAGGAAAAAAGAAAAATAAATTGAATTAGTAAACAAAATTGAAAATTGATATGCATGGTATACACCCTATGGGGGAGCCGTCCTTTATGCCAAATGCTGGCCTAGCATGAAAATGCAATCCTCCGGGGTAGGTACAATACAATACCTGGTGGATCCAACCTACCCGCTTATCAAGTCTTGATCCATCGCCTCCATCTGATAAGGAGTGTGGCGGCTTCATTTTTTTTGGAGACACTCTTGGAGAATAGGAGAAATTCTGGATAGATTGATCAATTTATGTGTCTTGTGAAGAGGTACACAAGAGAAATGAATGAATAGAAAATATACACACCTCAAAGAACGGGTTGTGATAGAATGGAGACATTTGGTGGGTCATGTAAAAATAGGAAAACAAAAGACTCAAAAACACATCATATTTACTTGTAAGAAAATAATTATGTCTTTGCCACTGGATAATGGATTCATGGGAGAACTATGTCTGAACGGATTAGATATTTCGAATGGCTCATGAACAAGAATAGAGAATTCACCCAAAAGACTCGAGACATGTCATTTTTCTTGTGAATTGTTGTATGACCAGTATCTTATCCATTGTGCATAGAGTCTATGAGAACTTTTGTTCGAATGGATCGATAGTTTGGATAGTCTACTAAAGGTTGATCAGATCATTGATTTGACTTTTTCTCGATCACCTTGAACCACGTAGCAATTTACTTAGTCTATGAGTTATTTGCAATCAAAATTTGGCCCTGATTATTTGCGCTTGAAGGATTACACACTTATTTGATTTAAATCTTGAACTTAGTGCACACATGCTTGGGGATTATACCGACTTCTTAAAATGGCCAAAAGATGATTGCTAAAACCTCATATTCTAAGTAAATTAAACCAGTACTTGACTTGAGCTCTCGTGCCGCTGGATTTTGAATTGGATCCTAGATTTAGGCTCTTACTTTGTATTTACACTACCCCTTTGTATGGTACAAAAATTTAAAAATGCATGTCTTGTTGGGTTATATGCTCAAGACAAAAAGGGAAGGCTTATTCCTACCATGGGATATCCGAAATGGTATTCCCTTTGTATTTCTATGCCTTATGCATGATGCCAGTTATTAAAACAAGTAAGAAATGCAAAAATTGAAACATGCTCTAAGGTGCCATTTTTAGAAGCTAGGATAAGCCTATAGTGAGATGCAATGTCCCAAGAATACAACTTAGCATCAATACCGAGATGAATTTACAAAGAAAATCCTATAGGGGTACAAAATTGAAGAAAGGATACAACTGCTCAGGAAGAACTATATAAATTTACCTTATTTACAGTAACTCAATCTAGGGGTACAAGTATGACAAGAAACCTAGGGAATAACATATCTAAACTCTTGAATTTACAATATCAAACTATGACGCTATTTTGCTTATTGACACATAAGATGCAATAGATAGAAATTTAAACGTGCAAAATTGGGGAATCGAAAGTAGCTTACTAGAAGGGCACTTTGCCCAAAAGCTTTTATTTTAGGGCTCATGAGATGCAAAAGGTAATAAATAAAGAAAGTAAAATCAGAATATCAGAATATCATTAAAGTAAAAGTATACATAGGGATTATCCCTCCCCTCATACCTAGCGTCTTATTAGGGATCCATAAGGCTATATCACATGGGTAATCTACATATTTCATGAGTTTGGATTCACTAATGCAATCTAGACTCCACAAAGGTTTATGATTCCTGAACCTTCAGACTGAGGAACCCAAAAAGTAGCATTTTCATGAATTCCAAGGGTCCTAGGTCGGTAGTTCGAGTTGGACCCATTCAACACCAATACAGGCGCACTGCATCCTGTACCTGCATACCTACATGAAGTCCGATTCCTAAAAGGAAAGTGGGACGACGCCCACCAGGTTATGCAGATGAGTTATGCATGATGTGTTCCCTGGAAGCTTAGGGATTTAATTACCTTTATAACATGTTGAAGGTTTTAACTACAGCTACTTTGTCTTCTAACCCCCTAACCCCACAATTACAAATATATAAATAAATAAAATAACACATGTCAAGAAATGAAGTAATAAAATAAACACATAGGAGAATTTCAAATAGCACACACACACATGCACACATATATATATCCAAACCTACTATAAAGAAAGGTTAAAATTAGGAACCATGATTAAATCAAGTGCTCGGACTCCCTACCCAATAGAGTAGCCAAGCTTTCGCGCCATATTTTTTGGTGGAAAAAATGAAATGATAAGTGTAAAGAATAAATAGGTATAATAATAGTAAAAAAAATAGGGTCTAAAATGGGACTTCTAAAAGTGACATTAGAAGACCCAAAATGATCTAGAATAGGTTTTTTTAATAAATAAATAAATAAATAACTAATAGAGTGGCTACCCAGTGTGTGAAGTGTATCGAGACACTAACCTAAACTTAAGGGAAAAGGAAAATTCCTAAAGGTTAAGGAAAAAGATTTTAAAACTCAAAAAGAAAAAAAAATTAAGTAAAATAGATAAATAAAAATAAGTAAAAATAAGTTGAAAACCCTAAACTAGATGACTCCTAGTCTAAGAAAATAAAAGAAAAAAGTTCAGGAGTTCTTCATTGACGAAAGGAAAGGCTAGACTACTCTAAAGGTAACTTAGGCACCTTTTCACCTCCTGTAAAATCGGTTGCGAGATTTAATTCATGTTTTCTTAAAATTAACCTGATTTTATATTAAGTTTGGATAGAACAAAATGAAAACAAATCAAAGGTAAAAACATGCATGGAAAACATGGGAGAAAGGGAGCTCACTACGCTAATATTGAACTAACACAGGAGAGGAAATTTTCTATACTAGCGTGAGCAGAAGATATTTACAAAACTAAACCTACTCTAGAATAAGAAACATATAAGCCCATAAAACATAATATTCTGACATGTAAATCCTAACAAAAAACTGTAAACATATAGGCTTAAGCTTCTTTTACAAAAGTTGCCCCATCTCTGGAGTTAACGCCTATGCATACCTACATAAGGCATTACCCTATGTAAATACTCTAAGAAAGCGATAAATGAACAAAATTACATAAAGAAAAATAAACAATGAGCAAGTAAAAACACATAGCTTCCACACAAGAAAGTTTAGAAACGTATCTCATGGAGCACAAAAATGTTTGTGGTTCTAACGCTAGCGAAAGATGAACAAATGGGTTAAAAGTACCCCTCTCCACTCTATGGCAACACTAACAATGCTTACAAGACTAAAGACAAATAATCATGATTTGAACAAGAACAAGGATAACAAAACCAATATAAAAAAATAAAAAATTTAGGCCAAAAATATAAAAGAAGAAGCTAAATGAGTGAAAGGAAAGAGACTTAATTAAACAAAATCTAAACTCTAGAAACTAATTTTCAAAGTTCTAAACAATTAAAAGGGCAAGAATGCAAGAAATAATAAATTATAATACCCCGATGACAATTAATATGACAAGAAACTCAATTAGAACCAATCTAAACCTCTAGGGACTTAATTGTAAAATCTTCAAAGTTTTGGAGGTCAAAAATAGAATTCCAAAGCGGTTAATGGTCAACAAATATAACTTGCAAAAGTTTAGGAACCCAATTAACAATTTTTAAAAAAAAAATTAGGGATCAAAATGCAATTCTGAAAAGTTTATGGGACTAAAACGCAACAATAAAAAATATTTAAGGACTAAAATGTAATTTTAGAAAACTTTAGGATCTAAAATGCACTTTTAGCAAGGTTTAGGGACTAAAATATAATTTTTACAAAGTTTAGGGACCAAAATACAATTTTAACAAAGTTCAAGGACTAAAATTATATTTTCACAAAGTTCAGGAACTAAAATACAATTATAGAAATTTTGTGGGCTAAAATACAATTTTAGACATTTTAACAGGCTAAAAATGCAATTTCAAAAAGTATCAGGAGCTAAAAATGCAATTTCAGAAAAGGCCAATACTAATTAGGCCTTAATGAAAATTGAGTACCAAATAAAAAAGTTGGGCCTAAAATATATTACAAGTCTTGCATTAATTCAGCCCCCAAATGAAACTAATATATTAAAAGAACTACTACTAGGGTCCAAGAAGAAACAAATTAACTCTAAAAACTATCATTTTGTCAACCCAAACAAAATTTATTAGTCCAAACCTCCAAAATCCTAATGTAATTAAACTATCCTAATACTAACAAACCCAAGCCCAAGAGAAAAAGAAAGACTCCAAACCCAAAACTAGTTAAATTCTTTTTACTACAAGCCCAAATCTATCCAATCAAAAATTCATTAAAAAAAATCTTACAATAAAAAGAATAATAGGCCCAAACCCAATTAAAATCCAAACATTTAAGGACTTGCGTGTGTTTGAATCTATTGGGGTCAAATTAAAAAATTAAGAAAAACTTGGGGACAAAAGTGCAATTCTCAAAAAATTATCTTCTTCAACCTTTACAGCAGCCATGGCTACGTTTTTTTAACCACCCTTTTTATTTTTTTTTCTGATTTTTGTATTTATTTCAAATATTATCGAAATCGCATGAAATTCGAATTCCTTACTTAATTTTTCGCGTATATTACGTTTTTGGGGTCAAAACAATCATTGATATGTGATCATAAAGTGGTCAAAAGAGGTTTAGATTTTACATCAAGATCTCTTCCACATCCCACAAACCAAAACTTAACCAAACAATATATTCAAACACAAACAATATTTCTCACGATGATAAATCATACATAAACTATAAATTTACCAAAATCAACAATACACATATATTAATCCACATGAATCACAAGATTTATAAAAATAAAAATAGTAATACTTAAAAAATGACTAGAACAATAAGAAAATACACTTGCCTTATGCGAAATGAAATTCAAGGTGGTGGCAAATATTCAATCTTGAATCCCCATTCTCTATTTCTCCATTTTTTTTGGTTTGAAGTAAGTTGATGGTGATGTGAAAGTGGAGATGTTGTGTGTGTTTTGAATGATAGGAAAAGTAGTAATAGAAAACAATCGTATTAGTGATAGTCGTAGTTCTTTTTTTTTTTTCTTACTGAGAGTGGGAATTAAATAGGAAATGGATTGTGTAAAGCGACAGGAATAAAGAGTGAGATGTATGGAAAGGAGAGAGAAAAAATGAGTTCCATAATGGGGATAGATATTAATAAGGGTCATCTTGGTGAGGAGTTGTGAAGAGAATAAAAAAGGAAAAAGGGTGTGAAATTACGTCTGATGGTATGGATTTTAGGAGAAAGGGTTGGGTTGGGTTGGGTGTCATTGGTCTTTGTAGACCATAATGTGATTGATACTCAAGACCAAAAATATCATCTCATCCTTGACTTAAAAAATGATTATTTTATCTAAAAATGCGAATTTTTGTGAAATTGAGATTTTGTCTCAAAAAATATAAAAAACTTAAAATTTTGCCCCAATTTGACCCTTAACGGTAAAAAAAGGCATCAAAATTTAGTGTCTACAATACTTATACATCTCATCGGCATCGGCAACACAAGTAAAATCCAAATGTTTCCCAACTCTCTCTTGTCGCTCCTTTGGCAATGCTACAGATTCTATCAAACGCCGACTCACTTTCTCCAAACTAGAGTCATAGTACACTTTCCATTGAGGAACATACACCTTTCAAGTGGATTGTGAAGAACTCTCTAATTGAGTCAAAGTAGGAACCCGAGGTAGACAAGGAGCAAGTACCACTGGAGGAGCAACCTGAGTAGGAGCCTCAACTGGAGGCGAAGGTGGCAAAGTAGACTCAGAGAGGACCTTAGCTTTTATCCCACTTGTAGGCTGCACAAGAGCTACTTGAGATGATCTCTGGGTACCCTTAGTCCCAATAGTAGACCCTTCAGCATGCTCAAATGAATCTCTATACTTAGCTCTCCTTCGCTCCAAATCACAGAGCGAATGGTAACCGATATAGCGTCCGCTACAAACATCACTAGAAAGAGTTAAATCCAAAGAAAAAGTAATACTTAAGCTATAACTAAAGGAAAAAGAAGACATGCAAAGAAATTATAAAAATGTGTCTACAAGTCAACCTAAAAGAAGAGTGAGATCAAGTTCAGCAGGACTCAATCTCATCGACATTAAAACTTGCTAATGTTCACTAGTGCCTTCTTGCTCATGAACACTTGTGGGGGTCTGTCTCCTTACGAAGATCATCTTGCTTAGTTTCATTAGTGGCATCTTGGCTAGAGCTATTTTGTTGACATTCACTCTCATAATCAACTTGGAAAAAGCAACTACTCTTGGGCGCTCTCATGGAGTGGTGTTCTTTAACACGTGCAAGTGTGAATATTTGGGTGGTATTCCCACAATTGGAGTGTTGGTTCTATGTAAATTCACCATTTGGAAGATGAAGAACCCCTAAGTAAAGGCTTACTGATAAATGAAGTTTGCCAAAATCCACTTGAATTATGTTCTTAGTCTAAGGCACTCATATATATATTTTCCTTTCTCAAAGAATTAACTGTAATTTCCCAGGCACCAACTGAGTTATCAAAGCCGTTCTCCTTAGCATAACTAGCTCCATTACCATCATCAATTGAGTATAACTCAAGTAAATCCAATGGTAGTTCTAAATTCATGTTGGTTGCTATGGTTGAGTTGGGTGCTAACCTCAACGTCAACCTGAGTTAGATGCTAGATGGTAGAGTTGGGTGCTATGGTTGAATTAGGTGTTATGGTAGAGTTGGGTTCTATGGTTGAGTTGGGTGCTAACCTCAATCTCAACCTGAGTTAGATGCTATGGTAGAGTTGGGTGCTATGGTTGAATTAGGTGTTATGGTAGAGTTGGGTTCTATGGTTGAGTTGGGTGCTAACCTCAACCTCATCTGTCAACCTCAACCTCATCTTTCAACCTCAACCTCAACCTTAAGCTCAAGCTCGAGCACAAGCCTAAGGTTCAACCTCAAGTTCAAGTCTAAGGGACAATCTCAACCTCAATCTAAGGTTCACCTCAAGCTCAACCCAATGGCTTACACTTCAAACTCAACTTAAGGTTCAAACCTAAGGTTTAAAATTTGGAAGGAGAAATATTGTTTGTGTGTTCAAAATAGTCAACAAATACAATGGCATTTTTGTCATTTCTTGACATGATAAGATCTTGAAGAGGGTGGGTTTGTTCTAAAGTATTTCCGCAAAATCAAATTAAAAAGAATGTTGATGAGCATAACAAGGCTTTGGCCGAACTTGAGCATTGGAACCTATTCCAGGAGACAAAGTCCCGCCACTCTTGTTTTTGTCTCAGGTTCTATAGTACATGAGTATGGCACGCCTACTATTACCTTTGCATTGGATGAATTGTGATGCTTGGACTTAGGACTCTACCCTAAAAACTTATAATTTTTACACATCAACACTTCTTAATTATTGTTTTGTTGACAATTTATATCAACAGAATTAAGTTAATTCATACTATACAAAATGATATAAAGAACATGAATTTTTAAAAATTGATATACAAATAAATATAAATTTTGTGATTACTCCGTGCATAGTATGTACGGGTTCTAAATAATAAGTATGAAAAGAATGAGATTAACATGTTGGGAAGATAATTTTCACTAATCTATATTGTTTGAAATTCACTAAAACATTAGAGTATGTTGGGAAGATAATTTTCACTAATCTTTGATTAGAAAAAATGCAAATTAAATGAAATGTGATATATTGTACCGCACAAAATGATACTTCTAAATTGTTATGTTTGTTTATGACAAAAAAATTATGAAATTCACTAAAAGATGTTAATCTTTGTATAATTATAAAAGCGAGAGGCTTCAACTAAAATTTAAGTTACTATAAGAGGGTTTTTTTTTTTGGTGTGTGCACTCACTAATCTATATTGTTTGAAATTCACATTGATTAATAAGAGGGAAAATTTTTTTTTTGGTGTGTCACTTCATTGATAAATATAAAATTCTCCCAACAAAATATTATTCTCTTTTATTGAGAGATTATATCTTTTTTATGTTTGAAATATTCACATACATATTTGCATGGCTTTTTTTTTTTGGAAAGATTTTAACTTCAACTCAATCTCACTCTAGTCTATTTTCATTATCCCGTCCAGTGCCATTCTATCCAAAAATTCCATTCCATTGACATTTTTGAAAATTATATTCTTTGATTAGAAAAAAAATGCAAATTAAATGAAATGTGATAAAATACTTCTTAATTATTATTTTTATTGACAATTTATGTCAACAGAATTAAGTTAATTCCTACTGCACAAAATGATACTTCTAAATTGTTATGTTTGTTTATGACAAAAAAAATTATGTTCATTTACATTCAACTAAAAGATTTTTGGCCTTTATTTTCCATAGAACATGGTAGATATAAGTTTTGAAAACGAAAATATATCCAAATAATAATAATATTGTTATTATTTTTTAAAAATAAAAGCGAGAGGCTTCAACTAAAATTTAAGTTACATAGTTATTTTTAATTATTTTAATATGAAAGAATTAGAGATATTTAAATGCATACTTAATAATGATTTTTTTATTTTTATTTGTAATTAATAAATTTATAAATATTATTAATCAATTTTGTTTGTCTTTAAGTATAATTTTATTATAAAAAATTAAATATATATATTAGTTATTATCCCGTGTATAGCACAGACATTCAATTAGTATGTGTATATAACAATAATAACAAAATCATGAACATGATAATATAAAACTAGATTAGGCTGGAGTTAGACCTTTTCGGCTTTAAATTGGGTCGAGTGACAGATTACTCAAGCCATGTTGAACCTGAGCTCGAATTTGACAAAAGCCGAGCATCCAGCAATTCCCTGGGTAAAACATAAAAGAAAGACCAATTCAACTGTCAAAATCCGCTGACCTCTCATATCCAACCACGTAATCCTCCCATTCTAACCGTCTCTTTTTCGTCTGTAAACCCAGCCATGGACCCCATCCTTTTCTGCCCCTCTCTCTCCATTTAAATTCTCCCTCCCTTCCCCCTCTCCCTACCATCCCCTTCCAGCGCGCCCCCTCTTGTTCTTCGCATTGTAAGCATTCATCTCTCATTTTTTTTTTACCCATTATTGCTCATAAATCTAGGGTGTAAATTAAAACAGAAGCTGCTTTCTTTGATTCTGTTTATCGTATATTATTGACACTAGCTAATGCAGATAAACACGCACAAAAAGGTGAATATATCTACGGTATGATTATAAACACAAAACACGATTAGATACATTTCATGTAATTATACAATCACACAAACACACATCACATGGTACCTATATTTCTGGATAATTAAATGTGAATATTAAATGTAATTATTTCTTTCTAGATTTCTGTCATAATTACGTATAAATGTGATTAATAAGTCTAGATTTCTGGATAACTAATTGTGATTAATTTTTGTTTGGGTTTGGGTTCAGACTTCAGAGATAGAAGATAGGGGAAGGATAAAAAGACAAAGTGGCGAGTGTTATTTTGGTTCAGAAGGTGCTGGAAGGTTAGCTAGCTTGGCTAGCTAGCTAGCGAAGAGAGAAGACCTAAAAACATAAAAAGAATGGCGTCGACGGTGGGACAGGAGTCGGCGGCGGGGACGGCTTTGATGCGTCGGCCGTCACGCAGCGCCGCCATGACAACTGGTCTCCATGGAAGTTTTCGATACTGAGGTGGTTCCTTCTTCCCTCCAGTCCATCGCTCCCATTCTACGTGTCGCCACCGAAATCCAAAGCGAACGCCCTCGCGTCGCATACCTCTGTTCGTCTCTCTCTCTCTCTATATCTCTCTCTCTCTCTCGCAATTCGCAAACATCGTACATATTCGTATAATTTTCTGTGTGCATATAGGTCGGTTCTATGCGTTTGAGAAGGCGCACAGGTTGGATCCTACGTCCAGTGGTCGTGGTGTACGACAGTTCAAGACAGGTCTCCTTCAGCGATTGGAGCGGGTATTACTCTCTCTCTCTGTATATCATTTCTAGCTTTTTTTTTTTTTAATTACTATTGTGTTTAATTTTACTGCAATTAGATTTGGAGAGGGAGAATGGGAGATGGACCTAAAATTGGGGGATAAACTATGACGTGTTGTGAAAGCAAGGGAGAATTTGATAATTTTGAGGAGCAGATAACGTTCGGAATTTTAGTAACTTATTTAAGTTTTTTTATAATATTAAAAATTCTCATGTGATTTATTGTTTTAGTTTTGGCATTATAACTTCTCTATAATTTGGTATTTTTTGATAATATTAAAAATGGCACAATCAAATAATACTATTAGATTTACAAAAACGCACAAATAATGGGATGTACCCGCGGTTACAATAAAATTCTCTTTCCATGCGAAATTTTGTGGGTGTTGGGAAATAAAATTCTTTTTTACTCATTGTGATTCATCATTAGTTTTGTGAATTTTAGAAAGGTTTTATGTTTGGGGAGATGATCTAGTACATGAGCTTGTGAGGGTGCATCTTTTTTATTTAAAGAATGTGAAGAATGTTTGCCAAAATTCGTGAGAAAAAAGAAAAAACAAAAGGGAAGTACCGAAATGCGTCTTTGGGGATCGGTACTTGGAAGTAGGAGAGAGTTATACAAGCCAAATTACATTTCCTGGGTTGTGGCAGAGAGCTAAGCTTTAAATTCACGTGTAATAAATTTCTCTATGCAGTCAGAGGTAAGAGAACCTTCAGAACTTATGGTTCAGTTTGTTTACTTTCAGGGTAAGATTTTTAAATTGGCACATTTTGCATTTTTTAACGGTGTAATTAAGGTTTCTGGGTTTTCCTTTGAGTTTGATTCTCCAATATGAATACAAGGAAGAAACTCATTTTTATGGATGTATTTTAGGATAACGTGAGCATTTTGATTTGTTGAATGTACTGGTTTGTTTAAGACTAAATATTATACACTGTTTCTTCAGGACAATGCATCAAGTCTTGCTTCTCGAGTAAAAAAGACAGATGCAAGAGAAATTGAGAGTTTTTACAAACAATACTATGAGCACTATGTTGTGGCACTCAACAAAGGGGAGCAAGCTGACAGGTAAAGGAATTTATCCCTGAGTAGTTATGGATTAAACATATTGTGTCTGATTTGAATCTCAATTGCTGTATGGTCCAATCTTTCCATCAACAGAGCCCAGCTTGGCAAAGCTTACCAGACTGCTGGAGTAAATAGGTCTGCTTTTTGAAGTGCTTTGTGCAGTTAACAAGACTGAAAAAGTTGAGGAAGTTTCTGATGAGGTCAGTCTTTATAGTAGTAAATCATGTGATAGCTGATTTGAAAACTCTCTCTCCATGTAACTTCTGTTGTCGGCAAAAGTTGCTCTGTAACGTGAATTAACTTGATGTCTAATAGATTATGGCTGCAGCAAATGATGTCCAAGCCAAGAAGGAAATCTATGCTCCTTATAACATTCTTCCTCTGGATTCTGCTGGGGCATCTCAATCCATTATGCAGCTTGATGAGGTTACACACTTGCCTTGATCTTTAGTAGATTGGACTGTAATATGCCTTCTAGACATATATTATGTGGGAAAGATGATAGAATGGTGTCTTAACCTTCTCACCAGGTTAAAGCTGCGGTTTCTGCCCTCTGGAACACAAGAGGCTTGAATTGGCCAACCTCATTCGAGCAGCAAAGACAGAAAACCGGGGATTTGGACCTTCTCGATTGGCTGCGCTGATTAGCTATGTTTGGTTTTCAGGTATGAAGAGTTGATCTGAAGAGTAAGATATTTACTGCACAAGATCAAGTATTTGCCAAGGCAATAACTGGTCAGGGCTTTGATGTCTACAGAGGGATAATGTCAGGAATCAGAGGGAGCATCTAATTTTAATGCTTGCTAATATTCACACCAGGCTAGTTCCAAAGCCCGAGCCGCTGAACAAGGTATGCAATACTCTATCAAGCAAGATTTTGAAATCTGTTGCAATAGCAGAGTCAACTTTTAGCTTCTTCTGTCATTTGTGTTATACATGACAGTCAGTACGCAATTTATGCTGCATTTGAATTATTTATGATTTCATTGGCCTGTATTATATACCTGTCTTCTATTTGTGCAATGTGCCAGTTCTTTCCAGACCTTCTAATTGTCCTTTTGTTGATATTGATTTGGCTCTTTTCTTCTTTGGGCATCTTCTTTTTAAGAGAAGTGTCCTCCATTTTTCTTTAGTGTACTTGGAAAAAGGAGCAAATATTAATTGCACTGCTGATTTGCAGCTTGATGACCGAGCCGTTGATGCACTCATGAACAAGCTTTTCAAAAACTACAAAACATGGTGCAAATACTTGGGAAGAAAACACAGCTTACGGTGAGATGATATCTGTCTTCTATCTATTTACTTTTACCTCATCCTTTTACTAACTGATCCTGAACTCTGTTATAAAATCTATAATTCTTCTTGCTTCCAGTCTCCCACAAGGGCAGCAGGAAGTGCAACAAAGGAAAATACTTTACATGGGCCTCTATCTTCTTATCTGGGGTGAAGCAGCTAATGTCCGCTTCATGCCAGAGTGCCTGTGCTACATATTTCATAATGTCAGTGGTTCATTCAATATTCCTATATCCTTAAAAATGATAATTGATTTTATATGTAAATACATGTCGAAGGATTTCTTGTGATGATGGTTAAATAAATTTCAGATGGCATATGAACTTCATGGTCTTTTAGCTGGAAATGTTAGCATTGTCACTGGAGAAAACATCAAGCCTTCTTATGGTGGGGATGATGAATCTTTTCTCCGAAAAGTCATAGCACCAATATATCGAGTAATTGAAAAGGTACTTTCATTCATGCATTAATTTTACATAGTTTGTTCACATTGTTTCTCTGCTGGAGGTTAGATCTTGGTGCTTGACTTTCTCCAGGAAGCGCAAAAGAGCAAAAATGGAAAAGCCCCGCACTCACATTGGTGCAACTACGATGACCTCAATGAGTACTTCTGGTATGCAATAATTCAATGGTTTATTCAATTGACTAAAACATGCAATGCTAGATTTTCTTTGTTCATTTTCTTTAGAAGCATTACATGATGAATGTTCTCAGGTCACTTGATTGCTTTTCTTTGGGTTGGCCTATGCGAGATGATGGTGATTTCTTCAAGTCAACACGTACCGTGGGACAGGTTTATTTTTAATCCATGAAGTTGTGGACACTTTCAAATTATAAATTAGACTTCAACTTCTTTACATCTTTATGCAATTCCTATGTTAGGGAAAACGTGCTTCCACAAAGAAGCCAGGGAAAACAGGAAAATCCTATTTCGTTGAGACCAGGACATTCTGGCATACATTTCGAAGCTTCGATCGCCTCTGGACATTTTATATACTTGCTCTTCAGGTACTTGACTTAATCTGATAAGAAATTTGTAACCAACATTTCTCATCCTAATTTTGGGCATTGATCAGCAATTGAGGTTTTGTATGTTTCATTGCAGGCCATGACAATAATTGCTTGGAGTGATATTTCTTTATTTGACATTTTCCAAAAGGACATGCTGTATAAGCTCTCCAGCGTTTTCATCACAGCAGCTTTTTTACGTTTTCTCCAGAGTATGTCATTTTTGTTAAACAGAATTTGTTCTGTATGCTTTTCAACTGCTCCGTGCTTCTCTAATATCTGTTGTTTTTCCTCTGGCTTATTTATGTTTTTGTCATAAAAATTGATGAAGTAACTAACGTAGAAAATAGTAAAATGACCTTACAAATTCATATTAGTTTCTTAATATTGTTCTCTACTACGCTTATCGCGGCAATACGCTTCTCTATTCATTCCAAGTACCTTATTCAAGTTCGTAGCTAATCGATTGTTAGGTAACTTAGTATCTAATTCTGGAAAAGGTAGTTTATTACCGTTGAAACTTGCTTCAGGTTGTTGTGAACATATCAATGGATGAACTCTTTACTTCATATCTTACAGAAACAATGTATTGTAGATTCTCTTACTGTAATACCTTACAATAACCTTGCTTTAAAACTACCGTGCTTAGGCATCCATATTTATTTTGTAGGGAATCTATCTATTGTTGTTTTAATGTGGAAAAATGAAGTGCGAAACTGGATCATGGTATTAAAGAGGTAGGTGAGAGATGCGAGAAACTGGAAAAGTACCCAATCTTGTGTCTCTCAGTTCTTATTTTCTTGGTAAATATCACTGCTAGAAGTTTCAATGAACCAAAATCTGCTATCTGGCATGAGATACTTGTTACATGAACAGATCTTGAAGATTATATGCCTAATCTGAGATTTTTTCTCTTGCCTTCGATAACATTCGAGTGAAATGTAGTGCTAAATTGCTGTCAGTTCGTATAGTACGTGAATAACCTTGGAATTGTGGAAGAGAATAATCATCATTGGCATCCAATATCTAATTTCTTGCTGAAAGCATAATGTCATAACCTCTTTAATATGTTATGCATCTGAATTTTAGTATATTTATGGTTTATCTTTTTGGTGACTGAAGTGCTCCTTCAGTAGTTGGCTTCATTGCACTGACCAGTAATGTATGTCTGACCTTACTTAAAATACGCGTGTAACTAAGTGATTTATCCTGTTGCCCTCAAAGACTACAAAGATAGAAGCGTTTTTATTTTATTTTAATGGCAATACAGAAGTTTTGGTCTCTTATCTTGGGAACTTCTTGACCGTGAAATTTATATTCTTTTGTATCTTTTCTTAGGTTTGTTGGACCTTATTTTGAACTTTCCGGGGTTCTAGATGTGTATACAGCTACCATCGTTGGAAATTCACTGATGTATTCAGGAACATTCTCAAGATAATTATCAGCCTTGCATGGTCCATTATCCTTCCGCTGTGTTATCTCCACCAGAATAACTCCTTATTTTCATTTGGAAACATTAAAGATGTTCTATCATTTCTTGATAAATTCAAGGGTATTCCTCCTTTATATCTCATGGTTGTGGCTGCCTACCTTTTACCTAATTTGCTGGCAGCAGTTTTGTTTATCTTTCCAATGCTCCGACGCTGGATTGAGAACTCAGATTGGCTCATTATAAGGTTTCTTCTGTGGTGGTCACAGGTACGGTTCTTTACTTGTTCTTTATATATGTTACTTGAAAAATCCCACTATAGGATGGTGGAGTTTTGACAAGAAATCATATTTTTATTGTTGTTAATAAAAAGAAGAATTATAGAAATGGAGGGTGAAATGAAATGCTACCTTCTCTAGAAACCAAGTACAATTCCTCGAACAAGTGCAAATGTAGCCTATCATCTAACCCTCTTAAGAGAGGAGATAATTTGGAAACTCTTTTTAGTGAAAAACATTTGTGTCACATCCTACATTGACTAGTCCATACCAACACGGTTTTGCCTCTGCACAATTATGCTGAAATGAAATTTCTTCCTTGCATCAAAATTTCTGATCCATTGCAGTAGGCAATATATCCTTCAAGGAGTTCTACATAGCTTTCTCATTTTGTCATAGAGGACCTCTGATACCAGTTCTATGTAGAGTCTGGATTTTGATTGATCAGATAACTGAGCTCCAGCTAAAAGTGTTGATGCTTGGCTTCAATCTTTGATTTAAACCATATGAATTAAAAAGACTAGCAGAATTTACCATTTGAGGATCGTATTATCTCTTCTTTGTTCATTTAATCTTGTGTAACATATTCTTCTTGCAGGTTGCTCCAACAAGTTAGCTTGATTTGTTGATCAATGTTGTTTAATTGTTTATGGGTCCAGGAAAATGGCTTTTCATTGATTTATTTTGATAATGTAGAATAAATCTGTAGCTAAAAACTGAGTTACATCTTTAAAATTTTCATGTGAGTAGATTTAAGACTTTGCAGTACAAGTCAGTCCGAAGAAAATGTCTTTTACTTCCTCAGTTTTATGTTTGGCAGTTTTTTGTTCATGGTAACAAAACTTAAATAAAAGTGCATAATAAGAGGCATTTTTAGGTGAGGAAGCATGTTTTCATTTGGACAAATGACAACGCTTTTGATGATAACCATTTTTAAATACCATATATTTCTCATTAGCTTAAGGCGGTGATCATTTTCTTCTCTCCCTTTTGTGCCTAAAAAAGCTGTTAATTTGTAGTTTGACTTTAAAGCTATGAATAAAATTGTTTTTGCTATCCAACAGTTCATATATCTAATTGTTCTTTGATCACACCTTGTGATGTCAGTTAGGTTACTGTCTGGTCACTTAACAATCAGCATAGCATTATACTTGGTTATTCAGAACTATGACTATTTAAAACTTCTGGTTCTATACACTGAAATTATCATCTAGACATGCAATACTAAATAAACTTTGGTTTTTATATCTGAATTTCTTTGTCCAGTAGAACTATGCTTTCAGTGTATTCATATGAGAGAGCTAGAACTGTGCAAGAAGTCATGCATAATTTTCAAATAGTTCTTGTTGATAGCCAAGGTATCTAAACATGGTTTTGGACCTATTGACACAGTTTTTTTAGTCTGTTTGAATCCGTACCCTCAACCTACAAGATTGGTTTCTGAAAGATGCAGAGTCCAGGTCTGTTTATTCCTATATGTTTCTGCAGCTTATAATTAGTATTACATGAATTACTTCTCCTTAAATATCTTCGGAAATTTGATTTAACTTTTTTATGTGAACCCCCCTCCACCCTTTTCCTTTTCCATGATTCTTTTCATCTATCTCTTAATAACTAATTTCATTTCCTCAAGTTAAAATAATTTGGTGCATCTGTTAACGGCTAGGTTTGCACTTTTGCAGCCCAGAATCTATGTGGGAAGGGGAATGTATATTCATGAAAGTCAATTTGCACTCATAAAGTATGTTTAACTTGAACCTCTACCAATTCATGTCCATTTTGTTAATTCTTAACTTGTGCATTACTGTTCATATTCCATTGGAATCAGGTATACTCTGTTTTGGGTGATACTTTTGTCTTGCAAAATTGCAGTCAGCTACTTTCTAGAGGTATCTTTTTGACACATCTTTAGTGTTTTTTCAACTAAAAGGGGGGACGATTATTTTTTTTCTCAGTTTCTTACAGTTCCCTAAATCTGATCTTTACTTCAATCCAGATTAAGCCTCTGATAAAGCCGACAAAAGAAATCATGGACATTCACCATGTGCAATATGCTTGGCACGAATTCTTCCCTCAAGGTGATTTTTTCAGTTGAAGCTTGTTTCGTTATACTTTTCCTTCCATTCCAGTTGCATCCTAAATGAATTATATTACGTGCAGCAAAGCACAATTATCCAGCTGTTGTTGCACTTTGGGCTCCAGTGCTATTGGTATGTCAACGTTACTTGTTCTTCCTCTCGTCAGTCTTAAAAAGAAGAGCTAAGTCTTCCCTGTCCAAAGTAAAGCATCTGATATGACTAAGAAGTTATGTGCAGGTTTATTTTATGGACACTCAAATATGGTATTCAATTTTCTCAACCCTGTGTGGTGGTGTTATTGGGGCCTTTGATCATTTAGGAGAGGTAATCAGTTCGACAAACTTGTTTTGAATTTAAAATTTTCACTAACCTTCTTTCATTCTTTGTCATTGTTGATTTCATGAGTCATCATTTTTTATCACCTAGATTTGCTTATGTATTTGGCTATCCTTGGTGTTCAGTTAGGCATAAAGTTTAATTCTTACTGTAGAATTGTCACCAACTGTTTTTACTTACAATTCTCTAATTTTCCGTTTTATTTTTCTCCCCTTACCCCTTCGTTAAGTTGGTTGGCTGGATCAACGAATAGACTGTAGATGTAAATCCTTCTTATCTCCCCTTAACTACGAAAACTAAAGCTCACATGCTGCCATCAAGTAGTTTCAAGCCCAAGAACAGAATAGTTGCTGACAAAAAAACTAGTCGAGTGAAACAAGGGCTTTGATTTTCTAACCTTTAACAGGAATGGACTATAATGTTTTCCCTATGTTCAATCTCTTTCTCCATGGCTTAGTAGCTATGAAACCATTCATTAAAAACCTTCAGTTTTAAGATTTAAAGTTTTCTTACCTTTAAAAAAAAAATCCAAAGTTTTCTGTTATTGTAACTGCTAAGCAATTTGTATCAGTAGATGTTGATTATTCTCTTGATTTAAACTCTTAAGGGAAAATAAAGTAATAAATGTACTCAATCACTCTCACTATAACCAGTTTTCAACTTTTCATGCATTTTCTTCCATCATAATCTACAACTGCTGGTCATTTTCCGGGTTGATCTTCAAATATGCCCACTGGCTCTGCTTTTTTCTGGTCAAATTCTCATCCGATTTATTGTCACAGATCCGCACCCTAGGCATGCTCAGGTCAAGATTCCTCTTAGTCATTACCTGGTGCCTTCAACACATACTTGGTGCCTTCTAATGGAACCAAAAAGAGAGGTTTTTCTCTGTCAAAGCGCTTCGATGAGGTTAATATTCATTTCCAGTGACTGTTGTGGACTGATGTCAGCAGTGTTGATTATGCCCCAAAAACTTGTGAACTGAAATAAATTGGCATCTGTAGGTTACCACAAGCAGGAGAAGCGAAGCTGCAAAATTTGCTCAATTATGGAATGAAGTAGTATGTAGTTTTCGTGAAGAAGATCTCATAAGTGACAGGAAAAGTCTCTCTTTTGACTTCTTTGTTATCTGCTTACTCATAGTTCATCCTTTTGTAGACTTCTGTGGTATTGGAACCTAAACTGTATATTAATTTATTCAGGGAGATGGATCTGTTACTAGTTCCTTATTCCTCAGATCCTAGTTTGAAATTGATTCAATGGCCGCCCTTTTTGCTTGCCAGCAAGGTAACTTCAATTTCCTGAAGTTTTCCTGAATACTTGCACTTGTTATCCTATTAATTGTTTTGTTTTGCAGATTCCTATTGCACTTGATATGGCAGCTCAGTTTCGATCAAAGGATGCTGACCTTTGGAAGCGTATATGTGCTGACGAATACATGAAATGTGCGGTTATAGAGTGCTACGAATCTTTCAAACTTGTTTTGAATGCCTTGGTTGTTGGGGAAACTGAGAAAAGGTTGTCTATTCTACTTTTTGGACAACTTTTGGCTGCTTAGCCCGTCTTTTCCATATTATCCGTATCTGCTGTCAAGAGATATATGGCTTCAAATTTTCGTTTGACATGGCTGTCCTGATGCAGCATCACTTTAGTTCTTGACACATGCAGATTTTTTGGTGAAACCCTTGTTATACTTTCTCGCTGTTTATCTTTCCTTTCCATTTTGCTCTCTCTCTCTCTCTCTCTCATAGCTGCATGTTGCTTTGCTTTCAAAATTATACAAGGCCTAGAAAGTCACTGAAAAAATATCTAGCTTTTTCCAAATTTGACATGAAGTGTCCCATCTCAGTGTTTTGCTGGTTTTGTTGCTCAAAATATTTGTAGAACTGAAAATTTACTTACTAAAGTAAAAACATTGGAGGGGATTTAAATTTTACCTCTTTTTTTCTTTCATTTGATGAAGAATTTAGCCTTCATTGGACCATTCCAACCAGTGGCAAGGTTATTCTTGATGTTATATCGCTTTATCATTATTTGATGCTAATTCTGGTTAGTGTTTAACAGGGTGATTGGAATCATTATTAAAGAAGTTGAAAGTAACATTTCAAAAGGCACGTTCCTCACAAATTTCAGAGCAGGTCCCCTTCCTCAACTTGTCAACAAATTTGTGGAGCTGGTAGAGATATTGGTAAGTTACTGGCAAGAATGATTAGTGGAATGTGAGACCTTTTCTATTCAACAAACTTTAAAGTTGTTTGAATGTTGTTTAATGAATGCTGCAGAAAGATGGTGATTCATCCAAGGGAGGTTCTGTGGTCTTTAAACTGCAAGACATGTTTCTAGACTATACCAGAGAAGTAGTTACTCGGGACATGATGGTGAACGAAATCCGGTTAGTAAATGGACTGATATCCCTTTTTGGGGTTATTTTCCAACCATAATGAGTCTAACCATATAGTTAACTGTTGTCTGATGTAACCACATTGTATTCACTCACTTGTTTGTATTACTCCAGCGAGCTCGTAGAACTTGGTCATAATAGCAAAGATTCTGGAAGACAGCTGTTTGAGAAGTCAGCTATAGTCTACCCTCCTGTAGTTACAGCACAATGGGAAGAACAAGTAAATATTGAATTTTCCATTGCATATATGGCATTCTTGTTCGGCTGTATTTGTTTCTGTTCAGTACATACCTGATAAAAGATCCTTGATCAATAACAACCATATCGTTGTCATCACTAGCAATCAGGAAAATTTTTGTTTGGTTATATATGCAGAATACATTATCTGTAGCCTATAACGTCATTTTGTGTGTCACTGTTGCAGATACGTCGTCTCTATCTTCTCCTTACTGAAAATGAAAGAATCTGCTGTCGATGTGCCAATAAACCTTGAAGCTCGGCGGAGGATTTCATTTTTTGCGAATTCGTTGTTCATGGACATGCCCCGGGCACCTCGAGTTCGTAAAATGCTTTCATTCAGGTAAAGTGCTCTTCGGTACGATGTCATGACATTGGAATGACATGAGGTTGCCGATCTTACTATCTGATGCTTTCTACGGCTAATGCAGTTTGCACTGCCGAGAGTTGCATATCCACATCTGATCAAGAATCTTCAGAATATATGATTAATTAGTCAAAAGAAATATGGTGTAGTTATTCATGAAATGAGTGAGCTTTTATTTTCAATGTTAAATGCCATTTCAAACACCTAGAGAAGTTTATAAAGTTT
Organism: Cinchona pubescens; assembly: GCA_025175665.1. Taxonomy (NCBI): domain Eukaryota; kingdom Viridiplantae; phylum Streptophyta; class Magnoliopsida; order Gentianales; family Rubiaceae; genus Cinchona; species Cinchona pubescens. The sequence continues at coordinate 8,418,361 of JANKKI010000027.1, read as the reverse complement.
TTTGTTAGATAAACAAATTGGTTGTTGCTGATCCCAATAGATAATTGTGAGCAGCTTCGCATTTTTTCTATGTTGAAAAGGTCATAACTTGTATCCATTGGAAATGCAGTGTCATGACTCCCTACTATAGGTGAGGAGACTGTCTTCTCAAAGAGTGACCTTGAAATGGAAAATGAAGATGGTGTTTCAATCATTTACTATCTCCAAAAAATTTATCCAGGTCCGTACATATCACCCTTTGTCTATTGGCTATAGTTTTGTTTATATTTTGTTTAAACTAAATTGTGCTATTTGTCCAACAATAATCTAATCACCTTTTAGATGAATGGAATAACTTCCTGGAACGTCTCAACTGTAATGAGTATGAAGTTTGGGAAAATGAGGAGAACATATTACAACTTCGTTACTGGGCCTCCTTGAGGGGACAGACTCTAAGCAGAACAGGTTTAGTGAGAAATATATTAAATATTTAATCCTATTTTATTTTCCTTTTTCCTTTCATGATTCTATAATTTGCCTATCCTCAATAATTATGCAGTCAGAGGAATGATGTATTATAGAAGAGCATTGAAGCTTCAGGCATATCTTGACATGGCCACAGAAAGTGGTAAGAGGAAATTCATATTGATTAACAATATTTGAAAGTATTCCTCAATATTTGAAGTTTTGGAACAAATTAGTAGATTTGAGTTTTGTACATTAAGAATTTGCATCTGTTGCCCCACATTGTACAGTGTGACGTTCTGTAGTCAAACTAAATGAGCAATAAAGTGAATAAGTTCAACTGCTTTCCATTTGTTAGTCAGTAAAAGAGTACTGCTAAGCAAACATCCAGGGTTTCTTTGTCTAGTAGCTTAGGCACATTTGAACAGAATAATCATAACACAGTACCTTCTCAAAGTTGTAAGAATAGTTTTATATTTCTGACCGACTCAGATTCTTCTGAGCAGAGATACTTGAAGGGTATAGAGCGGTTACAATGCCATCAGAGGAAGATAAGAAAAGTCAAAGATCTCTGTATACCCAGATAGAGGCGATAGCTGACATGAAATTCACATATGTTGCAACCTGTCAGAACTATGGGAACCAGAAGAGGAGTGGAGATCGTCGTGCAACTGATATTCTGAATTTGAAGGAATATGGTCAAGTAAGTTTCTGGTTTGTGACATATTAGAAAATGTGATTCGTTCAGTTGATTTCTTAGTTCATGTGTTTATATCACACTGAAATCTGACTTTCTTGTTTTTCGTGGAAAGCAATCCATCTCTTCGTGTTGCATATATTGACGAAGTTGAAGAAAGAGAAGGGGGAAAAGTACAGAAAGTTTATTATTCAGTATTAGTAAAAGCTGTTGATAATCTCGATCAGGTATAATGACTCTTTTGGTCCACAAAATATCACCATGTTGATTCAGTTGTTGCTCGAGGTCTGACTACATTTTGGTTTATGGTGAAGGAAATCTATCGCATAAAACTACCGGGTACAGCAAAGTTGGGAGAAGGAAAGCCTGAAAATCAGAACCATGCTATTGTATTCACTAGAGGGGAAGCTCTACAGACAATTGATATGAACCAGGTAATAAGAAGTTTTAACTATAATGATAATTTAGATTTTACTTGATCCAGAAAACATAAAAAGCACTTCCTTCTATAGGACAACTACTTGGAAGAAGCATTTAAAATGCGTAACCTACTTGAGGAATTTAATGAGGATCATGGGGTGCGACCACCTACAATTCTTGGTGTTCGGGAACATATCTTCACTGGAAGGTTAGATAATCATTTTATGGAGCTTTGGTTCAACTTAGAACATACAGGTATTTTTGTACCTAATATATTCTCAACACGTGAACAGTGTTTCGTCTTTGGCTTGGTTTATGTCGAATCAAGAAACAAGCTTTGTTACCATTGGCCAAAGAGTTCTTGCAAAACCTTTGAAGTAAGTTTTCTCCCCCATTCAAGTACATATTTTTGCTTATGAAATTAGAAAAATATCTTCCATACTCTGATTGTGGTTAATTGCTATCAAAGGATGTATACATTTCTAGTCTTCTTGGGGAGAAGCATTTACCCACAAATGGTTTGGTATGAAGTAAATGTAACTATTAGAAACTAAGCAGTAGAAACACTAATATTGGACTGACTGGACTATATGCTCAAAAATGCCCTGAAAGTACTGCCAAAAGAAAAAATAGAAGAGGGGAAGGATATCCACTTCATCATGCCTGTTTGCTTCTGTCTTTTGAACTGTGATATGAGGTCCAGATGCCATTTATTCAGATGAATAAATAAAATATATACACATTTACATTGATTTGTTTTCCCTTTTTCTTTGACTTCTGCTTTTGCAACTTATGGCATAAACATTATGTTCTTCTCTCAAAATGGGATGGAATAGGGTTCGATTCCATTACGGACATCCAGATGTCTTTGATAGAATTTTTCACATTACCCGCGGTGGTATAAGTAAGGCTTCAAGGGGCATCAATCTGAGTGAGGACATATTTGCTGGTGAGTTCTCACAATTACTCACTTTGTTTCTGTTTGAGAATTCCCACTTTATCTTCCAATAGGAAATTATTTTCGCGTGTTTGGTTTTGAAGAAAAAGTTAGACCAAAATTGATGTTTCTGGAATATTTGCTATATTAGGTTTCAATTCCACACTACGACAGGGGAATATTACTCACCATGAGTACATCCAAGTTGGGAAGGGACGTGATGTTGGTCTCAACCAAATCTCACTCTTTGAAGCAAAGGTGGCATGTGGTAATGGGGAACAGACACTCAGCCGTGACATATACAGACTGGGACATCGTTTTGACTTTTTCCGAATGCTGTCATGCTTTTACACAACCACTGGATTTTATGTCAGCTCAATGGTAATTCCAAAATACACTTGCAAGATTATCTATATAACTGGTCTGAAATTATTGTTATTTAGGAAATAACAAAGCGAAAAGTTGTTCCAAAATTTTTTTTGATAAAACTTTTGCGTAGGTAACTAGAATATTTGTTTGACCTATCCTGGAAAATCATTTAGGTGAACATCACTTTCTCTGGAACTGTGTTTCCTGCTTATTCAGATTCAGAAATACCATTGATGTGAAATTGATCAAAATCTTGCTTGGCTCCGAATTTAATTGGGGATTGAAACATTTAGGAGAACTGAAGAATAGGAGGAAGAAAAAAATTGGCCTCCTTTCCCTATCCTACATGGCGGTTAATATACTACTAAATAATCTGTGAGTCAAAAAGATTCCAATGCTACATGATTTTCTTTTGCATGTGTATTTAGGGAAAACAATGCCTTTCAAAATATTAACCAATTGGCCTAGGAACAGAAGAAAAAATCATTTTAGAAATATTTATGCAATCACATGGTATTCATTTGGGTTCTTTATGAACCAAAAGCAAAATGATTGATAATAACTTCGTTACTGAGTATTTTTTCGGAATTTGAAGTTTGGAGACAGGGAAAGATCCATTGTATTTGTATCTTCTTGACATGAAGCAAGACATTAATCTGTGAAGCAAATGTATCAGATACTGGCCTTGTCTTTGGGTCACATGCATTCATATGACATGAAACTTCAGAACCCGATACTATTTCTGACACTCATATTTTAGTCTTACATGAAGCATTTCCAGAACAGAGACTGGTCTAAATCTTGCGCGCAAAACAATCTCATAGTTTGTTTTATTTAACAAGGTGGAAGACAAAATCGTTAAACTGAGTTATTTGTAGACTAAATTGTGCAATGGTTTAAAGATCTGGTTTGACATACCTCAGAAGTTGTCTTTTACAGGCTAACATGGCTTTTGCTTCAAAATATGCAGATGGTAGTCCTAACAGTTTATGCTTTCTTATATGGAAAGCTCTATCTTTCACTCAGTGGATTGGAGAAGTCCATAATTAAATTTGCAAGATCCAAGGGTGATAATGCTTTGAAGGCTGCTATGGCTTCACAATCTGTTGTTCAACTTGGTCTTTTGATGATGTTGCCAATGATTATGGAGATTGGATTAGAAAGAGGGTTTAGAACTGCAGCTGGTGATGTAATAATCATGCAGTTACAGCTAGCACCTGTTTTCTTTACTTTTTCTCTTGGAACAAAGCTTCATTACTTTGGGCGTACAATTTTACATGGAGGGGCTAAATATTCTGTAGAGCTACTGGTCGTGGCTTTGTTGTAAGGCATGAGAAGTATGCAGAGAATTATCGGATGTACTCAAGAAGCCATTTCACAAAAGCACTTGAACTGATGGTTCTGCTTATAGTATATCAAATTTACGGATCAGCAGCTACGGATTCCGTAGCTTTCATGTTTCTCAGTTTTTCAATGTGGTTTCTCGTGGTCTCTTGGTTATTTGCACCTTTCCTTTTCAATCCATCGGGATTTGAGTGGCAGAAGATAGTGGAAGACTGGGATGATTGGATTAAGTGGATAGGTAACCATGGTGGTATTGGTGTTCCAGCAAACAAAAGTTGGGAGTCCTGGTGGAATGAGGAACAAGAGCACCTGCAACACACAGGTTTCTTAGGGAGGTTCTGGGAAATTGTTCTTTCCCTGCGCTTCTTCCTGTACCAGTTTGGTATTGTTTATCATCTACGTGTGGCCAATAATGACACAAGTATTACGGTAAGTGTAAGAAAGGCACATGGGACATACAGGCATGGTTTCTCTTTAGGAAAATACTTAGATAGACCTGGTCTATGACCCTACTTGTAGACTCTGTGGTGTGAATTAAATGTTATGGAATTTATGACATCAGTTGATGTAAGCAAGATTCTATAAGATTTAATCTTGACCGTAACGTCTACAAGCGGGGCCCAAGACCGGGTCTATAGCAGTATTTTCCTTCTCTTTACATCCAATGATGATTGGATTTCCAACATATTGGACCATTATATGTTTCAATCGATGTACAATCCATTTGTTCTTTAATAATATCTAAGTTTTATACAAGTGCTCCTGCACACACATACGACTTCCGATCTTAGTTCTGGACAACTACATTGGAACCTGATTCTTCTACAGGGCTTACTATCTAGTATTCTAGTTGTCAACTTGTGCAATTAACTGTATATTCTTATCTTTCCATGCTGCTGCAATAACAGGTTTACGGTCTGTCTTGGCTAGTCATTGTTGCTGTGATGATTATTCTGAAGGTCAGTGCAATCTAAGATACTTTTCATTTATAGCTGTTGATCGAACTAGTTTATTCTTCTCATAAGCAATGAGCATCTTTTCATGGTTGATGAAGTTTTATATCATCCTTTGCAGGTAGTGTCGATGGGAAGGAAGAAGTTCAGTGCAGATTTCCAGTTGATGTTTAGACTCCTCAAAATGTTCCTGTTTATTGGGATTTTAGTGACCTTCGGCATCATGTTCACTTTCCTTAGTCTTACAGTTGGAGACATCTTTACCAGCTTGCTTGCATTCTTGCCAACAGGATGGGCTCTTCTTCAGGTGCATATTTGACTTCTCATTTCCATTTATGGAAACATTTCCAGACCCCCCCCCCCTCTCTCTCTCTCTCTCATTGGCACTGCTTTTATACTTGCATAGGATACAATATAAAGTGAAGTATTTATAAAACGGAGTGAGCCATCACTTCTCAATTATCCAATTGTGTAGGACACCCACTCTGCAATAGCAAACACTTTTTCTATAAAATGATGATGAAGCATATAAAAAGACAAATTTGTCATTATGTGCATGTTTCTTTGATAAAAGTAGCTATACATTTAAAGGTCACTAAAGTATTATTACATGTTGCAATTTTCACATACAGATAGCACAAGCATGCAAACCTTTAGTGAAGGGCTTAGGAATGTGGGGGTCTGTCAAAGCTCTGGCAAGAGGATATGAGTACATCATGGGGCTCGTGATCTTTGCACCAGTTGCCATCCTGGCCTGGTTTCCATTTGTCTCAGATTTCCAAACCAGGCTACTTTTCAATCAAGCCTTCAGCAGAGGACTTCAGATTCAACGTATTCTAGCAGGTGGAAAGAAGCATGTCGGAAAGAAGCACAAATGAGCAAAGAGGGGATTAGATTGTACTAATTGAGGAAAAGACCTTGACATTAGGTATGAGATAGATTTGAAAAAGGTGAAACTCGATTTTGTAGAGGTTCTGAAGCCGCAGGGATCAAAAGAGCACGCAGACATGGTAAAATCTGTATTGCCATCTGATCTGTGTTTACATATGCTTCGGAACTTATTAAGCAAAAATGTCCTTGAACAATGGCGTATGTATAGTTCTATGATAATGATAAATCCCTTGACTATCACTGCTTCAATCATGTATATTCTCGTTCCTGTCAACATCGCAGCAAAGTATATGCATACTGTCTATCTCGATCTCGTATCATTTTGTTTTGCATCTTGTACGTCAATGTGATACAGATTTCTCAGGGAAGGTAGGTTGGTAATTGGGCAAGATTAATTATTTTATATGGACATATATTTGTTTATATGCCATAAAAATAAAGTTTAAAATATATGTTTCCAAAGAGTGGAGAATAAGTTGTAAGATTATCATTAATTGGGTATTAATAATCCACTACCATATTTTATATCTATTAATTTGCAAGAATGACTAATTTAAAGTCATTTGTGTAGGTGCGTACAGAGAATAAGTTCATTGACTCGAGGAAGAACACTAAAATGAAATATTATTAATATCTCAATTGGTTGTTTTTAGTCTATAGATGTACATACTGAAATAGAATATTATCAATATATCAATTGGTTGTTCTTAGTTCTGGATGTACATACAAAAATACAATATATTCAATATGTCAATTTGTTGTTCTTAATTATAGATATGCATATGATATTTAGACCTGAGACATCATGGTTATCGTAATGAAATTGTTGTCTTATACATATTGAAATTATTGTCTTATATATATATATATATATATATATGATATTTCTATCTTGATTTTCTCTCCAATTTTTTAAATATATATATTTTTAATAATTTTACAACACGTTATCAGTCTCATCGATCCAATTAAATTTTAAATCACGACAAAAAAAAGTATGATTTAAAGATATTGGATATTTTTATTATTACGTTTGACTTTTATATATTTTTAACTTAATTGTGCCATCTCAATATCATTATTTATTATTATTTACATTAGTTTGTGTCATATCAAATTTACCAAACTCAATTTTATGACCTTTGACATAACGATGCAAGAAATCTATTTTGTTTTTTGAGTGCTTAAATCCATTTGGATTCTATGTGTTTTGGAGACACAATCAAAAAGTAAAATAATATATTCGATCAGCATAAGGCAAAATTTGTAATTTTCTTTTGTCACTATATTCATGAAGGATTTAGAGTGAGTATCTTTTTGTAAAAGATCTAGTAGATCTATGAGTAAGTTCAAAAAATCACTAATGGGACACGTTACAAAAAAAAATATTCTCTACTTTTCATGCTTTAAATATGCTCTTACAGATGCAATACCCTAAAAGTGTTTTAAGAAACAATCTGAATTAATTTCATGTACTTTTGTGGCTGAGTTAAATAATAACTATTAATGAAAAATGATGAAATTAGCGCCACTGAATCTGTTCCATTCTGTGTAATAAATGCAATCATGCCTAGTTCTGTTTCGTTTCCTAAAGAAAATACGAAAACATTTAAATAAACCTTATGGACGTGAATATGCTTGAAATCAACATATTTATGGTGGTATAGAATCAATTAATAAGACGAATCTGATTGTAGCATTACTCCCATCACTAGGAGTAGTGGAATAGTAAAGAATATAAAAGTAGGGCTGGCAATTTATGACACGAAATGATGATACGATACGAACGCGATATCAAATTAATAGGTTATGACGTGACCCAATTTTATCTAGGTCATTATAAGGTCAACCCATTAATGACATGAAAGTAAATGAGTTGGTTGGGTCAACTCTCGGGTCTACAAAATAACCTGTAAGTTACTGAATGAATTGATTTTGTTAAAGTGTTACCTCGATTATAATTTAATATTGCATACTTCAACATCGTGAATAATATTTTTAACGTAAGATTATTAAATTAAACATAATAATTATTTTAAATACTATCTAAAAATTCTAAAAATTTTAATAATAGATTCTAAATTGCTATGAGAATAATATTAGTATTAATGATTGTTTAACTTTAAGGAATAAAAATTTGAGATCTTAATTCAAATGCATTGCAAGTTATTTAATTTAGATGTGTCAAATAGGTTGGTACATTTTTGGTAGAAGTAAATGGATTAACGAGTCAGACACGAATATGATATGATATGATACACGAGCATGACAAAATAAGAAATGGATCAAACTTGATACGACAAGATAATAACATGAACAAGATCTATTGCTACCCCTATATAAAAGAGGAAGATAATAGCAGACAAAATAAGAAAGATATGAAAAATAAATCTTATTGTTGTGGCATGAAAATCATTGGTTGCTAAGGATATTCATTTTAACCCCACGACTCGAAAAATTTGCTGAACCGGTAAAATAGGGCACCTAAACGTACCCTTTCTTATAACTTTTTTGGGTAGCTCCAACGTAGGGTAGGGTACCAAGTTATATTTTAGATACCCGTTAGTTATCTGATTCGGTTCATTGAGGGATAAACTTGTAAATTTGCATATTAGGGTTAATTTAGTACTCATATACTCTTACCATCCGCAGCACTCATCAAATCTACTACTTTCTTCTTTTCTACATGTGCATGTACTTTCTCATAAGATCTACACTTCTTTTTCTTTTCTCCCTTCTCTCCTCTTTCTCTCTCTCTGTCTCTCTCTCTCTCAAATCGGTTAGACTATCCTATCTCTACCATCGACCAAATCAAATCATGTTACATTTTCTTACCACCTTCCTTCTCTTTTTATCTCTCAAATCTCATACAAGACAACCCCCTCTCCGAACATCACCGGTTTACCTCTAGTCCTCCCTTAGTCTCATATCAAATCTAGTCGCACCCTATTTTCTCAAATAATCCTCGGCTTCTGTCTCAGAGTACTCACCACGTTCAACCTCTTATGTTTTGTCAACCACTCTTGCTATACAAAACAAATTGCAAAATAGAGTGCATCAAGAGTTTTCAGTAGAAATTGCAAAACAAATACCATCAAGAGTTTTCAGTAATTGTAGATGCGTCAAAAAAGAAATGTCCTTTGATACATACCAATGTAATCTATAACATAGGATAATCTTCACTGTATAAATGTCTCTATTACTTGGTAGTGAGAAGTTATGACTATTGAAATTAAAGGCTTGTTAAATTAAAGGATTCTAGGAATGTTAGGATTTTGTAGTGTTTTAGAATTAACTTATTGTAAGGCCGGTACCTATCTATTCGAACTGCTCTTGTGGGTACCTAGACTAGGTACCCTAAAGGTATGGACTGGGTATGGGGTCAAATTTTTCTGACCCGATAAGACCAGGACGGGTAGTTTTTTAGACTCATAGACTGGTTACCTGATCCATGAACACCCTATTAGTCATGAATTTATCGTACACCAAAATACGGATGAAGGAAAGTCACGTACCTGTAGTATGCCAAAACCATAGAAATAAATTGTATATGTAATGATTTTAAGTATGGTCATAATGTTGTTGGTTTCTTTCCTAAAGGTAGTATTAACTTTTGGTTAGTGGAGAAAATATCTAAGGTAAAACGATATGGTATTTTATTTCACATATATTGATTATAGCTTTAAATTTTTTAACCTTATTCTTTTGGTGCATTAATTTGTCATCTTTTATTAATTTTTATTCTATTTATTTCATTTAAAAAGAAACATATCGATATGCATCTATATGGATCTGAGATACGAAAAATTATGCCTTCCTTATGGAGAATTTTTTGCTAGTCACTCCGTGATGCGGAGTGTTTCCTACCTTGGGTAGAACAAAAATCTCAAATCAATAAGTGAAAAAAACCATACTAATTCTTAATTTCTACTCTCACGCTTGCAAGTTTACAGTGCTAGATAGTAGTAAGGTAAGCGAGAACGTTCCTACGAATATTGTCGGTTAGCAAGTACCGAGATTTACGACTGTTTGTATAGTTAGATGAATCAAATAAGAGAGAAGTAATCTATGCTACTCATAAACATGATTAAATATGCAATTAAAATATAACCTAGATTAATCTATCGAGTAAAACAAGTAATGAAAATAAGGAAACTATCAGATTGAAAGATTAATTAACCTAACCTAATGAAAGTAAGTAAAATTACTTCTAAGTCTAGCATAACTATATTAACTAAGACTATACTAGAATTAAAGGACCAGTAATTCTAAACTGGCCAAAGAAAGTAATTAAAAAACATGAGAAATAAATAAATTATATTTTCTACTAATTTAAACCTAGTGAAATTTGCAACAAAACTAAGTTTAAACTAAATATTTTTTGGATTTTTGGATCGATAAAAGAAAGTCCCAAAGAAATTAACTAGAAATTAAAGTAAAAAATGGAAATTTTAGCTAGAAAACTTTAAATTATCAAGAACCCTAATTTACTCTAAGAATACTTGAAATGAAAGCAACTACGATTTGAATAAATTTAACTAGAAAGCAAGTAAAAATTATATCTACTAACAGCTAAAGATTAACCCACTAAAACTATCTAATCAAAATTTAAACTTGTGATGAATTGAAAACAAGATCTAAAGAGAAATTAAAGGAGAACTTGTATTAAACTAAAAACTTGAAAGTCAATCTAACCTACTCTAATATAAAATTACACACTACACTTTTGTACTCGCTACATGTACTTTTACAACTATAGCCTGCTATATATGTTAAGTGCTTGGCAAGGCAAGAACTAAAAATCTGAAAGTCAAAAATTGCAAAAATGACATTCAACATTAGCCAAATGCACCTCGATGTCGCGACATTAACATATATAGCTGAAAATTAATAAGTGAATTTCTGCTTCAATGTCAAGACATCAAAATCTATGTCGCAACATCTAGCATATTTTAGTTCAACCTTTCAATTCTTCATTAATTCCACTTTTGGCCCTTGAACCTATATAATCTTGACTTTTATCCTTTCGATTCCTAACCTGCAAACACAATTAACTAAATAAGTAACCAAATAACTAAAATTGATTAAAAATTCATGATATTTACAAGAAATGCAAATGCAACTACGAAATGCAACTAATCAAATTAAAACACTTAATTCGACATAAAAAATCAGGATTAAACTATCAAAATACCATAATTTAGAAGTAAAATAACTCTAATTTACTAGAGTTTTCACACTCCCAAACTTTACGTTTTACTAGTCTCGAGCAAAACATGAAATCAAATGAATTTTACTAAACGACTTAGCAAATACACCACTAACTTGACAACACACTCGATGAACAATAAATGCACTTATGACCAATAAGGAATTCTCTCAAAGGATATCAAATACCATATGACAATTGAACTATTTCAATTAGACACTCCAAGTTTTCTAATTTTTCCAAAAATCATAAGTTCATTTATCACACAAAAACTTCAAATTACCAAGCATTAACCACTCTAAAAAAGGTTCCCAAAACAAATTGAGTTCTATTCATTCAAAACATCATCTTTTCTCAAATCATAAGTATTACAAAGTTGTTCAACTATCCCGACAAGGTCGCTGGAAATAGAAGTTCATTATGAATCTACCTATGTGCACATATCACACAAGTTGGGAATGTTAATCTATCAAGGAATAAGTAGGATGATATCAGTAATAAGAATTACAAACATTTTCTCCTCGACTTCTTGGTTCGTGCATTCTAAAATGTAATTGCTAATGGCTTAATTTGGAGAAACAACATGCGTACATGTCGGAATCCCGTACTCGCCTTATTACTATGCTAATGACTTGTTTTGGAGAAACAACATGGGTACATGCTGAAATCCTGTACTCGCCTTATTCCTAATTTTTTTCTCACAATCCTAAACGAAGGAAGAGGAGTAAAATGTACCTAAGATTAATATCAAATACCAATCATTCACAAATTAGAATAATATTCCCTATGTAAACATACAGAATGCCTTAAATTCCTTCTATTCCATTTAATTTATTTTTTCCAAAGATAAATCGACCAACAAAGTAATATTTATGATTTGATAAAAAACAATAGTCCAAGTGAATTTCTCTCAAAATATTATTCCCTCTTTTTGAAAATGGTAACACCAAGTTTTTGAAATTCTTATGTTGCGAAAGAACCACTCACCCACACTAAATGACCAATTCAAATAATTCAATCATATAGTATTTCAAGTCACATATGTCGGTCATCATCAAGTACCAAATTGATCAATTTTCCATCCAAGAGTCATCAAACAAACATACAAATATAAAATGACCATTCCCAACACAAGAAATGAACACCCACAAACTTGACTTTTTTTATTCTATTCGATGAGTAAAACTCATCCTACCACTCACCCAAAATTCAAACAACATAACACATAAAAGAAGATTACCTAAAACAAGAACCAACTAAGCCATGACAAAATCTAATCACAACACATACTGCTAAGTGATATCACTAAGAACATATCAAGTCATGACATGTAATCCATCAATCAAATTCATAATCATCAACTCTAACAATTAAGCATCAACAATAATCTTAATTAGTTTAAGGTCCTTAGCCACTACCAAAACTTAAACAAGTAAATTAACTAAATCAGTTAAGCAATTAAGTAAATTCAAAAAAATCAATTTTAAATCAAGCATCAAGAAGAGTCACTTGGTTGTCAACCTAAGGCCCTTAGCCAATCTACTACCAAAGTAAGAGAATATCCAAACCAAAACATCTAAAAGCATAAAATAAATATGATAATACTAAAGTACTAAAGAAACGAGAATGAAAATGTCTTCTAGTATCTCAAAATCCCAAATAAAATTCTTTCTCAAAAGTCTCCAAAGGTATCATTTGCCAACACCGACTGCCTCAAATAGCCTACTCCATTTCCTCATGATTATCCTTTGCTTCACTGTGCTAGCTCTCTTCGAAATCGTCATCAAGTGTTCTACCGATGCTACTGAATTCTTGTGCTTCACTTTGCTGTGCCGGTACTACTGGTGGGGTATATTAGGATTGTCCAAGACGTAGGCCATAATGCCAAAGTGGAGGCTGTGGTGGCTAAACCCAAGTGCTGAGTGAGGTAGTCTAAAGAGTTTCTCCTATCATGGACAAATTGTTGTCACCAATTGGCTATATGTCCAATACCATTGTAATTCCTTGCGCTCAGTGGAGGCATTTGGCCTTCTCCAGGGTGATGTTTCTCATATGGTTATAGGTTCTAGACCATTTTGTACGTATACTCTTTATTGATTCTACCTCTCTGATGTGTCATTGGTTCATCTGTAGAATATAGGCATCCTGCAGCAATACAAAGATGAGTGATTAGACTAAGTGCATAAAAAATAGATCTCTCGGACCTTCTACTATTGAGGAATCCCTATCTAATCAAACCACCCATATCCACTGGCATCCCAATCATTATAACATAAACCAATATCACTTTATCCCGCTGAATATAACTTAAAGAATTGGAACCCCAAATTCAGCAACTGATGAAATAAAACTTCAATTTTGTTACAAAGGATAAACCATGACGAGGAAATTTCAACTCTAACGTCCTTAACGTATTCAACACACAAGCAACATCAACATCACACAACATTCTTTTAATTTCATTTATATCTTTGTCCTTATTGTGTACAAGAGCATAGTACTTATCAGATGGAACATAAGGTATATTGAAATAAGCATTAATCACTTTGGTGCTAAAATCAACTTATTCAATACTTCTCTAACTCTCACTTTGCCATCCTTCAAATCACACAAATTACAATGGAACTCCTTAACTAGCTGTGTTTACCTGGGCTCAATTGCTATATCAAATCACTCCTAATGCCTCGCTCTAATTTGTGTCTCTATTTCCTTTCTTGCCTACTCATAAGCCTTCCAATGCATGGATAAATCAAAATCCCGTGCTCTAATGATCTCATGTTTCTCGTTATTTTGAAATAACACCTTAGCTAGCTCACTTGTGAATTGGGGTTCGACCGCCGGTTCGTTAGCTCTACTCGGCTCACCAATTGGACCTTCCCCATTTGGTCCTTTCCCTGCTTTTCTTTTTCTCAAGCCTTCTCCTCTTCCCCTACTTTTAGCATGTCTACCACTACCATACACCCCTCTAGTCATTTTCTCAGCCCCTTATAGTCAAAATTATTACAAAAAATATTCAATTGACAACTAGTTCAAATACAATTGACCGTAATAATAGCCCACTAAAATTTCCACAACATTTAAGAAATTGACCCAAAACAATTATCAACAATTTCCAAACACAAAATTATGTCTAAATGTTCAAACCAAGTAGACAAAATTATCCACAAAAATTCGCACAAAAAGTTATCCAAATATCACCCACAAATTATCACAATTTCCAAGTAACCAACAATTAAAAATTCACACACTATCCAACCAAACAATCGTCAAATAATGATCTTACGGGCCTAAGCACTAGATAATTGGAAGATGTTACCCATTTAATTGAAGAAAAACCCGCTTTGGATTGTTGAAAATTGTCCTTTTAAAGCTTGAAATTCTCCTTGAAAAATTCCAAATTTGTGGATGATTGATGATGAAGATGATTTGTGGGGTTGAATTATGGGTGTTTGTGGAAGAATTAGTGAAAAGAATTGAAGGATTGGAGGATTTGAATAGAGGATGGACGGCTAGGGTTTGAATTAGGGAAGAAAAATGCAGAAGAAGAAGAAGAGAAGAGTTTTAATTTTTGAATCTTCTTGAACGGTGTTGATGTCACGACATCGAACCAAAATAGAATTTCAAAGAAGCGCATCGATGTCGTGAAATGGATTGGAACATGTTTCCCCACATGCTCAGTGTTGGGACATCAAAGTTTGATGTTGCGAGGTCTTTGCAGAAGTTTGCGGTTGATGTTGCGACAAAGACCATTTTACCAAAATGCCCTATAGAAGAATATGGTTGATTCGCGCCACATCAAATTTGATGTCCCTGTTTTCAACAAAACTAAATATTCAACACTTAGAAAATTCTTCCTTCTTCATCATCACTTCTCTTCAAGTTCATGCACCATCAACATACATTAAAAACACAAATTTAGAAGACTAATTCCAATCATTTCTTAGCACAAATTATTGAAATTAAAAGCAAATTTTTCAAAACCAAATCTAACCCTAAACAAACCAAATCACACCAAGGTAAAACTAAACACAAATTAATACTAAAAATAAACAAAATAAAGACTGTAAAACTTGGGTTGCCTCCTAGAAGATGTGCTCTTTTATAGTCACTAGCTTGATTATGGTAATGGTTAATTATTCAAACCTTTGAATGTGGTCAGCCACCATTTTCCTTTGGTTTCCATAGGAAAAGCTTGACACCATTTTTCTCCACTATTAAGGCTTAATTCTCATCTTTCACTTAAACATGTCCTTGTTTCCATGCTTTTGCCAAGACTAATGCACCAATTGTCACATCTAATTGCTTCTTGAACCATTTTCTCTTCTTTTTATGACTTTTCAGCCTTTTGCCATCAAGAATTTTCCAATCCTTTGCACACGTTTCTTGACCCATCATCACAATACACCCATTGTCAGGTGATTTTCCTTTAAATTCAATTTTTGAATCTTCCTTTGCTTCAACCACCTTTTCGAGTGATTTTTCATCATCGACCTTGAGAGGTTCTTCAATTGACCTACCAAAAAGAGAATTAAGAGTATGATTAGCACAATTTTGCTCAAAAATTCAGACGTTATCATTATAATAAAAATTGTAGTAGGTATCAAATTCAACTAAATCATTTTCAACTTTTACAACCAACTTCCCTTTGTTTACATCAATCAATGCATGCATGGTTGACAAGAAAGGCCTTCCCAATATCAATAGAATTTCTTTTCCTTCTCTGGTACCTAACACCAAGAAATCAACCGAGAAAACTAATTTATCCACTTGAAAGAGCACGTCTTCTAATAAACCATATGGTTTTCTCTCGGATAAATCCACCAATTAGAGAGTGATTTTAGTTGGCTTTGCAGTCGTGATCCCAAATTTGTCATAAATGGCTTTTGGCATAAAATTAATGCTTGCTCTCAAATCACAAAGTGAATGATGTAACGTTTGATCACCTATGTTCATTGGTATTGAGAAAATACCAGGATCTTTGAGTTTAGGGAATAATCTCCGTTGAAAAATGGCGCTACATTTAGCATCAAGGCATACTTTCTCATCATCATCCCATTTTCACTTCCTAGTTAAGAGATCTTTCATAAAACGAGTATAATCTATGGGATTGGGCATCTTGGTAAGAACATCAACCAAAAAATGTTAAGAATAAGCGTTTTAAACATATCGAGGAATTGGTTGAATTGTTTCTCTTTGTCCTCTTTTCTTGGATCAATAAGCCTTTGAGGAAAAGGCACTTTAACCGAAGACTCTAATTTGAACAGTTCTTCTATTTGCGTGTTCTTTGATAGCTTGATTTCATATTCTTTTTCATTTTTTTCATCATCACAAACAGCTTCCATATTTTTCTCAGTTATCTTGGATCTTTGCTTCTCATGTTCTTTGTCAACCTTTTTCTTCTCATTAGGCACAATGAATTCTTTTTTCACTCCTTAAGGATATAGCATTACATTTCTTCTTTGGATTTGTTATGGTATTCCTGGGAAAAGGTCTTCATAGGTCTATCATTGTTAAATGTTCTCAACTGACCTATTTGCATCTCCAAATTCCTTGTTGACGCTCTCAAATTTTCATAATTTCTCATTTGTTCTTTTCTTTCCCTCATTTCTCATCCTTATCCTTCCAATTCCTTTCTCTAGGACTTCGCCTCCCTTCTTCAACTATCATCACAGGCATTATCCCTTGGAGCAAATTGTTCATTATATTGAGTTGAGAAAAGTTGAAAGGTTGGTATGGAGGTCTTGGTTGTTGATGTTGAAATGGAGAGTTAGATAGAGGTTGAAAGGTGTTGGCTTGGAAGTTTCTTTGGTAAGGAGGTTGATAAAATCTAGGAGAAGAAATTGGGGCTTGATTTTGAAAGTTTTGATGTTAGGGATTGTGTTGGTATAGAGGATTTTGTTGGTTGCTTGGGTTGCTTGAAGAGAAGTTTGGATGGTTCCTCCATGAAGGATTATAAGTACTTCCAAAAGCTCCTTGACGATTTCTTGAGAATGAAGGTTGATTATATTACATAGTTTATTTGGTTACTTGTACCCAAAGGAACCTCACATTATCCATTGAAGTGTCCACCCTGATAAGCTCATAAATGTCATTAGTTTTATGCATCATTTACCTCATTTTTATGTGTTGTAATCAATATTTGAGTTAATTAAGAGTTTAATTGGTTTATTCTTAGCTTTTGTAGGGTTGAAATGCGAAAGGAATTAAAAGGACGGAATAAAGTGAAAAAAATAAAAAAGAGCGAAGTGTGCACAAGCATTGAGTAATTTAGACACTATTTTGTATTTTGACCATGACTTTCTAGTCAAGGTTCAAATCAAAGTTGAAGTAGAAGCAGCAATTCTGGAAAAATCCATCGCATGTGTACACCTTCCATAGAGGAAAATTCCAGGAGTTTGTCCCAGTACACGTGCGCTGGGTTCTCAGCACATGTGCGTTCAAGCCTGTGAGAATTTATGAAAATTATTTTTTTTGATAGCTTTCTTCGTCCGGTTGGACTCTTTTTTTGAGGGTTTTCACACGTTTCTTGTGGGATAAGGAAATTTAACCCTAAAATCCCTTAAAAATACCCATTTGATAGTTGAGTTGAGTGAGACGTAGTTTTATCGTTCTTTAGTCGTAGTTTGATACAACTTTACTGTGTGAGTTCTTCCATGGCCTTTTGTGCCTAAAAACTTCATTATTAGTTAAGGGAACTGAAGCCATGGATTCTTTAATGTTGTGAGACTTATTGTGTTTAATTATTCAATTCTTATTTCAAGTATTAGTTATTTTTCTGCATTTATTTTTATGATTCCTTCTTTTAATTGCTATGAAGGAAAAGTAGTTAATTAATGGATTCAATCTATAGCTAGATTAATATTAGCTGCATTGTCCGATTTAATCTGTGAAACAACTAAGTTTAATAATTGCTGGATTAGTGTTATTGCATCTAGGGGAAATAATCAACTAATTGACATAACCGTATGTGCTTTTGTTGTATTAGTCTAATTGATCTTTCTAGTTCTCAATGCTTCTACTTGATTAATTTTTGGTGCTTCTCTGGAAATAATTAGTAGTTAGGATTAATTAGATTGCCTGTTGAAGTTTAATTAAACTTAAGGAAAGATACAAGAATAAGAGACATGAATTCGGACTAAGTTGTTCAATTAGTGTTTTTTATAGAATTGTTATACTTTTTTGTGTCAATGATCGACTATCGAATTTCCATGGTAGATGTGGACCAAGACTAAGAATATTTCTTCTATTGATTTCCTTCAATTCAATTCCATTGTTTTTAGTTAAATCATGTTTTAATTCAATTTTCTTCACAACCTCCCTATTGTTACAATCAAAACATAATTAGTCAAACTCTGTGTGGGAACGATCTTGTATTTCTGCTACTACATTAATCTTTAAAGGTATAGGTATAATTTTGGGTACAGGCGACAGCACGACCAAAATTTTGGTACCGTTTCCAAGGAGAGTTTTGGTTTGATTTTCACCATATTGTTTTATTTCGCTTTTGATTGCGTGTTCCTGAAACTTGATTTACTAATAAAGGTGCTTTATAGTTTGACCAAGAAATTGAAAGGACTTTGCACAGGTTAACAAGATAGGCATGTCAAGGATTACAAGAGGAAGCAAATATGGCAAGAAATCAAACTCATTAAGGAGTTGGTAGCCCCAAATTTAAATAAAAAACCTCTTTGCATTACTTTTCTTGCTTTAGATGCTGACGTTACTTTTGAGCTGAAATTTGGACTAATCCATCTTTTACCTTCTTTTCATGGATTGCCAGGTAAAGACCCTAATAAGCATTTAAAAGAATTTCATGTGCTCTGCACGAGCATAAAACCTAATGGGGTCTCTAAAGAGCATATAAAGTTGAAAGCATTCCCATTTTCTTTAAAGGACGAAGCAAAGGATTGGCTATTTGATCTATTCCCAGGAAGTATTATTACATAGGAGTAGATGAATAGGCTATTCTAGCTAAGTATTTCCTAGCCTCAAGAATAGCAAATATAAGGAAGGAGATATGTGGAATAAGGCAGTTCAATGAGGAATCCTTGTGCGATTATTGGGAAAGATTCAAGAAGCTTTGTGCCAGTTGCCCTCATCATCAGATTAGGGATTCTTTACTGATTCAATATTTTTATGAGGGACTTTTGGTTCATGATAGAAACATAATCAATGCTGCAAGTGGAGGTAGCTTTGGAGAATTTGACCATAGCAGTTGAACATGAATTGATGTCAAATATGGTGGCTCATTCTCAAAAATTTGGAACAAGGCGTGATCCTATTCCCAACCGTGGTAAGGAGGTTACTATTTCTTCTCTTGAACAACAAATGGCTAGTCTAATCTCTATTGTTCGTCAAATAGCTACAGGTACAATGCCAATAGTCAAAGCATGTGAAATTTGCTCAAATATGGGGTATGTTGTAGATATATGTCCACATCTCAAAAAAGAATCTGGCTAGTAGGAACAAGTAGGAGCAGTGGGTGGATTTCAAGGGTCATCAATAGGAAATTATGATTGCTTTTCTAATATGTATAATCCTGGATAGAGAGATCATCTAAATTTTAGTTATAGAGATCAAGTACAACAGCAGTTTCCTTAGCAAAATTGAGAATTTCCAACCATACAAGCTGCCAATTGCTTAAAGACAACAATTCAACAATTCACTTCGGTTACTCAACTGGTAAGTCCCTAGAATCAGAGATTTGATTGCTTGGCTACTAAGTCTCTCCAATTTCAATAGGAAATGACACAATTTTAGTAAGAAATCAAGGCAAGTGTTTGGCAATTGACAAACCAGATGGGTCAAATGGCAACTTCAATTAGTTTGTTGGAGGCTCAAAATTCTGGCAAGCTATTGTCTAAAACCATAGTTAATCCAAGGGAGAATGTTAGTACAATTGTTCTATGAAGTGGTAGGAAAATTATAGCACCAATGCAAGCTACAATTTAGGAAGAGACAGAAGCAAAGGTTGAACCCTCCAAGAAAGATGCTCAATCCAAAAAGGAAAAGGTAAGTAAAGATAAGGTAATTGATTGGCCTGATGAGAAACCCCAACTTCCTTTCCCTCAAGCATTTAAGGAGTAGGAGAAAAATCTTGATATGGATATATATGAGACTTTTCGTAAGTGTTAGATTAGCATTCCTTTATTTGATGCAATTAAGCAAGAACTACCTACGCAAAATTTCTCAAAGAGTTATGTAAATACACACAAATGAAAGAAAAAAGAGAAGAAGGTTAGGAATGTAGAAGTTGGAAGTAATATTTCAGCTATAATTCAAAAATCCCTCCTGAAAAGTGCAAGGACCCAGGTATGTTCTCCATTTTTTGTAAGATAGGCAATAAAAGAATTCAAAAATCCATGCTAGACTTAGGTGCATCTATTAATACAATGTCATATTCTGTTAAAGATGCATTAAAAATTGGACCTCTGAATAAGACTGGTATGGTAATTCAGTTAATTGATAAATCTTTGGCCTATCCAAAGGGAATAGTGGAAGATAGCTTAGTTCAAGTTGGGAGTTTGGATTTTCCTGCTAACTTTTATGTGCCTGAAATGGAAAAAAGATGATTCTACTGCACCTATTTGGTTAGGAAGATCATTCTTAGCTACTTCTCAAACTAAGATAGATGTTCTTAATGGCACACTTGGCATGGAATTTGATGAAACAAGGGTTAAATTTAATATTTATGATGACGCAGAATCTTCTGACTCCATGCTAATCTTGTTTCTTCAATTGAAATGCTTAAGCCTCCAATATAGGAAATTTTTTAACCTAAGAGCAATAATAGAGTGGAAATGAGCTTGAATGAACATCTTGTGGAAAATGATGAGAACTTGTCTCCCAGTGCTAATTTGTAACATGTCGTAGCACTTGGAAGTTCTTTCATGTCTTAATAGACGAGTAATGCAGATGCTAACATTGTACCAACTAATAATGAGAAGTTTATGCTATCTGTTGTGTTGGAAGCAATTCCAGATTACAAACATCTCCCTGGTCACCTAAAATACTTGATTTTAGAGAATAAGGAAAAGGTGATCATTTCTAGTTGACTTAATGCACCACAAGAAGAAAAGCTTGTTCAAGTCTTGAAAGAGCATAAGAGGTTGCATCCATCTTTCATGAGAATGGTGAAGAGAAAGATTCTCAGACTCCTTAACATGAGGTTTACCTGAGCAAAAAGAGGGCATTGAGTCGAGTCAACGATAGTAAACAATTCAGGTGCTATGTGGGAGGCAACCCATGATTTTTTATTATTGTTTCGAGTGTTCGCTGTTGATTTAATCACTAGTTCCTTGGTGTTTATTTTTGGATGATGCCGTACTTCTTTAATTACTTGTTTGTATTATATTTGTTTTTGTTCGTCTTTTCTTTTCTGTGTGATCTTCAAGTGATTAAGTTTTTTCTTGAATTTCTTAGAATTTAATCCCTTGATTTTCTTGTATTTCTCAGTATTTGGAAGGGGTTAACATTTTGTTTCTGTTCCAGTATTTAGTAATGAGCTCCAACTCACATCATGGGAATTTATTCACTGATATACTTTACCAAACGTTCTTCATTACTAGAAAAGATTTTCTTTTCCCTTTTTATTATTTTCTTTTCTTTAACATTAATAACAATGCTTATTTTTAAGTGTGGGGTGGGGAATTATCTGGATTTACAGTTGTTTGATGGATCAATTTTGTAGTTTGCTTATTTTTGTTGCAATATTTTTTAGCTTTTCTTTTGATTTGTTAAGAGAGCTTTTCAAGATTTTTGAAATTTTTTGTTCAAACTAGTTGAAAATCTTTAAATTTTTTGAAATTTTGGCATGACTCTTTGATTTTCTGCACGATAATTCTTGAGCTAAACAATTCATGAATTGAGTAGTTAGTGTTAATATTTTTCTTGCATGATTTCTAAGAATTCTTGAGCACTGTATCCATGAATTATTTTTATTTTTGATAATTGGAAATTATGTAGACTCAATTATATTGCATCCCAGAAACTTGCTTTATTACATTCTCAAGGGGAAATTTAATAGACAACTTGGTTTGGTTTAAAGATGTGGATAGAGCATTTCTTTGGACATTTGAGCCTTTCAACCAACCCTTATTTTAAAATTTTTATCCCTAGTACCCTATTTGAGCCTAATTTGTAATGAATGGAAAGAAACACCATTTGCTTTCTTTCATTATAACTCATTTTACCTACCTTTATGGTCTTAATAATTTCTTTTATTTTTCTATCCAAAGTGTCCTCTTAAGAGTTTTATTACACAATTATTTGTTAAGGGGATATAAGGGTGAAAAGTAGTTGAATGAGGGTGGTAAATTGTTTGAATGAGTAGTGTACCTTTATGGAGCAAGAAGGGGGTATCAAGTTAATAAAAATAAAAAAAATGATTGAAGGAAAATTTTTCTTGAAATTATAGGTAGTTCCTATCACTGGTACATGCGTTGATGTGCTTGCGGGTAATGCTTATCACTGGTACTCGTGTTGGGACCGGTATGAAAAAGTGAGAAAAAATATGAAGGCAATGTTCAAAAAATTTTGGCATGTTGGGTAAAATTGAAGAAGGATAACTTCTTTTTGTTTGTTGTATAAAATTATTCCTAGGTGTTTGTTGATTAAGTGTGGGGTTGTCTATCTGTAAGGATAGGTGGTTTAATGTTTAAAGAGAAGTTTCATTTTAATGGTCCACAACATTATCTTAAAGCTCTTTCTTCTGTTTTGTAATATCCTTATCCCTTCTTTAATTAGCTTAGCTTACTCAATACGCTATCCTAACATTACAAGTTAAAAAGTCCTACCCAATTTAAATTGAGTAGGTTGTCTACATTAGTGGAGAGGTGTAAGAAGAGTGAGCTATGGGATGTTCAAAATTTTTTTAGGAGTTTACATGATTTGATCTGCGTGTCTAAAATATTATTTTCTTGAATGGCTATGCACACATATACCGGATTTTATGTTTTGGTTTTTATTGGCATTTGAGCTGTTGAGTTCTTAGACTATTCCTAATGATGAAGTGGCTCTTGATTATTTATGTGGGCAATTGTTGAGATATGTTGGGTGAATTTTTGATGAACTTATTTGGTTTAATTTTATTTTTGCTCAAGGAAGATCAAAGGCTAATTGTGGGGTGATTTGATAAGCTCATAAACGTCTTCAGTTTTACGTGTCATTTACCTCATTTTTATGTGCTGTAAGCAATATTTCGGTTAATTATGAATTTAATTGGTTTATTCTTAGCTTATGTAGGTTGAAGTGCAAAAGGTTTAGTTAAAAATATGGAATAAAGTGAAGAAAAATAAAAAAGAGCAAAATGTGCACAAGCATTGAGTAATTTGGATAGTGTTTTGTATTTTGAGCATAGCTTTCGCGTCTGAACTCCGATTAAGTTGATTCAGATGCATTGGAAAGAAAAGAGAAAAAGTTACAACTTTCATGTTTGCATTTTTCCAAATTCTGTTGGCATTGAGATGAAAAGTGAAGTTAAAATGGAAGTAGCAATTCCAGATTGAGTGTATCTATGCTAAAAAATTCAGTGCATGTGTGCTACTTCTAGATAGGAAAATTGCAGGAGTTTGACCCAGTGCATGTGCGCCAGGTTCTTAGCATAGGTGCGCTCAAGATTGTGAGAGTTTAGGAAAATTATTATTTTTGACAGTTTTCTGTGTCCGGTTAGACTCTTTTTTGAGGGTTTTCTCATATTTCTTTTGGGATAAGGAAATTTAACCCTAGAATTCATTCTAAATATCCCTTTGATAGTTGAGTTGAGAGAGACGTAGCTTTATCGTTCTTTAGTCGTAGTTTGACAACTTTATTGTGTTAGTTCTTCCATGGCCTTTTGTGCCTAAAACTTCATTCTTGGTTAAGAGAACTGAAGTCTTGGATTCTTTAATGTTGTGAGATTTATTGTGTTTAATTAATCAATTCTTATTTCAAGTATTGGTTATTTTTTCTGGATTTATTTGTGATTGCTTCTTTTAATTGCTATGAAGGCCAAGTAGTTAATTAATGGATTCAATCTATGGCTAGATTAATAATGGCTGCGTTGTTCGATTTAATCTGTGAAGCAACTAGGTTTAATAATTGCTGGATTAGGGATATTGCATCTAGGAGAAATAATCAACTAATTGACACAACCACGTGTGCTTATGTTGTATTAGTCTAATTGATCTTTCTAGTTCTCAATGCTTCTACTTGATTAATTTTTGGTGCTTGTCTGGAATTAATTGGTAGTTGGGGTTAATTGGATCGGATGTAGAAGTTTAACTAAATTTAGTTCAAGGAAAGATACAAGAATAAGAAGTGAATTGGAATTTGGGCTAAATTCTTCAATTAGTGCTTGATATAGAATTGTTATACTTTTTGTGTCAATGATCGACTATTGAATTTCCATGGTGGATGTGCATGACTCATAATAGAAATAATTTGAGGCCATTCTTTTAAGCAACTCTTGAGCTTCTTTTGATGTTTTGAATGAAATATAGCCATCGACAGATGCATCAACAATAGACTTTGTTTTTGTGACAACTTATTATAGAAAGTTTGGATTTGTGACCAAAGTAGAATGGCATGGTGGGGGCATTTTCTTTAAAATTCTTTGTAGCATTCCCAAGCCTCACTTAAACTTCACCAATATCTTGTTTTAAAGAAATGATCTCATTATGAAGTTTGGTGGTCCTTGAAGGAGGAAAATGCTTTGCCAAAAACTCTTGTGCCAATTGGTTCCAAGTAGTAAAAGTGCCTTGAATATGTGAGTATAGCCATGCTTTTGCTCTATCTCTGTGGATAATGAAAAAAGAAGACATGCATATGCACACAATCTGGATGAACTCCATTGAATTTAAATGTGTCCAATACCTCTTCAAAGTTTATTAAATACTTGTATGGGTTTTCATTAGGACTCCCTCCTAGCAAGGCATGTGTTTGCAACATTTGAATCAAGGTGGACTTTATCTCGAAATTATTTGGTTGCATGGGCATTCTTGCAATACTTGAATTGGTCCCATCGAAATTTGGCATTGCATATTCTCTCAAGGAATGGCTATTCATATTCTTATCATTTCCATTACCAAAGCCACCAATTTCGTTATTTCCCACAACATTCTCTTGTCATTCGTTCTCATTGTTCAAATTCCTTTGATTTCAATTAAAATTTCCATCTCAATTCTCTCTAAGTCTTGTTGAACCCTCTTGTGCTTCTGGATTTCCCTTAGTTCCTTCTTTTTTTCATAGTCCAAGAAAATCAAGGCACTATAAATGACAATTCAATAAATTAGTCTCAAGTGCCAATATCCTCACTTTACCAAGAAAGATCACCAACCTAAACAAGTAACACAACTAAAAAGAGACTAAAATTAACAACTAAAGCAATAAAAAGTGCCTAATCTATACGAGCCGTAAAGCGCTCAATATTGCCAAAAACCAAGGACAATCCTCGGCAACGGCACCAAAAAATTGTTCCTTAGCTTTGGTAGAATAAAATCTCAAATAAACAAGTAATAAAAACCACACTAACTCCTAACTTCTACCTTCGTGCTTACAAGTATACGTTGCTAGATAGTAGTGTACGGTGAGCGGGATCGTTCTACGAAGATTGTCGGTTAGTAAGTATCGAGATTCAGTCCTTGTATAATTAAACGAATCAAATAAGAGAGAAGTAATCTATGCTACTCATAACCATGATTAAATATGCAATTAAAATCTAACTTAGATTAATCTATTAAGTCAAACAAGTAATGAAAGCAAGGAAACTACTAGATTGAAAGATTAATTAACCTAACCTAATGAAAGAAAGTAAAGTTTCTTCTAAATTAACTAGATTAATGAAGACTATACTAGAATTGAAGGACAAGTAGTTCTAAATTGGCTAAAGAAAGGAATTAAAAAGCATGAGAAAAAAATAAACTCCATTTTTTTACTAATTTAGACCTAATGAAATTTTCAAGAAAAAGTGAGTTTAAACTAAATATTTTTGGATTGATAAAAGAAAGCCCAAAATAAATTAACTAGAAATTAAAGCAAAGAAATGGAAATTTTAACTAGGAAACTTTAAATTATCAAGAACCCTAATTTATTCTAAGAAAATTTGAAATGAAAGCAACTAAGATTTGAAGAAATTCAACTAGAAAGCGAGTAAAAATTATATTTACTAGTAGCTAAAGATTAATCCAGTACAACTATCTAATCAAAATTTAAACTTGCAATGAATTAAAAATAAGATTTAAAGAGAAATTAAAGGAGAACTTGTATTAAGCTAAAAACTTGAAAGTCAAGCTAATCTAATCTACGCTAATCTAAAACAGAATAGATATTATACACTACACTACTCAATATATGTACTTTTACTACTATAGCCCACTGTATATGTTAAGTGCTTTACAAGGTAAGAACTAAAAATCTAAAAGTCAAAAATTACAAAATTGCCATTCAGCATTAGCTAAAAGCGCCTTGATGTCGTGACATGAAAATTTGATGTTACGACACTGAGTTAAAAATTAATAAGTAAATTTTCACCTCGATGTCGCGACATCAAAATCCATGTTGCGGCATCGAGTATATTTCAGCTCAAGCCTTCAATTCTTTATTATTTCCACTTTTGCCCTCGAACCTTTATATTCTTTACTTTAATCTTTTCACTGCAAACACACTGAAGTAAATAAGTAACTAAATTAACTAAAATTGATTAAAAATTCATGATATTTACAAGAAATTGAAATGAAACTAAGAAATGCAACTAATTCAATTAAAACACTTAATTTGACACCAAAAATTGGGATTAAACTATCAAAATGCCATAATTTAGGAGTAAGTTAATAATAACACTAGTTTACTAGAGTTCTCACGGAGTGACTAAAAATAACCGTTAGATCATCCATAAAATAAGGCGGACCCCTAGTTTTTAGACAGAGCCCTACTTTATGAACAATTGTACAGCTAAGAACTACACCTAATCGTGCAACAACACACACAATACTCAAAAATAAGAAATATTTTCTCATTTAATAAAAGGTAATGTTAATATTAATACAAGAATGGGTACTATTAAATTAATTTGTGGTTCCAAAAGAGTCACCAAATTATTACCTAAAGGAACAAAACTTATTACAGATGATGCATTATTTTCTACTATATCTTAAATAAATCTATTAAACTTCAAAGACATCTTCTGAAATAGATATCATATTGAAACTGTAAATGAAAAATATTGAATATATTTTTATTACAAAATTAGTATCAATGAAGAAATGTGATTCAAAAAAGTTGTCTACTTTTTCTTCTATTTGGTACTATATGTATATTAGTAGAATTGAATCACATTATGCTATAGTAAAGAAAAGTTTATCAATTCAAATGCTGTTGTTATTTGGCAATGATCAGTTTCGTATTTCATTGAAAATTCACATGGACATTTATTGAAGAACTTGAAAATTCCTAATTCAGTGAATTCTCTATTACTACTTAGTCTTAATGAAAATTAATTATTAGACAATCAACAGTGGGATTGAATCCCACACATTCTAGAATAAATTCATGGTGCATAGATACATACATACATATATACACACACACACACACACACACACATATATATATATATGCATATATGTATATATATACATACATGCACACGCAGAGTTATATATATATATACACATACACATATACATACATACATACAGACATATTATTAGCCCAATCCCAAGTTGCATGGCTCTTGCAAAAAAGGGCACCCTAGATTTGTATGATATAAATTGTTATGGGAGGTTTTGGCCTAGTCCTCCTCTTTTATACCATTTTTCTTTTTAATAAAAATGTGCGCAACATGACCCCCCCCACCTTTAGGTGGTTTAATGAAAAAAGAAAGAGTATGTCATTGTAGACGTCATTTATTATTGACATCATTGCTTACATCATCATATTCTAAAGACTTCAGCATATCTTCTAGAATATTCCATCATTTCTTTTGTTTACCTTTTTTCCTTTTCTTTTTTCTCTGAATTGATTGAAATAGATTGTTTAGATTTTGATTCAGTCATTTCTTCATCAGAGAATAATTTCTTTTTGATGGAATTTTTTGAACTTTTGGCTTCAATACTTCTCGCCATTTTTGTTAATGCCTCTGCTTGTTTTAAAAGAATATTAATATCAATATCCTCTGAGACATTAGGATCTTGACAATCATCAAATAGTTCTTCATATAATTGGGAAAAAGGATTGGAAATATCAATCTTCTCTTTTCCTTTTGAGGATGATTCATCTTGTCTTTTCTTTTAGAGTTGAGGATGACTTTAATCCTTCCAACACATATTGTTGGACTAATGTTGTCCAATTCATATTTACTTCTATTGCAGTTTCTAATTTTTGCTGCTCTATATATGTTTTAATCGCAATAGCAATTTATTCTTCAGTTGTATTTTTTAAAGAAGGAGATTCTTCTAAAGAATTTTTCTGAGAAGAAGATACTTTAATCAAAAGAGAACTTTGTTGTGGAGCAAATACTCCAATAATAGGAGAAGATACTTTTAAACTTTCAACATTGATATTTTGACATTTTATTCAGCATTTTGTTTTGAAAAATCTTTCGAATATGCCGAAGTCCTATATGTGAACAAATGCCAATTTGGAATTTTGAATGAAATAATCAGGGAATATTAAATTGTATCATAAAATGATACCATTTAATTTTTAGTAAAAATATTTAGAAGTATATTCTTCTGTTGAGGTAAATTTAAAAGCATATATTTCAAGATATCTTTGATATGCATTATGAATATATTTTGGAAGAAGCTCTTCAGGAGTTTCAAAATTTTGAAACCAATGATAAAATCTGCTTGGGAGTTATCTGTCCTTTTTATTTTCTAAAATAGAGGACTTAAACGAATCCACCAAGCAAGTTTAAATTCCTTATTTTGATAATAGAAAAAATTATAGAAAGATGTTCTCATATCAATATAGGTAAATCTATAATCTAGATTGTTAAAAGTTGAGGTGAATCTTAAAGAAGAAGTAGAAGCACCCTAATCTCTAACTCCTGACATATTTGACAAAGATCTTTGAAATTTTATTTCATGATTTCATTCGGTAATAAACAACAAGTAGTGTTTTTGGGGTCATGATCCACAATTTGTGTAATATTGTCATTTACCATTTGAATGAAATTAAGAAAGCTTGCATAAACATGTCTAGATTTTTGAGGGTTTCTTGTGGTAGGAAAATAAGATTCAAAGAAATTAGGACAGTATTTCTGAGAGGAAATAGTATAAGGATTTTGAGACATTTTTTCTGGTTCAATATACATGACATGCAACTATTTCCCGTTAGGCTTGAATAACTCTTCTGAAGAGGAAATTTGAAGAGTTTGGAATATAGCCTAGGATAGTCATGTTGGAACTTGAAGGGGATAATTGATTTGAAGAACATGGTTGGCTATTTAAAATATTTTTGTTGGTAGAAGAATAATTTCTGGTTAATGAATGATATTCTCCAGAAATAGGTGTTAGCCCATATCCTATTCTTCCAACTTGTCCTAGATGAGAATTTACTCATCTACTTTGAGCACTGCCTCTACCTTGTGGGGATCTACCTCGGCTTTTTCCCAGATAAAGATTCATATTGATCTATGAGAAATTCACGAGTTAGAAAATTAGGAAGGGAATTATTTTTTCCTTTAATATATTCAATTTTAAAATAAAAAATAGATAAGATAGACTGTCATCTGGAAAATAATTGTTATGAAGCAATATTTTTAACATTTTTCTTTGAAATGTATTTTACTGCAGAACAATCTATTCTTATTAGAAAATTTTGATTTAACCAATCACTCTAAAATTTAGTGACGCACAAGACTATGCTAAGAATTTCAAGAGACAGCTCATATTTTTTAATTGTAGTATATTTTTCTTGAGCACTATTTGAAATGCCAAAAGTAAATCTAAATAATTCCTCTCTATTGTTATGGGGATATTTTGTTTAAGAATTTCACCATAACCAATATTAGAAGCATCAGTCTCAACAATTTTATACCATGTATAATTTACTAAATTTAAAATGGGTAATCTTTTGACTTTGCTTTTATTCTTTTCACAGCAGCTGTATGAGCTTCTGACCAAGGAGGAGGTTTTTTATAAGCCTTAGATATGAACGCTTACAATCCTGTGCTAGACGTTTATAATATTTACCAATGTAATTCAAGCTTCCAAAAATCTTTTTTTTTTAATCAGCAATCACCTACTAGGTGGGGTAGTCCCTTTTTATTATTATTAAAAATGAAAAGGTATATGGAGACTAACATGAAGTCTAGCTCTCCAGTAATAAGAGAATGAATTCAAAGACATACACTTTGAATTCTAGCATCTTGTAAGATCTAGGATAATAACTTCCACTAAGATTCTTGAACTTACATTTTAGAGCTAAATCAGTGATTTGGAGTACTAACATACTCTAATACTATGAATCTGTCTCTTGCATATTAACAATAAATTAGAGAAAGGGGTTTGGAGGTCATCCTGGTTTGCATTACTCTTGGTATATTGTATGTCATCTTACGTCTTCCTTTCCTTTTTGGGGTAAGAATGTCTAATTCTTTGATTGGGTGCACTTCCCAGCCATTACGAGATTCATTATCTGTAAAGTAGCATGTTTGTTTTGCCAACACCTTATCATTGGGTATGATGGAATAATCAATTGATTTAAACTTTGGTTGTTGGAGAGAAGACAGGTTGGATACAAAGATGGTTTCCTTGGTGCCCGAAAATTTGCTTGAATGTTCGTTGCTGTTCGTAAATAGTACAATTTCCTTGAATGTAGGCTTACCTGTGGTTGTGAGGTCTTTCATATTTTGACTTTGGTGGTGAGACTTATTAGGCTAGTTTGTTGGGGTGGGATTTCCTTTTGGCTCTTTGCTGGTCAGCTTCATTTGAAGGTTCATCTTGTGCCTTCTTGAAATTGTTCAAAGTTGCTCTCGTAGTAATGGATTTACCCTTCAATTTTTGCATGGTTTCTTCTAGCTCATGCAAAGAGAGAGGTGCGTTAGGACAAGGAGGTTCGTTGTCTGAAAGATAGCATGGGAGTTCCTCCATAATTTGGACATGAGAGATAGCCATGTCCAGATCATCTTTTGAATTTTGAATAGGCAAATCATCTTTGGGCACCTACCTTGAGTTTCAAATTTGAGAATTTAGAGGGGATCGTAACTGGTTTGAAGTGGTCAACAATTCTCCAACCAAATTTGTGGCCAATGGATTCAAATTCAAATTTCCAATCCCTTGATCTGAGGAGGTCAAATTTTCAGCACATAAATTTTAGGGAAAGTTAGTTGGAGTACCCCCTAGTTGAATTTCCAAATCTATACCTACCGGTTCAGCCCCAACTAGTAGTTTCACCGTGGATGGCTCCATCACTAGAGGGCCTTACTTCCTTGCATTAGTCATCTATCTTTGGCTGTTCAATCACCTTAGGTTGCTCATCCACTTATGTTTGCTCCACCATTTGCTCTACTAACGGTTCCAAGAAAGTAGTTGCATCAACTTGAGCAGTAGAGATATCTTCATTGTGCTTGTCATGAGCCACTCCAGTGGGACCAGCTTCATTCTTCTTGAGAAGTTGCTATTGTGTCTTACTATTGGTTTTGGTAGTAGTTTTAGTTTGAGCTGAGGGTTTATTGTAATTGAGTAAACTCTCGAAGGGAGATTGGCTAGTAGATCCACTTCGACACAACCTTAGCTGTATTGGGTCAAATAAAGGTCTTCGTGGAAATATCTAGCTTTAAAGGAGTCCCAACAGCTTGTGCAAGGCTTAAAACTTCATGCTTTGTGAAGAAAGGTGCTGGTAGCCCTTTGAATGTAATCCATATAAGCATTATGGATGGCTCATTTTTTGGGGTAAATAAAGGGTGCCATTTGAGAACACACATATAGGAGAAACCGTTAATAAACCACATGTTCTTGAGCCAACGACATAAATAGTCCTCTCCAAGGCAAAAGTGTGAAACCCAGTATTTTAATAGCCTTGTTCTTTGATTTTAACTGGGTTAAAATGTTTTTCATATTATTTTTAGTCATAAAGACCTTCAACTTATTCGTTTTTCAATTCGGCAAATTTTTCGGTTTACGCGATTTCGGTTCCGGCGGGTAAACGGGTCAAAAGTTGGATTAAGTGTAATTAGTGCATTGTGGTGTGTGAGTGTTGTTTGATGGCTGATTTAAAATGTTAATTTAGTAGCAAAAATTAGTTTTTGGGTTAAATAGTCAACTTGGAGACTATTTGGTCAAATGGGTACTATTTGGGTCAACTTTGGAATTCTTTTTAAGTCTTCTTCTTGTTGTTTTTCTTCCTCATTTTCTGTCTCTGCTGGCGAAATTTCTTCTCCATTTTTCGCTAAAATTTGTTTAATTTCAAGTTAGTATTGAATCTCCAAGTACACCAATTTTATGTATTTTAGCATTTATGGCTTATGGGCTTTATGATTTAAGCTTTAATTTCAAGTTTTGAAGGATTCTTTATGGCTGAAAATAAACCCTCTTTGCAGCCTTATAAGTTATGATTTATGTATGTTATGGGTTGTTTTTAGTGTTTTGGAGGTTGGGAAGTGATTGGGGTTGATTTTTAACAACTTTCCATGGTTAGATTACAAATTTTAAGATTATGAGTTAGGGTTTTGTCTTCCATATGTGACCTAGAGTGTTATGCTATGAATGCTTATGTCTATGCATATAATGATGTTCTAAGAGTGTTTTAAGGTTCGTTTGGATAGGAATTGAGACTTGAAACCAAGTGGAATTGATTTCCCTTCATTTTGTAAGTAAGCGCAAGTTTGGCGCAACTAGGATAATTTGGATAATTGGTTATGTTTGAAGGATCTTTAATGATCTTTTGATGGTTTTAAGTGTTTCCTTGGTAGTGGGATGGTTAGGAAGCATGTTTGAATAAGCATGCGTGTGGCTAATAGGTAAAATTTTCAGTTTGGTAGTAAAGAGGAATTGTATAAGAGACAGAAGCTCTAATGTTGTAATACAGTTAATTGTAGTGGTTATGGAGTATGGATTGTTGTGGAATGCTATTGATATAGTGCTATTGCTTGAATCTTTCCGTTTATGGATTTTGTTGGTTGGTTGAATATGTTGTTTTGAGTTGGGTTGTAACCAAGGTCCCTTGAATACCTTGGAATTGGATTTTGTTGGTTGGTTGAATATGTTGTTTTGAGTTGGGTTGTAACCAAGGTCCCTTGAATACCTTGGAATTGGATTTTTATTGGCATCCATCTTTTGCATCGAGATGTGTATAAGAGTCAGCTTTAACTTAGACATCTCTTTAAAGAAAGTCTTATACTGTTTTAGGTACCACGCCACCTACCGGCGATCGCGTTCGGTGATCCTTTGTGCAGTTTTGCTTTGATAGGTGGGTAACATAGATTCTCTTCCACGTGTATTTTGTTTAACGACTTTCGAAATATGTTTGAATGGATTTTAGAATGTGTATGATGTTTGGAACTGCACTTTTACCAAGTTTTGGAATTATTATATATGAAATCGGGACCAAGCTATTTTATGTTAATCAATTGATATGTTTGCAAACTCTTTTGAAATGAAAGCATTTTATGACTGTTTTGGCTCATAGGTGACCGAGGTATAAAAGCTCTTCAAACGAATTAAAAATTTCTTCAAAAAAAAAGATAGTCATCATAAAAACCATTCATCAATACAAAAAGTCTTATGAATACATTGATAAGAGAATTGTGATGGAGATAACTTGACCTCTATCCGCAGACTAGTAGGTGTGGTAGATTACTAGATCTGGCTAGTACTGAAAGTCATACCATTGAGCCTAAAAGATACTCATGCTATTTTATTAAATTCCGGATTGAAACTATACTTGGATTTGTTCGCTATGCTTTAGCATACTATGTTTTGAAATGATTGGATCTTTTTGACTATGTTTTGGACATGCCTGACGTTTAAATGGCATGAGACATTTTAGAAACTGCTTCATGACTATGGTTTTCGCAAATGTTATTATAATTATGTTTTCTTTTTATCGAAATGCTTGGCCCCATTTGAAGAGCTTTTATGATATC
The DNA here is from genome assembly GCA_025175665.1 of Cinchona pubescens. Classification (NCBI taxonomy): domain Eukaryota; kingdom Viridiplantae; phylum Streptophyta; class Magnoliopsida; order Gentianales; family Rubiaceae; genus Cinchona; species Cinchona pubescens. Next base: position 8,384,032 of record JANKKI010000027.1, on the reverse strand, counting down.
CACTGAGCTAGTTATGCTCACCCCACGTGACTTATAATTTTTCAGATTAGGTGCTCGTAAATTTGTCTAGGATGTAGACTCCAGATGTACTAAGAAGAACATTTTGTAATTCGTATTTTTGTGTAAAATGAAATATTCGGTTTTATAGTTAAGAAATGGCTTGATGGTTCTATTACATTGCGGCAAGATTTTGTTGCTCTATTCGTTTGTGCCTTGCGCTTTGGTCCGGTGTACCATTAGCGCGGCGTGTTACGGTCCCGTTTTTGGGGCGTGACAAAAAGGATAGAGTACATGCTTGTAATCAAGAAAACCAACTGAAAAATCACCTTTCAAACCAATTGTTTGGAATCTCTTCCTCATGGTTTCCATGTTGGGTTTGCCTCGTGGGAAATTACCCACCAAGGTGAGACGAAATGGGGCAGCTAGCCTTTGGACCTCTTCTGTGAAAAATATGGCAGGCACTTCTTTGTAGGATTGAAGAATCTTCAATGGTTGGTCCGTTTGCTGAATTGGTGCTAGGGGATTCTTTTCTTTGAGAGCATCTGTAAAGGATTTTTTTGCCTGAAGGGCCTCCTCTTTGGAACAAAATCATGGCCAAGTGGAATGACCAAGAAAGATGTTAATGGATGTTTTTTTTAGTCAAAGAAAAGTAAGAGAGGAGGAGGAGAAAACATCTGCCTATCTCATAAACTACTTTCATTAGTTTTAGTCAATAGTTTAGTTTAAATTCTTCCTAAAAATCATCGAGTTTTCATTAGTTTCATTGTAATTGAGTTTTGTCTTTAATTTCATTAGGAAATTTATTAGCAAATTCAATAGATCTAGCAATAGGTGTAATGTGCCCTTTATTCAAATCATAACGAAGAAATCTAACTTGTAATTGGATAAAGTTTAATTTTCTTTGCTGATACAACATACCATTATAAATAGCAACATTTAAAAAGATACTCAAATGTTTAAAATGTTCATCAATAGACTTAGAAAAAATAAGTATGTCATCAATATAAACAATAATGAAAGGATATGAAGAAAATATATCATTCATAATATTTTGAAATTTAAATGATGCATTTTTAAGACCAAATGGCATGATAGTCTGTTCATAATGTCCAAAAGATACAGTAAAAGCAATCTTATAACTATTTGTTTAGCAATTTGAATTTGCCAAAATCCTAATTTATAATCAAATTTTGAATATATTTTTGAATTTACTATTCTATTTAACAAATCTTTTTTATTAGGAATGGGGTTTTTGATCCATTAGAGAACTTTATTTGGGGGTTTATAATTAATAACTAATGTAGGAGTTCCTCTTTCAATTTCTGAATTCTTTTTGACATAAAAAGAAGAACAACTCCAAGGAAAGTGAGATTTTCTTATTTTATTTTTGACTAGTAAGTCATCTATTTCTTTTTTTACAAAATTCAACCATTTCCTTATTCATTTGGGATGGTCTAGCTTTTGTAGGAATTTGCCTTTCATTAAAATCCTTTTTATAAGGAAGATAAACTATGTGTTTTTTTCGATGGCAAAATGCAATGGGTAAATCATTGTAAGCTTTTGATAAAGTTTGTTCATGCATATGATGAATTCTTTACATTGAATATGAAATCATTTAGGTGTTCCTCTATTCTGTAGGTATAAATTTCTTTTTTAAAAAAAAATCAATTTGATTAGTTTTTAATCTAATAGTTTCTTGAATAGAACTAACATAATAAGTATTTAAATAATGTGATTGCTATTGAAACGTCAAACCCTTTTCTTTATTATGTATTATTTTTTCATCACAATAATAAGGATGAATTTGAACTATAAATGGAGTTCCTAGAATGGCATGTTCATTTATGTTTGTTGTTAAAACAAAAGATAAACAAATGTAATTTTCTTCTTTTGAAAATATGCAAACATTTGAAAGTTTGTATCTAATATGAATTTGTGATCCCTCTGCTACATGTAAAATGGTAGAAGTTTTTCAAAAAATTCAGAAGGAATAAACCTTCGCACATTGTGGAAAAATCTGTTTTAGAACTAATCATAGCAATTGAAGAAAATACATATGTTTTGTTAATTACTAAGGTCACTTGTATAAAATATTTTTGTACATATAAATAAATAGAAGAAACTTGTAAAAATTGGTTATATGAACTATCTGACTTTTCTTTTTGTTTAGATGATTCAGGTTCTTCCTGAGATTCTTTTGTGAAAATTTTTTTCTAGAGAATAAATATTTTCTATCCAATCCAATCTTTGTTTCAAATCCTGTATTTCTTCTTTAAGTTGATTTATTTCTTTTTTTAAAATTGGTAGAGTAATTGGTTATGAAAAGAACTTTGATTTACATTTTCTAAAACATTCGCTAAAGTAATTTTTTTGTTGTAAATCATTTAATTTATCATAATAAGAAAGGGTAAACAAGAATTCATTTCCTGTTTTTGAACATTATTAATTTTCTCATTTTCTAATTTTTTTTATATTGAATTAAATATTGTTTCCTTTGTTGATCATCTTGACGTTCATTTATAAGATCAAAGAAAAGAATTTGACTATTAGTCAAAGTAAAAATTTGAAAATTATTTGCTTCTAAAAGAGAAGGAAAATAATTATTCTGAGAATTTTCAAGAACAATCATGACCAACCTCATCTTTTGAAGAAGTATATTCTCCTAAATCTTCAAACTCATCAAAATTATTAATATCAAGTATAGAAATAATTAAATCTTTTTTTTCCTTATCATCTACGGATAATTTATTAATTTTCTCTAATAAATTTGTGATTTTTTTGATTTACATTTATTAGAATAATGACCATTTTTCCACACTTTCTACTAGTTATAATTTCTTTTATCCACTTTTTTTCCTTCTTTATTAGTTCTTTTATTCTCTTTCTTATTTTTATTTAAAAATGTTTTGTTTTTCTTTTCAGAAGAATAATTTTCTTTATTGTTTTTTCTGAAATTTATTTGTTTTTATTTTATCTTTGTGTAAAGAAATATTAGATGCATGAATAAAAACTTGTGTACAAAAATCTCCTGATTCAGTTATTTATTTATATTTTTTAATCTATGCTTTTAATTTAATATCATTACAAAGTTTTAAAACTTCATCAGTATAAACAGATATAATACTATGTCCCAATAAGTAATTGCAACATAAGGAACATTTTGTCCATCATGATATGATTTAAGAGTAGATATAACCTTTGAGCAAAAAGGTTTCGTAGACTTGAAATAAATTTATCTTTCAAAAAACTATAATTACAATCATATCTTTGCATAACTCTAGCAAGAAAAGTATCTTTATACCATTTAAAATAAGATAAAGTAGGACACTTTAAACACATCAGGAGTTCTTTTTGAACAATTGAAATTATTTTTGTATCTCCTAGAAAATGCTTAATAATATTAGTTATGAGGGAAAACGTAGAATCGGAAATAGTAGTATAGACAAATGAAGTTCTTTCTTGTTTAATAATAATTTTTGTAGAATAGCATACTTTTGTTCTTCAGTAAGATAATTTTCCCACCGACCATTTAAAGTAACAGTAACACCATAAACAACAACGTTGACAGCGACTTGTTCCGAAGGTCCTTTATTTTTCAAAAATTGAATATACATCATTATCTTTTTTACAGTAGTTTAACATTATTTGATAAGATGCCTGATTATCAATATTCCACTCATATATTGCCTTAGCACTAAGAGACTCAAGAGGAGAAATAGTTTCTATCTAAATCTATAGGAGTAGGTCTTTGAAAATATCTATCAATATGTGAATAATGAGGACTAAATTGCTTAAGATTTTCATATTTTTTATTTTTCTTTTTTCGAAGAGGGATAAGACTTTTAGTTTCAAAAAAAAAAAAAAAAATTTCAGAAGTGTCTTCAAGCATAAAAATAAGCTTATCAATTAGCCCATTATCCTTTTCCAAAGCAGAAGTGTGATCTATATCTAAATCTTTTTCATTATGTGACTCTGTTATAGTATTTATTTTTAATTGTCCTAATTTGGTGTTTATTAAGAGAAGACATTAATTAGCAGTAGTAGAAAACATATTAGGTGGCAAATTTGTCTCAATAAGTTTCATTAAAGAAGTTTGAGGTTTAGGAATAACTGAAGTATTAAACTTTTCTTCATTCAAGAGAGGTCTCTAATATCATAATTAAAAGATCGTTGTAAATTGGTTAACTTAGTAGAAACATTATTTAGTTGTTTTGAAATAGTGGAAAGATTTAAAACAATATAATTACCTTGTTGTGCTAATTTTTGTAAATCAACTTTATTTTGGTCTAAATAAGGTGTGCTAATACCAATATCATTTAATTTAATTTCTTTGTTAGGTGGATGAACAAAACGAATATTTTTATTTTGTACATTTTAATCCTTTTCAGTTAGAGCATAAGTCTCATAAGTATATTCTCAAATAGAAATATTAATATTAGCATTTATTAAAGATGTTCTATATTCAACATAAAATCATTTGAAAAATTTATCATAACAGGTAGTAATTTTGATAAAATCATAATACTTATTTTGAATGTCTTTTTGTTGATTTTATCATAATAAGAAAAGTACCAGTTTCTAAAATTAGTATACTTTTCTTGTTGAAAATCACTAATAGCTCTTTTAGAAATTTCTTTAAGCTGTTCTGTAGGAGAGCTTCAAAGTATCCTTATGTTTAGTTCTAAGATCATATCTAGAAGTAGAAGACGAAGGTTGTTCAACTTGATAATTAATTTTAGAGCGTATCTCAGTTTCAATATTATTACTATTTGAATCCTTAGGTGAATATACACCATGCAAAATGTTATTCTTATCTTGCAATCTTTCACACTGAAACTGTGTATCTTTTCTAAAAGATAAAGAATTAAAATTTGATTTCAGAAAGCTTTCATTAATAGAAGAAGTTGAATTTCGAGAAAAAACTATAGTTACATTACCAAAAGTACTTTTACTTATTTGTGTAGAAGAGGGTAGAGGAATAGGTAAAGAATGAGTGATTTTTTCAAAAATCTATTGATCTGGAACATTAATTTGATCCCAATTTAAAATATAAGAGAGTCCCAAATTAGATGTAGTAAGATTTGTTCAATCAAAGGAGTTTTTATGTAAGAATTAATATATTTAGCCCTTAGACTCAAAGTATTCATTATTTTATTATAAATGTGCAAATATAAGGAATATTGATATTTTCAGTACCAGCTTTCATATCATAACCCTTTGTCTGAATATTTAAAGTTAACATATCAGCTAAATTTCTGTCAGTCAAAGAGACAAAGAAATTAGGATAATTATTAAAATAAACTAGACCATTGCATAGAGAAGATTCAAATAAACCCAAAAGAGAGTCAGTAAATTTATTATGTCTAGCATCTCTAAGGGCAACACAAACAGAAGTATTTAACCTTTACATGTTGAAAGGTTGTAATGCAACTTGAACCAATTCTATATGAAGATAACGATAAACTGAAGAAGAGCTATTCTTAATATCATTTGGATTAAATAAATGTATAGTTTCAAAAGTATTACTAATAGGTATAAGGTATAGTCCTTTCTACAGTTTTTATTTTAGATAGATTTGTGTTGAAAAATACTTGTACTATAAATATCCGAGTTTTTTGCCTTATGAATATGCCAATTTTGAGGAGTTTGTTCTCTATCAGTAAATTCAATATTTTTTTTTTTAATTTTTTGTATATTTCATATTTGAAGATGAAAATGCCATAGAAACATATCTAGATAATTTAAAAGACATACACAAACCTTGGCAGAATCTAGGAAGTGTTAGTTCTAAGAGTTAGTCTCTACTAGTTCAATTCATAACAAGTGTTCATTCTATTATCTTGATCTAGACCTTATTGAGCAATATTTTTTAGAATGATTAAACATAATATTGCATCTCTCAATGTGTTGACTAACTTATATTAAAACTTATATTAAGAAATAATGATTATTAACTTGCATGGTTGTCAACTTTCAACAGGCCAATGCTGGATTTATATCTTCTTAGTTCCGATCTTACAACCCTCCACGACTTAAGTGCCATCCCACAAGCAAATAATCAAGATTTCTAAATATAAATTATATATATATATATATAAATATATATAAACACATATATACATATATATATATATACACACACACACACACACACACACACATATATATATATATGTATATATATAACCTAAGTAAGATCCACCTGCCTTGTGGACCATCTATATATTTATGATTTTGATATATGAATCCACTGGGTGGTCACGTATATATTTCATATTATCTTGTAACATGGCTTTTGCAAAGGCTGCTTGCTGTAATAATTTGATTAAAAGCACAATTTTCAGATTATGCATCAAGAAAATTTGTGTTGATAATGCTGGTAAATTTATATTTAAGACATTTAATAATTTTTATATGTCAATTAGTATAACTATTGAACATCCTGTAGCACATGTTTATATTCATAATGGTTGAACATAATCGCTTGTATAACACCTTCAATTAATTGGTAGACTATTACTTTTGAGAACAAAATTACTTTTTTCGAGACATGCAGTAACACTTATACACATTAGACCAACAAATTATTTTAAATTCTCTCCATTACATTTGACCTTTGGTTAGGAGTAATTTTTCCCATATAAGACTTTTTGAATTTGTGTTATATATTCCATTGTTTCACCATAATGCACAAAGATGAGTACTTATAAGAATATTGCAAATTGTTTCATCGTAAAGCACAAATATCTGTTGTAGCACAAGTTAGGCTATATTTATTTTAGCTCAAGTAAGGCTATTTTATGATATACTGTTAGGCAAACATAAGGCATGTACTTTATTAGGCACAACTAAGGCCTTGCTTAGTCTCAAGGGTGGAACATTCATCCTAGCTGTGGCCTCTCCCTGACCCTGATATTCTGTAGCCTCTAAATACTTTTCTCAATTTTTTGGCTAAGTGTATTGTTGTCTCTCTTTGCTTAGTAGATGTTAATTAGCAACTCTGTCGGTTAGATATTTTTATGCTCTCGATGTTGCCAGTTGTTTGATGACCAGATCTACACAAGTGAAAATACTAGGGGCAAATAAATTATGAGAGAATGCCTTCCTTTTATTTAAGAATAGCCATTCTAAAAATTACATTGTTCAAAATAGAGGTCCTAAGAGTTACATCATTGAAGAAGTTGAGAAAAGGAAAAGAGTATACGTAGGCATGCTTAAAATACCACTTTTTCAAATGGTTAGCATTCCAAGATATAGGAATTAGTTTTCCCTCCAGGTTGGCTATCTTGTAGCTTTCGGAGTTCCTAGATTCTGTGATGAGGTACAGTCTTTCCCAATTTAGATTGAGTTTTCTATTTCCCTCGACCTTGCATACCTCATTCTTTTAGAGCACCATGTCTCTTGGCTTGAAGCTTCAACCTTTAACCTGTGTCCTGGTATTTGGCAGTCCACCGCTTGTAGTTTACTTGTCGTGAGAAGCATTTCCTCTCGATTTTCGTCTGTTTGGAATGACTACGTCCTTTTAGTTGGTTGTCCAATTTTTAGCTGTTATAACTGATTCTACCCCGTAAGTCAGGTAAAAAAGAGTGATTCATTGTACGGATAGACAAGAGCATGCTTGATGGTGCTATCGCAGGTTCTCCAAAAATTATTCAAATTATTCTTGTAAAAATATAGTAGCGGTGAGTCCAAGTCGTCCCACAGAGAACGGGGATTATTTTGAATTGCTGCTTATGGTTTGAATATTAAGAACTAAAAACTAAAGCAAGAAATTAAGATTGAAGAAAATTCAATTAAAGAAGAATTTTGCTTCCGGTCATATCCACCATAGAGATCCTATCAATTGATCATTAGCACCAAAAGATAATATAATTTTTAGACCAAATATTAATTGTAGAATTAACTCGAGTTCCAATTCAAAGTTGATTCTTATCTATTTCTTATGGTTGATTAATTTTTAACATGCTATCCAATTAACCCAAACTATTAAATTACCCTAGATAGGTGCTCAAGATTAATTAATAGAGGCATTAAAATCAAGAAGAACAATTAGGCTAATAAAACATAAACACACGCGGCTATGCTAATTAGTTGATTATTTTCCTTAAATTCAATAACACTAATTGAGCAATCATCAAACTTAGTTGCTTCACAGATTGAATTAAACACACGCGGTTCAAACAATCTAGCTGTAGATTAATTCCAATAACTCACTATTTTGCAGCAATAGCAAATTAAAAAGTACAATCATAAAATTTGTACAAAAAAATGATCAATACTTGGCATACAAAATGAATAAATTTAAGTATAGAGGTCTCACAATTAATAGAACCAACCATGGCTTCAATTCCCATAACCAAGAAGAGGGTTTTAGGCACTAAGTGCTATCGAAGAACACTCAAATATGTCTGCTGAAATACTAACAATACTACTAGGAAAAACCAACCATTCCTCCCTTTCCCCACCATGAGGTATTTATAGTGAATATTAGGATCACAATCTTTGTCTACAGATAAGAACATGAAATCGACTGAAAAAGAGTCCAATTGGACGAGAAAATCTACTGAAAATAAAAACTTACAAAACCCTTTTGTGGCAAGGCACACAAGTCTGCACTTGACATTTCTAAAATTCTGCTCTTTGGAAGCAGTGCATGTGCGCGGCTCAACCATGGCACATGTGCGCGCTGCCCCAACATTGCACTTCTCCTTTAGCCTCGATTTTGATGTTGATATATAGAATGCTTTTGGAATATAGAAAAGGGTAAAACACAAAAGTTGTAGCACTAGTACTTAGCTTTCCAATGCATCTTAAATCAAATCAGTTGGAGTTCAGACTTGAATGTTGCACTAAAAACACGAAACAGCATCCAAATGAACTACATATTCATGCACAATTCATCCTTAGAATTTTATTTCATCTTTTCCATCTTTTTCAACCTTTTTCACTTTAGCCCTAAAAAATGTAAGAATATCAAAATCAAGCTCAATAATAGCTCAAATCTTACTTACAACACAAAAAAATGCGGTTAATGACACATAAAATATAGAGCAATTATGAACTTATCAATCTACCCCACACTTAACCTTTAATTATCCTTGAGCAAACATAAAATTGAAACAATGAAGCATATTAAAATTCTACCGAACATATCCCCCAAATATCCACATAAATACTGAAAAATCAATCCACCAATCAGAATAGTCTATGCCCCAAGAGCTCAAATGTTAATACAAACCATAACACAAAAAATGCTATGATATTCATGTGTACGAGTGTATAGCCATCCAAAAACTCAGATTTGGAAACGCTTAGATTAAATCATGTTAACCTTCCAAAATTTTTTAAACATCCCATAACTCACTCTTCTTACACTTCTCTACCAATCTAGACGACCAATTCAATTTAAATTAGGTAGGACTTTTTAGCTTGTAACAAAAGTTAAGGCATTGGTTAACCAAAGAAGAGAAAGGATATAACAAATAAGAACAAGAGCTTTATAGTAATGGTGGCCACACATTAAAATAAAATTTCTATTCATATGTGAAACATTATTATCCACAAACCGACACTTGAATAAGAAACACCCATGAAAAATTCTTAACGAACATTAAGCAAGTAAGTCTTCCTTCTTCAAATTGGCCAAACATGCCAACATTCCCCCAGACATTTATGCATAACATTATTATTTTATTTTTATGTTCACTCATAGTACGTGTACCAGTGGTAGGCACTACCTGCAACATATAAACATGTAAGCATGTTTTAAGACCAGAGATGGGCACTAGCTGCAATTACAGGTACTAGTGATAGGCACTACCTGTATATATCAAAAACTTTCATTAATTATTTTTCTCCCTCTTCATAAATGTACACCACCCACATCTCACAATCTTCCACCCTTATGTCCCCTTAATATTTAATGTGTGCAATAAAACTCTTAAAGGAAAAATTCAGGATAAAATAATTAAAAAAGATTATTAGGCTCAATAAGGGTAGGTAAACCAAGTTAAAATAAAAGAAGGCGGATGATATTTCTTTCCATTCATAACAATTTGAGCTCAAACAAGGTACTAGGAATAAAAATGTTAAATAGGAAATGGGTTGGTTAGTGATGCCTCTTTAACACATCTAGTTATAATTCAATGAAACACCTAAATCCTACTACTAGATGGCATCCCGCAAGTATATGGTTGTAAACTAGTAGCAAAGGGAAGTAGGGATCGTTCCCACAAGGATTGTCGATTGCAATTACCAAGGTTTAAAGGTGCTTGTATACCTGTAGTTAAGCAAAATTAATTGGTAGATGATAGAACTATTCTAATGAAAACCATAATTTTAATTCTAACCTAATTTAATCAAATTAAGAATAAAATTTAAAACAAGTGAATCACTCAACTAAAAAGACTACAAAAGAGAAACTTTGAATATCAAAAGCATTCATTTCTAAATTATAAATTAGAAAGAGTTAAACTAGAAATTTAAATATTTTTGGATTTTTCAATTGGAATTAAGAAAGCCCACTAAGAATTAACTAGAAATTAAAGCTAGAAATTGAAAATTCTTAAATAGAAAGCAAGAAATTGACAAGAACCCTAATTTTCCTAAAAACCCTAATTTGAAAGTGAAGAAATTCTTACGAAATTGGGCAAGAAAGCAAATAAAAATTATATCTACTTGAAGCTTGTGATTAACCCACTATGATTATGTAATAAAAATTTAAACTTGACAAGAAATTTAAAGAAGATCTAAGATGAAAGTTAAGAGAAATTTCTATGTGGGATTAAAGTCCTGACTTAGGCATTGATGCAAGCCTAATTGACTACCTAAGATGAACAGGTCTATTTCTAGCTGTACCTACGAAATGGTTCAATCTATGGGAGATTACTCCCAATAAAGGCTATTTGAACCCGTCCTAACGCTTAAGTATCCTCTATCGATTCAAAATAGTCTATAATTCATCTAGAGGGTGATCAGTCAACTAGAAGCATTAAGATAAATTCAAATAACCAAACAAACATAAGTAATCAAATGGAACAATCAAAACCTTAAAAAATAGTATTCATGGTAAAATTGGAATAAAATGCTATGTAAGAAATTAGTTTATCATCATATTCATAAATATATCAAGGTAATGTTTTACAATTATCCTACATTAAATAATCATGAAGACAACAGAAAGAGAAGAAAAACTAGTTGTAATCGCGTTCTTCGTCCTCTACCTTATTGATTCTCCTCCTGCAGAAGATTGACCAACTCTTTATGTTTCTATTGCTTCTCTCTAGGTAAGGGACCCTTAGTTGTGCAAAATTTTGTTTCTATAATGAAGAATATTAAGATCTTGGTTAAAGATTGTCAATCTTGAGGCTAATTTTCATTTCATTTTGTAAAATTAGGAAAGCCGTAGTCTAATTTTCTTAGTCTAAAATTCACTCTCGCTTGTAATAAATCGCTCAAAATCCCAATAGATGTAATAAGCAAAACAAATATTGGAAGGCAATCATGATTACCACTCACTGAAAATTAGCTACTTTCACATGCTCACTCAAAGGAATATACTTAAGTGTATACTGGTAACACTTTCACAGTTCAAAGGTATTAAAGAGCAAAGAAAGCTTATATACACTTTTACATCCATTTAGTCTAACAAACATAGTTCCCTTGAAACATATTTAAACTATTAACACATATTCACAAAAGTTAATGTATACACAAAAACTACTGCTAAAAATAGAAATTTTTTTGGTTAACCTTTTACAATACTTCAGGCATAAAGTGTATAGAAATCCTGAAGGAAGAGTTATATGAATATCAGTGGATCTTCCATCTGGTAGCTAAGGAGTCGTTTAAATAGTTAGATCCTCAAAATTGACAAAGCTACATAAAAATAAAAAATCTTTTTGTGTTTCTGGAAAAAATTTGAAAAGAAAACAGTAATTTTTAAAACAAATACACCACCAAGTTTAAACATAAATAAAAACAACACTAAAAGGAAACAACTTATTCCAGCACATAACATATAATAACACCATCAAGACAAACACATCCCAAATATTAACAAAATAACAAGAGAACTTAAAGACATAGAATACTCTCCTCACGATGCCAAGGTGGTTTAGGAATCTTTAGATAATGTGTACCCATCGCCCATTGGTAAGCTTCATGACAAAGTCAAGGTGGCTTTACTATCTTCAAGTAATCATATCTATGATCGAGTATTGTTTGGTGTCCCCATGGTTTTCCAATGCAGCACTTTCTATAGTATATGAGGGCATCTCCTCGACAAACTATGGTCTCATGTGGCTTATCTCAACTTCTTTGGGGTAAAATATGGCTCTTGAAGTATCGGTAGAGGCGAAGTGTCTTCCAATTCATAATTAGTTGCCAAATTGTCAACAAGAGATAGATCAATATCATACGATTTGTTTATCTTGCAGTCCATGATGTTGTGTCCTACTACTTCTTCAAATGTGTCTTTCTCATCCTCTCCATCATATGAATCACCAATTGGCTCTACAAAGAATTCATCAAATGCATTCTCTACTTGCTTTTCTGGGATATCGTCACTGAATGGTTGTGTTATTGTGACATTTTTGATGTTACAGTAGCAAGTTGTCTAATCTGCTCCCTTGAACTATGTATTGACTCATTTTGAATACTCAACCTAATTTTCTCCACTGATTCAAGATATCTTGTTATCATGTCCTCAAGGTTGGACCTTTCTTCCACATGAAACCATGTATCATCTGGATATGGTATTACATCATTAGGTGGATTTGAGTAGTAGTGCAGACCTGGGTAGCACGAGTAATCGAATACTCTCTCCCTGCAATCAACTAGAATTGTATATATCATTATACAAATATGCACACCTGTTGAAGGAATTTTAAAAGTTAGAATAATCATAAGAAAGAAAACTACATATGTAACCTGTTGGACATTCATAGCTATTTATATTGCCACAATGAAAATTACAAGTGTTTTGTACTTTTAAGAAATTGTCGTCCTTCCTATTTATTGCTTCTAAGTAAACATCCAATTCTTTGCGCAGATACTCAACATAAGCATGAGAAGTTTCCTCAATTAACCATGGATACAAATTTCTATACATAATAATAATAATAAATAAACATTTAAACTAGAACTTGAATGCTTAATACGATATTAGCAAAATAAAACACGATGGCAAGAACAAAGTCCCCGACAACTGCGCCAAAAACTTGCTACATGATTTACACATGGAAGTGCACGCATCGTTACAAGTAATGAAGTGATAAGTAGAGTTATTCACAAGATTGAGGACTATGCTTGACAAAAGTGCTGCTAAGTACCAGAGTGACACACATAATGTTCAATTTAAACACATAATAATGTAATTGATAATAAATGTAAATAACTAACTAACAAATTAGAGTAAAGTTTAGAAAATTAAATGTCTAGGGTTTATTCGTCCCTTACCGATCTGTTAATTCGATTTACTATTCAATCAATTATTCATGTTATTTAATAATCTAGGGATTTGGTGATAATTGCAAGGTGGTAAAGACACATTACAAAACTATTAATCTTGACTAGTCCACTATATGTCGATGTGGATTAAAGCCCCGACTAATGCATCGGTGCAACCTTAATTGGCTACTTAAGATACGTAGATATATTTCTATCTGTATCTATAAAATGGTTCAATCTACGGGTAATTGTTCCAAACAAAGGCTATTTGAACCCGTCCCAACCCTAAGTATCCTCTGTTGATTCAAAATAGTCTACAATTCATCTAGAGGGTGATCAGTCAACTAGAAGCATTCAAATCAATTCAAATAAGCAAACAAACATAAGTTTAAATCGAATAGAACAACCAAAACCTTAACAAAGAGTATTTGTGGTAAAATTAGAACAAAAGCCTATGTATGAAATTAGTGCGCCATTATAGTCGTAAATATGTCAAGGTAATGATTTACAATCATCCTAGAGTAAATAATCACAAAGGAAAGATAGAGAAGAAAAACTAGTTGTAGTTGTGTTCTTCATCCTTCACCTTGATGATTCTCCTCTTCCAAAGATTGATCAACTGCTGATGTTTCTATGGCTTCTCTATACCCTAAATTACTCAAAATTATGTTCCTATAATGTGGAATATGAAGATCTTGGTCCAAGGTTGTCAACCTTGAGCCTTCTCTTCAATTCTTCTTGAAAAACTAGAAAAGCCCTAGTCTAGTTTGTAGTCCTCAAGAGGAAGACTGAATTAGAACATGTTTTTTACATCCTAGAGACCCTTATTTATTGGTTGAAGAGTTAATAGTTTTAGAGCTCTGAATAAGTTTCGAAACACACTATTACGGGCGTAGAGAACGGATACCTGGAACCCTAGAAACTCTTAAAATCATGAGACTGCATATAGTTGTGGTAGCGTGGGCACAGCTTAGGTCCTTCAGGTGCACCCGATCCTAGGTACAGCCATAGTTGGGCCTCAGTGTCTGGCTTCGCATTTTGCTTCGTTTTTGTTTCGTTTGACCTTCGGTTGATACCAAACCTATAAAATATCATAAAATACATAAAAAAGTGTATTTAAAGATAAAAAACACATAAACTAATATTTTAACACTAAACCCCAAATACTCCAAGTTACTGAACAAGACATCTCAAAAATTGACTAATACTCAAGTTTAAAATGCAATTAAATAACTTTGTTTTGGAGAGTTAACACCCACAAGCTTGGCAGGCCCAGCCACAAGCTTGGAAGGCAAGCCCTGCCACTACTTACTAGGCATAGGCACACCTATGAGCTTTGGAGAAGCACTTGGGCTGCAGCCAAAAATAGGCCAGAGCGGGTTTTGCGAACTTCATACTTTCTTAAGGAGCACATTTCGGCCTAAAAGTTTGTACAATCCTAGGAAAATCTATAAGTGTGTTAGTGTATTTGAAACATAACTTAGAAGGTTTTAGGCTAGTTTTACATCAAGAAGATTCGTCAATCCATCCAAGGCTACAATCAAGAAGAAGATTTAAGATAAACTTCCACAAGAGCTTTTTTCTTTAACGTTTTTTCTTGTAATCTAGTTGAAAAAATTGATTGTAGAAATCTTATAAATGGATTATTTATATCAATTATGCATTGAATTTATCTTCTAGGGTTTTATTTAGAAGTTGTAAGGAAGAATGATTATTGAAAATCTTGTTTCTCTATTTGATTCCAATTACAATGTTTGCTTATTGAAATTGTGTTTGATTCTTCTAGTTGATTGATCACCTTCTAGATTGAATTGTAAACCCTAGTTTGAACTTGAAAAAGAAAATTTAAGCTTAGGCTGGTTTGAATAGCTTATTCAACAAATGGATGGACTGATTCGTGAATAGGAAACATAGATGTATACCTATTCATCCTAGTTTGTTCTAAATGCATTAATTGAAACATAAATTCACATAGACACATAGTCATTTGGTTAATCTTATTACAATTGCATGATTTTGTGTGAACCGTGTAATTGTCGTAAACCCAAGATTCGTAAACTTAAAAAATTGAGAGAGAAGGGAGACAATATATTCAATTGGATGGAATTGACAAATAAACCCTAGAGCTTTCTTATTTTTAATTGAAATCCTTATTTCCTTAGTTGTTTGATTTAATTCTTCTTTATTTCATACTTTCTACTAGATCATCGATTTATTTCAATAGAGTACAAATGTGTTAATTTAGGTACTTAACAGGTATCAAGTATAATCTTCGTAGGAACAAACTTTACTTCATCACTTTATCATTTGTAATGATATGTGTACTTGCACGTGAAATCATACTGACATTTGTCATGTATCTAGTGTTGGGAGCATTTCTTGACCAATTCTTTAGCATCTTGGAGGATTGTCGGTGTCCAGTAATATGCAACTAGGATTAACTTTTTTGCCAAAGTCCTTGGGCCATGGTGACTTTTGGATAAATTTTCATGCATTTCTTACAGGACATAGCTAGAATCAAATGGGGTAAGACATTTTAGTAGGGGTTGCAGGTATAACCTCTAGTATAAACGTCCATCCTCGAATTGATATCTAGCTATTGACAATGTGATTCTACGAGCCTTTTTTCACTTTGATAGGTTGCCTTCGAATATGTACAACACAAAAGAATCCGACTATTCTCGTGATCAACTTCCCTGATTTCTAGAAAATCTATGGCCCTTTCCTTCTAAATTTTCATGAGCAAAGTCTTGGATAGATGGTCATAAAGAGAAGAAGCTAGCTTAGATAGGGCATCAGTGACTTTATTTAGCAACATGGAAATTTTTTCCACCTGGTCGTTAAACTGACGTGACCCGAGATTGAATACGGAGCCAAGATTGCCCTGAAGACACAACTTCCTCAAGAACCACGTGATTAGAAACATCTATACAAAATAAAGTCATGGATTCACCCAAGAGGGTTCGGCCAAAACGCTCAAACAAGGAATTTGAAGAAACTAAAAATTAGCAACAAAGAAACAAGAAGAACAAACTCAAACTTGCAATTTAAACTCTTTGATTAAGAAATCAAGAATTTAAAGATGTCTATTCTTAGTAAGACTATAACCAATATATTCTGGTTGATAATCATTCTATAACTGATTTCAACCCGAGATATGGATCCATTGTCTATCATGAGACTATAACCAATAGTATTCTGGTTGATAATCACAGGAATCAATCTCACGAATACCCCAAGTGTTTGGAAGACAATTTAGAGAATTTTCTCACAAAAGTTTATTGAATGATAATGTATGAATGATTTGGTTGTAGGGGGAAAGGTTGTATTTAACGTGATAAATAGTCACAAACCCTACAATAAGTCCTACCAAAACTAAGAAACTAACTTGCCGTATGCAAACAAGTTTAGGATTGGTTCACAAGACTAAAATTAGGCTATGCCTAATTAACCAATTTCCAAATATAATTAAGAAAATCAGCCAACTAACGAACTCCTTGAAACAAGCTTAAAACAAGTACTAAACTAAATCCTAAATCAAATAGGATTTATTTGGCCAAATAGATGCTTGGCCGAGACTAAGGTTTCTAGAACTCTTCATAATACTCTTCGAGTCTTGGACTGTTGAAGCTTGAATCTTCATGGATTTGGACTTCTAAAACATGGATGGGCCTCTTGATTTGGGCTTGGATGAACACTTGGCTGCCACTTGAAAATCATAAGGCTTGTTGGTCCAAAATCTCTTTGACAAAGCCCAACATGGCTTGTTGTAGCTTTGTTACCCTTGATCTTGTGATTGGCCTGACTGAATGACTGGAACTAGAATTGGATCCACTCCTTGAGCTCTTTGAGCTTGTTCCACGACCCCATCACTTGTTCCTTGGCTCACGTGTGCATCATCTCCCCTTTTTAGATGATTTATCCTCGAATCGCTTTTTACATCAAAATTAAAAGGAAAAAGATCAATAACATTAAATGTTGCACAACGGTATACTCACCAGGAAGGAAAATCTTATAGGCATTATCATTGATCCTTTCCAACATTTGAAAAGGTCTATCTCCGCAGACATCCAGTTTAGATTTCCTTTTGTTCAGAAATCTCTCTTTTCGAAAATGTACCCAAACCCAATCTCCCGATTGGAAAAGTACATGTTTGTGACCCCTTATTAGCTTTTGTGCTTTATGTTGGTTCATTTTGAGCATTTGTTGCCTTACTTATTCATGGATGGACTTGATTAACTCAGTTCTTTTCTTCTTGTCAAAACTAGTTAGCTCCTTCACAGGCAAAGGAATCAAATCTGTAGCTGTTAGTGGACTAAAGCCACAAACAACTTAAACTGGAGAAAAACCAGTGGAAGAATGAATTGCATGATTATAAGAAAATTCTACAAATGGCAAACAAATCTTCGTATGTTTTCAAGTTTTTCTTTAGAACTGCATGCAACAAAGTTCTACCTCTAAAGTTCTATTGACCACTTCGGTTTGGCCTTTAGTTTGAGGGTGACATGCAGTAGAAAATAACAATTTAGTACCCAATTTACCCCATGAGACATGCCATAAATGACTCAAAAAGTTGACATCTGTATCACTAACTATGGTTTTAGGAATCCCACGCAAATGAACTTCTTTAGAGAACATTTCAGCAACATGCACAACATCCTTAGTTTTATTACATGGGATGAAATGTGCCATTTTGGAAAACCTATCCACTAACACAAAAATTGAATCACGATCCTTTAGAGTTCTTGGCAACCCTAAGAAAAAATCCATGGACACATCGAACCAAGAGTGACTCGGAACAGGTAAAGGCATGTAAAGACCATTTGGATTAACTTTGGACTTAGCTTTCATACAAGGCATTTAGCATGCATAAGTTCCACATATTTGCACATATTAGGTCAGAAAAAGTGTTCTTTAAGCATGTGTAATGTTTTAGTCACAACAAAATGATCCATTAGAAATGTCTCCCTCCTCTATGTGCTTTCCTAACAAGTAATTCACACAAAGGGCAATGAGAAATGTAAAATTTAATTTCACGAAAAAGATAACCTCCTTTCTAAAAAAATTTATTGAAGCCAGTTGACTTACATGCTTCAATCATGTTGGAGAAATCTTTTATATGGTCAAAACCAAGAAAATTAGTGTTTATTGTTGAAACTAAAGCATATTAACGACACAAAATTTAGCAACAACATTATCCTTTCCTTGCTTGTATAGTACAACTAAAGAAATATTTCAATAACTTCTAGCCAACATGCATGGGGTCGGTTTAAGTTACCTTGGCCCTTCAAAAATTGCATGGACTCATGGTCGATTTGATCTACAAATTCTTTAGACCACATACAGTGTTGCCAATTTTGCAAGGCTCGAACCAAAACATAGAGCTCTTTATCATATGTTGAGTAGTTCAACATAGCTCTGCTCAGCTTTTCACTGAAGTATGCAATTGGGTGTTATCTTCCATTAAGACAGCCACCTATACCATTAACAGAAGCATCACATTCTACTTCAAACGTATAGTGAAATCTGGTAAAAGTAAAATAGGAGTAGTAGACAACTTAACATTTAGCGTCTGAAAAGCACGCTCTTATGTCTCACCCCACTTAAGACCTACCTCTTTCTTTATTATATCAGTTAGAGGGACGGCTATAATGCTGAAATCTCTCACAAACCTGTGATAAAAACTTGTTAAATCTTGAAAACTTTGCACATCAGAAACATTAGAAGGACTCGGCCAACCATTATTGGCCTTAACCTTTTCTTTGTCTACTTCAATTCCCATAGCACTAACAATGATACCAAGAAAAAAAGAAACTTCATTCATGCAAAATGAGCACTTTTTTAGATTTGCATAAAGTTGTTCCTTTCTTAGAGTTTCAAGTACTTGACATATGTGCACAAGATGTTCATCTAAGGATTTGCTGTATATCAGAATATCTTCAAAATATACCACAACAAATTTCCCAATGAATGCACACAAAAATATGGTTAATTAATCTCATGAAAGTACTTGGTGCATTTGTTAAACCAAAAAGCATGACTGACCACTCATAAAGTCCATATTTGGTTTTAAATGCAGTTTTCCATTCAGTCCCTTCTTTCATGTAAAACTGGTGATATCCACTTTTTAAGTCAATTTTAGTGAAAATCGTAGAACCAAATAATTCGTCTAGCGTATCATCAAGTCAAGGAATAGGGTGGAAATACTTTATCATAATATGATTTACCACACGATGATATATATATGAACATATGCCATGACCCATCCTGCTTTGGCACCAAAATTACAGAATCGCATACGGACTCATGCTCTTTCACACGCGCCCTTGAGCCCTTAGCTCTTAGACTTACCTTTGAATTTTTTAGACTCTTCTAGATTGGTTCTATAAGTAGTTTTGTTAGGAGTAACTTTGCCTGAATCAAAGTTAATTTGGTGCTCAATACCCCTGATCAGTGGCAAGCCAGGGGGGAATCTTTTCTGGAAATATGTCCTTCTTAGAATTCCTACAAAAGAGATTTAAAAGATCTCGGCAAGGTCAGATCAAGTTCAGACTACAAAAAAATAACTTTCTTTTGAGTATAAGGAAAAGCACAGATAAATCCGAACTCATGGAATTTGGACCTCGTTAAACCCTACAAGGAAATTGGATTTCTTTTTCACTTCCTTGCCTTAGAACTTTTAGATTTAACCAATTCACCATTAGGGTTTTTGGGTTTTAGGGTTTCATTAGGAGTGTCCACTTTCTTACCCTTTTTCAATTTAGATTTTATCTTATAATATTCAACAAATGAGTTCTTGATGTACAATTGTTTCTTACTCACTTGATGAGAAAGAAGTCGTTTAAGCACAATCTTTTCGCCTTCTTTAAAGAATGTAAACTTATTTGTATAGCCATCATGGTTAGTGTGTTTATCAAATTGCTATGGTCTTCCTAATAGTAAGTGAATGACTTGCAGTGGGATAACATCTCACAAAATTTCATCCTTATATTTACCAATAGCTCCCAATAACACTAAAGCTTGTTTAGTTACTTTAACTTCACCACATTCATTAAGCACTGTAATTTATATGGACATGGATGTTATTGACAAGGGAAACTCAATTTATCGACCATTAACTTGCTAACAATATTGACACAACTACCACCATCTATTATCATACCACATGCATGATTTTGAATAGCACATTTAGTGAAGAAAATATTCTCATGTTATACCTCATTTTGGTCGTCCTTCGGTTGAGCATAAAGTGCCCTCAATATCACCATGGTGGGTATCTCAGAAATATCTTCTTGCTCATCATCACTAGGGCCCTCTAATTCTGGCATTGAGTCCTCTTCATCCTTGCTTTCTTCACTTACCACTTCATTTCCTTGCAAGAAAAGTGCATGCTTATTGGAGCATTCACATGGTGACATGCACCCAAACAATGATAACACTTAATATCATATGTGCATTTTGAAGTGTTTGAAAATTTACCTTTAACCAAGGAATCCATGGAACGTTTAGTTAGACAGGTCTATGTTTGGATTCATTAGTTTTAGGGTTAGTTCGTCTATTTTGAGTTGGATTAGGATGAGAAGGATTGTTAGAACAATTTCTATGCCAATTAGAAATCGAATCAACCCAAGATTTACTTCCATTTTTAAGTTGGCTTTCTACTTAAATTGCATTTTCGACCATGTCTTCTAATTCAATGTAATGATGCAACTCTAAAATGTTGGCAATTTCTTTATTGAGTCCACGCAAGAATCAAGCCATAGTGGCTTCACGATTGTCAAATACATTAGCTCTCATTAGACACCTTTGAAGCTCTTTATGACACTCTTCTATGGATTTATTTCCTTGCCTTAAAGTTTGCAATATTTGATGAAAATCATGATGATATACCGAAGGCACAAATCTTTTCCACAATGCAACTTTTAAGAATGTCCAATCATTTATTGGTGGTTCTCCCCACCTAACTCTACTAGTTTTAAATTGATCCTAACACTCTAAAGCATAATCACTAAATGTCAAGAAACTATTTCTAATTGTGCTTTGTTTCTTTTAGAGTAATTATGATAGTCAAATATAACTTCTACCTTTTTCTCCCATTTGAGATAGACATTAGGATCGAGATTGCCTTGAAAGGTAGGGATAGTCAATTTAATGTTACCAGTATTGTCATCAACCTTCCCACCATCCCGAACATGCTGGAAACTCCTTGTTCTTGCACCTATATCATACAATTCGTCATCAGATTCATAGTTATTGGAATCGTAACGGAGATACATACCTTGAGAGTTTACGAGAATCTGTGAGCATGAGGCTTTGTTCGGCTTGTGGGTTGAGTTGGCTCATGCCATCCCTTAGTTAATGTCTCAAGAAAGCATTGAATACTCTCAAGAGTTATGGCCATTTTGGTCACACGAGATTTCAAAGCATTAACCCTTGAACTCTCCCCTTCTTGAGACATCTTAAACCTACAAAAGAACCAAAAGAAACAAGGAATTTCAAGAATTAGGGTTACTAAAAATAAATACTCTTTGAAGGACCTCACGGCACTCCCTTAGCATAAATGCTCAGATTTTAAGAGGTCACAATTTCACTCGTGTTTCATTCAATTTCAAGGCTTTTCCCCTTTAATGAACACACCACTCTTGCCTTTTTCCTCTCATATAAATTTTCCTCAAAGTCTTTCACAGACTTGACAAGTACACAGAAAGAATAATATAGATAATTACTAACACATTAGAACACAATTAGTAACTTTAGACTATTGACGTAAAGAAATAACAAAGTATGGTGGATCAATTTAACAAAGAATGCACACAAAACACTTTCAGAAGCTAATAAAAGAGAAGTGACTTGGAAAAAAGAAATGAAGTGGCTTAGACAAATCTTTTTTGTTGATAACTTCAGACCAATCAATTGGATTTTTAGCTAAAACAGGATTTTTGGGAATAAGAAATTCATTTTTTTGGCTAATTTGACAAATTCACTCTTTTTTTTATTTTTTATAGAGACTTCTTAATTAGTTACCCATAGGTGCTATATTTGTGTTCTAATGGATTTGAATCATATTTTGAATCAATCTATATTGATTGACTGCCTCCATTATGTTGTACAAAGATTGGTGATTAGTAGTAGAAGGGAATCGTAAAATCTTGATAACCCCTCTACCCTTAGAATATTTCCTTGAATCCTAGATGCAAGGATTTACAATCTTTTTGAAAACCCTACACGAATGCCTCGAATCAAATAAGTATCAATGGCCCCTTTCCTATACTCAAACAAAGAGTAGGGTTTGGAAAATTACCTGATGTGTACGAAGAGACAGTGGTTTTGGAATTTCACACTTTTTTAGGACAGTACACTATTGTATGAATTTAGTAGCCTCAAATAAAGACTGGAACACAAAAATTGTTGAACACAAGAATGCCATGCATTAGACAAACAATCGTGAAGGACAACCCCGATCGGCTAGGAACATACAGGAGCATATGGATATTGGAAAAATCACAGCAATTACACGGCACAAAATAGCAAGAATAAGGCTGAAATTTCGAGAACAAGCATAAGAACAAGAACTAGACAAGTGCAATGTTTTTTTTTTTTTTAATCAAAGAAAAGAAAAAAAAAACTTGAAAATAGCAAGAAACAATTTTAATGGTCGTATGATGTAATTTAGGGAACCAAATCTCTGACCACTTTGATATGAACCCCGTAGTTAAGCTGACGAGACCTGAGATTGAATGCAGAACCAAGATCGCCCTGAAGACACAACTTCCACAAGAATCACGTGATTAGAGAACAAAATAAAGTCTTGGATTCACCCAAGAGGGTTTGGCCAAAATGCTCAGACAAGGAACACAAAGAGACAAAAAATTAGGAACAAAGAAACAAGACGAACAAACTCTGACTTAACGGATTTAAACCCTTTGATTTAGAAATCAAGAATTTAAATGTCTATTCTTGACTATATGAGATATCAATCCGTTGTCTATAACAAGACTAGAACCAATAGTTTCTAGTTGGATCTTTTAATCACAAGAATCAATGTCACGAATACCCCAAGTCTTTGGAAGAAAATTTGGAGAATTTTCTCACAAGTTTATTGAATAATAATGCATGAATGTTTCGGCTGTAAGGGTGGTATGTTTAATGTGAAAACTAGCCACAAACTGTACAAGAAGTCCTACCAACACTAGGACACTAACTTGCCAAATCCAAACAATTTTAGGATTGGCTCACAAGACTAAAAATAGTTATGCCTAAATTAACCCAAGACTAATTTTTGAATATAATTAAGAAAATCAATCAACTAAGAAAATCCTTGAGACAAGCTTAAAAAAATTGCTAAACTAAATCCTAAATCAAATAGGATGTGAATTGGCCGAATAGATGCTTGGCCGAGACTAGGGTTTCTAGAACCCTTCACGATATACTTCGAGTCTTGCACTGTTCGAGCTTGAATCTTCTTGGATTTGGACTACTAAAATATTGACGGGCATCTTAACTTGATTGGATGAACTTTTGGCTGCCAGTAATACATGAAAATAGTAAGGCTTGTTGGTCCAAAATCTCCTTGACAAAGCCCAAGATGGCTTGTTGCAACTCCTTAACCCTTGATCTTGTGATTGGCCCGACTAGAATGACTGGATCTAGAATTGGATCCACTCTTTGAGCTCCTTGAACTTGTTCCATGACCCCATCACTTGTTCCTTGGCTCACGTGTGTATCGCTGCGTCTTGCAAAACCTTGCAGACTTAATATATGAGGTGTTTCACCCCATGGATTCTTTCATCAGAACTGAACTAACAACCAGATCGCCATGCCGATAAGTATAGGAATAACATTTTCTTGGCAGCTAGAGTTGTAATCTGTGAGATTTCTTGCAAGTATGAGTTTAAATCTGAGAAAGCCTTCTTATAGTCTTCCATTCATTGGAAGCCTTCCACCTTTTTAGACCTACTAAGAAGTGTAAACTTCTTTCTATAGACTTCAATAGGAATCTATTCAAGGCTTCTACTCTTCTTATGAGCCTCCGTAATTTCATTTTTAACTTGGTGGATGATTTCGTATGAAGGATTACTTTTATTTTATTCGTATAGGGTTCAATCCCTCGTTCACAAAGCCAAAAATTTTGTAAAGCTATTCCAAAAGTACACTTGTTTTGATTTAGCCTTATTTGTGAGCATTTTAGCACTGCAAACATTTCCTTCAAGTCGAATATTAGATCAGTAGCTTGTGGCTTTTAACTAACAGGTCATCAATGTAAACTTTCATGTACTTCTTGATCTGAGCTTTGAAAAGCTTATCCACCAATATTTGGTAAGTTGCTCCCATATTGTTAAGAGCAAAAGGCATAGTGACATAGCAAGATTCTCCTACCAGTGATAATGGAGTTTTTTTTCTCATCGGGCTGGTAAAGATAAATTTAGTGGTACCCTCTGTATGCATCTAGAAAATATAAAAATTCAAATCCAATTATGGAATCTACCTTAACATTAATTCTATTAGAAGATATGAGTATTTTGGACAAGCCTTAATGAGATTGTTTCATAAAGTCAATGCATACTCTAGGATCTCTATTTGATTCGAGCACCAAGACTGGGTTGGCTAACCAGATTGGATAACGTACTTCTTTGGAAAACCCTAAAGACACCAACTTTTCCATTTCTTTATCGATGATTTTGCTCATTTCTAGAGAAAAATATCTCTTTTTCTGTTTAACTGGCTCGTAGGTTGTGCTCACACCAATTATGCTCCTGTATGTTCCTGGCATATCGTCTGTGGACCAGGAAAATAGTTCCATATTATCTTGTAAATGAGTAACCAATTTTGCTTTTAATAGACAGGCCATTTGGGTTCCTATCCTTATTTTCCTTTTTGGGTGTTGGTGATCCAGCTCGACTAGTTCTATCTCTTTATTCGGGCTGATTTTCTTTTGATCTAACCTCATGTATGTGAGTTGTAAGTCGTGCACCATGAGCACTGAATTGCTATTGGTTTCAAGGGAAGTTACATAGTATAATCAAAAAAAGTTTAAGCTAGGTCTTCTGAATGTCTAGATTACATTGTAGGAGGATTCATCTTTAATCGCCAAGAAATTTATAGTTTTCATTGCTCGGGTAGGATCTTTCCCTAGAGTTACCTTGAGCTTAATCTACCTTTCAAGGATTACAGACACCCCAGAGAATCCTGCTTGCGGCGTGCATACTGGTTCAAGATCCTCCATCTTAAACTTCATGTTGAGAAAATCCTTGTGGAAAATTATATTCACCCTGCTACCGTTGTCTACATACACTATGTTCATTTTGTAGTTTTCAATAATCATGCTCACAACAATGCTGTTGTCATGGGAAAGTAGCGTGCAACTTCATCCTCAAACAAAAAAGTCAAAGATTTTGTTTTCTTTAGCCTCTTATTGTCATTATCCTAGCTAGGACCAGCCTGTAAATAAATCATCCAATCTGACTTAGTATCCTTACCTGTTGGTCCATCTACAATGACATTAATTTCACCTGCCACATTATCTACATCCTGAAAGTGATGATTTTGAAACTAAATCCATGTCATGAAGAATCTCAACACTGAAATAATTGACTAAAATGAAAAGATGTAATTCAAGCAGAATTAAATGTACTTTCAATACATGAGAATTTTGAACCTGTAGTCTAACACCTAAAGGTGCAAAGTTGGTAAGGTACAACTAGGTATTTATGTAAAAATGAAATGAGAAAAATAAAATTGTGCAATGTAAAGGGCACTGATAACTGTAGTAAATAGTGTTTTTCATATATAAATCCATAGTATTTTGATAGTTTTTCCCAATTTAAGTGTTTTTATGTGTGCTTTTCTTTGATTTAGTCTATAGGATTAATCTTTCATATAATGTCGGTGTAAAAAATTTTCTACACCATCAAGTGTTGATGCATGACACGTGCAAAAGTAATATTTGAAATTAAACAATACATGAGGCATGCATTCATACTCGATGGTGTAAAAAAAATTCTACACAGACAGTGTATGAAAGATTAATCCAATTAGTGTTTGTATATGCATAAGAATAAATTAGCATTCATCAGGCTAGTAGTATTTCTTTGCTATTGATGATATATTTTGCTACTTATTAATTTTTGGTGTTTATTGTAGTTTAGTATTACAAATACATACAAGCTAATAGAACCAAATAGTAACGGACCCAAGTGTATAAAGATAAGATTTCAAGAAGTCTAACACTACAAGGTTGGGTCCGCGGTATCATTCCAAAGGAGCCAAATCCAATGCAATCATGGTGGCTAATTCCCGTTGTTCAAGCAAGATTTGAACCATGTTATCATTTTCAAAGAAGACAAATCCCATACCGCGATCCAAATGAATCCATTAAAAAAACAATAGGCCAATTTTGTATTAGTTAGGTGAAATTTGTATTATACACCTATAGAGTACAACAAAACCTAATAGTAGATAGTGTAGTTGGTAGGCTTAGTTTAACTTTAGTTTAGTTTCCAAGTTACTTCAATTTTTAGTATAAATTTCAGATTTTTGAATATTAATCTGTTAGTTTAATTTATTGCAATAGCTTTCTGTATGGCTAGTTTAAATTATTAGGCTTTCTTTAGTTTTCTTTAGTTATAAAAGCCCCTAGTTTTGAAGTTCAATTTCTTGCTTTCCAAGTATGCTTAGGTTTAACTTTATTTATGTATTTATACTTCTTAGTTTAATTGTGTAGCTAAATACCTCTTGGATTGGACTAAGAAAATGTAATTTCCACCTATGTGCAGGTAGTTTCAAGTGGATGTGCATGAAGTGGTGGATAATTAGGTATAAATGGTGTTTTGAGAGTTAAGTGAGGGGAGACGGGAAATCCTTGAACTTATTTCGTGAGTTTAGCACTAGATACGACAGTTTTATGTTACTCCTAGACCAAACATTTACTAGAATAAGGAGAGTGGTAGTCAGGCCAAGATACCATTTTTCTTAGTTGGTTCGTGTAACTCCATAATGAATCAATTATCAGGCCAAGGTTATCACTTTACAGTTGGGAGTGAGCCCCTAATTAGACTCGTTGATTAGACAACCTATTGGAATAACAACCATATGGTATATAGACCATTCCTGACTTGGTCCGCCTTTACTTCATATTGTTAGTTAATTACTTTTGCTTGCTAATTGTTTACTCAATTTACTTGTTAATTAATTATTTGGCTCCTTTGGAAATGATATTGTGGTTTGAACCTTGGAGTGTTAGATTCTTGAAATCTTCTCTTTTTGCACATTGCTCCTCACTCTTTGGTTCTACTAACTTGTAGCCATTTGTATTATTAACCTACAATAAACACCAAAAATTAATAAGTACCAAAATGTATCACAAATAGCAAAGAAATACTACTATAAAGCTAATATTACTCTAATGCAAATAGCAAAGAAATACTACTATAAAGCTAATATTACTTTAATGCATATAAAAATACTATAATTAAGACAAGATCAAAGAAAAACAAAGATAAAAACACTTCAACCAGGAAAACACTATCAAAATAATATGGTTTTTATAGATGAAATAACTCTATTTATTATAGTTGTCACACCTCCAACCTAGTACTTGTTTTGCTAGTCCGAGCAAAACAAGAAAGAAAAGAACTAAAAACATAGTAACAAAAAGCATCACCAGATAGCACATTACAAAAACTGATAATTTTATGTACTTTGGACCAATTGGTACCCTTCCAAAGACCTCAAAAAACATATGAGGTTTGAAGCATTCAAATATTGATTCTAGCAATTCATTTGTTCAACAAGCTATTCAATTACCAATAAAATCTTTAAAATACTAGCCATTGTTCTTAATCAAAAAGGTGTTATAAAAGAAAGCTTGACTTATGCAAACAAATTTTACTTCAATCGAAAGAACCAAAAGTTAACCAAGTATTCTTGAATAGCCACATGGAAATGGAAAGATCATTACAACTCTACCTAGAAAGAAAATGCCACACAAGGAAGCATTAATTTAGTTAGGATCATTTAATTCGATAATATTGATGAATTGTACACAACATCTCACCCCCAGCTTATTACATACTCTCACCTAGTGGCATATTTTAAAGACAAGTAAATTACTTCTATTTGTTTTATTTAACTATTCTAATTACTGTTTGAAGGCACGATATTTGTGATGCCGATTCCTTTACTAGCCTTATTTCCAAAAGAATGTATATATATTACTTTTTGAGTAATAAGCAACCTAATCCAAGGAAGAGTAATAAAATGCATCCAAAATAATATCGTAAATTAAACACCCATAAGATAGATCTAACACTTTCAAAATATAAAATATACAAATTGTCTAATCATTTTGAACCATTTAAATGTTTTTCTAAAACAAATACTCGACAACAACTAGTAGTTTTGAGTATAAGATATTTCAAATAAACCATTTTCATAACCAGTGATACTATTTTTTTTTTTTACTTCAGCAACATCCAGCTTTTGAATTTTTTTTTTTCACAAAAGACCTAACACATCATACAACTAAAACTAGAAAGGACCAATAAAATTCTACAAGTTATATGCTACTATAAAGTCAAATTAATATTATCAAGCACCAATTTGATTCTTTTACCATCCAATCACCAAAAACAATTATTCACAAAAGCAAAAACATTCTCCCAAAAAAAAAAAAAAAAAAAAAAACAAACACAATTCAATAATACGCCACTACATTTTTCATATTATTTAAAATGAGTTACCAACATCCTACCATCATCCAAAAGAAAGAAAATATAAGCAATACTGTTGAAAGCATATAAAAACACAACCAAAGTGAAATCTTGCCAAATCAGCCCAAGGACTTCACTCTTAAATCCAGGCAACAAACACATTTTTACACATGAGGTAACCTTGCCAAACCTGCCCAATGGTTTTTTCCAAACACAAAAACAAAATATAAACCAACATCCAAATAACTAAGGAATAGTCAAGCAAATCCAAGTAGCGTCATATAAGCATCAATGAAAATAAATCTACTTGTCATCAACAAGAGAATAAACTACTTGGCCTCAACTAATTATCCATGCAAGATAAAATTAAATCTAACAATCCATCCAAATCAAATTAAAAGTATCAGATCTAAGCAATTAAGGAAATGAAAAGGAAATTGTCTCGTCACTCAATCTCAACTAAAGTAGGGGAAAGCAATAAGCAAGAAATAGGGGTAAGGGTCTTCTCAATGTTGGCAAGCTATCCATTCTCCTCGTCCTCTCCATTTTCATCATTGTCTATGCTACAGATAGAGATCAATCAATACAAAAAAAAAGTTAAAAAAAATTTCACACAAATCCTTTAAACTCTATCCTTACACCCGCAAGTATACAAGTGATAATAGCATAGGATGAGCGGGTATTGTTCCCACGAGGATTGCTTGTTGACACATACCAAGATTTAAAGGCCATTGTATAGTTAGACAAACCAATAAATTAAGGTTATCTAGGCTAGACAATTCAAGCACACAAGTAAACTTAAAGACAATTTTAACTACTAAGAACAAGAAAATAAAGCAAGCAATTTCTACTCTAATAAGCAAGTAAACAATTAATTAAAGGACTAACTAATCTGTTCTAATGAAAATAAGCAAATTGAAGTATTTCAAAATCAACTAAGTTATCCAAAGTAAAGAAGAATTAAAGAGTAAGTAATCGTATATTGGCTAATGCAAACAATAAGAAAGCATAAAAATAAGGAAACTTCCATTTTTTCTACTAAATTAAAACTAGTGAAATTTTGAAAATATAAATAATTTAAACTAAATATTTTTGGAATATTGATTTAATATAAAAAGCCCACGAAGAAAATTACTTGAAATTAAAATAAGGAAATGAAATTCTAAGTTAGAAATCACTAAATTGTCAAGAACCCTAAGTAAACTTGGATTGGAAGTAACTAAACTTTGAAGAAATTTAACTAGAAAGCAAGTAAAAATTATATCTACTTGAAACTAATGATTAACCCAGAAAGATTATCTAATCAAATTTAAAAATCTCTAGGAATTTAAAGCAAGCTCAAATAGAAATTAAAAGAGAACTTTAATTAAAAAGAAGCTTGAGTTCTAAGTAAAACTACAACTAAACTAATCTAAAGCTAACAATGTGTAGCTATACTACCACTATGTGTACTCATTTGTCCTACAAGAAAGTATTTGGAGAATTGTTAATCAAAATTACAAGATTGCCCTATACATTAGGCAAACACGCTTTGATGTCATGACACCGAATAGTTGGTATCGTGACATCGAGCTGAAAATTGAACTTCAAACTTTGGCCTCAATTTCCCGACATCAACTGTTTGGTGTCATGATATCGAGCTTTATTTAGATCATGTCTTCAATCTTCATTAAATTGCACTTTGCTCAGTTACTTGAAAACTTGAATTTCATTTGCTAAATTCTTCTCATGCAAAACAATTAGCAAAATAAGTTATTCTAATTAACCTCAAAATTAACAAAAGTTCATACTAATAACTAAATATTTAAAAGTAAAGCTAATACAAAACAAAATAAGCACACTTAGATCAAAACACTCAATTAAACACCAAAAATACAGGTTAAACTATTCAAAAGATATAGTTTAAAGATAAAATAAATCCAATTTACAAGATGTTTAGTTATCATACCCCAAAACTTAGCGTTTTGCTAGTCCCGAACAAAACAAGAAATAAAAAGGACTTTACTAAATAACCAAACAAACACACCACCAAAGTTGATGAACAAAAGATGAACAATGAATGTACTGATGAACAATAAGGAAATCTCTCAAGGGACCTCAAATACCATATGACAATTGGACCATTTCAACTAGTCACTCCAAGTTTCCAGGCTTCTTAAAATCACAAGTTAAAATGCTGCACAAAATTTCAAATTACTAAGCATTAACCATTCTCAAAAGGTTTTCAAAAAGAAAGTTATATTTATTCAAAACATAATCTTTTCTCAAATCACAAGTATTAAAACATTGTTCAACAATCCCGACAAGGTCGCATGGAAATAGAAGTTCATTAGGAGTCTACATACATGCACATGTTACATAATTTGGAAACATTAATCTATTAAGGAATGAATAATATGATATCAATGATAATATTACAAACATTCTCCCTTCGACATGTTGGTATTCTAAAACATAATTCGTAATGGCTTAATTCGGAGAAACAACATAGGTACATGCTGGAATCCCATACTCGTCTTATTCCTAAATGCAAAATTTTTTTTGCGAGGCCCTAAACCAAGGAAGTGGAGTAAAATGTAACTATGATTAATACGTAGTACCAATCATTCGCAAATTAGAATAACATTCCCTATGGAAACACACAAAATGTCTTAAATCCCTCCTATTCCTTTTAAACCAATTTTTTTGAAAGATAAATCAACCAGCAACGTAATATTTATGATTTCATCAAGAATAATATTTTGAATGAATATCATCCAAAATTTTAGTCCTACATTTTGAAAATGGTAATACCAAGTTTTTAAAGTTCTTGATTTGCAAAAGAACTACTCACACACACTTAAATGCATGGAATGTCCAATACAAATAGTTCAATTTTATGATATTACAAGTACAATATCATCATCGAGTACCAAATTGATTGAATTTCCATCGAAATTCATGATCATCAAACACTAACATGCAAACACAAAAGGACCATTCTCAATACAAGTAACAAACACCCCTAAAATTGACACTTCTATTCACTTGATGAGTAAAAGTCATCCATCTACTCAACCTAAAGTCAACAAACAAAAACTGACATACAATCAAACTCAAAGCCATAATAACGTAATCTAAAGTAAAATGTAATCAAAAGAAGTCACTAAGAGCAAAATTAAGCTAAAAACCAAGTAGACATCCATTGATGCTCACAAAAGTCAATCTAATCACTTAAACATCCCAAATAGAATACTTGGCATCAGCCTAAGGCCCTTAGTCACTATCACAACTCAAATAAGTAAACCACTAGAGGCATAAAAAGCTCAAAAACCAAGCTTCATCAATAAAGTTCAAAGTGATCAAACCCTAATTCAAGCATCAATAATAATACGTACTTGGCATCAGTTTAATGCCCTTAGCCAAGATATTCCAAAGAAAATTTTTGAACTACATTATCTAAAGCAATAAACAAACATAATAAAATTCTAAAAGTGACTAAACAAGTGAAAGTAAAAAGCAATTTTCAAATCCATCTAAGTTCATAAACTAAAGTCAGGTAAGAGCATTGTTGTGAGTGGTGTCTTTGCAAAATATTCATTCTTCATCCTTTACTGCATTGTGGTTCTGTTCCATCTCATATTCTTTCCTATCTTCTATCCACTATGCTAGATCTCCTCAAAATCTTCATCTTAGGCTCCACCAATATCGCCTGCTTATTGTGATTCTCCTTGATGTGATGGTCCCTTGGGTAATGTGTAGCAGGCATGACTATGAGATGGACCATAATGCCAAGCTGGAGATGGTCTTGGTTGAGTCCAAGTGCTCAGCGATGTGACCTTGAGAGCTTTACCAATGACAGGAAAATTGTTGTGGAGAACACAATGGTTATACATCCAACATCCATGAAGCTCGTTGTGTTCTTCATCAGTGCTTGGTGAATTGAATACAGAATCTACTCGCATGGGAATGTAAGATGAGGCAATGCTCTTAGGGGAGGTGGTGGTGGCATATGGGCTCATTCGGGCTATTGATATCTCTCAGATTCTCGGACCATCTTGTAAACATAATATTTATTGATTCGACCTCTTGGATGGGTCTGTGGCTTTCCAGGATTGATAGGAACTCCTATACTAATACATAAATGGGTTATTAAATTGGGTGCACAAAAGAAAGGTTCTCGAATTTGTCGCTATCTAGGAACCCTTGTCTGATCAATCCACCTACATTCAAAGGCATCCTTGCAAGAATAGCATAAAAAAGACATACCTTATCTCATAAATTATAACTCATATACTTTGATCCCTAAATTCCACAACTGATGAAATAAAGCCACAATTTAGCAATTAAGATAAACCGCTGCGAGGAAATTTAACCTCCACAGTTCCTGCGCATCCATAACCTAGTTAATATTACAAGAGCACAAAGCATTTTTAGTAGCCACCATATCTTTGGTTTTGACATTTAGGAACTCCCGATATTCCACACTTGATCAACAGATGGTGTACTAAAATACACATTGATCTTTTCAGCACTGAAATCCACCAATACATCTCTAACTCTCACATTCCCATCTTCAAACTCACACACATTGGAAGGAAACTCTTTAGCCAAATTTGTATACCCCAGTGCAACCTCTTGATCAAAACTTTGCCAGTTCCTACCCCTATGTTTTGTTTCCAATTCCTTTCCTACCCCCTCAAAGCCCCTCCAATGGATAGACAAGTCAAACCCGCTTTCCTTAATGACCTTATGCTTGTCATTTGTGCGGAATAAATCACGAGCTCTGTCACTAGTAAATTGGGGTTCTACAACCAGTTTATTTTGCTCCATTGGTTCACCACGTGCTATTTCCCTGCTAGTTCCTTCCCCCATTTTCTTCTTCTTGGAAGTCTTCCTTCTACCTCTACCCCTACCTCTTCTTCCACTATCATAAACCTCTCTTGTCATTTGTTCAATTAATCTCAACAACAAACAATTAAAAACATTTTGCAAATGATATACCAACTTATACAAACAAATCAAATATAATCAACCACAAACAACAATTCACCAAAAATTCACAGAACAAGAATTTTCCAAACCAAATAACAAAAAATCCACCACAAGAAATAAACCCACAAAATTCACAGACAAATTAGCATAAAAGATTCACAAGAATTTCAACCCCAATAGAATTTCCAAAACAATCAACCACAATTTCTTGAAACAAATGAAAATTGGAGTATATTACACGATTACTTGAAGAAAAGCCCGCTAGGATTAGTTGAACAAAACCCTTGAACTTGAGAAATTCATCCTTGAGAAGCCCTTCTTGAAATTAAATGATGAAGAGGATGATTTGTTGTGGTGAATTATTGTGAGTTTTTGGTGGATTATTAGGATAAAAATGAAGAATTGGAGAATTGAAGGAGATAGGGTTTGTTGGGGTTTCGGGAATTTAGAGATTTGAGTGAAGAAGAAGAGAAGAAGTCGACTAAAATTGTATTCTGTCTGCTCTCTAGTATTGCACATCAAAAACCATGTGCCTTCCACATGCGTCTCGATGTTTGATATCAAGTTTTTGATGTCGTGACATCAAATGACACATGTGCCCCTCACGTGTTCAATGTTGCGACATCAAAATAGGGTTGAATTTTAGGTCTATCTGGAAGAATGAGTTTGGTGTAGCGACACCTATTGTGTCGGCTTGACCTTTCATAAGTGGAGACAGAATAAAATGTCCATAATAAAGACGTTTACTGTCTGTTCTTGATTCAACACACTTCCACTGTAGTGTCCAAGTATTTGATGTCGCAACGTCAAACTGATTCTTCTGTAAAGATCATTTTCAACACTTAGCCAATTTTTCCAGATTCTTTCTCACTTCGCCTCGATTCTTTTCTCCACCTACAAACATAAAAAACACAAGTATTAGAATCCCATTTTACTTCAATCTTTAGCACAATTTATTCAAATTAAAAGAAAAATTTCCAAACTAAAATAACCTAAAAACAAACCAAATCGCACCAAATCAAATTTAAACATAAACAAACACCAAAATTAAACAGAAAAAGGAATTTAAAGCTTGGGTTGCCTTCCAATAAGCACTCTTTCATAATCATTAGCTTGTCTATGGCAAGTTTTGATCATATAAAGCAATCAGGTTGGTTGGGTACCCTTTTCCTTTTGGTTTCCACGGAAAGATCTTGATTCCCTTCTTCTCATTGAATAAAACTTTATTCTTGGCTCTCCTATGGACCATTCCATTTTTCAAAACATTTGTCAACTCTAGTGGACCTATTATCACTCCAATTTGTTTCTCAAATTACTTTCTCTTCTTTTTGTGAATTTTACTGCTTTTGACATTCGCAATATTCTCCGAATTCTTTGCAATAATCTCCTGATCCTTTTTCACATCATAATCATCATCGAGTGGTTTTTCTTCCAAGTCATTTTTCAAATTTTTCTTTGCTTCATCTACCTCTTTGAGTGATTTTCATTCTTTGACCTTGAATGGCTTTCATGAAATGTCAATANCCATTTGACCCATCTATGAGGAAATGAAGGGAATTAATGGAATGGTTAACACAATATTCTTCAAAAATGGGAACATTATAATTATAATAAAAAATATTAAATTCAACTAATTCATTTTCAACTTGTAAAGTCAACTTCCCTTTATTAACATCAATCAATACATGTGTGGTTGACAAGAAAGGCCTTCCCAATATTAATGGAATCTTACTATCTTCGCCGGTGTCTAACACTAAGAAATCAACCGAGAACACCAATTTGTCAACTTGAACCAACATGTCCTGTAATAAGCCATGTGGCTTTCTCTCAGACAAGTTTGCTAGCTGGAGTGTGGTTTGAGTCGGCTTAGAATTTGTAATCCCTAACTTGTCATAGATGGCCTTAGGCATAACATTGATGCTTGCCCCTAATTCACATACTGAAAGGTGCAATGTATGAACCCCAATGTTCACTGGTAAAATGAAACTACCGGGATTTTTTAAGCAATTTTCTTTGCACAATTGCACTCACACATTTAGCATTCAAACACATCTTTTAATCATCGTCCCACTTTCTCTTCTTAGCTATAATCTCTCTCTTAAAATGAGAATATTGGGGTATATTTGTGAGTGCTTCAAGCAAGGAATGTTAATTTGGAGGTTCTTGAACACCTCAATGAACTTGTTGAATTGCTTCTCTTTGTCCTCTTTCCTTGGGCCAATTAATCGTTAGGGAAATGGTACTATAATCGAAGGGTATAGTTTCAAGGGTTCCTCTAATTGCTTATTTTTCCTTCCTTTCTTCTTTAACACTTGAAATTCATCCTCATCCTTATTTTTTCATTCATGACAATTAATTTCACCTTGAACTTCAACCACTTTTGACTTTTGCTTCTCATTTTTCTCACCAACTTCAAGATTGTCACTCTTTACCATCAACTTCCTTCCACTCCTCAAAGTTGTAGTATTACATTATTCCCTTTCATTTGGCTCATTTTGTTGTCTAACCAATTGCCTCATTTGAATCTCCTAATATTTCCTTGTCATAACTCTCAAATTCTCATACTCCCTCCTTTGGTTCTCCATCTCTCTCCTTTGGTTTTCAATCTGTCTTCTTCGATTTTCAATTTCTTTTCTTTCAATCTCATTTTTCCTCCTCAATTTATCACACTACATTTGGAATTCATCACATTCTCTATGAAATTTTTTATTGTAATTCAAAGGTGGAGGAGGGTTATGTTGTTGATATTGAGCCCTTGTTTGGTTGTTACAAGAAGGAGGATTTGATTGAGGTGGATAAGAGTTGACTTAAAAATTTCTTTGGTGGGGAAGAAGTTGAGGCTTGGTTTCGGAAGTTTTGTAGTTGAGGATTATGTTGACAGGGAGAGGTTTTGTTGGTTGTTAGGATTGCACCAAGAGAAGTTTGGGTAATTCTTCCATAATGGGTTGTAGGTATTTCCATGAACTCCTGGAGGATTCCTTGGAGATGAAGAGTGATTGGATATGTAATTAAGTTGCTCACTTGAAGCAAAAGGAATCTCTACATTGCCTTTTTGTGTCCACCACCAAAAAAGTTACAAACAAGAGGTATTTGTGGAGAAGTAGCCACGACATTCACAGTATTTCATATCCCAAAATTCTCCGAAGCTCTTGTGAATTTATTCATGACATTCATAAGTATACCTTGTTGACCAACAAATGAATCAGTTAAGTTCAAATGAGCATTGGCTTGATCATGTTGTTGAGCCACTAGTTGAGCAATAGGACCATAAGAGTAATAGTTAGATACCATCTTATTAAGTAGTGCTTTCCTCCGATGTTTTAAAGAATATTGAACCATTCGTGGATGCATCAACAATTGATTTGTTCTCTTGAGTCATGCCATTATAAAATTTTTGGATGTGCAACCAAAAAGGAATAACGTGATGTGGCCATTTTCTAAATAACTGTTTGAATCATTCCCATGCCTCGCTAATACCTTCACCCATATACTGCTTGAATGACGTGATCTCATTTTGAAGTTTGGCGTTCCTTGAGGGAGGAAATCAATATTTGGCCAATAATTCTTGGGACAATTGATTCTAAGTTGTAAACATCCGTTGAGCATACTGCAACCAAGCTTTTGCTTATCCATCATTGAGAAAGGAAAACTCACATGCTCACACATTCCATATAAACTTCATCAAATTTAAATGTATCTAAAACTTATTCAAAGTTCATCAAGTTCATGCATGGATCCTCGTTAAGATCTCTACCAAATATCGCATGAGCTTACAACATTTGTATAAGAGTGGGCTTGATTTCAAAATTATTCGCTTGCACTGACATACGTGCAATGATGGAAGTACACCATCTAAATTATGCATTGCATAGTCTCTAAGAGGACAACCATTATCATGAAATTTATTAACATTATTCTCATATCCTCCATTGAAGTTAGCTTCTATGCCATGATTTCCAATCCCCTGTACTTGATTATTATTACCATTATTACCCAAATTCTCATTCAACATTCTCAAATTTTGTTGAGGATTCTACATTTGAATTTATGTTCAGCTTTCTAACTCTTGTTGCACTCTTTTTACCTTTCGAATTTCCCTTAATTCCTTCTCTTTTTCATTGTCTAAACAAATTGAAGGCTCTTTTTCTCTTTTAACTATGCACAACAAAGAGAAATTCAATCAATTAGTCAGAAGTGCCACTTCAATTCACAAACAAGAACTAATAATATAAACAATTAAAAACTACTAACTAAGAACTAAGATTAACTACTAAAAATAAAAAATGTCCACATGACCCTTAAAGCTCTCAATATTGCCAAAATACCAAGAACAATCCCTGGAAACGACGCAAAAAACACGTTCGTGCTACGGATAGAGATCAATCAATACTAAAACAAGTAACAAAAAATTCCACACAAATCCTTTAAGCTTTATCCTCATGCTCGCAAGTATACGGGATGGGTAATAGCATAGATGAGCGTGTATCGTTCCTACGAGGATTGCTTGTTGAAAAATACCAAGATTTAAAGCCCATTGTGTAGTTAGACAAACAAATAAATTTCCTAAGGTAATCCAACCTAGACAACTCAAGCAAAGAAGTAGACTTATGGACAATTTTAAATACTAAGAACAAGGAAATTAAGTAAGGAATTTATACTCTAATTAAGCAAGTAAACAATTAATTAAAGGACTAACTAATCTATTCTAATGAAAACAATTAAATTACTGCTTAATAAACTAAATTAACTAAAGCAAAGCAAGAATTAAAGAGTAAGTAATCCTATATCGACTAACGAAAGCAATAAGAAAGTATGAAAATAAGAGAATTTCTATTTTTTTCTACTAAAATAAAACTATTGAAATTTTGCAAAGAGAACAAATTTAAACTAAATATTTTTGGATTTTTGATTAATAAAAGAAAGCCCACTAAGAAAATTACTTGAAATTAAAACAAGGAAATGAAATTCTAAGCCAGAATCACTAAATTATCAAGAACCCTAAGGATGCTTGGAATGGAAATAGCTAGATATTCAAGAAATTCAACTAGAAAGCAAGTAAAAATTAGTATCTATTTGAAGCTAATGATTAACTCAATAAGGTTATCAAATATAAAAATTAAAACTTGCAAGGAATTTAAAGCAAGATCTAAGAGAAATTAATAGAGAATTTTGATTTAAAAGAAGCTTGAGTTCTAAGTAAAACTACTACTGGACTAATCTAAAACTAACTACACTACCACTATATGTACTTTATTGTCCTACAAGAGAGTCTTGGGAGAACTGTCAATCAAAATTACAAGATTGCCCTATACATTAGGCAAATACACTTCAATGTTGTGTGTGACACCAAATAGTTGGTGTCGCAACACCGATTAGTTGGTGTCCCGACATCGAGCTGAAAATTGAACTTCACACTTCCGTCTTGATGTCACAACATTAACTATTTGCTGCCGCGACATCGAGCTCTTTTCAGCTCATGTCTTCATTCTTTATTAAATTGCACTTTGCTCCTTAGCTACTAGTAATCTTGACTTTCATCCCCTGAATTCTTCTGCTCCAAAATAATGTAGCAAAATATGTTATTCTAATTAATCCCTAAATTTACAAAAGTTTATAACAATAACTAGTATTTAAAAGTAAAGCAAATGCAAAAAAAAAGAAGCACAATTAGATCAAAACACTCAATTAAACACAAAAAATATGGGTTAAACTATTCAAAAGATATAGTTTAAATATAAAATAACTCAGTTTACTACCTCGTCCTTGTCATCTTCATCATCTTCATCAGATTGAATCTCCTCAAAATTCTTCTCTCGGGTAGATCCTCCTTCACTAAATTGAGTTCATTGATCCTGTTGAATTGATCCTTCATTTGATTAGAGGGCTTGTTGTCCTTGGGTGGGTCTATAATGCCATTGCAGAGGTGACCTGGATGTATCCACATGTTGAGCGTAGTGGTCTAGAGAGCTTGACTAATGAGGGTTAGGTTGTTGTGCATAGCCATATGACTATAGGTCTAACAATGTAAAGTTCATCCCTTTCCTCATTAGTCTGTGGTGAGCTGAAGACGTTTCCACTCCATTGGCATGTTTTTGTAGGGAGCATTTGGAAGTAGTAGTGGCATTGGTTGCTCAATATGATGGTGATGTGTCTCGAACTCCTTTACCATGTTGTGAACATAATGACTATCGATCCTCCTTTTTTGGAACATCTAGGGCTCAGAAGGATGATTGGGAAACCTACATCAATACATAGTTTAGTAACTAGACTCGGCAAAACAAAACCCAGTTGCCTTGATCTCCGATTTCTTAATAAGTTTTCCCACATCAATAGATTTGTCCTCCAGAATTGCATAAACCAAACAGGCCTTATCATTCTGGTTCATGGTACACGAACCCTAAATACAAAAACTAACAAAGTAGAACCAAATTTCAGGCACTAACTGTGGGCCACTTCTAGGGGATCTTTGTACTGGGTATTTCTTGCATTCATTTTCATAGCACAATCGGTTTTTGATCACATTCATATCCTTGGTTTTGACCATAAAACCTTTGAAATCATTGCGCAAAAAGTTGGGTAACTTCATCTAAATAAGCATTGATCTTTTCATCACTAAAGTCAAGTAATTGTCCTCTAACTTGGAATTAACCATCTACTAGAATATATAAATTTCAATGAAAATCCTTTACCAAGTTAGTGTAACCAGGTTCAGCTGCATTATAAAAACATTCCAATTTTTTAGCTTGGATTTTTGCCTCTATTTCCATTCTAATACTCTAATATTGCCCCCAGTTTTTAGACAAGCCAAAAACACTTTCTTGAATCACAACATGCATCTAATTTATTTCAAACAATTCTTCTGCCCTTTTACTCACACGTTTAGGTACATTAGAGGCTTCACTTCCCTCCTCTCTAGTTTTTCTCTTTTAGAACCCGAGAAAGATGCCACACCCTTACCCTTAGCTCTAGTCATTTTCAAATACACAATTCAATCACAATAACCCAGAAATTGTCCAATGAAACAATGCAATTCAATCCAACAAGTCCAAAATCAACAATTCCCAATTCAATTAAGACCAAGCAAACATTCAATGTAAAATTG
Organism: Cinchona pubescens; assembly: GCA_025175665.1. Lineage (NCBI taxonomy): Eukaryota > Viridiplantae > Streptophyta > Magnoliopsida > Gentianales > Rubiaceae > Cinchona > Cinchona pubescens. Next base: position 8,342,800 of record JANKKI010000027.1, on the reverse strand, counting down.
TTCAAATAAACCTAGAAGATGTCCAACTGATAATTAGCCGTGAAAACTTAAGATATTGGAGTAAAATTGAAACAATTTTATTGGGGAATTTTGAATTTGGTTTGCGTTCTTTGAACCTTGAAATCTACCTCTTGAATGCTCATTTGAATATCTTTTTGACAAGTTTAAGTGTTCCCTAGTTGATTAGAGAGGCTGAGATTGGAATTTGGGGATGAATTAAGATAAAATTGATAAAGGAAAGAGGTGAATTTTGTGGGTAGAAAGAAAAGTAACAAGTTATGGTATTGGAATTAGGGATGAATGAAAGATTCTACTGAAGTTCGGCTAAGGTAGTCTATTTATACTCCTGATAGTTTTTGGACCACAGTATGGAATTTCCCTTCTTCAAATTTGATATTGTAGGCCAAAAATGGAATTTATGCCTAATAAGAGTCTCAGGTTACGGCATTGAAATATTACTCTTGAAGTCAACACCGTGGTATCACTTGCATCAGTTCCCCTTAGATGTTTGATACGGGACCGTGGTATCGATAATTCCTTCTTTGAATTCGATATTGTGGTATCACTTGCTACCAGTAACACTGGAAGTTGGATGTTGCGGAATCAATTTTCTTCTTCATAGGCCCGTCCTGCAGTATCAATCTTGGTTATGGTTAGCCAAAATTTTGTAACTTTTCAACTTTGCTCCTATTGCTTCCAACACTTTTTCAATCCCTTTAATCACACAATTTTGGAGCACATTTACTCTCACATTTTCGTCAAAACACTTAAAGGAACATCATTAACTATATAGCCCTAATTAATAAAAGTTAAAATCCACTTAATCACTAAAATTAGGTAAAGAGGTAATTAAACAAAATAATGCACAAACAAGGGAAAGAAAAGCTTGGGGTGCCTCCCAAGAGTTCTTGGTTATAGTCATTAGTTTGACTATGGCAATGTTGAGGTCCTAGTGTCCAAATATAGGACAGATTCCTGCATTTTCTCTTTCCTATCTCTAAAGGAGTAAAGCTTTATCCGGTGCTTATCAACCATGAACTTCATATTACTATCCTCCAATTGAATAGGTTCACTCGATGAAATGTCAAGGATGGTGAATGGGCCAACCTATGTTGATCTACCCCTTTTATACCAACACACTTTCTTTTTTGTCATCATCACTTTGTCTCCAATTTTGATTTTTCGGTGTTTGGCATGTGGTTTTTGCAACTTCAATTTGGCCTCATCATGGATGTTTTCACTTTGACTTGGAATGTCTTCTTATCAATCCTATCATCACAAGAAACAATTAAGTTAAATCTATCACATTCATTCAACTGCCAAGATTTTTATATGATTCAAAAACATTAAGTTGAACTAATTCATCCTCTATTTGGAGTTGCAACTTTCCTTCGTTGACATAAAAAATGGCATGTGAAATGGGTAAGAATGGTCTCTCTAGAATCAATTGGAAATCAACATCTTCTTCATTTCATGAAATCTACAAGGAAAATCACTTTGACTTGGAATAAGTCTTTTTATCAATCCTATCATCACAAGAAACAATTGAGTTAAATCTATCGCATTCATTAAACTCCAAACATTTTTATATGATTCAAAAACATCAAGTTGAAATAATTCATCCTCTATTTGGAGTTGCAACTTCTCTTTGTTGACATCTATAATGGCATGTGAAGTGGGTAAGAATGGTCTCTCTAGAACCAATTGGAAATCAACATCTTCTCCCATTTCAAGCACCATAAAATCTACCAAGAAAATCAATTTGCCGCTTGAACTAGTACATCCTACACTATGCCATATGGTTCACTCATTGTCTTGTCTGCCAATTGGAGAGTAATCTGTTTAGGCTTAGCACTTGTAATTCCCAATTTATTGTACACTTATTTAGGAATCAAATTGATATTGGCCCCCAAATCACAAAATTATTGATTGAAAGATTAATTACCAATGGTAACCAGAATAGACAAGCTTCCTGAGTCCTTCAATTTTGGCGGCAACTTATGTTGTATTATTTCTTTTGGCACTATGGTTTTCATTAAACACACAATTTCTTCATCATTACATCCCCTCTTCTTGGACAAGATTTCTTTCATTAACTTTGCTTAATGAGGCATCTTGGTGAGTGCTCTAGCCAATGAAAAATTAACGTGGAGCTTTTTAAAAATCTCAATGAACTTGGTGAATAAGTCCTTGTTTTTCCTGTGATCTGTCCAATGCTTGGAAAAGAGATTTTCACCATTGGATTTGTCTCCAAAGACTCTTCTAGTTTCTCCCACTTACTTTTCTTCTTCTTTAAGTTCTTCATATAATCATTTTCGTGTCTCACCAGGTCATCATTTTCAACCTTAATTTGAGTATTCCCTACCTCTGGTTTAAGCTTGTCAACTTGTTCTTCAACTTTATGCTTTGCATCTTCAATAACCACTTCCTATTTGCTTCTTAAAATTATAGCATTGCAATGCTCTAGTGGACGTCGCTCCCTTGGGAATTGCTCTTGGATTTGAAAGGGTACTAGCGAGTCTCTAGGCTTGGATATTACTCTAGCCATTTGACCCAATTGTGTCTCCAAATTTTTAACAGTAGCATTATAATTGCATGCAAATGTTTCTTGATCCCTTCAAAACATCCCTTGATCTTTTTGGAACATCTTTTGGTCCCTTCAAAGTGCTTCATTTTCTCTCCTTGATAAGGTCTAGATGAAGATGATTGGTTTGATGGGAATTTTGTGATAATTGACCATCCCATGACAAGTTGGGGTTATTTTTCCATGAAGGGCCATAAATGTTCCCATAATCGTTTGATGAATGTCTAGGTTAAGATGATTGGCATCCCTTGTTGTTCACTTGTTCATTGTACAAATATGGTCCTTCTCTAGTGCATTGACCATTTGGATGGTCTCCCATACAAAAATCACATAGAAGTTGGATTTGTGGTTGAGAAGTATATGGATGTGGGATAGATATAGCAACATTGCCCATGTTCTCCTAGGCTTTTGTGAGATTAGCTAAAACATTGGTTATGGTCCTATCTTTGAGCCAAAAGAGCATCTGAATTATCCAATTGAAGCATTATTCCCCTTTGTGGTTGAGGTTAATGTAGAGGTGGAGGTTTTTGTTGGAGTTCTTGAGGATCAACCGACCTATGTTGTTAATAGTTGGATGCTGTTGTGTTAAGCAACCATTGGGTTTCTTCCAGTATCTTGAATAAGAGTGAACCGCTGGCCGATGCATTAACTATGACTTAGTCTCTTGATATAGACCATTATAGAATGTTTGCAGTTGCATCCACAGTGGAATAGTATGATGAAAACATATCTTTAGCATCTCCTTTATCGCACCCAAGCTTCCTCAATCTCACAAAATCAGGATGCGCCCCATTGAATTTAACCAACACCTTTTCCAAGTTCAAGAAATGAGCATGGGGCTCTTCATTTGGACCACTCCCAAATATAGCATATGCTTGCAACATTTGGATGATTACTGACTTGATTTCAAAGTTATTGGCATGTATTGAGATCTATGCCATGCTGGACCAGTTAGTCCCGTCAAAAATGGGAATAGCATAATCCCAAGTGTTCTATTATTTCTATTCAATCCATTTTCACCATTGCCATGGTCACCCAACCATAATTGTCCGTAGGATTCTCATCATCTACCCTCTTATCGTTGTTATTGTCTCCTATTATTAGTTTCTCTTGTTCTTGTCAATGTCTTTTTTTTCTTTTGGATTTTTCTTAAGGTCCATTGATGCACGTTTACCTTAGGTAGAGATAATGCAAAGTTACACAAATAATAAAAACTCACAGATCATTATACTCTACAATACAATTGCAAGTATATGGCACAAATAGTATCATAGAATGAGTGGTTATCATGCCACGAAGATTGCTTGAAGGACAATTACTGAGTTTCATGAGTCCTTGTATAGTTAGGTAGTTCAAATAATGGGTAATGGATCTAAACTCCTCACAAACTTGATGAAAATGCATATTGTAATTCTAAGATTAAAATATCCTATCTAACAAAGCAAGTAAAATTGTTGCTAACTCTAGCTCACTAAAAAGACTAACTTTATACTAGAAATGAAAAGCAAGTAGTCCTAATTTAAACTAGGTAAAGCAATTAAAGAACATGAAAACAAAGCAACATCCATTTTCTAATACTTGAAAACTATTGATTTTGAAAGAAAACTAAGTTCTAAAGTAAATATTTTTGGATTTTTGTATTGAAATAAGAAAGCCGACTAAAAATAAACTAGAAATTAAAGCAAAGAAACTAGAAGTTTAGGCTAAGAAGAAACAAATTTAACAAGAACTTTAGTTATTTTAAGAAAATTTGGAAAAGAAGTAAAGAATTTTCAAGAATTTAATCTAGAAAGAAAGTAAAAATTATATCTACTTAATGCTAACGATTAACGTACTACAATTATCTAGTCAAAATTAAATCTTGCAAGAAATTAAAGACAAGATCTAAGTTAAAATGGAAGAGAACTTTAAATTGAACTAAGAACATTGAAGATCCTAATCAACACTACTACTATGTAACGTTGTAAATTTACTACCTCCACTCCCTATTGTGTGTAATAACACACACTATTACTTAATATATAGTTGGAGTATTACACAAGCAAAGTAGGAGTTGGCTGCTAAAATATTACAAAAATGCCATTACAATATTCCTGAAACGCACTTCAATGTCGCTACATGGAAAATTTGACCCTATTGTGTGTAATAACACACACTATTACTTAATATATAGTTGGAGTATTACACAAGCAAAGTAGGAGTTGGCTACTAAAATATTACAAAAATGCCATTACAATATTCCTGAAACGCACTTCAATGTTGCTACATGGAAAATTTGATATCGCGACCTGGAATTACAATGCATTAACCATTTTCTTCCTCTATGTCGCAACATGAAAAAATCGATGTCGTGACATGGGCCTTGTTTCCAGCAAGTTTTCAATTCTTCTTAATTTGCATTTTGGCCCTCATACTTTGTTTATTCCATCTTCCAACCTCCAATTTATAACCTGCATAATATTAAACTAATCTTAATTAACTAATTTAACTAAAATTCTAATAAAAACTCATTATTTACTAATAGTTAAAATGTAAACACATAATATGAAAATTAACTAAAACACTCAATTAAAAACCAAAATTTGAAATTTCGAGTAACAAAATGTCATGATTTAGAGTAAAATAATTCTAGTTTACTAGAGTAATCACACCCCCAAACTTAGCATTTTGCTAGTCCTGAGCAAAACAAGAAATAAAAAGAACCTTACAAAATGACTTAACAAAAATATCACCAAATTAACAAAACCCTCGATGAACAGTGACTGTACATATAATCAATAAGGAATTCTCTCAAAGGACCTCCAATACCATATGACAATTGAACTATTTGAATTAATCACTCCAATTTGTCCCAAGTCATAAATTCATTTACCACACAAAACTTCAAATTACAAAGCATTAACCATTCTCAAAAAGGTTCCCAAGAATTGAGTTCTATTCATTCAAAGCATCATCTTTTGTCAAATCACAAGTTAATGCTATATTACAAAGTTATTCAACCATCCCGACGTGGTTGCATGGGAATAGAAGTTCATTAAGAATCTACCTGTTGGCCCCAAAGTAACCTAAGAGGGGGGTGAATCAGGTTTCTTAAAAAAATATTTGCTAATGATGCACAAATAAAATCTTTTACACTAACAAGTAAGTTGATAGCAATGTAATCAATTAAGCACAAAAAGTATAGAAAGATTAAAGAGAGAGAGAGACATTAAACAGACAACACTCCCATGCTAGCAAGCTTGGAGTAGTAATTCACTAAGAAGCTCCTTCAAATTTGGTGAGTCAATAATCCCAAATGTACACAAAGTAGGATAACCCTTTCTCATACTAATTCTCTTTAGTTGTGCCAAGGATTTTATACTCAACCTCACTTTTGTAAAAGAATATCACTCCATTCAATGCTTTTGAATAACACTCTTAAGTACACACTAATACAATATCACTGAAGAGCTAATTTGCACTCAAATTGCCTTTTTACTTGTATTAAATCAATGTGTAAGTTGATTTATCAAAATATAGATGGATTGGCATTTATAGATGCAATAAATTAGTTCCCAACCACTTCCTAACGGCTAAGTAATAAGTGCTGAGAAACTAGCCATTATAGGTTCCGGACGTCCTAGATCTTTATTAAGCGTTCAAACAAGCATCTGATCAGCGATATCATGGAGTTGAAATATTCTTTTAGATAGCTGAGGTTGCGTCCGTTCCTGTGTCCAAAACATGTAGATTGACGAGTCTGACCCTCAGACAAAGTTGTGTGTCCAAAGGTTTAGTGCTTGTCTAGGGTTGCACTTTTTTCAGACAGTCAGGCGCGTCCTATAAAATTTCCTTCAGATAGTTAGACGCATTTGTTGTAAGTGCCTCAGATCTTGCTCTTTGTCTGACCTTTCAGACGGTGTGTTGCTTCCGAGACAATTTTGTTTGGACAAAGTTTTGCGTCCGAGCAACTTTGATATGTTCGGATGATGTGCAGTGTTTGAAAACCCTGTTATAAGAGCCAGATAAAATAGAATTCCCACAAAATTAAGTTCAGATTGTTAGATTGCATTTGTCATCATAAAACAAAGATTGCAGGTCAACAATTAGTCCCCCATTTTGATGATGACAAATCATATTGCAAAGCAAACCAATTATACCCAATCATAGCTAAAATAATTAATCCAACAATCATTATCCATCAACCATGATCAATCAAACACATAATCATAAGCAATCAACTATATTTCTCTCCCTTTTGGCATCATCAAAACAAAAGAATCTCCCCCTGAGAGGATTCTAGATTTGTATAAACCACAAGAAGGGATAAATTAAAGGTACAAAAGAGCACCATTAAATAGAAGAAATAGTCACGAAGTTGCATCCAAGTTCAACAAATGTAATTTAAGTTCAAACACATGAATCCAAGGATAAACAAAGCAAAGGCATTCGAAAAGAAGTAAACTAGCAGGTAGAATCTAAATCATTTTTCTTCTTGGTGCACTCCTTGTGTTTGTGAAAGGGAGGATTTCAAATTGTACTCTAAAAGATTGTTCCGAGGAGGGAATGTGTGAGAAATGGGGCAGTGGAGGTGTGGAAGAGGACGGTTGAGGAGGAGTAGAGTAGCGTAGTGCATGTCCTGAACTTGAAGCATGTTCTTTTGATTTCTCAATTTCATAATTAGCCTTTGTGAACCATTTGTAAATGAAAAAAATGCTAACCTTTATGTTCAATGTAAGATTTATTGAAATATAGGGGATATTATTTTTTTCCAGTAAATGGAATATCAAAATGATCGAAAACTTTGGTTAAGAATTTCCCAAAAATGATGTTCCTTTGAGTGTCAGTCAGGAATAATTCCCAAAAGGAACAAAATAAATATCCAAAATCATGTTTGATTCCCTTAAAAACACAATAGAACAAATATAATTGCATTTTTCCTAGCTCAGTACGATGTCCATCAGTAGGTAATAAAACCAATGAGTCAAAATATTGAACTCAAGACTAAGCAAAGTAGTTTTGGCTTCCGAAGCTTGTTGAAAATCAACATGAAAAACATTTGTTTTACTTCCTCGATGTCAAATCGAGTATATCAACAGTAGGACATTTATCTAAAGAGAAGGAATATGAGATTTCATCGGAAGGAAGAACTTCACATTAAAAAATTGAATTAATGACATTTGAAGTAAATTCAAGATAGATGTGATTCACACAAGAAACTAAGGTTCGAACAGTGGAATCTTTGCGAAGATTAGCAGTGAATTGTAATACGACATCATGATACACAGGCAAATCGAGATGAATTAAATTCTCCCATTTTTGTTTTTCAGAACATTCCTTGATAAAAGGTAAGTTTAATTCATCAAACAAGGCTTGAGAAACAGGATGTTGCACCATAATGGAATTACTAAGCAAAGAAGTGTACCTATCAGATGCCTTGGCATCAATGAATTTAGGTAAAGTGGGATTTGGAGTGTGTTGATGATTTGCTGCTGTTTGGCCTTGTACTGGAGCCTTTCCCTTCCATTTATTGCCTTTGGTGCCTATTGAAGACCCTTCTGTATTACCACGCGAACGAACCATCTTGAATCAAAGAAGAGGTTGGAGAGTGTAAAAATGAGACTGAAGGGATTTTAAGGAAATGGAAGCAAAGAGGAAGTTAATAAGGTGAGAAAGAGTTCAAATAAGGTAGGTGAAGAAATAGGAAGATGAATTTCCTGATGAATTTCAGAGAAAAAAGGACAAATTGAAGGAATTTGGTGACTTTCTCATATTTCGCTAGAGCTAGGGTTCGGTAGGGGTTAAATGTTTGAAAAGGGGAAAATGAAAGGTTTTAAACGAATAGAACAGTTGTTCGGACATCTGAACAATTGATAAACTCCGATCGTGCGTCCGATCTCAGATGAATAGATGGCCAAAATTCTATACTATGCATTCGAAGGGATGGCGAACGGTTGTGATCGACTGTTCAATTTTCCAGAGAGTTTGGTGGAAACGTCCGAGACCAAAAAAGTAAGAAAAATAAAGAGTTCGGATGGATGTTTTCATCCGAAAGAACAGAGAACTTGGAGGATGCACATTTTCGTCCAAAAATACAACTCTCAAATTTTTGAAATCAATAATGCCCAAGCAAGTTCTGAGATATTCAAAAGGATCCAACGGTAAATAATTATTAAAAATATTAACCAATTGATATTTTGTGCAAACAAATTCAACACAAGTTTCCTTTTTGCCAACAAGATCTCTTATAAAATGATGCTGACATCAATGTGCTTTGTTCTAGAATGCAAAATAGGATTTTTAGTGAGATTAATTGCACTAGTATTATCACATATAATCGGCACACAAAAATCTTTTAGAGTATGTTTCATCCAAAGAAATTGAGCACAACAATTTCTAGTAGCAATATATTCGGCTTCTGCCATAGATAGAGAGATAGAATTTTACTTCTTGCTAAACTAGGACACCAAACAATTACCCAAAAAGTGACACATACCACTAGTATTTTTCTACCAATTTTACAACCAACAAATTCAGCATCTGAATAACTAATCAAATCAAAACTAGTGGATCACTAACATTAGGATACCAAAGACAAATTCAACGTTCCTTTCAAGTATCTAAAAATTCATTTTACAACAATTAAATATGAGTCCTTAGGACAAGATTGACCTAGCACAAAGACAAACAGAAAACATAATATCCGGTCTACTAGTTGTTAAATAAAGCAAGCTTTTGATCATACATCTATAGTGTTTTTCATCAACACCATTACCTTCTTCATCCTTATCAAGTTTGGTTGAGGTGTACATTGGCATTCCAACTTGTTTGCAATCCTCCATTCCAAAGCGCTTGACCTTTGTGTACTTGATTTGTGTGATGAAAGTTCTTTCTTTTGTTTGGTGAATTTGAAGGCCAAGGAAGAATTGTAATTCTCCCACCATACTCATTTCAAATTCCTTTTGAATTAAGCAAGAAAATTCCTTGCACAAACTTTTATTAGCAGCTCCAAAAATAATATCATTAACATAAATTTGAACAACCAACAAATCATTTAGACTAGTTTTGGTGAAAAGAGTATTGTGTCAACAACACCTCTTTTAAAACAATTTTCAATAAAAAAACCACTTAATCTTTCATACCAAGCTCTAGTAGCTTGTTTCAATCCATATAAAGCCTTTGATAATTTGAAAATATGATTTCGAAAATCTTTAATTTCAAATCCGGGGAATTGTTCAACAGAAACTTCTTAATCAATGAAACAATTTAAAAATGTACTTTTGACGTCCATTTGAAATAATTTGAAATTGTTAAAGCATGCATATGCAAGAAACATACGAATAAATTCTAAATGAGCAACGGGTGCAAAGGCCTCATCAAAATCAATTCCTTCTTCTTGAGAATAACCCTTTGCAACAAGTCTAGCTTTATTTCTAATTATCTCACCTTTATCATATAGTTTGTTTCTAAAAACCCATTTTGTTCCTATTACGGGATGAGTTGAGGGACTTTCAACTAAAGTCCACGCATTGTTTTTCTCAAATTGACTAAGTTCTTTTTGCGTAGTAAAACCCAACATTCGTCATCATCAAAGCATCGTCCACACGTTTAGGTTCAATTTGAGAAAGTAACGCACAATTATTATTCAAAGGTTTATGAGAACGAGTTTTTATCCATCGGATGTATCACCTATTATTAATTCTTCTGGGTGACTTAAGACAAATCTCCATGCTTTTGGAAGATATTTTGGGGAATCTTTGTTATTTTCTACTTCTTTATCCAAGTGATGAGCATCATCCTCTTTGCTTGCCTTGGTCTCAATGATACCAACTCCTGTAGGCCCCGGGTCAGTACTTCTTCAGCTAAAATCAGCAGGCTAGGTTTGGAAGATGTGTTGCAGCCCAGAATGCTCTACATATATAGTGAGCTTTTCAAATTTTTTTTTGCATACCTGCATCTTCATCTTCACAAACATTTCTTCCATTGAAAGAGTTCTTCTATTGTATAATCGGTATGCTTTCTTGTCACTAGAATATCCTATGAAAATCTTTTCACCTGATTTTTTGTCAAAATTTCCAAGATTCTCTTTATGCTGTTTAATATTTTTAAAATAAAACATTTACAACCAAAATCTTTGAAATAGCTCACAACGGGTTTTTTGCAAAACAAGAGTTCATAAGATGTTTCGTTTAAAATTGGCCTCAAAAGAACTCGATTCATAACATAACAAGTAGTGTTAACGGTTTCAACCCAAAAATACTTTGGCAAGTCACACTAGTCATTGTTCTAGCGGCCTCTTGAAGTGTTCTATTTTTCCTTTCAGCAACACCATTTTGTTGAGGCACTTTAACAACCGAAAATTCATGCCAAATACCGTTGTGATCACAAAACTCGCGAAAAGTTCCAAATTTAAATTCAGCTCCATTATCACTTCTCAAGCGAACAATATTCAAATTTAGCAAATTTTATATTTTGGAAAACAAATTTACTAAATTTTCAAAGGCTTCATTTTCGTGAAAAAGAAATAGTACCCAAGCATACCTAGAATAGTTATCAACAATGACAAAAGCATATTTACTACCGTCGAGACTAGCATGTTGAGTCTCTGGACCAAATAAGTCCGTATGCAATAATTCCTTAGTTTTAGAAGTAGACACATAATTTTTTGGTTTAAAAAAAACTTCTACTTTTTTACCAAATTGGCATGCATCACAAATTTTGTTTTTCACACAGTTTAATTTTGGCAAACTTCTTACCAATTCTTTCTTAGCAAGATTCAATTAAATCCGTGTTGAAATGACAAAGCCTTCTATGCCAAAGCCAAGAATCATTTATCCGTGTTAAACACTTTACATTGCCACCACCAATATTATCATGATAAATCCCATAAAAATCATTGTGCCTAGTACATTTAGATAAAACATCAAAATTTTTATCAAGAATTAAACATTCATGCTTGGTAAAAGAACACATATAGATTTTTATCACATAATTGGCTCATGCATAAGAGATTGTAATTTAAATTATCAACTAGAAGCACATTTTTAATCATAGTCTCACCATTTTTACTTGCATCACCAATGCCAATTGATTTTGCTTTCATGTTATGTTGGACCCCAAATGTCACCTTTTCATTATTTTTGGACTTCAGATTGGTGAAGAGAGATGTATCACCGGTCATATGTTTTGAGTACCCACTATCTATAAACCATTTAGCATTTTTTGTGATGTTCATTACCTACACAAGAAATTAGGTGATAACTTTTGGTACCCATATTTTCATGGGTCCATAAGAGTTAGTAAATTGACTACAAATCCATACGGTATTTATTCCAAGTTTTTCTATTTCTCTTGACATAACAATTATTTTTCACATGTCCATATTGTTGGCAATAGTTGCAAATAATATTCTTAATTCCATATAAAGAAGATTTCAATTTTACAAAACATAAGTCATTCCTTCTAAAAGTGACAAAGTTCTTGTTGATCAACATATTTCTATTCCTTTTCATATCAACAATATTTTCCCTTTTTCTATGCAAGAGAACATCAAAATCATCCAATATTTTCTTCAATAAGGCTTGTTCTTCCTTGATCTTTGTTTTCACATGCATTCTTATTTCTTCAAATCAGTATTTTCTTGTGATAACCTACTATTTTCATTCACAAGTTTGGAGTTAGCATTCAATAAGGCATTTGTTTTTTTTACTAACTCCTTATTTCTGACATATGATTCCTTTAAGTTATCATGCAATTCATCATTATCATCATTTTTATCATTAGAATCATAAGTAGTTGTTACCTCATCATCACCAATGGCTATAAAGGCCTTTTGTGCCGATTCCATCTCTTCTTCAACTTCTCCTTCGAAGTTACAATCATTCCATTTGATTTGAAAATTGTTCAAGCAAGGCTTCCTTCCTTCCTTCCTCTTCTTGGAAGAACACTTATTTGCTAAGTGTTCGGGTTGACCACATTCAAAGCATTTTTCATTTTGCTTCTTAATTTCAAGCTTGGTCTTCCCTTTGAAATTATTTGAGTTGATTGCTCTTCCTTTTGTCATTCTCCATTTATTGATGTAGTGTTTGAGGAATCTTTTGGTGATGAGTGCAAGATCACCTTCATCAAGATCTTCATCTTCTAAATTGATGGAGCCATTTTCATCTTCTTCTTGAGAAGTCTTCTAGGCAATGCTTCTCTTAGGTCTTGCTTCTTCATCATCCACCACTTTAACTTTGAGCTTCAATTCATATGAAGTCAGGGAATTAATCAATGACTCAATAGGAATGGAATTTAAATTCATTGCTTCCTCTATTGCAATAGTTTTTGTCTCCCATTCTTTAGATAGAACATTCAAGATTTTCCTATTCTTCTCACCCAAAGAATATTACTTACCCAAGAATTCAAGATCCTTAATAATATCATTGAATCTACAACAAATTTCATCAATATTTTCATGTGATTCAATCTTGAAAGACTCATACTTGGCAACAAGTAAGGATTTCTTTTGTTCTCTAACATCATCGCTCCCTTCATGAATTTCTTTCAATATGTCCTAGATTTCCTTAGCCAAAACACATCCTTTGATACGAGTACACTCGTTAGCATCCAAGGCATTGTAAGATAGCACATTCATGGCTTTAGCATTTAAAGTCAAGTTGGCTTTTCCTTGTGGAGTGAGCTCATCCCTTGTTTTTCTCTTCTTCTATTTGTGTGATCAGCAACAATGGTGGCTTCAAAAGAACCTTCATTGACAACATACCACAAGTCAATATCAATAGATTGTAAAAAGATCTTCATTCTATCTTTCCAACTAATAAAGTTCACCCCATTAAACATAAGAGGTCTAGTGATAGGTTGACCATAAAAAAATAAAGCATTATTGGATGCCATAAAATATCTTTACTCAAATGCAATTTAAGCAAAATAAAGAGACCAATGCTTTGATACCAATTGTTGGTCCCAAAGCAACCTAAGATGGGAGGGTGAATTAGGTTTCTTCAAAAGAATTTGCAAATGATGCACAAATAAAATATTTTACACTAACAAGTAAGTTGATAGCAATATAATCAATTAAGCACAAAAAGTATTGAATGAGTAAAGAGAGAGAGAGAGATTAAACAAAGTGCTCGATGCAACACTCCCAAACTAGCAAGCTTGGAGTAGTAATCCACTAAGAAGCTCCTTCAAATTTGGTGAGTCAATAATCCCAAATGTACACAAAGTAGGATAACCTTTGCTCACACTAATTCTCTTTAGTTGAGCTAAGGATATCACTCTACTCAATGCTTTTGAATAGCACTCTTAAGTACACACTAATACAATATCACTAAAGAGCTAATTTGCACTCAAATTGCCTTTTTACTTGCTTGTATTCAATGTGTAAGTTGATTTATCAAAATGCAGATGGGTTGGCATTTATAGATGCAACAAATCAGCTCCCAACCACTTCCTAATGGCTAAGGGATAAATGCTTCGAAACTAGCCGTTATGGATTTTGAATGTTTGAGATCTTAATTAAGTGTCCGAACAAGTGTCCAATCAGTGATATCATGGAGTTGAAATCTTCGTTCGGACGACTGAGGTTGTGTCCGTTCCTAGTCCGAAACAAGTAGATTGATCAGTCTGACCCTCGGACACTTGAGTAGTGCATCCAAAAGGTTTAGTGCTTGTCCAGGGTTGCTCTTCCTTGGACAGTCAGGCACATCTGATAAAATTTCTTTCATACAGTCAGACACGTCTGTTGTAAGTGCCTTAAAATCTTGCTCTCTGCCTGACCTTCCAAACGGTGTGTTGCGTCCGAGACAATTTTGTTCGGACGAAGTTCTGCGTCTGAGCAACTTTGTTCTATTCGGATGAAGTGCATCATCCGAAAACCCTGTTATGAGCAGATAAAATAGAATTCCTGCACAACTTAAGTTTAGAATGTTAGATTGCATTTGTCATCATCAAAACCAAGATTGTGGGTCAATACTACCTATATGCACATGTCACACAAGTTGGGAACATTAATCTATTAAAGTATGAGTCGTATGATGTCAATGATAAGAATTGCAAACATTTCCCCCTTGACTTGCTGGTATTTGTAAAATTTAATTCCTATTGGCTTAATTTAGAGAAACAATATGTGTACATGCCAAAATCCCATACTCTCTTTGCCTTATTACTACTCTAATGGCTCAATTCGGAGAAATAACATGGGTACATGTCGAAATCCCGTACTAGCCTTATTACTAGCAACAAATTTTTTTTTATATCGGCCATAAGCTAAGGCAAATCAGTAAAACGTACTTGAAATTAATATCAATTACCAATCATTCACAAACCAGAATAACATTCCCTATAAAAACACACAAAATGTCCTAATTTCTTTCTACTCCATTTAATCTAATTTTTCCAAGAGATAAATCGACTAACAAAGTATTATTGGTGATTTGATCAAAAACAAAATTCCAAGTGAATTTCCGTCAAAATAATAGTCGCTCATTTTGAAAATGCTAATACCAAGTTTTTGAAATTCTTATGTTGCAAAAGAACCACACACACACACTAAATTTCATGAAATGGTCAATTCAAATAATCCAATCATATAGTATTGTATGTCAAATATCATTATCGATTACCACATTGATCAAATTTCCATCCAAGAGTCATCAAACATCATATTTACATGTACAAATATGACCTTTCCAAAACATGAAAATAACATCCTCAAACTTGTCTCCTTTATTCTTTTTGATGAGTAAACCCATCCTACCAGTCACCCAAAATTCCAACATGAAAGCATAGCGACAATTAAGCAAGGACTAAGTACACTACAACAAAATCTTAGTCTAACAAGCATTACCAAATGAAAGTACTACGGGTACATAACCGTTCCACGTATTTAATCAATAAAGCTCTATAGAATCAACATCCAAGTCAAAGCATCGATAAAATCAAACATAGCATCAGCTTAAGGTCCACAGCCATTCTACTCTCATCAATCACTGAAAATGACCAAAAACCACACCAAGCATTTATCAAATCAATCCTCAAAATGATCTAATCCGTGAGGTAATAAAAAGAAATCCACTTGGCATCAGCTTAAGGCCATTAGCCAATCTAGTTCAAAACTAAAATATCGAAATCAAAATATCCAAAAATGGACAGTTTATTTGATTAAGGAGACCTTTTTCTTTTATTTTTTTCTTTTGTTAACTAACCACTGAAATATTGGCAGGGTGCAACTTCTAAATTTTAATAAAAAAAAAAGATTGAAATACAAGGTGGAGAATTAGGGCAAAACCTTGTGTAAAATACATGAGTATAATACAAATAGAAAAATCTTTAAATCTTCCTAATACTAGGGAAACCAATTTCATCCAATCAAAGAAGTCTGGTCAAACTTGGTTGGATGTCAAAAGAGTAGAAAGTAACATCCAAAATAGTCATTCATTCCCATTTCAGCTAAAGAATTTGCAATCCCATTAATCTCTCTATAGATATGCTTCATTTGAAACTGCCATTGAATTAACAAGTGGTTGATGTTATGAATTAAAGCATCAATAGACCAAGCTACCTTAGCTTTACCCGTTACCATGTTACAAAGAATCAAAAAATGCAGCTCTATGACCAAATCATTGAAGTCTCGAGAAATAGCTAACTGGATGCCACCAAGAAGAGCTTTGTGCCTCCTCAATTTAGGACTTGTGCGGAACCCCAACTTGAAGAAACTAGCTTTAACCTGGCCATTAGAATCACGTATAACTCCCCAACAACTCACCTGTCCTGGATTGTACAAAGAGAAGCCATCAACATTGAATTTGAGCAAGCCAACATTTGGCTTGTTCCATGCAATTGGCAAGAAAGTAGAGTGGATGATTTGCAAGCACCGACTAGAACCCCCTCCCCATGCTGGAATCAATTAGACCAGCCACCACCGAATGGATATTGGATGAAATTTTACACATCTTGGAACAGATGTAGATGTCCGATGTGTGTGAGTATAGCCATTCAATAAAAACTTAGTTTTCAAGACACCGGATCAAATAATGCAAACTCTTAGAATTTTTCTGAGCACCCCATAACTCACTTTTCTTACATCTCTCCACTAATATAGACAACCGACTCAATTTAAATTAGGTAGGACTATTTTAGATTGTAACATTAGGCTAGGTTATTGGCTAACCAAAGATGGGGTAAGAATCAGTAGGATATCACAAAGCACAAAAAAAGCTTTCATTAATGCTGGCAACACATCAAAATAAAACTTCTCATCCAACACATTAATTATCAATCCTTCATAGAAATAACCTCACACTTAATTAAAAACACCCATAAAATTTCATACAAAAACCAAAAAGTCTTCCTTTTTCAAGTTTGACCCAACATGCCAACCTTTTCCCCTAACATTTATTTATCAATTTTTTAATGCCCGCCCTTAACATGGGTACCAAAGATAGGTACTACCCGCAATCACCACAAACGCAGGTACTAGTGATGGGCACTACCTACAAATACAGGTACCAGTGATGGGCACTACCTGCATCGCAACAAGGCAGGTACTGGTGATAGACACTACCTACACTTTTCAAAAATTTTCTCCTTCCCTGTACCCCTTGCCTCATAATTGTATACCACTCACTCATACAATTTCTCACCCACATTTAACTACCTTTCCCTCTCTTATCCCCTTTTACAAATAATGTAAGAAATAAAGCTTTCTAAGGGACATTCTGGGATAAAAAAATTAAAGAATTTATTAGGCTTATAAAGGTAGGTAGAATGGAGTTTTTATGAATGAACGCGAATGGTGTTTCTCTCCATTCATTCCACATTAAGGCTCAAATGGGGTTCTAGGGATAAAAATTTCAATAAGGTTGGCTTGAAAGGCTCAAACGTCCAAAGAAATGCTCTACGCTCATCTCAAAATCGAACCAAGCTATTTGTAAATTTTGTTTAAAAAAAGTAAGAAAACAAGTTCTAGGGTCCAATATAAGTTAATTTATATAATTATCCCTAAGTGTTAGAAATAAAATATTTATGGCTATTAGGGCTCAAGAAATCTCATAAATCATGAAAGGAAAATTGTTTACAATGACTACTCAACTCATGATGGTTTAGCTCAAAAATTATCTTGCAGAAAATGAAATAGACATGCTAAGCGATTGCAAAGTTTTCAAAAATTTCAATGATTTTCAGCTAATTCGAACAAAAAATTTCAAAGCTAATATTGAAAAGCTCTCAGATAAAAAAAAAAGTTAAAATATTGTAGCAAAATTGAGCTAATTACACCGAACAAATATAAATCCAGAATAACTCCCTACCCCACACATAGAAATAAACATTGTCCCCAGTATTAAAGAAAATAAAAGCATAAAAAAGGAAAGGGAAAGCTTCTTTGGCAATGTAGAATAGTTGGTATAGTGTATCCAGAGATAAATATCCATGAGATGAGTTGAAACACGTCAGTAACACTAAAATGAAAGCAAAATGTTAAACCCATTAAGAAATTAAGAAAACAAGAAAATTCAGGAATAAAATTCCACAATGGTCAGGAAAAACATAATCCTTTAACATACATAACAAACATAACAAACATGACAAACACAATGTAAAAGGGCATGGGTTGCCTCCCATGAAACGCCCTTGTTTGTAGTCTTAGGCTTGACTTTGGCACTTTAGATCATTATTAGCATTTAAGGATAAGAGAGCTATCCTTTTCCTTTTTGTGCCCCATCCCCCAGCATAATGGCTTGGATTCTCCACTATACTCTCTTCTTGGCTTAATTCTTGTTGTTTCCTGCAATTTTTGTTTAGAGTTCGTTCAATCTCCAAATGAACGGAATGTAGTGGTTGTTTGGAAGAACGAGTATTTACCATCAACTACAAGAAAAAGACCAAAGTTCGAATATTAAAGAAAAAATCCAAAAGAAAAATTAAAAAGAACAAAAAGCAACCATAAAAAATTAAAAGAAAATAAAATGTTTAATATAGTAAAGTTCTCTAAAACTAATATTGCGCCAAGAATGGTCCCTGGCAACGATGCCAAAAACTGGTTTGGGTAAATATTGATTGCGTAATTCAATACATGAACAAGTAATAATTAAGCGTCAATAACCCTAATCAATACCTCCGCATACTCGCAAGGACACAAGATATGTTTGTAGATTGGGTTTGTAAGGATTGTTCCTCGAGCACTTGGGTTCACAAATCTTTCACTAGATGGACAATCAATTGCAAGACTTACTTATTCTACCTAACTAAAAATTCACTACTAAGAAATTAAAATTGATTACCAAAACTAACTAAAACTAGAGAAAACAATAAAGTTTACTGAAAGCAAATTTAAATTAATGAACTAGAAAAGTAAATGTTGGAATAGTAAATTAAAACTACGGAATTGAAATAAGAACTAGAAGTAAATTGAATTTAAATGAAGAAAGCCAATTCAATAGCGTAGCTGGAACAAGAGTTGAAAGTGGATGCCAGATTTCTCGGTTGATAGGGAATTGCTGATTATGCCAGTTTGGATATCGATGGAGGGTTTACCTTTCCATTTGTTCCATAAAGCTGCATTGTTCTCAATTAGCATGTTAGTGGGCAACACTTTAAAAATTGATTCTACTACTATTTCCAATTCGAGGCCAAGAAAGGCATGAATTTGTGTGGAGCTCTGTCTTACAAAGCCAAAACATGGTCAGGAGTATGTCGGTAATGGTGAGAAGGGTAAATGGTAGTCGATCGAATATAAAGATGTTCTAGAGTTTTGCCATCATTGTTGTAGGGTGGGTCATTCTGATGTTGTTTGTGTTGTCAAAATTCCAGAACTCTATAAATCTAACCCTAGCAAAAACATTGAAGCTATGAAGAAGGTCCCAATGTGTATAACAGTGATAAAAATGCGAAGATACTCCTTGCTGCTGACTAGAAAAAAGTGCACCCTAAGGTGGATTCCACCCATGTCCAGCCCTCAAAAAATTTGAATGGGTTCCCAAAGTCGTGGAATAGCATACAAATGATTATACAAATCCTAGTTTCTTCGAGTTGAATTCATCTCAAATTCAACCAATTTATTTTCAACTTGTAAAATCAACTTCCCTTTGTTCACATCAATCATTGCATGTGCTATTGATAGAAAAGGCCTTCACAAGATTATTGGAATATTTTTACTTTCTCCCATATTAAGCACTGGGAAATTCACCGAAAAATAAGTTTATCCACTCAAATCAAAACAACTTCCAATAAACTATAAGGCTTCCTTTCAGACATATCCACCAATTGGATGGTGATTTGTGTAGGTTTGGCACTTGTAATCCCCAACTTGTCATAGATCGCTTTAGGCAATACATTTATGCTTGCACCTAAGTCACATAATGGTTGGTTCAATATGTAGCCTATGATATTTTGCAATAAAGAAAAGCTATCAGGATCTTTAAGCTTTTGAGGCAACTCCATTTCCACAATTGCACTATATTTGGCATTAAGGCACACTTTCTCATCGTCCTTCCACTTTCTCTTCTTAGCTAAAATCTCCCTCACAAATTTGGCCTAGTAAGGTATATTAATGAGTTCTTTAAGCATGGAATTGTTAGCTTGGAGCTTTTTAAATACCTCAATGAATTGATCGAAATGTTTCTCTATTTCTTCCTTTCTTGGGTCAAGCAACCTTTGGGGAAGTGGTACCTTCACCGAAGAGTGAAGATTTAAGGGTTTTTCAATTTGCCTATTCTTGCACTCTCTCTTCTTTTGCATGTCACTTAGTCACCCTTGTCAATCTTCTTTTCTTCATCAAAATTGACCTCACTTTGAGTTTCAACCACCTTTGCAAACATTGCATTGTTCCCTTACCACTTGATCTCTTCTATTTTTTCCTCTTCGATTGGGAATTTTATCGCTTGGCAAAGCTTCCAAGGGCTTTTTATTTTGTTGTCTAGCCAATTGTCCCAATTGTACCTCTAAATTCTTTGTAGTGGCTATTAAATTCTCATACTTCCTTCTTTGATTCTCTATTTCTCTCCTTTGATTTTCATTTTCTCTCTTTCGATTCTCATTTTCTCTCCTTTGAAATTCATAATCTCTCCCAATCTTTTAAATTGCATTTGGAGATCTTCACCCTCTCTTTGGAAGTTTTGATTGTATTTTCTCTCCTTGGTTGGTTGTTAAGGTAAGGAGGATTTGATTGGAATTGGTAAGAGATGGTTTGGAAATTCTATTGGTGAGGGGGTTGATAAGTTTTACAAGATGACGATGCATGTTGTTTTGGAAATTTTGTGGTCAAGGGTTGGGTTAGTAAGGAGGATTTTGTTGGCTATTTTGATTATCAAGGAGAAATTTGCGTGGTTCCTCTAAGATGGGTTGTAGGTATTTATAAACACTCTAGGAGGATTCCTTGAAGATGATAGTTGAGTAGACACATTTCAATTGTCCATTTGACTCCATAGAAATCTCACATTGTCCATTTAAATGTCCACCACCACAAAAATCACAAACAAGAGGCACTTGAGATGAAGCCATGGCATTTATGGTATTTCCTTTTCCCAAATTCTCCAAAGTTCTTGTCAAATTACTCATGACATTTATCAATAATCCTTGTTGAGCAAGCAATGAATCATTTGAGTTCAAATTTAAGACACCTCCATGTTGAACATTGGCTTGTTGAACTTGTTCAGCAATTGGTTGAGCAATAGGACTAGATAGTAGTAGTTAGACACCATACTATTAAGTAGAGTTTGAGCATGCTCTGGCGTTTTGAAAGACACCATGAACCATCCGCAGATGCATCAACAATTCATTTGGTCTCTTGAGTGAAGCCATTATAAAATGTTTAGATTTGAAGCCAAAGGGGGAATAGCATGATGTGGGCGCTTCTCAATAATTCATTGAACCTTTCCTATGCCTTACTAAGACCTTCACCTATATCTTGCTTGAACGAATTGATTTCATTTTGAACTTTTGCGGTTCTTGAAGGAGGGAAATGTGTCGCCAAAAATTCTTGGACTAATTGATTCCAAGTAGTGAATGTCCATTGTGCATGTGATTGTAACCAAGTTTTAGCCCGATCACTCAATGAAAGGAAAGACCCTCATGCGCATGCAATCGGAATGGAATCCATTGAATTTGAAAGTGCCCAACACTTCTTCAAAGTTCATCAATTGTGCATATATATCCTCATTAGGAACACCATCAATAATCACATGGGCTTGCTACATTTGTATAAAGGTGGGCTTGATTTCAAAGTTATTTGCTTACACTAGCATACGTGTGACGATTCAAGCCGCAATGCTAGAGTTAGTTCCATTGAAGTTTCGCATTACGTAATTCCTTAGAGGACGACCATTTCCATTAACTCCATTGCGATTGAAATTAGCACCTATGCCATTATTTCCCACTCCTACTTGTACATCGTCACTATTGTTGCAAATATTCTCACTCAAGATCCTTTGATTACGTTGAGAATTTGCCATGTTGAGTCTTGCCGATTCTTGTTGTACCCTTTTCTCTTTTGGAATTATTCTCAATTCTATCTCTCTTTCTTTCTTTCATTCTCTCTCTTCATCATGGCAAATAATTCTATTTTTCTCCTCTAACCATGCACCATAAGAGCAAATTTAACCAATTAATCACAAGTGCCACTTCAAGCTCAAAGCAACAATTAAACATAAACAACTAAAAAACTACTAAAACAAGTAAAATGCCAAATCTATATGACTCTTGAAGCACTCAATATGCCAAAATACCAAGGACAGTCCCCGGCAACGTTACCAAAAACTTGTTCGCCTCTTTTGAGAGTCGAGTACAAAATAAACCAAGTAATAAAAGAACCGCACTATACCTATTACTCTACCCTTATTCCCGCAAGTATACGGGATAGGTAGTAGTATATGGCAAGTGGATATCATCCCAAAAGGATTGTTGGTTAAGCAATTACAACATTTCAAGGCTCTTTCTACAGTTAAGCTAAGCAATAATAGAAGAAAAACTAGCCCTAAACATGTTCAATTAAGCAAGTAATCAACAAGTAAAGCACTATCTATACTAATCTAGTGAAAGCATGTAAATCTATCAGTAATCTATTTAAAACAACTAAATTAAAATGTGTTTTAGAAAGCAAATAAATCTAAATTGATGAAAGGGAGCGTAAGGAAAGCATGAAAAGCAAAGAGGTTTTCATTTTCTACTAAATAAAGCTATACAAATTTGTATAGAGAACTAGATTAAAATAAATATTTTTATATTTTTGATTAATTTAAAGAAAGCCCACTCAAAGTTACTAGAAATTAAAGGATAGAGGAAATGAAGATTTTGACCAAACTTACTAAATTAGCTATGAAACTAGAAACTTCAAAGAAAACTTGAAATACAAGTAACACAAAAAGAAAGCAAGTAAAAATTATATCTACTTGAAGCTAACGAAAAAACCATTAAGATTAACTAATCAAAATTAAAACTTTTTAAGAATTGAAGACAAAATCTAAAGGAAAATGAAAGAGGACTTTAATTAAGAAAAGAAGTCTTGTAGGTTAAGGAAGCTCCACTAATCTACTATAAACTTCAAAATACCAACTACACACTAACTATATGTTTTCGAAAGTAATTCCTACTTAGTACTTGGACAATTCAAATTTAGTACTTAGGATTTATAGAGCTTTAGAATTACAAAAGTTGGCAAAATACATATGCTGAAAGTTATGTCCATATTGCCATATGGCACCTAAACTTAAAATTCCAACTTCTATGTCCATATCGCAATATGGGATTCCATATCGCGATATGAAATGCAATTCCAACCCTAGCTTAGATTTTCCTCTTTTGCCCTTCTTCTCTTTGACAGCTGGAATCCTCTAAGCTCCACATCCTTCGTTTTAGACCTGTAAATATATCCAAAAATCTGATTAGTATTAAATCCATCTAAAATTAAGACTAAAATGATGATATTTATGGAAATGCAAATGTGAATACTAATTACAATAAAACTAAGAAAAACCACATGAATCTATCCAAAAATCTAGGAAATACTAACAATAGGCTAGGTTAAATGAGTAAAATAACTCTAGTTTACTAGAGTTATCACCTGGGAATAACTTCAAATGTGAGTTCAACAAAAGAAAACTGATGGAAATATGCTTTTCGTGCTATCTTTTGGTTCAGTCATTGTAAAGTTTTGCACTCTCATAGGCTTGAAACTAGAACTATCCAACTCATTGAGTTGAAGAAAATTCTGTTCATCCATGACATCGAGATCAAAATTGAGCTTTTTGGTTTCCAACGTGCCTTATGTTCAAGCTCTTGTGGCAATGAAAAGATTTACCAAAAATCAACCCATAGGGTGACATACCAATTGTTGTTTTGTACACCTTCCTATATGACCATAAAGCTTTGTATTAGCATTTAAACCAATCATTTCGTGAGGGGCACAATGTCTTTTCCAAAATGCGCTTGATTTGCTTGTTTGAGATTTATACTTCACTACTCATTTGAGGATGATAGGCCAATGTGATCTTGTGCTTGACTGCATATTTATGCAAGGGAGCCTAAAAATACTAGTAGCAAAAGTACAAACCTCCATGACTAATTATTGCCCTTGGTTGGCCAAATTGTGAGAATATGTTATTTTTTAATAAATTTAGCATGGTCTTAGAGTCATCGGCAAGTAAGGCAATTACTTCTACCCATTTTTACATGTAGTCCACAACTACCAAGATATATTTATTGTTGTACGAGGAAATGAACGAACCAATAAAGTCTATCCCACATACATCAAATATCTAAACCTCAAGAATATTTGTACGTTGTATTTCATGTTTCCTTGAGTTATTTCCTACCCTTTGTCATCGATCGCAAATGCCACAAATTGTTTTTAAATAATGTAGGCCAACAAAACCCTAATCGAAGTACCTTTGCTGCCGTTGTATTTCCAAAGTGACCTCCGCAATCTGAGGAATGGTATTGATATAGAATGGAATCCATGTCTTATTGAGGTACATATCTACGGATAATCTGATTTGCACATAACCTAAACGAAAATAGCTCGTGTGTACTTCTTCACATTAAACAAAATTCTATATCTCTACTTGAAATTCACATTAGATGGTAAAACATTAGAGACTAAATAATTAACAAAGTCAGCAAACCAAGGAACCTGAGTGTTTCACAAATCTAAAATCTAATTGCTCCATCTTGCCTCCTTCCAAACGTGAAAAATGGTCGTCTATTTGGTTTTCAGTACCCTTCTATCCTTGATCTCCAAGTTGAATTCCTGCAAGACTAGAATCCATCTTATCAACCGTGGCTTCCCATTTCAAATAGATGCTACTTTGCAAACAAGTACTTGATTGCTACATGATATGTGTAGACAATTACCTTCATGTTGACCAAGTAAGCCCTAAACTTATCGAATGCGAACACTACAGCTAACAGCTCATTTTCTACTATATTATACTTTTTAGTATCGGTTGGTGTCTTGCTATGAATTTTAGTATCAATTAGTGCCTTGCTAGCATAATAAATAGAATGAAAAACCTTATCTTTGTGTTGGCTTAAAACGTCACCAACCACAAAGTCATTAGCATTGCACATGAGTTCGAAAGGGAGCTCCCAATCTGAAGCTATTACTATAGGTTTTGTGACTAATTCTTCTTCAAAACCTCAAAGGCTTCCAAATACAAATCATCAAAAGTAAAAGGAACATCTTTTTCCAATAATTACACAAGGGCTCATAAAGCTTTGAAAAATCTTTAGTAAAATTGTCTATGGAATCCTACTTGGCCTAAAAAACTCCTAACGCCCTTGACTGATGTAGGTAGAGGAAGTCATTTTTCAATTGTCTCTAACTTAGACTTATCCACCTCAATGCCCTTGCTGGATACTTTATAGCCAAGCACAATGCCTTATCGTACCATAAAGTAACACTTCTCCAAGTTTAGTGTTAAATTAGTTTCCTCGCACCTTGCTAAAACCCTATAAAACTTCCATGCAAATCTCAACCATATTTGAGAAAATTGCCATTACACATCTGGGAAAAGTTGCAAGAGCTTTGCACAAATAGAAAGGCATATTCTAGAAAGAAAATGTCTCATTAGGGCATGCAAATGTTGTCTTTTTCTAATCGTTCCAACACTATAATTTTTATATATCGAATAACCATCTAAAAAGCAATAAAATGCCCTACCTACTAGCCTATCAAGCATTGATAATTGAATAGAGGAGGAAATGATCCTTGCATGTGGCTTTGTTGAGTTTCTAGTAATCCATGCAAACTCTCCATCCCATGAATGTCCTTGTGGGAATCAACACATTATTCTCGTTTTACACAATAGTAGTTGTTCTTTTTTTTCTTTGGCATGCATTGCACCAGACTGACCCATATACGATCAAAATCGGGTAAACAATACCTACTCAAGCCACTTGATAATCTCCTTCTTCACCAACTCCTTCATGATTATGTTTAGCCCTCTTTGATGATCCATAGTTGGTTAGGCATTCTCTTCCATCATGATCTTGTGCATGCAGTAGGATGGACTAATAAAGTTGATGTCCACAATTGTCCATCGTATGGGCCTTTTGTTGTCTCGAAGGACACTTAACAACTTATCTTCCTGAGCACTACTTAAAGTTGATAAGATAATAACAGGTAAAGTAGAATTATCACCAAGGAATGCTTATCTCAAATTATTGGGCAACATCGTCAATTGACAGCTTTGATAGCTTTATTGAAGATGCAAGAGTCTCCAATACCTCACGAGTTGTTTTATTAATTATCCAATACGGTGCCAGCTCCATATGTTGGAAATACTCTTTGAACTCTTCATCTTCTCTATCATATTTTGGCAACCAAAACTGGTTCTAATAAATCTCCAGATATAATTGTTAAAACACTGCCTTTGTCAGCTTACCTAACATTTCATTAGTAGAAAAATACTCTTCCACTTGATTAGGCATTTGCATAGCTTTAAAAACATCAAATTTTATCTCTTGGTCATTTAGTTGGATTGTAAGTTTGCCTCTTTGAACATCAACAAGAGTTCTATGGGTAGCTAAAAATGGACTACCAATTACAATGGAACATTGCTATCTTCTTCAAAATCTAAAACAATTAAATTAGTAGGAAAAACTGAACATATCTACTTTTACCAATACATCCTCAATGACTCCATGAGGATAAGTGAGTGAACAGTCAGCCTATTAAAGAGTGATTGATGTTGGTTTCACCACACCTGAGCCTTATTTTTGAATAGTTAGGAGACCTCTCAAGGGACCTCGAAGACCATATGACAATTGAACTATTTTAACTAGTCATTACAAACTTTTCAACTTTTCCAAAAGCAGAAAATGAGTTTCAATGCCAACAAAAGGTTTCAAATAATCAAGTGTTAACCATCATCAAAAAGGTTTTTGAAAAACAAGTTTCATTCATTTAAAATATAGTGTTGCTCAAATCAAAAGGATTACAGCTTTTTTCAACCATCACGACAAGGTCATATGGAAATAGAAGATCATTAGGATTTACCTAATATTTACATGTCACACAATTGGGAGTATTACTCTATCAAGGAGTGAGTAGCATGATATCAAGGATGGGTATTATAAACATTTCCTCCTCGACTTGTTGGTAATCTAAAATGTAATTCCTAATGGCTTAATTCGGAGAAACAACATGGGTACATGTCGGAATCTCGTACTCGCCTTATTACTACTCTAATGGCTTATTTTGGAGAAACACCATGGGTACATGCCGGAATCCCGTACTCGCCTTATTCCTAAATGCAAAGTTTTTTTTTTATTTTTTTTTATGCGGCTCTAAATCAAGGAAAATGAGTAAAACATACCCAGAGATCATATTCTAAGAAATCACTCACAGGTTAGAAGAACACTCCCTACGCAAACACATAAAATGACCTAAATCACTTCTATTCCGTTTAAACCTAATTTTTTTTTTCAAAAGCTGAATTGACCAACAATGCAGTCCTGTTGACTTGGTCAAAAACAATGTTTCAAATGAACTACTATAAAAATGTGAATGTCTTACTTTTTTGAACATAGTAATATATGGCTTTTGAAATTATTTTGTCGCAAAAGAACTAAACACACCAAAATTTGCGGAATGCCAAGTTTAAATAATTCAGTCATATGATATTACAAGTCATTTGTCATCATCAAGTACCGTAATCAATCAATTTTCCATCAAAAGTTCACTACACAAAAAGAAACCATTCCAACACAAGTAAATAACACCCCCAAACTTGTCATTTTATTCAAGTGATAAGTACAACTCATCCTACCGCTTACCCAAAATAGAACAAACGTATAAAAATACTACTAGAAAGCTTAAAAACTACATTCAAAAACACTGGGCAATGATTTTGAGTTACACTTGAACAATCAAAAAGTTAAAATAGAAGATGAACAACATACCAGCCAAGTGAATGTAAATGCAACCCATTAAGCACAAATTGAACTTAAAAACAAGAGTTCTAACGTTTAATTGTGGACTTCACCAACATTGAGCACAACACAAATCCAGACTAAGCAATGGCAAATTTTAATTAAATCATATAAATGCAATTTCCAATTAAACATGAATCCTAAAAATTGAATTTTCTTTAACAAACAATCATGGTTGTACTAAGGAAGGGTCCTCGGGGCTTCACGGGGTTCAAACAATTAAAAAAAAAGAAAAGAAAATCACATATAAGGGTAACAAGGTTTAACACAACGAAAAGGTTATCTAAATGCCCAACTCATCCCCCAAACTTAGTTTCACACATAATCGGCTTCGAAAAGACATTCAATCAGAAAGACTATTCTTAATCTAAATCAAGCATTCATATGATTTCCTCAAAATAAGCCTCAACTATTTAGCATATGAAGTGTATCAAAAACTAGAATATCCATAATCAAAAGATAAAACCAAGTCCAAGTTCAACCAATAAATCATGTACATCATTCACAAATCACAACAAGTCATATATTGTCATCACCATTCTCATCAACAACCATATTTGTCCAAGAGATTCAAACAAATCATTTGCCAATAACACAACACAACTAAATAAAGCTCAAGGCTACAAGCCTTTATTACTAATGGGGTATTTAAACTAAAGCAAGTAAAGTAAAGAAAGAATGATAACGAAAAATGAAAGAACTATTGTTGAGCTCCTCCAAAGTCTCCAAGGAATTGAACTTTGGCATGTGTAGGTTGTGCCTCCTTGGCCCCCTCTAGAATGTATCCTTCTTCTTCTACTCCTCCAAGAACCGGCCCTTTCTCCACGAACACCTCAAATAGAACCTCTTTTATTGTACCCGGGACAAGTTTTATGCAAACTTATGCAAAGGGAAAGTTGGTGATTCCTCTACATAAGCGTTGGTTGTCTTGGTTGTTGTAACTTCAACTTCATGAGGCTCTTGAGAACCGGTTTCTTGCAAGACATTTTTAATTTGTTCTTCTTGAACCAATTCTTCACCCATTGGTGGGGGTGTTGGAATACATTATTCTTCACCATTTCCTATTCCTTGAGTCTCGGCAAGTTGGTATTGTAACCAATTATTGGATGTGGCTTGCTCTTCACGGAGTCTATCTATTTCTTTTTGAAATTGAGCAAGTTTTTCTCGTTGTTTGGCCATAATTTATCAAACTTGAGCCCTTTCATCTAGAAGTTGGGCTATTTCTTCTCCACATTCTTGAATTTGAATCTACTTGTCCATTCTTCTTACGTCTTCACTTTCTTGGGTTGTTTGGTGAAGGAAATATGACTCCATTTGATCATATGAAGGCTCTTGTGGTAGAGGGAAAGAGTAGGAATTTTCTTGATAGCTCTGTCCTCATAAGGATATGGATGGCTAGACCATTCCATTTGACAATTTTTGTGGCTCTCATGAGCGTATTGATGGCTAGACCATCCCACTTGACAATCTAAGGGGTAAGGAGAGTAACCATAACAAGAATCATGCTCATTGGGAATACCTCCATTACCATAAAAATAGTAATCTCCTTGGTATTAATTAGTCCTTGCATGTTTTTGAACAATCAAAAACACAAATAAAAACAAGAAAATGATCTAAAACAACACAAATAAGAAAATTAGGAAAGTTTAGGCTACTAGTTAGTCTAAACCATCCATCACAAAGAAAATCTTTTGGATTTTTGAAAATAAGAACACAACTACAAAATGAAAATCTTTTTGGTTTTTCAAATGGGTGAAACAACTATACAAGAAAAAAAAAAAGGCATCAATCTAGTCTTCCCACCAAATTATATCGGTATTACTGAAAACCAATCCCCGGCAACGGCACCAAAAACTTGATTGCTTCGTTAGGTAGAAGTCTTCAACTTTGAATGGACAAACAAGCAATAATTAACCACACTAATTCACTACACTCTAGCTAACTTCAGCAAGTGTACGGAGTTGATAGTGGTATAGGATGAGTGGGTATTGTCCCACAAGGATTGTTGGAAGGGAATTACCAAGATTTACGGATATTTTTGTAGTTAAGCATACTCAAACAATGGATGATGAAACTATTGTAATAAAAACCATAATTAAATGAAAGCGATAAAAACTTAATTTTAATCTAGTTTAACTAAAAAGCAAGTACGTGAAAATAACCAATTATGATGTATTAAGAAACTAGTTAATCTATTCTAGTAAAAGTAAGTAAAGGAAAGCACTTAATTCTAACCTAAATTCACCAAATTAAGACTTAAATTAAAAGCAAGCAAGTTACCCAATGAAAAGAACTACAAATAAGAAACCTTTAAGACTAAAAGCACCCATTTCTAAACTAAAAATTGGAAAGAGTTAAACTTGAAATCTAAGTATTTTTGGATGTTTTTGATAAAAATAGAGAAAGCCCACTAGGAATTAACTAGAAATTAATGTAAGAAATTGAGAATTCTTAACTAAAAAGCAAGAAATTATCAAGAACCCTAATTTTCCTAAGAAACCCTAGATTGCAAGCAAAGAAATTCTTACTAAATTAGACTAGAAAGCAATTAAAAATTATATCTACGCGAAGTTGCGATTAACCCACTACGATTATCTATTCACAATTCGGACTTGACAAGGAATTAAAAGTAGATCTAAGAGACAATTAAAGAGAAATTTCTATTAAAGAAGAAAACTTGGGGTTCATGATATCCTAAACTATCCTAAAATCTACTATCTAGTTCTAATCCTACTTGCTTTCACTTCCTATTTTTAAGTAGTTTAAATAGTGTAGTGTTACACAAGGCAAAAATTAGGAGTTGTTGGTTGAAAGTTTACAAAATTGTGCTTTCAACTTAACCCTCAACGAGTCAAGATCATGATACAGAAAATTTGAGATCGCGATCTAGATGTGTATAAGAGACAGAGTCGGCTCGACTCTAATACATTTAAGACATTTTCCCGAGTCGCGATAGCAATATGGAAAGTTTGAGATCGCGATCTCAACTCTCTTCCCAGTATTCTTTATTTCTTCCATTATTGCAATTTGGTCCTTTGAGTTTTGTTCATTCTAGCTTCCAACCTCTAATTTTTGACCTGCATAATATTAACACCATTAAGGAATTAATTAAGCTAGAAATTTAATAAAAACTTATCATATTTAATCAAGAAGGGAAATTCAAACTCATACGAAAGAAATTAACTGAAATCTTCAATTACTTACCCAAAGTTCAGGATTTAAACTATCAAAATGCTATAAGTTAGAGTGAAATAACTCTTGTTTACTAGAGTTATCACACCCCCAAACTTCGCATTTTGCTAGTCCCGAGAAAAACAAAAATAAAAATAAAAATAAGCCAACTAACATTCAAACATATAAACACCTCCAAAGTTGACGTGACACATGATGAATCATGGATGTACTTAGAACAATTAAGAAGTCTCTCAAGAAACGTTCAATACTATATGATATGTGAAATATCTGAGTGAATCAATCCAAAATTGAAATTTTGTTCTTCATAGAAGCACACATTCATTCACTACACAAGATTTCACATCACCAAGCATTACCATTCACAAAAAGAGTTACCAAAAGTTTTAGTTCTTTCCATTTAAAACATCATTACTTCTCAAATCACAAATATTATGAAGTTAGTCAACTATCTCGACTAGGCATCATGAAAATAGAAGTTCAATTAGGAATCAACTTAAATGCAAATGTCACATGTTTCGGGAATAGACTTTTAACAAGGAATAAGTAATATGAGATTAATGATAAGTATTACAAACATTTACTCCTTAACTCATAGGTATATTAAAACGCAATTCCTAATGGCTTAATTAGGAGAAACAACATGGGTACATGTCGGAATCCCGTACTCGCTTTATTCCTAAATTTAATTTTTTTTTATGATCGGACCTAACCAAGGAAAAGAAATGAAATGTACCTAAAATTAATCTCGAATATCAATTATTCACAAGTTAGAAGAACATTCCCTATGCAAACACACGAAATGTCCCAAAATTCCTTCTACTTCATTTAACTCATTTCTTTCCAAAAAGATAGTTCATCAACCAAATAATATAAGTGATTTGATCAGAAACAACATTTCAAATAAATTTTCCTAAAATTTCAACACTTCTTTTTGAAAAATAGAGATGCCATGTTTATGAATTCTTTATGTTGCAAACAAACTATTCACTCACACAAAAATTCTTGAAATGAATCAATCATATACTTCAATCCTAAAGCATTGAATATCAAAATTTATCGTCATTGAGTACCTAATTGATCAATTTTCCATCCATTAAACATCAAGTGGCAACAATATGTATAAAATAACCATTCCCAACACAAAGAAATAAACACCCCCAAACTTATCTCTTTTATTTCAATTGATGAATAAATCATCCTTCCACTTACCCAAAACTAAACATTGTCTCTCCAAAGAAATACCCAAAATAACAAAAACTACTCAAACGATGATATAATTTTAACAAAGAACTGAAATTGAGTAGAAATGCTAATAGCATCAAACCACATCATGCATCTCATCATTGAAGTTTCAAACAAAATGAACATTCAATTTAATTCATTAATAAATGCAAAGATGGCATCAGCTTAGGGCCCTTAGCCATGCTACTCTTATTTGGCAATAATCATGACCAAAGCTACACCAAGTATCTAGTAAGAAATTCAACAAAGATTCAATCCATGAAGCATCAAACTAATTAGCTACTTGGCGTCAGCTTAAGGCCATTAGCCAAATTACTAAAAAGGAAAATCAAATTACTCCAAATTAAAAGACAAAAAATAGAATAAATTGATGGTTGAAGTGATTTTTAATGGAAGAAATTTTATTTTTTTTTTTAAGAAAATTGGAAAATTTTGATAAAAGAAGAAGAAAAGTTGCACAAGTAAATGTTCCAGCAAATCGAGATCATGAACTAGATTTTCCAGATCGCGATCTGGCCTGATCTTGAGATCTCTTCACAACTGAGTTGAGATCGCGACAAGTTCGCGATCTCAGAATCGAGATCGCAACCTCGACTAGGTGCAAAATTTGCCTTTGCAAAAGTTTGGAATTGATATCGCGATCTCAACCAAATGACCATTATGCCCTCTAGAAGTTTGAGTTTGAGATCGCCATCTCAAAATTGCGATCGCTATCTTAACTCAAATTCCGCAAAGTGTAATTTTTACACTTAGCCAAGATTGCTCAATTCTTCATCACTTTTCTCCATTTGCAAGGACAACCTACAAACACAAAATTCACAAGTTAGGATAACGATTTTCATTCATTCCTTATCACCATTTATTCAACTAAATAAAATCTAGATTTTTATCTAAAATTCTAACCTAATTAATCTAAATTAAAAAAAACATACTAAAGGAAAGCAAAAATAACTAAATGAAAAACTTGGGTTACCTCCCAGAAAGCGCTCTTTTATAGTTAACACTAGCTTGACCATGGCATAGACTTCATTCCAAGTAATTGAGGATGATTGACTCTCCTTTTCCTTTAGGTCTCCATTGAAAAAGTTTGATCCCCTTTTTCTTCATGATTAAAGCTTGATTTTCGGGTTTTCCATGCACAAATCCTTTCTTTCTAGCCTTAGCCATCGCTAGTGCCCCAATTAACATCTTCAATTGTTTCTCAAACCATTTTCTTTTCTTTTTGTGCCTTCTCAATTTCTTGACATCATTATTTTGCTTATTCTTTGCAAAACTCTCTTCATCCTTCGTCAAGACACATCCCTTATCGGGTGGTTTTTCCTTCAATTCATTTCTCGGATCTTCTTTTATTTGCAACACTTGCTAGAGCGAATTGCCTTGGTTAACTTCATTTTTCTCTTCATTTGACCTAGCAAGGAAAGAATTAAGAGATTGGTTAGCACATTTCTCTTCAACAATGAGAATATTGTCATTATATTCAAACATATCAAATTCAATTGATTTTCATTTTCAACTTGTAAGACCATCTTTCCTTTGTTCACATCAATTAATGCATGAGTGGTCAACAAGAAAGGCCTCACTAGAATCAATAGAATCGCACTCTCTTCACCCGTATCTAGCACAAAGAAATCAACGAGAAATACCAACTTTTCAACTTGTACAAGCACATCCTCCAACAAGCCATATGGTTTCCTCTCGGATAAATCCGCCAATTGGAGTGTGATATTAGTTGGCTTGACATTGTTGATCCCTAATTTGTCATAGATGGCCTTTGGCATGATATTTATGCTTGTCCCCAAATCATAAAGTGATCGATGCCATGTTTTTCCTCCAACATTCACCGGTATCATGAAACTACAGGGATCCTTGAGTTTAAAGGGCAACCACCTTTGAACAATGACACTACATTGGGCATCAAGACATACATTCTCATCATCATCCCAATTTCTCTTCCTTGCCAAAAGATCCTTCATGAAACGAGTATAGTTTGGCATCTTGGTGAGGATGTGAGAACGATCCNACATCAATTAAAGGAATGTTGACATTAATCTTTTTCAACATATCCAAGAAGTGGTTGAATTGCTTGTCTTTTTTCTTCTTTCTTGGATCAATGAGTCATTGAGGGAATGGCACTTTTATTGATGGATCTATCTTCAAAGGTTCCTCCACATGCTTCTTCTTGGATACCTTGATCTCATTCTTTTGTTCCTTGTTCGCTTCATCATCAACCACTTCCATTTCATTCTCAACTACCTTGGACTTTTGTTCCTTGCTTCATTCCTCCACTTTTTTCTTCTCCTTAGCTTCAACCAATTCTTTTCCACTCCTTAGGGTTATGGCATTGCATTGCTCCTTGGGGTTTGGAATAGTATAACTCAAAATTCCCCCAATAGGTTTGTCATTATTCAACCTTGCCAATTGCCCCAATTGAATCTCCAAATTCCTTGTTGAATCCTTCAAATTCTCATAATCTCTTTTATGCTCCTCATTTTTCCTATCCAACTCTCTTCTCAAGTACTCGGTCTCTATTAGCTTTTCTAGCCTTCTTCACCCAAATTCTATCTTGGAGCATATTGATCATGATACATTGTTTGGGAAGAATTTGCATAATGGAAAAGAGGTCTTTGTTATTGGTTTTGAAATTAAGGGTTGGGGAAAGGTTGATATGAGTCTGGGTTGAAAATTTCTTTGATGTGGCGGTTGATATGGTCTAGATGAGGAATTTGAGGCTTGAGTGTTGGGCATTTTGAGGTGGGGGATGTGGTTGGCTAGGAGGGTTGGATTGGTTGGTGGTGTTATTCCATGAAAAATTTGGGTGATTCCTCCAAGAAGGATTGTATGTGCTGCCATAAGCTCCGGATTGGTTCCTCGGAAATGATGGTTGATTAGCCACATAATTGATTTGCTCATGGGATCCATACGGCATCTCACATTGTCCATTGACATGGCTGCCTCGACAAAAATCACAGGTCATGCTTGGTTGAGTTGGAGAAGAAGTCATAGCAATTATACTACTAGGTTTCCCTAGATTCTCTCTCAACGCCTTTGCCTTGTTCATCACACTCATGAACATGCTTTGTTGTGCCGAAAGGGCATCTTGCATGTTTAGATTCAACGCTCCACTATTTGCATTCCTTCATTAGCTTGGTGTTGAATCACCGGTGGAGTTATCGGTCCATGATAGTAGTGGTTGTATGCCATCCTATTTAATAACTCTTGAGCTTCTTCCAGAGTCTTATATGAGATCTTCCAGAGTCTTATTGAGATAGAACCGTCAGCGAAGGCATCTATGATGGATTTCGTCTCTTGAAGTAAACCATTATAAAAGGTTTGGATTTGAAGCCACAAGGGAATGGCGTGATGTGGACATTTTCTTAGCAACTCTTTGAATCTTTCCCAAGCTTTCCCTAGGCTTTCACCAACATCTTGTTTGAACGATTTAATTTCATTCCTTAATTTAGCGGTTCTTGTGGGTAGAAAGTACTTTGCCAAGAACTCTTGAGCAAGTTGGCTCCAAGTGGTGAATGTTCCTCGGGCAAAATGGGATTGAAACCATGACTTTGCCCTATCACGAAGAGAAAAAGGAAACACCCTCATCCCCACACAATCCGGGTGTACTCCATTAAACCTGAATGTGTCCAAGACTTCTTCAAAATTCATGAGATGTGTGTAGGGATCTTCATTAGGTCCACCCCCCAAACATGGCATGGGATTGGAGCATTTGGATGAGGGCGCGCTTAATTTCAAAATTGTTGACTTGCACGGGCATCCGTGCAATGCTTGAGTTCTCCCTATCAAAATTAGGCAAAGCATAGTCCCTCAATGGCCTTCCATTCCCATTTATGTCATTTCCATTCCCGTGGCCACCAATCCCATTATTTCCAACAACCTCATCTTTATCGTTTTCCATGTTCAAATTCATTTGATAAGCATTAGCATTTGCCATTACGATTCTTTTTTGTTCTTGTTGTACCCTTTTCAATCTTCTAAGTTCTCTTAGCTCTTTCTCCCTTTCCTTGTCTAAGCAAAAGAATGGCCCTTGATTATAGTCCTCGTACCATGCACTAAACTACAACCAAGGCAAATAGTCAATTGAAATTCCAAGTCAATTCCACAAGATATCCAACAAACATAAAAATTCACAAAATTAACAACTAAACTAAACTAAACTAAACTAAATGCTTAATCTACACGACCTGTGATATTGCCAAAAACCGAA
Source organism: Cinchona pubescens (assembly GCA_025175665.1). NCBI lineage: Eukaryota > Viridiplantae > Streptophyta > Magnoliopsida > Gentianales > Rubiaceae > Cinchona > Cinchona pubescens. The sequence goes on along the minus strand of JANKKI010000027.1, from coordinate 8,306,156 downwards.
GACAATCCTCACCAATGGCACCAAAAACTTGCTGCTTTACACACCTAGTTATAAAATTATAAAACACCTAAATCCTACTACTAACTAGGTGGCATCACGGTTGTCAACTAGTAGCCAAGTGAAGTAGGGATCGTTCTCACAAGGATTGGTCGATAATTACCGGTTATTTGGATAGATTTCAAGTTGAAGCGATTGATTAAGTGAAGATATTTAACTACAACTAGAACTAGTGGAACTAATAAAGCAATTTAAAGTAAAGATTAATCACTAAGAAAGCCATTAAAAAGGAAGTATCTTTAGAAAGTAAATAAAGGGAACAATTAAATGGAAAAGCCTTTATATTAAGCAAGCAATTAGTTAATCTAAACTATTCATTATCCCTAAGCAAGTACAATTAGAGAATGCTCCTAGTCTATTCTAAGATAGCATGTAAAAAGAAAGGATTTTGAATAAGCAATTTACTAACCTAAACTACAAATTAACATTTAGAAGCACAATTAAGGAAAACCCATTAACTAATCTACCAATTAAACTAACAAAGAAAGCAAAGAAAGCAATTAAATGAAAAGCCCATAAACTAATTGATCCTAATTAACTAATCTAAACTATGAATTCGCACTTAGGAAGCATAATTGAAGGAAACCCATTAACTACTCTAACAATTACACTAAGAAATCATGCAAAGAAAGCAAATATATGAAAGCAATTAGACTAATTAAACTAAGGACATATGAAATTAAAGTTTAACTAAAAGAGTTTTCACATAAAAAAGGAACTTACCACTAAAAAGGTTCAATCTTTAGCTATGAATTTGTGATTACAAGAAAGAGAAAACCTAGCACTCTAATCTAATCTAAAAAAACCCTCCCCAAATGGGGAGGAAAAAGGAAGAAAATTACTCTCTAATCTAGCCTACTTCTACTAAAGTTCTTCCTCAAATGAGATTTAAAAGGGCTATATTATAGTGCAAGGGTAGTGGGATAATTGTGCAGCAAAAATCAGCCCCAAACAAGTCATTTTTTTCTCCAACCGCCTGCAGATTGTGATCTCAAATTTGAGATTGCGATTTGGACAGAAGCTTCTGAAATGCAGCACTTCACAGTTTTGCTTGCAAAATCTTCATCCGACGTCCGATTAATGCGCCAATTTTTTTCATGCCACCCTAACACATAGGAGAACATTATTATATATAATATTCACTTAAAATAACACCTGAACACACAAATAAAATTCTCACAAAATAGGCCAAAAAATGAAGGACAAACAAAGACGAACAAAAACTTAACTCCCAACGAAGTTATGTCAAATACACGACACAACTCTAAATGTAAAAACCTAATAAAATATTCTTTCGTGTTAATTATCACCTAAATAAGTACTCAAACACTTAATAAGAACATACTAACAAATTCTAACACATAAAAGAAAAATAGATAAAAACACACACGAAAACACTAAAAATACTTGAAACTAGGAGAAAAATAATCAAGTTTAGGGTACATATAACTCTAGTTTCCTAGAGTTATCACCCTCGAACTTTGTTCATTTGACTCACAGCTTCCAATTATTAACCTGCATAATATTCAACTAAATAAGTAACTTAATTCACAAAAATTCAATAAAAACTCATAATGTTCACTAAAATTAAAAATGCAAACACATAATATAAAAATTAGCTCAAACACTCAAGTTAGAGGCAAAATAGCTCTAGTTCATTAGAGTTATCACACCCCAAAAATTAGCATTTTGTTAGTCCTGAGCAAAACAAAAATAGAAAGAACCTTGCTAACAAACAAACAAAACAAAACATCACTAAAGTGCACAAAACGAAAGACGAATAATTTTTGTACGTTGAACAAGCCCAGGGAACCTCTGAAAGGACCTCAAATACCGTATGATAATTGTACTATTTTAATTAGTCACTCTAAGTTTCTAGTTTTCCCAAATAACATAAGTTCATTTCCTACACAAAACTTCAAATTACCAAGCATCAACCACTCTCAAAAGGATTCCCAAAAATTGAGTTCTGTTGATTCAAAACATCATCATTTCTCAACAAACAAATATTACAAAGTTGTTCAATCATCTCGGCAAGGTCGTATAGGTATAGAAATTCATTTGGAATCTGCCTATATGCAGATCTCACACAATTTGGGAATATTAATCTATCAAGGTATGAGTAGTATGATATCAATGATAAGTATTACAAACAATTCCTCCTCGACTTGTTGGTATTCTAAAACATAATTCCTAATGGTTTAATTCGAAGAAACAACATGGGTACATATCGAAATCCGGTACTTGCTTTTTACTATTCTAATATCTTATTTTGTAGAAATAACATGGGCACATTCTAGAATCCCAAGCTACTCGCTTTATTCTTAAATGTAAAATATATTTTTTGTGGCTCTAAACCAAGGAAGATGAGTATAGTGTACCTAAAATTAATCTCAAATACAAATGATTCGTAAATTAGAATAATATTTCCTATTAAAGCGCACAAAATGTCCTAATTTCCTTCTATTCCATTTAACCCAATTTTTTGAATGGATAAATTGACTAACAAAGTAATATTAATGATTTGATCGGAAACAATATTTCAAGAAAATTTTCCCCAAAATATTAGTTCCTCTGTTTGAAAATGGTAATATCAAAATTTTGAAATTCTTATGTTCTAAAAGAACCACTCACACACACTTAAATTTATGAAATGGCCAATTCATATAGTTCAATCATATAGTATTGCAAGTCAAATATCATTATCGAATACCAAACTGATCAATTTTCCATCCAAAAGTCATCAAACACACATATAGACCTCAAATAACTATTCTCTACACAAGAAATAAACACCTCCAAAGTTGAATCTGATCTTATTCTAATTGATGAGTAAACTCATCCTACTACTCATCTAAAATTCAAACTTAAAGATATAAAAGACACTAAAATGAAGACTAAGTAAAATACGACAAAATCTTAACCTAACTAATACCACCAAGTAACAATCTTAAAGAACAAAAACCATGCCAATCAATCCATTAAACTCACAATCATCCATTCCAACATTTAAGCATCAATAGTAATCTACATGGCATCAACTTCAGGCCTTTAGCCATTATTACCACTCAAACACATAAATCAACTAAGAAAATGATATGTGTCAAACCAAGTATTGAACTATGAAGTTCAAAAGGATAAAATGCAAATCAAATATCAACAAAAGTAACTTGGCATATGACTAAGGCCCTTAGCCAATGTAATCAAAAGCAAAATATCCAAATTAAAATATCTGAAAGCATAAAATAATATGATAAACTACTAAAGTACCAAGAAATAAGAATGAAAATATCAAAATTCCTCAAATAAAATTCTTTCTTTCCTCAAAAGTTTTGAAAGCTATCATCTGTCAACACTAGCTGCCTCATGTGTCCTACTCTATCTCCTTATGATCATCTTCAGCTTCACTGTGCTGGCTCTCCTTGAAGTCCTCATCAAGTGCTCCACTGGTGCCACTAGCTTGTTGTGCTTCGCGTTGTTGTGTAATAAGACTGACCACAAGGGAGGCTATAGTGCCAAAGTGGAGGCTGTGGTGGCTAAACTCAACTGAGTGAGGTGGTCTGATTTCTATGCATCACCAATTAGCTATAAGTCCAATATCCTTGTAGTTCATTTTGCTCCTTTGTTGTGATTGGTGCATTACGTACACATTGTCACGCCCCAAAAATGGGACCGTAACACGCCGTACTAATGGCGTAGATGTGTATAAGAGACAGCTATTACATTGCGGTTAAGTTTGTTGCTTTGTTCGTCGAATATAATAAAATAGCATGAGTATCTTTTAGGCTCGAAGGTATGAACTAGATCTAGTAATCTACCACACCTACTAGTCGACTCAAGTTATATCAAATAGCAAATAGTTCATAATCATAGCTCACCATGGCGTCCCATGGATGACTATGCATAGGTTTGAATCCTAAGTCCAGTAATAGGTATTCGATGAGTCAGATGTGTATAAGAGACAGATATAGAGTTGGGCTACATATCAATTGATTAACATAAAATAGCTTGGTCCGATTTCATATGTAATAATTCCAAAACTTGGTAAAAGTGCAGTTCCAAACATCATACACATTCTAAAATCCATCCAAACATATTTCGAAAGTCGTTAAACAAAATACAAGTGGAAGAGGGTCTATGTTACCCACCTATCAAAGCAAAACTGCACAAATGATCGATCGCCGGTAGGTGGCGTGGTACCTAAAATAGGTATAAGAGGACTCTTAGAAGAGATGTAGAAGTTAAAGGAAACAATCTCTTTGGTCAAAAATGACCTTATCACAAATTGACCAACCGACAAGCTAAAAGTCAAAACACTTAGTTAACCCTCAAATTCGGCTAGATTAGGAGATAATGTTTTGAAAAACTTCGCCCTTAGTCTTCATTCTGTCTCTATCAATAGCACCCCACAACAATCCATACCCCATAACCACTACAATTAACTCTATTACAACATTAGAGCAACAACCTATGGGTGGAATTCCCTCTTTACTACCAAACTGAAATTTTTACCGATTAGCCACACGCATGATTCAAACATGCCTCCTATCCAAACTAACCTTAAAACACTCTTAAAACCTCATTAAATGCATAGACATAAGCATTCATAGCATAACACTCTAGGGCCACATATGGAAGACAAAACCCCAACTCATAATCTTAAAATATGTAATCTAACCGTGGAAAGTTGTTAAAAATCAACCCCAATCACTTCCCAACCTCCAAAACACTAAAAACAACCCATAACATACATAAAGAATCATAACATATAAGGCTGCAAAGAGGGTTTTATTTTCAGCCATAAAGAATCCTACAAAACTTGAAATTAAAGCTTGGATCATAAAGCCCATAAGCCATAAAGTGCTAAAATACATAAAATCTTACCTTCCAAGTAATTATATTGATCTCCAACAAAATTTTCTTGGATATCAAGCAAAGAACAAGGCTAGTAAAATACTGGGTTTCACACATATCCCTGCAACAAAGGAATGAATGATGTTCTTGTGGGCGGTGGTGGCAGAGGTATTTGACCTTTTATGGGGTGATATTTTTCATATTCCTGAACCATCTTGTATACGTACTCCTTATTAATTATGCCTTTTTTATGTGTTATTGGTTCGTCAACAAAATATGGAGACCCTGAAAGATACAGAGATGAGTGATTAGACTGGAGGTATAAAAAATAGGTCTCTCAAACCTCTCACTATCAAGAAATTCCTATCTAATCATACCATCGACATCCTCTGACATTCTTATTATTATGGCATAAACCAAAATCACCTTATCCCTTTGAATATATCTCAAAGAATTAGAACTCCAAATTCGATAACTAATGAATAATACCACAATTTTGCTACAAGGAAGAACCATGACGAGGAAATTTCAATTCCATTGTCTTTGAAGTATTCGATACCAACATCAACATCACACAACATTCTTTTAGTTAATTTCATTCATGTCCTTGTCCTTACTAACACAAGTTCATGGTACTCATCAGATAGAACTGAAGGAAAATTAAAATAAGCATTAATTGCATTGGCACTAAAATCAACTAATACTCCGCTGACTCTTTTAGTTGTTAACTGGGTATACTCGGGCTCTACTTCCATATCAAATCTCTCCAATGCCTCGCTCTAATTTTTGTCTCTATTTATTTTCTTGCCTTCTCATAAGCCCCCCTGATCTGTGGATAAATCAAAACCCCTTTCTCTATTATCTCATGGTTCTCATTATTTTGGAATAAAACCTTAGCTCACTCACTTGTGAATTGAGGTTCTACCACTCATTCGTTGGCTCCACTCGGCTTACTACTAGGACTTGCCTCACTTGGCCCTTCTCCTCATTTTCTTTTTCTCAAACCCTTTCCTCTACTCCTACCCTAGCATGCCTACCATTACCATACACCCCTCTAGTCATTTTCTTAGCCAAAAGAAACAATAAATAGCAAGTAACCTAATGAGCAATTCTTCAAACAGAATATTCAATCTCGTAACTAATTGATCAAGGTCAACAACACCAAAATTTGCACCAACAATTTCTCAAATTAAACAATTTTAACCAATAAACAAACAATCCACAACAAAAATTTCAAAGCCCCAAAAGAAATAATCACGATAGCAGAGATTTGAATCTAAAAAATTATCCCAATAATATTAAAAATTCGTCAAACTCGCAAATAATTAATGGCCAGAAAATTACCACAAATCAATGACAATTATACCCAACAATGATTTTACAGGCTTAAGCACAAATAATTGGAAGAGTTTACCCAATTTAGTAGAGCAAAAACCCAATTGAAATTTGTAGATGAAATCCTTTAAAGTTTGGAATTTCCTCCTTGAAAACCCTTGTTGGAGAGGTGAATGATGAAGAATATGATTTGGAGGGATGGATTAGATATGTTTGTTGAGGATTTATTGGAAGAAATTGAAGACATGGAGAATTGGGGAAGAAAGTGTATGGGTCAGGGCTTGAAGGTTTGGGGAAAATGTGGAAGAAGAAGAGAAAACCTTTTAATTTTGATTCTATTCGCAATCGATGTCATGCTATTGGATTAAAATGGGATTTCAAAAAAGTGCTTCGATTTCGCAACATTAATTTGATGTCATGACATGGACTGGAACATGTGCCCCCTACATGTTGCGATGTCACGACACCAAATAGGTTCAAATTTTTGGCTTTTGAAGAAGTTCGTAGTTGATTTCGCGAAATGGGATTTGACGTCGGAACATCGACCTAATTACCAGAATACCCTCTAGAAGATTGCATTTGATGTCGTGGCATGTATCTAAACTTCTATAATGTTCATTTCCAACACTTAGCCAATTTTTCCAACCTCTTTCTCACTCCAACCTAGTAATTCTCACCACCTACAAACATAAAAAACATAAGTTTTAGACTAATTCCATCCGTTTCCTAGCACAAATTACAGAAATCAAAAGCAACATTTTTGAAACAAATCTAACAAAATATCTTAAAACAAATCACAGCAAATTAAAAATTAAACACAAACTAACACTAAAGCTTGGTTTGCCTCCCAAGAAGCGCTCTTTTACATTTAGTAGCTTGATTACGGCAATAATGATCATTCTTGCACAAATTGGACGATTTCCCGTACCTCATTGATAGCTCCTCCCAAATAAAGTTTGAGTCGGTGACCATTGACTTTGAAAGTGCCTTCTTTCCCTTCAACCTCCACAGTTACATGATAAAAAAACTAAAACTACTTCAAACAAGCCACTCCATCTCGATTTGAGTTTCCTTAAAAATTGTTTTAACCTGGATATGAAGAGCAATACCAAGTCACCGATCTTGAACTCATTTCTCAAAAGGAGCCTATCATACTATGCTTTGTCTTTTTCTTGTAAATAAAAAATTCTCATATGTTTTCTTCCTGAATTCATCTAATTTATTCAAATCAAGAAGTCTCTTTTCACATGCCCTTTTCATATCAAAGTTTAGACTCTTGTATGTAGGAGATGAGTAAGGATCATTCCCATGATAACTATTGGAAAAATTACTTGGTTCACAAGCCTTTTTTACTAGTTAGATGAAATAAACTGGGGTTTTTTTTACTAAAATTAAACTAAATTTAATCGGAAGAAATTAATATAAAGACAAGAGTGTAAAATTCTAACCCTATGGAAAGAAATTGAATGTAATTAACTAAAACCCTAATTTAATCTATCCCACTTGCAAGAATTTAATAAAAGCCAAGGATTTAAATTAATATACTCTATGAAAGAGATCAAAAGCAATAAAATAAAACCCTAACTACTAAACTTACGGAACCAATTAAGAATTTAAAAGCAATAAAACAAGAACGATAATTAAAGAACAAGAAAAAAATAAGAACAAAATTAAATTGCATAAAAATAAATCAAATGTAGTAATTGTAAAAAAAAATGAATGTTGATGATTGTCAAGTCTTGAATTCTTTACAAGAGAATGAAATTCTAGCTCGAATGCTTGAGAAAATCTACCCTTACGGCTAAATTATTGACCAAACTATTGAAAACCTAAAAACTAATGGGCTGATGATGCTGATGATGATTTCCTCTCCTTCTCTTGCTGTATTTATAGATATCTTTAGGATTTTGGAGCCCCGGGATGATAAGTACATGATTTCTCATGAATCCGGGTCCACGGGAGGATGTTTCTTGCAAAATAAGTCATGTTTCATAGCCCACCCGTCGATCGACACCTGGACACTGCAATTTTGTCACGCCTGGGAACTAGAGGCAGAACAACACTGGTTTCAGTGCCTAGGTGCTACAATTTTTCAAATTTCTCCTCGATTTTGACTATGATGCAAACGGAATTTGAGAAAACTCAGAACACATAAGTTGTATCTCTATGTCGTAGCTTTCCAAAACATCTTGAATCATCTCAATTGGATCTCGGACAAAAATGTTATGCTCAATGTACCAAACTGTGTCTGAATCACTCCTCTCTAGTGTATGAAATTCTAATTTTGCAATTCTCCTCCACAGTCCATGCTTTTACGATGTTTGGTCAAACCCAAAAAGTTCAATATAAACCATTTTAGATCATAATTACTCATTTATTGCTCAAATTACATTAAAAATAGAGGTAAACAACACATAAAATGTGTGACATTTATGAGCTTATCAAATACCCCACACTTAGTTTTTGATTGTCCTCGAGCAAAACATAGAAATAAATCACAAACATACTCAACACATCTCGTCAAACATCCACATGAATAACCAAGAACCAAACCATCATAAGGAAAATAGTCAAGTGATATAAACCCCTATACATAAGTTCTAGTGTAGGTGTGTGCATAGCCATACAAAAATAACTTTTAAGACACTCAAATCAAATCATCAAACCCTTTGAATTTTTCTGAACACTCCATAACTTACTCTTCTTACATTTCTTCACTAATCTAGACAATTGACTCGATTTAAATTAGGTAGGACCAGGGTCTAGGCTAACAAAGAAGGGATAAAGGATAAACAAATAAGAAAAAGATTTTTAGAAATTAATGCTGGCCACACATCAAGATAAACCTTCTTTTCGAATATTAAAGTACCCATCCTTCAAATAAGTAACCCCACACTTAATTCCCCATAAAAATTTTGTGCAACAAGCAAAATAAAATCATACTTTTTCAATTTCAACCCTTCTTACCAACACCTTGTAAAAATATCACCCTTTTTTTTTTCTTTTCCAAAATGGGTACCAGTGATAGGCACTACCCACAAAAAATATTTACACAAGTACTAGTGATAGGCACTACCTGCTAACATTCAAATTTAGGTGCCAGTGATGGCACCACCCGCAACACTCCAATGCAAGTGCCAATGATGGGCACCACCTGCTATGGTCAACAAAATATTTTTCTAACACCCCTATACCTTAATTGTACACCATTCATTCCAATATTCTCATACAACTGCCTTTCATCCTTATATCCCCTTAATAATTAATGCGGCATTAAAGCTTTTAAGGGACATTTAAGATAACTCACAAAGGTAGAAAAAATAAATGAGCTAGAAAAAAAATGAATGGTACTTGCATCCATTAAAAACAAAATAAGACTCAAACAGGGTTCTAGGGATAAATTTTATAGTAATGGTTGGCTTGAAAGGCTCAAACGTCCAAAGAAATTCCTACCCTCATCTTTAAATCAAATCATATTATCTAAAATTTTGCTTCAAAATTGTAATAAAGCAAGTGTTTGGAGTGCAACATAAGTGAATCTACACAATTATCTCTTTGTGTTGAAAAGGTACAACACTATAGGGCTATTAGTGCTCAAAAATTGGAAATCCTGGTAGGAAAATATTAACACCAACTACCCTACTCATGACAACTTAGCTGAAAAATTATCAAGTAGAAAATCAAATAAACATGCTAAGCAATTTCTGAAAAAAATAATGTAAAATTTGAAAAGCTCTCAAATCAAAAGCTAAGCTACAAATATGAAAGAAAAAATTGAACAATGAAAAAACAAAACACCAAACAAATATAAAAACCAAACAAATATAAATTAGCATTGGTAGAAAACTCCCTACCCCACACTTAGAGGAGAATAGCATTGTCCATAATGCAAAAATAAAGAGTAAAAAGGGAAAAAAAGAAGCTTCTCTGTCAATGAAGAACGTTTGGTGTCGTTTATGTTGCACTAAATACCCTTGAGTTGAAGTGGAAAACCTCAACCACTAAAACAAATACAAAACATAAAAAATCCTTAAGACTTTAAGAAACAATAAAACCAAGAAACTAAACAACATAAGAAATAAAATTAAGAAAATACATGGTTTGCCTCCCAGGTAGTGCCCTTGTTTATTGTCTTAAGTTTGACTATTGCACTCCCTCTCATGTAAAACATGGTAGGGTGGTTGGCCACCCTCTTCCTTTAGGCCTTCACGGGAAAATTTTATTCCCACTCTTCTTAACTGTCATTTCTTGATTCCTGACCTTTCTTTGAAGAAATCCACGTTTCGTTGTAGTCACCAAGTCAATATCCTCAGTAGCATGTCCAATTGTTTTTTGAATCATTTTCTCTCAAGCTTTTTGTGCTCTTTAAACTTTTGGACATCACAAACTTTCTGATACTTTGCACAATTTTCTTGATCCTTTCTCACCCCACACACATTGTCGGGTGTTTTTGATTCTTCATTTGACATGCCAGTAGAAGGATCAAGTGAATGATGAGCATATTTTTCTTCAAAAATAGGAAAATTATCATTACAATCAAAAACATCAATTTCAACCGATTCATTTTCAATTTGTAAAATCAATTTCCCTTTATTAACATCTATTAATGCATGTCTGTTAATAAAAATGGCCTTCCAGGAATCAACGGTATTTCATTGTCCTTACTGATGTCCAACACCAAGATATCAATGGGAAACACCAACTTCTCTACTTGCACAAGCACGTCCTCCAACAAACCGTATGATTTTCTTTCAGTCTAGTCTACTAATTGGAGTGTAACATTAGTTGGTTTGGCGTTGGTGATTCCTAACTTATCACAAATGGATTTTGCCAAAATGTGGATACTAGCCCCTACATTTACAATCACAAATTGAATGATGTAGCGTTGTTCCTCCAATATTCACCGGTATCAAGAACTTACCAGGATGTTTGAGTTTAGGGGGTAATCACCGTCAAAAAATTGCACTACATATGGCATCGAGATAAATTTTCTCACCACTATCCCATTTTCGCTTCCCTGCCAATAAATCCTACACAAACCGAGCATAGTTGGGTATTTTGGTGAGCAGATCAACCAAAGAAATGTTGACATTAACCTTGTTGAACATGTTGATAAATTGTTGAAATTACTTGTCTTTTTCCTCCTTTCTAGAATAATTGAGCCTTTGAGGGAATAGAATATTTACCGAAGGATGCCAATTCAAAAGCTCCACTACGTGCTTCTTTTTAGCTCATTGTTTTCATTTACTTTTGTCATCTTGTCATCATAACAACCAACTTCATTCTTCTTCTCAATCACCTTAGAGTTTTTCTTCTTTTCTTCTTTACCATCCTCTTGTTTTTCATTCGGCACACCCAATTCTGACTTTTCACTTTTAGGGAGATAGAATTGCATTGCTCTTTTGGGTTTGGGATTGTATCACTGGGCAATGTTCCAACCGGTCTCTCTGTTGGCCCCAAAGCAACCTAAAGGGGGGGTGAATTTGGTTTCTAAAACAAATTACTTTGCAAAATATGCACTTGTAAAATCTTTTTGTACTAACAAGTAGCTTGATAGAGATAAAATTACTTAAGCTTATGAAGTATAGAAAGGGTAATGAAAGAGATTAGACAAACAACACTTCCAAGCTACCAACCTCGAAGTGTTAATTCACTAGAATGCTCCTCAAATTTGGTGAGCCAATAATCTCAAATGTACACAAAGTAGGACAATCCTTGCTCGCACTAATTCTCTTTAGTTGAGCCAAGGATTTTACTCTCAACCTCACTTTGGTAGAAGATTATCACTCCACTCAATATTTTTTAATAGCACTTTTAAAGTACACATTAATACAATATTGCTCAATCGCTAATTTGCACTGAAATTGCTTTTTTAGTCTTCTTGCTTGTATTCAATGCGTGCGATCTTTTTACATTTTAGAGTTGGTATTTGTAGGTGCAATAAATTGTATTGTAACCACCTCCCAACGGCTCAAAAAAAAATGCTCAAAAAACTAGCCATTATAGGTTTCGTATGTCCGATGTTATTGTTGTGCGTCCGACCCAACGTCCGATCTTAAATACAAGCGAGTATGGGATGCCATTTGGATGGCCAATCTTGTGTCAGTTCCATCGTCCGAACTAGGTATGTTTGAAAAGTTCACAAATGGGATGGTGTATTGTGTTCGAAAGGTTTAATGCCTATCAAGGAATTGTTTCTTTCGGACAGTCAGCTTCGTCCAACGTAAGCTTCTTTCGGACGGTTGGATGCGTCCATTGCAAGTGCTTAATATTCTTGATCCAGCCTTACTTTTTTGGATGGAGAAATACGTCTGAGCAATTATTCCTTCAGACAGGCCTGTGCATCCATTGTAGATGCTCAAAAAACTTGCTCTTTGTCTGATCGTTCTAGGACATTGAATTGCATCCGTAGTACTCTTGATCGGACGAGCTTGTGCGTCCGAGAAACGTAGTGCTGTTCGGACTGTGTACTACATCCGAAAGCTCTGTTTCTAGCAAATATAATAGTAGACCTGCACAGCTTAGGTTAAGAGGTAAAATGCATTTGTCATCATCAAAATAAGGTTTGTGGATCATCAATCTCCCCTTTTTTGATGATGACAAACTATGAATCAAAAACACAATCAATATCCATCATTCAATAGATGCTCCTATTCCTTCTTTTGACATCATCAAAATGAATTAAACTCCCCATTAGAGGGTGCTCCCCCTTACGTAAGCAATGAAGTAAAACAAGAATAATTTTACCATAAGCAAACCAAACTAAGTAGAGTAGGCAATAAATCATTTAGAACAGTCAATCATAATAAAGTTAAACAAATCCAATCTAAGCTATACAAATTAAAATAGGCAATCTAAGTAGAGTCATGCGACTTTTTGGATCGTTTCTCAAGTACTCTATGATTTGCTTTACGTTTCTTGGTCGGTGCATTATCCTCGGTAGCTTAGCTGTCGTGACCACTTAAGTATTCAGGATCACGGCATTGCATGATATGGTTGAAAGTGTCATCAACATCTTCTTAATCATCATCAGTACCAAGAGCAGTAGGTTTGTCAGATTGGTGGTGCCAGTAGGGTCCTCACGACCGTCTTCCCCAGGAATGGAATGATCATTATTATTCGTGTCATCGTCATCGCTTTCAGAGGAAGATTCAAGAGTGTGTTGGGACTGGATATTGGCAAACTGGAATTGAGATGAAGCAGACATTCCTAAGCTAAGTGCCTCTTGAAGAATTGTTTGTCGAGTTTCAAGTCATTTCAGCTTCAAATTGGTGTGACGCTGAAAGGAGCTCATTTGGTCGCTCAAAGAAGTAAGAAGTCTACAAATAAGAGAGAGGAAAGGTTCTAAAGAAGAAGTGTGGGGATCATGGGATGGTGGTGGTGTTTAATGAGGAGGCGAATGTGGAAGTGCAAAATCTCTGGAGGTAGAAGCTTGAGATTTAAATTTCTCAATTTCATAAGTAGCTTTTGTTAACCATTGCTCATTGAAAAATCTCAAACCCTTACGCTCAATGTAAGCTTTGTCAAAGTAAGAAGGATATTGTTTTTTACCAGTAAAGGAAATGTCAAAATGATCGACAATCTTAGTAAGGAATTTGCCAAAAGGTATGTTTCGGCGAGTATCAGTTAAGAAGAGCTCCCACAGAGAGAAAAAGAGATAACCAAAATCAAGTTGAATGCCCTAAAAAACACAGTAAAATAAATAGAGCTACATTTTACCGGTCTCAGTGCGATGCCCATTAGTTGATAACAGTAAATTAGTGACCAAAGTGTATAAAATGTTGAGTTCAGGAGTAAGAAGATTGGTTTTGGCTTCTGAAACCTATTTAAAATTGACATTAAAAATCTTTCTGACATCATCGATGTCAAAACTTACATAGCGTAAGGGTTTGAGATTTATCCAATGAGAAGAAATAGGAAAAATCGGTTAGGCGAGGGAACTTCACATTTAAAAATAGAGTTAATGACATTGGAGGAAATCTCAAGATTTTTGTTGTTCACATGAGATACTAACGTACAAATAGTGGGACCTTTCCTAAGATTAGCAGTGAATTGGAATACCATATCATGATAGACTGGCAAATCAAAGTGAACCAAATGACCCCAATTTTGTTTTCCAAAGCAAGATTTCACAATAGGTAAGTTAAATTCATCAAAAAGACCTTGAAAAATAGGTCTTTGAACAATAATGGACTTGCTAAGAAGAGAGGTGTACCGGTCAGATGCCTTGGCATCAATGAATTTGGGTAGAGAAGGATCGGTTGTGGTTCAAGGATTTGTTGATGATTGTCTCTGTACAGGAGCTTGCCCTTTGATTTTCATCCTCGGGTAGCAGTAGAAGATCCACCACGTGATCGTACTATTCTAAATTTGAAGAAGAAGAAGAAGAATAGGGAAAAGGTTGTTTGAGTTGATTTGTGGGAAATTGCTATTAAGGAATGAGATGTGAAACTGGTGAAATAGGATTCAATTGGGGCAAGTGAGAGGATGTGAAAGGAAAATTCTTAAGCAATTTTAGATATGAAAGAGGAGAGTGAGTGAATTTTGTGGAAACTCTTGGGTGCCAGAGAAAGGGTTCGGTGGAGGAGAGGTGTCCGAAATGAGGAAAATGAAGAGATTTAAACAAGTAAAAAAATCGTTCGAACGTCGAATGATTCGTATCCATCCGATCGTGTGTCTGATCAAAGATGAACGGACAACCGAAACCCTATGTTGTGCGTCCAAAGCAATGTCGGACAGTGATACACGTCTGTTTCAAATTCCAGAGAGTTAGAGGAATGAGAAGGATAGTTCGGACGATTATAAACGTCCGAGACAAAAGAGAGGATTTCAGACGTTTAGGTACGTCCGATAGAGCAGATAGTTAGGACGATTATATCTGTCCGAACGCAGAATTCAGATAGATTTGAAATTAATGATGCCCAAACGAGTTCTGAGAAATCTGATCAAAGTGATCTAAAGCCAATGGTTTAGTAAAAATATCAGCAAGTTGATCTTTTGTACACACAAATTCAACACAAAATTTTTTTTTGCACACAAGATCTCTAATAAAGTGGCATTTGACATCAATGTGTTTGGTTCTAGAATGCATGACAGGATTTTTGTGAGATTAATTGCACTAGTGTTATCACATCTTATAGGCACACAATCAAAGATGACACCAAAGTCTTTTAATTTATGCTTCATCCACAGAAGTAGAGCACAACAGTTTCCAACAACAATATATTCGGCTTCTGCCGTAGAAAGTGAAATAGAATTTTGCTTCTTGCTAAACCAGGATACTAGACAGTTACCCACGAAGTGATACATACCACTAGTACTTTTTCTATAAATTTTACATCCAGTAAAGTCAGCATTAGAGCAACTAATTAAATCAAAAGTGGAGGATTTTGGATACCAAAGACCAAAATCCATTGTACCCTTTAAGTATCTGAAAATACTTTTTACTGCAATCAAGTGTGATTCTTTAGGACAAGATTGAAATCTGGCACACAGACAAATAGCAAACATAATATCTGGTTTGCTAGCTGTTAAGTAAAGTAGGCTTCCGATCATACCTCTATTGTGTTTTTCATCAACACCATTACCTTCTTCATCTTTTTCAAGTTTGGTTGAGGTGCACATTGGTGTCCCAACCTGTTTGGAATCTTCCATTCCAAATCGCTTGAGTAGCTCTTTTGTGTACTTGATCTGTGTAATGAATGTTCCTTCCTTCGTTTGGTGAACTTGGATTCCAAGGAAGAATTGTAATTCTCCCATCATACTGATTTCAAATTCTTTTTGTATCAAGCTGATGCCTTCTTTAACACATCTAGTTATAATTCAATTAAACACCTAAATCCTACTACTAACTAGATGGCATCCCACAAGTCTAGGTTGTCAACTAGTAGCAAAGGGAAGTAGGGATCATTCCCACAAAGATTGTCGATTGCAATTACCAAGGTTTAAAGGTATAGGATTTTTGTTTAGTTAAGCTAAATCAATTGGTAGATGATAGAACTATTCTAATGAAAGCTATAATTTAAATTCTAACCTAATTTAATCTAATTAAGACTAAAATTTTATAACAAGTGAACCACTCAACTAAAACGACTACAAAAGAGAAACTTTGAAAATTAAAAGCATTCATTTCTAAAGTAAAAATTAGATAAAGATAAACTAGGAAATTAAATATTTTTGGATTTTTCGATTAGAATTAAGGAAACCCACTAAGAATTAACTAAAATTTAAACCTAGAAATTGAAAATTCTTAAATAGAAAGTAAGAAATTGATAAGAACCCTAATTTTCCTACAAACCCTAATTTGAAAGTATAGAAATTTTCATTAAAATGGATAAGAAAGCAAATAAAAATTATATAATAAAAATTTATGTTATAAAAATTCACAAACTTGTCAAAAAATTTTAAAAAGATCTAAGATGAAAGTTAAGAGAAATTTCTATTAGAAAAAGTAACTTGTACAAGTTTAAGCTATCCTAATCTATCTAGAATTATCTAAAACTCTCTACTCTAAAACTATCTACTCTCTAACTATCCTACTTAGCTTAAATAGTGCAGCATTATACAAGGCAAAATTAGGGTTTTTGGGCTAGAAGTTTACAAAATTGTTCTTAAAACATAGCATTTAGCGAGTCGAGATCGTGGTTTGGAACATTTGAGACCGCGATCTTGACTCTAAAATAGTAAATCTAATTCCCGAGTCGAGATCGCGGTCTGGAATAGTCGAGACCGCGATCTCGACTCTCCTTCTAGCAATCTTCATTTCATCCATTTTGCAATTTGGTCCCTTAAGCTTTGTTCCTTCCAGCTTCTAACCTTTAGTTTTTAACCTGCAAAATATTAACACCATTAAGCACTTAATTAAACTAAAATTTAACACTAAATTATCATAATTAATTCAAAAATGAATATACAAATACATATGAAAGAAATTAACTAAAATCTTCAATTAATTATCATGGAATAATTTCAGAATTTAAACTATCAAAATGCTATAATTTAGAGGAAAATAACTCTAGTTTACTAGAGTTATCACAAGCACGAGAATTCCTTGCACAAGCTTCCATTAGTTGCTCCAAAAATAATATCCTCAACATAAATTTGAACAATCAACAAACCATTAGAATTAGTTTTGGTAAAGAGAATGGTGTCAATAGCACCTCTTTTAAATCCATTCTCAATCAAAAAACCACTTAACCTTTCATACCAAGCTCTGGGGGCTTGTTTCAAACCACACAAAGCTTTAGAAAGTTTGAAAACATGATTTGAAAAATTTTTGTTTTCAAAACCAGGGGTTGTTCAACAAAAACTTCTTGATCAATAAAGCCATTTAAAAATGCACTTTTGACGTCCATTTGGAATAATTTGAAATTGTCAAAGAATGCATATGCAAGAAACATGTGAATGGATTCTAAACGAGCAACGGGTGCAAAGGTTTCATCAAAATCAATGCCTTCTTTTTGAGCATCATAACCCTTTGCAACAAGTCTAGCTTTGTTCCTAATGATTTCACCTTTATCATTTTATTTGTTTCTAAAAACCCATTTTGTTCCGATTACGGGATGTATTGATGGTCTTTCAACTAAGGTCCGTACATTGTTTTTCTCAAATTGGCTAAATTCATCTTGCATAGCAAAGACCCAAAATTCGTCATTCGATGCATCATCCACACGTTTAGGTTCAATATGAGAAAGCAATGCACAGTTACTATTCCAGGGTTTATGAGATCGAGTTTTTACCTCATCGGATGGATCACCTATGATCAAATCTTGAGGGTGACTAGAGACAAATCTCCATGCTCTTGGAAGATCTTTTGGATTGTCTTCGTTCTTTTCTCCTTCTTCATCAAAGTGATGGGTGCTGTCCTCATTGTTTGACGTGATCTCTTGATGTTCTTCATGAATAGTGAGCTTTTCAAGCTCTTTTTGAATACCTACATCTTCATCTTCACATACATTCTTTGAAATAACAAGAAATTTCATTAGTTTCATCAAATATAACATGCACAACTTCTTCAATCAAAAGTGTTCTTGTATTGTATACTCGGTATGCTTTCTTGTCACTAGAATATCCTAGAAAAATTTCTTCATCCGATTTTTTGTCAAATTTTCCAGGATTTTCTTTGACTTTTAAAATAAAACATTTACAACCAAAAACTTTCAAATAGCTCACAACGGGTTTTTTAAAAAACAAAAGTTCATAAGGTGTTTTATTTAAAATAGGCCTCAACAGAACTCGATTCATAACATAACAAGCCGTGTTAACAGCTTCGGCCCAAAAATATTTTGGTAAATCACATTAACTAATCATAATTCTAGCGGCCTCTTGAAGTGTTCTATTTTTCCTTTCAACAACACCATTTCGTTGAGGCATCCTAACAACCGAAAATTCATGTGAATTACTGTTGTGATCACAAAATTCAAAAAAACCTCTGAATTTAAATTCGGCTCCATTATCACTGCTCAAATGGATGATTTTCAGATTATAGAACAAACAATTTTATGATATTTTCAAAAGTTTCATTTTTGTGAACAAGAAATAGTACCCAAGTATACCTAGAATAGTCATCAACAATCACAAACGCATATTTACTACCACCGAGACTAGCATGTTGGGTTGGACCAAACAAATCCAAATGCAATAATTCCAAGGGTTTAGAAGTAGACACACAATTCTTTGGTTTAAAAGACACTTTGACTTGTTTACCAAATTGGCATATATCACAAATTTTGGTTTTAGAAAAATTTAAATTTGGCAAGCCTCTTACCAATTCCTTCTTGGCAAGTTATTCAATTGAATCCATGTTGAAATGACAAAGCCTTCTATGCTAAAGCCAAGGATCAACTATAGAAGTGGTTAGGCATTTTACATTGCTCCTACCAATATTGTCAAGATAAATTACATAAACATCATTGTGCCTAGTACCTTTAAATAAAACAACACAATTTTTATCAAGAATTCGACAATCATGTTTGGTAAATAACACATATATAGATTTTATCACATAGTTGACTCACACTTAATAGATTGTAATTCAAATTATCATCAAGAAGCACATTTTTAATCAAGGTCTCACCATTTTTACCTACATCACCAAGGCCAATTGATTTTGCTTTCATGTTATCCCTAAAAGTCACCTTTCCACTACTTTGGGATATGAGTTTGGTGAAGAGAGATGCATCACCCGTCATATGTCTTAGGCACCCGCTATCTATGAACCATTTGGTATCCTTGGTGATATTCATTTCCTACACAAGAAATCAAGTGATAACTTTTGGTACCCATATTTTCTTGGGTCCATAAGAGTCAATTAAATGACTACAAATCCATACGGTATTCATACCAAGTATTTCATTTCTCTTGACAGAGCAGTTATTTTTCACATGCCCATATTGTTGACAATAATTGCAAATAATATTTTTATTTCCATATAAAGAAGTTTTTGATTTTACAAAGCATAAATCATTCCTTTTAAAGGTGACAAAGTTCTTGTTAGGATCAATACATTTCTATTCCTTTTCAAATCAACAATATTTTCCCTTTTTTTTATGCAAGAGAATATTCAAGTCATCCAATCTTTTCTTCAAGGAGGCTTGTTCTTCCTTGATCCTTGTTTTTACATGCATTCTTTTCTTCAAATCACTATTTTCTTGTGATAACCTATTACTTTCATTCACAAGTTTAGAGTTAGCATTCAATAAAGCATTTGATTTCTTTACTAATTTCTTATTTCTAGCATATGATTCCTTTAAGCTATCATGCAATTTTAAAGTGAAAGCTTCGAGATCATTGTCATCATTTTCATCATTAGAATCATAATTAGAAGTTACCTCATCATCACCAATGGCCATAAAGGCCATTTGTGTCGACTCCATCTCTTCTTCAACTTCTCCTTCAGAGTTGCAATCATCCCATGTGATTTGGAAATTGTTGAAGCGGGGCTTTCTTCCTTCCTTTTTCTTCTTGGAAGGACACTCATTTGCAAAGTGTCCGGGTTGTACCGCATTCAAAGCACTTTTAATTTTGCTTTTTCATTTCTAGCTTGGTCTTCCCTTTGAAATTATTTGAGTTGATAGCTCCATCTCTTCTCATTCTCTGTTTATTGATGTAGTGTTTGAGAAATATTTTGGTGATGAGTGCAATATCTCCTTCATCAAGATCTTCATCTTCTAAGTTGATGAAGCCATTTTCATCTTCTTCTTGAGAAGTCTTTAATTCAATGCACCGTTTTGGTCTTTCTTCTTCATCATCCACCACTTTTGCCTTTAGCTTCAATTCATAGGACATAAGAGAGTTAATTAAAGATTCAATCGGCATGGAATTTAAATTTTTTGCTTCCTCTATAGCGATAGTTTGGCCTCCTACTCTTTGGACAGAGCATTCAAAATTTTCTATTTTTCTCACCCAAAGAGTATTCCTTTCCCAAGGCTTCAAGATCCTTGATTATATCATTGAATCTACAATATATTTTATCAATGTTTTCATGTGGCTCCATCTTGAAAGATACATGGGACTCATACTTGGCAACAAGTAAGGATTTCTTTTATTCTCGAACATCATTGCTTCCTTCATGAATTTCCTTCAATTTGTCCCAAATTTCTTTAGCGGAAACGCATCCTTTGACTCGAGTTGATTCGTTGGCATCCAAGGCATTGTATAGCACATTCATATCTTTTGCATTTAAGGTCAAGTTTGCCTTGTCTTGTGGAGTGAGCTCATCCCTTGTCTTTTCTCTTCTTCTATTTGTATGATCATCAATGATGGTAGCTTCAAAAGGACCTTCATTTACAACATACCACAAGTCAATATCAATGGATTGTAAAAATATTTTCATTCTATCTTTCCAACTAAAAAAGTTTACCCCATTAAACATAGGGGGTCTTGTGATAGATTGGCCCTCAAAAAATAAAGCATATTGGTTGCCATAAGGGATCTTTACTCAAATGCAATCTAAGGACATTAAAGAGACCAATGCTCTGATACCAATTGTTGGCCCCAAAGCAACCTAAAAGGGACAGGAGGGGCAAATTAAGTTTCTAAAACAAATTACTTTGCAAAATATGCACTTGTAAAACCATTTGTACTAACAAGTAGTTTGATAGAGATAAAATGACTTAAGCTTATGGAGTACAGAAAGGGTAAAGAAAGAGATTAGACAAACTACACTTCCAAGCTACCAAGCTTGAAGTATTAATACACTAGAATGCTCCTCAAATTTGGAGAGCCAATAATCTCAAATGTACACATAGTAGGACAATCCTTGCTCACACTATTTCTCTTTAGTTGAGCCAAGGATTTTACTCTCAACCTCACTTTTGTACAAGATTATCACTCCACTCAATATTTTTGAATAGCACTTCTAAAGTACATACTAATACAATATTGCTCAATAGCTAATTTGAACCTAAATTGCTTTTCTTCTTACTTGTATTCAATGTGTAAGATCTTTTTACATTCTGATTAGAGTTGGTATTTATAGGTGCAATAAATTGGGTTGTAACCACCTCCCAACAGCTCAATTGAAGGTAAAAAATGCTCAAAAAACTAGCTGTTATAGGTTTCGGATGTCCGATGTTATCGTTGTGCGTCTGACCCAACATTCGATCTTAAATATAAGTGAGTAGTGGATGCCGTTCGGATGTCAGAGCTTGCGTTCGTTCCATCATCCGAACCAGTTGTGTTTGAAAGATTCACTCATCGGATGGTGTATTGTGTTCGATAGGTTTAATGCCTATCAGGGAATTGTTTCTTTCAAATAGTCTGCTTCGTCCGATGTAAGCTTATTTCGGACAGTTTTATGCGTCCGTTGCAAGTACTTTAAATTCTTGATTCTGCCTTACTTTTTCGGACGGAGAAAACGTCTGTGGAACATTCCTTCGGATGCTCCTGTGCGTCCATTGTAGATGCTCAAAAACTTGCTCTTTGTCTGATCGTTCGGACAATGAATTGAGTCTGTGGTAATCTTGATCGGACGAGTTTGTGCGTCTGAGAGATGTAGCGCTGTTTGGACGGTGTACTACGTCTGAAAGCTCTATTGTCCAGCAAATATAATAGCAGACCTGCACAACTTAAGTTAAGAGGTAAAATGCATTTGTCATCATCAAAATAAGGTTTGTGGAATATCACTCTCATTATTTTGTCTGGCTTTTTGTCCTAATTGTAACTCAAGATTCCTTGTGGTAGCCCGCAAATTTTCAAACTCCCTTTGCAACTTCGAAAAATCCCTTCTCAGATTATCATCATTGGATGAATCATGAATCACATGTACGGGATAATTTGGATTTTGAGATTGTGGTCTTCTTGGTTTAGGTTGGTATGGGCTATTTTGTTGAGGTGGAAAGTTTTGGATATACCTTTGATGAGGTGGTTGATATAGTCTAGATAATAAGGTTTGGTTGGGAAAATTTTGTTGTTGTTGGTTGGGCTGAAATAAAGGGTTTTGGACATTATTTTGGTTAGTCTAAGAAAGGTTTGGGTGATTTTGCCAAGAAGGGTTGTATGTATTGCCATAGTATGTGGGCTGATTATATGAGTTAGAATCTTTTGATTAGAAACATATGGAGCTTGCTCATCTTGCATCACTGAAGCATCACACTAGCCATTTTGGTGATTTCTCCGTAGAAATCACAACTCAAGATGGTTTGCTGAACCTATGGAGTTCACCCAGCTTCTTCCAATGTTCTCTACGGCCTTTGTCAAGTTAGTAATGGCACTTATCATCATGTTCTACTAAGACAAGAAAGAATCATAGCTAGGCATACCTCCATGTTGGACGTTGGCTAGATTCACTTGTGGTTGTTGTTATACAACTGAAGAAGTTATTGCTTCATGATAGTAATGGGTGGATGCCATTCTTTTCAACAATTCTTGTGTTTCCTCTAGAGTTTTATAGGGGAAAGAACCCTCGCACTTACATCAACTATCAGTCTCCTTTCTGGAAATAGTCCATTATAGAAGGTTTGGACTTGTAGTCATAGAGGTATAACATTGTGCAGACACTTCCTCAATAGCTCCTTGGAGCGGTCCCACGCTTTACCTAAGCTCTCATCCTCCAGTGATTTGTCTAAATGATGTGATCTGGTTTTCAAGCTTAGAGGTCCTAGCCAGTGGAAAGTATTTGGCTAGAAATTCTTGAGCGAGTTGGTCTCATGTAGTAAAAGTGCCTTGTCGATATGATTGCAGCCAAGACCTTCCTCTATGACATGTAAGGAAAAGGGAATGCTCTCACCCAGATACAATAGGGGTGGGCTCTATTATACTGGAATATATCAATGACCAATTCAAATCTGATTATGTGCTCATAGGGATTTTCATTTGGTGCTCCTCTAAACATAGCATGTCTTTGGAGCATTTGTATCAGTGCAGGCTTGATTTCAAAGTTTCGAGCAATGCTAGAACTCACCCGCTGAAAATTAGGTATGGTATAATCTCTAAGATATTGGGGATTAGCAATAACATTAACTAGGTTGCCATTGTTACCTGCAACATCTTCTTGTTCATTCACAACATGATTTGGATTCTCCATTAGATTTTCTCCTCGGTTTGAATCTTGCTCATCTACGATTCTACTTATCGTCCCGTTCAATCTCCAAGTCAATTGGATGAAGTGGCGGATGGGATGTACGAGTATCGACCATAAACTACAAGTAAAGAAAACCAAAGATCAAATATCGACGACCAAATCCAAACAAACTCGAGAGAACAAGAAATAATTCCAAATAAATAACAAAAAAATAAAAAAAGTCTAATCTAGTAAGACTCACTATACCTAATATTGGAACAATTACTAGGTTCACAATCCTATTTATCAGTTAGATGAAATAATCAAGGGTTTTTTACTAAAATTAAACTAAATTTAATCGTAAGAAATTAAAATAAAGACAAGAATGTAAAATCTAACCCTACAGAAAGCAATTGAATATAATTAACTAAAACCCTAATTTAATCTATCCCACTTGACAGAATTTAATCAAAACCAAGGATTTAAATTAATCTACTCTATGAAAGTGATCAAAAGTAATAAAATAAAATCCTAACTACTAAACTTACGGAACCAAAATATTAGGAATTTAAAAGCAATAAAACAAGAACGATAATTAAAGAACAAGAAAGCAATAAGGACAAAATTAAATTGTAGCAATTGTAGCAAAAATGAATGTTGATGATCGTCAATCTTGAATTCTTGACAAGAGAATGAAATTCTAGCTCAAATGTTTGAGAAAATCTACCCTACAGCTAAATTATTGACCTAACAATTGAAAACCTAAAAACCTATTGATGGTTGATGATGATGATTATTTCCTCTCCTTCTCTTGGTGCATTTATAGATAGTTTAGGGTTTTGGGGCTCCGAGATGATAAGTACATAATTTCTCATGAATTCGGGCCCACGGGAGGATGTTTCATTCGTAGCCCACCCGTCAATCGGCACTTGGGCACTGCAATTTTGTCACGCTTGGGTGCCAAAGGCAAAACCACACTAGTTTCGGAGCCTAGGCACTGCAATTTTTGGGCTCCTGGGCGCCATTGGCAGCATCACCTTCAACTTTCTCCTCTGTTTTGACACCAAGATGCAGACCAAATTTGTAAAAACTCAAAAAACAAAAGTTCTATCTCTATGTCTTAGCTTTCAAAACATTTTGAATCGTCTCATTGGAGCTCGGACAAAAATGTTATGCTCAATGTACCAAATTGTGTCATAATCACTTCTCGGCAGTGCAAGAAATTCCAATTTTGCAATTCTCCTCCACTTTTGCGATCAATTTGGGCTCTTTCTTTGCTCAAAACTTTCAAAACTCAAAATAAACCAGTTTAGCTCATAATGAATCAATTCTTTCTCAAATTACATTAAAAATGGAGGTAGACAAATGTATGACATTTACGAGCTTATCAAATTCTGGTTTAATTCTTAGTTTTTAGGCTCATTAATTAGCTTTAATAAGGCCCATTTAGCCAAAAACTTTGGGGTTACTTATGGTTGAACCCTAGCACTATCATTTAAGGAATTTTTTAGCTAGTTTTTAGGACTTTATTAAGCCTATAAATAGGCATCATCATATGGACGAATTATGCAGCATATTTTTATCAATAATATTTGTCTTTTTTCATGAGGAAAAAGTTCTTTCTTTTAGTCTTTGGATTAAGACTTTGTTGGGATCATCGCTTGACCAACGGTTATAGCTCTAACCAACTTATATATTTTGTTCTTGCCTGATTCATTTAGGCAATGTGTCAATTCTCGCTTTAAATCTTGTTAAGAGTTTGGTTCTTGCCTGATTCATAACTGGTTAAATTCTTGCTTGATTCTTGTGTTTTCTTTTTAGTTCTTGTTTGTGTGTGTTTGCTGTCCAAATTCTTGTGACCAAGTTTGGAGTTGATCCTTAGGGTTTTGATGCCATCTTGAATTGTTCGATTTCGTGGCATCAAGTCGATTGCATACGGGGTTCGCATCATTTGGCATTATCATTTTACATGTATATATGATTTATATGGTAAAAGCTAAAATCAATTGTTAGAATTTTTTTTTCTCACATAAGCCTCTTTCCATTACCGTGTCCAATGCCATTCTATCCATCAACCAAACTCCATTGACACTTTTGAAAATTATATTCTTTGGTTTGAAAAAACCCTAACTGATTATGAAATGTCATAAATACTTCACAATTGTTGTTTTTGTTGGTGATTTATATTAATAGAATTAAGTTAAATCATACTGAACACAAAAGACTTCCAAATTATTGTGTTTGTTTATCATTTCTAAACAAAAAATTATGTTCATTTGCATTCAATAAAAAAGAGTTTTATCCTTCATTTTCCATAGTACATGGTAGACATAATTTTTAAAAACAAATATATATACAAAACATAGTAATATCTTTTACTATTTTTGAAAATAAAAGTTGGGAGGCTTAACAAAAATTTAAGTTATACAGTTACTTTTTAATCATTTTATATGAAAAAAATATAAACATTTTAATGTAGACTTAACAATAATATTTTTGTTTCTAGATCTAGTAAATTTATAAATATTATTACTTAGTTTGTCTTATCTTTATATAATTTAATTAGAAAAGATTTTAGGCCAGTCATCATTGCTTTGTTAACATTATTTTATTGTAGAAATTCAACATAGAAATTAGTCCTCCCGTACATGGCACGGGACATTAAGCTTGTAGTATATAATATTGGAAAAGGAGTGTTTAAGGAGAAGTTATTAAAGAATGACAAAGTGGCACCAATTATTTTTTTCCTATCACTAATTAACTAAAAAATATATATATATATGAGTTTAAATATTTAAAGTCTTAACTTTATGTTAGCACATTTGGTTATTAGGAACAATGAATTCAAATTATTGACTATAACAAATAATTCTTATTGTTTATATTATTCGGACATTTATATCCGCAATAAAAAAAATTTAGTCCATTTTTAGAAAAAACAAAATGTGTTTGTTGTCATAAAAAAACATTTTAAAGACAAATTTAACACCAATAAAGTATTTTTTATTAGGCAAAATTAACGTAAACTGATTGTGGATTCTACAAATAATTCTTAATTTCTACATTGTCTGTCCATTTATATTTTTGTTAAAAAAAGTTTAGCTGATTTTCAAAAAAAAAAAGTTTATGATCATAAAATAAATATTTTATGTGCATTATTTCATTATATAAATTTAGTATATTCATCTTTCGTGCATAGTATAGAATTTGTTAGTTTATTTTACAAATTTCTCTCTCATACCTTAGCAATTCAAATTTCTCTCTTTATCCGTTATTCCATACCATCCTTCTCTATTTTAATCATCCCATATTTTTTCTTCCTTATAATTTTTCAAATTTTAAAAAAACTTAAACTAATTGTATCACTTTTATTGGTTATGGATAAGTTTTTTAAAATTTGAAAAATTAAAGGAAGATGTATGAAAAGATGAAAATAGAGAGGGATGGTAGGAGATCAATGATAAAGATGGAAAATTTGAGTTACTAAGGTGTGAGAGAGAAATTTATAGGAGGAACCAAAAACCTTGTATGATGCACGAAAGACGTATATATTGAATTTATATAATGAAATAATGCATATAAAATATTTCTTTTATATATCTTATCATAAACTTCTGTTTTTGAAAATAAACTAAACTTATTTATGGATATAAATGTCCGGACAATGTAAAAATTAAGAATTATTTGTTAGAATCAATAATTAGCTTGTACTGCCTCAGTCCCATTAAATGTGTCATGTGCTCGTTTTTGTTCGTCACAAAATATTTGTCATGTTCAAAAAGTCAAATCATAATCGTTACTCACTTTCAACTTTTATCCTTTATCTTTTTGAGGATAACTATCTCATACACCATCCAAATTTTGAATTTTTGAGGTTTAAATAGAAAAAGATTTAACCACTATCACTATCAACATGTTATTCTTGAAAATTAGATACTCAAAAAATGTAATAAAGTAGTTCTTTATTAATTTTTCCTAATAAAGAACTACTTGGTAAGTATTAAATTAAATATGTATTTAGAATGTTTAATTTATGACTAGAAACTCATTTTCTTTTTTCTGAAAATGTGCTAATTTTTTATGGATATATGAATGGCCAGAGAAAAACATAAAAATTATGAATATTCATTCTTCTTAATAAAAAAACTACTACATATGTGTGAAGATAAAATTAAGATTTTGAATATTAAAGCTCATCTTGTTTTTTTAGTTAATTAATGACTGATAAAAGATAATTGGTGCCACTTGTCATTCACTAATAGCTTCTCACTAAGTACCATTGCACTGTACTATATAATATAAATATAAATGGTTAGCGTTATTACAAGGGCAACTTATATCTAGTCAGGCAACTTTGGCCAACAAGACAAAACTCCCCTAATTGTCAATTCTCTTAATATTTACCTTATTTACATTGCATTTTGAAAAATTTTCTTTACGTCACCGTCTTATCCCCACTTCTCCCTTTTTTTTTTTTTTTCCCTTATTACTTTGCCTCAAAATTCCATCTTTTCGGACTTCTTCTCTATATCTTCAGTTGAGTTGAATTATGAAACATTAGATAAAATTTTTCATTTTTTTTTTTACTGGCATAAAATTTCTTTCTTTAATCCTTATCACAAAAATTTTTTTATCACAGCCCCAAATATGGATATGGGTTTTAAATCTAAATATCACATGTAGCATTTTTCTTAAGAAGCTTTTCGATTGGCCGAGTAGAGAAGAAAAATATTTTTTTTAATTCACTCTACTTCCAATACTAGAACCAAAAAAAAAGAAAAAAAAAATCTAAGCCAATAAGTTTTATGTCATTGAGTCCTTGTTCTTTTGGGTTTCGGGTTAAATTTCTTATTATTCTTCTTCCCTGCTAAAAATCGATTTTGTTGAGGTTTTGGTTAATTTTATGTGGCTAATTGTTACTTGTTTAAGGTATTTTTGTTTCATTGTTGAAGAACAATTTTTTAAATTCAATTATTTTTTTGAGTTGGTTAATTATGATAATTTTTCATTTAAATCTTCTTTCTTCAGATTTAAGGTGAAATATTATCCTATTGAGGGGTTGTTTTTCAAAGCCATGTGAAGTATATGCAAATTTGTTCGTACTCATCTCACCTATCAACATTATAACAAATGAATGGCAATCTGTTTATAAAAGGTTGGAGAAAAAAAAAAATGAAGCTCAAAGGAGAGATTCTAGAGAAACAGGAAGGATGGAATTTTGTGCAGAAAAATAACAAGGTGAGGGGGGAAGAAAGCACTATAGTTGACGACAAAGTTAAAACGCAACATGAATGATTTAACAATTTGGAGATTTGAGTAGTATTAGTTTTGCCTTGTTGACCAAGTTGCTCAGGCTGGCTAAAAATTGCTTTGGTAATAATGCTAGCCTAGTATAGATAGGTATTCATATTTTAAATTGGATAGCTACATTTACCTTGCCGAGGTTCGGCCCAAATGATATTGCCACAGCATACATGATTAAGAGAAAATTTCTTTCTCTTAATGACACGGGTTGAACAAGTTTTAATTCCTTGTCTCACATTTCCAGTAATAACTACAAGTATACAATTATAAATATAGGAATTAAGAGGGCAAGCAACGGTCAATCCCACGAGAACTGACGCAAGTACTGAGATTGAATCTAACGCAATTTCTATTTAGATAATCGGATTGTTTGATTTTGGATTTTGAAAATAAGCTACAAAAATAAATTAAAAGTAATAAACTAGATAACGAGTAAATTAGATTAAAATACTAGCAATAAATAAGATGGGTCGAATGCAATGCTGGCAATCATCTTGGTTAATTTCAAATCTCGGGAAAATTGATTAATTAAATTATAATTAATCGTGATTCTATTCCCATATACCAACTTCAACTCTGAAACATTCAGTGATTGAATTCTACCAAATTAATTAAATTGGGTTCAAGAAACCTTCTTCTTACTTACGTAATTAACTTGAGTTATTAACTTATTACAATTCCAATTTCCTTTCGAAAATACTCGGCAACTCAACTAATTAAATCTGTCAACTTAAACTAGATTAATTAGCTTAATAATTTAGCACGGGTCTATGATTAGGCTTCAAAAACCCTATTCCCCAAACCAACATAATCAAGACTAAGGTTAGCTACTCTTTAGAATTGTGCTCTGTCTGTTCATCCTAATTTAGCATTTTATTTTAATTAAAATGACCAAACCTTAATTAGATTACCCCATGAGTGATTGCATCACCCGTACCCGAACCCTAACTAATTTAGCAATTAATAGCGTTCGAGAATGAAAATACATAATTTGAATTAATTGCAGACATAATAAACCAATAACTAAAATTAAAATGTCCAAATAAAAATAAAATAATTAAAAGACACAATACCATAATTGAAAGAATCGTAACAATACTTGAATTAAATGTCTCGAATGATCCACAATTAAAAGATTCTATGCAAGAAATTGAAAAGTAATTAACCCTAATTAATTTTCAAAACCCTAGACGAGAACTAAGAACTGAAGCCTATGAATCGCCTTTTTTTTAAGAATTAGTAGGGGAGTAAACAAATCTAGCTGCTCGCGAGCAGTTTGTGAGCATCTCAGTCTCGAACTCAAGTTGAGCTTGCTCGAGCTCCAATCACTTGATGAGTCGATCTCGGACATATACGTATATTCTACTCGAGTGTTCGTCAAGCTTTTCAAGCACATATATAATTTTTTTTAAAACTTTTTATTATATGTAAAATTACTAAAATGTCTATACTCTTTAAAAAAATTTCATATTTACCTCCAAAAAGTTGAACTATTCGAGTTCGAGAACCCCATCAAATTTTTTGAGTTCGAGCTATATTTTTAAAGCTTGTTCGATCTCAAACTTGACATCGAGTCACAAAAAAAATTTCGAGCTCGAGTTCAAGTTGGGCACTATTTGAGTTCGACTCAACTCATTTACACCCATAAGATTTACACAAGTCCCCTTTCTAAAGAAAATGTTGAAAAGGCCTAGGCCCAAATAGAGTCAACCACGGTCAACAGTTGAATTTGTGCTAATCAAGCACAGTCAGTGAGTCGACCACTGACAGCGGTAGTTTCCTTCTTCATCAACCACTGACCGCGGATATAGTTCTATTTTGACCACTGTCAGCAGCTAAATAGCGTTGATCCAGCTGCTGTCAGCGACCTAGACAGTTTCCAGTCATTCTTCTTCTTTATCTTTTTTTTTCTTGCTCTTATATTTTAGCTTCCTGTTTTACAGCCAAATGAACTTTTTGCCCCTAATCCACCTACACACGACGAAACAACATAAGTAGACAACAATGACAATTAAACACACATTTAACTATAAAAACAATTAAAAATGACATGTCGTCCATACATCCTAAACATAATTTAACTATCAATGAACACGACAAATGGGACTGAAAATACTATAACATAGCAACTTAAGACATATAAAAATAACTCTAAATTTAGAGTTATCAACTTCCCCAACTTGCATTTTGCTAGTCCCGAGCAAAATGTATTAGACACAATCCACTCAAAACAAATAGGAATGAACAAATGAAATCGGATTGATCTAATTAACTCAACAACCTAGTTTGCATCCAACCATTCACATAAAATCATGTTCCATTTTTACTCACACCAAAACATCTATTTGAACAAATAATAAAAATGGTTTCCTCTCCTCGACTAGAAATGTAAAAATTCATATTTATCAATATGGGCTACATCACACAATGAATTTTTCTAGCCACAACCAATCAAAAGATGCACAAAATTGACTTTCTATAATCAACGAGAAGGTATAGAAAAATCAATGGACCTTAACATGCAAGCACATAGATGTCACACAATATCAAAGCATTAGAGAGCCATTACAATTGTTTAACTCAAAAATGCCAATATAACCTTTTGTAGTTCCTTCATGACCACTTTTTATTTGTTCTTTCTTTTTCTCTTAGGCTTAGCAAGACATATTTTCAAGCAAGCTGCCTTTAATTTGCCGTTTCTTACCATGCTTATGCACTTATGTAAAACAAGTAATTTTTTTTCCATTTAAGCTCATTGGAGCAATTAGAGCACTTAGGAACTAGCTACGAAAAAATGGGTTATATTAACTTCAATCAATTAAACAAATGTAATGAGATCTAATACCTTACCGTGTAAAACACACAAATAGAAATACAAAGATGCTCACATAGTCCACATCATGTTATACTTATCCTACCTAACAACTGTGAGGAATCAATTTTACCAACTCAAAATTGGTATGGGTATCAAAATAAATCATATGACTCATCTCTAATAGCAATAAGTCAAACATTTATGGCTAAGAAAACATAACTAACTTAAGTTTGAACTTCCACACCTTTTGAAACAAAATCCTGAAACATGAAAACATGTGAACCTATAACCCTAGGTTTTCATATCATTGCCAATTAGAATCAATCCTACCATTAATATGCCATTGCATATGACTCAACAAATTCATACCTGAAATAAAAACACTAAGCATAAATATAACTAGACATAGACAGCTTAACCAACACATCACTTGCCAATACCACACTAACACAATCAACTAGACGAGGCAAGTGGAGAAAACAACAAAGTCTAACCAATAAATACATGAAAATAAATAGAAAATTTAAAGAAAAACGTCCCTAAAAAAATGTGCAGATTCAATAGGCAATTACGGTCCAGTAAGCTAGCTCCGGATGGCCCGATATCATCTTTCCCCTTCCTCGTTCTTGGTTCCTCTTTATCCACGTCAGCTAGAGGTCCATAATGCCACTTCGGTGGTAGGGTTCTCGGCCAGTGAGACATGTCAAAATTCCCTAGGTGATTGAGCTGCTATATTAGGAAATCCATCTTCTGTGGCATCTTCTTGAAACATTGACTATAATACACGAGAAGCTCTCTTTGAGTCTCAACATTTAGTGGAGGATGGAAAACAGAGTCAGAAGTAGGCCTTTAGGGTGGCATAAGAAATGGTCCTTAAGGTCTTTCTTGTCGATCTCCTTCGTCTACCTTGGCTGCTTGTTCTCATCTTGTCTCAGCTTGCACGATAACAAAAGAGGACTATATTGCTAGACGATTGACTAAAGAGCCTATTGTCAATTGGTGTCGGCACCCACTATCTTGTAGTCGCAATCTGCAAACTTGCAAGCTGGTACGGTCAAGTAAATAAACTTGGTAAGAATAAAGTCTACATAGAAGCTTCCTATTTCCCTTCATCAAGATTTGCAATGAAATCTTCGAGCCTATATCAATAGTCATCCCTTTAGTAATACCAAAAATAAGACAAGCTCGGTCAGGATTTACATTAGTAGTCTGTGAAGTAGGTAAAATATGAGTACACACTAATTGCATCCATACTCTAGCCTCTGTATTTAAATATTTCAATCTAGTCCACTTCTGCTGGTCTTTCTCCATGTCCCATCACTCCCAACCCTCAGTCAATCGATTACAAACCTCATCATAGTTGACTCCTCCCTCAAGAAACTAAGTAAATTGGTTCTTAGGATTGGTTGGAAAATGGTATATTTCATTTATGACCTCAAAGTAGTAACTCACCGACATTTTCATAACTGTTAAGATATAATCCTCTGCCTCTAAGCTATTTCGTATGAACTTGAGAACCAAATGTTTGTTAGCCATCACAGTTGGGGTTTTCACAAATTCCGTCCATCCCCTTGACTTAATTTTATTAAAATTATTCAAACGCAATTGATCAACATCATCATTATCCTCAATCCACACATGACTAAAATCTATCCCTCATTCATACAAAGGACTCACTCGGTTTTGCAACTTGTTATGTAGTTTCTTAGCCTCAAGGGACACGGAAACATTGTCATAAAAAGATTGTTAATCAGTTTGCTTTCGTTTGTTGTGTCTTTAACAATTTAATCAGCTTACCAAAATAATTAACCAAAAAATTGTTTCCCCCAACTTAATCAACAATTAATCCAAAAAAATTGCTTCACATTTTTTTACCAATACACCAAGCAAAACTAGGCACAAGAATTTACCAACAATCCAAGAATTTCACCCATAGTAAATAAGAACGATCTTGAATTCTTGGATACATAGCACACGCTTCTGTTGATAAATACTTCTCAACTTATGTGTACTTTCACCAACTTGTGAAACAATTAATTGAGCAATAAAGAGAAAAAATTTTAGTCAATTTATTGGAATAAACTAAAGGGAAAAAGGGGAAAGTTTCCGCGCTTAAAGAGAGAGCAAAAACAAAGAGAAATTTAGAGCTTAAAATCATAGCAAGAAAATAAAAGGAACTAGGGCTTTCTTTTCTCTTGGTTTTGATAGCCTAGAGGAAACAAAGTAGAAGAGAGTATTTATTTTGGAGAAAAGTTGGAATTCGAAAGGTTTTAAAAACCTACGAACCCACCTAGACCAGTCGCTATCAGTGGCTGGTTCAACGTGTGTCAACCACTGATTGCGGTTGGCATTCTGTTCTAACCGCAGTTAGCGGTTGATAAACCTAAATCACCCGCTAACAGTGGATGGCCTTCTATTTTACCCACTATCAGCGGGTAATTACCTTGCAGTCAGTCGCGACAGCAGTGACTATTTCTTGCCAACACTAGTAATTCTTCTTTTACTCTTTCTTGTATTCTAATCACTCCAAACCTGCAAAACACACAACAAAACATGTAATGAGAAATTCTTATCTTCTTCATTCAACTAAAATCAAATTAATTTAACAATTAATTTCTAAAAATAATTAATCAAAGTAAATTGCTTGGGTTGCTTCCCAAAAAATGATTGTTTAAAGTCATTAGCTTGACTTTGTTATTCTTTGAGGCTTATTTATTTTACAAAATAGACTTCTTGAAGTCCATCATAAAAAACACTGTTTTGGTCCATTCCTTTGGCCATCATCCTTGTTCCGACTATCGGCTCAACTACAATCGAAGTGCCTGTAGAAGTGTGTCGCATCTTCTTCAATCATGTTAAACACACGAGTTACTTTACTGGCTCTCAAGGTTACTTGCTTCTTGTCAACATAAATTAATACTTTCACGGTAGCTAGGAAAGGTCTTCAAAAAATAATCTAAATATCATCATCATCATCCTCCTCCTCATCTAATCCATTACCTCAAAATCGTCCGAATACAGAAGCTTTCCCACTTTCGCCAATACATTGCGTATTTCTCCTAGCGATTCCATTATATTTTGTCTATTAATTGGATAGCTTGATTGCTCTATTAAAGACATCTCATTATACCTATACATCCATATACAAATAAAAGCATCATATTTATTCCTGCATCCAAATCACATAAAGTACTGTCGAAATAAACATCACCAATGTGGCAAGACATGGTGAACTTCCTGGATATTTCTTCTTCTTGGAAAATATACGTAAGAGTTTCTTGTTGTAAATTAATGCATCACACATAACTTCAATAGTGTTCCATTGATAAATTCATAATTGTGCTATATTTTATGTGGCATTTACCATGTTTTTATGTATTGTAAGAAAAATTTGAGTTATTAGTGAGCTTAATTTGGTTGTCTTTGGTTTTTACAGGGTCGTAATGAGAAAAGGCTTGAAAAAGATGGAAAAGATGAAAGAAAATTTCAAGGACAAAATGTGCACGAGTATGGAGCAAATCTGGATGCTGTTTCGTATTTTAAACAAAAGTTTCAAGTCCGAGCTCTGATTGATTTGACTCAAAATGTGTTGGAAAGCTAAGTACTAGAGCTACAACTTTCCTATGGAAAATACTTTTACAGTTTTCCAAATTCCAAGAGTATCAAAGTCAAAATTGAAGTCGGAAGTGAAATGCAGGATTAGGGCACATCACACATGCACGAGGGTTACGTTGTACATAGGCGTTGTTTCCAGAGAGCAGAATTTTACAATTGTTGAGCACACACACATGCGAGGGGCAAGGTGTACAGTGTGCACAGCGCAAAAAGTTTACATAATTTTTTATTTTCAGTAGATTTCTTTACTCGGTTGGACTCTTTTCTAGCTGATTTTACATTCTTATCTATAGACAAGGATTGTAAGCCTAGTATTCACTATAAATACCCCTTCTAAGGCAAGATTATGGGAGAATATACGGTTTTTTTAGTTTGATCATTAGCTTTTCAGTAGTCATTATTGTGTGTTCTTCCATGGCAGTTAGTACCTAAAACTCTCTTCTTGGTTAAGGGAATTGAAGCCATGGTTGGTTATATTAAATTGTGAGACTATTGTACTTACATTTATTCGTTTTTATATCAAGAAATGATTATTTTTCTGCATTAATTTTATGATTGTTCTTTTTAATGTGCTAGTGCTACGGAATATTGAGTTATTTGAATTAATCTATAGATAGATTGTTTTTAACCTCATGTGTTTAATTCAATCGTTGAAGCAAATAAGTTTAATGATTGCTCGATTAGCGTTATTGAATTCAGGGGACATAATCAACTAGTTAACATAGCCGCGTGTGTTTATGTTTAAATAGACTAATTGTTCCTGTTGATTTCAATGCTTCTATTAATTAATCTTTAGTGCGTGCCTGGATTAATTTAATAGTTAGGGTTAATTGGATCATGTGTTTAAAATTAATTAACCTTATGAAGAAATAAGAATCAGGTTTGAATTGGAATTGGAATTAATTATTCAATTAGTGCTTGATATGAGAATTCAATTATCTTTTGGTGTCGATGATCAATTGATAGGATTTCCATAGTGAATATGACCGGAGCTAAGATTCTTCTTTAATTGAATTTTCTTGAATTTTAATTTCTTGCGTTTGTTTCTAGTTTACAAGTATTCAAGAACCCCCCCTTCCCCCTCTCCCTCTTTGTATTTTAAGCACAAGATTAAATCCTATTCTTTGTGGGACGACTTGGACTCACCGCTACTTCATTTTGTAAGAAGAATTTGGTTAATTTTTGGGAAGCTTGCGACAGCTCCACTAGAAATTTTGGCACTGTTGCCGGGAAGCGGTTTGTTTTATTTTTGTGCCATTAATTTCTATTTTTATTTTGTATTATTTCTTCTGCTAATTGTATATGCCAGTAACACAATCTATTCAACAAGTTGAATTCCAATTATTTTGAAAATCCAAAAAACTCTAAGCAAATTAGGGAAGGAGTTAAGGGAAAGACAACTAGGGAAAGATCAACTCTTTAACATCATTTTTCCTCACAGTCAAGACCAGCAAGGAGAAACGAGCATGGCACAAAAAACTCTTAGAGAACTGACAGCATCCATTTTTAATCAACAACCTTTGTGTTTTACATATCCTGGTTCCAGTTAGATGTGAATGTTACTTTTAAATTAAAATCTGAACTAATCCATTTATTGCCTTCTTTTCATGGATTACCAAGTGAAGATCCATATAATCATCTTAAGCAGTTTCACATAGTTTTTACAAGTATGAGACCCACTGGGGTTTCAGAGAAGCACATTAAATTGAACGCATTCCCTTTCTCACTCAAGAACTAGGCAAAGGAATGGCTGTTCGATCTATCTTCAGGAAGCATTACAACTAGGAGTAGATAAAGAGATTATTTTTGACAAAATATTTGTATGAATATCCAGAAAGAAATTTTTGGGATCGAGCAATTCAATGACGAGTCCTTATATGAGTACTAGGAGCACTTTAAGAAAGAAACTATGTGCAAGTTGTCCGTGCCATTAGATAAGTGACTCCTTATTAATTCAATACTTTTATGAAGGTTTGTTGCCAAATGAGAAGAACAAGATTGATGCAGCTAGTAGAAGGACGTTGGATAATTTGGCCATTGAAGCTGCCTGACATGAGCTCATATCAAATGTGGCAAAATGTTCTTAAAAGTTCGGAATGCGACACGAAAACCTCTCAAACGTGTTAATGAGGTAAATGTTTCATCCTTCGAACAATAAATGGCTAGTTTAACTTTTTTTGTGTGTCAGTTGGCTTCAAGAACTGCACAAACTGTTCAACCCTACAGAATTTGTTCAAATGAGAGACATCCAATAAATATGTGTCCCACATTACAAGATAAATCTGAAGAGCAAGTAAATGCTATAGTAGAATTTCCAGGGTAATCCCAAGTAAATCATGATCCCAATTGTAACAAGTATAATCCTAGGTAGAGGAATCATCCTAATATGATATATGGGAATTCGGCACAGCACAACATCAGTAAAATAAGAAAAATTTCCAGCCGTATAGGTCATCATTTTCTCAAAGACAACAAGCTAACCCGGTTGCTTAATCTGGTAAGTCTATAGAAGAAATGCTAAATAATTTAACTACTAATCCTATGCAATTCGAATAGTCATGACACTGAGGCCAGTATCCAGTAAGTGAAGCACCAAATGGAACAAATGGCGACTGCAGTTAGTTGATTGGAAGCGCAGAACTTTGGCAAGTTGCCCTATCAAACAATTGTCAACCCCAAGGAAAACATAAGTGCAATTGTGTTGAAGTGTGGCAAGAAGGTTGAGGTGCAGCATAAAATGGTTCTTGAATGTGTTGAGGCTGAGAAGAAAGAGGCCAAAGCTGAAAAGAAAGTTTTTTCAAGCAACAAGAAAGGTAGAAAAGGTGAAACAAAAGGTAAATCTACTGTGTAGCCAAAATATAAACCCGAACCACCATTTCTTGAAGCATTGAAGGAGTTTGCAAAAGAGGATCCTGATAGAGAATTATACGAGACTTTTCGTAAGTGTTAGGTAAATAATCCTTTTATTAGATGCTATTAAACAAATACCTCGCTAAGCTAAGTTTTTGAAGGAATTGTGCACACACAAGAAAGCGAAAAGAGAAAAAAATTAGGAAGATAGAGAGTTGGGAGAAATGTATAGTCCATCGTTCAAAAATCCCTACCTGAAAAGTGCATGGACCCATGTATATTCTATGTTCTTTTTTAGATAGGCAATACACAATTCGAAAAAGCCATGCTAGACATAGACGCATTTATTAATGTAATGCCATATTCTGTTTATGATGCATTGAAAATTGGACTATTGAATAAGACTAGTATGGTAATTTAGCTAGTTGATAGATTTTTAGCCTATCGTAAGGGAATAGTAGAGGATCTCTTAGTTCAAGTGGGGATTTTGGTTTTTCCTGCTGATTTTTATGTGCTAGAAATGGAACAAGGTGATTCTACTGCAACTATTTTAGTCGGAAGACCATTCTTAGCCACTTCTCACACTAAGATAGATGTTCTCAGTGGCACTCTTAGCATGGAATTTGGTGATACAAGTGTTAAATTTAGTATTTACAATGATGTTTAATCTTCGGACCATACTAAAGTTGTTTCTATAATTGACATGCTTAAGCCTCCAATATAGGAAATTCATGGACATAGCCGCAATAAAGGGGTGAAAGTAAACCACAAAGAACATGTTGAGGAAAATAATAAGAACTTGTCGCTCAGTGCTAATTTACAACAACCAGTAGTAGAATTGGGAAGTTCTTCCAAGTCGTAGTGGACAAGTAATGGAGGTTCTAGCGCTTTA
Source organism: Cinchona pubescens (assembly GCA_025175665.1). Lineage (NCBI taxonomy): Eukaryota > Viridiplantae > Streptophyta > Magnoliopsida > Gentianales > Rubiaceae > Cinchona > Cinchona pubescens. Next base: position 8,266,934 of record JANKKI010000027.1, on the reverse strand, counting down.
CCACCTACTAATGAAAAGTTGATGCTATCTGTTGTGCAGGGAACAATTTTGGATTACAATCATCTTCCTGGTCACCTTAAATACTTATTTTTGAAAGATAAGGAATAGGTGATCATCTCGAGTCAACCTAGAAAACTGCAGGAAAGCAACTTGTTCAGATCTTAAAAGAGCAGAAAAGTTTAAATCCATCGTTTATGAGAACGGTGAAAAGGAAGATTGTTGGACTCCTCATTATTGGAATTACTTAATTGAGAAAAAATAGCATCAAGTCGAGCCAACAACAATAAACAAAAGTTCTGCATGGGAGGCAACCCATGTTCATTTAAATCAATTTATTCTGTTCATTTATTTTTAGTGTCTTGATTTTGCCTATTTTATTATTGCATTTTATTATTGTGTTGTTAGTGTTGGAAATCAACTTAATTAACAAATTAAACTAACAAAATGATCATTTAAAGTTTTTGTATGTTGTATGAGTGATTTAAGAATGAAGACATTATGCTTAAAAGGGTATTTTTACGCACATGCGCACCATTTTGTCCACATCTGCACAAAATCCAGAAAATAATTTTCACCCATCGAGCATGTGTGCGAGGCCTTACCCATAACCGTGCTCTCTGCCAAGCATGCACATGCACGCAAAATAGGTAGTGCATGTGTGCACGACCCTTTACAAAGGAAAACCCTTATTTCACAGTCATAGCACACAACCAATCCTTCTTCTCCTTCCAAACCCTTTCAATCCCATTCAACCCCTATTATTCCCCACCACTTTCTAGCATCAATTCACTCTTATTTCATTAAAGTCACACCAAAAACTTTCTTTTTCACGAAGAAACACTCAATCAAGGTATGAAATTCTTAAACTTTTCTTATATTTTTCCTTTTGGGTTTTAATTTTAAAGATGATAAGTTTTTGGTTTTTTATGTTTCATTGATTTAATTTGTTATGAATTGAACTCTAAACATGTAATTTGAGTGATTTGTGTATGATTTGTGATTGAGGAGTGATTGCATGTTAATTATACGTACTAAAATTTGTGTTTTATCCATGCATGCCATGTGTTTGATAAATTATCTCGATGAATAAAAATGTTAAAACACAAGGCATTGGTACATCAATTCCATTCCTAAAATGTTAATTATGCCTTGTGATTTTCTTTTAGTCAACTTTCATGCGTAAGAATGTTCTTGGAATGTGTATAGGCTTCAGTTTTGGGCACTATTTTTTGAATTACATCTTGTGCATTTTAGGGCTTATGAGTTGGGGATTGGAATTTTGTTTAAGTGTGGGGTGTTTGATTATTTTTTGGGTGGCCGTGATGTTCATATTTATATTTTGTAGGTATGGCAAGAACGGGGAAGAAACCAGCCATAGGAAAAATTGTCGGAGCATCTTCATCGTCCGGACGGGCAGGTAAAAACACATCTAAGGAAACTGTGGGTAGGCAATTTCTCAATGCTCTAGCCCAATGCAAGTATGATAACGATATTTCAAAATGGGCTATGATCAAAGGAAAGGGCATACCATTAGCAGGAGTACCTAATATTAAGTCAACCATTCACAATCATTGGTGGAAACATTTCAGCTCGACTCCTATAGAAGCAGTTATCCCAGTGGTGCACCAATTTTATGCCAATTTGAACCATTATAGCGACACTAGGGTGTATGTTGAAGCACGTAGATTTCTGTGCAATGAAATTAATAGAATTTTGAATGTCAATCGGGTACGCAATCATGAGTGGCCAACTGTCAACGTAACTAATATGGAGTTGAATAAAATTACAAGCCTTCTTTGCAATGGTGTCATTGGAAGGACCTACATAACTGGTGGACGAAGACTTCAATGCAAATACACTTAAACCAACTTGGTTCGTCTGGTTTCAGTTCTTTTGTTCTCGCCTCATCCTGATCAGCCATCTTGCACATGTCACTTTAGAGGGGCCTAAGCTCCTGTACTGTATTGCTACTGACAAATACATTGATATGGGTCGACTTATATGTCAAAAAATATGCTATTCAGCCACCAACAAGCAGTCAGGCCTATGGTTTCCCAATCTGATCACTGTATTATGTCCGAAAGCGGTGTAGTGCTTGATCTAGCAGAAGAAAAGCTAAAACCTAGGAAGCTGATTGCAATTAGGGTGCGTGAGCTTTGATTGATCGGACTTGCTCCAGTGCATCTACATCACAAGCGGGTGACGATGCCAATTCGGAGAACGAGCCCGAGCCACAACATACTCAAGAGAAGATCTTACAACAATCCTGGCAGGGCAGCAGCGAATGAGTCAACGGTTCAACACGTTTATCCAGTACCAGTTTGCATGGTAGTAGACCATGGAAGCTCGTCTATCAGTTGGCGAGCGAATGAGGAGAGGATCCGTCGAGATTCCCACCTTTCCCTTCATTCCGGCAGGATTTGGCACCTAATGCTTATTGAGCATATGATGATTAATGCCCTTATGCTTAGCGCCGTTTTGATGATTTCTTATCTTTAAGTTGATTTCTCAGACAATTTAGCTATTTTTACATATTAGACATTTTAGCTAGTTTTATTTTAGCTAGGTTTAATTTCTGTCATGGTGATTTTTCTTTATTTCGGCGGTGTATTCCCTTAAGGGAATAAGTTTTTTCCTGATTATTGTTGGAGCAATTTTTGCAGTTTTCTTATTTTTCTTATTATATCAAGAGAATTCTTTTTTTGTTTTGTTTAGTGTCACTCAAGCTTCTATTCGCGATGAAGGGATATTTATATCAGATATTACTTCGAACGCAAATTAAATCCAGAAAAACTTTTTGATTTCCCATTTTTTGTTTCTATTTTTCCATTGAGGACAATGCTTATTTTTCAGTGTTGGGTTTGAAAAATGGGGGAGTTATTTGGATTTATAAGTTGTTTGCTTTACTTCTCTTGGTTTTGCTGCAATATTTGACTTTTCTTTTGATCTGAGACCTTGTCAAAATTTTTGGAATTTTGGAAATTTTTGCTTAACATATTTTTCCATTTTTTTGCACAATAATTCTTTAGTCGAACCATTCATGAGTGAGTAGTCAGTGTTAATATTTTTCATTCATGGTGTTTAAGAATTTTGAGCACTAAGCCTTTCATTAATTTGTGATTTTATGTAGAATCAATTACATTGCACCTCAAAAACTTAGTTTATGGCATTCTCGAGGCAAATTTTTAGACAACCTGATTTGGTTTAAAGATGACGTAGAGCCTTTTTTGGTTGTGTGAGACTTTCTAGCCAACCATTTTTTCTAATATTTTTAACCCTAGTACCTTGTTTGAGCCTTGAATTGTTATGAATGGAGAGAAACACCATTCGCCTTCTTTCATTTAAACTTAGTTTACCTACCCTTATTAAGCTGGGCTAATAATTGCTTTTAATTGTTTTAGCCTAATTTTTCCCTTTAAGAGCTTTATTGCACACATGTATTGTTAAGGGACATAAGGGTGGAAGATTGTGAGAAGTGAGTTGTGTACATTTATGGAGCAAAATGGGGTACTAAAAATTTTTTTTTTGAGGGAAGAAAAATAAATAATGGAAGTTTTTGGTATATACAGGTAGTGCCTATCATTGGTACCTATAGTTGTAAGTAGTGCCGATCCCTGGTACCTACGTGTTTATATGTTGCGGGTAGTGCCTACCACTGGTATCTATATTGTGAGCGGACATAAAAATAAAATAATAATGGAGTGCATAAATGTTCGGAGGAATGTTGGCATGTTTGGCCATGGCCAATTCAAAGAAGGGGGACTTATTTTCCTATTGGTTGTTTGGAATTTTTCATGGGTGTTTGTTACTCAAGTATGGGGTTGTGGATGTATGATTTTTCACATATGAAGAGAAGTTTAACTTTAATGTGTGGCCACCATAAATACTATAAATTTATTTTTCTTATTTTTTATATCATTTCCCTTCTTTGGTTAACCAACACACTAACTTACGTTACAGGCTAAAAAGTCTTACCTAATTTAAATTGAATTGGTTGTCCAGATTTGTGGACAGGTGTAAGAAAGTGAGCTATGGGGTGCTTAGAAAAATTATGAGGGTTTACATGACTATATCAAAGCATTTACAAATTTGACTTTTTGGATGGCTATGCACACATACACACGAATCTCATGCTCAGGTTTTTATTAGCATTTGGGCTTTTGAGGTATACTACTACAAATGATGGTTTGGCTATTGGTTATTCTTGTAGATATTTGGGGAGATATGTTGGATGGAATTTGGTGATGCTTAATTGTTTTATTTTTATGTTTGCTCGAGGATGATCAAAGGTTAAGTGTGGAGTAGATTGATAAGTTCATAATTGTTCTATATTTTATGCGTCATTTATCGCATTTTTTTATATTGTAAGCAAGATTTAGCTATTATTCTCATGTTCCGAGTTTAATTTGGTTGTCATAGTTTTTACAGGGTTGTAGTGAAAAAAGGGTTGAAAAAGGTAGAGAATATGAAAGAAAATTCCAAGGACGAAATGTGCACGAGTATGGTACTAATCTGGACACTGTTTCCTATTTTAAACACAACTTTCAAGTCTAAGCTTTGATTGATTTGATTCAAGATGCGTTGGAAAGCTAAGCACTAGAGCTAAAAGTTTTGTATTTTACACTTTTCCAAATTCCAAGAGCATCAAGGGCAACATCAAAGCCGAAAGTGAAATGCAGGATTAGGGCACAATGCATATGCGCAAGGGTTAAGCAGCACACGTGCACTGTTTCTAGAGAGCAGAATTTTAGAATCGTTGAGTGCGCATGTGTGCGAGGGACAAGGCAAGGGTGACGTAATTTTTTTATTTTCGGCAGATTTCTTCGTCCTGTTGAACTCTTTTTCAACAGATTTCAAGTTCTTATCTATTGACAAGGATTGTAACCCTAGTTTTCACTATATCCAATACCCCTTATAAGGCACGATTACGGGAGGACATTCGTTTTCTTTAGTTTTATCATTAGTTTTTTAGCAATTGTTATTGTGTGTTCTTCCGTGGCACTTAGTGCCTAAAACCCTCTTCTTGGTTAAGAGAATTGAAGCCATGGTTGATTCTATTAAATTATGAGACTTTTGTACTTACATTTATTTATTTTTATATCAAGTATTGATTATTTTACTGCATTAATTTTATGATTTTTCTATTTAATTTGCTATTGCTGCAGAATAGTGAGTTATTGGAATTAATCTACAGCTAGATTTTTTTTAATTGCATGTGTTAAATTTAATCTTGGAATCAACTAAGTTTAATGATTGCTCGATTAGCATTATTGAATTTAGGGTAAATAATCAACTAGTTAACATAGCTGCATGTGTTTGTGTTTAATTCGCCTAATTGTTCTCGTTGATTTTAGTGCTTCCATTAATTAATCTTTGGCGCGTGTCTGGATTAATTCAATAGTTAGGTTGATTAATTGGATCGCGTGTTGAAAATTAACCAACCTTAGGAAGAAATAAGAATCAACCTTGAATTGGAATTCAGGTTAATTCATCAATTAGTGCTTGATATGAGAATTGAATTATCTTTTGGTGTCGATGATCAATTGATAGGATTTCCATGGTGGAAATGATCGGAGCCAAGATTCTTCTTGAATTGAATGTTCTTCAATTTTGATTTCTTGCATTAGTTTCTAGTTTACAAGTATTCAAGAACCCCCTTTGTATTTTGAGCACAAGAATAAATCCTGTTCTCTGTGGGACGACTTGGACTCACCGCTACCACATTATATAAGAAGAATTTGGTTAATTTTTGGGGAGCCTGCAATAGCTCCAACATCCATTGCCTAAGTTTCTCCTTCATTTGTGCAATTTCCTTGGCTTCTTGCTAAATCTTAAACTCTAACATCCCATTACTTCCACCTTCTTACTATTTGGTGTATTTATTTTGTCCAAAAACTTCCAACAACTCGTAAAGAAATCTTGAGTACTAGATATTACTACCATACTTATTAAGACGAAGCATATGAGTATTGATAAAGAAAAGCTATCACTCAATTTCTTGCCAAGGTATCTTTTCATATAGAAGTTGTACTTCCAAGGGTATTGGGCCTTTCACTCATTTGTATCCTATTAAATCTACCCAATTCTTAGTGGGCATTTCTTTGATCGTGTCTTTGCCAATCATTTTTATGCACCTCCTCTTTTATCCTCTCATTTTATTCACCAGTTAGAACACACGATGATTTTAACCATCGCCAACTGCTTTAACACCTCATCGTCCACTGGATTGTGAGAATCTTCTTGCCTACAAAAAACATTAGTATTCTCATTAACCATGTTAGCTACCACGTGTTAGCTACCATAACTTTATCATAAATAGAAAGGAGTTGAAAAGAGTTTAAAAAATAAAAAGTGACAATCTGATCGTCGACTCTGAATTATAACTTCCCCTCTTAAACATCTATTAATGCCCGTCCTGTAGCTACCCGAAATGGTCCACCAAGAATCAAGGGCATTTCTCTATCTTCTTCCATGTCTAGAATAATGAAGTCTGTAGGAAAATAGCATTTCCCAACCTTAACCAACACATCCTCCACAATCCTCTCAAGGTATTTTACACTTCGATGCACCAATTAGAGAGATACATTTGTAGGCTTCATTCCTCTACCATTGGGTTTCTTATAAATTGATAAAGGCATCAAATTGATAGGCGTCCCAAGGTCACACAAATCTTTCTCAAGTTCAACTCATCCAATAGTACATGAAATTGAGAATGAACCAAGATCCTTAAGTTTTGGAGACAACTTCTTCTGAACAATCACACTACATCCTTCAGTCAAACACAAAGTCTCATCTCCAAGCAGTTTCCTCTTCCTAGTCAACATTTGCTTCATGAATTTGGCATATTTGGGCATGTTCTCTAATGCTTCCATGAAAGAAGGTTGATTTCCACTCTCTTGATGATCTCAAGGAACCTTTTAAACTTCTTTCTTGGTCCTCTTCACCTTTGAGTCTACTTGGAAATGGAATTCAAATTGATGGATGAATAATTTGGACTTCAGACTTCATCTTAGAAGGAATTTTGTACTTTGATGCACTGTCGTCCTTTACCTTGTCATCTTTATTGCTATCCTCCTTCTTCTCTTTACACTGACTTTCTGATTCAATCTCTTTCTCATTCTTTTATCCTACCCCCAAAGCCTTACCACTCCTCAATGTGATTGCTTTTGTATGCTTTCTAGGGTTGGCTACCATGTCACTAGGTAATGCCCCAAGTGGTCTCTCAGCCATACTCCTTGCCATTTGCCCCATTTGATTCTCCATGCTTTTAACTACTGCCATAATATTTCTAATTTCATCATCTATTCCCTTCACTTTCTTATCATTAGATTTCATATACTGGGCTATAGTATTCTCTACATTATTTGGCACTTGAATTGGAGTTGCATACACTTGTTGTTGTGGTTGTTGATACTGCTACAATGGAGGTCAAACAAATGTCATTTGAGTTTTGGTTTTGTTGATTATCCCATGAAAAATTCGGGTGATTTCTCCATCCTGGATTATATGCATTGTCGAAAGCATTGTTTTATTCCTATACTGATTTTGGTTTGGGCACCTTGACTCCCCATGTAGTTCGACCTACAAAAGGAGAATTAGACAATGTTAGTGTACTACATTGGCCATTAGGGGAGTCACCTAAACAAAAGTCACAAATGAGCGGTTGCGTCGTGGTCACTACTTTGACTCGCATTTTCTCCCACTACTTAGTCAATAACTCGACTTGCTAAGTTGTAGCGTCCTGTCCAGCCATTCTCGCATCCTAATCATTCAGCTCATGCACTTCCCTTCTTGCTCTAGCCTTTGGGCAACTGAAGACTTAAAATAATTATTAGACATTTTATCCAATAGGTCTTGAGCTTCTTCCAGGGTCTTGTTCAAAATTAGGTATCCATTTGCTCAAGCATCCAACGATTCATAGGTTTGTTGAAGCATCCCATTGTATAATTGAATATCTCAATCTGCATCATAAAGGTAACCCATGATGTGGAAACTTATTAAGAAGATCATTATACCTTTCCCAAACCTCGCAAAGGTTCTCCCCAAAAGTGTTCTGTAAAAGACGTTATATAATTCCTTAGCATGGCTGTCTTGGATAGGGAAAAATATTTTGACATAACGATTGTGCTAATCTGTCCCATGTCATGAAATTCCCTTCCTTATACCCCTATAGCTGCAATTTTGCCTTATCCTAAAAAGGAAAAAGGAATAAACATAGTTTAAAGGCATCTTGTGACACACCATTCTGCTTAAAAATATCACAAAATGATAAACTCATAATATCTTAAGTTTTATGTATCATTTATCTCATTGTTATATGTTGTAAGAAATATTTGAGTTAATTATGAGTTTAATTGATTAGCTTTTACAGGTTTGAAGTGCAAAAGGAGTTAAAAGGACGAAATAAAGTGAAGAAAAACCAAAAGACCAAGTGTGCACAAGCACTGAGGAGCAATTTGGATACTGTTTTGTATTTTGAGCATGGCTTTCTCATCTGAGCTCCAACTAAGTTGATCCAAGATGAGTTGGAAAGCTAAGAGAAAGAGATACAACGTTATGTTTTGCATTTTTTCAAATTTTGTTAGCATCCACGTTAAAATCGGGGATGAAATTAAAGCAGCAGTGTAGAAGTCAGTGTACGTGTGCTCGAAACTAAGAACATATGTGCCATTTCAAGCAAAGATGAGTCAACAAGCCTGTTTCAGTGCATGTGTGACCAAAACTCAATGCATGCGTGCCCATGCCTATGAGGGTCTACAAAATTTATTATTTTTGACAGCCTTCTTTGTCCAGTTGGATTCTTTTCCGAGGATTTTCATGCGTTTCTTTTAGCATAAGAAAATTTAACCCTAGAATCCCATATAAATGCTCTTTTGATATATGAGTTCGGACACAAAATTTTTATCGTTCATTAGTCATACTTTTAGCTGCTTTATTTTGTGTGCTCTCCTATGGGGCCTTTTGTGCCTAAAAAGTTCATTCTTGATCAAGAGAACTGAAGCCATGGATTGCTTAAAGTTTGAGACTTATTGTGTTTCAATTATTCAATTCTTATTTCAAGTATTGGTCAAGAGAATTGAAACCATGGATTGCTTAAAGTTGCGAAACTCATTGTGTTTCAATTATTCAATTCTTATTTCAAGTATTGGTCAAGAGAACTGAAACCATGGATTGCTTAAAGTTGCGAAACTCATTGTGTTTCAATTATTCAATTCTTATTTCAAGTATTGGTTATTTTTTCTACATTTATTTTTTATGATTGCTTCTTATAATTGCTATGATGGCCAAGTAGTTAATTAATAGATTCAATCTACAGCTAGATTAATATTGGTTGCATTGTCCGATTTAATCTATGAAGCAACTAGTTTTAATAATTGCTGCATTCGAGTTATTGAATCTAGAGAAAATTACCAACTAATTGACATAACTGCATGTGCTTATGCTGTATTAGTCTAATTGTACTTAATCCATCTTTCTAGTTCTCAATGCTTCTACATGGTTAATCTTTGGTGCTTGTCTGGATTTAAATGGTAGTTAGGGTTAATTAGATCACGTGTTAAAGATTAACTAAACTTATGGAAAGATATAAGAAGAAGCTTAGAGTTGGAATTCGGGCTCAATTTTTCAATCAATATTTGATATAAGAATTGATATATCTTCGGTGTCAATGATCGATTGTTGAATCTCCGTGGTGGATGTGACCAAGGCCAAGGTTAGTTCTCTTTACTTCTTCCCTTTAATTTCAATTTCTTGTTAGTTAGTTTCTTTTATTTATTTTCGTTGTATTTAATCTTGCTCAGTCTTTATTCACAAAAGTACGAAGTAGTAAGCTATACATGCTCTGTGGGACAATCCTATACTTCTGCTACCACATTAATCTTTGTATAGGTTTTATTTGTGGGTGTAGACAACAACACAACCAAAATTTTGGCGAGTTGAATTTTATGTTTTTTGGCTTTTGTATTTTTGTGTTTCTACATGTATTTCTTTCTATTTTTTTCTATTTTTCTTCTTAGCTATTTATATTTATTAGTTGATTTATTTTTTATCTCCATCATGGCTACCTATTCGCATGAGATTTATACACGATTGATTACAATTATTGAGATCTCTTTTCTCTAGTATAGAGATGGTTATGCCAACCATCTTGTTCATAGTCAAGCTATTGACTATAAAAGAGGGCTTCTCAAGAAACAACCCAAGTTTCTTTCTTTTGTTTATCTTTGTATATTTTTGTGAGTTTGTGTTTTATGTTGTGTTTTGTCATAGCATTTTCAATTCCTTGATTTTCTTAATTTCCAGATTGACTAATTGTGTTGTTTAGTGTTTGTGATTGTTTTGTATGTGTCAAGACTGAACTTGAAGCTACTTATTTTGGGACCGATTGCACCACATGTTTTGTGAGTTTGTGTTTTATGTTGTGTTTTGTCATAGCATTTTCAATTCCTTGATTTTCTTAATTTCCAGATTGACTAATCTGTGTTGTTTAGTGTTTGTGATTGTTTTGTATGTGTCAAGACTGAACTTGAAGCTACTTATTTTGGGACCGATTGCACCACATGACCTTTCTTACACCAAAGAAGCTTTTCTCTTCCCTATTTATGTTTTCATTTTCTTTAGCATTATGGACAATGCTTATTTTTAAGTGTTGGGTGGGGAGTTATCTAGATTTACAGTTGTTTGGTGGACCAATTGTGTATTTTTCTCATTTTTGTTGCAATATGTTTAGCTTTTCTTTTAATTTGAGAGCTTTTGAAAATTTTTGTTCATACTAGTTGACAATCTTCAAAATTTGTGGAAATTTTGCAATGCTTAGCATGTCTCTTTGATTTTATGCATGAGAATTCTTGAGCTGAACCATTCATTAGTTGTGTAGTTGGTGTTAATATTTTCCTTGCATGATTTCGAAGAATTCTTGAACACTATAGTCATAAATTATTTTTATTTTTGATACGTAGATATAATTATGTACTCCGCCTTGATCTATATTGCATCCCAAAAACTTGGTTTATTACACTTTCGGGGCAAAATTTTATAGACTACGTGATTTGATTTAAAGATGAGGATAGGCAATTCTTTAGATGTTTGAGCCTTTAAAGCCAACCCATGTTTTGAAATTTTTATCCCTACTACCTTATTTGAGCCTTAACTTGTAATGACTGGAGAGAAACACCATCGCTTTCTTTCATTAAAACTCATTTTACCTACCGTTATGAGTTTAATAATTTCATTGATTTTCCTATCTAAAATGATCCTTAAGAGCTTTAGTGCACACAATTATTTGTTGAAGGGATATAAGGGTGAAAGGTAGTTGAATGAAGGTGGTAAATTTTTGAGTGAGTGGTGTACATTTATGGGGCAAGAAGGGGGTATTAAGTAAAAAATGATGACTGAATAAAAAATTCTTAAAATTTGTTGGTAGTGCATATCACTGTTACCTATATTGGTGTGTTGCGGGCAGTGCTTATCAGTGGTACCCTTGTTGAGATCAAATGTCCAAAAAATGTTGGCATGTTGTGCTAAATTTAAGAAGGATGACTTCTTTTTGTTTGTAATATGAAGCTTTTTTGGGTGTTCATTGATTAAGTGTGGGGTTATTTCTCTGTAAGGATAAGTGGTTTAATGTTTAACAAGAAGTTTTATTTTAGTGTACAGTATTATCTTAAAGATCTTTTTTTTTTTTTTGTCATATCCTTATCCTTTTTTTAATTAGCCAATACCCTAGCCTAACGTTACAAGCTAAAATGTCCTGCCTAATTTAAGTTGAGTCAGTCATCTACATTACTAGAGAGGTGTAAGAAGAGTAAGCTATAGGATGTTTAGAAAAATTTTAATAGTTTGCATAATTTGATCTGATTGTTTTCAAAACTGTTTTCATGAATGGATATACACATATACATCGGATTTCATGTCGTGGGTTTTATTAGTATTTGAGCTCTTGAGTTCTTACACTACTCCTGATGGTGGATGGGTTCTTGACTATTTATGTGGGCAACTGCTTGAGATATGTTGGTGATAACTCTAGGAAACTAGAGTTATATGTACCCTAAACTTGATGATTTTGCTCCTAGTTTCGAGTATTTTTAGTGTTTTCGTGTATGTTTTTATCTATTTTTCTTTTATGTGTTAGAATGTGTTAGTATGTGTTTATTAAGTGCTTGAGTACTTATTTAGGTGATAATTAGCATATTTTATTAGGTTTTTCCATTTAGAGTTGTGTCGTGTCTTTGACTTAAACTTCATTTGGAGTTAAGTTTTCGTTCGTCTTTGTTTGTCCTTCATTTTTTTGGCCTATTTTATGAAAATTTTATTTATATGTTTAGGGGTTATTTTAAGTGTTTATTATATACACTAATATTCTACTACATGTTAGGGTCTCATGGAAAAAATGGTGCATTAATCGGACGACGGATGAAGATTTTGGAAGCAAAACTGTGAAGTGCTGCATTTCAGAAGTTTCAGTCCACATCGCGATCTCAAATTGAGATCGCGATCCGGAGGCGGCTAGATCAAAAAATGACTTTGTTCGGGGCTGATTTTTGCTGCACAATTATCCCACTACCCTAGCACTATATATACCCCTTTTAAACCTCATTTGAGGGAAGAACTTAGTTAGTAGAAGCAAGCTAATCTAGAGAGTATAAGAGACTTCCTTTTTCCTCCCCATTTGGGGAGGGTTTTCTTAGATTAGTGTAGATTAGAACTCTCTTTCTTGTAGATTTCAAATCCAAGCTAAAGAGTGAAGCTTTTTAGTTGTAAGTTCTTTGTTTATGTTAAAACTCCTTTAGTTAAGCTTTAATTTCATGTTCCTTAGTTAATTAGTTAAATTGCTTTAATCTAATTGCTTCTTTTACTTGTTTTCTTAGAGTAATTGTCAGATTAGTTTCTGAGTTTTCTATAAAAATGCTTTTTTTAGTCATTATTTATAGTTTAGATTGGTTAATTAGGATAAATTAGTTTTTGGGATTTTCATTTAATTTGTTTTCTTAGGTTAATTGGTAGATTAGTATGAAATTCCTAATGGGTTTTCCTCAATTGTGCTTTCTTAGTGTTAATTTGTAGTTTAGGTTAGTTAATTGCTTTTTAAAAATACTTTGTTTTTACATGCTTTCTTAGAATAGATTAGGGACTTTTTGTAATTGTGCTTGCTTAGGGATAATGAATAGTTTAGATTAACTAATTGCTTGCATAATATGCTTTTTCCTTCCAATGGTTCCCTTTATTTGCTTTCTAAAGATACTTCCTTTTTAATTTCTTTCTTAGTGATTAATCTTTACTTTAAATTCCTTTTTGAGTTCCATTAGTTCTAGTTTTAATTAAATCTCTTCTCTTAATCAATCGCTTCAACTTGAAATCTAACCAAATAACCGGTAATTATCGACTAATCCTTGTGGGAATGATCATGACTTTCCTTTACTACTAGCTGACAACCATATACTTGTGGAATGCCACCTAGTCAGTTGTAGGATTTAGGTGTTTTATAAATTTATGACTAGGTGTGTAATGCACCAAGTTTTTGGTGTTAAGATCCGTTGCCGGGGATTGGTTTTTGGTAATATCGATATAATTTGGTTGGAAGACTAGATTGAAGTCTTTTGTTTTCTTGTATAGTTGTTTCACCTATTTGAAAAACCAAAATGATTTTCCTTTTGTAGTTGTGTTCTTATTTTGAAAAATACAAAAATATTTTCTTGGTGATGGATAGTTTGGACTAGCTAGTAGTCTAAGCTTTCCTAATTTTCTTGTTTGTGTTGTTTTAGTTCTTTTTCTTGCTTTTATTTGTGTTTTTTGTTGTTCAAGAACATGCAAGGACCTAATTGGAATGATTCATACCAAGGAGATTATCATTTTTCTGGTAATAGAGTTATGCCCAATGAGCATGATTCGTGTTATGGTTACTCTCCTTACCCCTTAGATTATCAAGTGGGCTGGTCTAGCCATCAATACGCTTATGAGAGCCACCAAAATTATCAAATTGGGGGGTCTAGGCATTCATATCCTTATGAGAGCTATCAATAAAATTCCTACTCTTTGTCCTCCACCACAAGAGCCTTCATATGATCAAATGGAGTCATATTTGCTTCACAAAACAACTCAAGAAAGTGAAGACGTAAGAAGGATGGACAAGTGGATGTAAATTCAAGAATTTCGAGAAGAAATAGCCCAACTTCAAGACGAAATGGCTCAATTTCAAGAAATTGTGGCCAAAGAACGGGAAAATCTTGCTCAACTTCAAAAAGAAATAGACAGAATCCGTGAAGAGCAAGCCACATCCAACAATCGGTTAGAAGACCAACTTGTAAAAATTCAAGGAATAACAAATGGTGAAAAATAATGTATTCCAACACCTCCACCAATGGGTGAAGAACCGGTTCAAGAAGAACAAATTGAAAATGTACCGATTCTCAAGAGTCTCATGAAGTTGAAATTACAACAACCGAGACACTCAATGCTTATGTAGAGGGATTACCAACTTTTCCTTTACATGAGTGTGCGTTTATCCCGGTTATAACAAAAGAGGTTCTATTTGGGAAATTTCATGGAGAAAGAGCCGGTTCTTGGAGGAGTAGAAGAAGAAGGATACATTCTAGAGGGGGCCAAGGAGACACAACCTACATATGCCAAAGTTCATTTCCTTGGAGACTTTGGAGGAGCTAAGCAATGGTGCAAGTTCACCAAGGATTACAATATCCTTGGGAAGCCTCCTTGGTGTTGAGGGAGTTTTTCTTTCCTTTTTATTTATTATGCTTTATTTTAGTTTTCTTGCTTTAGTTTAAGTACCCCATTGGTAATAAAGGCTTGTAGCCTTGTGATTAGTTTAGCTTATGTTTTGTTGTTGGCAATTGAATTTGGATACACTTGGATGAATTTGGCCATTGATGAAAATGTTGATGACAATGTATGACTTGTTGTGATTTGTGAATGACATACATACTTTACGGAATGACTTTTGACTTGATTTTTACTTATTACTTATGGACATTCTTGTTGTTGTACATTTCAAGAGCGAAATAGTTGAGCTCATTTTGCAGGAAATTATAATTTGAATGATTGATTTGGATTGAGAGTAGTCTTGGTGGTTGATTGTTTCTCTGAAACCGATTATGTGTGTAACTAAGTTCTGGAGGATGAGTTGGGCATTTAGATAACCCAAACGTTGTTACCCTTATATGTGCTTTTCTTTTTCTTTAAATTGTTTGAACCCCATGAAGCCCTGAGGACCCTTCCTTAGTATAACCAGATTGGTTGTTGAAGAAAAATCAATTTCTAGGATTCATGATTAATTGGAAATTGCATTTTTATGATCTACTTGAAATTTGCTCATTGCTTAGTCTTGATTTGTGTTGTGCTCAATGTTGGTAAAGTCCATAATTAAACGGTAGAACTCTTGTTTTTAGGTTCAATTTGTGCTTAATGGGTTGCATTTACATTCACTTGCCTAGTATGTTGTTCATCTTCTATTTTAGCTTTTTGATTGTTCAAGTGTAATTCAAAATCATCTTTTGTTTTTAAACTTTCTAGCAGTATTATTATGCGTTTAAGAGACAGGTTTACCCAAAATGAACAAACGTCATTTTGGGTGAGCGGTAGGATGAGTTGTACTTATCACTTAAATAAAATGACAAGTTTGGGGGTGTTATTTACTTGCGTTGGAATGGTTTCTTTTCATGAATGTAAATATTTATGTGGTGAATTTTGGATGGAAAATTGATTGATTACGGTACTCGATGATGACAAATGACTTGCAATATCATATGATTGAGTTATTTAAACTTGGCACTCCGTGAATTTTGGCGTGTTGAGTAGTTCTTTTGTGACAAAAGAATTTCAAAAGCCATGTATTACTATGTTCAAAAAGTGAGGCATTCACATTTTTATAGTAGTTCATTTGAAACATTGTTTTTGACCAAATCAATAGGATTGCTTTGTTCGTCAATTCATCTTTTGAAAAAAAAATTTGTTTAAATGGAATAGAAGTGATTTAGGTCATTTTATGTGTTTGCATAGGGAGTTTTCTTCTAACCTGTGAGTGATTGGTTTGAATATGATCTGGGGTAGGTTTTTCTCTTTTTTCTTGAATATTGTTTAGGGCCGCATAAAAAAAACAAAATAAAAAAAAACTTTACATTTAGGAATAAGGCGAGTACAGGATTCCGGCATGTACACATGTTGTTTCTCCGAAATAAGCCATTAGAGTAGTAATAAGGCGAGTACAGGATTCCGACATGTACCCATGTTGTTTCTCCGAATTAAGCCATTAGGAATTACGTTTTACAATACCAACAAGTCGAGGAGGAAATGTTTATAATACCCATCATTGATATCTTGCTACTCACTCCTTGATAGAGTAATACTCCCAATTGTGTGACATGTGCATATTAGGTCGATTCCTAATGATCTTCTATTTCCATATAACCTTGTGAGATGGTTGAAAAATGTTTTAATCCTTTTGATTTGAGCAACACTATATTTTAAATGAATGGAACTTGTTTTTCAAAAACCTTTTTGACGATGGTTAACACTTGGTTATCTGAAACCTTTTGTTGGCATTTGAACTCATTTTCTTTGGAAAAGTTGAAAAGTTTGGAAGGAGATGACTAGTTAAAATAGTTCAATTCTCATATGGTCTTCGAGGTCCCTTAAGAGATCTCCTAAGTATTCAAAGAACATCCATTATTCACCTTTTGTGTTGTCATCTTGGGGATGTCAAGTATTTTGTGCCTTGTGATTTGTGTCAAGTGTTTTGTGTTTCTTGTCTTTTATTTTGCTCGGAATGAGCAAAAGCTTAAATTTGGGGCTGTGATAACTCTAGGAAACTAGAGTTATATGTACCCTAAACTTGATGATTTTTCTCCTAGTTTCGAGTATTTTTAGTGTTTTCGAGTATGTTTTTATCTATTTTTCTTTTGTGTTAGTATGTGTTTATTAAGTGTTTGAGTACTTATTTAGGTGATAATTAGCATATTTCATTAGGTTTTTCCATTTAGAGTTGTGTCATGTCTTCGAGTTAAACTTCATTTGGAGTTAAGTTTTTGTTCGTCTTTGTTTGTCCTTCATTTTTTTGGCCTATTTTATGAGAATTTTATTTATATTTTGTCAGGTTTTATTTTAACTGTTTATTATAGATAATAATATTCTACTACGTGTTAGAGTCTCATGAAAAAATATGGCGCATTAATCGGACGTTGAATGAAGATTTTGGAAGCAAAACTGTGAAGTGCTGCATTTCAGAAGTTTCAGTCCATATCGCGATCTGGAGGCGGCTAGAGCAAAAAATGAATTTGTTCGGGGCTGATTTTTGCTGCACAATTATCCCACTACCCTAGCACTATATATACCCCTTTTAAACCTCATTTGAGGGAAGAACTTAGTTAGTAGAAGCAGGCTAGATTAGAAAGTAATTTTCTTACTTTTTCCTCCCTATTTGGGGAGGGTTTTCTTAGATTAGAGTAGATTAGGACTTCTCGTTCTTGTAGATTTCAAATCCAAGCTAAAGACTGAAGTTTTTTAGTTGTAAGTGCTTTGTTTATGTTACAACTCCTTTAGTTAAGCTTTAATTTCATGTTCCTTTTGTTAATTAGTTTAATTACTTTAATCTAATTTATTTCTGCTTCTTTACTTGTTTTCTTAGAGTAATTGTTAGATTATTTTACGGGTTTTTTTTAAAAATGCTTTTTTTAGTGATAATTTGTAGTTTAGATTGATTAATTAGGATAAATTAGTTTATGGGTTTTTCATTTAATTGCTTGCTTTACTTTCTTTCTTGGTTTAATTGGTAGATTAGTTAATGGGTTTTCCTCAATTGTTCTTTCTTAGTGTTAATTTGTAGTTTAGGTTTGTTAATTGCTTTTTAAAAATACTTTGTTTTTACATGATTTCTTAGAATAGATTAGGGATTTTTGTAATTGTACTTGCATTAGGGATAATGAATAGTTTAGATTAACTAATTACTTGCATAATATACTTTTCCTTCTAATTGTTCCCTTTATTTTCTTTCTAAAGATACTTCCTTTTTAATTTCTTTCTTTGTGATTAATCTTTACTTTAAATTCCTTTTTGAGTTCCATTAGTTCTAATTTTAGTTAAATCTCTTCTCTTAATCAATCACTTCAACTCATGAAATCTAACCAAATAACCGGTAAATATCGACCAATCCTTGTGGGAACGATCCCTACTTTCCTTTACTACTAGTTGTCAACCGTATACTTGCGGGATGCCACCTTGTTAGTAGTAGGATTTAGGTGTTTTATAAATTTATAACTAGGTGTGTAAAGGCATCAGTTGGCTAAATTTTTGATGAGTTTATTTGTTTTAATTTAATTTTTTCTCGAGGATGATGAAAAGCTAAGTGTAGATTGATTTGATAAGCTCATAAATATCTTAAGTTTTATGTATCATTTACCTCATTTTTATGTGTTGTAAACAATATTTGAGTTCATTATGAGTTTAATTGGTTTATTCTTAGCTTTTGTAGGTTTGAAGTACAAAAGGTGTTAAAAGGATGAAGCAAAGTGAAGAAAAACCAAATGAATGAAGTATGCACAAGCATTGAGCAATTTGAATACTATTTTGTATTTTGAGTATAACTTTCTTGTCCCAACTCTGATTAAGTTCATTCATGAATGCATTGGAAAGTTAAGAGGAACAGTTACAACTTTTATGTTTTGTATTCTTCCCAATTCTCTCAGCATCGAGGTCAAAATTAGGGTTAAATTTGAGGTAGCAGTGTAGAAGCTAGCTCCCATGCTCCCGAAACCCAGAGCATGTGAGTCATTTCCAGCAAAGATGAGTCCAGAAGCCTGTTTCAACGCAGATGCACCCAAAATTCAGTGCTTGCGTACCCGTGCCTACGAGGTTTCCAAAATTTATTATTATTGACACCTTTCTTCATCCGGTTGGACCATTTTTGAGGGTTTTCATGCGTTTCTTGTGGGATAAGGAAATTTAACCCTAGAATCCCTTATAAATACACTTTTGATAGTTGAGTTGAGACACAAAGTTTTTATCGTTCATTAGTCGTAGTTTTTGCTGCTTTATTTTGTGTCCTCTCCCATAGCCTTTTGTGCTTTGAAACTTCATTCTTAGTCAAGGGAACTGAAGCCATGGATTGTTTAAAGTTATGATTCAAGACTTATTGTGTTTCAATTATTCAATTCTTATTTCAAGTATTGGTTATTTTTTCTACATTTAATTTTTATGATTGCTTCTTCTATTTGTTATGAAAGCCATGTAGTTAATTAATGGATTCAATCTACAGCTATATTAATATTGGTTGTGTTGTTCGATTTAATTGTGAAGCGACCAGTTTTAATAATTGCAGGATTAAAGTTGTTGAATCTGGGGAAAATAGTCAATTAATTGACATAACCGCTTGTGCTTATGTTGTATTAGTCTAATTGATCTTTCTAATTCTCAATGCTTCAACATGATTAATCTTTGGCGCTTGTCTAGATTTAATTGGTAGTTAGGGTTAATTAGATCTCATGTTAAAGATTAACCTTTAGTACATAAACCAACAAACTAAACTTAAGGAAAGATATAAGATTAACATTTGTATTGGAATTCGAGCCCAATTTTTAAATTAGTATTTGATATAAGAATTGATATATCCTTGGAGTTGTCAATGAAAAACTATTGAATCTCTATTGTGGATGTGTCCAAGACCAAGGTTGGTTCTCTTTATTTCTTCCCTCTAATTTCAATTTTTTGTTAGTTAATTTCTTTTATTTATTTTCGTTGTAGTTAATCTCCCCCCAATCTTTATTCACAAACATATAAAGTAGTAAGTTATACACTCTAAGTGGGACAATCCTGCACTTTCGCTATTACATTATTCTTTAGAAGTATAGGTATTATTTTCAAGTGTAGATGACACATGACCATGTACCTCTTACAGTTAATTAAATGGCTATTTGGATCCTCACTATGCAAATCTATAAACATTGCCTGTTGTTGAAGCATGGATATCAACCCCGGGTTGATTTTAAAATTATTTCCCTGAATAGGAGGTGGTACGATGTTAGATTGTAATCCTTCAAAACTTGGTTGGGTGTAGTCTCCCAATGGTCGGTTATTCTGTAGAGGTACGTTCTTACCATTATCTCATACTTTCCTTTGTTTTCTACTTGCCTCACGGTCAATTGGTGGTACTTCAATGTGCAACCTTCCCGGAAGCCATGTCTACCTGCTGCTATTGCAATGGATGTCTTCTTAGTTGCCTAAAGTTCAGTCAATTTCCAGATCAAACTTGGCTAAAGTTCGACCAGACCTGTGCATAAACTACCAGGAAAGAGAAAACTATAACAAGCACCACTTTAATTAACACAATGACCATCAGACAATAAATGAAGTAATGGCTAGCGAAAAAGTAGCAAAAATAAAATAAACAAAGAAAATAAAATGTAAAGTAGGAATTATTTTAGCGTCCCAATATTGCCAATACAGTCCCCGACAATGGCACCGAAAACTAGACACGAGTTGAGCAAGTTTTAATTCCTTGTCCCGCAAAATATCTGCAAGTATACAAATATCAATATAGGAGGGTAAACAAGGGTTGATCCCATGAGAATTGACACAAGTACCGAGATTCTAACGCAATTTCTATGTAGATAATCTGATTGCAAGATTTTGATTTGTAATCTAGATTTTAAAAATAAGTTGCAAAAATAAATTAAAAATATAATAAACTAGAAAATGAGTAAATTCGATTGAAATACTAGCAATAAATAAACTTGGGTCGAACATAGAGCTAGCAATCATCTAGGGTCATTTCAAGTCTCGGGATAATCAATTATTTAAATTATAATTAATTATGATTCTATTCCCATATAGAAACCTAACCCTGAAACCTTAGGTGACTGAATCCTATCAAATTAATTAAATAGGGTTTGAGAAACCTTCTTCTTACTTATCTAATTAACCTAAGTTATTAAATTTCTATAATTCAAGTTTCCTTTAGAGAATCTCGACGAATCAACTAATTAAATACGTTAACTTGAACTAGATTAATTAGCCAGATAATTTAACACAGGTGTACGATTAGGTTTAAAAACCTTATTTCCACAACTAACCTATCAAAGACTAAGGATAGCTATTCTTAGAATTATTTGCTCATGCTAATTATTAACCTATAATTATAATTAAAGAGAATGACCAACCCTTAATTAGATTCCCCCATAATTGATTGATTCACCCGCACCTGACCCTAACTAATTTATCAATTCATAACATGCGAGAAGGAAAATAAATAAATTGAATTGATTACAAACATAATAAACCAATAACTGGAATTAAAAAGGGTAAACAAAAATAAAATAATTTAAAGACAAAATATCGAAACTGATAGAATTATAAAAATACTTTAATTAATTGGGTTGAACGATCCACAATTCAAAGATTCGATCCAAGGAATTGAAAAATAATTAACCCTAATTATTTTTCAAAACCCTAGATAAGAATTAAGAATTGAAGTTTGAGAATCGCCTTTTTTAAGCAATACATAAGTCACATTTTTTAGAAAAATGCCAAAAAGGCCTAGGCTCAAATCGAGTCAACCATTATCAGTAGTTGAATATGTACTGGTCAAGTGCGTTCAGCGAGTCAACTGCTAACAGTGGTATTTTCCTTCTTTATCAGCTGCTGACCCAAAATAACATAAGATTAGACAACAATCACAATTAAACACATATTTGACTATAAAAAGATTAAAATGATATGACAACTATGCATCCTAAACAAAATTTAACTATCAATCAATACGACACATATGACTAAAAACACTAAAAATTAGCAACTTATGTATAACTCTAAACTTAGAGTTATCACTTAAGGCAAGTTTATGCTCTTTTTACTCTAAGATTTTCCTTCCTTTTTTCATTGTAGATGGATTGACTTTTTTCTCGAAGGGACAAAAAGGAAGAGAAAAGGAAAGATTTGGATAGAAAAACTTAAGTCCACAGTACCTAAAAACATTCACTTTAATTTGGGCTGATTTGGAGAGATAGTTAGAAAGCCCTACAATTTTTTTTTTTTTTAAATGGCCATCTTGCCCTTAGAATGTTGGAGGGAAAATTTCTGAAGACCTTTATATCCAAAATTATTCTAATTATTCCCAAAACTTCCAAACAAGGTTAGGATCTTTTCTCTTTTCTTCTCTTTCCCTTATTTTAATTTTCTTTCTAACTTATACTTTCTCTTCTTTCCTAAACTCCCAAACTCAACCTTAATGCCCGAAATCAAGTCGTCAATTAAGGCTCAAAAAATTTTGTTACCAGCAATCTCAAGAGAACTAGTAAATTTCATAAGCTACAAAACCTCTTCTAAGTACCTCAAGTCCAAAACAAACCAAAAAGCTCCAGCGTCAAAACTTCAATCTACGGAGCTTCTGCCATGTAAATTGTCGTGTCTATTGGAAGCCTTTATCTAGGAGAGATATGAACCATCTCGCCATCCTACATGCAAAGCTATATGGTTATGCCAAAGGCGAATAGCAATTGGACGAATGAGTTTGGCAGCTATTGGTGGTTTTAATGGTTAGAATTTTAACCACGACTTGCATCTCTCTTTTGAGTTATACTAATAACCACACAAAGAGCAATAGGACAAGTGGAACAATCCATAGAGGATGGAGCTGCTCGGATGAGGTGGACAAAGTTTTAGTGTGGGATAGATTATTGTTGTCCCACTTGTGAAGTGTAGGTTTGGCATTTCAACAAAGTGAGCTGTGGCATTAACAACAAATGTTATGGCAATATCATTTGCAGAGATCAGTAAGTTCCTTGCAAATTTCACTTAGGATTTTGTTGCCATATTTGATTTAAGTGGTGAACTGCAGTTGACATATAGGAAAGGATCTTTAATTGATTTTGTGCCATTTAAAGTGTTGGACTATAATTTTGCATAAACTATAGATTTATTTTATAGTTTGATCAAATCTCAAGAAGATAAATGTAACTATCTCAACTTTAAAAGGACATTTTAAGGTTTTCAAACATGCATTTTGATGATGTAAACAACATTCTGACACTATTAAATGTGAATAGCGCCATTGATAAATGTTTTTTATAAACATTTTGCTATTCAAAGAATTTGAATATAATTCCAAACATTAAGATTGTTTTGTAATTTCCATTAATCTCTAGTATTTTCTTCTTTTCTTTCTTCATCTTGTTATAGGCTACAATCATACCATGTAACAAAAATTCTAGTCATGTGGCACCTTTGGAAAGATAGCTCATTGAACCATTAACAAGCAACTACATGAATCACAATTTTCCATGTCTATTTGCAGTTCGACATGTTGGAGAAAATAATGAGATAATATTATTCGTAATATTTATTTAAATCTAAATATAATAACAAAACATCAACCAAATATAAATACTTAATTTGTGAAGATGAATTCAATCAATACGAACTAATTGTTTAGTTCCTGCCTATGATTTAACCCTTTGTCCTTAAGGCGTACTAGCCCGTCAACTTGGTGCAAATGGATGCAATTGTCTACTAGGATTTCAACAACTCCACCCATGTAAGTTGCACAACTAACAAGGTCTACGAACTTTTGGAATATATTCAACTTTCTCTCGACGAAACATGATTCTTAGAGCTTTAGAGTAAGAGTAAGAGTAAGGAATGCAAGATAGAATGAAAAAGAAAGAAGAAAACTCTTGAACTTGAATGTGTGTATACCAATTAAGTCCTTTAATCCAACCTATTCATACGATTTTTTGAATTAAATGAATAGACAGAACATTAATACATGAATGAACATTCATAATTCTTGAATACACATAATTCTTGAACACAACATTAATCACACATTAATAAATCTTCATAATTCGTGAATATACAAAATTAATGAACACATCATTGATTTTCCATGACATAAATCCACAATTCATTAATATATATAATTCATTAATACAACATTAATTACACTAAATGAATGATCATCCAATTAATCTTAGTTCATGAACACAAAATAGTTCATTGAACAAATTAATATCATTCATGTTTATCAAGTTAGAATTAATGTCTTATTCATGTACTAAAAGTAGTTGATTGAATAGGGATTAAACTGGTAACAAATTACCATCCAAAGGTCATTGAAATTAATTTCTCATTCACCAATTCTAACAATCCTTTACATTAATGGGAATTATTTGACGGGGTATGAATATGTAAAGAAATCGTAGCTAGAGAATTAAATTAAAGATCACTACATTAGAAGTGGTAGCCTTTGACTTTGAACTTTTCATAGTGAAGTACTATCGGATTTGCTCAATTAAATAGTGAACGTGATGTCTTGAACTATTTAGCCTTTCGTATCAATAAAGACAATAGTACTCACACAATTCTGTTCCTAAATATACCATTACTTCTCACGATTGTGTTTATGTTAGCCCTGAAAAACTTCAGATTTCATGAATGCTTAAGAGAATTAAGCCTTTTAAAATTCTCAAAGAAACGGTCACATTTCTCACTCATATAGGTGATCTTTCACTGAGAGTATGCTGTATATACCGCACTTCAAAACCAAGCTATTAGAATCATTAAGAGCTCAGCTTGCCCTTTTCTCACTGTAGCTGGCCTCATTCATCATAAGAATAGGCAGGAAATAATTTTTTCCGAGAGTTTCTAAAAGTGCAAAATGACTTAGTTGTCCCTTTGAATCTAGATCTTGGGTTCTCCAATCAACCAAAAGCATAAGGTTATTGTCATAACAATCTTTTGTCTTTTAAAAGCTTGAAGCCCATTCCCCTTGATGACATATACACAAGCACTATCTTTAAACCTTTTTGGTTAGTGGATCCATAATATTTGATGATTCTCCAAACTTACTTAAAGCAAGAAATCATATCTTTCTTAGGTTAAGGGTTTTCTGAGCCTTATAAAAAGGACCATAAGGCTTAGAAAAATGAGCAGCAAGTAGCCTTTAGAAGAAGAAAATGTCCAGCAGCCTCTTGAAGGAAAAACAACATCTGACAGTCTACGGAAGCAATATATGAAGACTAGGGTTGTCTCTATTCTTTAGCTTCCGGTATTACATGTTTTTTTAGACTCGGATGTTATCTTGCAAAAACATGCTAGCTTAGGTTTTCAATTTGGTTAAGGGTTATTTCAAAAACCTTTACATGTTTTGATGATTGATTATTTCATTGGATTATCTTTTTACTCTCTATTGATGTTATCTACGCTTTTCTGCACTTAATCTCGTCTCAAGATTGCTTTCTTGATTTGTGTGGGTGGCTAACTAAGTGAATCTTGATGGTTTTCTTTTGCTAAACTAGAACCTTGAATTTGTATTGTTCTTGTTCTAATTACTTGATAGTAGAATTATGATTGATGATTACAATCAGGTTTTTGTTAATCTTAATGGGAACCATCGATTAAGTTATGTAATTCGAGCTTGTGTAATTATTCCTTAGATCAACCTATCTTTCTAGTTCTTAACGCTTTTGTTAAATTATATCTGGAGAGCATGTTTTGGGTTGTTTAATGAATAAGGTTAAGTGAAAAGCTTATTTTCCTTAACTAGGATCTAAGGAACGATTAAGGTAGTAGAGCTTCTTACTGCCTATGGTCGATAACTTCATTAGTTAATAAGAGATAACTCGGAGAATAATTAACTTGACTTGTCTTGTGGTAGATATTAATCCTTGATTAAAGTTCATTAATATTTGATTGTTTCTTCATTCAATTTGCTTTTATTCTATTTATGATAGAATATTTAATTTTTTTATCTTTAAGCAACTTTCAAAATCCCTATCATTTATGTTTAGTTTCTAGATTAAAGAACTGATAATAAATTGGTTAATCAATCCCCATGGGTACAACCCTTGCTCCACTATAATACTATTCTTTCAAGTAAGGTTTAAATATTGGTTCCGTTGCCGGAATATAAATTTAGATTAGTTATTGCTTTGTTAGATAAAGTTTAACTTTAAAAAGGCAAACAAGCTATAATTAACCACACCAATTCACTATACTCTACCTAACTTCCGCAAGTATACGGAGTTGATAGTAGTATAGGATGAGTGGGTATCGTTCCTACAAGGATTGTTGGCAAGCAATTACCAAGATTTACGGGTATTTGTATAGTTAAGAAATTTCAAACAATGAGAGATGAAACTACAGTACTCAATTCCATAATTAAACTCAAGCAACAAAACTAAATTAAGCTAAATTATCTACTAAAACAAGTAAATGAAACTAAGCAATTACGAAGGATTAATTAAGAAACTAACTACTATATTCTAGCAAAATCAATGAACTAAAAACACTTAATTCTACCCTAAATTCACCAAAATAAGACTAAAATTAAAAGAAAGAAAGTAACCCTATTAAAAATATTACAAATAAGAAACCTTGAAGACTAAAAGCAATGATTTCTAAACTAGAAAGTGGAAAAAGTTAAAATTGAAATCTAAAGACCACTAAAAATTAACTAGAAATTCATGCAAGGAAATAAGAATTCTTGGCTAAAAAAGCAATAAATCAACAAGAACCCTAATTTTTATAAGAAACCCTAGATTGCAAGCAAAGACATTTTTACTAATTTAAACTAGAAGGCAAGTAAAAATTATATCTACTTGAAGCTAATGACTAACCCACTACAACTATCTAATCAAAATTTGAACTTGCAAAGAAATTAAAACTAGATCTACGAGATGATTAAAGAGAACATTTCATTCAAAAAGAAACTTGAGAGTTAAGTTTTCCTAATCTATCCTAAAATCTACTAATTTCCTACTTAAATCTATCCTATTCCTCTATTACAATTTTTGAAGTTACTTAAATAATGAAGTATTACACAAGGCAAAAATCTAGAATTGGTTGCTAGAATATTACAAATTTGCCCGCACAACTTATCCACTAGCGAGTCCATTTTGCAATCTGGGATTTGAGATCGCGATATGGACTCTAATTCATTTTGGGCATTTTCCCAAGTCCAAATCGCGATTTGGACTTTCTTCCAGCATTCTTCCATTTCTTCCATAATTGTAATTTGGCCCTTTGTGCTTTGTCCATTCTAGCTTCCAACCTCTAATTTTGACCTGTATACTATTAACACCGTTAAGCAATTAATTAAGCAAAAATTTTAATAAAAACTTATCATATTTAACAAGAACAAAAATATAAACACATATGAAAGAAATTAACTAAAACCTTCATATAATTACCCAAAATTCAGGATTTATACTATCAAAATGCCATAGTTTAGAGTAAAATAAAGCTCTAGTTTACTAGAGTTATCACACTCCCAAACTTAGCGTTTTGCTAGTCCCGAGCAAAACAAAAAGTAAAAGAAGCTTACTAGCACTTAAACATAAAAACACCACTAAAATTGACAAAACACTTGTTGAATTGTGGATGGACGTAGAACAATGAAGAAACCTCTCAAGATCATTTCAATACTATATCATACATGAAGTGTCTAAATGAGTTAATCCAAAATTGTAATTTTTCTACAAAGAAGCACATGTTCATTTACCACACAAGATTTCAAATTACAAAGAATTATTATTCTCAAAAAGAGTTACCAAATTTTTTAATTCTATCCATTTAAAACATTATTGCTTCTCAAATCATAAATATTATAGAGTTAGTCAATTATCTCGATTAGGCCTCATGAAAATAGAAGTTCATTTAGGAAGCTACTTAGATGCAAATGTCACACATTTTTGGGAATAGACCTCTAACAAGGAATAAGTAATACGAGATCAATGATAAATATTAATCATACAAACATTTACTCCTTAACTTATTGGTATATTGAAACGCAATTCCTAATGGCTTAATTCGAGAAACAACATGGGTACATGAAGGAATCCCTTACTCACCTTATTACTACTCTAATGGCTTATTTTGGAGAAACAACATGGGTACATGTCGAAATCCTATACTCGCCTTATTCCTAAAGTAATTTTTTTTATTAAAAAAATGCCCTAAACCAAGGAAAATGAGTGAAATGTACTTAAAATTAATCTCAAATATCAATTATTCACAAATTAGAAGAACATTCCCTATCCAAACACACAAAATGTCCCAAAATTCCTTCTATTTCTTTTAACCCTTTTTTTTTTAAAGATAAATCGTCTAACAAATAATATAAGTGATTTGAACAGAAACAATATTTTGAATAGATTTTCCTAAATTTTAGCACTTTTTTTTGAAAAATAATGAAGCTAAGTTTTTGAAATCTTTATATTGTAAAAGAACTACTCACTCACACTTCAACCCTTCAAATAGACCCAACCAAATACTTCAATCATATAGTATTGTACGTCAAAATTCATCATCATTGAGTACACAATTGATCAATTTTCCATCCATTATACATCAAGTGTCATCAACATGCACAAAACAACCATTCCCATCACAAAACAATAGACACCCCAAACTTGTCTCTTTTATTCAAGTTAATGAATAGATCATCCTTCTACTCACCCAAAATCCAACATAAAGACACATCAACAATAATAAGAGCTACTCAACTACGACACAATTCAAAGCTAACAACTAAAATTGAGTAAAACTGTAAAGAGTGTTTAACCATACCATGCATCTCATCAATTAAATCCCATAAAATCAATACTCAATTCAATCATCAACAAATGCGAAAATGGCATCAGCTTAGGGCCCTTAGCCATTTTACTCTTATTAGCAAATAAACATGACCAAAACTACACCAAGTATCCAACAAGTAATTATCAAAAAGATTTAATCCATGAAGCATCAAAATAAATATCTACTTGGCGTCAGCTTAAGGCCATTAACCAATCTACTAAAAAGAAAAATTAAAAAATCCCAAATCAAAAGACTGAACATAAAATAAAATTAGGCAAATGTCAAGGTGCTAAGTCATGAGAAACAGATAAAATTCTTCATCTTCCACAAATGGCTTCAATTGCTTGGGTTGGAGATCATCAATGCTCAATGCAGTTGGTGGCATCACTCTTCTTGTTCCATCTCCTCTTGACCCTTCTTGGCATCACTAGGTTGTGCTTCTTCATGGTCGTTGTCTTGATCCCCTCCGGTTGCACCCGCTTGGCTGGATCCCTCTTGATGTGCTAAAGCTACAGGAGGTATGTAATGTTGTCCAATAGGTGGACCAAAGTGCCAAGCCGAAGGTGGTGATGGCCTAACCCATGTACCCAATGAGCTGGTCTTGAGAGCATCTCCAATTAAGGTCAAGTTGTTATGCATCACCATCTGGCAGTATGTCCAATACTCTTGCAATTCATTCCTCTCATGGACTTCATTAACTGGGGCATTTATCAAAACCTGGAGGCATCGGAATAAAAGAAGTACTATGAGGCAGTGGTGGCAGTGGCTGGGTAGGGTGTTCTTGTTGATGGTTCTTTTCATACTCTCTCACCATTCGGTAAACATACTCCATTTTAATCCTTCCTCATGCATAGGTCATTGGCTCCGCAGGATCAATCGGGCAACCTTCTAAAGTGCACAAAAGGTGAATCAAACTAGGGGCATAAAATATAGGTCACTCGGACCTCCCACTATCTAAGAACCCCTGTCTGACAAGGCTACCAATATTCACTGGCATCCCCGTCATAATAGCATACAATAGGAGTACTTTATCCCTCTGAAAATAACTCAAAGCATTGGACCCCCAAATTCGGTAGCTAATAAAGTAAAACCATAATTTGGCTACGAAAGAGAGTCCCTGATGTGCAAATCTCAACTCAGTATTTGAGGAAACATTCCAAATCCAATCACTATAGACACCGCAAATGACATTTTTAGGCATCCAATTACATTCGTATCTTTCTCCTTGTCATTTACAATTCCAAATATTGACTAGAAGATACAGGGGGTATGTTAAAGTAAACATTGATCAAATTCGCACTAAAATCCACTAATACCCCCCCCAGTACACGCACCGTACCATCCTCCAATTTGCACAAATTACAATGAGATTCCTTTACTAATAGGGAAGCCTCGAAGTCAATTGGAGTGTTAAATCCCTCCCAATGCGTCGACCTAATTTTCTCTTCAATAGCTTTTCTAGCTTCTTTGTAAGCCCCCCTAATGCATAGAAAGGTCAAAATTTCGCTCTCGAATCACCTCATGCTTCTCATTGTTTTTATACAATTTCGTTGCTCTATCGCTTGAGAATTGAGGTTCTATATGCTCATCGCCAGCAAAAGGTTGTTCTATGCCCCTTCCCCACTAGTTCCCTCTCCGACTTTTCTCTTCCTCGAACCTGCTCCTCTTCCCCTCATTCTAGCCCTTCTTTCGGCAATACCATAAACTCCTCTAGTGGCATTTTCACAACACAATTTAATTAAAAATTCAGACAATTACCAACAATTCCAAGAATCATAGCCAACAAAATTAATTCACCAAATTGTCAACACACTTTCAAAATTTCTCAACAATAAATCAAACCAATCCAAACACCAATTCAATAATTCAGATAATTGAACAATTTAATGTCAAAATATTTCCTTCAAGAAATTCACACAAATTATTGCCCAAAAATCAACAATTGGCTACCAAAAATTCCACCACAAATTCACCAACAAAACCCAACAATTATCTTCAATAAAATGGCA
Source organism: Cinchona pubescens (assembly GCA_025175665.1). NCBI lineage: Eukaryota > Viridiplantae > Streptophyta > Magnoliopsida > Gentianales > Rubiaceae > Cinchona > Cinchona pubescens. Next base: position 8,236,353 of record JANKKI010000027.1, on the reverse strand, counting down.
ATTGGAACTGTTGTTTTCAAAGAAAGATATTACCCGATTAAGGATTGAATAATTCCCCAAAAATTCTTGTATGTCAATCCTTCTTGATGTTCCAATATCTCTAAGAAATCTCCCAAAAGATTCTTTCTTTGATAACCCTAAAAAGAAATAAGATGAGTTAGTGGTGATTATGAAGTTTGGAATGATTTTTCAGTAAAGATTATGGAGAAATTTGAGGGATTGGGAAGGGTGTTTTTGGGTAAGAGGAAGAGAATAGAAGAAAATTGTGAGAAAAGAAGAAGAGAAATTAGAATATAAATGGGTTTGTGAGTCAAGATCGCCATCTGGCATGATCTCAAGGTCGCGATCTTGACTCGGTAAAAAAAATGCCTTTGCAAAAGTTTGATTTTGATATCCCGATCTCAATCTTGAGATCGCGATATGGACCAAATGACAAATATGCCCTCAAGAAGTTTGAGCTTGAGATCCCGATCTCAAGTTGAACTTCAAGAAAGTGTATTTTTCAATACTTAGCCAAAATTTGCCCACTCTTGATCACTTTTCTCCAATTCCATGCACAACCTACAAACACAAAATTAACATGTTAGGATGAAAATTTTACTCATTCTTTAGCACCATTTATTCAACTAAAAAAAAAACTTAAAATTTTAAACTAAAATTATAACCTAATTCAAATCACATTGCTCAAAATTAAACTAATTAAAAATCACACCGTGAAAAGAAAACAATAACAACTAAATTAAACACTTGGGTTGCCTCCCAAGAAGCGCTCTTTTATAGTCACTAGCTTTACTACGGCATGGACTTCATTCTTGCACAAATTGGACGATTTCTCATTCGCCTTCAATGATTCCTCCAAAGTAGGGTTTGAGTCGATGACCATTAACTTTGAAAGCTCCCTCTCTCCCTTTTATTTCCTTCGCTCCATGAGAAAAAGTTTGAACCACTTCAAAGGGGCCACTCCACCTTGACTTGAGTTTTCCTGGGAATAGCTTGAGCCGTGAATTGTAAAGTAACACCAAATTACCAGCTTTAAATTCCTTCCCTAGGATGAGCTTGTCATGCCATGCCTTAGTTTTCTCCTTATGGATCAAAGAATTTTTAAATACTTCCCTCTGAAATTCAACCATCTCATTCAAATCAAACATCCTCTTTTCATATGTTTCCTTCAAATCAAAATTCAAGTTCTTTGTTGCCCAATATGCTCTGTGCTCAAGTTCCAGGCTAGCAAGTGACATGCTTTTCCATATAATAGGGTACGGAGACATGCCTATGTCGGTTTTAAATGCCGTTCGATAGGCCCACAATGTGTCATCTAATTTAAGTGCCCAATCCTTCCTAGTATTATTCAACATATTCTCTCATATCCTCTTCAATTCTCGGTTTGAAACCTCAATTTGACCCGATATTTGAGGATGATAGGCTAAAGCAACTTTGTATTTCACTAGGATCAAGCAACTTTGTGTTTCACTCCATACTTTGTCATTAAGGCCTCAAAATGTGAATTATTGAAGTGAGAGCCCTCATAACTAATAATAGCCCGAGGCACTCCAAACCGAGAGAAGATGTTGTTTCGAAGGAATTTAGTAACCACTTTGGCCTCATTGGTTGGGGTGGCGATCGCTTCAACCCACTTTCACAAATAGTCCATCGCAACCAAAATGTATTGCTGGAATATGAAACCGTGAAAGGTCCCATAAAATCAATTCCCCATGCATCAAATATATGTCTCCAACTCAATAATGCCATGAAGGGGCATTTCATGTTTCCTTGAAATATTACCCACCCTTTGACATTCATCACACTTGAGCACAAATTTTTGGGAATCCTTGAACATAGTTGGCCAATACAAACCACTTTGAAGAACCTTAAAAGCCATTCATTGAGCTCCATGGTGCCCTCTAACCGGAGATGAATGATAGTGTCTCAACACATCGATACTTTCACATTCCGGCACACATCTCCTTAGGACTTGATCATTGCACCTTCGAAACAAATATGGCTCTTCCCAAAAGTAATGTTTAAGTTCCGCTAAGAATTTCCTTTTTTCATTGACATTTAGCTCTTTCGTACTATCATTGGCACAAGGTAATTCACAATATCTACATACCATGGACTCACTTCCCTCACCTCAAACAATTTCTCAATTGACGATTCTTCATTGATGGCTCTTTTTTCGTGATTGACAAGTCTAGAGACTTCAATCCTTGACAAATGGTCAGCTACCATGTTTTCAATCACACCCTTCTTGTCCACCACCTCCCAATCAAACTCCTGTAACAAAGGTATCCATTTCAATAAACTCCTGTAACAAAGGAGTGATCGGTATGAACAATTACCTTTGATCCAATCAAATATGATCCAAACTTATCAAATGCAAAAACTATAGAAAGTAGTTCCTTTTCTATTGTGGAATAATTAAGTTGTGCATCATTTATGGTCCTACTTCCATAGTAAATGACATGCAACATCTTATTCACCTTTTGACATAAAATGGCACCTATTGCATAGTCACTAGTATCACACATAAGGTCAAATAGAAAAGACCAATTTGGTGCTACACGACCGGTGCAATCACAAGAGCATGTTTAACTCAATGAATGCTTTCAAACAAGAATCATCAAAATGAAAAGGACAATCTTTTTGAAGTAACGAGCACAAAGGTCTAGAGATATGTGAAAATCCCTAATGAATCTTCTATAAAAACCCGCATGACCTTAAGAAACTTCTTAACCCCTTAACAATAATCGGAGGAGGCAACTTTTCAATCACCTCTACCTTTGCCTGATCAACTTCTATTCCCTTTAATGAAACTTTATGATCCAAAACAATTCCTTTCTTTACCATGAAATGACAATTTTCCCAATTAAGAACCAAATTAGTTTCGACACATCTTTTCAACACATTTGACAAATTTGCAAGTCAATCATCAAATGAGACACCAAATACACTAAAATCATCCATGAAGATCCCTATGCTCTTTTCAACCATGTCATGAAAGATGGCAAACATACAATGTTGAAATGTGCTTGGAGCATTTCAAAGCCCAAAGGGCATTCTTCTGTATGCAAAGGTACCAAATGGACATGTAAAAGTTGTTTTATCTTGATCTTCTAGACAATTGACAACTTGGAGATATCCGGAATAACCATCAAGGAAACAATAGTTTGCAAAATCAGCTAACCGCTCAATCATTTGAGCAATAAAAGGTAAAGAAAACTAATCCTTTCGGGTGGCCTCATGTCTTTCAACCTTCGAAAATCAATGCTTTCCCAAATTGTAAATCACCAATCTCACAAGGTATGGAAAATGACTTGGGGTCCTTGAGCTTCAGTGGTAACCTCTTTGTAAGGAGTGCACTATAATTCTCCGTGAAACAAAAGATTTCATCCCCATGCAATTTCCTTTTTGAAGTAAGAACATGTTTCATGAATTTAGCGTAGGCAGACATATTCTCAAGTGCCTCCATGAATGGAATGTTGATTTCAAGCATTTTGAAAATCTCAAGAAACTTCTTGATCTTCTTTGCCTTTTCTTCATCCCTTAGCTTTTGAGGAAAGGTTACATTAACGTGCTTCAGCTCATAATATTTCGGATCCTTGCCTTCATTGCTTTGCAAAGTGGGAATAGTAGACTCATTCATCATTTTGTCTTTCCCATTTTAAGACTCATATTTTTCCTTCTCTTTATCCTCAACTCCTTCTTTTTCTCTATTTTTCAACAAATTTCTTCCAACCCTTTCTTCCAACTTTTTCCTTAACACTCCTAAGGGTGATGGCCTTGCATTGCTCCAATGGATTTGGAATGGTATCACTCAGAAGTGTCCTTAGAGGTCTTTCATTATTCAACCTTGCCAATTTCCCTAATTGAATCTCCAAATTTCTTTTCGATGCCTTCAAATTCTCAAAATCTCTCTTATGTTCTTCATTTTTCCTTTCCAAATCTCTTCTCAAATACTCGGCTTCTCTTTTCCAACTATCTTCACACACATTCTCTCTTGGAGCATATTGGTCATGATGCATAGGTTGGGAAGAATTTGCATATTGGAAAGAAGGCCTTGGTTGTTGATCTTGAAATAGAGGGTCAGGAAACGATTGATATGAATTGGGTTGGAAATTTCTTTGATGTGGTGGTTGATAAGTTCTAGGCTAAGATTTTGAAGCTTGAGTGTGTTGGATATTTTGAGGTGGGGGATTTGGTTGATAAGGATGGTTGGATTGATTGTTGGTGTTGTTCCATGAAAAATTAGGATGATTCCTCCAAGAGGGATTATATGTGTTCCCATAAGTTTTGGATGGGTTCCTTGGAAATGATGATTGATTAGACACATAATTGAGTTGCTCATTAGACCTATAAGGCATCTCATATTGTCCATTTGCATGACCGCCTCCACAAAAAGCACACACCATGCTTGGCTGGGTTGGAGAAGAAGACATGGAATTTACACTACTTGGTTTCCCCAAGTTCTCCAATGCCTTTGCAATGTTGTTCATCACACTCACGAACATATTTTGTTGTGCCAAAAGAATATCTTGCATGTTCAAATTCAACACTCCACTATTGGCATTGGCTTGACTGGTTTAGTATTGAGCCACCGGTAGAGTCTTCGGTCCATGATAATAGTGATTGTATGCCATCCAATTGAGCAACTCTTGAGCTTTCTCCGGAGTCACAAAACCATCGGCAGAGGCATCAACAATGGATTTTGTCTCTTGAATCTAACCATTATAGAAAGTTTGGATTTGAAAGCACAAAGGAATCTATACGCATGATGAGGACATTTTCTTAGAAACTCCTTGAACCACTCCCAAGCATCTCTTAAGCTTTCACCAACATCTTGTTTAAAGGATGTAATTTCATTTCTCAATTTGGCAGTTCTTGTGGGTGGAAAATCCTTTGCCAAGAACTCTTGAGTAAGTTGATCCAAGTAGTAAACGTTCCTTGGGCGTTGGATTGTGGCCATGATTTTGCTCTATCTCGGAGAGAGAAAGGAAACATCATCATTCGCACACAATCCGGGTGTACTCCATTGAACTTGAACGTGTCCAAAACTTCCTCAAAGTTCATGAGATGCATATAGAGATCTTCATTGGGACCTTCCCCAAACATGGCATGAACTTGGAACATTTGGATCAAGGCAGGCTTAATTTCAAAGTTGTTAGCTTGCACTGGTATCCGTGCAAAGCTAGAGTTCGCTCCATCAAAATTTGGCAAGGTATATTCCCTCAATGGCCTTCCATTCCCATTCATGCCATTTCCATTCCCAGTCATTCCCATAACCACCTATTCCATTATTTCCAAAAACCTCATTTTCATCATTCTACATATTCAAATTCTTTTGATTAGCATTAGCATTTGCCATTTCAATCCTTTCTTGCTCTTGTTGTACTCTTCTTATCCACTGAATTTCCCTTAGTTCTTTTTCCTTTTCCTTGTCCAAGCAAATGAATGCCCTTTATCACCTCTTACCATGCACTACGACAAAACGAAAGCAAATAGTCAATTGAAGTGCCAAGTCAATTCCACAAGACAAACAAAGAACATAAATGAACAAACAAAATTAACAACCAAAGAAAAATAAGTGCTTAATCTACATGACTCATAAAGTGCTTAATATTGCCAAATACCAAGGAGAATCTCCATCAACTGTGCCAAAAAATTGATTGCTTTGTTAGGTAAAGTTTAACTTTAAAAAGACAAAGAAGCTATAATTAACCACACCAATTCACTATACTCTACGTAATTTTAGTCAGTATACGGAGTTGATAGTAAGTATAGGATGAGTGGGCATCGTTCCCACAAGGATTGTTGGCTAGCAATTACCCAGATTTACGGGTATTTGTATAGTTAAGAAATTTCAAACAGTGAGAGATGAAACTACACTACTCAATTCCATAAATAAACTCAAGCAACAAAACCAAATTAAGCTAAATTATCTACCAAAACAAGCAAATGAAACTAAGCAATTACGAAATTAAGAAACTAACTACTATATTCTAGCAAAATCAATGAACTAAAAATACTTAATTCTACACTAAATTCACCAAAATAAGACTAAAATTAAAAGCAAGCAAGTAACCCAATTAAAAGACTACAAATAAGAAACCTTGAAAACTAAAAGCAACCATTTCTAAACTAGAAAGTGGAAAAAGTTAAAATTGAAATCTAAATATTTTTTTGGAATTTTTTTTGATGATAATAAAGAACTCCCACTAAAAATTAACTAGAAATTAATGCAAGGAAATAAGAATTCTTGATGAAAAAAGAAAAAAATCCTAACAAGAACCCTAATTTTTCTAAGCAAACCTAGATTGCAAGAAAAGAAATTTTTGCTAATTTAAACTAGAAAGAAAGTAAAAATCATATCTACTTGATGTGAATGACTAACCTACTACAACTATCTAATCAAAATTTAAACTTGCAAAGAAATTAAAACTAGATATAAGAGATGATTAAAGAGAACTTTTTATTCAAAAAGAAACTTGAGAGTTAAGTTTTCCTAATCTATCCTAAGTAGGATCTACTAATTTTCTACTTAAATCTATCCTACTCCTCTATTGCAATTTTTGAAGTAGCTTAAATAGTGATGTATTACACAAGGAAAAAATCGGGAATTGGTTGCCAGAATATTTTTAGAATTGCCCCTGAAGAGTCCAGCGAGTCCATATCGCAATCTAGGATTTGAGATCACGATATGGACTCTAATTCATTTAGGGCATTTTTTCGAGTCCAGATCGCGATCTAGACTCTCTTCCCAACATTCTTACATTTTATCCATAATTGAAATTTGGATGTCCTTTGTGCTTTGTTCATTCCAGCTTGTAACCTCTAATTTTGACCTGCATAATATTAACAAAATTAAACAATTAATTAAGCTAAAATTTTAATAAAAAGTTATCATATTTAACAAGAACAAAAATATAAACACAAATGGAAGAAATTAACTAGAACCTTCAATTAATTACCCAAAATTTGGGATTTATACTATAAAATGCCATAGTTTAGAGTAAATTAACTCTAGTTTACTAGAGTTATCAATTAGTTAATTATAGATTCTTTGACTTTTGTTTCTTATAAGTTTTTGTTTTAATTATTCAGTTTCTTGTGTTTTATTTTTCAGGTTTATGTCTGGTCAAGAGATTGATCCTAGATTGTTACAAATTTAAACATTTTGTCAAGATAAAATTACTCATGTCCAACCAACTATATTTGTTACCTTTCCCCCCTCTTCTCCTCAATATCACAATCCCATTCTTCTATTCAACTTTGAGCAAGCCGCAGCATAGCTTGTGATTCTTTAGAAGAAGAAGAAAATGAAGAAGAAGAACTGACTGGGAATAATAGAAATTTGAAGGAGCTAGCAACTCCTATCTTAACCCTTCAACCTCTTTGCATTGAATACCCAACATTTGATGTAGCTTTTGAATTAAAATCTGGCCTCATCCATCTTTTGCCAACTTTCCTTGGTTTTGCAAGTGAGGATCCTAGCAAGCTCCTTCAGGAATTCAATGTCGTGCATTCAAACATGAAGCCTAATGGAGTCTCTAAAGATCAAGTGAAGCTATGAGCATTCGTCTTTTCCTTAGCAGATTTAGCAACGAGTTAAGTGAGTTCTGATGTTTTCCAAACCTTATTTTGATGATGACATAAACACTTAACTCCGTAAAATAAGCTTTTGCATGAACAGATCTTTCGGACGCACAGAACGTTCCAAACTAGGTCAAAACTCCTCGGACACATTGCATTGTCCGAACGAACTGGCAGGAAGAATGGTATCCTACTGCCTCTCTTTCGACGCCAGACCGTCCGAATCCTCTGTCGGACGAAGGAACGGACGCATGCACGGACGTCCGAACGAAGCTCCTCAACAAAACTGAAAGAAGATCGGACGCTGCCTCGGACGCATTCAATACGTCTCGGACGTCCGAAACCCCAACGGCTATTTTTTGTGCATTTATTATTTAGCCATTAGGAAGTAGTTGAAACCACTATTTATTGCTCTTATAAATAGTTGCTTTAAGAACTAGAATACATTATCTAATACATTGAATACAAGCCTTAGAAAAGAGCAATTTGAGTGCAAATTGACTATAGTGCTTTGTTGTATTAGTGTGCAAATTGTGAGTGAAATTTAACTTTGAGTAGAGTGATAATCTTGTATGAAAGTGTGGTTGTAAGTAAGATTCTTGGCTCAACTAAAAGAGTTTTTAGTGTGAGCAAGAACTTCCCAACTTTGTAGAGATTATTGGCTCCCAAGTGTGTGAAGCATTCAAGAGATTTGATACTTCAAGCTTGCTAGCTTGGAAGTATTGATTGTATAATTTATTCTCTCTTTACTTTACTATTCTATTGATTTTGTTATATCTGCATTTAAATTTGAAAATCTCAATATTTCTCAAAGTAATTTTTAAGAAACCTAATTCACCCCCCTCTTAGGTTGCTTTGGGACCAACAATTGGTATCAGAGCTTGGTCTCATTATATTGCTTAAACTGCTTTTACTTAACTGCCAGTAGACCAGATATCATGTTTGCTGTTTGTTTATGTGCTAGATTTCAATCTTGCCCTAGAATTGCATTTGATAGCTGTTAAAAGGATTTTTAGATACCTAAAGGGTTCAATGGATTTTGGTCTATGGAATCCAAAGTCCTCTACATTTGACTTGATTAGTTATTCTGATGCCGACTTTGCTGGATGTCAAATTGATAGAAAAAGTACTAGTGGTATGTGTTATTTTCTGGGAAATTGTCTTGTATCTTGGTTTAGCAAAAAACAAAATTCTATTTCTCTTTCTACGGCTGAAGCCGAATACATCTAGACTGCTGCTGGAAATTGTTGTGCTCAACTTCTTTGGATGAAACATACTCTGAAAGATTTTGGTGTATTTTTTGATTGTGTTCCTATATTGTGTGACAACACTAGTGCAATTAATCTCACAAAAAATCCTGTTATGCACTCTAGAACCAAACACATTGATGTTAAGCATCATTTCATTAGAGACCTCGTTTGTAAAAAAGAAATTCGTGTTGATTTTGTGCCTACTTCAGATCAATTAGCTGATATTTTTACAAAACCCTTAGCTTTAGATCGCTTTGAATTGCTCAGAAAATGTTTGGGGATTTTACAGATAAATTTGGCATAGGTTCATAGTTCCGACGCACTTCTTCGTCCGAACAACTTTTCTTTCGGATGCTCTGGATCGTCTGAAAGCTTCTGTTACTTCTCGAACGATCATAATCGTCTGAACATTAATCTTTTTTTTACCAAACTCTCTGGAAATCTTCCGGACGCACACCATCGTCCGAAAGAACTTCGGACGCATTAGTTCTCTTCTTCGGCAGTCCGTTCTTCGGCTTTCGGACGCTTCGTCGGACGCATACCAAACGTTCGGCCTTCCGAAAGGTGCCTCTGTTTGATTAAAACCGTCCATCTTCCCCATTTCGGACTTACCACCTCCCCCGAAAACCCTCTTGGTGAAAATTGTCTCTCCATCATCCCCTCCAAATTCCCACTCTCTCTTCCAAAATTGATTGGAAAATTGTCCTACCCAAAGCCCTTCTCACCTAAATCACATCCAATTTCCCCCATTCACCATCTCATTTCCTCAAATTTTCACCAATCCTCAAAAATTTCAATTTTCTCTTCTTTTCTTTTTCTTGCATAACAATGGTGAAATCTCGCGGAGGTTCCTCTACAGCAAATCGAGGTCAAAAAACTAAAGGGAAGGCTCCAGTACGAGGAGAATCATCAGCTAATCCTCAAGTCTCCACCAATCCAATCTTATCAAAATTTATCGATGCCGAGGCATCCGAACGGTATACGTCCCTTTTAAGTAAAGACAACATCTATAATCGTTCAACGTCCTGCTTCTCATAGTCTATTTGATGAATATAAACTTCCCAGTATCAAATCTTGTTTTGAAAAACAAAATTGGGGTCATCTTGTGCATCTTGATTTACCTGTTTATCATGACATGGTGCTTCAGTTCACGGCCAATCTTCGGAAAGGCCCTACTGTTCGCACTCTCATTTTTTGTGTTAACAGCACCGATCTTGAGATTTCATCAAACATAATTAACACCATTTTTGAATATGAAGTCTCAAACCCCACTAATTTTTCCTATTTCTTTTCGTTAGACAAATGGCCTGCTGATGATACTCAGTTTGATATCGATGAAGTTAGAGCTATTTTTAACATCCATTTTAAACAGGCCTCGGAAGCCAAAACTACATTACTCGCTCCTGAACTCAATATTCTGTACACTCTTGTCACAAATCTGTTATTGCCAACTGACGGGCATCGTACTGAGCCCGAAAAAATGCAACTTTACTTATTTTTTTGTGTTTTCAAGGGGGGCCAAATATTCCTCTTGATTTTGGGTATCTCTTTTGTTCCCTATGGGAACTCTTTCTTACTGATACCCGAAGAAACATTCCTTTTGGCAAATTTCTCACCAAAATTTTTGATTATCTCAACATTCCTTTCAGCGGAAACAAACAATATCCTCCTTATTTTAACAAATCATACATTGAACGCAAAGGCCTCCATTTTTTCAACGATCAATGGCTAACTAAGGCAGCCTTTGATATTGCACAGTCACAATCCCATGCTTCCACTTCTGATTTTGCTATTCCTCATTCTCCTACTCCTCAACCACCTCCACTTATATCCGAACCATCTACATCTGAACCATCTCTTTCACATATCTGTGGACTTCTCACCTCTCTGAGCACTCAAGTCAGTTCATTTCAACGTCGCACAAATCGTAAGTTAAAGCGACTTGAAACTCGTCAAATGATTCTCCAAGAGGCACTCAGCCTTGGCATGTCTGCTTCGGCTCAGGTTCAATTTGCTAATCTTCAGTCCCAAGAAACTATCCCCTTGAGTCATCTTTTGACAGTGATGAACCTGAAGATGAACATACCCTTGAAGACAATGCAGAAACTGCTCAAGGAGCTGCCGATGACGATGACGACCAAGATGAGGATGTTGACGACACGTTTGACTTCATCATGCAACGTCGCACCGGAGAGGATGATGACAGTGAAGCCACTGCTGAAGATGTTCCATCCAAACGACAAAAGACTAAAAAGCGCTCCAAGAAGCGCAATGACTCACATTAGTTCTTTTCACATTTGTATTTTGTTTACCGTTTCAGTATTTCTTTTGGTTTTCAGAATTTCTGTGGCTTGGTTGTGTATTTCTTTGACTCTAGCACCTTTAAACTTTTCAGTTGGATATATGAAACTTGTTCTATTTTTGTCAAACTACTTGCATGATCTAAGGGGGAGTCTTTTTCTTTGATGTCAAAAGGGGGAGTAGTCTTCTCTATACTATTGTGCTTTGATGATTGATATTCAATTGTGATATATTGCAAATTGATGATCTAGAGAGTTAGTCATATCAAATTATTTTTACATAAAGGTTTGTCATCATCAAAAAGGGGAAGATTGATGTTTTCCAAACCTTATTTTGATGATGACATAAACACTTAACTCTGTAAAACAAGCTTTTGCAGGAATAGATCTTTCGGACGCACAGATACTTCTGAACTAGGTCAAAACTCCTCGAACGCATTGCATCGTCCGAACGAACTAGCAGGAAGAATGGGATCCTACTGCCTCTCTTTCGGACACTCAGGATCGTCCGAAACCTCTGTCGGACGAAGGAATGGATGCATGCACGGACGTTCGAACGAAGCCCCTCAACAAAATTGAAAGAAGATCGGACGCTGCCTCGGACGCATTCAATACGTCTCGGACGTCCGAAACCCCAACGGCTATTTTTTGTGCATTTATTATTTAGCCGTTAGGAAGTAGTTGAAACCACTATTTATTGCTCTTATAAATAGTTTCTTTAAGAACTATAATACATTATCTAATACATTGAATGCAAGCCTTAAAGCAAGAAAATAGCAATTTGAGTGCAAATTGACTATAGTGCTTTGTTGTATTAGTGTGCAAATTGTGAGTGAAATTCAACTTTGAGTGGAGTGACAATCTTGTATGAAAGTGTGGTTGTAAGTAAGATTCTTGGCTCAACTAAAAGAGTTTTTAGTGTGAGCAAGAATTTCCCAACTTTGTAAAGATTATTGGCTCCCCAAGTGTGTGAAGCATTCAAGAGATTTGATACTTCAAGCTTGCTAGCTTGGAAGTATTGATTGTTTAATTTATTCTCTCTTTACTTTACTGTTCTATTGATTTTGTTATATCTGCATTTAAATTTGAAAATCTCAATATTTCTCAAAGTAATTTTTAAGAAACCTAATTCACCCCCCCTCTTAGGTTGCTTTGGGACCAACAAGTTCATGGCATAAAACTCAAGTAGACTTCCTTCACAGACTATGAACTCAAAGAAGAATTCTAGTGCTATAACTTTAAGAAGTTGGAAGGAGCTTCCATCACCATCTCACCCCATCTCTCTCACATAAAATGAAGAAGAAGAACCCAAACAAGAAATGATAAATTCAGCAAGGGCAGACACTTCTCAACCCAAGTTAATATCTAAACCCTTGAATACTTCTTCCACTATCCTCTACCTTTTACAAGTAGGTTTGCAGAGTCTAAGAAAAAAGAGAAAGAGAAGGAGATTCTGGATACTTTGTGTAAGGTTCAAGAGAACATCCCATTTTTAGATGCTTTTAAGCAAGTACCAGATATGCTAAGCTCTTCAAGGAGTTGTGCACATCAAGAAGAAGTTGAAGGGTAATGAGAAGATAAGGGTGGGATAGAGCATATCAGTTGTTTTGCAAAGGAAGCTCTTACCTAAGTGCGAGGACCCGAGAACTTTCACAATCCCATGCAAGATTGGTGAGAAATGGTTTCAAAGAGCCATATAAGATCTATATGCATCCATTAATGTTATGCCATAATCCATTTGTACTTTATTGAATTTTGAACCTTTAGAGGAAACTACGCATTATTATACAATTTGCAGATAAATCTATTTCTTACCCGAAAGGGGTTGTTGAAGATGTATTAGTCCAAGTTAATGAGCTTCTCTTTTCAGTGGAATTCTATGTCCTAGATATAGGGGATGAAGATTCTTTTAAGACTGCACTAGTTCTATTAGATAGACCTTTCTTAAATACAGCTCACACAAAGATTGATTTGTATGATGATTCACTTATCATGGAGTTTGATGGAGAGATTATTAGATTCAATATTTATGAAGCTGTGAAGTATCCCAGTGATGTACATTCTATTTTTGCTATTAATGTGATTGATTCTATTATGGAGAAAGTGTTTGAGTTCAACAGTGACAATGGAGTAGAGATGGTCACTACCAAGCACTTAATCATGGATGACCTAAAGGATCGTAAAGGGAAACTTGCTTTGAAGGAGCATAAGGAAGAATCTGTGGCAGTCCTAAATTTTTTACAACCACTTACATCAAGGTATAATGTTTCTTTTGTTGATTTTGCCGATTAATAATAAAAACTTTTACCTTCTGTTTTGTAGCCACCAATACTAGAGATGAAACCACTACTTGACCACCTGAAATATGTTTTCTTGGGAGGCAAAGACACCGTACAAGTCTTCATTGCAATGGACCTCACTATTGCAAGAAGAGAAGCTAGTTTGAGTACTTAAAGAGTTTAAGATTGTAATTGGGTGAACTGTTGTCGACATCAAGGGAAAAGTCCAGCCATTTGGATGCATCAAATTTTGCTAGAGAAATGATCTAAAGCAACAAGACAAGTCCAAAGATGCCTAAATCCATATGTGATGGAGGTTGTGAACGAGGAGATATTGAAGCTCCTAGATTCTGGTGTGATCTTCCCTATTTCTGATAGCAAGTGGGTGAGTCCAATCCAAGTGGTTCCAAAGAAATCTGGCATCAATGTGGTGAAGAAAAAGAATGAAATGCTTTTTCCATCAAGAGTTCTAACTAGATGGAGAGTGTGCATTGTCTATCGCAATCGCTAAATGATGAACATGAAAGATCACTTTCCTTTACCTTTTATTGAACAAATGTAAGAAAGGTTGGCTGGTCATACTTATTATTTTTTTTTTATGGTTATTCAGGTTATAACCATATTCTAATTGCTCCTGAAGAACAATAAAAGGCAGCATTCACATGCCACTTGGAACTTTTGCTTATAGGTGGATGCCATTTGGATTATGCAATGCTCCAGCCACATTCTAAAGATGTATGGTTAGCCTTTTTTTTTTATTATATTGAAAACACCATAGAGGTTTTTATTGATGATTTTATAGTCTATGATAACTCTTTTGATATATGCTTAGAGAACCTTGCACTTTTTCTTAAAAGATGCATGGAAACTAACCTTGTTTTGAATTAGGAAAAGTGTCACTTTAGTGTCAATTAAGGTATAGTCTAAGGGCATGTTGTTTCTAAAAAAGGAACTGAAGTGGATAAGTCAAAGTTAGATCTTGTGCTTTCATTACCTTACCCGACTAGTGTACGGCAATTGAAGTGCATCCTTTTCTTGGCCATGTAGTATTTTATCGAAAATTTATCAATGACTTCTCAAGATCTCATTGCCCCCATAAAAGCTTTTGCAAAAGGATGTCGCTTTTGAGTTTGATGACAAGTACATGGTAGTATTTAATAAATTTAATGAATTTTTGACTTCTTTCATATTATCCAACCCCCAAATTAAAGCTCGCCATTCGAATTTTTGCGTGATGCAAGTGATTATCTAGTGGGAGCTATTTTGGGACAAAGAATAAGCAAAGCCATTCATGGAATTTATTATACATCATGTACTTTGAATGATACTCAATTGAATTACTCCACCACTGAAAAAGAGCTTTTGGTAGTGCCCCGTCCCATTATTTTGTGGTAAACACGAAATAATAAGTATAATAATAATACGAAAATAGGGTTTAAATGGGACTTTTAAGAGCGATGCTAGAAGACCCTAAAATAATCTAGAATATGGATTTTTGAAAAAAATAATAAATACAAAATGGAGGTGTTGCCACCGGTATGTGAAGTTCATCGGGACACTAACCTAAACCTAAGGGAAAAGTGAAATTCTTAAACATTGAGGGAAATGATTTTGAAACGTAAAAATGAAAATAGATTAAAAAAAATAAGTAAAAGTAAGTTGAAAGCCATATACAATGATTCCTAGTTGATAAAAATAAAAGAAAGGATTAGGGAGTCCTATTGAGGAACGAGAAGGGTAGACTACTCTACGGGTAACCTAGGCACCCTTTTACCCCCGGTAAGAACGGGTTGTGTGATTTAGTTCATGTTTTCTTAAAAATTAATTGTATTTTATATTAGGTTCGGACAGAACAAAATAAAAATAAACCAAAAATAAAAATAAGCATGGAAAATGTGAGGGGGTACTCATGATCTAATAAATAAGTGAAAAATTAGATAACATCTAAATCTTATTCAAATTACCACGAACTTATGAAACTATCACAAGTACACAAAATAGCCGAAAAAAATCTAACATCAAAACCCTTTATTTTGATATATCAANGTTAGGCCAACCTATTATACACATTCTATTGATAATGTAAAACAATACACATAGTAAATTTTAGCAATTAATTTTCATTCATTAGATCAAAATATTCAATTCGACAATTCATAAACAAGGAGGATAGTTAGAACAAATTTTGAGATTTGACACCATTTAGAAACACTGGCATATATTGAGATGTATAAGTCTTATGGGTGTGCTCTTTATACCGTTAGAAAATAAATTCAGAATAATAAACCTTTTATTTAGGAGTCAACACCAAATTACTTCTTTAAAACATACTAATTTAGTCATAAAATTCCAGAAATTCGTTTTAGATTTCCAGATTAGGTACAGTTTAGAAAACTACTATATTTCGAGATATATAAATCAAAAAATCACGTACTTTATGCCGTTAGGAAGCACATTAAATTATCCAAAAATCACAAGAAGAAATCTTATTTAGATTCCCACTGTAAGATACACAAAAATTAGCCATTAGCATTCCTAACATGTTAAGGGCTATCACATAGTGTTTTATAGCAGACCAAGTTTACAAAATCTAACCTATATGATGTTATACAACTCGGATTAATATGTTCTTTATATTTTAGAAACAAAATTTAATGGGCTACAATTTTTATGAAGTAGTCAAATTCATATTCCAAATACAAACTGTTCGAAAATTATTAAAACTGCAAAACCTATAAATTTTCAGGACAGATTCTTAGTTTATTTCTTAGGCTTCCAATTATTAATATACAAGTACCCAAAGCAAGATTTTTATATAGAAAGAAAGATATAGAAGTCTAGTTTTATTTACAATAGATGGCACTCCTGAATTTTTTATAATAATCTATAGCTGTTTTACTATAAGTGCAGAATGATGTCTACTATAACTTTAGTTACGAGTTTACATAATTTCCATCATTAATTTCTCCTATTTAAAGGATCTAATCATCATATAAATCATTCATAACCATCTTACATCATATATATTTGGGTATTATATCGATTTACAGTTTTTCTACACCAATTGATAAATGAGTAAAAGATCAAGAATCATATGTAACCCTATTTTGAGCAATTATGGGTTACACATAAAAGACACATCGGTAAATAATCATCTATAATTAACCTCGATGATGCATGATTCTACCAAAGGAAGCTGTATTATATATAATGGAAAAGAAACTTTTCCCCCAAAATTTTCTTGGATATCAAGTATAAATCACTTGGAAGGTAAGATTTTATGTATTTTAGCACTTTATGGCTTATGGGCTTTATGATCCGAGCTTTATATTTCAAGTTTTGTAGGATTCTTTATGTGTGAAAGAAAACATCTATTTGCAGCCTTATATGTTATGATTTATGTATGTTATGGGTTGTTTTTAGTGTTTTGGAGGTTGGGAAGTGATTGGGGTTGATTTTTAACAACTTTCCACGGTTAGATTACATATTTTAAGATTATGAGTTGGGGTTTTGTCTTCCATATGTGGCCCTAGAGTGTTATGCTATGAATGCTTATGTTTATGCATTGGTTGGTTAGAATATGTTGTTTTGAGTTGGGTTGTAACCAAGGTCCCTTGAATACCTTGGAATTGGATTTTGTTGTGGAGGATAACCTACTTATAGCCTAGGGAGGCGAAGTTTTCGGTTTTTCTGATGCTTATTATCTCCTAATCTAGCTGTAATACTGAGGTTAAAATTTCCATGCCTTGATCAGCATTGAGTACCAGTCTAGTGCTACCTCACTATAAAAGGTCTGTCTCTTATACACATCTAGATGAACTATTAATCGTATAGCAAAAAGAACTGAGAAATGGGGCCTAAGCATTGATATGCCTGCAAAGTTTTGATATGAAGGCATTTTATGACTGTTTTAGTGCATAGGTGAGAAGGTATAGAATTTTGGATGTGTTTGGAAATGTTTGACAGTTTGGCTATGTTTTGGACGTGCCTCACGTTTAAATGGCATGAGACATTTTAGAAACTACTTATGATTATGGTTTATTGACGTTTAAATGGCATGAGACATTTTAGAAACACTATGGTAAATTCACTATCCAAACTATCGAAGAGTGAACATTCTTTTTATCTAAATGCTTGGCCCCATTCGAAGACCTGTCTCTTATACACATCTAGATCACCCCATGTGATTTATAATTTTTCGATTAGGTGCTCGTTTTTACTCTGCATGATTTTCTCCGATTCCACATTCTTGGTAGGAGGATAATCTTCCAAGCTTTTGTTTGGAGAGGGTGGTCTTAGCCAAGCAAAGTGGTACTGAGACCTTGTAAGACTGTCTCTTATACACATCTAGATGTGTATAAGAGACAGTAACCATTTCTTAACTATAAAACCGAATATTTCATTTTACAGTTAAGATACGAATTTGATGGTTCTATTACATTGCGGTTAAGTTTGTTGCTCTGTTTTGTGCCTTGCGCTTTGGGCCGGTGTACCATTAGCGCGGCGTGTTACGGTCCCGTTTTTGGGGCGTGACAAGTTCTTTTGTTCTTCTTTATCGTTTCTCTTCTTCTTTTTCTCATATTTTCCTTCTTTTTCTTCTCTTTTCTTTGTCACTTTCTCGCTCTCAGTCGGTTACATTTTTTATGCCACTATCCTTGTAAGATTTCTTTTTCTTCCTTTTATTTGATGGCACTAATTAGCGTTTTGGTAGATTAAGAAGTGATTAAAAATTAACCATGATTAGGCTAATTCCCATTTAGTTAAAAGTTTCCATATAATTGTCTCATTTTCTAATTTGATTGGCATATCTACTTCTTTATTTTATAAGCTTCCCGGTTTAATTAGAAATAGAATTATTCTAATTAAATATGACTAGAAATGCAATTAATAAAATAAAATAAATTAGCAATATTAATCAAATAAATAATTAATTAGTAAGAGTTCGGTCAAAAAGAGTCTGAGTTTCATATTCTACTACCTTACAAAAGGTTTTGTCCTCGAAACTTCAATGTTATTTATAAAGAGTCACTTGGAAAGAAATACAAAAGTAAAAGCCATTTACTTCCATAGTTTATCAAAGAAAAGAACAAGACAATCACCATTTAATATATACAAAATATATTTGCATGATTATATACCTAAACTAATTTATAACCTCGTGTTGTGTAAGTGACCAAATTAACAAAATTAATATCATGATCGTGAATATTATATATAATGTTATTAAGGAATTACTCCATCAATTAACAAAAGTGGAACAAGGAAAAGAAGGATAAAACAACAAGAATACTAATCAATATTATTTTTGTGATTCTTGACTATTATTGGCTACTTAAGATAGTACTTTGTTTAACAACAATTTAATGCCAGACTATAATTAAACCCTTGATAATGTGATCAAATAATTCAATTAATTTATAACACCTAGAACATTTTGAAAGTTCAATCTTTTAAGATAATTTTTCAAACATAAACCTAATTGGAAAAACATATATAAATATTTCATTAAATTTCATCCATCCATCAATAATTGAGATTTCTCTAAATAGAACCAAGAAGCAAAATTGAGAGAATTCTGTTTCAAAATAGAAACTCTATTTATTTATTTTAACTTTGTACTAAAATAATTAATAATTAGTTTTTAAATTTTAAAATACTTAAAGGATGTATTATCTCAATTGCAAAACTTTTTCTTTCAAATCTATAGATATTCATTCCACATTTAAGTACATGTAAGTACATATAATGACACTTGAAGTGAGTACCTTTAGAAATTATAAATAGGCAACATTTCATCTAAACTAGAAACAATACAATAAATTCATTCCATGCAATATCATATTCTCACTTTATATTTCTCATTTATAATCTATCAGTCATAAAACTCACTTAATTTATTTCAATTGTTTTACATATATAATCCTTATTTAATTATTTTCAGATTAAGCTTGATTCTTATATTAAACAAATTATTAGTTTTTTTTTAACTAATTAGTCACCATTCGAGCACAATTTAAAGGTCGTAAAGAAGAATTAAAAAAAAAAGAATAATCAATTTTGCACACCATTAATATGAATCAAAATAATTAATCAATTAGAGATTCAATTATTGTCAATTTATATAGTAACCCATAATTTTTTTGTTAGCTAACCACCAGAACCATGGTGGGGTGCTACTCTTAGATTTTATTAATATTCAACGAAAAATAATACAAGGATGACGACTAGGCCAAGACCTCCCGTAGATAATGAAATCCACAATTCGCTATTGAACAAAGTATCTAAGATTTTGAAAGTGCATGAAATCTAATCTAACCAAGCCTCTAATAAGATCAAGAAAATGCTGATCAAAATGTAATCGAAGAAGGTATATACTCGGGCATTAAACTGGCTTTTTAAGCTAAAGAGTTTGCAACATAGTTACCCTCTCTGGGGATATGATTGATCTGAAAATCTCCTTGAGACACGAGCAAAAGAATCCTTCAAATAAGTGAGTTGAGGCGCCAAGAAATTGGAGAAGCACTGAAATCCATTCTGAACAAAACCAATGAGTCTGTGTCAACAGTTACCATAAAAAAACCCTTATCTAAACATAAAGTAAGACCTTCCAACAATGCAAGGGCTTCCGCTTCCATTAGTTTTAAAATTGAAAGAATTAGCAAAACCTGCTAATAGAACTAAGCAAGTATTCCGAAAAATACTGCCTCTATCAGAGGAACCTAGGTTACCCGAAGAATACCCATCAACATTCAGTTTATAGTATCCCAAAGGTGGAGAATACAAAATAACCAGCTGTAGTAAAAACACCCTTGGCTGGGACGAACAAGGAACCAAACACCAAGAAGAGTATGAAGTTGATACAACTATTGGTGTTACTCAAATTAAAGCAAGTATAATTCATTTTTAATTGCTGCTAGCATAGAGCTAATCCGAGTTGGGATCCCTTCAAACAAAAAAGAATTTTCCACCTTCCAATTATGCCAAAAGACAAAGATAGGAAGTACTTGGAACAACTCTTTATTCCGAAATGAAGGAGCCAAGATCAGCCAGACTTGATGTTTTTGTTCAGGTATAAAAGTAGGGATTTTTGGGATGCTCCAATTCGATTCCAAACTTGACCAATGTGCCCATGGCAAAGATAATCAGACTCATAACAAAACTAGCATTTCGAAGGAAGATAAATACCCAAATCAATCAAAACATTGACAAATGGCAACAAATGGTATAGGAGTGATCCACTCGGGTCAAGTTAAAATTTTCTTAGCCCATGCTTTCACTAATGTCCACAATTATACTATTGTCAATGTTTTCCCCAAAATTCTCTTCAATTCCTAATTTGAAACCTCAACTTGACTCGAAGCTTGAGGGTGGAAGGCCGTGCAACCATATGCTTGGTAGAATATTTTAGCTTTTCTTTTGATCTGAGAGCTTTTCACTGTTTCTAAAAGTTTTTGTTCGAATAGCTGAAAATCTTTGAAATTTTTTAAAATTTTGCAATCGTTTAGCATGTCTCTTTGATTTTCTGCGTCATAGTTTTTGAGCTAACTGTCATTATCAGGTAGTCAATGTTAATAAATTTCTCGCATGATTTTTGAGAATATTTTAGCACTAATAGCCAAAATTTATTTTTATAGCACTTAGAGATAATTATGTAAACTCATTTATATTGCCTCCCAGAACTTGTTTTATTACATTTTCGAAGCATACTTTATAGGCAATTTGATTTGATTTAAAGATGAGGATGAGAGTAGAGCATTTCTTTGGACATTTATGCCTTTCAAGCCAACCCTATTTTATATGATTGTATCCCTAGTTCTTTATTTTGAGCCTTATTTTGTAATGAATGAAGAGGAACTATTTTCTTTCTTTCTTTGAAAACTTATTTTATCTACCTTTATAGTCTCTTATAACCTAAAAAATTCTTTAATTTTTGTATCTTCAAATGTCCCTTAAGAGCTTTATTTCACACAATTGTTAGGGAGATAAAGGATAGAAGGTAGTTAAATGAGGATGGTAAATTGTATGAGTGAATGGTGTACATTTATGGGATAAGAAGGCACTGAAAAAATTTTGAATTGACAAGAAAATTTTTTACAGGTACAAGTGGTACCTATCGTGTTGTGATACAGGTAATGCCTATCACTAGTGCGTGTCTTGTTGTGATACAGGTAGTGCCTATCACTAGTACCTATATTTGCAAGTAGTGTCTATCACGGGTATATGCATTGGGTGTTTGCAGGTAATGTCTATCACTAGCACTCATATTAGGGGCGAACATTAAAAAATTGATAAATAAATGTCCAAACAGAAGGTTGGCATGCTGGGTCGAACTTGAAGATGGAGGAATTTTTTTTGTTTGTGGTATGAAATTTTTATGGGTGTTTGTTGATTA
Organism: Cinchona pubescens; assembly: GCA_025175665.1. NCBI lineage: Eukaryota > Viridiplantae > Streptophyta > Magnoliopsida > Gentianales > Rubiaceae > Cinchona > Cinchona pubescens. The sequence continues at coordinate 8,214,545 of JANKKI010000027.1, read as the reverse complement.
AGTGTGGGGTTATTTCTATGAAGGGGATTGGTATTTAATGTGTTGGAGGAAAAGTTTCATTTTGTTATGTGGCCAGCATTGATTTAAAGTTCTTTCTTTTGTTTTGTGATATCCTTCTCCCTTCCTTGATTAGCCAATACCTTAGCCATCATTACAAGTTAAAAATTCATACCTAATTTAAATTGAGCCGGTTATCTATATTAGTAGAGAGGTGCAAGAAAAGTGAGCTCTGGAGTGTTTAGAAAATTTTAAGAGTTTGCATGATTTGATCCGAGTCTCTTGAAAACTAAGTTTTTATTCAATGGTTATATTCACACACACACTAGATTTCATGTGTAGAGTTTTACTGACATTTGTACTCTTGTGTTCTTAGATTAAAAGTTGGAGCCAAAAGGACCAAAAAGTTGGAGCAAAATCAAAAGGACAAAAGACGTGCACATGGAGCGAATTTGTACACTGTTCAGAATTTAGATCATAACATTCTTGTTTGAACTCCAATTGACGTGATTCAAGATGGTACGAAAAGCATCTAACAGAGAATGCTACAACTTTCATGTTTTGAGTTTTCCCAAATTCTATCAACATCATGCTAAAAATTTGAGGTTGAATCTGATATTGAAGCACTGGAACTCGCGCACATGCGCGAATGAAAGTGTACGTATGTGCGTGAGTCAAGGAAAAGAAATTGTTGCTTTTGGAAATTGCTCAAATGTGCAAGAAAATGATGCACATGTGCACACGACGAGCAGCTGGTGACGTAAATTGCTTGTGTTGAATGTTTTCTCCACCTGGTTGGACTTCTTTACAAATTTTGTTGCATTTATACCATCTAAAGGGGTAAAACCTGATATATCCCTTATATATACCCCATTGTATGAGACTTGAAGATAGGTAGCAGCCACTAGTTGGAATAGACATTAGAATAGAAGATTCATTAGGTTAGGATTATGGTTTTGTTCTTCTTGCTCAAAACTTCAAGCACATCAAATCTTGTTCAAGCGACGATATTGAGTTTGATTTCTTTACTTAAAGATTCAATTCAATGTTAGTTCTTATTTCAATTGCGTAGTTTTAAGTTAATTTTCCTTCGTTTACTTTTCTAGTTCATTAAATTAAATTTCCTTTTGATAAATTTTATTGCTATCCCTAACTTTAATTTATTTCTTTCTCTATTTTTAATTAGTTTTGATAATTGTTCTTAATTTCTTAGTGTTTAAAATTAATTTAGTTAGTAGAATAAAATCTTGCAATTAATTTGTCTAACTAGTTCGTAGGTTTGTGAACCCTCCTCGTCGGAACGATCCTTATTCACCTAATCTACTAACATACCTCATATCCTTACGAGCATATTTAAGTATTGATTAGGGTTGTTAAGGCTTAATTTAGTACTTGTTTATGAATTGGATTACCTAATCAATATTTACCTGAACAGTTATGCACCAACACAGAAGAGAAGTGAAATGAACTACATGGATATTGGACTTATAGCCAAATGGTGATGCATAACAATCTGGTAGTGATAGGAGAAGCTCTTCAGTAATTTACCACCTCACTCAGCACTTGGGTTCAGCCACCACAACCTCCACTTTGGCACTGCAACCTCTCTTGTGGTCATTCCTATTACACACTACCAACGGTAACGACATTGCAAGGTAAAGCACAACAAGATGGTGGCTCCAATGGAGTACTTGATGAGGACTTTGAGGAGACCTAGCACAGCGAAGCAAGGGATGATCATAAGGAGATGGAACAGGATACTTGACGCAACCGGTGTTGACAAATGATAGCTTCAGAGACTTTTAAAGAAAGAATTTTATTTGAGGGATTCTGACAGACTAGAAGTTATTTTAACTCTTATTTTTTAGTACTTTAGTAGTTTATCATATTCATTTTATGTTTTGAGATATTTTAATTTGGATATTTTGTTTTTGATTATATTGGCTAAGGGCCTTAGGCTGATACCAAGTTACTTTTGTTGATATTTGATTTGAGTTTTATCTTTTTGAACTTCATAGTTGAATACTTGGTTTGATGATATTGTGTTCTTGTTGTGATTTATGTATTTGAGTGGTGATAATGGCTAAGGGCCTTAAGTTGATACCATGAATATTATAATCGATAATTCAATGTTAGAAGGGATGATTATGACCTTAATGGATTGATTGCATGGCATGGATTTTGTGCTTTTGACATTGTCAGTTGGTGATATTAATTAGGTTAACATTTCTCGTAGTTTACTTATTCTTTGTTTTGGTGTCTTTTATATTTTTATTTTGGAATTTTGGGTGAGTGGTAATATGAGTTTACTTATAAATTAGAATAAAAGAGTTAAGTTTGGGGGTATTTACGTATTGTTTTGGGAATGGTTTTTTGATATTTATATGTGTATTTGATGACTCTTGGATGTAAAATTGATCAATTCAGTACTCAATGATGATATTTGACTTGTAACACTATATGCTTGAACTATTTGGATTGGCCATTTGATGAATTTAAGCATGTGTGAGTGGTTCTTTTGCAACATAAGAATTTCAAAATTTTGTATTACCATTTTCATAAACAAAAGAGGTACTAATATTTTGGAAGAAATTCATTTGAAATATTGTTTTTAATCAAATGATAAATATTACTTTGTTGGTCGATTTATCTTTAGAAAAAAATTGGTTTAAATAGAATAGGAGGAAATTAGGACATTTTGTGTGGTTACATAGGATATATTATTCTAATTTGTGAATGATTGGTATTTGAGATTAATCTTAGGTACGTTTTACTGTTATTTCTTGGTTAAGGGCTGTGTGACAAAAATAACTTCTCTTTTAGGAATAAGGCGAGTACGAGATTCCGGCATGTACTCATGTTATTTTTCCAAAATAAGACATAGAGTAGTAATATGATGAGTAAGGGATTCCGGCATGTACCTATATTGTTTCTCCAAATGAAGCCATTAGGAATTATGTTTTAGAATACCAACAAGTCAAGGAGGAAATGTTTGCAATACTTATCATTGATATCATTTTATGCATTCCTTGATGGATTAATGTTCCCAAATTGTGTGATATTTGTCTCATATAGATAGATTCCTAAAGAACTTCTATTTTCATGCAACCTCGTCGGGATGATTGAACAACTTTCTAATATTTGTGATTTTAGAAAAGATGATGTTTTGAATGAATAGAACTAAATTTATGGGAATCTTTTTGAGAGTAGTGAATGGTTGGTAATTTGAAGTTTGGTGTAGTAAATGAACTTGTGCTTTTTCGTAGAAAAATTTGAGTAACTCATTGAAATAGTTCAATTATCATATGATATTTGATGTCCTTTGAGAGGTTCCATAGTTGTTCAAAGTACATCCATTATTCATATTTCATTTTGTCAACTTTGGTGGTGTTTTGTTTTACTTTTATTTTGTTCGGGACTAGCAAAAAGTTAAGTTTGAGGGAGTGATAACTCTAGTAAACTAAAGTTTTTTGCCTCTAAATCATAGCATTTTTTTAGTTAAAATCCGAATTTTGATGTTTATTTCAGTGTTTTAGTTAATTTTTAATTATGTGTTTGCATTTTTATTTCTAGGAGAATATTATGAGTTTTTATTGAATTTTAGTTAATTTAGTTACTTATTTAGTTTAATATTATGCAGGTTAATAATTGGAAGATGAGAGTCAAAACGAGCAGAGTTTTAGGGTCAAAAAGATATTATAGAAGAATTGAAGACCTTTGCTAAAAGAGTGTTGACGTTGCGACATGGAATTTTGTTGGTCCCAAAACAACCTAAGAGGGGGGTGAATTAGGTTTCTAAAAATGCTTTTAGAAATATTAAGATTTTCCAAATAAAAATTGATATAATCGAATCAGTGAAATAGTGAAGTAAGAAACAGAGAAAATTAATCAACCAATACTTCCAAGCTAACAAACTTGAAGTATCAAATCATTAAAATGCTTCACACACTTTGTGAGCCAATAATCTTTACAAAGTAGGGATATTCTTGCTCACACTAAAATTCTTTTAGTTGAGCCAAGAATCTTACTTACAACCTCACTTTCGTACAAGATTATCACTCCACTCAAAGTTGAATTGACACTCTAAACTGCACACTACTACAACAAAGCACTGTAACTCAAATTGCTATTCTCTAAGGCTTGTATTCAATGTATTAGATGTTTTTTACAGAATATCAAAGCAGTTATTTATAAGAGCAATAAATTGTGGTTGCAACTATTTCCTAACGGCTAAATAATAAATGCACAAAAAGTAGCCGTTGGGGTTTCGGACGTCCGAGATAGATGGGATGTGTCCGACACAGTGTCCGATCTTCATGCAGTTGGTGAAGAGCTTCGTTCGGACGTCAGTGCATGCATTCGTTCCTTAGTCCGATAGAGGCTTCGGAAGGTCATGTTCGTCAGTTTGGAGAAGCAGTAGGATTCTTCCTTCTGCCTGGTCGTTCGGACGGTGGATTGCGTCTGAGAAGATTGACACAGTTCGGACGGTACAGTGCGTCCAAAAACCCAGTCTCTAGCAAACAAATAACAGACCTACAAAAACTTGTTTACAAAGTTAAGTGTTTATGTCATCATCAAAATAAGGTTTGGATGTAATAGAAACATCAAATTTGATGTTGCGACATTGAGGCAAACTTTGGCTAGTAATTCTAGTTCAATGTCGCGACGTCAAAGCATGTCCAATAAATGTAGTAATGGCATTTTTGTAAATATTGGCGGTCAGATTCTAATTATTAGCTTGTGTAATACTCTAATTATATATAAGATTTTGTATGTGTTAGTACACATACTAAGTAGAGTAATTAGTAGATTTTCACATAGTGAAAGTGTAGTTAGTGTTTTTAGAATAGATTAGTTTGTGTAGTTTAAATTTCAAGCTTTCTAGTTTAATATAAGTTCGCTTTCAATTTTTTTTCAAATCTTGTCTTTAATTCCTTACAAGTTTTAATTTTGGTTAAACAACTTTAGTGGGTTAATCATTAGCTTTCATTAGATATAATTTTTAAGAGACAGAAAGGAATAGTTCAATTTCTTTAAAATTTAGTTACTTATATTTCAAGTTTCCTTAGGGTTCTTAATAGTTTAGGGATTTCTAGTTAAATTTTTTCAGGCTAATATTTTCTTGTTTTAATTCCTAGTAATTTTTTTGGGCTTCCTTTTATTTATCCAAAAATATCTAGTTTTAGCCTTATTTCCTTTGCAAATTTCAATAGTTCAATTAGTGGAAAAAAGAAATTCACTTTGGTTTCGTACTTTATTATTGCCTTCTTTGGTTCATTTAGGATCAATTGCCTTCCAATTCTAGTCTACATTATTTAATTTCGTTCATTTAGAAATACTTTTACCTGCTTTCATTTTCTTGCTTCCACTAGATTAGATTAGTTAATCCTTGAATGAGTAGTTTGATTGCTTCCTTTACTTACTTCAGTAGATAAATTAGTTTTTAATCTTGAATTACTTGCTTGTTTAATTCATGGCTTTAATTAGGTTTTGTATTTGCCCCCCCCCCCCCTTTGGGTTGCCTAACTATCCAATGGCCGTTAAATCCCAGTAATTCCTAACCAAACAATCCTCGTGAGAATGATACTCGATTTAGTGCAAAAGTGAGGTTTTATTACTTGTTTGGCCAGAGTTTAATAGATTTTACTCTACTTAAGCAAAAAATTGTTTTTCTTTCATCTATGTGGAATTGTCTATTTTAATTACGATCTCTAGTAATCTATGATCCCAATGATGTCAACCTCATTCATTAAGAAAATAAAATTGAAAAAGAACTCCTTAATTTTGAGTTCTAACCAAGTATTTAAATTGCAAAAAAAAAAAAATGAAAAACCTTAGCTACGTTGAAAAGTATTTTGGTTTGTCTCTTAAACTTAGAATAATAATTAAAAGAGAAAAGGATGAATGGCGAAATTGAGCAGGCCTGTTGCGGGAAAAGAGAACTAAAAGGGTAGGGATGAGCGTGAGTCGATAAAAGGGAGTAGAGGCTCGTGTTGGTGGAGCCCAGAAACAAATGAGGGTTGTTTTGTCATTCAACAAAAATGTGTTTTGGTAATAAGATTTTTGCTGCCCCAATTTATAATCCACTCTGTGTGCCCTTTCAGTTTTTAAGTCTTTATTTTTGTCCTCTAGTGTATTAAATCCTTGTATTTTTGTCTATGTTTCTGCAAATCAAGTCATTGTTTTTTTTTTTTGGGTACATATTCCCATAAGAGATACCTTGAATTTAAAGTGATTGATGTCTTTTTTTTGTTATTTACTTAAGAAAGAACACTATTTTAAAAATTTATTGGTACTTTGTTAATTTTGTGATTTACTTTATTATTTTTTTTATACATGAAGTAATTTTGTTTTTAAATAGTCATAGATTTTTCAAATTTGGTATCTTGACGCTATGATCATTTGGAATTCATAATTTAAGAGGGTTATTTTTTTTATTAGTAGTTAATTCATTGAAATATCTTTAGTCTAAATTTGATCACTATTAACATTATTATTTGACCTTTTTTATTTTTCAAAACCTTAAATGAATTATTAGGACACTTTAGATATCAAAATTGTATATAGTCTGACACACGACGCGACCGATACACTGTGTCCGATAAGAAACGGTGATGTCCAAGACATTAACTACGACCACTACTACGACTTTGAACCTGCCATGGTGGTAACGGTGATTTAAAAGTACAAGGTTGAGACACCGGTGGAGGGGATTGTCGAACACTATGAGATAAAGTGGTACAAATCTATACACTGATCTGGGGAATAAAGTATTTACAGTTCCCCCAATATTGACCATATTTTCCTGACATTGTAAATCAGTATCCACACATACAATCCCTTTATACATGACGAAACACCAAAGGGTTAGGGGTGAGGTGTCTCATATAAGATAGAAAGTAGTTAGATAGATGAATGTATGTAAGTGGCCCGTAGGCTAATTGTCATTGATGATTCTCAATTAGGGTTGTATGCTTTTTCCTGTCTAATTTCTATATGTGTGTACATGAGATTAACTGGAATATATAGGAAGCCTTTTCCCGCCTTACTGAGGTAGATGTGCTTGATGGGGTCGATCCTAAGTTATTATCTGCTGGTCGGGTTAAACCAACCATTTCTTATGAAGAACTATGCTATTAACTGCACTTATTGTATTACATGACTACCTACCTTATTGGGTGTAATGGGATACGTGTCGCTAATCTAGTAGGTGAACACTTTATGTATCATCAATAGTCTCCTCTGCTAGGCCTGAGCTTCGATCAGGTCTGGTCAAACTCGTTGCCTCTCTATTTAGTCCCCAAGGAAGAGTTATGTTCTTAAGTCGTCATTTCTTTCGTCTTCCTCTTTATAGAGGTCTAATTTATCTGGCGTGAGTCCCCAGACACACTTCAATTTTTTCTCTACTTTCATGTCTTGCCAAACTGCTTCTTTTATACTTGAATTTCTAGCCAATCTTTAGAGCTGTCGATCCGATACCAAGTTTTGCAGTTTTTTCCTTTTTATGCTTGTGGTAGTCCTTCACAAGTTGCTCTCCTGCCCCTTTTTGAAAGAATGAGAAAACTTAAAAAATTGATGGCTTCTCAAGAAAAAGACAAATCAGGTGGAATTCATAAGTTTGAAGAAGAACTTAAGACAAGCACTACTGCTCACAGATGGTCTCTTATCAAAGGTATTGAGTATGGATCTAGAAGGAAAACGGATGCCTCTAGGACTATCGTTCTCTCATCCTCCTCTGCACCACTAATTACCCCAATTGGCAGTCGAGCCACCATGATTACTTGCAGGCAACTGTTTTTGGCTGTGAGTCTTCCTCCTTCTCCGACAGTTATAGTGGCTTCTTCAAGTTCACTGCTTTTCAAGTTGTAGTGATTCTCTCTAATACGACAAAGGATTCTCCTTGTATACCTACCCATCTCGAGCTCAGGATGTTAGCTGGGTGTTCCTCCTTAAACTCTTCCATCTAACCGACCTCAAATGAAGATCCCGAGCTGTCTGCTTATTAGATTGTTGAATTTATCCTATCGGCTTGTCCCGGCAAGTCTTATGATTTGACATTAGTGGACTCTGCCTTGGAGAAGTATACTCCCAACTGGTAGTTAATTCATTGAAATATATTTAGTCTAAATGTGCTCACTATTAACATCATTATTTGACATTTTTTATTTTTCAAAACCTTAAATGAATTACTATGACACTTTATTAATATATCAAAAGTGTATATAGTCCAACACACGACGCGACCGATACACTTTGTCCAATGTGAAACGGTGATGTTCGAGACCATGACTACGATCACAACTTTGAACCATAGTGGTAACGGTGAATAAATCTAACCTATGAACATCCATGACCTGTGGACTCTCGGGTCTTAACTTTTTAGTAAATCTGACCTCTGAACATCCATTATTTGTGGACTCTTGGGCTTAAGTTGTGAATTGATTTGACCTCTGAACATCTATCATCCATGGATTCTTGGGTCATAATTTGCTTGTATGCTTTTAAACACCCGTCTTGAATAGTCAGGGAGTGAACCTAAGGGTTGATTTTCTAAGGATTTCCTTCACCATTTGAAAATAGCTCTTCTACTTCTCGAGGACTATTTTTGAGAACGTGTGCCCGTACTCATAATTTGCTTTCAATGCCAACATCTAAAGCATTCGAGTAGTCCTTTCACATCCCATCATTTCAGCTATCCATTTTTTCTAATAACAAAAGTGATGTATAGACTTTAATTGGGCTTTGTTATAACCCACTGGACTGTTACAAGATATTCCTTATGACTACTTTAAGTTACTTTTGCAACTTTTCTGGCACAAGAATTTTCTCCATGCAATAATCAAGCATCCGATCTCTTTCCCACAATCATGGGATTTGGGATGGGATACTTGTTTCTGGCTAAGGTGGCCTTTTTAGATGCTTGAGTCTGGCATGTGTAGAGTACCTTAGTCAGGGAACAGGCTTGGTCGGGCTCTGACGCTTGGTCTTCAATCCCCATGCATGCTAGTTGTTATCTCACCTAGGGAATTCGTTAATAAAGGAAGAAAGGTAAAGAAGATTGCTTCTTTATTCTTAGCCCTTCACTCCCAAGGTAGTGAGTGAATCTTCTCCATATTCATCTCCTCTTCCTTCTCTTTCATCTATCCGGAAGCCAATACAGGCCACATCTATATAGCCTGTGGTCTTTGACAGGTGGCCAAGTAGTTCTTCTTTCTTTTTTACTTATCCACACCTTATCAGAGTAGGGTTCTTTTAGGATATCTATTGTAGAAGGACCGTCCTTCTTCTGATCGAGCCTTTGGAGCAATTTTCGTCCCTGTAGACTAAATCTCTTTAGAAAACTGTTGGTCTTCATTCGTCAATATAGATAGAGAGATCTTCTATTGTAATAGTTTTTTTGCATGTCCCTTGTCGTTTTTCAAGATGAATTGTTTTTTGTAAAGCATTGGTTATCAATGAATTTTTTTATTAGTTGAATTGTTGTGTAAATGATAGATCTCTTTATCTGTGAATATTATCCATTACCCCGAACAACTATTTTCATGAACCTGTACCGACCATCACTATGCAAACCTTCTGGTCTTCGCGAAAGTAAAAAATTAGGACAAACTTATAGTTGCCTCTTCCTTTTGTCAATCAAAATCAAAGCCAGTTCTTGCCTTTAATTAACTTTATTGGAAATAATCATGCTAATTTTGTTGGGAAAGCTTTTCAGCAAGTTCCTCGATCAAGTTCACGACTTCGGAGAAAGCGTTTTTAGAAAAACCTTTTTATGGTGTTTGGCAGGCTATGGGTCAACACCCTTTCTTTTCTTTTGACCTGATTTCTTTGGCCAAGTCAATTGTTCTTTTTAGTCTTCCAAAACCAGCTTCAGCGAGTTCTTACCAAATTTATTTTTCTTTGTAGTTCTTTGGTTTTCAGGAATCTCTTAAAATACTTCAGCTAGTTTGGACCAAATTTTCATTTATTTTTGGTCTTCTAAAACCTCTTAATGCATTTTGGCAAGTTCTGACCAAATATTTTTCTTTGTATTTCTTTGGTCTTCCAGAACCTCTTACAGCACTTTGGCGAGTTCTGACCTAATATTTTTCTTTGAATTTCTTTGGCCTTCAAGAACAATTAATGCAATTTGGCAAGTTCTGACCAAACATTTTTTCATTTCTTTTTTGGTCTTCCAGAACCTCTGAACATACTTAGGCGAGTTTTAACCAAATATTTTTCTTCGTATTTCTTTGGTCTTCAAGAACCTCTTAAGGCACTTCTACGAGTTCTCACCAAATATTTTCTTTGTATTTCTTTGATCTTCTAGAACCTCTTAAGGTATTTCGGCAAACTCTAACCAAATATTTTTCTTTGTATTTCTTTGGTCTTCCAAAACCTCTTAAGTTACTTAAGCGTGTTCTAACCAAATATTTTTCATTTCTTTTTTGGTCTTCTAGAACCTCTTAAGGCACTTGGGCGAATTCTGATCAAATATTTTTCTTTGTCCATAGCCCTCATAATTTCTAAATTGGTTTTCCATATTCAATGGTTGTTGATCAACTTGCAAGTTCCTCAAGAGTCATCGTGATTGAGCTACGAAGAGTCGTGCCCTTAATGTTTGAGCATATTTTAGTGCCACGTCTTCCATCTATTTCACTGGGGATTACATTTTACCTTTTAGATTTTCTCGCCTTGAGACATATCTAAGTAGTCTTCTGCTCTCATTTTTAGAACTTTCCAACTTTACTTGTCCTTGTTCTTCCAGCATTTTCCCGTAACATTTCTAAAGGATGATTACCTTTATTTTTCATTTTTGATCATTGATGGCTTTAGCATCAGGTACCAAGTGAGCATCCTTCAGCTCAGAGTACGTTTTAGGTGGCAAGATTTTTGACCGCTTATCTCCGATGATCATTAGGAGCCTTACAAACAGCTACAGGCTCCCTTCTGTGGTGGTTAACCAACACGTGTTTTCATCTATTTCATCAGCGATTACTTTTTGGCTTTTGGATTTTCTCGCCTTGAGACATATCTATGTAGTTTTTCTCTCTCATTTTTAGAACTTTCATCCATTCTTGTCCTTGCCCTTCTAGCATTCTCTGCAACATTTCTGAGCCATTATTTTTCACTTTCGATCATTGATGGCTTCACTGTCAAGTACCAAGTCATCATCCTTTGGCTCAGAATACATTTTAGATTGCAAGATTTTTGAGCACTCATCTCTAATGATCGTCACGACCCTCACAAACAACTATAGCCTCTCTTCTGAGGTGGTTATCCAACTCGCCTCCGAAGGCAACAAGGTGGCCATCCTTGGACGTTCACCGTAAGGCTTTATCACTATCTTTGAAGATCAATTGAGATCTGATCTACGGTTTCCCATGCCTTTTTTTTATCCTTCTATGCCTTCATTCGAGATCAGCAGATCTTAGTTGGCTCCAAATGCTATTAGGTTTGTGGTCTGCTATTGCATACTCTGCAAGCAACTAAATAAAAAGCTCACAGATGATGGATTCAGGGCTTTTTATAAGCTGACTATCTTTGGCAAAGGTTCTTATGCATTCCACTTCAAATCTCACAAAAAGGAGAATGTGTTCATCAGCGGTGATCCTTTTCAGTGAAAGAATGAAAGACTTGGTTTTTCTTTGCTCAGTGGGATGACATGTCAGAGATTAACAGAACCTAGAGGTCAAGTCCAATCTCCGAGATTCTAAATATAGCCTCCTAGGCATGAAGGACTTTATTTCTAATATTAAGAAGTCTGACACCATGTTTGACTTTTTTGGTAGTCATCTAAAGATGGAACAGGGTTTGCTATTTTCAAGCCTAACTTAACACCAGGATTTTCTACCAAAATGTTGTCCCAAGATTATAATCCCGTGTATGATTTTATTGCCATCACTGATCACAACTAGGTTTCCACTACTAAAAGGGTGATGGATTATGCGAGAGGTAGAGAAACATCTAAGGCTTCCCCGGCCAAGGCTTCAAAAATGACCAACACAGTTCCTTTCAAATGGTTCCCTTTAAGATCATACCTTCTAAGGGATCCCCAACACAGTTCCTCTCTAATTGATAAACCGAAGGCAAGATAATAAATGCATATTGGGATAGTCGCCCCAATACCATATTGTAGGGAAATGGCTTCTTGACTAGAATGAAATTGATCATCTCATTTCTACATCTGAGGGACTCACCAAGAGTTAAAGGTAGTGTTATCGTGCCCTCTAGTATGAGTGAATCTCTACTGAAACTCACAAATGGATTTCGGATGGGTTTGATATGTTCATTACTGATTCCCACTCTTTTCCAAGCATGCTAATATATGATATTTATGCAGAGCTTTCTTCATCTATGAAAACTCGATGCACTTTGTAGTTAACCATTTTTGCATGGACAACTATTGGGTTAGTGTAAGGGTACCGGTTTGGCAGCATCCGTGAAGCTAATACTCATATTGGCCTCAGGCTTCTTTGGAAGTACTTCCTGGGGTAGGACAGGTCAGGTGTACACTTTCAAGCATTGTCAATATCCCCACCTGTTCCTTTTGCAGAGATAGTCTCAACTCTCCCACTCTTTCTGTTATGTTGATTACTCCGCCACATCATTGTTGGCTGGGGGTCTTGTCTGATAATTTTGGTGGTTCGGATAGTATGGTTTGAGGAAGTCTGTTGTAATTTCAAACTCCATTACCATTTTTTCTGAACTCATCACCAGCTCTAAGAATATATTTCTGCAAGAATCTATCCTTAATGGCTCATTCAATTCCAATCTTTAAATTATTACACTCCTATGTGTCATGACCATAATCCCTATAATGCACACAATAATGAGATCAATCCTAGAGTTCCTTTTGATTTGTTCACAGACAGGGAGGTGGCTAAAGGATTCCTTCATTTTGAATTTGCAATAAGATCTTCTTCCATGTGGTGTTGGGAGGAGTGAAGTTGGAATCAAGAGGAACAGGAGTTCTTGGAGGTCGGAAAGTATTCTGTCCTAGAAAAATAACTCTTCTAGTCAATGGCCTCTGATAAATACTCTGATGATTTTTCTGAGCAAAGTCTTGCTGATAATTTTTTCTAAACTTTTTTCCATTCTTATGATTAACTTCTCATTGATGGCTAACTTTGTTAGATCCAGGTTCAAGCGTTCTCTTACCCTTGGGTTTGAGATATAGAGTTCCCATTTTTTTCGATTAGATTCTTCTCCATGAATATGACTATCAATCCTCCTGAGGAGTTCATTGAAAGTCTTGGGAACCATCGCAGCTAATTCAACACTGAGGCTTCCACGCTTAAACATCTCATGAAGGCTGTGATCACTATTGCTTCATCTGCGTGTCAAACCAGAATAGACATCATTGAAATGACCAATATACTGCTTCAGAGTTTCATTAGGCTTTTGCTTGATATTCATGAGATAAGCAGGCTCTTTCTGAATAACCTATTGACTGATGAAAAGTCTTGCAAACTTACAACCAAAGTCCATGAAGGAATCAATAGAATTGGGAGGCAACTCCTTGAACCATTTTTGAGTCGACTCTCTTAAGGTAGTAGCAAAAAGCTTACATGTGATAGTATCGGAGTATCCATACAACCTGGTTACCACAATTGTATGAGCTATATGGTCAACGGGATCAGTGGTCCCCTTGTAGGGATCTAGATCTAGCTATTTGAAGTTGAAAGGGATTCATTTCTCTTGTATAGTAGGAGCGAATGGATCTTTGTCAGTTATTGCAAACTCCCCAAGGTTGGTATTTTTTTCCCCATGATTTCATGAACTTTTTGCTTCATATTTGCCATGCACTATTCTTCACTTTGTGGGATAATTTTGGCTACGTTTTCTTTTAACTTTTTAGCAATGGTCTAAAATAAATATCGGATTAAGACTGTTCAGGTAAATATTTATTACGTAATTCAATTCTCAAAAAAAGTTATAATTAAGCCTTAATAACCTTAATCAGTTCCTACACACGCTCGCAAGGATACGAGGTATTTTTATAAATCGGGTTAGTAAGGATCATTCCCACAATGACTATTGGACAAGGACTAGGGTTCACGAATCTTTAAACTAGTTATACAAATTAATTGAAGGCTTTTGCTCCTACCTAATAAAGTAATTGAAGCCTTTAAACTAGTTAGACAAACTAATTGATGGCTTTTGTTCCTACCTCCTAATAACTAAGAAAATAAGATCAATCACCAAAATTAATTAAATCTAGAGAAAACAACAAAGAAAAACTAGAGAAATCAATAAAATTACCTGTAGACACCTATTTTTGTCCCTTAAGTTGTCCCCTATTTTCCTTTTAATTTGTCTCTCAATTTTCTTTTAATTTTTTCTTTTTAATGTCTTTTTAACCTGCTCTTTAATTTTCTTCTTAATTTACCCTTTAATTCCTTCTTAATTTATGTTATGATGTTTTAATTATTCTTATGCGTTTTATACTTTTGAAATACTAAGAATGAGTTCTAATATTATTGAAGAAAATTTTAATTAAATTATTATTAATTAACTAATTATTAATTAAATTAGAAATTAAGTTAATTAATTGATTTAAAATTTAAAAAAAAAAAAAAAAAAAAAGTTCAACTCACTGAACAGTACGCAGCGTCTTGCTCACGCCAACGACTCGGACAATTTGTTTTGGCCACGTTTTCTCTGCGTTTTTCACCATTTTTCACCAAAAATTTCCGATGGCCATACTCCCCACATGACAAGTAATGGTCTTTGACCATTTTTACAATCAATCCAATTCATTAAAAGCACAAAAAATCAGTCTAAAGGGGAAGAAAAAAATTTTCTACAGAGAAAATTCTTAAGCCTAAAAAATCTGCCAAAACAGCCAACTTTGAGCCAAAATTCCATACGATCAGACAGGAATTAGACTAAACTACAAAGTAGAAAAATTGTAGAGGGTTACTGGGGTTACAACTTATCTTTGTAAATCTTAAGCAAAATCGTCCATTTAGAGGGCCAAAAATGTGTTAGAAAAAGCTATTGGTCCAGAGGATCTGCAGAAAAATTTCAAAGTCTGGAAAATTTTCCAGATAACCAACTTTGAGCCAAGATTTCAAGTGACGAAGGAGGAACTGGAAACTCAAAGAATAAAACTTGTAGAGGGTTCCTGAAGGTACAACTTCTATTTTCAAACCCGAAGCAAAATCGTCCATTTCGAGGGTAAAAAACGTGGTATAAAAAGGCTGTTGGTCTAGAGGATCTGCAGAAAAAATTTCCAGACAACCAACTTTGAGCAAATATTACAAGCGATAGAAAGGAACTGGGTTAAACGCAAAGAATAAAAGTTGTAGAACGTTCCTCGAGGTACAACTTCTCTTTTCAAACCCTAGGCAAAATCGTTCATCTGGTGGGTCAAAAGCGTGTTGGAAAGAAGGCTGGTTAACCTAGCCCACAAAAATCTGCACAAAAAAAAAGAAAGGTTAGAAAAATTTTATTTCCATTTTTACTCCTCCAGATTTTAGTTTTTTTCATTTTAACCCGAGAATATTTTCTTAAATTACATTTAGGCCCTTCTGATTGCACCACATCTCTGATGACGTGGCATCACCAGTTTGTGCCACGTCACGGTTGACGTGGCATCCCCAGATTGCACCATGTTATCGATGACGTGGCACCACCAGATTACGCCACGTCATCGATGACGTGGCATTAAAAAAAATTTCAAAATTTCAGAAAAAATTTTATTTGCGTTTTGGCCCTCCAGATTCCAAATTTCTGCATTTTTAGCCCTCAAATATTTTTTTTAAATTACATTTAGGCCCTTAAGGAATTTTCTTTAATTTTACTATTTTTTTCTCTTCAAATTTCTTCCAAATTATATGTTTTATGTCAATAACCACCAAGTTTTACTTTGATTTCTGTTTGGCATGTTAATACGTTTTAATTAGCATGACTTTGATTGTGAAATTACTGTTTTGCCCTTATGAGTATTAAATTGTACATAGACTTTGATCTTTGCACATATTTTTTGATTAATTGCTTTTGTGATGATTGGTGCTTTATTTTAATGTTTGTTGGTCTCAATATAATATTTATGCCTTATCTTACTTGTTAAATTATGTGAATTTACTCTTTTGCCCTCAAATTTTGGATTAGTTGCACAACTAGACGTTAAATATTTGAATCAAATTCAATTTAGCTCAAGACTTAATAATTGTATCAATAATATAAAATGGGGCTAGAAATAAACTCCGGCGTGCATGATAAATGACTATTTTGCCCCTTGGGAGTTAAAGGGCACTACAAGCTCAATGTGTGCGACTTTTAATTGGACCCGGGCTAAATCTATCTATCAATGTTAATATTTACCATTTATTTTCGTTTCCTCATTAACATGTACATATTTTATTACTTTTAAACTATCTCAAAGCACACGTATGCTACAAAGCCGGCAAAAGATTGTAATGAATACTAAAATTGAAAAGGGAAACGCGATAAAATCACGCAACCGGTCCAACGCCGGGTAAAGTGGGTGCCGAGGGAAATTCAAATCCATCCCAAACCTTCCCATTTTACAACAGGATTCCCGAACTCATTTTCTTGAGTTGCGTGGACCAGGAGTCAATCTAAACTAGGGTTTATTTTCTTTTTAAACATTGATGCCTATTTGTGTAAAACACCAGCACACCGGGTGGGAGATTCTGTCGCCCCTAGTTTAGATTGTTTTTATACAATTCATAGTCGCATTAAAGGCCCCGTTATGTAATAGTAAATAGGTGATTCATTTAAATTTGTAATAGTAAGTAGGTAATTTATGTTTGTAAATTGTAAGTAGGATTTTTGCATTCAATCACCTATTTCACGAGCACCACACGTGGCGACGGTGCCGGTCCCACCGGTGCCGGCCAGACCGCGGGTCGGTAAGCGCGCGGTAATCTAATTTGATCTAAGCTGGGGACTTTGAGAATCCGGGCGCACGATTTTAACGCGTTTCTCTCAATTTTACCCCGTTCATTATAAACCGGCTAATTTTTACCCATTTTGTGTGCTATGTTACCGGCTCTATACCTCGTTTTGTGTGCCCTATGCTATATGTTACTTTATTTGTTCTTTTCAATTAATTTGCACTTGTTTTAACGTATTTCACCATTTTTGCTGTCTTGTATGCCGATTTACGGATTTTAGGTCTTGTTTTATGTGCCACATGCTATATGTTACTTTCTTTGTTCTTTTCAAATTATTTTACACTGGTTTTACTGTATTTCACTATGTTTACTGTCTTGAGTGCCAATTTGCTCGATTTAGGTCTCGTTTTACGTGCCATATCCTGTCTACTTATGGTGTGATTTGTTCTTGCTTTATTGTACATGTTTTAATATATCTTGCTATTAGGTACCTATTTGTGGTTGCGTTGTGGGGGAAATAATGGGGTATTGGGGTGCATCAAACCTTTAGAGCTCAAACGCGCTAAAATGTGTGAATCTTACCGCCTCCAAGTGAACACAGCATAACACATGTCTCATTTATTGCATGTCCTATTTTTGTGGGAGTCGTTCCCACATTCCCTGTAGGAATTAAGATGATCTACCCAGATATGCGGTCGTGACACAATGTGCACGTAACGGTATCTGTGGCGATCACCCAACCACCGACGATAAGGCCCATTAGAATTGATGGATTTTATTTTTGGGCCCAAAGTCTGAAGGTTCGGGAACCAAGCCTATCTAGATTGCATTAGTAAGCCTAGCCTCATGGTCATATAGCTTAAACCATAGGGCAGAACCGTGTGGACCTTGTTTAGGACACTAGACACGAGGCGGTAAGACCTACCCATTTATCTGGCTTGTAATAGTAAATAGCCTTACAATTTTTGCTATGTAATAGCAATTAGTTTTTCTGATTCGTATTGGCCCTGTAATTTGTATCTATTTCCCGCAAGAAAGAGTAAATTTTAATTTTTTAGCCTGCATTGCATAAGCCTTAGGTAGGGTCAAAGGCATATGGTTGTCAAGCCCTAATAGGAAACCCATCCTTACAACATGTTTCCAAAGTTTTATTATCCATTGTGTGCATGTAGGTTAACCCCACCGATGTAGGGCCACCGTAGGCTACTTATTGCATATCATTAGCCGTAGAAGGGATACCCTATCGGATACCCGTACATAGAATTGCATACCTATCCCTAGGTACATAACCTACAATGGGATTTGCAAGATTGCGTGTTCATTTTATAAAGGCTCTAAAGGGGTACCAATCTCTTATACAGGCTAACATGTATTTCATGCAGATGAGTTCCACTCGAATAATTGGAAAGGCGACCAAAGTGCCCTATTTGCTACAGGAGTGGGAACGAAACATGCAGTTGTCAGAACTGAATGCGATAGCTGGTTATTTGGGTCACCTAGTATGTCTGCGGGATATTGAGCCAGATCGAACCATAATAGATGCTTTGGTACAAGTGTGGGACAGATGAGGCAACTGTGTTCACATTCGGGAAGTTTGAAATGGTGCCCACACTAGAGGAAATTGCAGGATTTCTCAGACTGGACTTCAAGGATCGGGCTGTTATACTACCGTCCCTAGGTACTACAAGGGACTTCTCTTTGTTCACCGGCATATCCGAGGCCACAATACCAGGAGGACCCGAGGCTAGTTCAGTTACATTGATGTTTTTACACGAGCACTTTGGCACAAAACAAGGATTTCACAGAAACAAGACTCATATTTTGTATCCCACTGAGGAGTCCTGGGCCCAGAAGCGAGTCCAGGTTTTTGCTCTAGCACTGACCAGTGCATATATTTTTCCGAGGCCGGATGGGAGGATAGCATTTAGGACGGTACGGATGTTAGCCGATTTGATACATGACGTCGGTGGTCGAGACCTTACCATAATCCCTACTATTCTAGCCGACATATTGGTGGCTTGTACAAACTGTCAGAATGGAGTCAAAATTTTCAAGGGTTACAGCCTGTTATTGGCAAGCCTGGTTCATGGACCCATCTAGAACCCACTAATCAAATTTGATCCTTCAATCAAAGTCTAGAGCGAATTGGGTAGGCCTTCACAATCAGTAATGAATTGCACGGTTGATTGCCCTGTGGACAAGGAGAAGTACATCCGCTGGTTATCTTCATTGAAGGAGTCAGACATGCAGTGGGTTCTAGAGTGGGTACCCTGTCATGCACCGAGCTGCGATCGCTAGCCTTCCTTTCATACCCTTGATAGGAAATGAAGGCATTGTTCCCTACATGCCTTTCCGGTCTTACGTCGGTTTGGGAGGTTCAAACAGTACCTCCAAAATCACCTGTCTCTTCAAAACACATCGACGATGTGTATAAAACACAGCCAAATGCATCTAGAAAAGAATAATCAGCGGCATCCCATCTGTCCTCATAATATCCTACGTGCATGTCAGGAGTCGTTATACGATCCACAGCAGCGTGGAATTTTAGCGACCACACCTCAGTATGATGCATGGATGGAACATTTGCTTAGCCGGCAACCGCAAGCTGTAATAGACCCTTCAGAAGAAGTTGCTCGATTGACCGCACTATTGGAGGCTAAGGACAAGGAAATAGTAGAAAAGGAGATAGCTCTAGATAATCACAAGCAAGCTTACAAAAGACTTCAAGAACAGCAATCTTGTATTCGAGAGCAGGAATACAACCGAAAGAGGGCATGCACTGAGATGGCCGATGATCTGGGACGCCTAATGCATAATGGGGCTGCTGAATCAGCACGTAGCAAGCTTCTGCGGTACGAGGAGCAAATAATGAAGATACGAGACCATCTAAAGGAGCTCGCCGAATAAGTTCAAACGGGCTTCGTCCCCTTTAGAGTTTTTTTACTTTCAGGGTTCCTGGGGAAGAAACCGCGTTTTATTCTGTAAATTTATGATTATGTTTGTTTATATATATCTAAATTTTCTTTTTTATTATATTTTAATATGAAGGTACTAAGTGTCAAAATAGCTGCCCAACGCAGCCCTATTTATACACGCTCGCGATGCACGTAAACTCTGATTTGAAGACAGTATGAGCACCGTATCGACAAAAGATGTGGAAGGGACCAGTGGGGATCAAAACCCGGAGATAGCAGAGTTGCGCAAACAGATGGAATCTATGATGGCTGCTATGGCCAGTATGAACCAAGAAATGCAATGGTATAGGCAAACTTATGGGCCTCACCCCGCAATCGGGAGATCTGCCTCCTTATATGCGGCATCCCGGCATGGGGATGCCGCTACCCCCACCACCACAGATCAAGTCTACTGAGAACTTCAGTGCCACCACTGACAGATCCAACTCCACCACCACCACCTCCTCTTGAGTTGGAGTATACCTCGGGAGAAGAAACTGAATTAATACCACCACCATCCCCTGTACCGACTGTCAATGATGCCCTATTGAAAAAGATGGAGGTGTTCGATAGTTTGATGAAGCAGCAACAGGGGACAGATAAATTTGGAGCTATCGACTACCAAGATCTATGTCTATTTCCCGAGGTGCAATTGCCTCCAAAATTCGTTAAAATCCCAGAATTTCCAAAGTACAATGGCACTGGGGATTCTGTAGCTCACCTTAAAATGTTCTACAATTTGCTGGGGAATCCGACCAGCGACCCTCGGATAGCAATGAGGGTATTTGCCAGAAGCCTGGAGGGAGATGCGTTATCATGGTATTTAATGCTTGATCCCAAAAAACTGCAAGATTGGACGGACTTGGCAAATGCTTTTGTGAAACAGTACGAGTTTAACCGCGACCTAGAACCAGACCGTTTTGCTCTGATGAACTTAAAGAAGAAACCCTCAGAGGAGTACCGTGAGTCACGTGAAAAGATGGAGGGCGAAGGTAGCCAGAGTGAGCCCTATGCTTTGACTGAGACTCAGTGGTCAAACTTTCTATTGATCACATCTACCTCCTTACTATGAAAAGTTGACCGGGTCTATTGGCAAATCCTTTTCAGAAATCGTCCAGCAAGCAGAGGCTGTTGAAAGGGGTTTAAAAAGTGGGAAAATTATTGACATGACGGCCATCAAACTTCAGATAGAATCCATGCAGGGGAGCACGTCTGTGGCTAAGAAACCCCTGAGCAAGAAGGCTGACAAGAAGAAAAAGAGGAAGTGACTTTTATTTTCAACCAACCCAACCGCCAACCACCACGCAATTTCCATCAATACCAAAGACCTAACCCACAACCCTTTTATGCACCACCTCCACTACCACCTCAATACTATCCTCAACCCGTATACCAAACACAAGTACAAGTGCCCGTGCCTAATCCACAGCTCCCATATTATAATCCAAGACCACAACCCCAAACCTCAAAGACCCAGTTGGTCAGCCAAATAACTCCCTCCACCAAACCCCAACCAAGCCAGACCACATGGCAGACCAACCCGCAATTTCACCAACTTGGGACGACCTATCGAGCAACTATATGAGCAGTTGAGATCCTATTGGAGAAGAATCCTATAGCTCCTCCTCAGTATCCGAGGGGAGTTCCGGATAGGTTTGACGCCAATGCCCGCTGTGCCTATCATTCTGGAGCCCCAGTCATGGCATTCCACGGCTAATTGTTGGACATTGAAGAACAAGGTGCAAGACATGATCGATGCACGAGAGATTGTCATTATATGATGCCGGAACAAAGTTCTACAAAAGCCATTGATCTGCCACGGCATGAGCCTCATGTTGGGATGGTTTGTATAGAAGAGAAGATCGAAGAGGAAGAAATTAGCAATCAAAGAAGTGACAATGACTCTTCAAACACGTTTTATTTGATTCGGAGCCATCTGAGCCTGTTTATCAGTAATGTTAATCATGTTTGAGTAGAAACTCGGGATCCCATTGTGATTGAACTGCCAACAAAATTGCCAATTGAGAGCACACATGCAATCCGTGGAATTACCAACCCTCAGCTGTGATAGTCGGTGGAAAGCCAGTTTCTGAGGAGGAAGTGTCCGCTGTCACGAGGTCAAGAGCCGAATCACAAATGATAACAGTTTTGAGGTCGGACAATCCAGTAAAGGTAAAGAGCCAGGTGCAGGCATAAGGTATGAGACAATGCCAGGCATATCTATCATAAGACTTATTGGCAACATCCGAGCTACTGAGGAACCAGTATTGAAGATTTTGAGTGCCGCCCATGTGTCTCGTGACATTCCCACTGACAAACTTGTTGGGTTAGTGGGCAATGTGCTGGCATCAAACCAAATTTGTTTTTCTGATGATGACTTAACTTCTGAAGGGAGCGACCACAACAAGGCTCTATTCATCTCGGTTAGATGTGAGGGGCGGCATTTGCCTAGGGTCATGGTTGATAATGGGTCTGCTTTAAATATTTGTCCTTTGAAGACATTGGATAAGTTGGGAATCTCTCATGACTTGGTCAAGAATTCATCCATGGTGATCCGAGATTTTGACGGGGCTCGAAGACAAGCCACCGGAGAGATAAACCTTGTTTTGGAAGTCGGTCCATCTGCTCATCAGATCACTTGCCAGGGACCCTCCTTCTTCCAATTGTTGGGGTATATAATTTGCTGTTGGGACGTCCCTGGATCCATTCTGCTGGGGCTATTCCGTCATCTTTGCATCAAAGGGTTAAATTCATTTACGAGCTTAAGCTGATTACTGTGTTTGCCGAAGTCGACCACGCCATGATGGTCAAGGAGGAAGTTGGAGGATCAGCGACACTCCGGTGCCTTTCCTAGCTTATGATGTGGTCTCTGTCGAGGGCTGAGAGATCATCAATGAAAGTTATGCAGGATAAGGAGAGTGTAATGATTGCATGGATGAATTCTTGACCAAGTCATGAGAGATTCCCAACTTATCCAATGTCTTCAAAGGACAAATATTTAAAGCATACAGCATTCTATTGATCTACCAACGCAGATGAATACATTTGGGCTCGGTTTTCACCCGAATGCCAGGCAGTTAAGAGAGATTAAGGAGCTGAAGAGAGCTGAACAGGAAGGTTGAGCATTGCCTATTGTCATTGTTGGCCCCAAAAGCAACCTAAGAGGGGGGGTGAATTAGGTTATCTCTAAAGACTTCAAACCTTTTTTCTGTGCTTAATAGAAATTCAAACTTTGTGCACCAAATTAATGTCTTAAGCACAAATGAATACAATAGATATTCTACAGTTTAAGCTTAAAGAACAAATGAGAATATTGAGATTAAAAGAATCAAACCAAACTCCCTAGCTTCTCAAGCTTGGAGCTTGCAATTACAAAGAGCTTCTCACAAGGTAACTACCAAGTTCACAACTTGAAGTTCACAAAGTCTCTTCAAAGTAGGTGAGACAATAGAGTGTCTTGTACAGTAAATGAGGATCACTCTTGCTCACACTAATTTCCTTTAGTTGAGCCAAGAGTTTTACACTCACAACCTCCCTTTGTTACAATTGTTATCTCTCCACTCTTACACTTGAAGAACTTTTACACTTCTAAGCTCTTTTCACACTACCTACACTATTTCAACACTTGTACCCACTATTTCTCTCAAATAGCTCAAGAATTGTTTGTAATCAATGTAGAAGTCTCTTTTTAATTAATTCAGACCTAGGGGTATTTATAGTTGAGCATTGCGTCCGATCGAAGCAAAGTCTGGAATATGAACTTCGTCGAGCTTGCTTCAAATTCTTTGTGGACGATCTCTTGTGGTTATTTTTGTTCGACGATCATTTGCGTCCGAACCTACTGCACACTTGTTATCAAACTATTAGTATGATTTGTTTCATCATCAAAACATGATTAACATAACTGGGGTTCAACAGTCATTCCGCCTCTTAAGATTACTTTCCCACTTTCTGCCGCCATTATGGCTCCTGATGCAGATGAGGCTGAAAATGAGGACCTTATCCAAGGGATAGTCGAATTATTTGCGGGGGTAATTATTCAAGACCAGACGGAGGAGGATGACACTGAGCTGCCATGGATCTGTGAGAGTAATCTTAAGAGGCACAATGCCCTGTATGAAGAGCTAGTCAAGAAATAGGTGCATGCACAGCATTGTATTCATGATTCATCTCGTTCATTTGTTTTGAAGATGAATCTTGAAAATAATTCAATTAGTAAGGCAAGTACAATCATGATATTGCCTTCATGATTCATCTTATTCATCTGTTTTGGAGATGAATTCTGAAGACAATTGATTTTTTATAGGATGGCCGATGAATGTTAAGTTTATGTTCTCTAGGATCACTTGTACAAATCTTTGATTAATGAGAACTTTTTCTTCAAGATGTTTTAGCTCATTTTATTTTCTTTCATTTCATACTTTATTTTCTCCCAGATGACCCAAAATCAATGCTTTTGATCCTTCGGATACTACCATTTATGAGGACGATGAGTGCAATTTCGATATCACACCTGACCCTATTTCTACACAATCTGAGAGTGATGAGGACGAGTGTGATATTGAAAATGAATTCGGGCGACATGAGGAAAAACCAAAGCCTAACTTGGAAGAAACAAAAACGGTAAACATTCATTGGAACAGACACGAACGTAAGAGAGGTTAAAATCAGCATATATTTGACTAGAGGAAAGAGATGATAGAATTTTTTATTTTGTTCCAAGACGTCTTTGCCTGGTCTTATGATGATATGCCTGGCATTTCAATAGATGTAGTAGTTCAAAAACTTCCCACCAATCCTAAATGCCTGCCTGTAAAGCAAAAGCCAAGGAAGTTTAAGCCGGAAATGAGTTTAAAGATCAAAGAACAAATCATCAAGCAGTTTAATGCCACAATCATCATTGTATCCCGGTATCCTATTTGGCTTTCCAATATGGTGCCAGTACCGAAGAAGACTGGGGAGGTCAGAGTTTGTGTCGATTATCGAGATTTAAATAAGGCCAGTCCCAAGGATGATTTTCCGCTGCCAAACATTCACATCATTCTAGACAGTGCTGCCTGCCATGAGATGGAGACTTTTGTCGATTGTTTTGCTGGGTATCACCAAATCCTAGTGGACGAGGAAGACAGGGAAAATACACCATTTATTACTCCTTGGGGGACATTCTACTATAGAGTTATGCCATTTGGACTTAAGAATGCTGGTGCAACATATCAACGCACTATGACCACCTTGTTTCATGACATGATACACGAAGAGATGGAGGTCTATGTCGATGATATCATCATCAAATCCAAGAAGGCCGAGGATCACTTGACCAATCTTAAGAAGGTATTTGAGAGGGTGAGGAAATACAATCTGAAGTTGAACCCGGCAAAGTGCGCCTTTGGAGCTCCTTCTGGAAAGTTATTAGGTTTCATTGTCAGTAAGCGGGGGATTGAGATAGACCCAACAAAGATCGAAGCTATCCGTGATATGCCTGTGCCAAAGACTCAGAAGAACGTAAAAAGCTTCTTGGGTAAAATCAATTTCATCGGTCGCTTCATTGATCAGCTCATGCTATTTGTGAACAATTTGTTCAAACTGTTGAGACAAAATGCACCAATGTACTGGAATGATGATTGTCAGCAGGCTTTTGACAAAATCAAAGATTCATCTTTTGAACCCTCACGTGTTGGTTCCCCCAAAGCCAGGGAGGCCATTAATCATGTATCTGTCAATTTTGGACGGATCCATGGGTTGTGTCTTGGGGCAGCATGACAATTCGAAACAGGATTGTCCTTTGATTGGGATTATCTTAACAAAAACTTGATATCGAATTCTGCTAACAACATCTGCCATCTAGCCAAGCGTCCAGTAGGCATTGGATCTCAACGCCGTCCGAACGGTCCAACGGTACTAGTTCATAGCCTGCGTATCTCATTTCCAGGTATGATCCCCTTCGCTATCTGTTAGAAAAGCCTATGCCTACTGGACGCTTGGCTAGATGGCAGATGTTGTTAGCAGAATTCGATATCATCTTTACTATACAAAAGGCTATCAAAGGACAAGCGATAGCGGATCATCTTACTGAGAACCCAAGAGAGAATGATTATCAACCCTTGCACACATACTTCCCGGACAAAGACATCTTATTCATTGGCACTGTCGAAGACATGAAAGATGAATGCCCACTGATTGGAGGCTATTCTTGCATGGTGCATCCAACACTTTCACATCAAGCATAGGAGCGCTTTGATATCTCCAGGGGCGAGACACTTCCCAAAGAATACCAAGTTTCCATGTACGAACAAATGGCAGTCTCTTATACTTGCATCTAGATGTGTAAAGTGGCATTGCTATGGGTAACTGATCCGTTAGCTGTGTTTAGTGATTCAGATTTTCTTATCCATCTCACTGGGGCACTGGGTAACCAGAGATTCTAAAATCATGCCATATCACTACAGTATTCTCAAACTAGGTCGACACTTTGATGCTTTAGAATTCACTCACATACCCCGATCCAGGAATGTATTCGCCGATGCTCTGGCTACCTTATCTTCGATGATCAGTTATCCGGACGGCACAGTGATAGAACCCATTACCATTCAGGTGCTGGAAAAGCCAGGGTACTGTTGCAGTCTTGAGGCAGAATCTGATGGACTGCCTTGGTTTCATGACATCAAGGAGTTTTTGGACAAAGGCAACTACCCTATGCCAAGGGCTAGTACTTCAGATAAGAAGTTCCTACGCCGAATGTCGATCAAGTTCTTTTTAAATGGCAATATACTTTATCGAAGGACGACAGATCTGGGTCTTCTGAGGTGCGTTGATAAGAAAGAGGCCGCTTACATTGTGGAGGATGTTCATGGAGGAGTCTTCTTTTCATATGAACGGACACTTATTAGCTAAGAAGATAATGAGAGCAGGCTATTTCTGGCTTACTATGGAACATGGTTGTATCGATGTGTATAAGAGACAGGTGTATTAAGTGCTGCCCTTATCCATCCCCGTACATGCTTTGGCAACATAATATTACTACTCCGTGGCCTTGTTCAATTTGGAGAATGGACGTCATTGGATTGATCGAGCCGCCAGCTTCTAATGGTCATCGCTTCATTCTAGTAGCGATTGAATATTTACTAAGTGGGTCAAGGCTGAATCCTACAAGCACGTCACAAAGAAAGTAGTGGCAAAGTTCATCCGAAAGAACATCATTTGCCGCTTTGGGATCATCCGATACATTGGTTACCGACTAATGCCAAGAATGCTGAAGAATGACATGGTAGATGGTCTTTGTTGGCAATTCAGATTAAGCATCGAATTCCACCATCTACAAAGCCAAAAATGAATGGGGCAATCAAGCGACCAACAAGAATTTTAAGAGAATTATTCGAAAGATGGTTGACAGTCAGCGTGATTGGCATGAAAAACTGTCATATGCACTGTTGGGTTATAGGACGGCTATCAGGACATCTACTGGGGCAACGCCTTACTCCCTCATGTACGGAATGGAAGCTGTTTTGCCAGCGAAAGTAGAGATCCCTTCTCTACGCATTCTTATGGAGGCTGAGTTAGAAGATGCAGAATGGGTAAGGCTCAGACATGAATAGCTTGCACTCATTGATGAAAGACGGCTAACAGCTGTGTGTCATGGCCAATGTTATCAACGGAGGATGGCCCGAGCTTACAATAGGAAAGTCAAGCCCAGACATTTTCAAGCTGGCGATCTAGTCTTAAAACGCATATTGCCAATACAGGCAAATAAAGAGAAGAGATATGCTCCTAATCGGCGTGGTCCATTCATTGTACACAAAGTATTATCGGAGGAGCTCTTATCCTTATGGAGATGGATGGACAGGTTTTCCCTCAACTGATAAATGCGGATATGGTCAAAAAATTTTCAAGTGACCCATCATCTGTAAACCTTTAAGTCATTGCAGAACGTAGGATAGAATTCCACCTGTTATTTTCTTTCCCTTTTCACCCACATCCAGACTAAATCTTTTATATCTCTTCTCTTTATTTGCCTATCTTTCATTTCAATTGTGCTTTGTCCCTATCCTTTGCCGTAAAAACAAATTGGAACTGAGCTCATTTGCAATGTTGGGGCAAATTTTTGTTTTGGGTGGCAAACAAACAAAAAAACAAAAAAAACAAAAAAACAAAAAAAAACAAAAAAACAAAAAAAATTTCAAAAAAAAAAACAAAAGTTTGAGAGGCTGACCAAAACAAATGATTGCACATGATGCCCAACAAAACTCAGTTTGTTATAATAAAACTGGGGTAATTTTTTTCAAATCTATTTCCCCGATTCAGTCAATTGCCTTCAAGTAAGACTTTCAGCCCAAAACTAAGGCAATTCTTTTAGATAAGGGACATAACCAGTTTTCCTCAGATCATCAACCCGTTCTTCCATCCCTTGTAGCTATGTTCTTTCCAACCAAAGTGCCCATCTTAAACTGGGGCAAATTTTTGTTTAAAATTTTTATCTTTACCAATCACAAACTAATAACCCATTTTGACCCTAACTATCCTAACTTCTGCATAGGCTTAAAGGGAGCAGTTTGTACGGTCTCAGCATTTGATGTTAACATGTCTATCCCAATTACAGGGAAGACAACCTTACTGATGCCGAAAAACTTTAAAAACTAAATTTCGCATGCATTGGGAAAGGCGATTACTTAGCCAAACGTCTTCCGTTTACTCCCACACCTTGCCGTTTACTTGGACCTCCTAGGTGAAAACCCGGAAAGGGCACCATTTTTGTTTGTTTTAAAAAAAAAAAAAAAAAAAAAAACCAAAAGCAAAAGAGAGGCTAGGTTGAAAACCCTACGGGGCGGCCTAGGCAAAAGGAGAGTGTGCGAAAAAATGCAAAAATAAAAATAAAAATAAAAGGGAGGGGAACCTTAGTGAAAACCTGAAAAGGCGCTAACGAAGGGGCAAATCGAGCAAACGGTCAAAGTCTGTTTGATGACTTCTCTGGGTCCACGTCTGGGAAAGTGTTCAATCGAAATTTGTTGACTGAAGTTAGGCTTATTGGTTGCCTCTATGTCGTTCTCTCAACACAGTCATTGGCCTTTAAGAGGCACGTATCCAATGGATCCAAAGCATTGCCTGATCGGGTCCAAATAACTTAGAATGAAAGGCAAAGCGGTGTTAATACGGTGATGGCACGATTTTTACTAAGATTGCTCCCATGTGCCTGTAATATTTATTCATGTACTTCTATCTAACTCACATATTGCCATTTTGTTTGTTTGTAGTTGTTTTTCAGTTTGTTGTTGATGTTTTAGTTGTCAAATATGTGAAAATCATCTGTTTAATTGAACTACGTTAGACCTGATTCCTGTGGTGGGATACGTAGGCAGCTCTTAGCGAGCTCACCCACCTTGCTTATAGTAATGTTTGCTTAGATTGACATTTTGTATGTTTTGGCACTGACCAATTCGAGTTTTCTTTGCTTGATATCGCATTGTTTTGAGTACCTGCAGTTACATGAAAAAATCCACGACACTGGGGCAAATTTTTATCGATTGGATATCCTTCATAAACAATAAGGGATACACTAATCCTGAGAGCTGTCTTGATACCCAACAGTCTTTCTTCGCATTTTGAAAGGGGTGATTCACGCCAACCCCTAATGAAGCAATCAACCTCACAGGTAATCGCCACTTGGGAGAGGGTGCACTGAATTCCCAGTCAAACCTCTCAGTTTAAATGATACTGTCATTTACCATTTAGGGCTTCATGTTCTAGTTTACAATCCAGTCATGTTAGGGTTATCTGTCTGGAATGTGCTTGATTACTAGTTGCCTTTTACACTTCATTTTATGGGTAAGCCCAATGGCATGGCTCCTTGTGCATGTCATTCTTATTGCATCTTCACCCGATAAACGAATTTCGGGTTCTCATTTCATTTTTATAACCTGATTAACGAATTTCAGGTTTGCATTTTCATCCCCGATAAACGAATTTCGGGTTCTCATTTTCCATTTTCATTAACCTGATAAACGAATTTCAGGTTTACATTTTTCACCCGATAAACGAATTTCGGGTTCTTATTTCCATTTTTATAACCTGATAAACGAATTTCAGGTATGCATTTTCATCCCGATAAACGTTTATCGGGTGCTCGTGCTATATAGATTATCATGATGCAAAAATCAGGTAAATTTACACGATCAACGAATTTCGGGTTCTTATTTCCATTTTTATTGGCCATGACACACAGCTGTTAGCCGTCTTTCATCCCCGATGAACAAAAGCTGGGTTCTCAGCCATTTTCATTCTGCCTGATAAACCCTCTGAATTTCATGTTTGCATTTTCACCAGATAAACGAATTTCGGGTTCTCATTTCCATTTTCATTAACCTGATGAACGAATGTCAGGTTCGCATTTTCATCCCCGATAAACGAATTTCAGGTTCTCATAAACAAAATTTAGGTTTACATTTGCACTCCCGATAAACGAAAAATCGGGTTCTGATTTTCATTTTCATCAACCTGATAAACGAATTTCAGGTTTGCATTTTCATCCCCGATAAATGAATTTCGGGTTCTGTTTCCATACACACTAATGTGATAAACGACAGGTCTGGACCAACAGCCTTTTTCTAACACATTTTTGGCCCTCTAAATGGACGATTTCATTTTCTCCCCGATAAACGAATTTCAGGTTTGTATTTTCATCCCCGATAAACGAATTTCGGGTTCTCATTTTCCATTTTCATCAACCTGATAAACGAATTTCAGTTTGCATTTTCATCCCGATAAACGAATTTGGGTTCTCATTTTCCATTTTCATTAACGATGTCTCTTATTTCACATCTAGATGTGTATAAGAGACAGGAGCTTCGGGTTCTGAATTTGATTCAAATTCATTTAACGTCAGGTGTAAACGAATCCAAAACATTTTCTGCTGATCTCGTTTAAACTTTTATTTTTTCATTTAAAAGACAACCTGATTGTCAGGTTAGTAAGGGTCTACAATGGGTTAGACTTTGTATAAGAGTAAAGATTGGGGGGCTATCAAATGAAATTTTTGCCCAAAGTCGGGCTCATTTTCCATTTTCATTAACCTGATAAACGAATTTCAGGTTTGCATTTTCATCCCGATAAACGAATTTCGGGTTTTCATTTTCATCAACCTGATAAACGAATTTCAGTTTTGCATTTGCACTCCCGATAAACGAATTTCGGGTTCTCATTTCATTTTTATGACCTGATAAACGAATTTCAGGTTTGCATTTTCATCCCCGATAAACGAATTTGGGTTTCCATGCTATTAACTCGATAAACGAATTTCAAGTTTGCATTTCTCCATTGGCCGATAAACGAATTTGGCTTTCATTTCAAGTTTGCATTACGACAAACTCACCATTCGGTTTTCATTTTAACTTACATGTCTTTACCCGATAACATAAAGTCGGGTTTTCATTTGTGTTTACATACGCCATGATGATACAAAGTCGGGCTTTTAATTCACATTGCTTGTAGAGTTTCATTACATGGCGTTTACATGTTATGTCAAGTTAGTTTTCTTTGTCATTCACTACGTTTCATTCTATGTGTATAAGAGACAGATCAAAGACCATGATACCGTAAATTCCTTTTAATTTGTCTCTCAATTTTCTTTTAATTTTTCTTTTTAATGTCTTTTTAACTCTTTGATTTTCTTTTAATTTACCCTTTAATTCCTTCTTAATTTATGTTATGATGTTTAATTATTCTTATGCGTTTTATACTTTTGAAATACTAAGAATGAGTTCTAATATTATTGAAAAAAATTTAATGTGGAGTAAATTATTATTAATTAAATTAGAAATTAAGTTAATTAATTGGTTTAAAATTTTAAAAAAAAAAATTCAGCGCTCGACAGAGCTGTTTTGGCCACGTTTTCTCTGCGTTTTTCACCAAAAATTTCAGATGGCCATACTCCCCTTTTCAAACCCGAAGCAAAATCGTCCATTTGGAGGGTCAAAAACGTGGTATAAAAAGACTGTTGGTCCAGAGGATCTGCAGAAAAAAATTCCAAGTCTTGAAAATTTTCCAGACAACCAAATTTGAGCCAAGATTACAAGTGATAGAAAAGGAACTGGGTTAAACTCAAAGAATAAAAGTTGTAGAACATTGCTGGAGGTACAACTTCTCTTTTCAAACCCGAGGCAAAATCGTTCATGTGGTGGGTCAAAAGCGTGGTGGAAGATGGCTGGTAGCCCACAAAAATCTGCACAAAAATAAAGAAAGGTTAGAAAATTTTTATTTCCATTATTACTCCTCCAAATTTCAATTTTTTCATTTTAGCCCGAGAATATTTTCATAAATTACATTTAGGCCCTTCTGATAGGGCCCACTTGATGCCACGTCATTGATGACGTGGCATTGCGCCACGTCATCGATGACGTGGCATTAAATTCTAAAATTTCAGAAAAATTTTATTTGCGTTTTGCCCTCTAGATTCCAGTGCATTTTTAGCCCTCAAATAATTTTTTAAATTACATTTAGGCCCTTAAGGAATTTTCTTTAATATTCTTTTTTCTCTTCAAATTTCTTCCAAATTACACATGTTTTATGTCAATAACCACCAAGATGTTACTTTGATTTCTGTTTGGCATGTTCTCTTATACACATCTTTTATCCCAGATGTGTATAAGAGACAGCATTGAGCTTGTAGTGCCCTTTAACTCTTTGCACATATTTTTGATTAATTGCTTTTGTGATGATTGGTGCTTTATTTTAATGTTTGTTGGTCTCAATATAATATTTATGCCTTATCTTACTTGTTAAATTATGTGAATTTACTCTTTTGCCCTCAAATTTTGGATTAGTTGCACAACTAGACGTTAAATATTTGAATCAAATTCAATTTAGCTCAGGACTTAATAATTGTATCAATAATATAAAATTGGGCTAGAAATAAACTCCGGCGTGCATGATAAATGACTATTTTTTGCCCCTTGGGAGTTAAAGGGCACTACAAGCTCAATGTGTGCGACTTTTAATTGGACCCGGGCTAAATCTACCTGTCAATGTTAATATTTACCATTTATTTTCGTTTCCTCATTAACATGTACATATTTTATTACTTTTAAACTATCTCAAAGCACACGTATGCTACAAAGCCGGCAATAATGAATACTAAAATTGAAAAGGGAAACGCGATAAAATCACGCAACCGGTCCAACGGATTCAAAAAGTGGGTGCCGAGGGAAATTCAAATCCATCCCAAACCTTCCCATTTTACAACAGGATTCCCGAACTCATTTTCTTGAGTTGCGTGGACCAGGAGTCAATCTAAACTAGGGTTTATTTTCTTTTTAAATTTTGATGTATTTTTTGTGTCCCGGCACCAACACACCGGGTGGCGACTCCATCTTGTTTTAAACCCTAGTTTAGATTGTTTTTATACAATTCATAGTCGCATTAAAGGCAAATTATTATGTAATAGTAAATTGGTGATTCATTTAAATTTGTAATAGTAAGTAGGTAATTTATGTTTGTAGATTGTAAGTAGGTTTTGTAATTCAATCACCTAGGTGAATTCGAGCACCACAGGACCCACGCCGGAGTTTATTTCCTGTCTCTTATACCATGAGTACCGAAGCGCGCGGTGTGGGGCGCGACATTACCGAAAGCGAATTTAAATTAACGAATTAGAAAAGTAAACACATGAAAATTAAATTTAAACTACATAATTGAAATAAAAACTAAGATTGAATTGAATTTAAATGAAGAAATTGAACTCAATAGCGTAGCTGAAACAAGAATCGATGTGCTTGAAGTCTTGAACAAGAAGAATAAAAACTCTAGCTATAATTTTCCAAATCTAATGTCTAATTTAACTAATGACTACTATGGATATTCAACTCCCATCGTAACGGGGTATTTATAAGGGATACCTCGGGGTATAGACCTTTAAGATTATAAAAGTACGCCAAAACACGAAAATGAGTCTAACCAGGTGGAGAAAATGACTTCCAAAACAAGTAATTTACGTCACCAGCTGCTCATCGTGCACACATGAGCAGCCTTTTCTTGCACACGTGAGCAATTTCAAGTAGCTAAATTTCTTTTTTCCGAGGCTCGCGTGCAAACTTTTCCTCACAGACGTACACGCTCTAAACTCTGCTTTAACTTCAACCTCGATTTTGACCTTGTTGCTAGTCGAATTTGTAACAATGTAAAACATGAAAGTTGTAGTTCTTTCTCTTACTTTCCAAAACATCTTGAATCACCTCAATCGGAGCTCGGACATGAAAATTATGCTCAAAATACTGGACAATATCCCAATTCGCTCCCTGCCGATGCATGTTTTGCATTCTTTTGATTTTTCTCCAACTTTTTGATCATTTTGGCTCCTTTTCCATTAAACACCTGAAAAAACTAAAAATAAAACATTCAAGCTCATAATTCACTCAATTATTGATGAAATTACATGAAAACTAAGGTAAATGACACACGAAATATATGACATTCTTATGAGCTTATCAAATACCCCACACTTAAGTTTTGATAGTCCTTGAGTAAAAATAAAATGAAAAAGTGATAGGCACTACCTGCAAATACAGGTACCAGTGATAGGCACTACTTGTAAATACAGGTACCAGTGATAGCCACTACTTGTATCACAATAAGGTAGGTACCAGTGATAGGCATTACCTGCACTTGTCAAAAATTTTATTCTCAACTCAAAAAATTTTCTAGTACCTCTTCTTTTTCCCATAGTTGTACACCATTCCCTCATACAACTCTTCATCCTCATTTAACTACCTTTCTCCCTCTTATCCCCTTAACCAATAACTATGCGCATTAAAACTCTTAAGGAATATTTTGGGACAAAACAATCATAAAAATTATTAATCTCATCAAGGTAAGTAAAATGAGTTTGTATGAAAGAATGCGAATGGTGTTTCTCTCCATTCATTACACATTAAGGCTCAAATAGGGTATTAGGGATAAAATTTAAATCAGGTTGGTTTGTAGAAAGGCTCAAACACCTAAAGAAATGCTTTACCCTCATCTTTAAAGCAACTCAAATTGCCTATAAAATTTGCTTTAAAAGTGTAATAATACAAGTTCTAGGATGCAATATAAATGAGTTTACAAAATTATCTCTAAGTTTCAAAAATAAAATAATTTATGACTATTAGTGCTAAAAATTCTCAGAAATTGTGCATGAAAAATTATTAACAACGACTACCCACTAATAACGAATTAGCACAAAAACTATTATGTAGAAAATCAAAGAGACATACTTAGCCATTGTAAAATTTTCAAAAATTTCAAAGATTCAACTAATTTGCACAAAAATTTTCAAAAATTTAAAAAAAAAAAAAAAAACTCTCAGATCAAAAGAAAAGCTAAAATATTGAAGCAAAAATTTAAGCAAACTACACCAAGAAAAAATAAAACCAAATAATTCCCCACTCCAAACTTAGAAAGAAACATTGTCCCAAATGTTAAAGAAAATAAAACATAAAGAGCGAAAATTTTAGCGGAAAGCTTTTTTGGCAATGTAGAACAGTTGACGTAATGTATCCTGACATAACTATCCATGAAGCATGTTCAAACACATTAGTAACACTAAAAAAAAAAAAACATTAAACCCTTCAAGAAATTAAGAAAAATAAAATAAAAACAACGTAACATATTTAAGTTACTAAATGAAAAGAACACAAGAAAGTAATAAAAGCTTGGGTTGCCTCCCAAGAAATGCCCTCGTTTATAGTCTTAGGCTCGATTTTGGCACTTGAGATCAGTTCAAGCATGTAAGGATGGTCGGCCATCCTTTTCGTTTCGGCTTCTACGGGAAAAGTTTAACACCATTTTTCACAACTCTTGAAGCTTAGATGTGTATAAGAACTTGAACTTGTCCTTTGTTCCACACATTTGTCAAAGATAGTGCACAAATTAAAGCATCAAGTTGCTTCTTGAACCGCTTTTTCTTCTTCTTGCTCATGGTCCTTTTTCTCAAATCCTCACCTTTTGCTCATGTGAAACTAACTCAATTCCTGATTCTTTCTCATCTCATTTTCATCATCCAGTGGTTTGGTCTCCAAATCAATTTTAGAGTCTTCATTTATTTCAACAACCTTTTGAGTGCATTGCCTTGACCCACTTTTGGTATCTCGTCTTCAAACCTATCACCGAATGAACCAAGGGAATAATTAGCACATTTTTCTTCGAATATTGGGACATTATCATCACAATTAAAAATATCAGTTTCCACAGATTTATTATCAATCGCAAAATGAACCTCCCTTTATTAACATCAACTAAAGCATGTGCAGTTGATAAAAATGGCCTCCCTAGAATCAACAAAATTTCATTATCCTCACCGATGTCCAACACCAAGAAATTAACAGGAAACACCAACTTTTCTACTTGACCAAGTACATCTTCCAAGAAGCCATATAGTTTTATCTCAGACCGCCAATTGGAGTATAACATTGGTTGGTTGTGCATTGGTGATCCCTAACTTATCATAGATGACCATCGGCATAATATTGATATGTGATTCGCTCGCCCCCAAATCACAATGTGATCGATGCAACATGTGTCCGACAATGTTCACCAGTATAGAGAAACTACCGAGATCCTCGAATTTAGGGAGTAATCTCTGTTGAACAATGGCACTGCACTGGCATTGAGGCAAAATTTCTCATCATCATCCCATCTCCACTTCTTAGCCAAGAGATCCTTCATGAAGCAAGCATAATTGGGCATCTTGTTGAGAACATCAACCAAAGGGATGTTTATATTGAGCTTTTTGAGCATATCAAGGAACTTGTGAAATTGATTTTCTTTTTTCCTCTTCCCTTGGATCAATGAGTCATTGTGGAAATGGCACACTCTTTGATGTCTCTAATTTCAAGGGTTAATCCATTTTTTGTCCCTTTGCCATTGCATTCCCTTTCGTCATCTTCTCTCCCTTACCTTCAACATCAAGTTTATCTTCACTTATCTCAGATTTTTGCTTCTCAACTTCCTTATCAACCTTTTTCTTGTCATTTTGTAAACTAAGCTTCCTTTCCACTCCTCAATGAGGTAGCATTGCATTGCTCCTTAGGATTCAAGATAGTATCTCTTGGGAATGCTCCCATTGGTCTTTCATTATTTTGCTAAGCTAACTGTCCTAGTTGCAATTCCATGTTCGTTGTAAAAGCTCGCAAATTCTCATACTCTTTCGCAAAGCTTCAAAGTCCTTCCTCAAATTATCCTCAGCAGATTGATCATGGTTTATATATGGAGGATAATTGGGATTTTGAGGTAGCGGTCTTGACGGTAGAGATTGGTAGGAGTTATTTGGTTGAGGAGAAAAGTTTTGGAAATTTCTCTGGGAGGTGGTTGATATGGTCAAGAAGATGAAACTTGAGTAGGAAGTTTCAATTGTGGCTGGTTGGTTGAAAGACAAATTTTGAACATTGTTTTGATTCGTCCATAAGAAATTTGGATGATTACGCCATGATTGGTTATAGGTGTTACCATATGAATGTGGTTGATTTCTTAGCCGTGACTTTTGATTTGGAGAAAAAAAATATTGAACTTGATCAATTTGTGGGATGGGCATTTTATAAAAACCATTTTGATGATTTTCTCCATAAAAGTCATAAGTTAAAATCCTTTGAGGTGCTGAATCTATGGAGTTCTCCAGATTCCTTCCCAAATTCTCTAGGGCCTTTGTTAGATTGGTTATCATATTCAACATCATGCCTTGTTGAGCTAAGAAGGCATCATTGAGATTAAGCATATCTCCTTATTGGGCATTAACTTGACGGACTTGCTGTTGTGGTTGTTGCCCAGCCAAAGAAGTGATTGTGCCATGATAATAATGCATTGATGTCATCCTCTCAACAGCTCTTGTTCCTCTTCCAGAGCTTTAAGAGGAAAAGCGCCTCCTGTGCTTGTATCGACGATCAGTCTCATCTCCAAAAATAATCCATTGTAAAATGTCTACACTAGTAGCCATAGTGAAATGGCATGATGCGAACACTTTCTAAGCAGTTCCTTGAAATGCTCCCATGCTTCACTTAGGCAGATCACAACCTGTCTCTATTTTCCCAGTGATTTGACGGAATGATGTGATGTCATTGCGGAGCTTTGCAGTCCTTGACGGTGTAAAGTATTTGGCCAAAAATTCTTAAGCTAGCTAATTCCACATCGTGAAAGTACCTTACTAGAATGACTGCAACCAAACCTTTACCCTATCCCGCTGAGAAAATAGAAAAGCTCTCATTCGAATATAATCGAGATGTACCCCATTGTATTTAAATGTGTCAATGACTTTGTCAAAATTCACTAGATGAGCATAGGGGTGCTCGTTCGGGCCATCTACCAATATATTGTGGGTTTGGAGCATTTGAATTTAAACTAGCTTGATTTCAAAGTTGTTGGCATGTACGGGCATTCGGGCAATGCTAGATATTGCCCTCTCAAAATTCAGTATTGCATAATATCTAAGGGGTCGGGGATTAGCATTGCCTCCATTACCATGATTACCGCTACTTCTTCTTGAACCCTAATATTACGATTTGGATTCTCCATTAAATTCTCTCTTTGACTTTATTCTTGTGGTTTGTTGAGGTTTTGGGTCAGAATTCGTTCAATCTCCAAGTCACTTGGAATTAATGGCCTGTTGGGAGAACGAGTATTTACCATAAACTACAAGAAAAAGACCAAAGTTTGAATATTAAAGCAGAAATCCAAAAGAAAAATTAAAAAGAACAAAAAGCAATCGTTAACAGAAAATAAAAAATCTAATCTAGTAAGGCTCGCTAAACCTAATATTGAACCAAGAATAGTCCCCGACAATGGCGCCAAAAACTTGTTCAGGTAAATACTGATTAGGTAATTCAATTTACAAACAAGTTATAATTAAACCTTAATAACCCTAATCAATACCTACACACACTCGCAAGGATACAAGATATGTTTGAAGATTGGGTGAGTAAGAATTAGGATTCACATATCTTTATACAAGTTAGACAAATTAATTGAAGGCTTTTGTTCCTACCTATTAGAGTAATCCTAATCACTAAGAAAATAAGATCAATCACCAAACATTAATTAAAACTACAAAAAGCAATAAAGTACAACTAGAGAAATCAATAAAATTATCGAAAGCAAATTTAAATTAATGAACTGGAAAAGTAAACACAAGAAGATTAAATTAAACCTATAGAATTGAAATAAAGACAGAGATTGAATTGAATTTAAATAAAGAAATCAAATTCAGTAACATAGCCGAAACAAGAAGAAATGTGCTTGAAGTCTTGAACAAGAAGAATAAAAACCCTAGCTATAATTTTCCTAATCTACTGTCTAATCTAACTAATGACTACTATGTATATTTAACTCCCCTCATAATGGGGTATTTATAGGGGATACCTCAGGGTTTAGATCCCTAAGATGATAAAATACATGAAAATACGAAAATGAGTCCAAACAGGTGGAGAAAACTTTTGAAACAAGTAATTTACGTTAGTACCTGCTCATCGTGTGCACATGTGAACCCTTTTCCTGCACATGTACGCAATTTCTAGTAGCTAAATTTCTTTTTTTTTCTCGGCTCGCACACATGCGCCAGCTTTTCCTTGTGTACGTGCGCGCTTTACACTTTTCTTCAACTTCAACATCAATTTTGAACTTGATGCCAGTATAATTTAGAAAACATAAAACATGAAAGTTATAGTTCTTTCTCTTAGCTTTCGAAAATATCTTGAATCACCTCAATTGGAGCTCGGACATGAAAGTTATGATCAAAATACTGGACAGTGTCTAATTCACTTCCCGCCGGTGTATGTTTTGTATCCTTTTCATTTTTCTCCAACTCTTTGATCATTTTGGCTCCCTTTTCATTAAAGACCTACATAAACTAAAAATAAAACATTCAAATTCATAATTCACTCAATAATTGCTCAAATTACATGAAAATTGAGGTAAATGATACACGAAATATACGACATTTATGAACTAATTAGGGACCCATTCGATCAAAAGACTGAACCTTGCTTGAGAGACAAGGGTACGATGTTTTCGGCTGAAGCTTGATAGATCGATGACAAATACACTACTGACAGCATCATCTTGATTTGAAAACTTGAGGTTTTCTAGATATGCTTCCTTGTTTTTGTTTGTGGCTTCCATGAAGGCTTGAAAAGTTGGGAAGTTTTCTAACAAAAATTATAACATCTCTTCCTGAGTTGGCCCCAGTGTCTGTTTAATAGATCCAGGAACAGAATCGGGGGATATAGTTTTGTACGAAGTTTGAGCAGTCTTGATGGCTATTTTCTTTTTATTATTTCTCCTCCATGAATGAGTAAGTCCCAGTAGGTTAAGTTTGTTCTATCCAGTTGTTGGAACCCTTAAAGAACGATAGTGATGTTATTACTTAAATCCTTCAGGAATCAAAATTTTTTGCAGTCAAACTGCTAGAAGATATTATGGTTTTCTTGAATTATTTTTGAAGTAGGATAAAGGGTTTTTATGAAAAAGCTTTTTGTTCACTACCCATAGACAGGCCTATTTGATAAAACACCAAAGGGTTAGGGGTATGGTGTCTCGTATAAGATAGAAAGTCAAAAAGCAGTTAGATAGATGAATGTAAGTAACCTGTAGGCTGATTGTCATTAGCGAATCTCAGTCAGGTTTGTATCCTTTTGCCTGTCTGATTTCGTATGTGTGTACATGATATTAACTGGTATTTCTAAATAGCATTTTATGGGGGTTGGTCAGGACCTATCTACTGGTCTGGTCAGACCATCTCTTATGAAGGACTACGCTATAAATTGTACTTGTTATATTACTTGACTACCCTTATTGGATGTAGTGGGACACGTATCGTTAATCTAATAGGTGAACACTTTATGTATTATCAATACACGTGCGCTTTGAGCCCCACTAAAGAATCCCTCTTCTCTGGAGTCCTTGTTTTCACTCTAATAACCAGTTCCTTGATCAATCTTAATCGGCTCCTCATGTGAGACCTATTACCTATGTAAGTTGCAGC
Source organism: Cinchona pubescens (assembly GCA_025175665.1). Taxonomy (NCBI): domain Eukaryota; kingdom Viridiplantae; phylum Streptophyta; class Magnoliopsida; order Gentianales; family Rubiaceae; genus Cinchona; species Cinchona pubescens. The sequence goes on along the minus strand of JANKKI010000027.1, from coordinate 8,173,758 downwards.
ATGAAAAAGTCCAAAGACACTCCTTGTTAAGGACTGGGATAGAATTGGAATTTAAAATATAGAAGGAGGTTTAATTAATGGTTAACAAGGTTATTTGGACTGTACTTGTCAAATAGAACAAAATGAGGATAAAATGGTGATTTCTTATAGCAGCTGCCGATTCTTTTTTTTTTTTTTTCCCCTTAAATTTGTGGCTAAAATCATCACTAAGATGTATGCCAAACCCGATGCAGGAATTGGCACAGGATCTTCAGTACTAATTTTTATCACACCATTTAATGAACTGTCAAAATTAAGTGCTATGATTTTAATAGAATAATTTTGATAATTCATAATGTAGTATGACAAGGAGTGATAAGAGGGTGTGGAAAAAATATCCTTAGCGACAAAATGCCGTCTTTTGCTGCTATATTCATCCTTAGAATACGTTACATGGTGATCGCTAACACTGTTGCAAACTTGCGTAACTAAAAACATCATGAAAAACGTCCTTCATTTTCAGACAAACTATCACACAAAATTTTCCGAAACTTTCGATGACTTTCAACAGTTCTTTTTCATCACTTAGATTGCAAAATAGCCTGCACTTGTCCCTAACAGATTTGCGTCGGTCCTTTTAAATCGCTCAGTTTGCAAAACGGCCTGAACTCCTCGTTAACAAATTTGCGTCGTTCAGTTTGGAATCGTTGCTCTGCTCGCTGCTAATTTTGTTGCTGCATCTTATTAGCGTGGAATTCACTTAATTTTCTATTGCTAAACCGGTGGTTTTTTGTAGTGCCTTTTTCCCGTCATTTTTCCCAAGTCTTATACAGAGCGATAAGCCAATAACCACCAGACTTGCACTTTCAGGATTAAAGAAGAACTTTGTTTCCTATTAAATTTTGTCCTTCTATATTATGAACGCCATGTCATCTACTGAAGAAAACCACAAATCAAGAAGAATAAATTTGCAATGCCTACGAGTTTGTCAAAGACCTTGTTTACCATATATTAAATTTTGTCCTCTTATGGTATAACCAAACTGAAAAATGAAAGATAGAACCCGAAACTTGTCAACATGAAGAGACTAAACGTATGCTTCAACTGAAAGATCAAGATTTCAAACGAGAATAGGAATACACAAAAGAGCACAGCCTGCAAGTTTGTCAAAGACCCTATATTAAATTTTGTCCTCTTATGGTATAACCAAACTAAAAAATGAAAGACAAAACCCAAAACTTGTCAACATGGTTTTTCTAAACGTATGCTTCAACTGAAAGATTAAGTTTCGAAACGATAATATGAAACAAAAGAACACAAACAAAATCCATGCGGTACATGAGTTTTAATTATAAGATGCTGTGGTAGTGATTAGTGACGACTGAAAGAATTAATCAAAAAGGTGCAGACACGATATCTCTTATTTGGTCTTGTGAGATCCGGAAGTCCTCATGATCATAGTCCATCACAAAATCGTGGTTATCCGTAGCACAGTTGATCACTGGTTGCAGTCCCTGTTATGAACCACCAAGATGGTCAGACACGTCAAGTCTAAGAAAACAGCCGATAGAACACACATTAATTAGTGTAAGCCACTAAACAAATGACCGACCGATAGTCTCATATTACACAACTACAGCTGAACCATCCACAACTAAAAACAAAGAAATATCAAAATAATATTGTCAGTTTAGAATTCATGCAAAGAAATAACATATAAAATTTGGGGGGGGGACAAAAAGAGGTCTATGACTTTTACTTTCATATATCATTTCAGAATTCAGGCAATGTAATCATGCAATTCCTAATAAAAGGGTTAAATCCACGAAAGATAGAAAATTAACAGAATATTAATGTGTAACAAATTTTTTGAAAAGATTTAAGAAAAAAATGTATTTATGAAATTCTTTGGGAACAATCACCCATCCCTCCATCCGCCTTTAGCTGCATATAGAACACGCGTAATTCCATTGCTTTCTGACAGCCAATGTGTAATTTCATTACTTTTTAACTTCATCATTATGATAAAGCGTTTAGAAACATATACTTTAATAAAAACAAATACTCGAAGAGGCATTTACATGTGTCAAAAGACTAATTTGAAGTACAACATAATAAATAGTGACAAGTTCGGGGAGCAAAAGTGTGAATTTAACCCTTAAACAAATGTAAGAATTCTCCTTGGAACTTATTATCTGGCTTTTACTTTCCTAGTCGTTTCAATAATGTGATTTTTCTGTCCTAACCGAAGTAGCCAAAACTTGTAAATAAAGCCTAATTTCATATCATATATATTTAAAGAATGTCAAGTTAAACAGTCTTAGACGTACATGCATGGATCAAAATCACATCTTTGTTTTAGTGAACGACATCTTGGTTTTAGTTAGTGGACCACCATTTTTGGAAGCATTTAAAAATAATGAAAACAAAAGAAAGAAAAAAGCTAAGCATCATTATCTTTCATAATCTAAGCTAAGCATCATTATCTTTCATAATCTGTCTCCGTCATAAATTAGTTAATCACATAATGGTTTTAGGTAGTTTCAAAATTATAACAGCACTCAAAAAGCTCAATACAATCTAACACATGCCTATCGCAAATACCAAATTACACCCAATTTACACTGCAGACAGAGAATAAAAAGATTATCTAAGTAATATAAATTTTACGGAAATCTCAAAGTTTCGTTTCAGGTTCCATCATATAGGGACAACAAAAAATCTAGACTTCGATTAATACCTCAGGTTGTAGCCCTTCTCTGCATAATATTAGTCCTAACACTTGAAGTACCTAATCAGCTAATCTCTTCGATTTTTATTTTTTTTTTCTATCCTTTTGATTTATTACACTTCTCAAATGTCAACCACATATATTAAAAATAGCACGTCTTCAAATTCTAATTGTTTCATAGACAAATTACAAGTTCAAAAAAAAGCAAAAAAATTAATAATGTACCCACTATTTCAGTATATATTACAAATATTGAAATAGATATAGAAAGTGTTGATCTATGGTTCTGATTTTTTACGAACAGATTACAAAATAAAACAACCAAGTAAATGAAAAATCAATCAACGAGCAAGAATCATTATCCAAAAATGGAAAGAATTTTTTTTTTTGGGGGGTAAAAATAATCTATGACTGATCATGCATTGTTTTTTAACTACGTAACCTCAAGAGATCAATAACTACTTTAACGAATTACTACCTTCGTGAAAATTCGAAGAGCATCTTCTACGCTCCTGGTACTCACCACATAAAGTGCTGCCTCCTAATAAATAAAAGGATCAACTCAACACCATTAAAAAACACCACACAATTAGAAGATGCGCACACCACACAATTAAAACATGCGGTGCCCCCCAAAAACGAAAGTTAGAGGAGAAGAAAAAAATGTATATATTAAATACTTACCCTGGCAAGTTGGATTTGATCAATATTGAGAGTCCGAGGTTCATTTTCAAGTGATGATTTCCTGTCTAAAGAAACCACTGATACTCCTTCCATTATTCTAAACTTGAGAGAATTTGTGTATTGCAGAAAACCAACAAATGGAAATATCTATTGACATCAATCAACTAAAATTCCACACAGAAATCTTGATTAACGGAAGTTGTTTATATACAACGAGGTAATGGTGAGCAGGAGCTTTACGTAATTAAACGTGGCAGTAATAATGTCTCACATGGTTATTTACGTGGAACTTGCTTATAGACCACGTGGCATTTGATAAGTGTTTGGAATAATTGCACCCGTGGTCCTTCCAATTCTAAATTGCCCTTTACAGTCCTTTCTATTTTAAATAATGCATTTTGGACAATCTATATAGTATACATAAAGGGAAAGGGGAGGATTTTGTATCTGTCATTTTTTCTGTTTTACTATTTTTACCCTTATTAACTTTCTTACACCCATAATCTCTTTCTATCTTCCACCTCCTTTACTAATTTTTTGTATAATTTTTTTTACTAGCATATTCACCACCATTTCAAAAAGTAAAAATTGAGTAAATATATTTTTTTTAAATTATAAATCCATAAGATGTGCTTTTTTCCGTTAGTAGTTTTAAGACCATATGATCAAGTTCCTATTAGACTTATCATTTCTTTTGTAATCTAAAAATATCATAAACACAGCAAATTCTTACAAATTGAGGAATTATTTTTGTTGAAAGGTATAACATACATATACACTTACGAGATGCTCATTTTAAAAAGTTAGAACGAAAATTGCAAGAATAATATGATGCGTATATTTATATAATTCTTTTTAGATAAAAATTATCTATTTTAAACAACAATTTGGTATCATATAATACAGGAACGATTTTTCAATTAAAAGAAGTACCGAAAGAATTTACAACCATCCAATTGTGACAAATTATATTCGGGGACAAAATACAATTTTTTTATATGAGCAACACTAGAGAAGAGATAAAGAGTAATTGTGAAGGATCATTTTTGCAATTTTCTCTAAATGTCTCTATTGTTTTTTGTATGGGTGTTTTCTCGACTCTTTGAGGAAACTCGATTGTCAGAAATGTGATGCGGAATATTTTCTAAAAGGAAAAAGTGAGTAATTTTATGAGGTCTTACGTGTTTAATAGGGCCAATTAGTGAAAGCCACGAGTACCTCAGCTTACCTAGTTATTTGACGGACAAGATCATTTGAACGACAAGTGTATTCAAAGGAAGTATGGTGGTGGTAGATTATTCTTTGAATCGTGTTATGTTGTATACTTTTATTTTAAAAAATAAAAATGTTGGTGGTTTTGTGTTAACACATCTAGATACGGTGAAAGAGACAGGTACAAAAAAGCCTGGTGTTATTATCAGAGTAATTTATATCCTGTTAGAGTAATTTTGCTTTGCAGGAAAAAAATGCACTTGTTAGTCAAAACGTCCCTAAATTACGGGATTAAAGCCAACAACGTCGTCTTCTCTGCTTCTGTTGACGACAAACTCCTTTTTCTTTTTAAAAAAAAAAACTTCTCTTTTATTCTCTTTAGATAAGCAGGTTTCACGCCACTGTTGTTTTGATCTCCATTACGGCTGTGTTTGTCTCGTAGATTTAATCCACAAAGACGTAAGAAATTTTACTTTTTTTTGTTTTTTTAAGGCTAATATTCAATGTTTAGCAGTATAAAAAGATGAAAACTAATCCATGACAATTTTAATTATCAGACATGATTGGATGAAGGGAAGTTATAGCACTAGTGTTTTGGCCACAGTAATGAAATACACAATCTGGTGTACCAATTCCCCTTGGGTGGATCCTTGAGACCAAAACAGCTGTAATGGAACCATTCAATCTTGCACTGTTTGAAACCCACTTCCATGAAGTAAAATACAACAAAATGGGAAAAAGATGGTCAAAAGCAACAGATCACATGTGCGAATACCGGGTTATCACAGGCAACCATTTCTCCATAGCTAACTTGGTTGGAGATACAATCGGTTGGTTCAGTGGGATCTACTACTAGATCTAATTCCATACCAGTCGGATTTGTTGAGGGAGAGAGATTAGTACTAGAGTAATTGTAGAAACACAAATTCAACAAAAAAGGGAATTAATTAACTAGCTATAAACAAATTCAACAAAAAGAAAAATTACTGCAAAATTTTGATTTCATACTGAGAAACAAACCAATCAACTTTTTTTTGTCACAATTTAGTCATGATAAATTGGACCAATTGTGAGAATAAAATCAGACTTGAACATGAAAAATAATAGTACATACTTTAATCGGCTTGGCTTGGGAACTTTTACAACTATTAAGAAAGGATTGGAGAACAAAAAAAATCTACCTTGAGAGGGAGATTTGGAGACGGGAGGAGATGGAATTTGCTGAAAGAAAATGAAAAAAGGGAGGGGGCAAAGGAGGCGATATTTTGGGACGGCAGAAGAGAAGATAAAAACAAAATCTCGTAATTTAAGGGAGGTTTGACCACTAGGTATTTTTGTCTTGCAGATCAAAATTGCTCTGACCGGATATTATTTGCTCTGACCGGATATAAATTGCCAGCCTACAAAAAATACTAGTAAGTTATATTATGGCTCTTTTCGTGTGGGGTTTATCTTCTACATTAATGCTTGAAACTTTAAAAATTAATATTTATCTATACTATTGTATAAAGAGAAGGGGTAAATTTGGTATTTATCACTTTTTATTATTTTATCTATACTTTTATTATATATGTAACTAATTATAATTTCTTTCTATCATAACTTTTTTTCACCCTCCATTATATATAATATTTTTTAATTTTTTTTTGTAATTTTTTATTTACTAACATTTTCACTACCTTTAAAAAATTATGTAATTTTCTTTTAATTACACATTCATACATTGTGCCTTTTTCCACTAGTACAATATATAGAGATTCAGCATCTTTTTTATTGGTGTTCATCACTTCATAATATTTCTTTTCTACCACTGACCCTATAAAATATTATCTGATTGGTTTCTATTTGTATATTTTGATTTTTTTTGAAAAAGAAAAAGTACCACAACACTATCACAAATGCCATTATTTATAACTCCCGTTCACACCAATTACAACTATCAATTATATCACCCACCACCACTACCAAATATCATAATTTCTCAAATTCCAATACAAATAAATATACACGCTTTCCTTTTTTCCACATTTATAAATTTCCAACTATCCAAGAATCTAATCATTCTCATTATAATACTCCCGAAATTCAATCATTAAGAATTCCTTACGGCTCAAAAGAAATATGCACCATATTTCTGTATGCTTTTACTTGTATATGCTTTGTTGTGTAGTACCTTTTTTTTTTTCTTTACATGCTTTAGCTTACAAAATAAAAACCTTTGACAGAATTATGCACATACATCGAATGTGCCTCGATCACTAGTTTTATATAATGAAAGAATCTTTTTTTGGTGTAATTTTTTCTTTTAAAAGAAAGAAAAAGTAACTCATGCCTATAAGTTCATAACTTCCACAGCTCCAATCCAATTCAATAATTTCTCATAACTCTCTATTTAATTCAAATTTATTTTTTATTTTTTCCTACAACACATAGAATGTGTCAATAGAATAAATTTCTTGCGATAAGCTTAATATGCACTTTACTGTTTTATAGTTTTTAAATGTGCATTTGACTTTCTTGTGGTTCAATTTTTTTTACAAATTAGATTAAAATTGTTAAAACTAACACCAACTTGTGAAATGTCATATATATACCCTTAACCAAGAAAAGAACCTATCGCGAGGGGAATAAATCAAAGAGTTATTAATTCATCCAGTGTGTTACTAGTCAACTGGTGGGTCACTATTTTTTTTTTATCTATTCTTAACGAATTAGAATTATAATGACGTGTAACCAACTTATAGAAAATAATATATTTCGTTATTTATTAAATAGTTGTTTTGTCGTAATGGTCTATTTATATAAAATTATTATATATGTTTATATTTCTTGTGATATAACTAGTGCACAAAGTGTTACCAATATGAATAATATTTTATTATTTCGTAATTTATGTATTAAAAGTACAATTTTTTCTTACTATTTTTAAAATTTTTAAGTTTTATGTAAAAATAAAGTTTTTATATTATTGTTTATTGTGTACTTATGTTAGACTTAATTTTTGAAAAGTAAGGGAAAAAGAGTAAAGATGAAGTTACAAAGAATAATATTGATAAAAGAAAAAATAATGAGCATCGAAAAAGCAATTAGCTTGGTAGAGGGAGCTCTACTAGTCTTAATGGTAGGAGCTATCAGGAGTTTAAATCCAAACAATGGTATACTTTTTCATTAATTTTGGAATGCAACGTTTTCTTTGAAAATCAGATCAAATTCTTGATTCTGTCAGTTCAATCAAATTCACTTCTTATTTGATCAGATTAATAATCTAATACGATTTAATAGTCGATTTATCGAGTTGATCAATTAAACTATCTAGCCGGCTTTGTAATTTTTCGTATGGGTGTTTTCTTGACAATTTGAGGAAACTCGATGGCTAGAAATGTGATGTGGAATATTTTCTAATAGGAGAAAGTGAGCACTTTTATGAGGTCATACGTGTTTAATGGGGCCAACTAGTGAAAGCCACGGCCCACGAGTACCTAAGTTTTAACCCGTTGTTTGACGGACATGGTCATTTGAGCGATAAGTGTATGAACTATGGTGGTGGTAGATTATTCTTTGAATCGTAAATAGTAATTAAAAAAATGGTGGTATGATGTTAATTTTGAGGTACGGTGAACGGAAATACAAAAAATACTAATAGGTTATATGTAGTATGGCTCTTCGTGCAGAGCTTATCTTTTACATAAGTGCTTGAAACATTTAATTATTAACTAAAGGGTAAAACGTAAATAATCCTAGTGGTATGATTAATATATATTTTATCTTCTTATGGTTCTCAAATGTGTGTATGACTTCTTTGTGGTTTAAATTTTTTTGCAAGATAGATGGAAACTGTCATATATACTCCTAATCAATTTCAGTGTCTAACAGAATTTGGGGTCAAAATGAAAATTAAAAATGATCATAAAGTTTTGGGGTTCAACTAAAAATAAAGAGGGTCAAACTGAATATAAAAATACCTAAACCCTTCCTTTCTTTCTGTATCCAATTGCCACCAACCACCACCTTCCTCGAGAAATTTCTAGGAATATGCCTATTTTCCAAACTTCTTCTATTTGTGTGCCTATTTTAAAGTGGAATTTCGAAGGAGTGTAACTTGCATTCGGAGAATGCGAGTTCCAGAAAATTTATAAAAAAAAAAAAAATTGTTCTTGACTCAGTTATGTTATCTTGCAATTTTTTTTTTTTTTTTAACCTCGCATTTAAAAAATACGTTGTAATGAATTTTATATTATGAGTCTTTCTCTTATAGCAAATTTGACTATGTATATATATATATATATATATCTATATATATATATATTTTTTTAGAATTTATCTGTCTCTTATACACATATAAATCGTGCACTATTACAAAAATTATTGAAATAGTAAATCGTTTATAATAAACTATAACATTTTTCTGCGACTTTCTAGATCGCAGAAGATAAGTGACAGGTTGACCTCGCATTCGAGGAATGTGAGGTCAACAATTTTGACTGACCTCGCATTCTTGCGAAGGTTAGTCAAATTTGTATTTATTTATTTTTTATTTTTATTTTTTTATAAATTTTCTGGAACTCGCATTCTCCGAATGCGAGTTCCACTCCTTCATCCAACTTTGGAATAGACACACAAATAGAATACATTTGAAAAGTAACATAATGTTAGAAATTTTCCCACCTTCCTCCATCTGCCACCTTTTTTCCCTTACCCACGTCAGTCGATCATCTTCACTTCCTTCAACTCAGAACCAACTCACCCAACCTCATCTAAGTCAACTCTCCCCAACTCACCATTCCCTTTCTCCTAGGTGAAAAAGCAAAGTAACAACAACAATAAGCACGTCACAGCAAAGCCACATATGGCCAGATAATGGAGTGGCTCATCTCGATAGCAAAGTCCGTCAAGCAACTTCTCTGCTCCCCGTATTATCCAAAACTCTTACTAACGAGCTTGACCACCACATGAATGGTCGAACAGTGGAGTGCCTCCTTCACCATGTTCACCATCTGACAAGCTTATAATTGTTTTGTATTTTAGGTGTCATTTACCGTGTTTTATGTATTATAAGCAACATTTGAGTTAATATGGAGTTTAATTTGGTTATTCTTAGTTTTTACAGGGTTGAAGTGAAAAAGAGTTAAAAATGATGAAAAATATGAAAAGAAATTCCAAGGACGAAATGTGCACGAGTACGAAGCAAATCTGGATGTAATTTTGTATTTTAAACACAAATTTCGTGTCCGAGCTCAGACTGATTTCATTAAAGATGCATTGGAAGGATAAGAGAAAGAGCTATAACTTTTGTGTTTTACGCTTTTCCAAATTCCAAGAGTGTTGAGGTCAAAATTGAAGCCGAATGTTGTGCACAGCTATTAGGGTTTCGCGCACATGCGTAACCATCAATCTTGCATGTGCACGATTTCTAGAAAGCAAAATTTATTTAGAATTGGGGTGTGAACACATGCGTGCGACACAATAGGGTTTTGGAATTTTTATTTTTTGACAAATTCTTTATCCGATTGGACTATTTTTCAACCGATTTCACGTTCTTATCCTAGGGTAGAGGTTGTCACCCTAGTATAGACGTTTCCAATGGTAGACTTACCATGGAGTTTGGTGAAACTAGTATTAAATTTAATATTTATGATGATGTAGGATCTTCAGAACATACTAACCTTGCTTCTGTTATAGATGTGCTTAAGCCTGAAATACAGGAAAATTCTAGATTTAATAGCAACAAGGGGATGGAAGAGTGTCTGAATAAACATGTTGAGAAGAATGATGAAAGCTTGTCTACGAATGCCCATATGCAACAGCCTATGGAAGCACTTAGATGTTCTCCCATGTTTCGGTAGATGGGTGTGATAGGTTCTTACGTTTTACCAACTCCTACTGAAAATTTTATGCTATTTGTTGTGCAGGAAACAATTTCAAATTACAATCCTGTGTCTCCCTGGTCAACTGAAGTACTTGTTTTTAGAAGATAAGGATAAAGAAAAGGTGATCATTTCCAGTCAACTCGAAGCACATCAAGAACAACAACTTGTTAGGACATTGAAGGAGCAAAGGTGGTTCAATCCATCGTTTGTGAGAATGGTGAAAAGGAAGATTCTTGGACTTCTCAACATGGGAATTACTTAATTGAGAAGAAACAGTATCAAGTCAAACCAATGACAATAAACAAAGGCGTTGCATGGGAGGCAACTCATGTCTATTTACATTTTATTTCGTTTATTTATTTTTGAAGTCTTTATTTGGTTATTTTGCTTTTAGGGTTTTTATAGTGTAGTGTGTTAGTGTTAGAAATCAACTTAATTAATAAGTTAAACAAACAAAATGGTTATTTAAAGGTCTTGTATTTTGTGTGGGTTGTTTAGGAATAAAAATGTTATGCTTGGAAATGTGTTTTTACGCACATGCATACCATTTGGTGGGCATATGCACAAAAACCATAAAGTTAGCAAAAATTTCCCAATCTGCCTCACGCGCACGTGCATGCTATATGCCTTGCGCATGTGCACGAGGCCAACTTTAGGAAACACATACCACTGCATTTTGCTTACATGTGCACTGGGCTAGCTATGCATGTACGCACGGCACATTATAAAGGTAAAACCCTATGGGTCCATCATTCGAACGGCCGCTCCTTCTTCTTCTAAATTCTTTCTCCCCAACTCCCACCAATACCCTTCAACCCCCATCACCTTTTTACTCATCAAATCACTCCTAATTCATCAAATTCACATAAAAAATCTTTCTTTTCCAATGTAAAACTACATCAAGGTATGAATTTCATTTAATTTCTTTAAGTTTTTCCTTTGTGGGTTTTCAATTGACGATCAAGAAAGTTTGGGTTTTTAATAATTTTATTGTTCTAATTTGTCATGGATTGACATTTAAACATGTTATTTGAGTGATTTGTGTATGGATTGTTGATTGGGGAGTGATTGCATGTTCATCATTTGCGTATACAAAGAAAAATTCATTCTTAATTTATCTATGCCAAGTGTTTGATGAATTGTCTCAATGAATAAAAATATTAAAACACAAGGCATTTGTGTATAAATTCAATTCCCAGAATGTTAATTATTTCCTATGATTCATGCTTAGTCAATTAAATTGCATAATAATGTTCTAGGAATGTACATATAGACCTTAGTTTTGGCACTAATTTATGGAAATTCATCTTGTGAATTCTAAGGCTTATTAGTTGGGGGTTGTGAGTTTGTGTAAGTGTGGGGTGGTAGATCCGTTATTTGGTTGCCAAGATTTTCACATCTAAATTTTGTAGGTATGGCAAGAACTGGAAAGAAACTAGCTAGAGTTAAAAGTCCTGGAGCGTCTTCATTATCCGTTCCTCAATGTGAACGTGCGAACACGCCTAGGAGATTGTGGGGGCGCAATTTCTAAACACAGCAGTATAGAATAAGTATGAGAAGAATATTTCATAGCAAGCTGCAATTAAAGATAAGTCTCTAAGTCATGAAGTACCTTTGGTCGGGGTACCTGAGATTAAATTGACGATTCGCAATTGTGGGTGGAATCACTTTACCTTGACTCCCAAGGATGCAGTACTACTAGTGGTGCGTGAGTTTTACTCCAATATGAGCCATTACAATGACACCAAGGTATATGTTTGAGGGAAAGAGGTAGATATTTCTGTAATGAAATCAACAGAGTTCTGAAGGTCAATCAAGTATGCAATGATGAGTGGCCAACCGTCAACGAAACCAATATGGAGTTGAATGAGATCATAAGCATCCTTTGTATCGGTGACATTGAATGGACTTATAATACGGTTGGAACCGTGGCACGACACTTCAATTCTAATACACTCAAACAAGATTAGTTCGTCTGGTTTAAGTTTATTTGTGCTCGACTCCTCCTAGTTAGCCATCTTACCCATGTCACTTTGGAGCCTGCCAAACTCTTGTACTATATTGCTTCTGGGAAATCCATAGATGTAGGCCAACTCATCCATTTGTTAAATCTGTTATTCTGCCATCAACAAGCAATCGAGCTTATGGTTTCCCCACATGATCACTGTTTTGGTGTATTGAGAGCAGCATGGTGATTGATCTAGTAAAAGAGAAGCTGAAGCCTGGGAAGCCAATTGCTATGGATGGTGTGAGTGCTCTGATTAGGCACATTCATTCCCATGTGTCTACTTCACAAGAAGAGAAGGATTCTGAGTGTGAGCCCAAGCCACGACGTACTCAAGAAGATATCTTAGAACAAATTCTAGTGGAGCAAGTATGCGGCAATGATTTTATGATTACATCCAATATAAGCATGCCTGGCAGCAGACTATGGAGGCTCACTAGTTGGTGATGGAGCGGGGAGAGGACTCATCGACATTTTTGCCTTTTCCTTCCGTTCTACATGATTTGGCACCTGATGTTTGATGCCCTTGCTTAGGGCCATTTTGATGATTTTCTTATTTTTTAGTTGATCTCCAGACATTTTGGTTGTTTTTATTTATCAGACATTTTAGCTAAAATTTTTTATTTTTTAGAAATTTAATCCTCATAGTTGTGCTTTTCTTTATTTTTGTGATGTATTTCCTTTTAGGGATTAAGTTTTTTCTTGACTATTGTAGGATTTAATTCTAGAATTTTCTTGTTTTTTCTTAATTTTTGAAGGGAGTTCTCTGTTTTGTTCTCTCTAGTGTTACACGAGCTTCAGTTCACGTCGAAGGGATATTTATAGCGGGATACTGGTTCAAATTATAATCATATCCAGAGATAACTTTTCTTTTTCACACTTTATGCTTTAATTTTCACATTGAGGACAATGCTTATTTTTTTTGTGTGGGGTGGGGAGTTTTCTGGATTTATAAGTGGTTTGGTGTATTTTGCTCTTTTTTGCTGCAATATTTTGACTTTTCTTTTAATTTGAGAGCTTTTCAAAATTTTTGTGTGGATTAGTTGAAAATCTTTGGGATTTTGAAAATTTTTACTTAACATGTTTCTCTGATTTTTTGCATCATAACTATTGAGTTGAACCATTCAAGGGATATGAGTAAATAGTCGATGCTAATATTTTTCCATGTACAATTTTTAAGAGTTTTGAGCACTTAGCGATGAATTAATATTTGGTTTGGACACTTAGAGGTAATTATGTAGATTCGATTATATTGCATCCCAAAAACTTGCTTTATTACATTTTTGAAGTGAAATTTTTAGATAACTTGATTTGGTGTAAAGATGATGGTAGAGTCTTCTTTGGTCATTTGAGCCTTTCTAGCTATCCCTTTAAAAAAATTTATCCCTAGTACCCTATTTGAACCTTGAATTGTTATGAATTGAGAGAAACACCATTCGCCTTCTTTCATTTAAAATTATTTTATCTACTCTTATTGAGCTAATGATTTCTTTTAAATTTCTATCCAAATTGTCCCTTAAGAGTTTTATTGTAGACATTATTTATTAAGAGGACAAGGGTGGAAGGTAGTGAATGATGGTAGAAGATTGTGAGAGTGGGTGGCGTGCATTTATGAAGTAAGATGAGGTACGGGAAACATAAATCTAAAAAAAATAATTATAAGTTCTTGATTATTTACCGGTAGTGTCTATCACTGGTACCCATATATATAGGTAGTACCCATCTCTGGTACCTGTAGGTTTATATGTTGCAGGTAGTGTCTACCACTGGTACCTGTACTGTGAGCGAACATGAAAAAATAGTGATGATGAATAAATGTCCAGATGAATGTTGGCATGTTTGGCCAAGTCAAGGAAGGGGATTTCTTTACTTATTGTTTGTTTAGAATTTTTCATGGGTGTTTGTTATTCAAGTGTGGGATTGTGGATGTATGATGCTTCATGTATGAAGAGAACTTTTATTTTAATGTGTGGCTGCCATTACTTTAAAGCTCTTGTTCTTATTTGTGATATCCTTTCCCGTCTTTGATTAGCCAATACCCTAGCCAGACGTCATAAGCTAAAAAATCATACCTAATTTAAATTGAGTCAGTTGTCTTGATTAGTAGAGAGGTGTAAAAAGAATGAGCTATAGGGTATTTAGAAAAACCTTTTTGGCATATTTAAAGGGTTTACATGATTTAATCTAAGTGTTTTCAAATCTGAGTTTTTGAATGGCTGCACACATACACACGAATCCCATGTTCTGGTTTTTATTAGCATTTAAACTCTTGGGTTCTTAGACTACTCCAAATGGTGGATTGGCTTTCTATTATTTATGTGGATAATTGTGCGAATAAGTTGAGTGGAATTTTGATATGATTAATTGTTTTAATTTTATGTTTGCTTGAGAACGATCAAAGGCTAAGTGTGGGATAAATTGATAAGCTCATAATTGTTTTATATTTAGGTGTCATTTATCATGCTTTTATGTATTGTAAGTAAGATTTGAGTTAATATGGAGCTTAATTTGGTTATTCTTAGCTTTTACAAGGTTGAAGTGAAAAAGGATGAAAAAAGATGAAAAAAAAATTCCAAGGACCAAATGTGCACGAGTATGAAGCAAATCTGGACGTGGTTCGGTATTTTAAACATAACTTTCTTGTTTGAACTCTGATTGATTTGATTGTTTTCAAGATGTGTTTGAAAGCTAAGACAAATACTACAACTTTTGTTTTTATAATTTTCCAAGAGGTCGAAATAGAAACCGAAAGTGCTGCACAACTATTCGGGCTTCGCACACATACGCGACTATCAAGTTGTGAACATGTGTGATTTCTAAAAAGCAAAATTTTAGAATTGGGGTGCACGCACATGCACAAGAATCAGGAGGTGCACATGTGCATGACATAGTAGGGTTTCGGCATTTTTATTTTTCGGCAGATTTCTTTACCGGTTCAACTATTTTTCAGCCAATTTCAAGTTCTTATTCAAGGGCAAGGGTTGTATCCTTTGTATTCACTATAAATACTACTTTTAGGGTGAATAAAAGAGAAGACATTATTTTCTTTGGTTTTTATAGTCAGTTTTCAGTAGAAAATTCTTGTGTGTTCTTCCATGTCACTAAGTATCTAAAACCCTTTCTTTGGTCGAGGGAATTGAAGGCATGGTCAGTTCTACTATATTGTGAGACTTTTGTACTTGAATTTATTAGTTTTTATATCAAGTATTGATTATTTTTCTGTATTAATTTTATGATTGTGCTTTTTAATTTTCTATTGCAGCAGAATAGTGAGTTCTTGGAATTAATCTGTAGCAAGATTATTTTGTCTACTTTGTTCAATTCAATTTGTGAAGCAACTAAGCATAATGATTTCTCAATTAGCGTTATTGAATTTAGGGGAAATAATCAATTAATTGATATAACTGCATGTGTTTTCGTTATATTAATCTAATTGTTCTTGTTGGTTTTAATGATTCTATTAATTAATCTTTGGTGCATGTCTAAATTAGTTTAATAGTTAGGGTTAATTGGATCGTGTGTTGAAAATTAACCAACCTAGGAAAAGATATAAGAATCGACTTTTAATTGGAATTCAGGTTAATTCTTTAATTAGACTTGGTATAAAAATTGAATTAATTTTGGTGTCGATGATCAAGTAATAGAATTTCTATGGTGGATATGACCGGAAATTAACAACCAAGATTCTTATTTTACTGAACTCTTTTCAATTTTACTTCTTGCATTAATTTTTAGTTTAAAATTGTACAAAACTCCCTTTTTTTATATTGAGCACAAGAACAACCCCCATTCTCTGTGGAATGACTTGGACTCACCACTGCTACATTAATAAGAGTGAATTCGATTAGTTTTTGGGTGCCTGCGACAGCATCACAACCTTCCTACTGTTACCAACTCTAGACCCTTTGTCGTCGTCAAGAGAGCCCGATCTAGACATCGAAGCTAGGATTTGAATAACCATTGGCCTTGATAGTGAGGAGGGAGATCGAGAACGAGAATGGTAAAGAGGAAAGCGGTAGCCGGATGAGGCATTGTAAAGGGAGATTGAGAGCTGGGAAAGGAAAAGGAATGAGGGAAAAGGGAAAGCTGGGTGTGGTAATGGGTTTTTTGGTTTGGTTGTTGAGATGGGATTGTTGGATATAGGGATAGGGATGGCAGTTAGGGAGGGCAGGAGGTAGGAGATCTAGATGTAGTAATGGAATCCGACCAGGTGGTGTGAATAGGGATGGCAGTTGGGGAAAGGAAAGGTGGTGGTTGGGATGATTGATTAATTTGGTATGCATGGTGGTTGGGAGAGGTATAGCGAACTATATTGGTAGTTGTGGCTGAGGTAGGAGAGATGAGTTAGTGGCAAGTTGTTTGGGAAAGGGATGGGATGGGTAAAAAGATCAATTACATATGATTTTACTGTTAATTAAAAAAACAATTTCAATCTTTGCATATGCACTTGAGAATCAAGCCTCGTTCATGTTGATAGATTCCATGATTTTTACAAAAAAAAAAAAAAAAATTTGACTATAAGGAGGTCAAACGTGCATTTCATAAGCATAAGGGGATAAAGTGCCTATTAGACATATCACAAGGGGGTTATTTGCATTTTATCCTTGAATAAATAAAGACAAACAAAATTGAGTAGCTATATATATAGTAAGGTCTACATTACCATAAACTAATAAAAAATAAAGAAGTCGAGTGGTCTTTAAAATCATAGTCTATGTCTCTTCATAGTTCCGTTGGGGTATATGGATTCAATGGTTTTTTCTTCCAGCATTGTTGGAATATCATTGAAATGGAGTTGTATGAAGTTACCAAGGCATTCATGAATGGCTTTTCTTTGCCAAAAGCCATTACCAGTACAACAATGGCCCTAATTCCTAAAAGTGAAAATCCTTCTTCATTTGGTGATTTCTCACCTATCATATGTTCATGAAATTGTCATTTTCCTAAAGGGCGATTCTAGGTCAATCAAGAATCTGATGCAATTTATCCATCGGTATGAAGCTGTATCCAGTCAACTGGCAAACAAAGCAAAGAGCTCATTCATGATATCCTCCAAGATTTCTGCTTCAAACGGAAGACTTATTGCACATCTAACTGGATTCATTAAAAAGGATCTACATTTTGTCTACATGGGTTGTCCTTTTGCCAAAGGAAATAGAGTTAAGAGCTTATTCTAGCCTATGATACAGAAAATTATTAGTAAAATTTCAGTGTTGGCAAAACAAGCTACTATCACATGGTGGTAGACTCCTCCTTATTAAACATGTTCTGAGTAGTATTCCTCTGTCCCTTTTCACAGTACTGTTGGCTCCTAAGTCTATACTTCAGACTTTGCACAAACTGTTTTCAAAGTTCTTTTGGGGAAGTTCAAATGAAGGGAATAAGATTCATTCGAGATCTTGCGATAAAATGTGTTTCCCTTATGAAGAAAATGGCCTGAGTATCAATAATCTTAAAAACACTATGCAAGCTTTGTCGATGAAACTTTGGTGGACCTTTCTAACAAGGGAATGCTTATGGTCTAATTTCATGGTTGGCACATATTTTCAAAAGGATGTTCATCCTTTAAGATGTGAGTCTAAGGCTTCAGATTCTTCTACTTGGAAAAGAATGCTTGTAGTTAAGTAGGAGGCTTTCAATAATTTTCATTATCTAGTAAGGCAAAGGAATGTTTCATTCTGGTTTAATAATTCGAATGGGAATGGTTCATTACGCATTCTAGTGACATTGGACTGGAGATTCAATCACTCAATCTAGCTGAAGCAAGGAGTTAAGATGGATGGAATGAAGAGAATATCTTAAACTGTAACTCTAACTTTGATTTAAATCTAATTAGGGGTACATCAGTTCAATTTAGAGAAGATAAAGAAATTTTGGTTTGGAAATTGAAGCCTAATAGAGCTTTCAGTATCTCTTCTGCCATTGGTTCTATCAGGGTAGTTAAGGATAAAACCATTTCTAGAGCCTTTATTTGGTGTAAGCAGTTACCAATCAAGGTTTCCTTATTCCTTCGGAGAGCTTTCAATGACATATTACCATTGGACTCCAACATTCAGAAAAAAAGGAATCCACTTAGCTTCAAAATGCTCCTTCCGTAATGCTCAGGAAAACCTTGAACATATGTTATATTGGATGTGGCTGGTCTATGGAAATTTGGAAAAATATTTTACAGGTTTATAATCTCTCTACCGCAATGATGCCTTGGAGACAATTTGCATTTTGGAATAGTGGCTAAATTCTTCCAAGTTTTCTGCAAAAAGATTCATTTCAATTGCTATCTTTGCTTATAGCTGTTGGGATTTGGAAAGCTGGAAATCTAGCCATGTTTGAAGGTATTTTACAAAAGCCTAGTCAGGTTTCATTTGGTATCATGGCTAATATTTTGTATCTGACCTATGCTTTTCCTATTCAATTCTCAAAGATAAAAGATTTATGGTTGAAGGATAAAAGTTTGATAGGAAGGATTAATGTTAAGCACACTAAAATAGCACTGTTCCTCAAATGGATACCGCCTTCTCAATTCCACTTCAAGTTGAATAAGGATGGTTCTTCTCTTGGTAATCCAGGGCTAGCAACTGGAGGAGGAGCTATTAGGGATTC
Source organism: Cinchona pubescens (assembly GCA_025175665.1). Classification (NCBI taxonomy): domain Eukaryota; kingdom Viridiplantae; phylum Streptophyta; class Magnoliopsida; order Gentianales; family Rubiaceae; genus Cinchona; species Cinchona pubescens. Next base: position 8,154,680 of record JANKKI010000027.1, on the reverse strand, counting down.
TCGAGAAAAGCTGATTGTGGCCTTTTCAAACTTCTATGGTTATCTCACATCCTTAGAAGTTGAAGACCATGCTTTGTTCGATGGTTTAAAGCTTGTTAAGGATTCTGGAATCTCTAATATTCAAATCGAGCTAGATTCACTTCTGCTGGTTAATTCTCCCAATCTCATTATCAAGCCAACTTGGAAGATTATGTAGACTGTTTGGTAGATTCAGGATCACCTACAACATTTATCTTACTCCATCTCTCATTGTTATAGAGAATCAAAATCTCTAGTTGATCATCTTGCTGGTGTGGCTCATCAGAGGAAGGAACTCTCCATTTATCAAGCTGATTCTTTGCCCAGATTTGCAAAGGGATTACTAAGACTAAGTTTTGGTTGTTTTTACATAAGAAGATAGTTTTAACATTTGCATGTAGTTGGGTTTTGCCTTAGTAGTATTTTCTTGGAGGTTTGGCTCCATGTCCCGCTCCATGTAATAATTCTTTCAATTTATTAAGACAATTAAAATACATAATTGTTGAATGAATAATTAAAACAGTTATGTTTTTGTCCTACAAAAATTGATAATTAAATATTAATTCGACACACATGATTATTTACTTAATCACAAATACTAGTTTTATAAAATTCTTATTTCTTTAATAAAATAATTTTGAAATGTTACTTATTAAATTTCAAGAAGACGAAATTTTAGGTAAGGCTGTGTGATCAACATTTCCATAAGTATTTAGTTTCATCAAAATGACAAAAAATAAATTTGTCATACTTCTATGGCACATGAAAGAAATTGTGATTGTTATCTAGATGAAACAATAAAAAAAACACTTTTAACAATTGATTTACTCGTCAGCATATAAAATATACTTGTAAATTTAATGATATGAACAAATTACCAAAAGTAGGAAGACATAATATCGAAATTATATTTTAACGAATATGTTTACATCCTCGTTTAATAATAAAAATTATCAATAACTAATTAATAATGAACATAATGCTGGAAGAAGATGGAAAGATAAAGTTAATTTTAAAACTCTGTTTCTTTCTTGTGACACATTACCTTATCAATTGAGAGAATTTTAAATTTAGCCCCTCAAGAAGGTCATCTAAGTTTTATTTTAACTTTTCCATCCTCAAGTACTTTCGTAATTTCATGCAGGTCCTTCAAGTGTTTTTTTTCTATCAAAGTAGTCATCTAGGATGATAACAAAAATCAAAACTCGAGGGACAAAAGAGTAAAATCAAAAATTATGTATAGGATATATATGTGGATTACGAAAATACTTGCGAGACACAAAAAATTACAAAAAAGTTTAGGTGACTTGTGTTCTCTTAGAAATAGTTTAAGGATGAAAAAATTAAAAATATCATTTGAGGATCTCTATGAGATTTTAGAAATAATTTATGGATTAAATTTACAATTCTCTTTTATCAAATTTTTGATAAAAGTATTATAATAGGATTGCAATAATGAAATTACTCATAGGGATCTATGTAACACTTTTTTCTTCAAATTTATTAAGGATAACCTTTAAACATTCTATACACTAGTAGGAAAGGCAAAACCCTACGGATGTGAAATTTATAAATTGCTGAATTTTATACAAAAATAAAAAAGGTATAAAGGCAATGCAAATAATAGAAGAGATAAAAGTTTGCGAGAGAGTTAGTGGGTGATTAATAGGTAGCTAGTGTTTACACATAAAAGTATGAATTGAAAATAGTTATGAAGATAAGGGTAGGTAAAATAAATAATGACATCATCCCAAAACCCTCCTCATGCTTTATATATAGTATAGATAAAGTATTTTCAAATAAATAAATGTTTATCCTCCTAACTTGTTATAAATAACATGATTTTATGTTTGACACGTATTGTGAATAATTGATACTTACATATGATCCACAATATTTAGTTTTATAGTAATTCTTTGGGGAAAAAAAATCAATTATAAGATGTAGATTACATATAATGTGAGGGTACAAAACAAATAAAATTAGTTAAGAATACGATTTAGATAATTAATTTGAATTCAAATGTCTAATTTGAGTATTTCATATTTTACTTTTGCTATTTAATATATGTAGATTTCCTATTATACTTGCCACTTGTCAAAAATTAGACCTCACAAACAATCATTTTTCTATACTATATAGTATACTAGCTAAATATCCCATGTTATGCACCGGAATAAATTATATGTTCACCTTTAAAATCAAATTAGTTTTGACCTCATTCTATGAACGAGAATGGATGTAAGACAATAAAATAATTAGATATTTGAATGCAAAATTGAAATAGAGTACAAATCTATTTTAATTTAGAAGCACTAAAATATATTATTTCATTAAGTTTTGTAATTCACTCTTTTTGTTAGGCAGGCAAACAAGCTAGGTGACTCTTTTAATCTTAATCTTGCTCTCCAACCCCAAATCTATTACCGAGAAATCTAATTTGTGTTTGATGATTATATATGCTTCGATGGTAAGACTACAATTTAATACACAGAAAGTGTAGAAAAGTTAATCAAGATTTAAATCTTGCATGTTACAAAAATTTTGTATACTGTAAAATCTAAGAATCAATGAATTATCTCTAAAAACATAAATGTATTAATCATAGAAGAACAAAGATACATGATTGTATAATTGTCAAAAGAATAAATTATATCCCGTTCTTGAATAGTGAAAAAGTACAAAGAGTTATATATAGTGAACAACTTTCAATTACAAAACATGATGAGATAATAAGGTTTTAGTACCTTTTAAACTAAAAATAATATTGTAATTGATTCCATTTTTGTTGCAAATATACAGAATCATAAAGCTTCCTTGGAGTTGGATGCAACAAACCAAGCTTAAGATCCTTAATAACAACATTCTTAACCATGAACCCAACATTGTCACCAATAAGTGTGGTTTGGAAGGCTTCATTGCGCATTTGAATGTCTGAACTCCATCCGATAATCTGAAATAAGTTCCAAATAACACTGCAAAAATAAATAAATAAATAAACCCATGCTTTTGATTAGGCAATCTAGCAAACAACTTGTCAACATGAAAACAAAAGTGCTCATCTTAGTTCATGTTTAAGCCAACAATTTCAAAAAATAATATCTAAACAAAACTAACTTGTAATTTTTTAACAAGGAATATTATTGAAAATTGATCAACATTGATTTACACGAATGCTTTCACATAATGTAAATGAAAATCATGTTTTCAAGGATAGATTATAAGTATATGGTCTTCTGGTTTTAGTCATTTCCATAAGCATAACAATTGCCAGTACCACTATCAAAATATCAACAGCAAGAAGGTGATACCAAGTGACCAACAAATTATCACCCCATAAAACTAAACGACATAAGCAAAAAATCTTATGACACATATGCTTCACTATTCCAGAATATCCTTCTATCTGCAACCTTCTTGAAGGTGGACTGCCCTTGATGGGAAAACTATAGGGCCTACAGTATCCCTTACACTTGTATACTTATTAGATATGATCTTCATATTTGTAAAGGCGATGAACTACGGATTGATCCCTAAACTAGTCAATCACAATTTCACAACACAATACCAAAGAATTTCAAACAATCAAATAAGTGTTAACAAATTCTCATATTATTCTAAGCAAAAAAGATCACATCAAAATTTCGCATTAAACTTGCATACTAAACAAATATATGAAAGCACAAAAAATTGCACAAATCTAAACTACAATTCTCTCAATTAATTAATCATAATATAGACAAATACTAGTAATTAAAATCCACATCAAGAAAACACGAAAAGCCAAAAGTGGAGCAAAGCAATGGAGAAATAGCAAACCTGACGTGGCGAAGGACATGAAAAACCAAAAGCTATTGCATAATTAAGAGGAGCCTAGAGAAAAGTAACAAGACAACAGCAGCACCAAAACTTAGAGATACAGGATAACTCATTATTTGAATTTGGATTTACAAAATATTTGAAAATTTGAGAATGAAGATAAAGATAAATCACCCTTAGTCTGATAGGCAAATTGAAAGAGTAACCAGATGCCTTGAATGCTATCTCAAGAGAATGTGTTTTTATCAGTCTCACAAGTGAAAGAATTACTTAGCTCCATTAATTGCTGAGTGGTGGTACAATACTTACAACACTATTCTACAAGTAACTCCATTCCAGGCCTTGTATGTGTATCCTCCACTACAGCTATCCTTGGTTCCATTTTAGACTGATGTGGTAGTTGTGGAAGATTGGTTCAAGGACAAGCAATAGTGGAATATTATTCTCAGGAAGAACTTCCTCAAAGCTCATAATAGAATGAAGCAAATGGTAGATAAGAATAGAAGCAATAGAAATTTTGAGGTTGGGGACTATATTTACTTGAAGTTACAACCTTATAGGTAGAGTACAATAGATGTTAGAAGAAACCTTAAACTGGCTGCCAAGTTCTATGGAACCTATGAGGTTTAGCAGAAGGTGGGAACCGTAGGCTACAAATTGAGGTTGCCAGAGAGATCATCCATCCATCCAATATTCCATGTGTCTATGCTCAAACAGTCCACTAAGGGAGCTGCAGTGGCTCTTATGCTATCATAATTGACTAAGGTAAGATAAAGCTAAGCAATGGTCAGGTGATCCGTAAGACCATTCTAGATCAAAAGGATTCCAAAAGAGAAGAAAAGATGCTGGTAGTTCAATGGGAAAACTTAGCTCAAGAAGATGCCACTTGGGAAAAGTTAGCTGCATCCAGGAGCCAGTTTCTCGATTTACAAATTGGCAAATCCTAGAGACTAGCATTGTTTTAAGGGGGCGAAACTTGTAGTGTACAAATTGGAAATAACTGCTAAGCTGAGTTAGCACAATTAGTTAGTTATGCAACTGGAAAACAAGTTATTTAAAGTTGTGAATTAGTTAGTTATGACAGCTGGAGAACAAGTTAGTTAAAGTTGTGGATTAGCAATAAAAGCCAAGGAGTGAGAGCCAGAATGATTGTGTACAATTTGCCCTCTCAATAAATTTCTCTTCCCTCTTTCCATATTGTCTCTATACTCTCCCTCTTGTAACTCCTTTCCAGATTATCTCAACTGTAAATTCCTTAATCTCACAAATATGAAAACTGATTATAACAACATTTACAAACTAAAGATAACTAGTAATCTATTTTGTTTTGTTTTAAAATAATTAGTTATTCTAAATTCATCAAGTATAAGTTAAAATTTAATAAATATGTTTTATAAATGTTTTCAACAGATATTTTACATCAAATTATTTAAAATTATTATATATTATTAATAAAATAATATATATTAGTAATCTACCGGTTAAACCAGCAACCTACCGATTAAACTAGTAACTCATTCACTCACCTCCCTTATCGGGTTCTTTCCTAGGTCGAGTTTAATAATTATGCTTTTATTTATTTAGCCAACCAAGTGCAAGGAGGTAAAACCCCCAAGAAATATGATATTGAATATTTCCTAGTCTAAGGGTGGGAAATATCATTTGTCTAGTCTTTAACAAACCCACAATAGACCTAGAAATACAAGAGTTAAAGAAAAGAGCGAGATTACAGGTACCATTACCTAATCTAGCTAGCCATTCGGCCACATGATTAGCTTCCCTAAAAATATTCTGCACAACAAAGTTCTCCATCGTTCAAGAGTAGCTTAATCTTGCACATCTTGTGGTCAATCTTCCAAGGAATTGAAGATCCTCCACAAATCATTTGATGGAGCACAAACGAATCCACTTCAACTAATACCTGCAAAAAACCACGTTCACAACACAATTGCAAATCTTCCAAAAGAGTTAGAGACCATGGTTCAAAGTAACAGTGACGATCGCGGAACGTATTGGTCTTGGTGTATCGGTCAGGTATCGGGCGATATGTATATTTTGTTATATAAAAAGTCTCAAAAATTCTAAAAAAATAAACTAAAAAATATACAACACTATAAAAATTTTGTTGTACAATAAATTAACAAAATGTAATCATAACTATATATTAATTTTAGTTGTTTATTATAGATGGAGAATGTTAAACCGTAGTACTACAAAATATCATAAATTTATTATAAAAATGTCAGATATACATTTCATAGAAATTGCAATATTTAAAAATATATGTTACATTTTTCTTTTAATCATATTAAATTTGCAAATTAAAGAGTGATTTAATTAATTTGGTGTCAAAATATTAACATGGAATACAATGTACATTAGAGTAGGAAAGAAAACACATCGCAAAATACATAGGAAAAGAAGGTTATGTAATTAAAATTAAGAAAAGAAAAAATATATATATATATACATAGCCATTAACCAAAATACAGAACCTTTTAGAAAGTTATCAAAATTAAAAAAGGAAGACAAAACATTTAAAATTTTTGTAACTTTTACAAATTAAAACTCTTAAATATGTTTCACCAATTTAGGATAACAGCCACTAAATCGTCCTCCAATCCCTCCTCCTCTTCAAGTGATCTTCTACCAACTCCTTCTCCAATTTCTCCTCTTCAAGTGAGGAGCAGAATTCTAAATTACTCTTCTTCTAAGCCCAAGTTTCTCCAATAGTATCTTGTAGAATTTTTCCTCTCAATTCGCCCAATTTTCTCCAATAATTGTCTTCCCCAATTTCTCTTCTAAATGCGCCAAATTTTTTTTCCAATAATTTTTATTCCAATTTCTCCTCAAAATTTGCCCAATTTTCTATAATAATTTCTAACCCAATTTCTCCCCAATTTCTTCTCTAAATTTGTCTAATTTTATCTAATAATTTCTACCCCAATTTCTCCTCTAAATTCGCCCAATTTTCTCCAATAATTTCTACCCCAATTTCTACCCTAAATTCTGCAATGTTACTGCCCAATTTCTTCCTCTCTTTTATGTCTTTTTTTTGATGAGGTTTTGTATTTACGTGATCATGATTTTGAAAAGTTGGCGTGATATTCCTAATAGGAAGACAGAGATTGGAAATCATGCAAGTTATCAACTAATCCCAACCAAACGGTAATTTTGTTGCTAGCTAATGATGATTATCTACAGATCCGGGCAGCCTATAATAAGTATCAAGTGTGGATAACTAGCTACAACTACGGTTTGAAGGACCACCAAGTCGACTCACCCCTACTCGGACGATTCCGGACGATTTGATGTGTTATTTGCCTCGTACAAAACATCGGGTATCGGGTGAGTCAAGGTGCTCCGATGCCAGTTCCGGTATCTCCAGCATGTTCAGGATTGAACTCGTATCGTTGGCTTTCGATCTGGTTCCAACTCGGCCGAGTCTTTGAACCACTCCGCTTCAATATTCGAATAAATACAAAAGGAGTTAGAGAAACCCACAAGAGCTAATTCGTCTAAATCACGGATTATACCACATCCACTTGATAAACCTGGATTATCAACTGAGGAACAATTCACATTCAACTTATAAAAATCAGTCCATGGCTTAGACCAAAGAATGACTAACGGTTGAGCACGAACACCTTTGCCAAATGAACAAAAAGGCCGGTTTGTTTGGGAATTGGCAATGAATGGATTGGCACAGCCAGATGATACAACTCTTGTTTAATTGTCCCGCAAACTAGAGAGGCTGTGGTCCTTTTGTCTTCAAAGAAGCTTAAGTTTTTAGCACACCAAATCTGCCAACAGATTAAGGATGTTCTATGATATGTACAATTTCCTAATCCGACGACGCATGCATCCATCAAAGTTGGAGTTGTTGATGCTAAGTAGTTGCTGGAATTAAAGTATCCAGCAAAGAAGCAAAAGTTTTCCAAATACTTTCTACAAAAGAATAAAACAAAAGACAACGTTCAAGTGTTTCAATCGAATGGCAGAAAGCACACCTGGATGGGAACTGAAAACCAAGCTCCATAGGCACATCCGCCACATAAATAACCATATTTTAATGGTTATTCTAGGTTCCCAAAATATGTTTCCTCGAATACAAGTTAACTCAAAAATGGTTATTCTAGGTTCCCAAAATATGTTTCCTCGAATACAAGTTAACTCAAAAATGGTTATTCTAGGTTCCCAAAATATGTTTCCTCGAATACAAGTTAACTCAAAATGGACGAACACATGGGCAGAAGAAGTGGAAAAAAAAAATACCAGAATTAGACAACTTCCAAATCATTGTATCGTCTTCTTCCATCTGTGATTAAAGGACATTAAAGAGTAATTTAGGATCATGCCCGTTATTTCCAGATGTAGAATGACCTGAACTGGTGCTAAATCGCAACCCACTATATTGGAGAAAAGACTTTTGATAGTCATCAACGGATTCAGGATACATTTACAAATCTACCAATCGTCCAATTCCCAGCCAATTATCTTCCCAAAATAGCACTCACTGGTGTAGGAATCACTTGGATATAAGGTTCCGCAATATGTCACATTGATTGCAGCCTCTTCCAAGTCCTAGAAGAGTCGTGTATCGAAGATGTTTTGTATCTTCTTCTCATGTATTTAGCCCACAAAGAATTCGACGATCGAAAGTTCTAGTATAATTTAAGCAACAATGCTTTAATCATACTATGAAGATTGCGAACACCTAGTCCATTTTCAGATGTAGGAGTAGGAAAACAAATGTTACTCCATTTGGACCATAACATTTGGATCAATGTTTTCTAGAACAGAACCCTGTAGCCCCCAAAAGAAATCTGCCATTAATTGTTTTTCAAGAGTACGAAAAATTCCTTTTGGAAGATCAAGGACGGTCAAGATGTGCATTGGAATGGAGGACAATACATATTTGATCAAAATTAGACGACCACCTGGGGTGAGCAATTTGTTCTTCCAGCCATCGGGTTTCTGTAAGAACTTATCAGTCAGAAACTGAAAAATATTGAAGCTTTTCCAGACCAACCAAATAGCGGTCATCCCAAGTAAGTAGTGGGAAGCGGCTTCTTCCTTATCCCAGAAATCCCCTCAATTGCTCTAGTAGCAGCCGCACTACATTGTGTAGGCAAAATCAGCGTGCTCTTGGAAATATTAATGCATTAACGTGACCCTTGTTGATAAGATTTCAAGAAGCCCATCAAAGCCAAGAAAGACAGCCTACTATCTCTCATGAAAAATTAAGATATCATCCGCAAAAGTTAGATGAGAAATCAATGAGCAATTTTGTGGGAAGAGAAAGGGATGCAATGCTACCCCAATCCATTAGGATTTTGGCGAGGATCCCTTGAAAGTACTTCCGATGAAAAATAAATAATAAAGGAGATAAGGGATCACCTTACTTAACTTCTCGAATGGATTTAAAGAACCGGTCACTTCTCCCTTAATATGCAAAGGGAACCGGATTGCGGTCAAAGTGTTCATAATTAACCAAATGAAAGCTAGAAAAAAACCAAACCTTAATAACACAGATTCCAAGAATTTGCAAGACACTTTCATCATGTAAAGTTTAATGTTAATTTCAGATCCCTTTGGTTATTTTTATTTTATTTTATTTTATTTTGTTTTTTTCGAGGGAAAAATGCATTTTTGATCCCTCTTGTTTGGGATACTTACTAAACTAGTCTCCAAAATTTAGGACCAAAAAATTTAGTCTTTAATATTTTGAAATTTGAACAAAATTAGGACAATTAACAGAAAATTAAAATTTTTAACAAGAAATGACCACGTGCATATCATGTGGTCGTTAAGTTTAAAAGAATAATTAAAAATATATAAATGCTTAAAAAATTATACAAAATGGGTCCCCAAAGTTTGTTAGAAATACTAAATTGGTCTCCAAAGACAAAAAAATAATAAAATTTTCTTGTAAAGCAAAATTTTAAAATTTTCAATGTCAAAACAACCCATGCCATCAAAGATATGAGGAGAGAGAAGAAGATTTGTGCATGCTAAAAATAATCTCAACTAAATAATGATTACATTCAAGAATGATTGAGTGAAATAAGACTTAAGTGCATGTTGTGTTGAACGATTTGATTTGAAATAAAATTTTGAAAATAGATAACGTTTGAACTTTTCACATAATAAAATATATATTTCTTAATAAACTAATCTTATACATCTATTGTAAAATTTTATCCTTAAAAAATTAAATTTTCACAATATTATAGAGATATAAATTTGTCCTTAATATTATTATTGTTATCTTATTACAAGAAATGCAGCATTAATGTTAACTAAACCTAGAGCCAATCATCCAGATTTGGTGACACAAATTCTAGGACATATTAGTTAATAATATTAAGTGTCATATTACAAGTTCTTTCCAACTCCTTATAAATATTTCTTTTTCACCCTAGTAAAAAATATTAATATACAAAGTGATAACATATAATTTTATCATATGTATAATTATTCTATGTCCAAGAAAATAGTCCAATGCCTAAAATCCATTTCGACTTGGGGATATGATGATTTAATATCTTTACTGTTAATATTAGCTTATTATTTGATAATTGAATGTGGTTCACTTTATAAATTATAATATCATGAAAAAATTTAGTTATTACCGACATGTTTATTCACCCTAATAATACCAAATATTTTTATATTATCACTATAATATTATGTGAATTTAATTTCGAATAATAATATTTTACGGTACATGTGTATCATTAATGTCTAAACAAATACGTTATCTAGTTTCGAATTTTCCATTACAAGTCTCATTAATCATTCATTACAATTAGCTTGATGGGTGATGCGAGATTTATAAGTTAAATTTTCCATTTTAATAATTTCTAATTAGTCATTATTCAGTTGAGGTTTTTTTTTTTTTTTTTTTTTTCCATTTTAAGTTTTTAATCAATCATTATTTAGTTGAAATTATTTTTAACAATAAAAATCATTTCCTCTCCCCTCAAATCCCTGATGGCGTGAGTTACTTTGACATTGAAACTTTTAAAAATTTTATGTTATGGGGAAGTTTTATTAGTTTTTTGGTTTTTGGGGACCAAATTTTGCATTTCTGACAATTTTTGGGGACTAATTTTGTACAATTCTTTTAGTATTTATTTTTTTATTATTATTTTTAAACTTAATGACCACGTGACATGCAGGTGGCCATTTTCTGTTAAAAATTTTCATATTCCATCACTTTTATTAACTTTGTTTAAATTCTAAAATATTAAAGACTAAATTTGTTTTGACGGAAACTTTAAAGACTAATTTAGTAAATACCTTAGACAAAACGGACCAAAAATACGTTTTTCTCTTTTTTCAATGAGCAAAGAACCTCTTGAGCAAGTAGAACATTATCAGCCATAACTCTACCTATAACAAATCCCAATTAGCCGGAGATGTCCATGAAGGAAGCAAGTGAGCCAAGCCATTTGCTAAAGGTTTGGACAGCACCTTATTAACAAAATTGCACAAAGCAATAGGCTGCAAATTAGAAAAAGATTGTGGTCCCTCTTTCTTTGGATTCAAATCAATCAAAGCTCTTGATAAGCTTCTAGGGAAAGGAACTCCCGCCGAGAATTCTTGTGCCGCCGTAAGAAATCTTAAGCAACAATATCCCAACAACTCACAATGAAAGCACCCGAAAAACCATCCGGACCAGCTGCGCTATTTTTATCAAATTGAAAAACTACCGTATTGAGCTCTTCCATTGTTATAGGTTTCATAAGCTCTAAACTTTGTTGATGTGAGACCAAGCTTGGGATGTATTGTACTAAACTAATTAGAGCTGCTCATCAATCAGTTCCTCAACCAAGAGCTTGTTATAGGAATCCTCCGCTTCTTTTTTAATTAATCATCACTTGGTTCTCTAAGCCATTGACCAGTCCCATTTTTTATGCAGCGAATCATCAACTTTGCTCTCTTATTGACTAGAGACGCATGGAAAATTTGGTTTTAGGATCATAGTTATTGGATTCACTAGGTAATCTCACTAATCGCGCACTAGTTCACATGTTCATATTCACAGTACTTTTATGATTTGGGACGTGATGATACAAGTATGGTATCGTCAAATCTAATGTACCATCTTTAAAATCAATTTGTCAAAAATTTGCCAATTCAGAAGTAGAATATTTTATCAAATTTTCATAATTTGTACACAAAACATATGTATGTATCTCTCATATATATTAGTACTAATTATATTAACATACTAATAATTATTGTTGTCTTGTTTTTAAAAAATCAATTATTTCCATATTATCATGTAATATAATTTAAGATATACGAAAATTATACTAAGTCAAATTATACCAAGAGTATTGAAAGACAATAAAAAGAAGCTTTTGCTTGTGTACACTTTTTATTATTTTGTTTCTTGTGTTTTTGTTAGTTTCTATTTTGTTTTTTCAAGGAGATGTAATATTTTTTGAATTAGTTCCAACTTTTTACATTGGCATAAAATTTATAATGATTGCATTTACTATTTAAATTTAAGTTTGTATAAAAAATTTATATTGAGAATGTACTAACTAAATTAACTAAGCGTGTCACGTATCGAAATAACATACTGACTAAACCTACTCCGAGTGTACTATATTTTTTCAAAGTGGTGTACCACGTACTCATATCCGTACCACGTACTGAAGAATACCGCAAATATGATAACTATGGTTAAGATCACCCTCTTGAAACCATTTAACCTGAGCTTTTTGACACCACTAGAATTCATTCTAGAAGCCCAAACAGCTTGGCTTGCGAGAGTTGCAAGTCTTCTCAAGCTGCCTCCAAGTAACTATTTTGTAATTGTAGTTCTTTTTGGTGAATTTCTTCTCCAGCTTTCTTAAGAAAAAAAAATCCATCCTATGCTATATATATTTTTTTTAGCAAAAAAGCCAATTTTATTTATTGAAAGCCGGGCAATTATAGAATAATTAATGTCGTATATACGACACTCCTAACATATCCATTTTTAAGTTGCCGTTTAGAAAGCTAGGAGTAAAAAAAAAGAAAAAGAAAAAGAACATCAATGCGATGACTAGAGCTTCCAAGTTTTGCCAAGAAATCAACAACCATATTTGCTTCTCTATACACATGGGTGATGGAATGATTGTTCTGTATAATTAGTGAGCAAATTTGTCTAACTATAGGATCTGCTGCCCAAGGGAATTTAGCGACTCCAATAACTGCATAGTCAAGGTCTCTGGAATCCATTTCTATTTTGATATTGAAAATCTGACGAATTTGACATAAATCCAGGATGTGAAGAAGCGCTAAAGCTTCTGCCATGAAGTTGGAGTTGGACTGGGATGATAAGGATTTGGCAAAGCTGAAGACAGGTCGCCCATTCGTATCTCGAACAATGCCTCCAACACCCCAGATAGATTTGGAGTGCATCTCAACAATCCATCAACATCTAACTTTAATGTTGCAGCCGGTTGTAAATATTTAGTTTGTAAATACAAATAACTAGTGGGTGTAAAGTTGCAATTAAAAAAAATAAAAAAAAATTCAGCGCATGTGCACTGAAGGCAGTGGCCAAATAAGGTCAGCGCACATGCGCTGCTATTGTGCTAGTGCATGTGCGCGCATCCCGGCATATATGACCGTTTGAAATTGAAAAACGGGTAAAATGGGAAAAGTTGCAACTTTTGGTTCAAGAGGGGTGTTTCATGGATTGAAAAAGTGTATTCCAATGGATTCTTCTAAACTTCCACATCTATAAAAGAGAGATATACCCACTAATTCAACATAACAAATATCATTAAAATCTATCTCTTCTTATACATTGTTCTTGAGAAGATTTCTGATTTTTGCTATTAGAAATCTTCAAGAATTTGTTATATCCTAGAGGTAGATTTCTATTCACCCAAAAGTGATGAAGAGGTCAAGATTTCGTAAAAATAGATCGTCTTGATGGAATCGGAACAAATTTCAACCGGTGGAAAGACAAAATGATATTTTTTCTCACTGCACTAAAAGTTGCTTACGTCTTGGATCCTGCATTGCTCGAAATTCCTGCACCAACCGTTGGTGTTTCTGAGGAACTCAAGGCATAATGCGAGAAAAAGAAGGAGGATGAGATCGTTTGCAGAGGTCACATTCTCAACACCCTTTCAAACATAATTTATGATCTTTTCACAGTGGTCAAATCTGTCCAAACGAAATTTGGGCTGCCTAGGAACACAAATATGCTACACAAAAATAAGGTGCGGACAAATTTCTTATTAAGAAATATTTTGAATTCCATATTGTTGACTCTTCGTCTATTTTGGATCAGGTTCATGACCTTCAAATTATTGTTTCAAAGTTAAAAGATCTAGGTGTTGAAATTTCAGAGTCATTGCAAGTGGGGGCAATTATTGCAAAATTTCCTTCTAGTTGGAATGATTATATATCAAAAGAAAATGCTTCATACCACTGAAATTTTAACAATTGATCAAGTTTTGAAACATATGAGAATTGAAGAAGATACTAGAAATCTTCATAAGAATGATTTAGAACTTTTTTCAAAAGTGAACTTTGTTGATGAGAATAAGAGTGATTGCTTTGTTAGATAGAATTCAACTTTAAAAGGACAAATAAGCAATAATTAACCACACTAATTCACTATACTCTACCTAACTTCCGCAAGTATACGGCGTTGACAGTGGTATAGGATGAGTGGGTATCGTCCTACAAGGATTGTTGGAAGGCAATTACCAAGATTTATGGATATGTGTGTAGTTAAGCAAAATCAAACAATGGATGATGAAACTATTCTAATAAAAATCATAGTTAAATGAAAGCGGTGAAAACTTAATTTTAAGCTAGACTGACTAAAAGCAAGTAAGTGAAAATATCCAATTACAATATTAAGAAACTAGTTAATCTATTCTAGTAAAAGCAAGTACAGGAAAAAAGCACTTAATTCTAACCTAAATTAACCAAATTAAGACTAAAATTAAAAGCAACCAAATTACCCAATTAAAAGGACTACAAACAAGAAACATTGAAGACTAAAAGCAACCATTTCTAAGCTAGAAATTGGAAAGAGTTAAACTTGAAATCTAAGTATTTTTTGGATTTTTGATAAAAATAGAGAAAGCCCACTAGGAATTAACTAGAAATTAATGCAAGAAAATGAGAATTCTTAAATAAAAAGCAAGAAATTATCAAGAACCCTAATTTTCCTAAGAAACCCTAGATTGCAAGCTAGAAATTCTTACTAAATTAGAGTAGAAAGCAAGTAAAAATTATATCTACGCGAATCTTGCGATTAGCACTGCGATTATATAATCAAAATTCGAAATTGACAAGAAATTAAAAGAAGATTTAAGAGACAATTAAAGAGAAAATTCTATTAAAGAAGAAAACATGGGGTTCAAGATATCCTAAACTATCCTAAAATCTACTAACTATTTCTACTACTAACTCTACTTACTTCCACTTCCTATTTTTAGTAGCTTAAATAGTGTAGTGTTACACAAGGCAAAAATCAGGAGTTGTTGGTTGAAAGTTTACAAAATTGACCTTACAACTTAACCCTCAGCGAGTCGAGATCGCGATATGGAAAGTTTGAGATCACGATATTGACTCTACTACATTGACATTTTCCCGAGTCGAGATCTCGATATAGAAAGTTTGAGATTGGGATCTCGACTCTCTTCCCAGCATTCTTCATTTCTTCCATTATTGCAATTTGGTCCTTTGAACTTTGTTCATTCCAGCTTCCAACCTCTAATTTTTTACCTGCATAATATTACCACCATTGAGCAGTTAATTAAACTAGAAATTTAATAAATGCTTATCATATTTAATCAAGAACGAAAATACAAACACATATGAAATAAATTAACTAAAATCTTCAATTATTTACCCAAAGTTCGGAATTTAAACTATCAAAATGCTATAATTTAGAGGAAAATTATAACTCTAGTTTACTAGAGTTATCACACCCGCAAACTTAGTGTTTTGCTAGTCCCGAGCAAAACAAAAATTAAAATAAAAATAAGCCTACAAACAATCAAACATATAAACACCTCCAAAGTTGACATGACACTTGATGAATCATGGAAGTATTTAGAAAAATTAAGAAGTCTCTCAAGAAACGTTCAATGCTATATGATATGTGAAATATCTGAGTGAATCAATCCAAAATTGAAATTTTGTTCTTCATAGAAGAACACATTCATTCACTACACAAGATTTCATATCACCAAGCATTACCATTCTCAAAAAGAGTTACCAAAAGTTTTAATTCTTTCCATTTAAAACATCATTACATCTCAAATCACAAATATTATGAAGTTAGTCAACTATCCCGACTAGGCATCATGAAAATAGAAGTTCATTTAGGAATCGACTTAAATGCAAAGTCACACATTTCGGGAATAGACCACTAACAAGGAATAAGTAATATGAGATTAAGTTGATAAGTATTACAAACATTTACTCCTTAAATTATTGGTATATTAAAACGCAATTCCTAATGGCTTAATTCGGAGAAACAACATGGGTATATGTCGGAATCCCGCACTCGCCTTATTACTACTCTAATGGCATATTTCGGAGAAACAACATGGGTACATGTCGGAATCGCGTACTCACCTTATTCCTAATTATTATTATTATTATTATTATTTTATGATCTGTCCTAAACCAAAGAAAATGAGTGAAATGTACCTAAAATTAATCTCGAATATCTATTATTCACAAGTTAGAAGAACATTCCCTATGCAAACACACGAAATGTCCCAAAATTCCTTTTACTTCATTTAACTCATTTCTTTCCAAAAGATAGTTCATCAACCAAATAATATAAGTGATTTGATCAGAAACGATATTTCAAATAAATTTTCCTAAAATTTCAGCTCTTCGTTTTAAAAAATAGTGATGCCAAGTTTATGAATTCTTTATTTTGCAAACGAACTACATCATCACTCACACAAAAATTCTAGAAATGAATCAATATATACTTCAATCACAAAGCATTGAATATCAAAATTTATCATCATTGAGTTCCTAATTGATCAATTTTCCATCCATGAAACATCTATTGGCAACAATATGTATAAATTAACCATTCCCAGCACAAAGAAATAAACAACCCCAAATTTATCTCTTTTATTCCAATTGATGAATAAATCATCCCTCCACTCACCAAAAAATAAACATAAGGACATACCCAAAAATAACAAAAACTACTCAAATCATAACGTAATTTTAACCAAGAACTAAAATTGAGTAGAAATGCTAAGAGCTGTAAACTGAGCCATGGTTTCAAACAAAATAAACATTCAATTCAATTCATTAATAAATGCAAAGATGGCATCAGCTTAGGGCCCTTAGCCATGCTACTCTAGACCAAGTATCTAGCAAGAAATTCTACAAAGATTTAATCCATGAAGTATCAAACTAATTAGCTACTTGGCGTCAGCTTTAAGGCCATTAGCCAAATTACTAAAATGGAAAATCAAATTACTCCAAATTAAAAGACTAAAAATAAAATAAATTGATGGTTGAATGGACGAAAATGTTTTTTTTTAAAAAAAAAAATTGGAGAATTTTGATAAAAGAAGAAGAAATCCTGCACAAGTAAACGTTCCAGCAAATCGAAATCATGATCTCAGATTTGGTATCGCGATCTCGACTGAGTTGTGATCGCGATCTCAAATTCGAGATCGCGATCTCGATTCAGTGCAAAAATAGTCTTTGCAGAAGATTGATGTTGAGATCGCGATCTCGACCAAATGACCATTCTACCATCCAGAAGTTTGAGTTTGAGATCGCGATCTCGACTCAATTTCTACAAAGTGTATTTTTTACACTTAGCCAAGATTGCTCAATTCTTCATCACTTTTCTCCATTTGCAAGGATAACCTACAAACACAAAATTCACAAGTTAGGATGACGATTTTCATTCATTCTTTATCACCATTTATTCAATTAAATAAAACTTAGATTTTTATCTAAAATTCTAACCTAATTTATCTAAATTAAAAAAAAAACATAATAACGGAAAGCAAAAACAACTAAATGAAAAACTTGGGTTGCCTCCCAAGAAGCGCTCTTTTATAGTCACTAGCTTGACCATGGCGTGGACTTCATTCCAAGTAATTGAGGATGATTGACCCTCTTTTTCCTTTTGGTCTCCACGGAAAAAGTTTGATCCCCTTTTTCTTCATGATTAAAGCTTGATTTTCAGGTTTTCCATGCACAAGTCCTTTCTTTCGAGCCTTAGCCATCGCTAGTGCCCCAATTAACATCTCCAATTGTTTCTCAACCATTTTCTTTTCTTTTTGTGCCTTCTCAATTTCTTGACATCACCATTTTGCTTATTCTTTGCAAAACTCTCTTCATCCTTCGTCAACACACATCCCTTATCGGGTGGTTTTTCCTTCAATTCATTTCTCGGATCTTCTTTTATTTCCAATACTTGCTTGAGCTAATATGCCTTGGTTAACTTCATTTTGCTTTTCATTTGACCTAGCAAGGAAAGAATTAAGAAATTGGTTAGCACATTTCTCTTCAACAATGGGAATATTGTCATTATATTCAAACACATCAAATTCAATTGATTCATTTTCAACTCGTAAAGCCAACTTCCCTTTGTTCACATCAATGAATGCATGAGCGGTCGACAAGAAAGGCCTCTCTAGAATCAATGGAATCTCACTCTTTTCACCCATATCTAGCACAAAGAAATCAACGGGAAATACCAACTTTTTAACTTGTACAAGCACATCCTCCAACAAGCCATATGATTTCCTCTCGGATAAATATGCCAATTTGAGTGTGATATTAGTTGGCTTGATAGTGTTGATCCCTAATTTGTCATAGATGGCCTTTGGCATGATATTTATGGTGGCCCCCAAATTACAAAGTGATCGATGCCATGTTTTTCCTCCTACATTCACCGGTATAATGAAACTACCGGGATCCTTGAGTTTAGTTGGGGCAACCGCCTTTGAACAATGGCACAACATTGGGCATCAAGACATACTTTCTCATCATCATCCCACTTTCACTTCCTTTCCAAAAGATCCTTCTTGAAACGAGCATAGTTGGGCATCTTGATGAGGGCATCAATCAAAGGAATGTTGACATTAATCTTTTTCAACATATCCAAGAAATGGTTGAATTGCTTGTCTTTTTCCTCCTTTCTTGGTTCAATGAGTCGTTGAGGGAATGACACGTTTATTGATGGATCTATCTTCAAAGGTTCCTTCACATGCTTCTTCTTGGATACCTTCATCTCATTCTTTTGTTCCTTCTTGGCTTCATCATCAACCACTTCCTTTTCATTCTCAACTACCTTGGAAATTTGTTTCTTGCTTCCTTCCTCCACCTTTTTATTCTCCTTAGATTCCACCAATTCTTTTCCACTCTTAGGGTTATGGCATTTCATTGCTCCTTGGAGCTTGGAATAGTATCACTCAGAAATGCCCCTATAGGTTCTTATGTCATTATTCAACCTTGCCAATTGCCCCAATTGAATCTCCAAATTCCTTGTTGAAGCCTTAAAATTCTCATAATCTCTTTTATGCTCTTCATTTTTCCTATCCAACTCTCTTCTCAAGTACGCAGCCTATCTTTTCCAACCTTCTTCACCCAAATTCTCTTTTGGAGCATATTGATCATGATACATGGGTTGGGAAGAATTGGCATAATGGAAAGGAGGTCTTTGTTGTTGGTTTTGAAATGAAGGGTTGGGGAAAGTTTGATATGAGTTGGGTTGGAAGTTTCTTTGATGTGGCATCGGTAAGGTCTAGAAGAGGAATTCGGGGCTTGAGTGTGTTGGGCATTTTGAGGTGGGGAATTTGGTTGGTAAGGAGGGTTGGATTGGTTGTTAGTATTACTCCATGAGAAATTTGACTGATTCCTCCAAGAAGGATTATATGTGCTCCCATAAGCTCCGGATTGGTTCCTCGGAAATGATGGTTGATTAGCCACATAATTGAGATTTTCTCATGGGATCCATACGACATTTCACATTGTCCATTGGCATGGCCGAAAATGCCAAATCACATGTTATGCTTGGTTGAGTTGGAGAAGAAGCATAGCATTTACAGTACTAGGTTTCCCTAGATTCTCCAACGCCTTTTCCATATTGTTCATCACACTCATGAACATGCTTTGTTGTGCCAAAAGGGCATCTTGCTGTTTAGATTCAACGCTCCATTACTTGCATTGGCTTGAATAGCTTGGTGTTGAACCACCGATGGAATTATCGGTCCATGATAGTAGTGGTGTATGCCATCCTATTTAACAACTCTTGAGCTTTTTCCGGAGTCTTATATGAGATAGAACCATAGGCGGAGGCATCTACAATGGATTTTGCCTCTTGAAGTAAATCATTATAAAAGGTTTGGATTTGAAGCCACAAGGGAATGGCATGATGAGCACATTTTTTTAGCAACTCTTTAAATCTTTCCCAAGCTTTCCCTAGGCTTTCACCAACATAACAAGGTCTGCTTGTTTGAAAGATGTAATTTCATTCCTTAATTTAGCTGTTCTTGCGGGTGGAAAGTATTTCGCCAAGAACTCTTGTGCAAGTTGGTTCTAAGTGGTGAATGTTCCTTGGGCATGGGATTGCAACCATGACTTTGCCCTATCACGAAGAGAAGAAAGAAACACTCGCATCCGCGTACAATCTGGGTGTACTCCATTAAATTGGAATGTGTCCAAGACTTCTTCAAAATTCATGAGGTATGTGTAGGGGTCTTCATTAGGTCCACCCCAAACATGGCATGGGCTTGGAGCATTTGGATTAGGGCGGGCTTAATTTCGAAATTGTTGGCTTGCACGGGCATCCGTGCAATGCTTGAGTTCGCCCCATCAAAATTAGGCAAAGCGTATTCTCTCAATGGCCTTCTATTCCCATTTATGCCATTTCCATTCCCGTAGCCACCAATCTCATTATTTCCAACAACCTCATCTTCATAGTTTTCCATGTTCAAATTCCCTTGATGAGACATTAGCATTTGCCATTGCGTTCTTTCTTGTTCTTGTTGTACCCTTCTCAATCTTCTAAGTTCTCTTAGCTCTTTCTCCCTTTCCTTGTCTAAACAAATGAATGACCCTTGATTGCCTCGTACCTTGCACTAAAACACAACTAAGGCAAATAGTCAATTGAAATTCCAAGTCAATTCCACAGATCATCCAAAAAACATAAAAATTCACAAAATTAACAACTAAACTAAACTAAACTAAAATAAAGTGCTTAATCGACATGACCCGTAAAGCGCTTGATATTGCCAAAATCGAAGACAATCCCCGGCAACGGCGCCAAAAACTTAATTTCTTCGTTAGGTAGAATTTAACTTTGAAAGGACAAACAAGCAATAACTAACCACACTAATTCACTATAATCTACCTAACTTCCACAAGTATTAGAATAGTCACTCCCACAAGGATTGTTGGAAGGCAATTACCAAGATTTATGGATATTTGTGTAGTTAAGCAAAATCAAACAATGAATGATGATGAAACTATTCTAATAAAAACCATAATTAAATGAAAGCGGTGAAAACTTAATTTTAAGCTAGACTGACTAAAAGCAAGTAAGAGAAAATAACCAATTACGATATTAAGAAACTAGTTAATCTATTCTAGTAAAACCAAGTACAGGAAAGCACTTAATTCTAACATAAATTAACCAAATTAAGACTAAAATTAAAAGCAAGCAAATTACCCAATTAAAAGGACTACAAACAAGAAACATTGAGGACTAAAAGCAACCATTTCTAAGCTAGAAATTGGAAAGAGTTAAACTTGAAATCTAAGTATTTTTTGGATTTTTGATAAAAATAGAGAAAGCCCACTAGGAATTAACTAGAAATTAACGCAAGAAATTGAGAATTGTTAAATAAAAAGCAAGAAATATCAAGAACCCTAATTTTCCTAAGAAACCCTAGATTGCATGCAAAGAAATTCTTACTAAATTAGACTAGAAAGCAAGTAAAAATTATAACTATGCGAAACTTAAAAATTAGTGCTTTCGATTAACCCACTACGATTGTATAATCAAAATTCGATGAAGACGAACATGGCACAATGGACTTTGAGAGAATTAGCAGTGCCTACTTTACACCAACAACCTTTATGCATTACATATCCAGAATTAGATGCTAATGTCACATTTGAATTAAAATATGGACTAGTCTATTTATTACCTTCTTTTCATGGATTACCAGGTGAAGATCCGAACAAGCATCTTAAGGAGTTCCATGTAGTTTGCACAAGTATGAGACCCACCGGAGTGTCAGAGGAGCATATCAAGTTGAAAGCATTTCCATTCTCGCTCAAGGATGAGGCGAATGATTGCCTATTCGATTTATCTTCGGGTAGTATCACAACTTGGGAACAGATGAACTGACTATTCTTGGCCAAATATTTTCCAACTTCTCGGACTTTGTATATTCGCAAGGAAATTTGTGGCATAAGGCAGTTCAATGAAGAATCCTTGTACGAGTAGTGGGAGCGATTCAAGAAATTGTGTGCTACATGTAAAAAGGTGTCCACATCATCAAATAAGTGACTCCTTATTAATTCAATATTTTTATGAAGGTTTGTCGCCAAATGAAAGAAACATGGTCGACGCTGCAAATGGAAGGGCGCTAGACAATTTGACCATAGATGCTGCTCGTGACCTTATATCGAATATGTCCGCGCGTTCTTAAAAGTTTGGGACACGACGCAATCAAAATCTCAAGGGTGTCAACGAGGTAAATGTTTCATCTCGAGAACAACAAATGGCTAGTTTGACTTCTTTTGTATGACAATTGGCTTTAGGAACAGCGGCAGCAGCACAACCCTAAGGCATTTGCTCAATTGAGGGACACTCGATAGATATGTGCCCCACATTACAAGACGAAAGCCAAGAACAAGTAAATGCAACAGGAGGATTCCCAGGGCAACCATGACCAAATTACGATCCCTACTCAAATACGTATAATCCTGGATGGAGGGATCATCCTAATTTGAGATATGGGAATCCAGCACAACCTCAGTCTCACACATAGAATCGGTAGAACTTCCAACCATACAGGCCTCCATTTGCTCAAAGACAACAAGCTAATATGAGTAATCAATCTGGTAAGTCTTTAGTAGAAAGGTTGAATGCTTTAACTGATATACTATTCAATTCGAACAGGATACCAAGGTCAGTATTTAGCAGTTGCAGCACCAAATGGGACAAATGGCGACTGCGATTAGCTGGTTGGAATCCCAGAATTCTAGAAAGTTGTCGTCTCAAACATTCATCAACCCCAAGGAGAACGTGAGTGCAATTATGTTGATCTGGCAAAGAGGTTGACGTGCAATGCAACATAGTTCCTGAACGTGTTAAGGCCAAGGAGAAGAAGACCAAAGCTGAAAAAGAAGCTGGCCCAAGAGAGAAGAGAAGCAGTGGCAGTGATGACAAAGATGTTCCTGTATGGCCAGAATATAAGCCCGAACCCCCATTTCCCGAGGCATTGAAAGAGTTTTCAAAGGAGGATCCCGACAAAGAGTTGTATGATACATTTCCTAAGTGCGAGATAAATATTCCTTTATTAGATGCTATTAAACAAATACCTCGTTATGCTAAGTTTTTGAAGAAATTGTGTAGAAAGCAAAAAGAGAGGTTAGAAAGGTAGAGGTTGGGAGGAATGTCTCATCTATTATTCAAAAATCGCTGCCTGAAAAGCGTAAGGACCCAGGTATGTTCTCTATTCCTTGTAAGATAGAAAATACACATTTTGAAAATGCCCTGTTGGACTTAGGTGCATCTATTAATGTAATGCGATATTCTGTCTATGATGCATTGAATAAAACTGGCATGGTAATTCAGCTAGCTGATAGATCTTTAGCCTATCCTAAGGGAATTGTAGAGGATATCTTAGTTCAAGTGAGAAGTCTAGTTTTTCTTGCTGATTTTTATGTTCTAGAAATGGAACAAGGTGATTCTAATGCTCCTATTTTATTCGGAAGACCATTTCAAGCTACTTCCCAAACTAAGATAGATGTTCTTAGTGGCACTCTTAGTATGGCATTTGGAGATACAAGTGTTAAGTTTAGCATTTATGATGATGTTGAACCATATGACCATAGTAAAATTGTTTCTGTAATTGATGTGTGTAAGCCTCCAATACAAGAAATTCATGGATATACCAATAATCAGAAGGTGGACATGAACCGTGAAGAACATCTCGAGGAAAAGAATAAGGACTTGTTGCAACAAACAAGTAATGGAAGTCCTGATGCTTTACTACTTTTTAACGAGAAATTGAACTTATCTGTTGTGCAAGAAACAATTCTAGCTTATAATAGCCTTCCTGTTCACGTTAAGTACATATTTTTGAAGATAAGGAGAGGGTGATAATCTCAAGTCAACGTAGCAACTCACAAGAAGAGCAACTTTTTTGGGTTCTAAAAGAGCAAAGGAGATTGAATCCATTATTTGTGAAAATAGTGAAGCGGAAGACCCTTAGACTCCTTAACATGGGAGCTACTTGAATTGTGTGAAAGAACATCAAGTCGAGCCACAACGACAGTAAACAAAGGCGCTGCATGGGAGGCAAACCATGTCTATTTGAATTTCGTTCCATAATTTAATATTTTGCAACTTTATTTTTGCTTATTTTAGTTTAAAGGGACAGGATATTTTAATTTCGTTGTTAATTGGGAAATCGATTGCATTAAAAGGCTAAAATGATAAAATGGTCCTTTGAAGATTTTGTGTGTTATGTGGGTGATTTAGGGTAGAATGTTTATGTTTTAACTAAAAAAAAAAATTAATTTTTGGTTCTGCCTATGGCGCACATGCGCGCTAAAATCCTAGCGCATGTGCGATGGGCCGATTAGCATACGGATACACTGCCTCGTGTGCACATGCGCGCTAAGCTTGCAGCACATGTGCGTGTGAAGAATAAAAGGCTTTAACCCTTCTTATTCTCACATAACACATAGCTTCCATCTTCTCTTTCACATTCCTCCAGACCCTCCCATTACCCCACTCCTATTTCTTCCTCAAATCATTCTAAATTCACCAAAATCTTGCACCCAAATTTCTTCTTCCTTAAGGGAAAATCGAATCAAGGTATGAATTTTTTCTCTTTTTCCTACAATTTTCCTTATGGGTTTCAATTAATTCTAAAGAATGTGTCGAGTCTTTTATGCTTTGATTGATGAAATCTCATATGGAATGAACTTAAAACGTAAATTTGGTGTGATTATTGTTTGGATTGTTGATTGAGGATGGATTGCATGTTCATTATATACACAAAAAGTTCCTATTTCTTTATGTATGTCATGTGTTCGATAAAATGTCTCAATGAATAAAAATGTTCAAACACAAGGCATTGCTGCACGAATTTATTTGCTAGACCATTGTTTATGCCATGTGAATTCTTTCTAATTAGTTTTCATGCATAGGAATGTTCATGCAATGTATATAAGCCTTACTTTTAGGCATTATTTTGCTTGGATTTCATGTATAATCTAAGGCTTATGGTTTGGGGGAATGGCCTATTATTTAAGTGTGGGGTGTTGTAATTTTGTTTGTTTGGGGGTCATGACGCATGTTTATGTGTTATAGGAATGGGAAGAACAGCAAAGAAAACAACCATAGGCAAGGGTACCAGAGACTCCTCATCATCCGGGGCTCTACAACCAAGAGTCGGTGGCGGGTTACATTTTTTAACTGCGGCAGCCAAATAGATATATGATAATGATATCTCAAAACGGGCTGCAATTAAGGAAAGGAGCATACAAGTTCCGTTCGCAGGGGTGCCAGAAATCAAGTTAACCATTCGCAATCGTGGATGGAAGCTTTTAACCTCAACCTCCATAGATGCCGTCCTTTCGGTGGTGCGTGAGTTTTATTCTAATTTTGATCATTATATCTCCACCAGAGTATATGTACGGGGAAAAGAAATGGATATCTCAGCCAATGAAATCAACAGAGTTTTGAAGGTCACTCGTGTTCGTAACGATGAGTGGTCCGACACCTGTAATGCCAACGTAGAGCTTCAACAGATCACCAGTGCTCTTTGTGACGGAGACGTGGACAGGTGGACTTTTACGGCAGATGGCATGACGGCTCGGCATTTCCATGCGAATAAACTTAAGCCAGCATGGTTTTTCTGGTTTAAATTTCTTTGTGGCTGCCTTCTATCGGTAAACCATCTTACCCATGTCACTATGGAAAGGGCCAAATTGCTGTATTGTATTGCTACCGGGAAAGTCATAGATGTCGGTTAGCTCATACGTCAACAAATACGCTACTCCGCTACTAGTAGGCAACCGGGATTATGGTTTTCCCGTCTGATTACCACTCTATATTTGGAAAGTGGTGTGGTGATTGAGCCTTCTGAAAAAAAATTGAGGCCAGGCCAGATGATTACAATGGAGGGTATCAGAGCTCCGATTAAATGCACTCGGTCCCAAGCCTCTACTTCACACAGAGAGGAGGCTAAAGATTCCGACGATACCTGCTTCGCAGCAATCGCATGATGAGCTTCTACATCAAATCTTGGAAGAACAACAGCGGATGGGCCAACGTTTTGAAGAGACAGCAATATATACAGTTTACGTGGCAGTAGAGCATTGTCCTCCTTTTTCTGCAAGATTTGGGGCCCCACCCTCCCTGAGTTTTTTTTTATGCCTTATGTGTTGGGCCATTTTCTTTATTTGATATTCATGGCAGTTGATTTCCAAGACAATTTGAGTAGTTATTTTATTAGACAATTTCGTTAGTTAGGTTTCATATTAGTTAGTTTATTTCATATTGCTTAGGTTTTTTTCGTAATCGTGTGTTTCGTTTATTTTTGTTATGTTTTCTCTTAAGGGAGTAAGTTTTTTCTTGATTATTGTAGGACCCTTTTCTATAATTTTCTTGTTTTTCTTATTGTCTCAAGGGAATTATTTATTTGTTTTGTTCTGTTTTGTTTAGCGTTCTCCAGCTTTCACTCGCAACAAGGGGTTATTTATAGCAGATACTATTCCAAACGCGAATTAAATCCAGAGAATCTTTTCTTTTTCCCATTTTATGATTTTGAAAGCTGAGAGCTGTCTCTTATACACATCTATTTACATATAAGAGACAGACATTAATAGAATGCAAATCAATTTCAAAGTCTCAATTCCTATCCAAACTAACCTTAAAACACTCTTAAAACATCATTATTTGGATTTTTAAGACAAAACCCTAACTCATAATCTTAAAATTTGTTTGGTGTATTTTGAATCCTACAAAACTTCTTTCACTGCATATTTTAACTTTTCCTTTTATCTGACATCTCGAAATTTTTGAAATTTTTGTGGATTAATTGGCCATTTTTTAGAATTTTTGAAAGTTTTTTCTTAACGTATTTGATAAATTCATAATTGTGATATATTTTATGTGTCATTTATCACGTTTTTATGTGTTGTAAGCAAGATTTGAGTTATTATTGAGTTTAAATTGGTTATTCTTAGTTTTTGTAGGGTTGAAGTGAAAAGGGCTGAAAAAGATGGGAAAAGACAAAAGAAAATACTTAGTACGGGACAGGCACGAGTATAAAGCCATTCTAGACACTATTTTGTATTTCAAGCATAACTTTTGATCACAAGCCATTCTCTTTAGTTATTTTACTGTTTTAGTTTTTAGTTTAAAAGCATTTAAAACCCTCTTTTCCATTTAGCACAAGAATAAACTCTGTTCTCTGTGGGACGACCTGTACTCACCGCTACTACATATTGAGAGTTGTTAATTTTGGGTGTTTACGACAGCATTGCAACTCAGCAGCATTATTATTTCAATCTCACCAAAATTTTGGCGCCTTTGCAGGGGAACGTTTAGAATTATTTTTGTGCTATTTATTTCAGTTTTTATTTTTTTTCTTTTTATTATTATTCTTCCACTAATTGTGTATGCCAGAGACGCGATCTGCTGGACAAGTTGAATTCCAATTTGATCCGAAAATACAGAGAATTAAGAGAACGACAGTTAGGGGAAGAACAATTGTTTAACTATTTCTTTGTAGGTGATCAGGAACAATAGGAAGAGATGAACATGGCACAAGAAAGTAAAATTGAGGGAATTAGCCGCGGCCACTAGAACCAACAACCTTTATACATTACATATCCAGAATTTGATGCTAATGTAACATTTGAATTAAAATCTGGACTAATCCATTTATTACCTTTTTTTCATGGATTATGAAATCCGAACAACATCTCCATTAGTTTGCACAGTTTGGATTCGGAGGAGCATATCAAGTTGAAACTCCATTCTCGCTCAAGGATTGATTGCTATTCAATCCGGGTAGTTCACAACTGGGATCTCGGGCCAAATATTCATAAAGAAATTTATGGAATAAGGCAGTTCAATGAAGAATCCTTGTATGAGTAATAGGAGCGCTTCAAAAAATTGTGTGCAAGTTGTTCGCATCATCAGATAAGTGACACCTTGTTAATTCAATATTTCTATGAAGGATTGTTGCATAATGAAAGGAACATGGTTGACGCAGCAAGTGGAGGGTTGTTAGACTATTCGACCATAGACGCTGCTCGTGAGCTTATATCGAATATGGCCGCGTACGTTCTCAGAAGTTCAAGACACGACGCGATCAACTCTCAAACGTGTGAATGAGATAAATATTTCATTTTTAGAACAACAAATTGCTAGTTTGACTTCTTTTGTTCGATAGTTGGCTTCAGGAACAACAACAGCAACACAACCTTGTGGTATCTGCTCAAA
Source organism: Cinchona pubescens (assembly GCA_025175665.1). Taxonomy (NCBI): domain Eukaryota; kingdom Viridiplantae; phylum Streptophyta; class Magnoliopsida; order Gentianales; family Rubiaceae; genus Cinchona; species Cinchona pubescens. The sequence goes on along the minus strand of JANKKI010000027.1, from coordinate 8,126,113 downwards.
TGAGGGACACTCGACGGATATGTGTCCCACATTACAAGACGAAGACCAAGAACAAGTAAATGCAGGCGGAGGATTCCCAGGACAACCACAACCAAATTACGATCCCTACTCAAACACGTACAATCTTGGATGGAGGGATCATCCTAATTTGAGATACGGGAACCAGGCCAAATCAGCTTCAACAAAATCGGCAGAACTTTCTACCATATAGGCCGCCATTCACTCAAAGACAAAAAGCAAGTCTGAATAATCAATCTGGTAAGTCTTTAGAGGAATGGCTCGATATATTAACTGAAAATATGATTCAGATTTGTTGACGTAAGAGCTGACCGATTTTGTTGCTTTCCCGGCAGCATCTACATGGGACAAATGGCTACCGCGATTAGCAGGTTAGAAGCGCAGAGCTCTGGGAAGTTGCCATCTCAAACTATCATCAACCCCAAGGAGAATGTGAGTGCAATTACGTTGAGGAGTGGTAAAGAGGTTGAAGTGCAAAACAAAATAGTTCCTGAACATATTGAGGCTAAAAAGAAGAAGACCACAGTCGAAAAACAGGTTGAACCATGCGAGAAGAAAAGTGGCAGTAGTGAAGATAAAAGTGTTCCTGTATGGGCCGAAAATAAACCCGAACCCCCATTCCCTGAGGCATTGAAAGAGTTTTCGAAAGAGGATCCTGACAAAGAGCTATACGAGACTTTTCGTAAGTGCGAGGTAAATATTCCCTTATTAGATGCTATTAAATAAATACCTCGATATGCTAAGTTTTTGAAGGAATTGTGTTCCCATAAAAGAAAACAAAAAGAGAAGAAAGTTAGAAAGACAGAGGTAGGGAGAAATGTATCATCTATTATTCAAAAATGTATGACCTCTACCTGAAAAGCTTAAGGACCCAGGTATGTTCTCTATTCCTTGCAAGATAGGCAATACATATGTTGAAAAATCCATGCTGGATTTAGGTGCATCTATTAATGTAATCCCATATTCTGTGTATGATGCCTTAAGAATTGGACCATTGAATAAAACTAGTATACTAATTCAGTTGGCTGATAGATCTTTGGCCTATTCTAAGGGAATCGTAGAGGATATCTTAGTTCAAGTGGGAAGTCTAGTTTTTCCTGCTAATTTTTATGTGTTAGAAATGGAAAAAGGTGATTCCAATGCTCCTATTTTGTTAGGAAGACCATTTCTAGCTACTTCCCAAACAAAGATAGATGTTCTTAAAGGCACTCTTGGTATGAAATTTGGAGATAAAAGTGTTAATTTAGCATTTATGATGATGTTGAACCGTCTAACCATACTAAACTTGTTTCTGTAATCGATGTGTGTAAGCCTCTACTACAGAAAATTCATGAACATACCGATAATCAGGAGGTGAACACTAACCGTGAAGAACATCTCAAACATACCGATAATCCGGAGGTGAACACTAACCGTGAAGACCATCTCAAGGAAAAGAACAAGGACTTGTTGCAACAAGCAAGTAATGGAAGTCTTAATGCTTTACTACTTTCTAACGAGAAATTGAAGTTATTTGTTGTGCAGGGAACAATTCCAGCTTATAATCGTCTTCCTATTCACCTTAAGTACATATTTTTGAAGGATAAGGAGAGGGTGATAATCTCAAGTCTACTTAGCAACTCGCAAGAAGAGCAATTTGTTCGGGTTCTGAAAGAGCAAAGGAGATTGAATCCATCATTTGTGAAAACAGTGAAGCGGAAGATCCTTGGACTCCTCCAAATGGGAGTTACTTCATTGATTGGTGAAAGAACATCAAGTCGAGCCAACAATAGTAAAAAAATGTGCTGCATGGGAGGCAACCCATGTCCATTTCAATTTTATTCCATTATTTAATATTTTTGCAACTTTAGTTTTGATTATTTTAGAATTTAGAAGGACAGAATATTTTAATTTCGTTATTAATTGGGAAATCGATTGCATTAAGAGGCTAAAATGATAAAATAGATCTTCGAGGGGTTTATGCGTTATGAGGGTGATTTAGGGTAGAATGTTTATTTTTTTTTTTTAAATTATTTTCATTCCTTCCCACCCACATGTTCATCTTCTTCTTTCATGGAAAATCAAACCAAGGAATGGGAAGAACAGCAAAGAAAACAGACACAGGCAAGGGTACCGGAGAATTCTCATCATCTGGGGCTCCACAACCAAGAGTTGGTGGCGGGTTACGGTTTTTAACTACGGTGCCAAACAGAAATATGACAATGATATCTCAAAACGGGCTGCAATTAAGGAAAGGTGCATACAAGTGCCATTGGCAGGGGTGCCAGAAATCAAGTTAGCCATTCGCAATCGTGGATGGGAGCTTTTCACTTCAACTCCCATAGATGCCGTCCTTCCGGTGGTGCATGGGTTTTGTTCTAATTTTGATCATTACAGCTCCACCAGGATATATGTACGGGGAAAAGAAGTGGATGTCTCTGCCAATGAAATAAACAGAGTTTTGAAGGTCACTGGTGTTCGTAATGATGAATGGCCCGACACCCGTAATGCCAACGTAGAGTTTCAACAGATCACAAGCGTTCTTTGAGAGACAGAGACGTGGATTGGACTTTTACTGCAGATGGCATGACGGCTCAGCATTTCCACGCAAATAAACTTAAGCCAGCATGGTTTTTCTAGTTTAAATTCCTTTGTGGCCGCCTTCTTCCGGTAAACCATCTTACCCATGACACTATGGAAAGGGCCAAATTGCTATATTGTATTGCTACCGGGAAAGCAATAGATGTCGGTCAGCTCATACGTCAACAAATCTGCTACACCGCTACCAGTAGGCAACCGGGATTATGGTTTCTCCATCTGATTATGACTCTATGTTTGGAAAGTAGTGTGGTGATTGAGCCTCTGGAAGAAAAATTGAGGCCAGGCAAGATGATTGCAATGGAGGGTATACGAGCTTCGGTTAAATGCACTCGGTCCCAAGCTTCTGCGTCTCACATAGAGAAAGTTGAGGAGTCAGATGATGACCCGATACCTGCTCCGCAGCAATCGCAGGAGGAGCTTCTACATCAAATATGGCAGAACAACAGCAGATGGGCCAACTGCTGTTTTGATTCGTTTATGCAATATCAGCAAAACGTTGGCCCATCTGCTGTTGTTCTGCCATATTTGATGTAGAAGCTCCTCCTGCGATTGCTGCGGACAAGATTTGGGGCCCCATGCTCCTTGGGTTTTTATGCCTTATGTGTTGGGCTATTTTCTTTGTTTGATATTTATCGTCATTCATTTCCTAGACAATATTAGTCATTTTCATTGGTTAGGTTTCATTTTAGTTGGTTAATTTCCTTTTAGTTAGGTTTTATTTTCGGAATGGTGTTTTCGTTTATTTTTAGTTGTGTATTCTCTTAAGGGAATAAGTTTTTTCTTGATTATTGTAGGATTATTTTCTACAATTTTCTTGTTTTTCTTATTGTCTCAAGGGAATTATTTATTTGTCTTGTTTTGTTTTGTTTAGTGTTAATCCAGCTTTCTTTCGCAACAAGGGGATATTTATAGCGGATATTGTTTCAAACGCGAATTAAATCCAGAGAAGCTTTTCTTTTCCCATTGTATGCTTTTATTTTTGCATTGAGGACAATGCTTATTTTTAAGTGTGGGGTGGGAAGGTTATTTGGATTTTTAAGTTGTTTGGTGTATTTTGCTCGAATTTTGCTGCAATATATTTTAACTTTTCCTTTGATCTGAGAGTTTGTTAAAATTTTCAAAATTTTGTGGATTAATTGACCATTATTTTTTTTGAAATTTTAAATTTTTTTTGCTTAATGTATTTTTTTCATTTTCCTGCATAATAAATCATTAGTTGAACCACGCATGAATGAGTAGTCGGTGTTAATATTTTCCATTCAAGATTTTCAAGATTTTTGAGCACTAAGCATTACTTTAATTCTTGATTTGGGATATTTAGAGGAATTTATGTAGACTCAATTATATTGCATCCCACATCTTACTTTATTACATTTAAGAAACTAATTCTTAGACGACCCAATTTAGCTGAAAGATGAGGGTAGTGCCTTTTTTGTTTGTTGAGCCTTTCTAACCAACCGTTTTAACAATTTATTTCTAAGTACCTTATTTGAGCCTTATTCTTGTGAAGAAATTAATATCATTCACCTTCTTTCACACATAAACTCAATTTACCTACCCTTATTGAGCCAAAACAGTTAATGTTCTTTTCATTGCAAACATTTAATTCTAAAAAGTTTTACGATTTCATATTAATAAGAGCTTCCAAAACTTGGTGTTCCACATTATCATTGTTATGGGGATCCATCCAAACATATTTGGAAAGTCGTTTACAAGTGAGAAGTGAGTTATGTACCCACCTTTCAAAGCAAAAACTGCACAAATGTAGCGAAATGGGGTATTGGAAAATATAAGAGGACTGTTGGAGATGTAGAAAAAAATGTATATGACACCAAAGTTTTTCAAAAATACCTTTTACAAGTCGACAAGTGCCTAAAACCCATCAAAACACTTAGTTAACTCGTATTTGTAGATAATAAGTCGTGCCCATCTCTCGTACCGATGTGTTTATTTGTTTCAAGGGTAGTGCCAAAACAACATATTTACCAACAAAATCCAATTCCAAGGTATTAAGACCTTGGTTACAACATCAAAAACAATAAATCCATAAACGGAAAGATGATGTATATCAATGTACACTCTATGTCCGAGAGAGGTTGGTACCAAATGAAATTTTGGATTTATTCAAAAATTTCCAACCCATACCAAGGAAACACTTAAAACCATCAAAAGTTTAAAGATCCTTCAAACTCAAGTGTGGGGTTCCAAATGGATCCTGTATGCCAAATATTCCGCATACAAAATGAAGAAAAGTCCTTTACCTTTTTATCATGTGTGGCCACCATAGCATAACACTCTTATAAAGCTCTTGTTCTTATTTGTTATATTCCAAAACCTAAAAACAACCCCCTTCTTTGGCTAGCCATAAAATATCCTAACCTATATAATAATGGTGTCCTACCTAAATTTAAATTGAATCGGTTGTCTAGATTAGTGGATGGGTGTAAGACGAGTGAGCTATGGGGTGTTTAGAAAAAATTTTGAGGGTTTTTATGATTTAATCTAGATATTTTCAAATCTAAGTTTTTGAATGTCTATATACACACATACACACGAATTTCATGTTTTGGTTTTTATTAGCATTTCAGCTCTTGGGTTCATAGACTACTTTGATTGCTGGATTGATTATTGATTATTTATGTAGATATTTGAGGGAATATGTTGAAGTGACTAAAATAATATGTGTAAAAATAGGCTTTAAAGTTCTAATTTTATGTTTGATTGAGGACGATCAAAGGCTAAGTGTGGGGTAATTTGATAAGTTCATAATTGTGCCATATTTTATGTGTCATTTACCACATTTTTATGTGTTGTAAGCAAGATTTGAGTTATTATTTAGCTTAATTTGGTTATTCTCAGTTTTTGTAGGGTTAAAGTGTAAAGGGCTGAAAAAGATGGGAAAAGATGAAAGAAAATGCTTAGTACGCCCGGGACAGGCACGAGTATAAAGCTATTCTAGATACTATTTTGTATTTAAAGGATAAATTTTGATCCCGAGCTTCGATTGAGCTGATTTAAGATGAATTAGAAAGCTAAGGGATAGAGCTACAACTTTTGTGTTTTACACTTTCTCAAATTACACAATCATCAAGGTGAAAATCGAATCGAAAGGCAGAGCATAGTTGAGGAAGCCAGCGCACATGCGCTGGATCTGTGCAGCGCATGTGCGCTGCATCCAGAAGCAAATTCCTAGAAGTGGCTCATGCGCACATGCACGCTAAGGTCCCTGCACATGTGCGCGGAGGACAGAATAGGCCAGGACCTCACTGCCTCACGCGCACATGGGCGCAAAGACCCCAGCGCATGTGCGCAGAAGGCAGCGGGGTGGTGTAAGTTGGATTCTTGGCATGATTCTTCGCCCAGTTGGACTCTTTTTCACCCGATTTCATGTTCTTGTCTGTAGGTATTAATATCCTAAATACTCAATATAAATACCCCAAGCAAGTAGGGTGAGAAAAAGGGATCGATACTTTTATTTTTCTTTTGGCTAGGGTTTTTAGCAGTAGAAATTCTTCTTTATTCTTTCGTGGTACTTTGTGCCTAAACCCTTTTCTTGATAGAGGGATTTGAAGCCATGTTTATTCTACAAAGTTGTGAGACTTCTTGTGCTTGAATTATTCACTTTTATCTCAAGTATTGATTATTTTTTTTGCAATTAATTTTATGGTTGTTCTTTTTAACTTGTTATTGCTGCAGAATACTAAGTTATTAGAATTAATCTACTGCTAGATTGTTTTAACCTCATGTGTTTAATTCAATCTATGAAGCAACTGAATTTGATAATTACTGGATTAGTGTTATTGAATTTAGGGAAATTAATCATCTAATTGGCATAACCACATGTGCATATGTTTATTTAGTCTAATTATTCTTGTTGATTTTAATGCTTCTATTAATTGATCTTTAGTGCGTGTCTGGGTTAAATTAATAGTTAGGGTTAATTGGATCGCGTGTTGAAAATTAAGCAACTTTAGAAAGAAACAAGAATCAACTTTGAATTGGTATTCGTTCGGGTTAATTCTTCAATTAGTGCTTGATATAGAATTGAATTATCTTGTGTGTCAATGATCGACTAGTGAAATTGCCATGGTGGATATGACCAAAACCAAGACCTTTCTTAATTGATTTCTCTTTAGTTATTTTACTGTTTTACTTTTTAGTTTAAAAGCATTCAAAACCCCTTTTTCCATTTAGCACAAGAATAAACTCTGTTCTTTGTGGGACGACTTGTACTAACCGCTACTACATATTGAGAGTTGTTAATTTTGGGTGCCTACGACAGCATTGCAACTCTGCAGCATATTATTTGCAAACCAGTATTTTTTCCATTTGTTTGCATAATAAATGATTAGTTGAACCATGCACGAATGAGTAATCGGTTTTAATATTTTCCATTTATGATTTTCAAGATTTTTTAGCACTAAGCCATACTTTAATTTTTGATTTGGGATATTTAAAGAGGAATTTATGTAGACTCAATTATGTTGCATCTCAAAAACATAGTTTGTTACATTTTCGAAGCTAATTCTTAGACGACCCGACTTAGTTTAAAAAAGAGGTAGTGCCTTCTTTGTTTGTTGAGCCTTTCTTGCCAACCATTTTAACAATTTATTTCTAAGTACCTTATTTGAGCCTTGTTCTTGTGAAAAGAAACATCATTCACCTTCTTTCACATAAACTCAATTTGCCTATCCTTATTGAGCTTAATGTTCTATACATTGTTTTATCCTAAGTTTTCCCTTTAAGCGTTTATGGTGCACATTATTTGTTAAGGGGGTATAAGGGTGGAAGTTTGTGAGAAGTGAGTGATGTACATTTTTGTAGCGAAATAGGGTAGTGGAAAAAATTGTTGAGAAAAAATGAATATGGAAGTTTCTGTAGTTGCAGGTAGTGCCCATCATTGGTACTTGCATATTTTTGATATTTACAGGTTATACCTATCACTGGTACCTGTATTTGTAGAAGTAGTGCCCATCTCTGGTACCTGCGTGTTTATTTATTGCGGGTAGCACCTACCACTGGTACCCGTACTGTAAGTGGACATAAAAAAATAAAATGATGATGTGACGTACATATGTCCGAGGAAGGTTGGCATGTTTACACATTTGGAATTCTTCATTGGTGTTTGTTACTCAAGTATGGGGTTATGGATGTATGATATTCCGCATGTGAAGAAAAGTTTTATTTTAATGTGTGGCCACCATTATTATAAAGCTCTTGTGCTTATTTGTTATATTCCTTCCCTTCTTTGGCTAACAAATATCCTAACCTATAGTTGGAACTGAAAGTCCTACCTAAATTTAAATTGAATCGGTGTCTAGATAAGTGGATGGGTGTAAGAAGAGTGAGCTATGGGGTGTTTAGAAAATTTTTTGAGGGTTTTCATGATTTAATCTTGATATTTTGAAATCTAAATTTTTGAATGGCTATATACACACCTACACACGAATTTCATGTTTTGATTTTTTTCTATTAGCATTTGAGCTCTTGGGTTCTTAAACTACTCTGATTGCTGGATTGATTATTGACTATTTATGTGGATATTTGAAGGAATACATTGAGTGAAATGTGATAAGCTTAAATGTTTTAATTTTATATTTGATCGAGGACGATCAAAGGCTAAGTGTGGGGTAATTTGATAAGTTCATAATTGTGCTATGTTTTATGTGTCATTTATCACGTTTTTATGTGTTGTAAGCAAGATTTGAGTTATTATTGTGCTTAATTTGGTTATTCTTAGTTTTTGTAGGGTTAAAGTGAAAAAGAGCTGAAAAGATTGAAAAGATGAAAGAAAATGCTAAGGGCGGAACATGCACGAGTATGACGCCATTTTGGATAATGTTTTGTATTTCAAGTATAACTTTCGAGTCCAAGCTCCAATTGAGATGATTTTGGATGATTTGAGAATCTCTTGAAGAGTTCTACAACTTTTATGTTTTGAGTTTTCCATGATTCGATAGGCCTCTTGTTCAATGGAATGGCAAAGTTTTCCATGATTCGATAGGAGTAATTCTGACACAGTTTGGTAGATTCAGCATACCATTCTTATCTGAACTCCAATTGAGGTTATTCAAAAAAATTTGGAAAGCTAAGACATACAACTACAACTTTCATGTTTTGAGTTTTGCCAAATTCAGTTTTTATCAGGGTCAAAATCGAAGCCAAAAGTGAAGCCCAGCGCACATGCGCTGGGACCAGAAGGGAACTTTTCAACACTGCATAGGGTGCACATGCGCCCAAAGTAGGCAGCGCATGTGTGCTCGAAATAGCAGAATTGCGTATTTTTGAGTTTTTGACAAATTTCTTTGCCCGATTGGACTTTTTTTCCCCCGATTTCATGTTTTTATCCGTAGACCTTAATTGTAACCCTAAGTACTCATTATAAATACCCCATTTAGGGTGAGAGAAAAGGGAATCGACACTTTCATTTTTAGGTCTAGCTAGATGTTTTTCAGCAGAAAATTCTTCTTTATTCTTTCATGGGATACTTCGTGCCTAAACGTTTTCTTGGTAGAGAGAATTGAAGCCATGGTCAATTCGACAAAGTTGTAAGACTTCTTGTGCTTGAATTATTCACTTTTATCTCAAGTACTGATTATTTTTATGTGATTAATTTTATGGTTGTTCTTTTTAACTTGTTATTGCTGCAGAATAATTAAGTTATTAGAATTAATCTATTGCTAGATTGTTTTAACCGCTTGTGCTTAATTCAATCTGTGAAGCAACTAAATTTGATAATTACTCAATTACTGTTATTGAATTTAGGGAAATTAATCATCTAATTGGCATAACAGCGTGTGCTTATGTTTAATTAGTCTAATTGTTCTTGTTGATTTTAATGCTTCTATTAATTGATCTTTGGCACATGTCTGGGTTAAATTAATAGTTAGGGTTAATTGGATCGCGTGTTGAAAATTAACCAACTTTAGAAAGAAATAAGAATCAACTTTGAATTGGTATTCGTTCATTCTTCAATTAGTGCTTGATATCGGAATTGAATTATCTTGTGTGTCAAGGATCGACTAGTGAAATTGCCATGGTGCATATGACCTAAACCAAGACATTTCTTTATTGAATTCTCTTTAGTATTTTATGATTTTAATTTTGAGTTCAAAAGCATTCAAAAACCCCTTTTTCCATTTAGCATGATAATAAACTCCGTTCTTTGTGGGACGACCTGTACTCACCACTATTACATTTTCATTGAGAGTTGTTAATTTTGGGTGCCTATGAAAGCATTACAACTTAGCAGCAAAGTATTGCACACCACTTTTCAAATGAATTATTGCAAGTTCTTAGTCCAAGGTTGTCAAACTTGAACCTTCTCCTCAATTCTGCTTAAAAACAAAGCCCTAGCCTAATCTTGCAGGCCCCAAAGTGAAACTTTAAGAGAAAGTGCTTTTGAGGTCCTAGAGACCCTTATTTATAGGTTTTAAGAGTGATAAAGTGTGTGCTCTAAATGAGTTCCGAAATGCACCAAAACAGGCCCAAAATAGGGACATCCAAAGCATTAGAACCCTAAAAATCGCGAAACTACAGTTGCTTTCATAACCGTAACTCCATGGCACACTAATTTATCCTTGCTTTCAATGACGTGGTGCTAGAACCTCAGATTCTCAGTAATTTCCACATGAACGCCATGGCACTCCAAAAGCTATTCATAGTTTCGCCATTTTGTTTATAAAATTCCCGTTTGATGTCCGAATGATGCGCCATTGATTTTCCCACAACCCTAGAACAAAAATGCACGTTAATATATATAATTTAACAATAAAATAAGGCATAAAATTCAAATAAATTAGTCACAATACTAGAAACAAGACTAACAAGAATGTACAAAATCTCTAATTCGGGATGGTATTAGGTGAACAAACTAAACACAATCCTAAACACATCAATACATAAATATTTGTTAAAGAACATAAAATAAACCCTAAAACACTATATTAAACATATGTTAACACATAAAAATATAATGAATGAAAACATAGACACAAAATCCTAAAATCACTGAAACTAATGCAAAAACTATATGATGACATGATAGGAATAACCCTAATTTTCAAGGGATATCATCTTTCCACAACTTAAGGTTTTGCTAGTAAAGAAAAAAAAAAGAAAAAAAAAATACAAACACACAAGGAAAACTAAGCAAGTAGAGAAATGAACCAAACACGTATACAAGAGAATTTTGATAATCAATCCCAAATCACAATGAACGTGCTAATCTCTTCACTCATAAATAAAAATGAAAAGCAGATATTACTCATCTTAACAATCATGGAAACCTATTGACCAAATGCTTAACAAGTGACATAGAAGTTGGAAACAATTCACACACACAATACTCACTTATAGAAATTAACTCAAACCAAGGATCAAGTAAGTTTTTTAAAGCTTGTAACATAGGCTAAGGAACAAAAGGTGGGATAAATTTTGATAAAAGTAGCTCATATCACCTTAGACATGTTAGTAGATAACTCCATACCACAATCCACTAGAACATTCCTTAAAGCACACTATAATATTTAACCAAACACACAAGAAGGTAACATTACCGCTTATTTATTTCAACTAGAGGAAATTTTCCTTGTTTATTCACAAATACTAAACACTTCAACAATCTTTACAACATTTTTTAAAAATTTTTTTTGTAACACATGTTTTTCTTCTTTTTTATTTTCAGACATAACAAAGGGGATTAGTAACATACAAAAGTTATATTTTTGACTTTTTTCCCAACAAACACACTTCTCTTACAGCTAACCACCATAAACATCATAACCATGGCATTGATATTGCACACTACCAACATTAATTATAGCATTGATATTGCACACAACCAACATTAATTAAGATGATGGGAAGAAAGAATGGTAGAACAAAATAAAAAGGATAAGTTGGCTAAATAGCATGGCTAAAAATAAAATAAGGCTCATTAGGCTCAAAAGGCTTACTGTGGATATCATATAAAAGAGATAGGCATTTTGGCTCAATAGTCAGTCCAAACAAAATGCCAAAATCTTTTCCAAGGTTCAAGCTTCACTTGTACTTTTCAAGTAGAAAATTCACACAATTCCAACAAATTTCACAAGCTAAACAAAATTTCAAGGCATAATCACGATTAACACTCATTGAAAAATTTCAAAGCTCTCACTCTTCCTTACTCAAGGGAACACATACGTGTATAGTGATAACACTTTCATAACTCGAAGGGCTCAAAAGTAAAGAAAACTTATATGCACTTCCAATTCAAAAACTCTAGCAAATAGAGCCCTTGAAACATTATTAAAGTATTGATACATAGTCACAAAACTTAATAAACAAAAAAACTACTAAGAACGCTTGAATTTTTTTTTTTTTTGAAAAAAAATTTATGATTTTTTTTTTCAAAAAGCATTGACACCACAAACACCCCAACTTAAATGAAATATCATCCCTAATGTTTCTAAAAAACACACTACACTAATAAAAAACCTAACTAAATTTTACCCTTCTACAATACTTGTTTCAGGCAAAGAAGGTATAGAAATCATGAATGCTGCTGTCTGATAGCTTGGAAGACTTTTAAATAGTCAGATCCTCAAGATTGACAAAAGAAAAAGAAAACACAATCAAAAAATAAAATCCTTTTGAATTTTTAGAAAAAATATCCGATTTTTTTTTTTTAATTTTTCCAAATACTAACCCTTAATGAACCACTTATGCATGTACTTGAATAACCAAAAAAGCTTTAATAGATGAGGATTGAAGTCCATACAAGTGAATGTGAATGACAATCAATAAGGACAATATTCAATTCAAGACTAGGGTTTCACCCTCAATTATAGAATTAAGCAAATGTGCAAGTTTAAATGAATCGCACAAATGCAAGGTCCAATTAAGAACATGAGCCTTCAAAATTGATTTTCTTTTTTAAATCAACATGTCTACACTAAATAGGAGTCACTGGGGCTTTATAGGGTTCAAATAAATGTGAAACAAACAAACATAGGGGTAAGTACTCAAACATAGCAAAGATATTTTCTAATGTATCAAAAACCAAAATTTCCATAACCTAGTGGAATTAACCAAATTCAAGTTCAATTGAGAATTCCATGATGACCACAATTCATCAAGTATGTAGTCCATCATCATTAGCTAAATTAGACTACTTTATCATCATCTAAAAACACATTACCCAAGCACAACCAAATGTAGTTCACAACAAAAAAATATAAACCTAACAAGTTACGAGGCTTAAAGCCTTTATTACCTCCATCGGATTCTTAAACTAAAGCATATAAAGCATAAATAAATGAACAAAAAAGAAGGAAACACTCTCCTAGTAAAATCGAGGAGGCTTGCCAAGAATGTTCTAGTCCTTCCTCAGTTCTCTACATTGCACAGTATATCTTACACTCCGATGGACAGGTGAAACTCTGTTCTATGTATTAATCATCTTCATAAATCCTTTTAGTAGATTCCCAACATCTCTTACCTCTTGAGCCAGCTATTTTTTCTCAAACACACCAATAGGCACCTCTTTGATGAATATCAGGGTCACTTCACACTCTTGCCAAAATAGCCAAGTCTTTCTTCCAATCAAGTGTTGAACGGCATGGTCATTGAAAATTTTGCTCCAAGAGGTTCATCTTCATTATTCACAGCCAATGACCCGATCATCTCGAACATTCCTTCAAACTAGCCCTCTTACTCTACAGCTAGGAGCTGTGTAAGAGTCCGTGGCTTCACATATCAACTTACTTGTGAGATCGGTAAATTGGTCTTCTAGTTTCTTCATGGATTTGGTTTGAATCTCCATAAAGGACTTCATCATCTTCTCCAATCATGCCTTGACATTTTCTTGGTCTTCTTGGGTAGGAGAATTTTCCTAAATAGTGTTATATGGTCTGGTTGTTGTAAAATTTGCTCCAAGAGGTTCTTCATAGTTGGCTCGAGCACATTCAAATGATCCTCCATGATAGGCATACCCTCAAAAATTTCATTCTTCCATAAGTGCAGGTGAATATTGGTTGACTTTACCATACCATTTTTCATTGTGTTGGGTTGGTTCATGTAAGTATCTCGAATAGTTTCCACCACTATTTGTGCTATTTCATCGAGTTTGAATGCACCGTAAAAGGTTAGTTGATTGCTCTATCATAGTCATCATCATTGTCTCTAACCTTGCATTCTTATCTCCTACAGTTGATGGAAGTTAAGTGTAGTCACAACCATATTGGGGCTTTCTTTGTTCATATGAAGGTTATATAGCTGTAGGGAAAAAATTAGGGCATTCTTGGTAGCTTGCAAAAAAATTTGAATAGTTGGACCATCCCATTTGATAATCATATAGGTAGGAGGATAATCATAAGAAAAATGATCATTGGTCATGCCTGCATAATCACATGGATAATAATATCATTGCTATGAGTCATTCTAATTCATTCATTGCATGTTCCTATAAGACCGATACAAAAACTAAACACAAAAAGCAAGTACTAAAACAAAATCACACAAAATAGAAAAATCGGAGAATTTAGACTAGCAGCTAGCCTAGATTAACTATACGCTAAAAGGAGAAAATCTTTTTGGATTTTTAATAAAAGTGACACAAACCACAAAAAGGGAAAATATTTTTGATTTTTTAAAAAATTAAAAACACACAACAAAACTAAGACAAAGAAAACACGATTTACACTTCAATGTAGTATTCTTGCAAATTACATTGACATTGCCAAAGACTCGATCTCCGGGAATGGTGCAAAAAACTTGATATGTAAAATATCTAGTTATAAAATTTATAATCTCCTAATCCAACTACTAACTAGATAATGCAACACCAGTGCACGAGATCAAATAGTTCATCACGAAAACAAGGCTGGAACCCTTAAGGATTGGTTTAACAAATAATGTTGTTTGAGTTAAATAATATTTGAACAAATCATTATGAAAGATATTTAATTAAAACTAATCTAAAGACTAAAAGTAGAATTAATTTAATAAAAAAATTAAATTACTCTAGCCATTAATATGCAAAAGGAATTAAAGAAAGCATTAGATTGAAGGCACAATGGATGATTAATTGTAAACCCTAGAAAGTATTTAAAGAACAATAAAAATATAATTAAATGGCATTATAAAGATCTAATAAGATTTTAGAATGCTTCTATAATGAAGAATTTCAAATTCTCAGTCCAAGCTTTTTAATCTTGAACCTTATCTTTACCCCTTCTGAAAAACAAAGAAAATCTAGCCTAATCTTTAAGCCCTCAAGAGGAGACTAAAAAAGAACATGTTATTTAGGTCCTATAGACCCTTATTTATGAGTTTTAAAGTAACGAAGTGTTGACTCTGGATAAGTTTGAAAATGAACCAAAACAAATACCTAGAGCCTTAGAAACCCTAAAAATTGTGAAATTGTTGCAATGTTGTAGCACTCTAATTTTTCCTTGTTTGCACTGTTGTGGTGCTGGAACCTCAAACTCTCAGTAATTTACACATGAATGCCATGACACTCCAAATAGCTTTGCGTAGTTTTTAAGCTTCTAAAATCTCCGTTCGATGTCTGATTGATGTATTGTTTTTCTCCCTTGACCCTAGAACAAAAAAGCACATTATTGTAACACTAAAATAAAGATTTAAACAAATCACCCACAGCACTAGAACCGAAGATGAACAAGAACACACAAAAACTCTAATTCCAAGAGAAATTAACTAAACAAGCTAAACACAAAGATAAACACATAAATACAGAAATATTAGTTAAATAACATCAAATAAACACTAAAACACTACATTAGACATATATCAACACACAAAAATAGAAATAAAAGAGCACATAAACCCTAAAATTGCCTAAACTAATGCAAAAATCGTATGAAAAATGATAGGAATAACCCTAATATTCTAGGTTTATCATTTGTTTAACCATAACTTTGCTTCGTCTTTTAGCGAAAAAGAAAAAATCCTAGGTTTTGTGTTCTTTTTGGTTAAGTTAGGAATTTAAATATGGAACTTACTTCTAAGAATCCATTAATGTTTTTATGGGTTCTCAATGCCTAAACTGTGGTATGAGGGCAATATTTGAATGCAGGTAAGTTTAGTCTCAAAATGATTTTCCTTCTTGATTTCAAGAAAATAAATTCCAACATGAGAAATATATGCATTGAGCATGAAATAATCTCTCAAATTTCTTTTTGGCACAACTACCTCATTGTTTGGATTAATGGGAATATCATTTTTGTTGGCCATAGTGTCAAGAATAGGCTCACAAGTATCTATATGTGGTCTAAATTAATGTAGATGCCTATGTGCACGTGTAGAATTACCAATCTTAGGATCAATGCTGCAAGTAAAGGTGATTGAGATATACACCAAAATCCAAGAAAAATAAAATAATCTAAAAACTTAACAAATTAAACAAACACAATGTAGGATATTAAGGATAAAAAAACTCCCAAATGGTAAAAAGTCACTTCTGCTACTGAATGTGATCCAGTCCGTGGAAGATTATCTTAAACAATTAGTCCTACAACCAAAACATAAATAGAAATATAATCATAGCAGAATACAATTACAAAAAGTAAGTTCTATTCATAAATTTTCTATTTTCAAAGAATAAACCGTTCCCTAGCAAGAAGGATGACGCCAGAAATTATGATGCGACCTAAATTAACCAAGTTTAATTAACCTAGACTGCTACTCGAAAGTATACAAAATCTTAATTGTAAAATGCAAAGAAAGGTATTGATTGCACAAGAAACAGCTTATAAAGACAAAATGATATTTAAAAACTTGAATATACTAATAGAAAATAATGAAAAGTGATTGATTTAGCTGAACCAGGAACAAGTAAAAGATTATTTAACCAGATAAAATGAATTATCTACGAAATGGATTTCACCGTTAATTCCAATGAATTTATGTCCATTCAATGACAGTTCCAATTATTCACTATTAAGGGATTGAAAGCTACAAGGCCAATTATCCTTGAAAGATGAATCTAATGTGAACTACCAATCACAAGCATGTAACTAAAGCATGAACTACATGCTCATTCACCCTTAAAATCGGTGATTACCAATTTATGGTTCTCATGCATATGACTACAAGAACTACATACGGGTCATTCTAGATAGCACATGCACAATCAACCGAGAAGCTACAAGCATAATCGGTAAATAATTGCAAATTCTGATAAAACCATAAACTCATACCAAAAATAATAGAATAATCATGTCAGAAACACAAATAGAAATGAATTAGCGTTCCATCAAGTCCCTAGATTGAAAGTTAACTACTCATAATATATATATATATATATATATATATATTAGCATACAACCTAAAATATCCAAGTACTTCATGGTAAAGGAACAAGAATATCCCTAGGTCATAAAACAATAAAGTGTAATGGACATGAACAAACTAGGAGCAAAGAAATGCACTAGAATTATTGTTACACCAACCCTAGCTACGATGGCCCAATTCTAGACTACTACCTTTCCTCATTGAAATGCTGTAGAATATGATGTACATATATGCTTGAGAAAATGTGTCCCAATCACTGCAAAATTGTAAACCTTCAAAGATAAGCATGCTGTGGCCAAAGAACACAATCATTGTGACCAAGAAACCCTATCCAGTCCCTAGATTGAAAGTTAACTACTCATAATATATATATATATATATATATATATATTAGCATACAACCTAAAATATCCAAGTACTCCATGGTAAAGGAACAAGAATATCCCTAGGTCATAAAACAATAAAGTGTAATGGACATGACCAAACTAGGAGCAAAGAAATGCACTAGAATTACTCCAACCCTAGCTACGACGGCCCAATTCTAGACTACTACCTTTCCTCATTGAAATGCTGTAGAATATGATGTACATATATGCTTGAGAAAATGTGTCCCAATCACTGCAGAATTGTAAACCTTCAAAGATAAGCATGTTGTGGCCAAAGAACACAATCATTGTGACCAAGAAACCCTCTGAACCTTTTTTGATCAGTCCACTCATCAAGGCCACCACAAACCCTCATCGTGGCCAATGAGCTCTCGTACTTTTTAATAAAATCAACTACTGAGGAATAAGTATTATTTTTTGGTTGTTACTCAAGTAGTCACGACCACGCTACGTACGTGCATGTTTGCAATATAAAGTTACTCTAGAAGAAGTACTTCGAATAAATAATAATAGTTGGGTTACTCTTCCTAGCCGCAGCCAGTGCCATTCTTCACCGCGGCTAGAGTAACTAGATTGCGCTAATTGCCTTCCTAACATTTCAGCTCTCAACAGCTTCAATGACACTTAACCAATTCTTACACGTACAAGTACAACAACATATTTGTTAGTACTAATAATCATTTATTATTCACTATATATCACTAAACTAACAAATACTAGAAATAAAAAAAATTAAACTTCTAACTCTAAAATTGAAAGGAATACTATACTTAGCTAAGCATAATTTAGGACTATAATAACCCCTCAT
Source organism: Cinchona pubescens (assembly GCA_025175665.1). Taxonomy (NCBI): domain Eukaryota; kingdom Viridiplantae; phylum Streptophyta; class Magnoliopsida; order Gentianales; family Rubiaceae; genus Cinchona; species Cinchona pubescens. The sequence goes on along the minus strand of JANKKI010000027.1, from coordinate 8,108,026 downwards.
TTGTGGAGTTATCACCTACACCTATATCAATAGCTTGTCGGAGCTATTTAAATATATGCTTAACACCATTTGAGAATCTTTGTGTTGAAGGAAACTAAATCTTGCAAACTTGTTTACAACAAATGACATATGCAGTCATATATTTACAAATTAGCAAGATACATTAATTCTCCTATAGCACCAAGATAAGGTACTTCGAGACTAAGAAATATTTCATCATTCTATTGAGAACGAAATGAATATTTTTTCACAACAAGTGACCTAGCAACCATTAGGGTACTCAATAGATGTGTGCTTTATCCATCTAAAATCGCTATAGTATTTTTTTCTCTATAAGTAGTCATTTAAATAATACTCACTGAGATGGTTATACTACATAATCCCAAATGGCTTTAATTCACATAGGGATTTACACAATTATATTGAACAATTTTCTACGAAACCTTTAGACTTTTCAGGCATGTAAAATCTTTCAAATTTTTCATATACATTTTTGTATCAAGTGAGTCATATAAATTTAAAAATAAGTCATATAAATAAGACGTAACAGCATCCATTAGAAGTAGTTGCATCCACCATTAGAGGAATATGCCTCTTTATAATCTATGTCGAGTCTTGCCAAAATCCTGGTACAATAAGGTGTGTGATAACTACTAGTCTAGTAAATAGAGTCATGACATCTATAAAAGCAATAGTATTTTGATTGTATTTTCCTGGCTTAAGTACTTTATGTACGTTTCCTTTAATGTAGTGTCAATTAATATTTTTATATGCATTACCATTCTAGTAGTATTTCTAAGCTATTTATGATATATTTTGGTACTTATTAATTTTTGTCATTTATTGCAGGTTAATATTACAAATGGGTACAAGTTAGTGGAACCAAAGAGTGAAAGACCCAAGTTCAAAAGAAAAGATTTATAAGAGATAGAATACCACTCCAAGGTTCGAACAAAGCGAATTGGCCTTTCGGAAGGAGCCATGGGGTTTACCTCCTTTGGTGATATCGATAAATGACTATTAGTACTAACACTGTCTCTTATACATTTCTCTCCTGTTTGGCAAGAAATTGAACTGTCAAAACTAGAGCTTTTTATATCTAAGAGAAACGTTAAATGAAGGAGAATATGCCAATTTTGTGTTAAATTAGCAGTGCTAAATGTTTATTACACACTTGTACAGTACACAAAAAACACATAGTAGATAGTGTAGTTGGTAGACTTAGTTTAACGTTATCTTAGTTTCCAAGTTACTTTAGCTTTTAGTGTAATTTTCAAATTTTTGAATCTTAATCTCTTAGTTTAATTTATTGCAAGTTTATAGCTTTCATAGTTTAAATTGTTGGGCTTTCATTTAGCTTTCTTTAGATATAAAAAGCTCTAGTTTTGAAGTTCAATTTCTTGCTTTGCAGGAGTGATAGTTTTAAATTTATCTGTGTTTATGCTTCATTGCTTAATTATGTGTAACTCAATACCACTTGGATTGGGCTAAGAAGATATAATTTTCCCTTATGTGTGGGTAGTTTCAAGTGGATGTTTATGATGTGTTGGATAATTGGGTAGTAAATGGTGTTTCAAGAGTTAAGTGAGGGAAGGTGGCCAATCCTTGAACTTATTTATTAATTTTAGCATTATATATGGTAGTTGTGTGTTACTATAACCAAGACCAAACATTTATTAGATTAGGAAGAGTGGTAGTCAGGCAAAGATGCCATATTTCTTTGTGTGGCTCCACGATGAGTGATGGTCTTAGACTTGATTATCGGACCAAGGGATCTATGCATTGTTGGGAGCAAGCCCCTAATTAAACCCATTGATTTGACAACCAATTAGACCGTGGTTAGTTAATTACCTTTACTTCTTTTTGTTAGTTAATTACTTGTGTTTGCTATTGTTTGCTTGCTTAATTTAGTTATAATTTATTGCATCCAACTCACTGATTATCTAAATAGTGCATAAATCCCAAAAGCCTTGGTAATTGTTGTTAAGAAAATCCTTGTGGGATAATCCCCTTACCAATTGCTACCTGTCTTTCACGTATATTTATGGGTATATGGATGGTGGTTTAGTGTTTTTAGGAGGTAAGATGTTTTAATTACTTAGTGAGTATTTTATTTGATATCGTCTTTAGTCCACATCATGTTTTTGGTGCCGTTGTCTATGGATTTGACCTTAAAATGGAAATATTAGGTGTCTAGGGATAGTTACTAATTTAGACTACAAGTGCTCGTTGTAACTTGTAGATCGTAGTATAAAGTTTTCAAAGGGAATGAAAGAGGATGAAGGGATGCTAGTTCTCCTTGGGAGACTTTTTCTTGCAGCCGGGCGTGCACTAATTATTGTTCAAGAAGGAAAGTTAGAATTTTAGATAAATGATGAAGTTGTCACATTCAATGTTTTTAATTCATTAAAGCTTTCTTCAATTTATGACGATGTTATGATTATAAATGTAGTGGATGATCTAATTGATTATCTTTGTAGGTACGAGTTAGAGAACTCTTCCTTGGAAAAGAGTACGTTGACTTCAAATGAGCTAATTTAAGATGAAAAAGGAGTAGAGAATTTGAAGCACTTAGAGAATAATGTTTTATTGCATGAGGAAGAAAAGGAAGACAAGGAAAAAGTAAATTGGGGTCTCTGACCAACGAACCCCCCAAGGCGCATCCTACTTTGATTAGGAAGTTGTGGACAAAAAGGGTATTGAAAATATGGTAGTGCATCATTTATCAAGGATTGAAGCATCTAGACTTGTCAAGAAAGAAGGAAGAGGCATCAATGAGGAATCATCCATCGAGAAATTGCTTGAAGTAAAGGAGGCAAACCCGTGGTATGCAGACATTGTGAACTATCTCGTTGCGAGAGTTGTGCCAAAATATGCTAATATCAATGAGAAAAGGAAGTTCTTCACAAAATCAAGTTTTGCTTTTGGGAAAAACCTTATTGATAACTCTAGTAAATTAGAGTTATTTTCCTCTAAATTATAGCATTTTGATAGTTTAAATTCTGAAATTGGATAAGTAATTGAAGATTTAGTTAATTTCTTTCATATGCCTTTGTATTTTCATTCTTGAATTAATTATGATAATTTTGTGTTAAATTTTTAGTTTAATTAAGTGCTTAATGGTGTTAATATTATGCAGGTTAAAAATTAAATGTTAGAAGCTGGAAGGAACAACAAGCTCAAGGGACCAAATTGCAAAATGGATGAAATGAAGGATGCTGGAAGGAGAGTCGAGATCGCGGTCCCGACTGTTCCAAACTGCGATCTCGACTCGGGAATTGGTTTTACTATTTGAGAGTTGAGATCGCGGTCTCAAATGTTCCAGACCGCGATCTCAACTCGCTGAATGTTAAGTTGTAAGGGCAATTTTGTAAACTTCCAGCCAAAAAACCCCTAATTTTGCCTTGTGTAATGCTGCACTATTTAAGCTAAGTAGAATTAGTAAGTAGAGGGTTTTAGTAGTAGATAGTTTTTAGAGTAAATAGTTTTAGTTAGTTCTAGATAGATTAGGATAGCTTGAACTACAAGTTACTTGTTCCAATAGAAATTTCTCTTAACTTTCATCTTAGATCTTCTTTAAATTTCTTGTCAAGTTCAAATTTTGATTAGATAATTGTAGTGGCTTAATCGTAAGCTTCACGTAGATATAATTTTTATTTTCTTTCTTGTCCAATTTAAAGTAAGAATTTCTTTACTTTCAAATTAGGGTTTTTAGGAAAATTAGGGTTCTTGTTAATTTCTTGCTTTCTATTTAAGAATTTTCAATTTCTAGCTTTAATTTCTAGTTAAATCTTAGTGGGTTTTCTTAATTTCAATCGAAAATCCAAGAAATATTTAAATTTCTAGTTTAACTCTTTCTAATTTATAATTTAGAAATGAATGCTTTTAATATTCAAAGTTTCACTTTTGTAGTCTTTTTAGTTGAGTGATTTACTTGTTTTAAATTTTAGTCTTAATTTGATTAAATTAGGTTAGAATTAAAATTATAGTTTTCATTAGAATAGTTCTACCATCTACCAATTGATTTTGCTTAACTACACAAGCACCCTTAAACCTTGGTAATTGCATTCGACAATCCTTGTGGGAACGATCTCTACTTCCCTTTTACTACTAGTTGTCAACCGTATACTTGTGGGATGCCATCTAGTTAGTAGTAGGATTTAGGTATTTCATTGAATTACAAAACCTAACTAGGTGTGTTAAAAAGGCATCAAGTTTTTGGCGCCGTTGCCAGGGATCGAACTCGGGTCACCCTCGTGACAGGCGGGAATACTCACCACTATACTAAAACGCTAGTCCCGAGCAAAACTTATCTATTCCGAAGATACAATGATGAAGTTTTAAGGATGTTTGTTCCAAAAAGTGAAGTTAATGACATTTTGAAACATTGTCATTCATCTCCCGTAAGAGGTTATCATAGGGCTAACCGAACGGCTTTTAAAGTCCTTCAGTATGGCATTTATTGGCCAATGGGATATCAAAGACTCTAGGGAGTTTGTGCATAAATGTGATGAATGCCAATGGGTACGTAATATCTCAAGCAGACACGAGATGCCCCTTCAAGGAATTATGGAATTTGAAATATTTGATGCATGGGCATTGATTTTATGGGACCATTTCCAACCTCTTATTCCAACAAATTCATTTTGGTTGCAATAGATTATGTGTCAAAATGGGTTGAACCAATAGCCATCACGCCAACCAATGATGCTAGAGTGGTCACCAAATTTGTTCGAAATAACATCTTTTCTCAGTTTTGAGTGCCTAAAACTATTATTAGTGATGGGGGTACACATTTCAAGAATTCTCACTTTGAATCATTGATGGCAAAGTATAGGGTAGAAAAATTGAGCTAACTACACCAAACAAATGTAAATCCTGATAATTCCCCATCCCACACTTAGAAAGAAACAAATGTCCTCAACGTTAAATAAAATAAAAGCATAAAGAGGGAAAAGAAAGCTTCTCTTGCAATGTAGAATGGTTTTTGTAGTGTATTGCGATATAAATATCTATGAGAAGAGTTGAAACACGTCATTAAGCACTAGAACAAAAACAAAAATAACAAGGTAACCAAAGAATATAAAAAACAAACACAAAAACAAAATTATAAAGGGACATGGGTTGCCTCCCATGTAGCACCTTTGTTTATGGTCTTAGGCTCGACTTCGATACTTTAGATCATTATAAGCATTTAAGGATCATAAAAGGTCAGCTATCCTTTACCTTTATGTACCCCAGCATTATGGCTTGGATTCTCCATTGTACTCTCTTCTTAGCTTGATTATTGTTGTTTCTTATAGTTTTTGGTTAGAGTTCGTTCAATCTCCAAATCACCAGGATGTAGTGGTTATTTGGAAAAACGAGTATTTATCATAAATTACAAGAGAGAGACCAAAGTTTGAGTATCAAAGAAAAATCCAAAAGAAAGATAAAAAACAACAAGAAGTGATTGTAAATAATTAAAATAAAATAAAAAATTCTAGCCTAGTAAGGCTCACTAAACCTAATATTACACTAAGAATAGTCCCCAGCAACAAGACCAAAAACTTGTTTGGGTAAATATTGATTAGGCAATCTGATTCACAAACAAGTAATAAATTAAGCCTTAATAACCCTAATCAATACTTACACATCCTCACATTTATATGAAGTATGTTTGAAGATTGGGTGAGTAAGGATCATTCCCACGAGGACTATTGAACAAGTACTTACTAGGGTTCAGAAACCTACGAACTAGTTAGATAAATTAATTGCAAAATTTCATTCTACCTAAATAAATTAATATTAACCACTAAGAAATTAAAAACAATTATAAAAACTAATTAAAACTAGAGAAAGTAATAAAATTAACCGAAAGCAAATTTAATTTAATGAACTAGAAAAATAAATGCAAGAAAATTAAATTAAAACTATGGAATTAAAACAAGAACTAAGATTGAATTAATTTAAGTAAAGATTTCAAATTCAATAGCATAGCTAGAACATGAGTTAATGTACTAGAAGTCTTGAACAAGAAGAATAAAACCCTAACCCTATCGTAATGAATCTTCTATTCTAATGTCTATTCTATCTAATGGCTGCTACCTATCTTCAACTGTCATAAAATAGGGTATTTATAGGGGATATATTAGGGTTTTAACCCCTTATATGGTATAAATACAATAAAATTCATAAAGGAGTCCAATTTGGTAAAGATAACTTTCAAAACAAGATGCAATACAATTTACACCACCAGCTACTCGTCATGGGCACATTTGCTGCATCTTCTTGTGCATGTGTGCAATTTCCAGAAGCAAATATTTCATTTCCTCAGCACGCGCACATGCACACACTTTCATTCATGCATGTGCGCTAGTTCCAATGCATCAATCTCAGTTTCCATCTCGATTTTGACCTTGATACTGATGGAATTTGGTAAAATACAAAACATGAAAGTTGTAGCTCATTCTCTTAGATTGCTGAAGCATCTTGAATCACCTCAATCAGAGACAGACAAAAAAGTTATTGCCAAAATACCAAACAGTATCCAAATCGCTCCTTGTCAGTGCACATCTTTCATCTTTTCAAAAGAAACAAAAAAATGGATTATCGAAAGTTTTTTATTTCTAAAAAGAATAATTTTTTGGATTTTCTCCACTTTTTTGGCCTTTCTGGCTTCTTTTTCATTAAAGACCTACACAAACTAAATAAATCAATTAAGCTCATAATAACTCAATTATTGACTTACATTACATGAAAACTGAGGTAAATGACATATGAAATATACGACATTTATGAGCTTTTCAAATGCATACATATCTTGGCGGCAAAGGAATTAAAGATTGTCGTGGGGACGGTGTTGGAGGCATTTGACCTTCTTCGGGGTGATGCTTCTTACATTCCAAAACCATCTTGTACACGTATTCCTTATTAATTTTGCCTCTCTGATATGTCATTGGTTCATCAATAGAATAAGGACATCTTGCTATGAAACATAGACAAATGATTAGACTAGCATATAAAAAATAGGTCTCCCAGACGTCACACTATCAAGAAATACCTATCTAATCAAACCATCAACATCCAATGGCAATCCTATCATTATGGCATAAACTAATATCACCTTATCCCTTTGATTATAGCTCAAAGAATTAGAACTCCATATTCAACAAGTTATGAAATAAAACCACAATTTTGCTACAAGGGATAAACCATGATGAAGAAATTTCAATTCCACCATTTTTGAAGTATTATTCGACACCCAAACAGCATCGACATCACACAAAATTTTGTTAATTTCATTCATGTCTTTGTCCTTATTATATACCAGCTCATGGTACTCATCAAATGGAACAAAAGGCACATTAAAATAAACATTTATTGCATTGGCACTAAAATCAATTAATACTTCCCTAACTCTCACTTTACCATTTCCAAGTCACACAAATTGAAATGGAACTCTTTGACTATCTGTGTATACCGGGCTCAACTGCCATATCAAATCGCTCCCAATGCCTCACTCTAATTTGTGTCTCTATTTCTTTTCTTGCCTCTTCATAAGCCCTCCACTGCATGGAAAAATCAAAACCCCTTTCTCTAATGATCTCTTGTTTCTCATTATTTGGAAATAAAACCTTAGCTCCCTCACTTGTGAATTGGGATTCCACCATGTGTTTATTGGCTCCACTCAGCTCACCATTTGGAACTTCCCCACTCGGCCCTTCTCTTGTTTTTCTTTTTCTCGAGCCCTCTCTCCTTGGGAGATAGCACCCCTACTTCTAGCATGTGTACCACTACCATACAACCTTCTAGTCATTTTCTTAGCCAAAAGAAACAATCAATAACAAGTAACAAATTCTCAAACTAAATATTCAATCTCCCAACTAATTAATCAACGTCAACAACACCGAAATTTGCACCAACCATTTCCCAAATGAAATAATTTTAATGATTAAAGAAAAAATTCACCCTAAAAATTTCAAAGCCCTAAAACAAACAGTTAAGATAATAGAATTCCGACCCAAAAATTAATCCCAAAAATTTCCCAAAATTTGTCAAACTTAATTAATTAATGGCTTGAAAATTGCCGCAAATCAACCATAATTATACCCAAAAATGATTTTATGGACTTAAGCACAAATAATTGGAAGAGTTTAGCTGATTAAGTATAGCAAAATCGTAATTGAAACATGTAGATGAACTCCTTTGAAGGTTGGAATTTCCTCCTTGGAAACCATTGTTGGAGAGGTAAATCATGAAGGGTAGATTACAGATATGTTTGTGGACGATTTATTTGAAGAAAATGAAGAATTGGAGAATTGGGAAAGATGTACAGCTAGGGTTTGAAAATTTGGGAAAATGTGGAAGAAGAAAATGAAGAGGAAACCTTTTAATTCTTATTCTGTTTGTAGTCGATGTCACAACATAACTTTCGATATTGCAACATCAAATTAAAATGGGATTTCAAAAAGGCTCTTCGATATCCCAACATCTAATTTGATGTCGCGACATGGACTGGAACATGTGCCCCTCACGTGTTGTGATGTTTCGACATCAAATTTGATGTCACGACACCAAAACGGGTTCTAATTTTTGGCTTTTGCAAAAGTTCGTGGTTGATGTTGTGACTTGGTATTTGATGTCGTAACATTACCAAATTACCAAAATACCCTCCAGAAGATTGCATTTGATGTCGTGACATGGGCATGAACTTTTGTAATGTTCATTTCCAACACTTAGCCAATTTTTACAACTTCTTTCTCACTCCAAACCAAATTCTTCTCATTACCTACAAACACAAAAAATACAAGTATTAGAAGACTAATTCCATCCATTTCCTAGCACAAATTATTGAAATTAAAAGCAACATTTTTGAAACCAAATCTAACCTAAATGAAACTAAATCATACCAAATAAATAATTAAACTCAAAAGAATACTAAAATTAAACAAAAACACTAAATTAAAGCTTGGATTGTATCCCAAGTAGTGCTCCTTTATACTCATTAGCTTGACTATGTGTCAAACCTTTTAGGAAGAGGCCAAATCAAAGAAAACAAGTAATAATAAAACCTCATAGAATCACTACACTCTACCTTACTTCCGGAAGTATATGGAATTGATAGTAATATAGGATGAGTGGGTCTCGTTCGCACAGATATTGTTGGCAAGGAATTACTGAGATGTAAGGACTTTTGAATAGTTAGGTGAATCAAATTGAGAAGAAAGATCCTAATCTAATCAAAGCCATAATGCAATTAAAGAAGTTAAAATCGAAATTATAAACTATATCTAGACTAAAGCAAGTAAATAATATTGAGTAGCTACGAAATTAAGGGACTAATTAACCTATTCTAATGGAAGCAAGTAAATAAGAGCACTCGATTCTACTCTAATTGAACTAGAGTACGATTAAAAGTAAAGAGAAATTAATTAATGTAATTAAAGAGAATACTAAGAAAGTATGTAAAGCAAGAATATGTCATGTCTAGTCTAGAATTTGTAAGGAAATATACTTCAAATCTAAATATTTTTGGATTTTTGAAATGTAGAAAGACTACTAAAAATTAACTAGAAATTAATGCAAGAATTGAAAATTTGAATTAGAAAGCACTAAATTAACAAGAACCCTAATTACTCTAAAAAAACTTGAAGTGAAAGCAAGGAGATTTCTAAGAATTTAAACTAGGAAGCAAGTAAAAACTACATTTACTTAAAGCTAAAGGTTAACCCACTACAATTATGTAATCAAAATCTAAACTTGCAAGAAATTAAAAACTAGATCTAGTTCAATTGAGAATTAAAGAGGATTTGTATTAAAAAGATGAAACTTGAGAGTCAAGTCTTTTTATTCTATGCTAATGTAACCTAAAACTACTAATTACACCCTAAACTATGTGTACTAGCACATATCTAAAGTACCTTAAATAGTAGAGTATTACACAAGCCAGGATTAGAAATTGCTTGTTGAAATATTACAAAACTTCCATTACTAATATGCTAAAAGCGAGTATATGTCAGGACTTGGAGTAAGTGATGTCGCGACATGGCCCAAAAATTACATTAGCCTATTTCTGTGTCCATGTCGCGGTTTGGAAAAGTTGATGTCACGACTTGGACACCATTTTCAGCAAATCTTCAATTCTTCTCAAATTGCATCTTGGACCTCGTACTTTGTTTATTCTAGCTTCCAACCTCTAATTTAGACATGCATAATATTAAACCAATTAAGTAATCAATTTAACTAAAATTCTAATTAAAGCTTGTCATATTTAACTATAACTAGAATACAAAACACATAATATGAAAATTAACTGAAATCTTCAATTAATTAACCAAAATTCAGAATTTAAACTAAAAAAATGCCATGATTTAGAGTAAAATAACTCTACTTTACTAGAGTTATCACAATGACAATGATTGATCAATTCCCGTATTTGAAGGTAGTAGGCCACCGTTTGCCTTTGGTTTCTAAGGAAAAAACTCGACACCATTTTTCTCTAGTATTAAGGCTGGATTTCTGTCTTTCACTTGAACATTCCATTCTTTCCATGCTTTTGCTAGGACTATGCACCAATTATCATATCCAATTACTTTTCAAGCCATTTTCTTTTCTTTTTGAAATTCTCCAACTTTTTTCCATCAAAAATTTTCAGCACCTTCGCATAAATCTCTTGATCTTTTATTGTACTACACCCATCATTGGGTGGTTTTCCTTGAATTCAATTTTTGAATCTTTTTTTGTTATAACCACCTCTTTGAATGATATCCTATCATCAACCTTGAAATGTTATTAAATTTTGCAAACACCTATCAACAAAAGAATTAAGAGAATAATTAGCACAATTTTCCACAAAAATTGGAACATTAGCATTATAATAAAAAACATCAATTTCAATCAATTCATTTTCAACTTGTAAGTCAACTTTCCTTTATTTACATCGATCAATGCATATGCAGTTGACAAGAAAGGCCTTCCCAATATTAATGGAATTTCACTTTCTTCTTCGGTGTATAACACCAAGAAATCAATTGGGAAAACCACTTATGCATTTGAACAAGAAAGTCCTCCAACAAGTCATACGATTTCTTCTTAGACAAATCGAGTCAATTGAAGGGTGATTTTAGTTGGTTTGGCATTAGTAATTCCCAACTTGACATAAATAGCCTTAGGCATAATATTAATGCATGCCCCCAAGTCGCAAAGTGAATGATGCAATGTTCGACCTCCTATATTCAATGTTATAGAGAAACTACCGGGATATTTGAGTTGAAGGGGTAACCTTCATTGAAAAATGGAACTGCGTTTAGCGCATCAAGACTTATTTTCTCATCATCATCCCATCTCCGTTTTGTAGACAAAAAATCTTTCATAAAGCGAGCATAGTTGGGCATCTCAATGAGGACATCAACCAGAGGGATATTAATTTAAGATTTTTAAACATATCGAGAAATTGTTTGAATTGTTTCTCTTTTTCCTCCTTTCTCCGATCAATAATCCTTTGAGGGAACGACATTTTTCACGAGGAGACCAATTTCAAAGGTTCTTCCATTTGCTTCTTCTTTGACACCTCAATTTCATCTCTTTTTTTCTTCTTGTCATCATCACAAACAACTTCAATTTTGTTCTCAATCACCATGGATTTTTGTTCCTCATCTTCTCTTTCAAACTTTTTCTTATCTTAGACACTGTTAACTCTTTTCCACTCCGTAAAGATATAGCATTACATTGCTCCTTTAGATTTGGAATGGTATCGCTAAGAAGGGATCTCATAGGTCTTTCATCCTTCAATCTTGCCAATTGACCTATTTGTAGATGGATCTCCAAATTTCTTGTTGATGCCCTCAAATTTTCATAATCTCTCTTTTGTTCTTCTTTTTCCCTCCTTTCTCTTTCCAATTATCTTCTCAAATACTCTGCCTTCCTTTTCCAACTATCATCATAGGCATTATCCCTTTGAGTAAATTGTTCATTATACGTGGGTTGAAAAAAGTTGGAAGGTTAGTAAGGAGGTCTTGGTTATTGATGTTGAAATGGAGGGTTAGATGGAGGTTGAAAGGAGTTGGCTTGGAAGTTTCTTTTGTAAGGAGGTTGATAAGGTCTAGTGGAAGAAATTGGGGCTTGATTTTAAAAGTTTTGATGTTGGAGATTATGTTGGTATGGAGGATTTTGTGGATTGTTTGGGTTGCTCCAAGAGAAGTCAGCATGTTTTTCCATAAGGGGTTGTAAGTATTTCCAAAAGCTCTTTGAGGATTCCTTAAGGATGAAGGTTTATTAACCACATAGTTGATTTGTTCACTTGTACCTAAGGGAACCTCACAAGCGTTGTCCATCGAAGTGCCCACCACCACAAAAATCACACACCAAGTTTGATTGAAATGAAGAGCCAATGGCATTCACGGTGTTTGATTTCCCACAGGGGAGATTTGAACTTTTGGGGAGCAAAAGCTATGTATTCCTGGAGAGTCAGTTTTGTAATCTTTGCAAAATTTTACGAGGTAAAGTCTAATTTTTTAAAATGAGTTACTGCTATTTTTAAAAAATATGAAGAAAAATAATATATTTTTTGAAACTCTTAGAGAATAATACTATATAAATACATACATAGGAAAAGTTTTTTACATTCTCTAAAATTTTTTGGTGGGAAAAGTCTAATTTTTAAAATAGTATAATAATAATTTAAAAAATTTTAAGGGGAGAAAAATATAATCTTGAATATCTTAGGGAGGATAGCCACCCATCCTTAGCCCCCTTATGATCCGTTCCTGGTTTCCTAAAAATCTCCAACACATTCATAAGCATGCATTGTTGTGCAAGGAAGGCATCATTAAGATAGCAATGAAATTCAACATACCACTTTGTTGGGCATTGGCTTGATTGGCTTGTTGAATCACCGGTTGTGTCATAGGCCCATGATAGTAATAATTTGAAGCCATTCTATTAAGCAACTCTTGGGATTCTTCCAGTCCTTTGAAAGAAATCGAGCCATTGGTGGATGCATCAACAATAGATTTCATTTTGTGCTAACCCATTATAGAGAGTTTGGATTTGCAGCTAAAGTGGGATGGCATGGTGGGAACATTTTCTTAACAACTCTTTGAAGCATTCCTAAGTCTCACTTAAGCACCAATATCTTGTTTGAAAGAAGTGATCTCATTATGAAGTTTGGCAATCCTCAAAGGTGGAAAATGCTTCACCAAGAACTCTTGTGCCAATTGGTTCCAAGTAGTGAAAATGCCTTGAGCATGAGATTGAAACCAAGCCTTTGCTCTATCTCTTGATGAAAATAGGAAGGACTCGCATAGCACACAATCTAGATGGACTCCATTGAATTTAAATGTGTCCAATACCTCTTCAAAGTTCATTAAATGCATGTATGGGTCTTTATTTGGACTCCCTCCAAAATGGCATGTGTTTGCACCATTTGAATCAATGCGGAATTTATCTTAAAACTATTTGCTTGCATAGGCATCGTTGTAATACTTGCATTGGCCCTATCAAAATTCAGCACCGCATATTCTCTCAAGGGATGACCATTCATATTCATACCATTTCTATTACCAAAGCCACCAATTTCATGATTTCTGACTATTCCTCTTGTTCTAAATTCTCATTATTCTAATTCCTTTGATTTTGATTAAGGTTAACCGTTTCAATTCTCTCTAACTCCTGTTGAACCCTTTTGTGCTTATGGATTTCCTTAGTTCCTTTTATTTTTCATAATCCCAGCAAATCAATGGTCCTTTATCTCTCCATACCATGCACTATGAAAGACAATTCAATCAATTAGTCAAAAGTGCCAATTCAATTTACAAGTCAAGATCACCAACATTAACAATTAAAGAAAAATAAAAGGAAACTACTACGTAGAAACTAAGATTAACTATTAAAAACAAATAAAATGCCTAATCTTCATGATCTTTAAAGCACCTAATATTTGCAATATACCAAGGACAATCCCCGGCAACGGCATCAAAAACTTGTTCACTCTGGTAAAGTAAAATCATTAAAACACTCGAACAAATAATAAAACCTTACTTTTGCACTAAATTCTACCTAGACTCTTGCAAGTACACAGGGAACGTAGAACATAGCAGTAAGCAGGTATCGTTCCCATGAGGATCGTTTGGTTCGCAATTACTTGGATTTAATGGCCATTGTAAAGTTAGGCAACCCAAAGAGAGAGCATATACAAAACCTAATCAAAGGAATGAATTAAACAAGCAAGTAGTTCAAGATTAAACACTAATTTATCTAGTAAAGCAAGTAAAGGAAGCAATCGAACTACTAATTTAAGGATTAACTAATCTAATCTAATGGAATCAAGTAAATGAAAGCAAGTAAAACTATTTCTAAATGAACGTAGATTAAATAATCTAGACAAGAATTGAAAGGCAATTAATCCAAAATGAATCAAAGAAAGCAATAAGAAAGCATGAAACCAAAGTGAATTCCAATTTTCTACTAATTTAACTATTAAAATTTGCAAAGGAAATAAGATTAAAACTAGATATTTTTGGATTTTTTTGATTAATAAAAAAAGAGTAATAAATATTACTCGGAATTAATACAAGGAAATGAAAATTTTTAACTCGAAATCACTATACTATCAAGAACCCTAAGGAAACTCGAAATAGAAGTAACTAGATTTTAAAGAAATTTAACTAGAAAGAAAGTAAAAGTTATATCTAATGAAAGCTAATGATTAACCCACTAAAGCTATTTAATCAAAATTCAAACTTGCAAGGAATTAAAGACACGATCTAAAGAAAATTGAAAAAGAACTTGTATTAAACTAATAAGCTTAAAATTTAAACTACACTAACTAATCTATTCTAAAAGCACTAGCTACACTATTCACTATATAAGAAAATCTACTAACTAATCTACCTAGTGTGTGTACTAGAACATACTAAAGCCTATATCTAGTTGGAGCATTACACAAGCAAGTGATGCAATTAGAATCTGGAAGCCAATATTTACAAAAATGCCATTACTACATTTGTTGGATGCGCCTTAATGTCGCAATATGGAATTCAATGCCATTAGTACATTTGTTGGATGCACCTTAATGTCGCAATATGGAATTCGATGTTGCGAGCCAATATTTACAAAAATGCCATTACTACATTTGTTGGATGCGCCTTAATGTCGCAATATCTAGATTCGATAACCAAACTTTGCCTTGATGTCGCAACATCAACACTATTTCAGCAAAGGTCTTCAATTCTTGTCTAATCTCTTTTTGGCCCTCAAACTTTGCTCATTTTGACTTCCATATTCCAATTATTAACCTGCGTAATATTATACTAAATAAGTAATTAAATTAATTAAAATTAAATAAAAACATAATATTCAATAGAAATAAAAACATGCAAGCACAAAATGTAAAAATTAACTGAAACACTAAATAAACATTAAAATTCGGGATTTTAATTAACAAAATACTATGATTTAGAGACAAAATAACTCTAATTCACTAGAGTTATTAGTAATCTATTTATTTGGCTTGAAAATTTGATAATTCCTTAGCCAAGAACGAAAATGTGCACAAGGTGTTTGATGAAATTTCTAGGTTCACTCTTTCCATTTTCGAAGGGATCCGAGCTAATTTAGCTATATGACCGAAAGCTGTGAAGTTTGGGCAAGCTTTCCATCTGAGGGTGTAGGAAAAGGGAGAGAGAAGCAAGAGGGAGAGGAAGGGATGGTGGTACTCTAGACAATACACTAAAGATCAGACTTTGTGGTGGTGGCCAGTTGGTTCACAAAACAAGTGGAACTCATTAATGGTACTTTTGTCATTCAACAAAATTATGCTGTGGCAATAAGATTTTTGTTGTGGCAATATCATTGCCTATAACTTGGGGATCAAAAAGCTCAAAATTTTAGAACTTTTCTAACCTCTCCTTTCTTCTTTGACCATTAGAAAACCTAAACAACCAAAATTATTGGGAAATTTTTTTTCACCTTTTTGTTGCACTTAAGATTCCCAAACATGGAAATTAGAAATCCCATTTCAAAATTCTTATTCCAACTCTAACCAAATTAGCTTCAAATATTTTTCATAATTTGTAAAACCCCATCTTCCAAGTCTGTGATGCTTCAATTTCAAAATCTTACCTACCATACAACTGGCAAAATTCTACTAGGCTAGATCCAACACAAAGTAAACTACTCGGAGCATGCTAGGAGGGCTTTATTTATGCTCTAGATAAGGAATATAGAGTCTAAAGCCTTTATCGCCAAGTCAACTCAGACAAACTCAGCTGATTTGGACCTTTTTTTGACTCGGTAAATTGAATTGACTGAAATAGGCCAAGTCTTGACAAGTTGACGCTGATTCAGGTGACTATGTTATGTGGAAGTTTGTTATCAAAGTAGTGAGCCAGCTTCATTCCAATTATGACTCATCGAGTCAACTTGGACTCGACGAAGTCTTTGAACCCTAGTCACCACCAATGGGACATCTACCATCCCTAATTCAGCCCAACTCCTACCCAACTTTTCAGTGTATAATTAGTGATAGAGGATCACACTTCCAAAACTCTCAATTCGAAGCATTATTGTCCAAATGTGGGTGACACGTAATGCTGCTCTATCTTATCACCCCAAACTTTTGGACAAGTTGAGGTATCAAATCGGGAGATAAAAAGAATCTTGAAAAAGACAGTCAATGCTTCTCAAAAAGATTGGTCTCACAAGCTAGATCATGCATTATAGACATATAGGAAGGCATTCGAAACTCCTATTGGTATATCAACCTTACAAGCTGGTGTTCTGCAAAGCATGTTACTTACCAGTGGAGTTGGAGCATAAAGCATTTTGGCAATCAAAGCCCTCAATTATGACTACAAAATAGCTGGGAGAAGAGACTATTGGAACTTTTAAAGTTAGAAAGAATTTTGAGGAGAAGCCTATGATAATGCATGTCTTTATAAGGAGGGGACTAAAAGGTGGCACAACCGGAACATTCTCCACAAATAATTTCATTCTGGTGACAAGGTGTTGCTTTACTATTCTCAACTTTGACTATTTCCTGGAAAATTGAAATCTCGATGGAGTAGATCATATGAGTTCGAGCATTTTATTATGGAGTGGTAGAGTTTAAAGGAAAAGATTCAATATTTCAATTTAATTGGAGTTAGCTCAAACTATACCATGGAGGAGAAGTTGACGAGGGACATGAAATTGTTCCCTTAGAATGATCAAGAATGAAAGTCAAGCTAATAACTTTAAAGAAGCGATACTTGGGAAGCAACCCAATCCATTCTGTTACTTTTCTTTAATTAGTAATTTTTATTTTTGATTATATTTAGTTAGATGTATATGGAAAAAGAATAACACATTCAGATAGAAGGTTTGATAGCAACGATGAACAAAACGAAAGCCTTTGAACATTGCATCATGGAAAACCAAATAAAATTATGGAGAGAAGGTTTGAACCAAGCCATTTTTGCACCTTGACGAACCTTCAATTAGGGGAAAATAGAAAGCTCGTTCACCACGGAAAACCATTCCCTGGCAGAACAGTTTGCCACGGCATACACTTTAAATCAAGACCCCGTATTTTAGATGTCCTAGCCACACAAAACTCCCTTATTTCTCCTCTTCAATCAAAAACACTTCCTCTCTTATTCAAATTCTTTTTTTCTCCTCTTCTTCCTCTTTGAACCAAACCATAACCTATCACAAAATCCACTAAACCCATCATAATTTCTCCACTAAATCAACAAATCACAACAAATCAAACTAAATATTTTGCCTTTTCATAAAAAATTCCACGACCCAAAGGAATTGAAGGTAAAGTTGGGAAATTTTTGTATCTTCAAGGGAGTAAAATTCTTCATCTCAAATTTAAAATTTTAGTTTTCCTATGGCAAGTAAGAACCTTCCTACACACTACGTTTCCTATATTTTGCGTTTATCAGTTCATTTGATTGAATTTCTTTTGGATTTACTCAATTTTTGACTCATAATTCTTAGAATATTTTTGGTCATTAGTTGGGTGTTGATTGTTCATTTTTCTTATTTTAGTTATTTTATGTGCGGGTTTATTGAGATTTCTTGTTTAATTGGTGTTGTTTACTAATTGAATTAGAAAATGCCTAAAAAGAAAGAATGAGGGTTTTGAGCTCTATATCGATCTAAATAATAATCTGGATATTAACAGTGAGAGTTGATTGATGAATTATCGAATAAGAGATGGGGGCATGTTTGTGGATTTACTAGATAATGAGGGTAACAAAATCCTTGTTCAAGAATTCATTGCTAATTCTTTTTAAAATTTTGGGTACGGCTGTTAAGGTAAGGAAGAAGCCTATGGATTTTTGAAGGAAAATTATCAATGCAAACTAACAATTTCCCACTATTGAAAATAGTGAATTTGCTCAATTTTTGTTGTCTAGGTTGAATTAGATTATGAGATGGTTTTGAAGGAACTTTGTGATGATAAAATTACAGAGGGAATGGCTAAATGGGAGGTTTTCCCTAATAGTAAACCTAGAAAGTTTAATAGAAATTTTCTTTCCATTCATGCTCTTTCTTGGTATTACTTTGTCACCTCTCACATTATGCCTATCACCAATTTGAGCGAATTCGCCATGGATAGTACCTTGCTAGTTTATGCATTAGATTGGCTTGGTTTTTCCTAATCTTTTAACTTATCTATTTCCAATTCAGGAGTTTCACTCAAGAATGGGTACAATATTTTTCCTAACAAACCCATTTATGGCTTCAAACCATCATAAAAAAGCACAAAAAGGTAATTCGCAATTGGCTAGCCATACATTAGGGAAAACTCCAAGAAGAGTAAGGTGATGAGCGAAAACTCTGGATTCCATCTCTTCGTGAAAACCCTAAATATGTCTTTTATAGGCCCCACACTAAGGCTGGAGTCCGGAAGCTCCTAGTTCTGTATTCCAGCTCATAGTCAGAGCCTACATGAAATTCACCGGAAGCTTGACATTCTAGCTTATTGAATGAACAGCCTGCAGCTGTTTAAAATGGGGAGATGGCCAAAGGAGCCGCGTGCAGAATACTGGCACGTTAGGCCTCCAAATGAGGAAGTGGATACTGCTGATGAAGAGGACAAGGATGAGGATGAACTGATTTTGTAGCTCTTTAGACTGCGTGAGCCAAATTGCCTACCTTGTTAATTGATATTCTTAGCGTCCCCTTTTGAGCCTTATTTACCTATTTTCATTGTTCTAGCCCCATGATTAGCCAATTTACCTTTTCGTATGTTTAACTTCTCTTTTACCCATAACCTTGGTTGGCATCAATGTTATATTGTCATTATAATGTTTATTTTATATGGAGGATAACTAAGAAGATGTGTGGTGTTATTATCTATTATGTAAAACAAATTAATGTTATTTGTTTTGCTGAAAATATAAATAAGAGGATTGTCACTTCTGGAGTAAATGATGCTCCAATTACCTAGATATTACAATATTCGATACTTCCTCTAAATGTTTTGTTTTGTAATTTGTAATTGGCGGTTTGGTTAGTCGTGGTGGTGTTTATTGTGGACATGGGAATGTGGTGCAAGGTTTAACTATAGTACCACCAAGGTAATTTTAGCTACTTTACCTCTATTTATCCTATCTTGTCCCTTAGCATTTATTACAAGTTTTTAAAGTCCTATTTGATCCTTGGTCTAGATTACACTGTCTTAGTGATTATGGGATGATTACACTTTGTGTCCAACCATGTTGTCATATGACTAAACTTTGTTGATGTAAGTTTTCAAGATTGGTGAGCTGAATGATTCTGCTTCCTTCTCTTTCTTGTGAATATGAGCGTATGGCATTTTTATGATGATTGTGGGATCGGTGGTCAAATTCTCCTATGCGTGAAACTAATCTTGTTCTTTAAATGAATGCACTTTTGTTGATACAGTTGAATTAAAGTTCTGTGGTTGTTTTTTGTATTGTTAAAAGTTTTTTCCTCTTTTGCTCGGGACAAGTAAAAGGCTAAGTTGGGAGGAATTTGATAAACTTAGAATTAAGGTTATTATTCTACTCTTTTAAACTTAGTCTTTAGTGTTTCATAGCTGTATTATTATACTTCTTTAGACTTGGTCTTTAGTGTTTCACGTCTTTATTATTATGTATGTTTCATGTCTTTATTATTGTGCTTTCATGATGTTTTGTGTTAAATGTTCAATTATGATAAGTTTTGTGGTTTTAGTTTTTAATTGTGTCTGAATTTAGTCATTTACTTTTATTTTATTTTCTATGTAGGTAAAAAGGTAGAATGACCAAGTTGAAGAGTCAAAATACGAGTGAAGAAGCTAAAAACACAATCCAGGCAGGTAATCTGATTGTTGCGGTGAAGCCTCTAGGTTAAAATGGTTTGCCACAGCTAACCATTCCAGGAAAGAGAAACTTTATTCTCTGTGGTGAACCTTTGTTAAACAAATATGTTTGTAGTAGTGGTGAACTAGGCAGATGAGACCCAATTTTAGAAAATACTGATTTTTGCAGGATCCCAATCTCCGATTTGTACTAGGCCTTCATTTTGGCATTCTACCTAAATAGGAAAACCTCTTAATTTTTAAGAGTTGAGTAGGCAATAGAGATAGTTGAAAAGATTTCTACTAGGGTTTCTTCACTCTCTTTGGCGCTTTCTTTCTCTATTGTTCTTCTGTGTAAGCTTTGATGTTTTCCAAACCTTATTTTGATGATAACATAAATACTTAACTCTATAAAACAAGTTTTTGCAGGAATTGAGCTTTCGGACGCACTGAACCGTCCGAACTAGGTCAAAACTTCTCGGCCGTATTGCACCGTCCGAACGAACTGGCAGAAAGAAATGGGATCCTAGTTCTTCTCTTTCGGATGAACATGACCGTCCGAAGCCTCTGTCGGACGAAGGAACGGACGCATGCACGAACGTCCGAACGAAGCACTTCAACAAACTGTAAGAAGATCGGACGCTGCTTCGGACGCATCCAATATATCTCGGACGTCCGAAACCCCAACGGCTATTTTTTGTGCATTTATTATTTAGCCGTTAGGAAGTAGTTGCAACCACTATTTATTGCTCTTATAAATAGCTGCTTTAAAACAAAGAAAAGATCATCTAATACATTGATTACAAGCCTTAGAAAAGAGCAATTTGAGTGCAAATTGACTATAGTGCTTAGTTGTATTAGTGTGCAGTTGTGAGTGCAATTCAACTTTGAGTGGAGTAATAATCTTGTATGAAAGTGTGGTTGTAAGTAATATTCTTGGCTCAACTAAAGTCTTTTAGTGTGAGCAAGAACTTCCCAACTTTGTAAAGATTATTGGCTCACCAAGTGTGTGAAGCATTCTAGTGATTGAATACTTCAAGCTTGCTTGCTTGGAAGTATTGGTTGTTTAATTTTTCTCTTTACCTTACTGTTCTATTGATTTCATTATATCAGCATTTAATTTGAAAATCTCAATATTTCTAAAAGTAGTATTTTTTCAGAAACCTAATTCACCCCCCTCTTAGGTTGCTTTGGGACCAACAATTGGTATCAGAGCTTGGTCTCATTGTATTGCTTAAACTGCTTTTGAGAAAAGAAATCTTATGGCAACCAACAATGCTCTATTTTTTGAGGGCCAATCCGTTACCAGGCCCCTATGTTTAATAGGGCAAATTTTATTAGTTGGAGAGATAGAATAAAAATATTTCTACAATCTATTGACATTGATTTGTGGTATGTTGTCAATGAAGGTCCATTTGAAGCTTCTATCATTGATGATCACACAAATAGAAGAAGAGAAAAGACAAGGAATGAGCTCACTCCACAAGACAAGGCAAACTTGACGTTGAATGCAAAAGCCATGAATGTGTTATATAATGCCTTGGATGCAAATGAATCAACTCGCGTGAAGGGCTGCATTTTCGCTAAAGAAATATGGGATAAGTTGAAGGAAATCCATGAAGGGGGCGATGATGTTCGTAATCATCCCATAATCCTTACTTGTTGCCAAGTATGAGTCCTTCAAGATGGAACCACATGAAAACATTGACAAAATGTACTGCAGGTTCAATGACATTATAAAGGATCTTGAAGCCTTGAGTAAGGAGTACTCGTTGGGTGAAAAAAATAGAAAAATCCTAAATGCTCTATCCAAAGAATGGGATGCCAAAACAATTGCTATAGAGGAAGCTAAGAATTTAAATTTGATGCCTATTGAATCGCTAATCAATTCTCTTACATCTTATGAACTCAAGTTAAAGGCCAAGATAGTGGATGATGAAGAAGCAAGGCCAAGAAGGAGCATTGCTTTAAAGACCTCTCAAGAGGAAGATGAAAATAGCTCCATCAATCTAGATATGAAGCTCTTGATGAAGTTATCTTGCACTCATCACCAAAGGATTTCTTAAACATTACATCAACAAACGAAGAATGAGAAGAGGCGGAGCTACAAACACAAATAATTTCAAAGGGAAGTCAAGGCTTGATTCTTTTATAGCTAAAGCATTAAACGATAAATGCTTTGAATGCGGTCAACTCAGACATTTTGCAAATGAGTGTCCTTACAAGAAATCAAAAAAGGAAGGAAGAAAATCAAGATTCAACAACTTTCAAATCACATGGGATGATTGCAACTCCGAAGGAGAAGTTGAAGAAGAAATGGAGTCGGCACAAATGGCCTTCATGGCCATTGGAGATGATGAGGTAAATTCTAACTATGTCTCTAATGATTAAAATGGTGAAGATGATCTTGAAGCTTTCATTTTGAAATTGCATGATAGCTTAAAAGAATCATATGCTAGAAATAAGGAGTTAGCTAAAAAGTCAAATGCTTTATTGAATGCTAACTCTAAACTTGTGAATGAAAACAATAGGCTATCACAAGAAAATCATGATTTGAAGAAAAGAATGCATGTGAGATCTAAGGTCAAGGAAGAACAAGCCTCCTTGAAGAAAAGAATGGATGATTTGAATGCTCTCCTAAATAGAAAGAAAGACAGTATTGTTGATATCATCAAAAGAAATAGAAATGTAGCAATCAACAAAAATTTTGTCATGTTTAGGAGGGATGACTTATGTATTGTAAAACCAAAATATTCTTTATATGGAAATAAAAGCATTATTTGTAGATATTTTCAACAACATGGACATGTTAAGAATATGTGTTATGTCAAGAAGAATGAAAAACTTGGAATGAAAGTTGCATGGATCGAAAGCAATTTCACTAACTCAAATGGACCCAAGAAAATATGGGTACCAAAAGTTATCAATTGATTTATTGTGTAGGTACTTAACATCACCAACAATGCTAAGTGGTTCATAGATAGTGGATGTTCAAGGCACATGACGGGTGATGCCTCTCTCTTCACAAATCTTACATCCAAAAATAGTGGAAAAGTCACTTTTGGAGATAACAACAAAGCAAAATCAATCGGCATTGGTGATGTAGGTAAAAATGGTGAAACCTTGATTAAGAATGTGCTTCTTGTTGATAATTTGAACTATAATTTATTAAAAGTGTTAGTCAACTTTGTGACAAAAATTTATATGTATTCTTTACCAAGCATGAATGTCTTATCCTTGATAAAAATCATGTTGTTTTATTCAAAGGCACTAGGCACAATGATGTTTATGTGATTCATCTTGATAAAATTAGCAATAGCAATGTAAAATGTCTTACCGCTTCCATAGATGATCCTTGGCTTTGGCATCGAAGACTTTGTCACTTTAATATGGATTTAATTGAAAAACTTGCCGAGAAAGATTTGGTAAGAGGTTTGCCAAAACTAAAATTTTTGAAAAACAAAATTTGTGATGCATGCCAATTTGATAAACAAGTCAAAGTTTCTTTTAAACCAAAGAATTTTGTGTCTACTCATAAACCTTTGGAATTGTTGCATTTAAACTTATTTGGACCTACTCAATATGCTAGTCTAGGTGGTTGCAAATATGCATTTGTTATTGTAGATGACTATTCTAGGTTTACTTGGGTAATATTTCTTGTTCACAAAAATGATGAGCATTTGAAAAATTTGTAAAATTGTTTTCCAAAATTCAAAATTTATTGGATAAAAAAATTGTTCGCTTAAGGAGTGACAATGGTGCTGAATTTAAATTTGGGGGTTTTCCCGACTTTTGTGATCACAACGGTATTTTTCATGAATTTTCAGTTGTTAGAGTCCCTCAACAAAATGGTGTTGTTGAAAGGAAAAATAGGACTCTTCAAGAAACAGCTAGAACTATGATTAGTGAATGTGACTTACCACAATACTTTTGGGCTGAAGCGGTCAACACGGCTTGTTATGTCTTGAATCGAGTTTTATTAAGATCCTCTTTAAATAAAACTCCTTATGAACTCCTTTTTTATAGAAAACCCGTTGTGAGCTATTTCGAAGTTTTTGGTTGCAAATATTTTATTTTAAAAATCAAAGAAAACCTTGGAAAATTTGACAAAAAATCGGATGAAGGAATTTTTCTAGGATATTCTAGTGACAAGAAAGCATACCAAGTTTACAATAGAAGAACGCTTTTGATTGAAGAAGTTGTGCATCATGTAACATTTGATGAAACTAATGATGTTATCTCAAAGAATTTATGTGAAGATGAAGATGTAGGTATTTTAAAGGAGCTCAAGAAGCTTGTTATTCATGCAGATCATCAAGAAATCACATCAAGCGTTGATGTCAACAACCATCAAATCGATGATGAAAAGAATGAGGATACTCCAAATGATCGTCCGAAAGCTTGGAGATTCGTCTCTAGTCATCCTCAAGATTCAATCATAGGTGATCTATCTTTGGGGTAATTACTATCTCTCATAAACCTTTGAGATAGTAATTGTGCATTTCTCTCTCACTTTTAACCTAAACATATAGATGTTGCTTTGAGTGATGAATCTTGGGTTAATGCTATGCAAGATGAACTTAGGCAATTTGAGAAAAATAATGTATGGACCTTGGTTGAAAGATCTTCTTCTCATCCCGTTATTAGTACTAAATAGATTTTTAGAAATAAATTAAATGACAAAGGTGAAATCATAAGGAACAAAGCTAGACTTGTTGCTAAAGGTTATGCTCAAGAAGAAGGTATTGATTTTGATGAAACCTTTGCACCTGTTGCTAGATTAGAATCCATTCGCATGTTTCTTGCATTTGCATGTTTCAATAATTTCAAATTACTTCAAATGGATGTCAAAAGTGCTTTTTTAAATGGCTTTATCGATCAAGAAGTTTTCTTCGAACAACCTCTGGGCTTTGAAAATAAAAATCTTCCAAATTATGTTTTCAAACTCTCCAAAGCTTTATATGGTTTGAAACAAGCTCCAAGAGCTTGGTATGAAAGATTAAGTGGTTTATTGATAGAAAATGGTTTCAAAAGAGGTTTAGTTGACACCACTCCTTTTACAAAAACGGATTCTAATGGTTTGTTAATCGTTCAAATTTATGTTGATGATATTATTTTTGGAGCAACTAATGAAAGTTTGTGTAAGGATTTTTCACATTTAATGCAAGAAGAGTTTGAGATGAGTATTCGATGGGTAAGTTGCAATTTTTCCTCGGATTACAAGTTCATCAAACTAAGGAAGGAACGTTTATTACACAAATCAAGTACACAAAGGAGCTACTCAAACGATTTGGAATGGAAGATTGCAAACAAGTTGGTACGCCAATGTGCACTTCAACCAAACTTGATAAAGACGAAGAGGTAATAGTGTTGATGAAAAACACTAAAGAGGTATGATCGGAAGTCTACTTTACTTAACTGCCAGTAGACCAGATATCATGTTTGCTGTTTGTTTATGTGCTAGATTTCAACTTGCCCTAAAGAATCGCATTTGATAGCTGTTAAAAGAATTTTTAGATATCTAAAGGGATCAATAGATTTTGGTCTGTGGTATCCAAAGTCCTCTACATTTGATTTGATTAGTTATTCTGATGCTAACTTTGCTGGGTGTAAAATTGATAGAAAAAGTACCAGTGGTATGTGTTATTTTTTGGGAAATTGTCTTGTGTCTTGGTTTAGCAAAAAATAAAATTCTAAATGTCTCTTTCTACAACTGAAGCTGAATACATTGCTGCTGGAAATTGTTGTGCTCAAATTCTTTGGATGAAACATACTCTGAAAGATTTTGGTGTATTTCTTGATTGTGCTCCTATAATGTGTGACAACACTAGTGCAATTAATCTCACAAAAAATCCTGTTATGCACTCTAGAACCAAACACATTGATGTTAAGCATCATTTCATTAGAGACCTTGTTTGTAAAAAGGAAATTCGTGTTGATTTTGTGCCCACTTCAGATTAATTGGCAGATATTTTTACAAAACCCTTAGCTCTAGATCACTTTGAATCGTTCAGAAAATGTTTGGGGATTTTACAGGTCAATTTGGCATAGGTTCTTAGTTCGGACGGACTCCTTCGTCCGAACAACTTTTCTTTCGGACGCTCTGGATCGTCCGAAAGCTTCTATTACTTCTAGAACACTCATAATCGTCCGAACGATATTCATTTTATTCACCAAACTCTCTGGAAATCTTCCGGACGAGCACCATCGTCCGAAATAACATCGGACGCAAGGCTCTTCCTTCGGCTGTCCGTTCTTCAGAATCGGACGCTTCGTCGGACGCACACCAAACGTTTTCGGACGGCAGTCCGAAATGTCCCCTACACATGATTAAAACTGTCCATCTTCCCCATTTAGGATTCACCACCTCCCCCGAAAACCCTCTGGCAAAAATTGTCTCTTCACCACCCCCCCCAAATTCCTACTCTCTCTTCCAAAATTGGTTAGAAAATTATCCTACCCAAAGCTTTTGTCACCTAAATCACATCTAATTTCCCCCATCCACCATCTCATTTCCTCAAATTCTCACCAATCTTCAAAAATTTCAAATTTTTCTTGTTTTCTTTTTCTTCCATCACAATGGTTAAATCTCGCGGAGGTTCTTCTACTAATCAAATAGGGGTTTAAAAACTAAAGGGAAGGCTCCAGTACGAGAAGAATCATCAGCTAATCCCCAAGTCTCCACAGATCCAATCTTATCAAAATTCATCGATGCCAATGCATCCGAACGGTATACATCCCTTTTAAGTAAATCTATAATTGCTCAACGTCCTGTTTCTCAAAGTCTATTTGATGAATATAATCTTCCCATTGTCAAATCTTGTTTTGAAAAACAAAATTGGGGTCATCTTTTGCATCTTGATTTACCTGTATATCATGACATGGTGCTTCAGTTCATCGCCAATCTTCGGAAAGGCCCTCTTCGCACTCTAATTTCTTGTGTTAACAGCACCAATCTTGAGATTTCATCCAACATCATTAACACCATTTTTGAATGTGAAGTCTCAAACCCCAATGATTTCTCCTATTTCTTTTCCTTAGACAAATGGCCCGCTATTGATACTCGTTTTGACATCGAAGTAGTTAGGGCTATTTTTAACATCCATTTTAAACAGGTCTCGGAAGCCACATCTACTTTGTATAAGAGATGAACTCAGCTGTTGATTGAGGAGGAAAGATGAATCATTAGCTGCCAACTGACAGGAGTCGGTACTTAGAGTAAAATACAACTTTACTTATTTTTTTGTATTTTCAAGGGCATTCCTCTTGATTTCGGGTATCTCTTTTGTTCCCTATGGGAACTCTTTCTTACTAATACCCGAAGAAAGATTCCTTTTGGCAAATTTCTCACCAAAATTTTTGATTTCCTTAACATACCTTTCAGCATAAACAAACAATTTCCTCCTTATTTTAACAAATCATACATTGAACGCAAAGGCCTCTGGTTTTTCAACGATCAATGGTTAACTAAAGCAACCTTTGATATTGCACAGTCACAATCCCATGCTTCCATCTCTGATTTTGCTATTCCCCATTCTCCTACTCCTCAACCACCTCTACCATTCCACGTTCCTCCTCCATCTACATCTGAACCATCTCTTTCACATTTCTAGATGTGTATAAGAGACAAGGGTTTTTACAAAGCACTCAATTCTCAGTTGGTTTCAACGTCGCACAATGTGAAAGTTAAAGCGACTTGAAACTCGTCAAATGATTCTCCAAGAGGCACTCTGCCTTGGTATATCCTTCGGCTCAAGTTCTGATCTCAATTTGCTAATCTTCAGTCACAATATCCACTTGAATCATCTTCCGACAGTGATGAACTGAAGATGGAAATATCCGTGAAGACAATGCGGAAGCTGCTCAAGGAGCTGCCAATGACGATGATGATGTCGATGAGGATGTTGACGACACGTTTGACTTCATCATGCAAAAATCATTGATATCTTATACACAACCTCCGATACAAGATGTTCCATAAAACGACAAAAGCTGAAAAGCTCTCCAAGAAGCGAAATGACTCACATTAGTTCTTTTCACATTTGTATTTTGTTTTCAGCATTTCTTTGGTTGTTAGAACTTCCTGTAGATTTGTTGTGTATTTCCTTGACTTTAGCACTCTTAAACTTTTCAGTTGAATGTATGAAGCTTGTTAAATTTCTATCAAATACTAGCATATTCTCAGGGGGAGCTTTTTTTGATAATGTCAAAAGGGGGAGTAGTCTTCTCTATACTATTGTGCTATGCAAAATGATTGATATCCAATTGTAGCTATATTGCAAATTGATTAGTCATATCCAACTGTTTTTACCTAAAGGTTTGTCATCATCAAAAAGGGGGAGATTGATATTTTCCAAACCTTATTTTGATGATGACATAAACACTTAACTCTGTAAAACAAGTTTTTGCAGGAACAGAGCTTTCGGACGCACTGAATCGTCCAAACTAGGTCAAAACTTCTCGAATGCATTGCACCGTCCGAACGAACTGGTAGAAAGCAATGAGATCCTACTGCTTCTCTTTCGGACGAACATGACCGTCCGAAGCCTCTGTCGGACGAAGGAACGAACGCATGCACGGACGTCCGAACGAAGCTCTTCAACAAACTGTAAGAAGATCGGACGCTGCTTCGGACGCATCCAATATATCTCGGACGTCCGAAACCCCAACGGCTAATTTTTGTGCATTTATTATTTAGCCGTTAGGAAGTAGTTGCAACCACTATTTATTACTCTTATAAATAGCTTCTTTAAAACAAAGAAAAGATCATCTAATACATTTAATACAAGCCTTAGAAAAGAGCAATTTGAGTGCAAATTGACTATAGTGCTTAGTTGTATTAGTGTGCAGTTGTGAGTGCAATTCAACTTTGAGTGGAGTGATAATCTTGTATGAAAGTGTGGTTGTAAGTAATATTCTTGGCTCAACTAAAAGTCTTTTAGTGTGAGCAAGAACTTCCCAACTTTGTAAAGATTATTGGCTCACCAAGTGTGTGAAGCATTCTAGTGATTGAATACTTCAAACTTGCTTGCTTGGAAGTATTGGTTGTTTAATTTTTCTCTTTACCTTACTGTTCTATTGATTTCATTATATCAGCATTTAATTTGAAAATCTCAATATTTCTGAAAGTATATTTTTTTAGAAACCTAATTCACCCCCCCCTCTTAGGTTGCTTTGGGACCAACAAGCTTAATATATGGCCACCCTTCAGTCCTTGGCTGAAGGGCATCCTCTCTTCCCAATTCGTTCCTTTGCCACCTTGGTTTTCTCTTCTAATGATGACATTCCTTCCTCTTGGTTCCTCCCTCAACATATCATGGTGAACCTGCTATATTTTTTCTTCCAGACATAGTCCAAAAATTAGTCAAGTTGTTCAAGTTTATGCTTGTTGGAAAATTTTTGAAACGAAGGCCTTCTATACAATCCCCGCGATGTGACTTTCTGAAAATTGGTTACACTGGAACTTTCACTCTTGAATTGATGGATAATCATCATGTTCGTATTCACTTTGATCTGGAGAAGGATTATCTTTGTTATTGGTGTCGAGGTTTCCTCAATTTTCAAGAGTTTGTTATGCGCATCTTCAAATGGACTTCCTAGTGCAAAACTCCAGTTTAATGACCATTTTATTTTCTCGTGCTATTGTTAATTTTCATGTCTTTCTTCCATCAATCACAAACTAAATCCATTAGGGTTTGGTAAGGACGATGTGATTATCTAATGAATTGGTTTACTCAATCAAATCAATTGCACTTGTGAGTAATAATTATCACGAATAAATAACTCTAGAGAGTAGCTAACACTACGACTCCAGTCATTGTGAGATTGGGCAAGGTAACACTGGAGTCGACCCTCCATAATAGATCAGTGATAATTGTTACATTAGTTAATTTATAGTCATGATTGGCATAAATTTCTAATTGTTTCACAGTAATTCTGTAGATAAAATCTCTCGATTTAATTGGATGGACGTCTAGAGAGATCTACACATAGAATCATTAGGTTATTAGAACTCATCATCTCGAGGGATTGGGAGTGAGTTGATAACTGGGAATTGAATCTCAGTAGTATACAATTGAGTTAATTATTTAGTGTGTTATATTAATTCAGGAAAATGGCTAGTCTAATACCTAACAATTTTTCTTAATATTTGGTAATTTGAATCTTTTATATCCGTTTCGTTATTTATGTTTCTTAGTTACTTTAGCATTTTCATTTAAAGTTAGCATATTCATTTAACGTATCAAAAAACCCTTTCTTAGTTTGTTTAGAAAGAAGTTGTCAAGCACTTGCCTATTTATTTCTTAATGGGAACGAGACTAATTTGGCATCCCTATTTACGCAATTATATTGATATCATGTATTTGTGGATCAGTGGGAAGTTATAGGTAGGATAATTTAAATTTTCACCATACATCACCAGCGTATTTGACTTTAAGATAATATCGGGCAAATTAATTGGCTGTTAGCAGAATAAATGCACTAATAAAAGTTGAGGAACAATGGAAGAGAATGACCTACCACCAGGACAAAGTTATTAGGCCAATTGATCCTGCGTGACATTCGGATGCTACGCTATCCAAGTGGTGAAGTTTTCATCAAGGAAAGCTAAATCAATCTACCTTAATTGGTACAATATTAGATCAACGAAAGGAGATGAAGCCGATGAATTTGATTTTGACTGATTTATTTGCAAAACCATTTATCCTACTCTTAAAATTACACAAAAGTGTATTTTGTCTAAGAAATTCGATAATGTGTTCAATTTTGGTTTTATATGAATTAGAAATTTCATGTTTTACGGAAAAGTTCTGTCTGAAAATATAAGTTTCTCTTAGTGACGAAAGCACAATTTGTAGAGTCCATCGTAAGTTTAATTGGTAGTTCGCAATGACCTTTGTTCTTCTCTACATTTTGCATCTATTGAATAATCAATAGACAGGAAATCAAGAATGTGTAGCATCACAAGGTTCGTACCCAGTGAAGAATGGATGTTTGTTATTGAGAGTACTCTAATGTGGAATACTAACCATGAAGCATTAATGGAATTGTCACTGAATATGTCGCCACAATTTGTTCATTGTTAATATCCTTGCTAATTTGGATTTCGACAACTTATTTTTCCGTTGCTGAATTTCAAAACTCAATATTCCTATTCTGGGAATGATTATAATAAATCAATTTTCTAACTATCCATTCCTAGCGTCAAACCAAATCCATTAAGCCGTACTAAATTAGTACCAAATTCAGTCACCCAAAATAACTTACATGTAGAATCTAGCCATCTAGATTTAAAAATTTTCATGTCTTAACATATCAAGCCGGTCTTCTAGATATAATTAATGCACAATATTACATTCAATAAATTGCCTATCATTATTAATCCAAACATTACCTATCATTACACGATCTAATCCGTCTGTTTCCTGGTGTTATTACCAATTCTTCCTCTTGGACCTTGTTATTCTGATTGTAGCAAATGTACAATCCTTTCACAAGTCAAATCTTGAAAAAATATTACACTTGGTGAACTTGGTAACCACTCGACCATAATTGGTTGGTAATACAGTTACTTCACTCACTTTGAGACAGTGTTTATGACAACCAAGATATATTTGTTAGAGAATGAACTAGGGAAGGACCCATGAAATCAATGCCCCATACATCAAGTAATTTTGCCTCTAGAATACTGCTAAGAGGTATTTCATTCCTCCGAGATATATTCCTTATTCGTTAACAAGCATCACACTACTCCACAAATGATCTGATATCTCGGAATAATATAGACCAATATAACCCGCTCTGAAGTATCTTGGCAACTGTACGGTGATTTCCATGGTGTGCCACCTCCTATAGGAAAAGAGTGGCACATTCATAACAAATTTTCCATTTCCTCCTCAGACACAAATCTTTGAATCACTTGGTCTCCACACTGCTTGTACAAGTGCTGTTCATCCTAATAACAGAATTTCAAATTAGAGAAAAATTTCTTCTTTTGATTATAATTCAATCATGGTGGGAAAACTTTTGTCGCCAGATAATTAGCCAAATCAGCATACCATGAATTGACTACTACTGCCGTCAATATTTCTTCCAAAAATTCCTTCAATATTGGCATCAAATCCATTGCATTCGCTGGTGGTATCTCTAATCTGGACAAGTGATCGGCCACAGTATTTTCACTACCTTTCTTGTCGACCAGCTCCTAATCAAATTCCTGTAAAAGCAATCCAACTTATCAATCTTGGTTTGAATCATGCTTAAACAATAAATATTTTAGTGTGATGCGATCAATATGAAAAATGATATTAGAGCCAATCAAATAAGAATAAAATTTATCAAAAACGAAGACCACAATAAGCTAGCAATTCCTTTTTAGTTGTAAAGTAATTAAATTAAGCTTCATTCAAAGTTTTGCTAGCATAATACAAACATATAAAAATTTTCCTTTTCTGACAAAGGCTGCACCTACAATATAGTCGCAACATCATACATCAACTCAAAAGGTATAGACCAGTCGGGTGATACAATCACGGGTGCTGTCACTAATGCCTTATGAAGAACCTCAAATTCATGTAAACATTTTTCATCAAAGTTAAAAGTCACATCTTTTTGCAACAACTTACATAAGGGCTTAGAAATACGGGAAAAGTTTTATAAAGCATCTATAAAATCCAACATGTCCTAAATGTTCCCCTTGCACACCAAAAAATGATATTTTTCCCAGTTCAATGCAAGGTTAGTATATTAAGAATATTGAATAACTAAGTACAAGTTATGTAAACAATAATCAAATATGGTTCCAAACATAGATAAGTAATCCATAAAAATTTCGACGCATTTTTCAATCATATCATAGAAAATAATGCCTGCAAAAATGCATCTTTGAAAAGTGTCTGGTGCATTGCATAAACCAAAATGCATCTTCCTATAGGCGAAGATGCCATAGGGACAAGTAAAAGTCATATTTTCTTGGCCTTCCAAGGCTATACATATTTGAAAGCCTTCAGAATAACCATCTAAAAAGCAATAAAAACCATGACTAGCTAGTCGTTCTAGCACTTGATCAATAAAGAAGAGGGAAAATTGGTCTTTTGAAGTGGCAACATTCCACTTCCTATAATCAATGCAAACTTTCCATTCGGTGACTACCCCAGAAGGAATTAATTCATTATATTCACTAAAATTACAGTCATTCCCCCTATTTTAGGAACTACTTGAATAGGCTGGCCGAGTTACTATCACTAATAACATAAATTATGCTTGCGTCAAGCAATTTCATTACTTTCTTTTTCACAACTTCTTCTAATGTGGGGTTTAGCCAATGTGGAGGTGGTCTACATGCTTTATAAGCATGAATCATTAAAATTTATGTTGTAAATTATACAAATGGCAGGGCTAATCCCTTTGATGTCACTTAAGCTCCAAGTAATTGTATATTTATGTTTCCACAATACATTCAATAATCGTTGCAATTGTTTATCACACAAATATGCACTCACAATAGCAAGTAAAGTGCCATTTCTCCTAATGATGCATACTTCAAGTGAGAAAGGATTGATTTAGCTCTACATTGGAGGATTCATTGTTTGGAAACCCCTCTTACCTATATCTTCTTGAGGTATTGACTTCATTTCTCAAGGATTTTCCTCCTGCATCTTTATGCAACCCTTTGTTGCTTCATCATACTTATCAACATCTTGTGCTTGCGTTAGGGCCTTCTCTAGTGGAAGTTATGTGGCTTGACTTCGGCAAAACTCATCAGAAAGTGTATCAATTAAATCAATCATCATAGCATCATCATAAATAAAAGGAAGTTTAATAGAATTAAAAAACAGAGCAATTGACAATTTGATCGTTGACACTCAACTGCAATTTTCCTTCTTGTGCACATCAATTAGAGCTTTTCTAGCTACCAAAAAGGGTCTCCCAAGGATTAATAGAATGTCCTTGTCCTCCTTCATGTCCAACATGATAAAGTCCGGCAAAGGATAGAAATTATTCACTTTGACTAGAACATCCTCCACTATCCTTACGTGATATTTAATGCTTCTATCTTCTAGACGTCAAATTAATTAGTGTTCCTAAATCACAAGATGTCTCTTCAAATTCCATCCCTCCAACAATGCATGGAATGGAAAATGAACCAGGATCATTCATCTTTGGAGGTAACTTCTTCTAGATAATGGCATTTTCTCAAATCTATCAACTACTGAAATTCCAAGTCCATGAACTACTGAAATTCCTCAAATCTATGAACTGCTGAAATTCCAAGTCCATTGATTCGATTTGATGAAACTATTACTGAGGTTGACATTGCAATTAAGACTGATATTGCTACTGCAAAAATGGGAGTCTAGTATTTGGATCTATTGTTTGGTTGAACACGAGCTTCGTTCTGCTAATTTCACCAGGAAAGATTTGGATGATTCCTCCAACTTGGGTTTTACCTATTACCAAACTGTTTGTTCCATGGCCTGGCCTAGTTTTGCCCTTTGATTGCCCATGTATTTAGCCTGTTCGTCACCAATAGCCATGACCTTTGCTGTACTATAAAAATTCAATTTATTGCAATCACAGTTATGATATTGGCAAAAAAATCAGAAACAAGCAGTATATAGATAGTAGCCACGATATTTGTTGTCATTCCATCCATCCTCTTCAAACTACTCCAATTCATTAGCTATGAGCTTATTTTAAGCCATTATTGCATCCATGGTGTTCAATTCAAGTACCTGTCTCTTATGATCTCTTGGTTGAGAACCTGTTGATTGATGGCAATTAGTTGACATTTTATCAAGAAGCTCTTGAGCTTTCTCTGGCTTCTTATTCTAATATAATGATCCATTAGCTGAAAATCAGCTGCCCTACGTGTTTCATTTACTTAAGATAAACCGTTGTGAAAGATTTGGATTTGCAACCATAACGGTAGACCATAACGATCAC
Source organism: Cinchona pubescens (assembly GCA_025175665.1). Lineage (NCBI taxonomy): Eukaryota > Viridiplantae > Streptophyta > Magnoliopsida > Gentianales > Rubiaceae > Cinchona > Cinchona pubescens. The sequence goes on along the minus strand of JANKKI010000027.1, from coordinate 8,072,802 downwards.
CTATGCTTCACTAAGATTCTTTCTAGTTGTTGGCTAAAAGAATTGATGTCATACCTAAGCCTGGCTATTTTGGAAGATAGAAAGTATTTTGTCATAAAAGTTGGGGCCAATCCCTCCCATATGATGAATGTCCCTTTCTTATACCTTGCTGCCAGAGCTTTTTATCCCTTAATGAAAAAGCGAAAATTCTTAGCTTGAAAGCATCCTCACGCTATTTTGTTTGTGTGTATCACATACTTATTGGAACTCATCAAATGGTGGTACAGGTCTTCACTAGATAACCATTTGAATATCACAAGTTGTTGAAGCATGGATATGAGATCAGGTTTGATCTCAACATTGTTAGCCTGAACTGGTGGTGGACGATGCAGGAGTTTGATCCTCCAAAAGTGAGTAAAGTGTAATCTACTAGAGATAAGTTGTTTATCATTCCATTACAATAACACTATCTCCAAATTCACCATTATTTCTGTTGTTTCCACTATTCCCCATGTTCTTTGGATTCTCTAGTGGTATCACTGGTTGCTTGGTTGTCTCTTGTGAGCTATGCCTAATTCTTCTTCCTTTTGGTATTACTTTGTACTCTTCTCTAATTTCTTATATTTCTTTGATCTTTGGATCAATTCTACAATACTGTGGGCAAAGCGCATAAACTACAGAGTACTCAAGAAATAGAATTACATACACCAATTTATAGTGAATAAACCACAATGACAAACTAAATAGAGACACAATTTCCCAACGAAATAAAATTTTGGTAAAACAAAAGAAAGAAACAAATCTAAAGTTGGAATGGTCTTGGCTTTTAATATTACCAATAATGATAGGGAAATTCTACAGCCCCTTTTAGGGAACCATTCCCTTGGCTTTGAAAGTTTGTACAGTACAAACTCTTAAAGCACATAATGTTGTACTGTACAAGCATCTAAAACACAAGGGAATGGTTATATGCCCCTCAAAGGGATTGTAGAATTTCCCATCATGATATTTCCCCAACAATAGCACAAACATATTGATACGTTATGAAAAAGTTAAATCATCCTAGCAACTTCCCATTGATTTGCAAGTGCATAGTATCAATGTAGCAGAGCAAATAGGGATCATTCCTATAAGAAAATACATAGGAAAGTACCAAAAATGTTTGACAACTGCTATTTGGACAAACTAACAAAGGGTGGTTTTTGAAATTGTGAATGAAAATGCTAAATTAACTGAGAAATGGAAATAACGAAACTAATCTAAAAGATTAAGATTACAAATATTAAAAAAAATGGGTCAGATACTCGAATAGCAATTTTCCTAAATTAATCTAACATACCAACCAATCAACTCAATTATACATTATGCAAATGTAATTCCCAATTATCAATTCATTTCGATCCATCGTGATGATATGTCTTATTAATCTAACATACCAACCAATCAACTCAATTATACATTATGCAAATGTAATTCCCAACATTATCAATTCATTTCGATCCATCGTGATGATATGTCTTATCCACCTAACTAATTCTAGGCATAGATTTCTCCAAACCTAAATCCAATTAAATCAAGTGATTTTTTCTGAGGAATTATTGTGAACCAATTACAAATTTATGTCAGTCACGACTATAAATTCACTAATGTAACAACTCTCACTGATATATGACGGAGGATCGACTCCCATGTTACCTCAGCCAATCTCACAAAAACTAGAGTTAGCTACTCTCAAAAGTTGCCTATTTGTGACAATTATTACCCTCAAGTGTCATTGATTCAATTGATGATTAAATTGAGTCATTAGAAAATTGCATTATCCGCACCTAACACTAATGGATTTAGTTAATGATTGATGGAATAAAGAAATGAGAATTAAAAGTAGCACGAGAAAATGAAATGGCCATTAAACAAGAGTTTTGTACTACGAAGTGCATAAAAATGAACAATAATGACAATAATAGAAATTAATCTAGAAAAAAAAGAGAAAGCCATTAGCAATGATTATTCTGAATTAAAAGCTTGAATTAACTTGACTTGTCTTGAAATAAAAATAAAACCTTCAACAATATTGCCATAGAAAACTTCTAAAAACCCTAAGTAAAGAATGTTCTATGTTTCTCACTCTAAAGCAGTGATTTGCTTAAATAAGTTTAGGAGACTTTTATTTATTGCCTACTTGAGTCCTACAAATTAAGATGTTTTCCTAATCAGGAAGAATGCCAAAATGAAGGCATAATACAAGTAGGAGATTTGAATTCTACAAAAATAAGCATTTAACAAAATTGGGTCCTGCCAGCCTAGTTCGCTATTGTGAACAGATTTGTGCATCAAAGGTTTGCTGTAGCAAACAAAGTCTTGGTCTCCTAGAATGCTTGGTTCGCTGTGGCAAACCATTTTAGTATGGAGGGCTTCGCTGTGGCGATCAGGTTATCTGCCTGGATTTTGTATTTAGCCTCTTCGCTCATACTTTGCCATCCAACTTGGTCATTTACCTATTTTTACCTATATAGAAAATGAAATAAACATAAATGAGTAATTTAGACTAATTAAACACTGAAATCACTAAAAACACACAACTTATTGAACATTAAACACAAAATTTCACTAAAATAGAATTATAAAGACATAAAACACTAAAAACTAAGTCTGAAAGAGTACAATAATAACTTGAATTCAAAGCTTATCATCTGCATAATGCATTTGAGGCTGCTTGTTGAGCTATGATAAATGGATCATAATTACTATGCTACTTTTTCTAATTTATCTCAACTATGTTGTATTTTTTATGAATATTAGTTCCTCTTAAATAGACGAACTATAGACATATAAAAAGAACAGTATGCATTCTTGGGCCGGGTTTCTATAATTCGTTGATATCCTCAAAAACTCCGTAAAATTCAATGGATGCACTTCTCAGTGCATACACCTCTATTAATAGTCCCCATATCAAAATTGTGTTCTTGAGTGTGGAAATCATATTCATTCATGAAATATGTTGGATACATCCAACACCTAAGTTTTTGGCTCAATCCCTATCCTAGGTGTACAAAAAGTCTTGCTCCATAACCAATTCATTATATTTGGAATGTAATAAATAAAAAGAAACAAATATAGCATTGTTAACTAAATGAATTAAGATCTCAATTGGGCCCTCATCATTTCTCCTAGCTTTTCGCCTTTTTGTTCGGACCTATGGCTCGAAATAGTAAAAAGCAATTATCATTACTTCCTCCACCATGTAGGCAACATTAATCAAGGCTTTGATGCAGGCCTTATTTTTCACTTTCTTATTCAAGTGAAACAAGAACATGTGCATGTTGAGCAAAAGATTATGAGAACAAATTATATCTCTCATTACCAGGTTTTGAGCATAGCTTGAAAAGAACATACCTCTCAAATGGGCACTAACTCTAGTAGATAGAATTATTTTGCTAGTGTTTGCTCGATTTATGTGTTTTTATGTGTGTTTCTCTTTGAATTAGTCGTAATTACAATTTTCATATGCGATTAGAGTAAAAGTAGAATTTTAGTAATATTTTATGCTATTTTAATGTGTTTTAGAACTTAAGCATTCTTTATGGTCTATTGTTGGTAAATTGGACATCTAGGCACAGGCTACAACAACTATAAAGTAAGGGACCAAAGTACAAAAATGGAGATTTCAAGAGTCTAGGAGAAGAAGCGAACCACGGTCAAGAAATTTATGAAGGCACAAAGTTAACCTCATTTTGCATAGCTAGATTACACAAACTGACCAAGACACAAACCGTAGTCAATAATTTGATTAAGTAAATATCCTAACCATGGTCCTCATGCCCAAAATAGGAATGTAATTTGGCTGATTGATACATATCAAATCTATTTACCATTACTAACTAATTACTCTCACATGTTTCAACAAGTGCACAGTTTGTGTGGTGGTATATAGAAATTGGGATCATTCCCACGAGGATAAAACAAGCAATTACTGAATACTTTGCACTAATCACTATTTAAATGATGCAATTGACGCTATTTTTGGTTTTGTTGTAAAAAAACTAGAAGTAACTAAATCTACCCAATGAATGAATAAACTAAAGATCTAGAAAATTAATTGAGAAAAGTGCAATTTGAAATTAATGCTGGATTACTCAAAAATGAGGAAATGAATGAAACTCTACACTAGATTTAACTACGGTTTTAAATGAAAGCAAACTTTCTATGATTAATAAAAGACTCTGAACAATAATAAATGTAAGGAAATGATATAATAAAATTATCCAATTCAATAATGAAGAAAGTATCCTCCAAAGATCCCAAAGTGATCTTCCAAAAAATCTGCAAATCCAAGAAGTGCAAATGATTTACATCTACAAGTTTGAACTGCAAATTTGAGAACAAAAATCTCTAAGATTTAATGTGAAAAGTGTGTTTTGTAGTTCTATAGAGAAACCCTAATGGCATTGCTAAAACTACCCTGGCTGACAATTACTTCTAGTGGCTGTAAAAAGAAATATTTATAGACTACAAGGCTCTGTCCAAGCTTTGTTGGCGCCTTGCCATGGCAAACCATTGTATACATAGGAACCTCGGCGCAGGGTGGAAGTCTTCTATTTTTGGTTTCATGAGCTCATAGCGGCGAGCCTTTTACCCTTCGCCATAGTGAAAGTTCTTTAGTAGCTTCATTCCAACTTCTTTGTACTTCATAACTCCTATCTCGCACGCATCTCAACTTCATGAATATACATAATTGCCCCTAGCCTATACAAAAAGGACAAATGAAACATAAGTAGCCATTTTAACCCTAATAAAACACAATGTTCGCAGTCTAATATAGAGTTAAAGTATGTTTGCAAGTATACGGATCAAACAAGTAATACAATGAGAGTAGAGATAGTTTTCATGAGAACTATGCTTAACCCAGTTGACAATTATCAAAATGGCATATATAAAACCCTATCTAAAGAATATAGCAGTAGAGTAATGATGAAAATAAGAAATAACTGACAAAGTAAATAAACAAGACACTAATATATATTAAACCTAGCAGCTTACTCTTCATTTACCGATCCAATTAATTTAGTTGATTTATCATTCCTTCAATGTGTTTATTTATCACTTTGATGAGAATTGCCTACTTGCATTCAATGTGTTGGAAAAAGCTTTAGTGTCTACACTTATTATTAGGACACCCCATTGGTATCTACCCTTTGAGGTAATGTGTGATGTAAGTGTTATGTTGTTCGAACAATCATTTTCCCAAAAAAGGTCAAAGTGTTACATGTCATCTATTAAGCTAGCAGAACTCTTAATGAAGCTCAAATTAATTATATTACAACTAAGAAAGAGTTACTAGCCGTTGTTTTCACTTTCGACAAGTTTTGTTTGTATCTGATCGGTTCGAAAGTTATTGTTCATAAGATCATGATCATTAAAATCCTTTTTTTCTAAAAGTGATGAAAGCCTAGACTAATTTGTTAGATTTCATTGCTGTAGCAATTTGACTGGGAGGACGTTGACAAATAAGGGAGTGCGAATTTAGTAGCTGATCGCTGCTGTCTGCACTAAAATTGGAAAAAAATAGGAAGTTTTGAGTTAACACATATCAAGGAGGAATTGCCAGGAGAACACTTGATGAAGGTAGGAACTAATCCATAGTATATTGACATAGCTAACTACTTGGTGGCAAGGGCTTCTTCACAATCACTAGACTACAACCAAAAGAAGAATTTCCTCTCAGATTTGAAGTTTTACTATTGCGATGAGCCCTATTTATAGAAGCATTGTAATGATTAGGTAATCCAAAGGTGTTACTGAGGAAAAAATGCAAAATGTGTTGTGAATTTGTCATTTATCTCAAGTTAGGGCCATCATGTAAATCAAAAAACTACAACAAAGGTTCATCAAAGTGGATTGTCTTCGCCAATATTGCTTCATAATGCTAGGAATGTCAGTAAGCGTTGTGGTAAGTGCCTGAGAATGGGAAACATGTCTCATAAGATCGAGATGCCCTTGAACTATATTTTGATAGTTGAGCTATTTGATGTTTGGGGGGATTGCCAGAACTTTAAGCTACCTTTCCCTAGTTCCATTACCAACGGTACATCATAGTGGCAGTGGACTATGTTTCTAAGTGGGTTGAGGCGGTGGCTTTACTAACAAATGATGCTAGAGCTATCACCAAATTCATTCGCCATAATATTTCTCATGGTTCAAAGTACCATGATCAATAATCAATGATGGGGGTTCACACTTTAAGAATTCTCAATTTGAAGTCCTAATGTCCAAGTATAGGCTGAAACAAAAAATATCTCCACCATACCGTTCCTAAATATCAGGACAAGTTGAGGTTTCAAATCATGAATTGAAATGCATTTTTGTTAAAACTATGAATGCTTCACAAAAGGATTGGGCTCAAAAGATTGATGATGCACTATGGGCATACTTGACTGCATTTATGAAACCTATTGGGATGTCCCTGTTTAGGTTGGTTATGGATAGGCATGTCAAATTTACCAATTGAATTGGAGCACAAAGCATTCTAGGAAGTTAAAGCATTAAATCTTTTTGATGCTAAAACTATGGGGGAAAAGTGATTGTTCGAACTTTGTGAATTGAAAGAGTTCAAGGATGAGGCTAATGAAAATGCACAGATCTATAAGGAGAGCACAAAGAGGTGGCATAATAAGCACATCCTTCACAAGGAGTTCCAACTTGCTAATAAAGTATTGGTGTATAACTCTAGACTCAAGCTCTGTTTGGGTAAGTGAAATCAAGACGGCATGGTCCATTTGATGTGGTACGTGTTCTCCCATATGGAGTTGTGGAACTAAAGGGTTACAAATCAATATTCAAAGTGAGCGGGAACTGGCTAAAAATCTACTGTAGAGCTTATATTGATGTGGACTTGAAGAAGTCCACTTTGTAGAATAACGGTTGCAAAATAATGAGTCAAGCTAATGGCTTAAAAAGAGTTCTTCTTGGGATGCAACCTAATCAATTTTTAGTTTAATTATTTTATTTTCACATGTTTTAGTTCAATTTAAGTTTTACTTTGATAAATTAAAAGCTAAGAGTTGATTTCCTGTGCTATTTTGTAGGTAGAATTTTTGTCAAAGGAGCAGTGGATTATGAAGGAATAATATATTGGTTCAACAACAAGTCAATCATAGATTGTGATTGACCAGTTCTAACCAAGCATAGACTGTGAATTGGTTCGAAACGCTATTGCAGACTGTGGTTGCCAAGCGCAAATCTATCGCTGACTATGATTGGTCTTGACGCTCAATGACTTTTTAAAACCCTTCTTTTTGCTAACTACTTTCATCAAAAAAATATTTCCTCCTACTTCCTATTCCTTTTGTGACTTAAACCCTATCTCCTACTACTTTTTCTTTTCCTTCTTTCCTTCTTCATCTTCATCTTCCTTTTTTTTTTCAAAAATCATTTCACTTAGCCACTCATTTCAACACAAAGCGTTCAACTCAATAATGTCAACTTTGTTTCATTGAATTTCAGGTCTCAAGTGGACAAATTCCAATAGGTTGAGAAGTTCTAGGCCTGTCTACAATTGGTGATCAAGAAACCTTCGTCTGGGAAAAAATTTCGAAGGATTGAGTAAGATTGGTATTATTTATTGTTGGTAACAATCGGAAATTTGGTTTAAATTGATAATTTGTGGTTGAGCTGAGGTTGAATTGTGATCGGATTTTGGTACACTTGTGCGATTCATTGACTTGGAATGTTGGTGTTTGATTGGATAATATTGAATTGGTATTTGGGTTAATTGCTATATTGTGATATAATATAAATGGGGAAGAAAAGAAAGCAATATGAGGTGCCTACTTTTGATGATAATGTGTTTGTTTCCCTAAAGGCTAAAAACTTGCGTGATAAACTTCAAAAAAGGCTAAATTCTATTTCTAAGAGAGGTTTGACTTGTCATCGATTAGAATAGTAGATGATGAAGAAGTGAATGCTATGTGTCGTAAGATTGCAGAAACTATTCAAACTAGAGGATGGTAGAATTTTTATAAAATTCGTACTGTTTCAGGCAATCAAAATATGGTGTGTGAGTTCATTGGCAACAACATTAAGATGAATTTGGCCATGTAGTTAAATTTAGGAATACCTCTGTTAGTTTAGGAAGGAAGTTATAAATGAAATTTATCACTTACCTACTTTGCCTAACAACTAGTTTAGTACATTCTTGAATGGTGAGATACATTATGATGAGGTCGTGATTATATTAATTGATGGTTTGTGGACTTGGGAAATGGAGCATGGTGGATTAGTTTGAGATACCTTTTTTTAGAAGCACGTGTACAAATGCAATTTATTTGTGCTCGGTTTATTCCTGATAAACACACCACAGAAGTTATTCTAGGATTTATTAATTTTTACTATTATAGAAGGCCTCACCATTTATGTTGGGCTGGAAATTCAGCAAGAGATCTTGAGGAAGCGGAGCTGCAAGTACACAGGATTAATTTTTCCTAATCTAACACTTAGCTGTGTTAGGTTGCAGGACTCTGGATAGATACTCAAAAGAATGGAATGCTCAAAAGCCAATAGACAACAAATGTCTATTGTTGATCGTGACATATTATCTTGATATTTGGTCGATATCGAGCTACTTTGCTCATCATTCAAGTAGAATCAAGAGGTGAGACGATTGCTAATGTGGAGGTGAATGTTGAGCGAGCTAAATCACGAGATTGACTACAGGCTCAACCAAAAGGACCTCCATTGTTACCACCGCCTCAACCTGAATCTAATTTTATATTCTATCCATCAATCAACAACAAGACTCAGTGGGAGCTGTTATGTTATCATAGCCAATGTTTTGAGGAGATGCGCCAGAAAATGAACTTCTTGGCTAAGCAGCTTAGTCAGTTGGGAAATTTTGACTTGTCTCGTTGGCTGCAGATAACTCTACCACCCGAAAAGCACTCTGCTCCACTAGATGAGGTTGAGAAACTGGGACCTTGGATGAAGAAATGGAATGGCAAAATTGGCCTGTCGAGGGTGCCTTGATTGACTTTTGATTTCTGCACTTTGGTCAAGGGAGTTTTTCTATTTTGTTGTTAGTCTTTCATGTTTTGATTAATCATTGCCTTGTGCACATGATTTGCTGTAGTTTTGTTGTGTTGGCAAGTAGAAGTTGGATTCAAGTCTTTAGTGTTTTAGGTAGTCATTGTCTTCTATTTTTATGTTAATAAAATGTCATCATTGTCAGCTTTGTGTATTCTTGTCTAGTGGAATGGTATAGTATTATTTGGATTGCTATTAGATGTCTATGATATTGTTGGTCCCAAACAGCAACCTAAGAGGGGGGTGAATTAGGTTGTATCTAAAACAAACCTTTTTATGTGCTTAATAGAAATTCAAACTTTATGCACCGAATATAAACTTAAGCACAAATGAATACAATAGATATTCAACAATTTAAGCTTAAAGAACGAATAAGAATATTGAGATTAAGAGAATCAAACCAAACTCCCAAGCTTCTCAAGCTTGGAGCTTTCAACTAGAAAGAGCTTCTTACAAGGAAACTACCAAGTTTACAACTTGAAGTTTAGCCACTAAAAGTCTCTTCAAAGTAGGTGAGACAATAACCTCTTGTACACAAATGAACAGGATCACTCTTGCTCACACTAATTTCCTGTAGTTGAGCCAAGAGTTTTACACTCACAACCTCCCTTTGTTACAATTGTTATCTCTCCACTCTTACACTTGAAGACCTCTTACACATCTAAGCTCTTTTCACAAAACTACCTACAATATTACAACACTTGTTCCCACTATTTCTCCCAAATAGCTCAAGAGTTATTTGTAATCAATGTAGAAGTCTCTTTTATTTAATACAGGCTTAGGGGTATTTATAGTTGCCCAAAATCTGCTTCCAACAACTTTCCAACGGCTATTTTCTGTTTACTGGAGAACTAGCCGTTGGACCTTTCGGACGGCCGATGCAGCAAGTGTGCGTCCGAACGAACTGGCCGTTGGACCATTCAGACGGCAGCTACTAAACCCTACATCAGACGCTGCGTCTGTTCTCTGAGGATATTCGTTCGGACGTCCGAGAATGCGTCCGAACCTGAGTTCGATCGAAGCAAAGTCTTCTGGAAATATGATCGGACGCTGTTCTTCGTCCGAGACTTTCTTCAAATTCTTTGTGTTGGATGATTACCATCGTCCCAAGCTCTGTCTTTCAGACAGTCATTTCCGTTCGTGGAGTCTTCTGGTTGTTTAGTTCGGATAATCATTTGCATCCGAACCTAATATTTTCTGCACACTTCTCAAACCATTAGTGCGATTTGGTCATCATCAAAACATGATTATCATAACTGGGGTTCAACAGATATAACAACCCAATATTTTTAAAACATATTATCCCATGTTGCACAATTTTCCTTAAATTTGTGAAAACTCAAATTTTTTAAGTTTTACCTTCTCAATTATAAATTTTTGAACTCAATGGTATTATAGACGAATTGTGAAAATTCAATTTGATTGATAATACCTTCTAGAAATTTGTTGAGATTGTGTTTGTGATTTGTTAACAAGGATAGATTTTGATATGAGATATACCTTTGTTTGTTCATAAATGTGTTATGGCATGGGAAAGTATTAGGTTCTATTATAGTTACACACACAAATTTAAATTCTACAAGCGCATACAACTTGTTTTTCTGTGGCTAGTTCCTTGTGCTCCTATGTGTTCCAATGGATTTAAAAAGAAAAAGAATGGCTTGCTTTATATAAAATGCATGACCATGGTAAAAATGAAAATTAAAAAGGCTTCTTACGTGAAAGTTCGTATTTTGTTTACCCAACAAAAGAAAAGATAAGCCAAATAAAGGTGATCATAAAGGAATTATGAAAGGTTGTGTTGTCATTTTGACTTAAATGATTTTAATAGCTCTTTAATGCCTTGTTGTTGTGTGACATTTGCTTGTTTATAATTAAGAGGTTCTACTGATCTTTTTCTACTTTATTGATGGTTATTAAGTTTTGATCTCGAGATTTTTTAAGTTGGTTGTGGGAAGTCAAAGTATTTGTGTAATGTGGTCCATATTAGTTAATCTAAGTTCTTTGCTTTATATTTGAGAATGTCTGCTTGACATGTATTCAATCACTGCTTTGATGTGTACTAGTGTCGATGTGCAATTCATGTGGTAGGTTGGATTTTGCATTAGGTTTATGAACCAATTGATTAAATCCAATTTTAGTGTCACCATTCCTTGTTAATGTCTAGTTGTGTTGGTTTTTCGTGTTTGTCTTATGCTGGGTAACTGTTCTTGTCCTAGTTTGTTCGAGATTAGCAAAATACTAAGTTGGGAAAGTTGATAACTCTAATTTAGAATTATTTTTATGCTTCACTTCGTGTGTTTTTGAGTAAGTTAGTCACAATTATTTGATACTTTGTGTTACAAAATGGTGTTTTGCAGTTTATAGGTTTTTGTGTTAGTTTAATAGTTAACTGTGTGGCTAGGATGCTAAATTGTCTATTATTGTGTTATTGTTGTGTGCAAGTCATTAAAGGTGCAAGATGGTCTTTTTACAAGTGTGGACAGGAAGATAGAGCATGGACTGGAACACTGTCATGACATAGAGGCACAAGCAGGGCACATGACACATTCTGTGTTGCAACATCGAAGCACCTAGTAATTAGAAATTCAAATTTTGTTCGATGTCATTACACCAAAATAGAAGTTGCAACATGGACTTCGAACAAAATTAAAAATGACTCAACTCTTTCTTCTTCTTCCATTCTTTCCTAAATTTAAACCGTAGTTGCACACCCATTTCCCCCAGTTGCAAAATTTCTTAAATTCCACCATTAAATCACCCTCCAACACCCTCAATTCATCTCCTCAATACATATTCTTCATTAATTACTCAAATATTGTGGACTTTTTCAAAGGATTTACCAAGGTTCAATGGTGGTTCTTTATCAACAATTCAGGGATTTTTCTTCAAAAACGGGAAATATCTTCCAATTTTTATGTACTCGGACTCGGGAGGATTTAAATTGTGAAAATTTTGGTTGAATTATGTGTGATTATTTGAATAATAGACATTCTGAATTATTGGCCATTTTTGAGTATTTTGAGGAAAAATTTGGTGCGAAGTTTTGTGGGAATTACTGTTAATCTGATTGTGATTCATTCAAGTGGAGATAATTTGTGTTGGAAAATTTCGTGATAATTGTTTGAAGTTTGTCTTGTTGGGACTATTTTAATTGATTGATAATTATTCACTTTATAGTAATTGTTGACTGTTTTTGGGCTGATAAAAGTGACGAGGGGGTTTATGGAAGTCCTGAGAGGAGAGCAAGAATGAGAGATAGGGGAAAAAGTGAAGGCTCAAGAAAAAAAAAGGTAGACGACGGAACGAGTAGTGAAGGAATAATAGGTGAGTCGAGTAGGATTAGTGAAAGGGTTGTAGAACCTCAATTCACTAGTGAGAGAGATAAGTTGTTTTTTTCAAAATAATGAGAAACATGAGATTATTAGGAAGCGTGGCTCTGATTTGTTTATGCAATGGGAGGCTTATGAAGAAGCAAGAAAAGAGACAGAAACCCAAATTAGAGCAAGACATTGAGAGAGTTTTGATAGGGCAGTTGAGCCCGGATATACCCAGTTAGTCAAAGAATTCCATTGCAACTTGTGTGATTTAGAGGTGAGATAATGGGAAGGTGAGAGTCCAGGAAGTTTTAGTTGATTTTAGTGTCGATGCGATAAATACTTATTTCAATCTGCCTTCTATTCCATCTGATGAATACCATAAGCTTGTGTATAACAAGAACAAGGACACAAATGAAATTAGAAGAATGTTGTGTGATGTTCATGTTGCCTTGGTAATGGATATGACAGGAACAATTGAATTGAAATTTTTTCTCAATGGTTTATCCCTTGTAGCAAAATTATGGTTTTGTTTTAATAAATTGTCGAATATGGGGATGTAATTCTTTAAGCTACATTCAAATATAAAAGGTGGTTTGGTTTATGGAATTATGACAGGGATGCCAGTGGATGTCAGTGGTTTGATTTGATAGGAATTTCATACAGTGGGAGGTGCGGGAGACCTATTTTTTTATGCCCTAGTTTAATCACTCATCTATATATCGCTGTAGGGTGTCGTTATTCAGTTGATGAACCAATGACGCATCAGAGAGGTAGATTTAATAGGGAATACAATGTGTACAAGATGGTTCTGGTATATGAGCAACATCATCCTAAAAAAAGTCAAATGCCTCTACCACTACCCCCAAAAACCTTAATTTATCCCTTTGCCACCAAGATATGTGTGCAATGCACCAATCAATGAGGAGAAACGAAATGAGTTAAAGGGTTATTGGACTTACAGTCAATTGGTTATGCACAACAACTTGGCAATTATAGGAGAGGCACACTAGACGACTTCATTCAGCACATGGATTTAGGCACCGCAACCTCTATTGTGGCAATATGGACCACCTTGTGGGCAGTACTACACACCGCCAATAGTTCCTGTACATCAAGGTGAGGCATAACAGACTTGTGAACCTGCTGGAGCCCTGGATGACGACTTTGAATAGAGTCCATAAGATGGTGGTGAGGATGATCAGGAGGGCATGGATTGATTGCTAATGAGACATCAAGAAGAAAAAATTTTCTTTGATGAGAATTTTGAGATATTTTCAGACATTTTTACTCATATTTATCTTAGTACTTTAGTAGCTTATTATATTTTATGCTTTTAGATATTTTAATATGGATAATTTTCTTTTGATTAGATTGGCTAAGGGCCTTAGGTTGATGCCAAGTTACTTGTGTTGATATTGAACATTGAGTTTTGTGAACTTCATAGTTGAATGCTTGGTTTGATGTTTATTATTTTCTTAGTTGATTTATGTGTTAGAGTGGTGATAATGGCTAAGGGGCTTAAGTTGATGCCATGTAGATTGTTATTGATGCTTAAATGTTGGAAATGATGATTGTGAGCTTAATTGATGATCATATGGCGTAGCTTGATATGTCCTTGGTGGTGTCACTTAGTGGTGTTCTATTTAAGATTGTATCATGGTTTATGTTATTTTTGACTAAAGTTTGTTTTTGTTGGTGTGTGTTGGAATTTTGGGTGAGTGATTGGATGAGTTCACTCATCAATTATAATAAAATAGTCAAATTTGTGGATGTTTACTTCTTGTATCAGAAATGGTTATAGTTATACTTGATGTTTATATGTGTGTTTGATGACTTTTGGATAGAAAATTGATCAATTTGGTACTCAGTGATGATATTTGACTTGTAAAATTATATGATTGAACTATTTAAATTGGCCATTTTATGAATTTAAGTGTGTGTGAGTGGTTCTTTTGTAACGTAAGAATTTCAAAATTTTGGTATTACCATTTTCAAGAAGAGTTACTAATATTTTGGGGGAAATTTATTTGAATTATTGTTTTTGATTAATCATCAATATTACTTTGTTAGTCAATATATGTTTGAAAAAATTAGGTTAAATGGAATTGAAGGAATTTAGGATATTTTGTATGATTGCATAGGGAATGTTGATCTAATTTGTGAATGATTGGTATTAAATATTAATTTTAGGTACGTTTTACTCCTCTTCCTTGGTTTAGGGCCATACGTAAAAATTCTGTATTAAGTAATAAGCCAAGTATGGGATTCCGGCATTGTACCCATGTTGTTTATCCAAAATAAGCCATTAGGGGGTTATAGATAATAAGGAAAGTACGGAATTCCGGCATGTACCTATGTTGTTTCTCCAAATTAAACCTCTAGGAATTACGATTTAGAATACTAACAAGTCGAGAGGAAAATGTTTGTAATACTCATAATTGAGATCATACTACTGATTCCTTAATAGGTTAATGTTCTCAACTTGTGTGATATGTGCATATAGGCAGATTCGTAATGAAATTCTATTTCCATGCGACCTCGTCAGGATAGTTGAACAACTTTGTAATATTTGTTATTTAAAAAAAAATGATGTTCCGAACGAATAGAACTCAATTTTTGGGAAAGCTTTTGAGAATGGTTAATGGTTAGTAATTTGAACTCATAAATTAACTTTTGATTTTTGGGAAAATTTGAAAACTTGGATTGACTAATTGAAGTAGTTCAATTGTCATATAATATTTGAGGTCTCTTGAGAGAATTCCTTATTGATCATAAGTACATCCATTGTTTATTGGTTATTTTGTTATATTGGTGGTATACTGACAGGGTCGTGTTAATTGGTTAGTAAGATTTTTTTTTTTATTTCTTTGTTTTTCTCAGAACTAGTAAAATGATAAGTTTGGGAGTGTGATAAATCTAGTAAACTAGAGTTATTTGCATCTAAATCATAGCACTTTGTTAGTTTAAATTCCGAATTTTAGTTAATTTTTACATTATGTGTTTCCATTTTTATTCTTAGTGAATATTATGAGCTTTTGTTCATTTTTAGTCAATTGAGTTACTTAATTAGTTTAATATTTTGCAGGTTAATAGTTGGAAGTTGGAACTCAAAATGAGTGAAGTTTGAGGACCACGAAGAGATTAGAGAAGAATTGAAGACTTTTACTGAATTTGATTGATGTTGCAACATCAAGGCCAAATTTGGCCAATGTAACTTCAATTTGATGTCATAACACTGAGACACATCTAGCAAATGCATTAATGGCATTTTCATAAATTTTGGCCACCATATTTTAGGTATTAACTTGTGTAATACTCCAACTATAAATTGACTTTTAAGTAGGTGTTAGTGCACTCACTAATGTAGTTAATAAATTTTCACATAGTTAGTAGTGTAGTTAGTGTAACTTAAACTTCTAACCTTTTTAGATTAATATTAGTTTTCTTTCAATTTTCTTTAAAACTTGTCATTAATTTCTTGCAAGTTGAAATTTTAATTAGATAGTTTTAGTTGGTTAATCTTTAGTTACAAGTAGATATAATTTTTACTTACTTTCTAGTTTAATTTCTTGAAAATCTCTTTACTTACAATTCAAGCTTTCTTAGTAAGTTTTAAGTTTCTTCCAATTTTAGTGATTTTAGTTAAAAATAAATTTTAGTTAATTTTTTTAATTTTTAGTGATTTTTATTGGTCTTTCTTTTATTAATATAAAAATCTAAAATATTTAGTTTAAACTTGGTTTTATTTAGAAATTTAATTAGGTCAATAGTAGTAGAAAATGGAGTTTACTTGTTTTCTATGCTTTCTATTTGCTTTCATTATGCAAGTTGGATTTAGTTTCTATCTTTTAATTCTAGTTTATTTTTAGTTATTCTAGTTAATTTAGGAGTAATTTCATTTAGTTTTCTTTACTTGCTTTATTTAAATTAGGTTTGGTAATCCCATAATTATTGTTTCTAGTTGCTTCATTTAATTGCTTTAGTAGATAAAATAGTATTTAATCTTAATTTACTTGCTTATTCAATTCATGGCATTATGTAGAATTAGTACTTCCTCTTTTTATGAATTGGTTAACTATACAATAGCCCCTAGATCTTAGTAATTGTCAACCAACAATCCTCATGGGAACGATATCCACATTCACTGTCTACTACCTTTCCTGTATACTGTGGAAGTGTGGGCAGAAATTAGTGAAAAAATGCATTTTATTACTTGTTTGAGTTATTAATTGATTTTAATTCTACTTATGTGTGCTAGGTAGAATTAAAATTAATTAAGAACTCAAACAAGTAATAATCCTCACTTTTTCACTAATTTTCTACCCACACTATCGCAAAGTGTACGGTGATAGGTAGTAGATAATGGAAGCAGGTATCCGTCCCAGAGGATTATTGGTTGACAATTACCAAGATTTAGGGGCCATTATATAGTTAGGTAATTCATAAAGAGAGCAAGTACTAAGTCTACCCATGAATTGAAGAAGCAAGTAAATTAACATTAAAGACTATTTCATCTACTAAAGTGATTAAAGGAAGCGACTAGACACACTAATTAAAGGATTACCTAACCTAATTTAAAGAATTCGAGTAAAGGAAAGCAAGTAAAACTATTTCTAAATTAACTAGAATAACTAAAAATAAACTAGAATTGAAAGGCAACTAAATTGACGCATCTTTCTCTCTCCTAGCTTTCTTCTTCTTCTAGTAAATCCTTCTTCAAACGCTAACAATGGCTGGCCTTCAGATGAGACTAAAGTGAACCCCTCCATCCTTAATTGATTTGCTCATTTTCTTCAGTGGTTTCTTCCACAAATTTTGAGATTCCTTTACTTCCTCCCTCCGTCTTCAAGGATGATCATAAGCCAGCAGTTTTCTTCACTTCAAAACAAGTCCAAAAACTTGCAAAACCTTTACATTCTGTCTTGGTGGGCAAGTTCTTAAGGGGTCGTCCATCGATGGATACTATTAGACGTGAATTCCTTAAATTTGAATTTGTTGGAACATTCAAGCTAGGTTTATTGGATAATCGTCACATTCTCATCTGCTTTAATCTTGAAGAAAATTACCTTCAATGTTGGTGCTGAGGGTTTTATTCGATCCTTGGCTTTGGAATGAAGTTATTGAAGTGGACACCGAAATTTTCTATTGATTGCAAAACACCTGTTGTTCCTGTTTGGATAACCCTTGAGGGTTTTCCATTCCATCACTTTCACAAATCTACTCTTTTTTTATTGGGAGATTGATTGGTAATCCCCTTAAAACAGATTCTTCAATACCTGGAGCATTCTTATCTGGGTAAAGCGCAAATGTGTGTTGAGATTGATCTCACCAAGCCTAGACGAGGCTAGGTCTACATTGGGAATGGAAGAGAAAGGAAAATGGTAGACCATTGAAAATTAAGATGTCCCTGAATTATGTCTCCATTGCTACAAAGTTGGTCATGGCAATGCAACTTTCCTGGTCAAAAATTCTCAATTGAAAAATCCCTCTTCTACAACTAGAGAAGCAAAGCCTATGGAGGCTGTTACCTGTGTCTCTTAAAATCCTAGATTGAA
This sequence comes from Cinchona pubescens, assembly GCA_025175665.1. NCBI lineage: Eukaryota > Viridiplantae > Streptophyta > Magnoliopsida > Gentianales > Rubiaceae > Cinchona > Cinchona pubescens. The sequence continues at coordinate 8,054,873 of JANKKI010000027.1, read as the reverse complement.
AAGGAAAAATGCGGTCAACATTGACTCAAACACAGATATTCGGCCTCCAAAGCAGTTCAATGGGTGCCTATTCGACCAACTGCACAGCAAACTACCACTTTTGATTCTTGTGCACAACCGGGTTCATCCGAATGGTCACAATAGATAAGGCCACAATTCTGGTGAATTCACAACAGCATCTTGCTCAAAATGAGGCCCTTTTGGTCGTGGATGCTACACCGTTTCCATCGCCTCTTGTGGCAATTTCATCGCTGGCAGCTGTTGCTAATACTCAAGGTAAATCGCCTTCAATGCTCTCAATTGAGAAGTCCATCTTGTCTCGGGTTGTTCTCGGTGAAGCAGTAGCTGTTGGAATGGATGAGCCTACCCATCCAAAACTGCCTCTTAGGAGAGACGTTCCAGGTCCCATGCAGCACAATTTTTTGCCTAAACCTATTATCCCGCATACAGTTCTCCTTTCTCCATTGCTAGATAATCTTACTTCCAAACTTGCTATTGTTCCATCAAAAGAGGTAGAGATTCCATAATCAAATCATTTTTTTTTGATAAACTTATGAATGATCATAGCAGCCACTTTCGTAGAAAGTAGAAGATTTCAATTACAAAGAAAGATGTTATTGATTCGTTATTTGATTATGACTTTGCTGATTGTTTTGATTGCCCTCAGCCGATTATAATAGGCATTCTTTAGGATTTCTTGGAATCTTTTCAGCACAAGCTTAATAATTCTTCGGATGATATTTTGGATCCCCCTAAGGTGGTTACTACTCAAAAGAAAATTCACAAAAGAAAGCATTATCCTATGGTTCGCTCAAACACAAACTCTTCCCACTATTCTGCTTATCAATGATAAATTTCCTTACTTGGAATATCCGAGGAATTTTGGGTAAATCTTCATTTCGTGGCTTGAAAAAACTGATAAAGCTACAGAGCATCAGTTTTTTGGTTATCTTAGAGCCATTAGTTGATTGCTCACACATTGACAAATTTTGTGTTTGTCAAGGTTTTCATTGCTGTATTTTTAATGTTTCAAATAAAGTTTGGTTATTCTGGAGCAAGGCTTTTGCTTTCAATGTTCTTATGAATCATGACCAATTTTTGCATGTCAAAATTCTTAATGAAAGTTGGACGTCTGTAGTGCAAGCATATTTTGTTTATGCCAAATTGACTCGTACTGATAGATGACTCGAGTTAGGAGTTGGATAATCTCTCCTCTCAAATCAATGGCTCATTGTTGATTGATGGGGATTCCAATATTATCTCTTTCCTATCAAACTAATCGTGTCATGCAAATCAAAATCTTGAAGGAATGCATGAGTTTAATGCTACTATAGGTGCTCTAAACGATGCGGGATGACTGAATCGCCTTTTACATGTAGCAGTTTCACATGGTCTGGAAAGAGACATCTGGGGTCTATTTGGAAAATACTAGATAGGGTTGTGGTGAACTCGGTTTGGCTTAAATCTTTACAGATTCTGCTGTCCAACATTTGAATAGGTCAGGATCTTATCACTCACCCCTTTTCCTTTCTTTGAAATCTACTACGCAAAGAACTCTTTCTATGATTAGATTCCAATATATGTGGTTGAGTCATGCTTCATTTATAGATGGGAATTTTTCTGTTAGGTTGGCTTTCCAAGTGATCCGATAAAAGTGGAGTATTCTGCACTCAAGAAAATTTCCTTGGAGCTCATGTATCCCCACAAAATTTTCTATTTTTTCTTGGAGACGTCTCAATAATTTGTTGTCTTTTGATGATATTTCAATGTTTTCATGCTTGCAACATTTTTTTTTTTTTTTTGTGATTCTAGTGATTCTATTTTGCACTAGTTTTCCCTTGGCAGTCTGAATGTGGAGCAGTGGGAGATAGATTGGAGGCCGATTTTGTAATTCGTCATGTTGTTGTTGGGTCAGTTCAACACAAGCTTCAAATATGGAACTTAATTTCCCCTCCCTTGGCTGAGGAGGTTGCCAATTTGGCGCCCATCTTGGCGATTTGGAATCTATGGAAGGTGTGTAACTCTTTTAAATTAGATAGCAAGATGGTTAATCTTTCTATCTTTTGAGTGCTATTAGGAAGGAATATATGATGATTAGCCATGTCATGCCCTTCATTCTTTCTCTTTCCTCACTACTTACGACTTTGCCTTGGAGACTAAGTTTTTGCGTAGAAAGATTGAAAGGGCCAAGACCTCAAGCGATCAGTTGGGAACCTCTGTTGGTTTATGTACTAAAGGCAACAGTGTTGGAATTAAAAATTATACTTATTACCAACGTTAAATGAACCTAAAGGGTCACACACTAAGAGTAAGCATTGGGTTAAGTTAATTGTTGACTAAGTTCGTTGAATAAGAATTTGTGTCTAGATTTAATTCAATGAACGAGAATTATTTACTAATTACATTGGATTTCTTACATTGTAGATGAGAGAGACAGTAATTTAACTAATTCGTTAGGAACTATATCTGGTTACTATCTTACGCATTTATACACCTAATACGTGTGATAGAAGAATTCTAATCAAAGAAGAGTTCTTTGAATTTAGGTTAACCGCTATATATAGAATATGATTCTTTAGGGTTCGGTGTCACTGACATGTGACTCATTAGAATTGGACGATTTAATCGGAACATGGATCCTCTTATAGGGATTTCCGGTGTTTTTCCGCTGCGTTATTTTTATATTATGGCTAGAAAATCCCAACGGTGGTATCGAGCGCTTGCGTTTTCAATTAAACCGTTTCGGATTGATGAAATTAGTTAAAAACATATTATGTTGGACATAATCGAAGTTCATGAACCGTAGTTACTGGTGAATGTATCTTGTTGAAAATCTGTTTGATATCAACCACCCTGTCTCTTATACACATGATGTGTGTAAAGATTCTATTCGATAGAAACACATTACATTCGATGATTCTATTTGTGATTCGTTGTTAGAACTATATGTATATGTGATATACGTATGTTTCTGTTGAATTATGTATATATGATATATGTATTTTTCTGTCGAATTATGCATATATATATATACATATATGTATATATGCTTCTGTCGAATGATTTGGTTATAACGTCGGATAAATAATAGTATGTTTTCTGTTTTATGATGTGTTCATATGCATGGTGCATAGCATGGCCCTTTTGACCTACTAGAATAGTAATTTATTTCTATTTTGGGGTGTAATTATATAAATACGGCCTGCGTGTCGTTTTTCTTTTTTTTGTAATTTTAAAGTTTTGTATTATTGTATTACAAAGCTTGTAAAGAAGGCAAGAGGAGCAACTTGGCGTCAATCAACAACAAGGTGTATTCCATGAAGATGGAAGAAATTTTGAAGTTGTAATTTGACCTAGGATTGACCTTGATCTTCATATTGGCTTATGAAGATCACCATAGTTTAAGGGCCATGCTTCCATTGAAGCATCTTACTGTTATTTGTATATGTTTATGTGATGTTAAATGTTAAATATATGTGGTGCATGAAAACATATGATCAATTAACAAGTTCACATAACATGTTAAGCCCTCAATTAATCGTATGCCACCAAATTTAAACACCTTCCAAAGACTTTGATCAGCGATGTGCGTTTTTGCTAAAGTAAAAGTACATTAGTTATTTTAGTCGAAAGGATAAGTAATGGTGCTACTTATATGTTTAATTTGGCCAATAAATATTGGGCTATCAAACGGTTAAGCCCATTTCTCATACACAGATTAAACATGCCGGTACATATGATGTATTGATCTCATAATTGTTTTAAGAGTTACATATGATGTAATTGGTAAAGAGTTACCTACCTAAATAACTTAATTTTAATTGTCATGCCAAAGCTGAGTTAAAGTTAAGTGAAATATGGATCTTAACCCACTAAATACAAACTGTTGTGTATTCATTTATGAGGGTAATTGATTTAGTGGGAGTTTTATATTAATATCGAAATGTTGTACTTTGCATAATTGTTGTAGATCGATGGCCGCTAATAACACTTCAACACTATCCTTGCGATCTATCCTTGAGAAGGACAAGCTGAATGGGACCAACTTCCTTGACTGGTTCAGAGGATTGAGAATTGTTCTCAAACAAGAAAGGAAGTGTATGTTCGGACAATCCTATCCCTGAAGAATATAGGTGGTAACTCCCATTGGTCTTCACCTCCATGGCTAGTATGCCTGTCTCTTATTGAAGGACTTGGAGCACTTGGAAGCTTTCGAGATAGTCAATCATCTCAAGGAAATGTTCCAACGGCAAGCAAGGCAGAAAGGTTTGAAACGACCAAAGCTTTACATTCTGCAAAATGGTGAAGGAGCGCTGTTAGTCCTCATGTCTTGAAGATGAAGGGTCACATAGATCATCTTGAAAGACTTGGATTTCCCATAAGTCAAGAGTGGCAACGGATTTGATCCGAATTGTGTCGCAGGACACAGCCGTTTGTTATGAACTTCAACATGAACAACATGGAGAAATCTGTTTCTGAGCTGCATTCGATGCTTAAAACTGCTGAGCATAATATCAAAAAAATGCCTGGCCAAATTTTAATGGTTCATAAAGGTAAGGGGATGAAAACGAAAGGAAGGTTCAAATAAGGCTTATAAGAAAAAGCCCTATACACAAAACAAGCCCAAGAACCAGAACAAGCCCAAGCCTCTTTTTCCCCAGCATTTCTATAAATTACTATTTTAGTTGTCAAAATGGCTGCTTTGCATAATGCTTATGAACTCTTCCATAAAACAGAAAAGCCCATTACAGGGATTGTTTATCCGATAAATACAAAGAAACCTAGATTGGATGATTCAAATCAAACTTTCTTATGGCATTGTCGCCTTTGTCACATAAATGAGAAGCGCATATCAAAACTCCATAAAGATGGGCTTTTGAATCAATTTGATCTTGAATCTTATGATATCTGCGAATCTTGTTTGTTGGGAAAGATGACTAAAGCTCCTTTTACTGGACACAGTCCACAAAACCCTGGTTATAATTATATGTATATAGATAAATCAAGGTGGTGAATATCTGAGTCAAGATCCTTTATGACAATTTTAAAATTATCCATAAAAAGTTTCCCAATTAACTCCACTGAACACCACAATGGAATGGTGTATCGAAAGAAGGAATCGAACCCTATCTAATAGCTGTCTCTTATACACATCTAGATGTGTATAAGAGACAGCATTTTTGGGGTTATGCTTTACAAACAGTGCATTCACATTGAATCGTGTTCCAGTTGAAACTGTAGAAAAGACACCATATGAGATGTGGACTCTATACACAGCTAGATGTTATAAGAGACATCTAGATGTGTATAAGAGGCTATTGTCAATTACCGTGACATAAAACCATGTTGTATTCTCATATGAGATGCAATCCATGTTTGACAATCAAGTTTGGACTTTGATTGATCCACCGGATGGTATAAAAACTATTGGGTGTAAATGGGTTTTCAAGAAGAAAACTGACATGGATGGCAATCTACATACCTTCAAAGCACGATTGGTTGCAAAAGGTTTCAAACAAACTCATGGTATAGCTACTATGATGAAACCTTTTCACCAGTTGCTATGCTTAAATCCATAAGGATTCTTATTGCCATTGCAGCATACTATGATTATGAGATATGGCAAATGGATGTCAAAACAGCGTTTCTTAATGGAAACTTACTCGAGGATGTGTATATGACATCATCTCAGATATAAGAGTCAATGTACTTATATAGATAAAGTATAAAGAGATTGTAATATCTTTAAAAATATAAAGAGGATTCTTGCCAATGTCGCATGGCATTAGTCTTGGAAAGGCTCGGTGTCTATATACACAGTGACTCGATCGCATGCAGTAGATTCCATAAGAGACAGCTCCGGGATATATCATGTATGCGACTACACTACTACACACCTAGATGTCTCATATGCTTTGAGCATAAATACGTCTATACCTTAGGCTCCTGTCTGCGATTACACATGGAGATGGTTCAGTCAAGAACAGACTTATATGTGTATAAAACAATAATTTTTCAATATATCGGATGCGGCTAAGGAAGCGATTTGGATTAGGAAATTTGTCACTTTATCTTCAGGATCAAATCCGTTCTCATTTAGCTATTTCCAGTTGATATCCATAAACACAAAGTAACAGAACTATTGGACAATCTAGGTTCTGTCCTTATATCACATCTTAGATGTTGTATTCAAAGACAGATTATATATCTATTCGTGAGATCATTGAGAGAGAGACGTCAAAATATGCAAAGTACCAACCGATGACAACATTGCTGATCCATTAACTAAACCACTACCACAACCAAAACATGATCGCCATGTTCGGTCAATAGGTCTTAGACATATGTATGATTGGACCTAATTGTTTAATTGGGAGACTTTTAATGGATAATTTTAAAACGAATATTGTCATCATGATATTTTATTTATAAAGAGATTTATTATTGCATGTTTTAATATTAGAATCCATGAATAATTTATTATTCTAAATGTCCCTAGTTATTCAATATAGTGGGAACTGTGTTGATTTAAGACATATTGTGATCTTAGATGATTTTATAAGAGACAGATTAATTTTTTTGCGCTGGTTGTATGCTTTTCATCCTTAGACTGAGATCACCATAGTTTCCTACATAAGAACTTATGTGTTTTGACACAATCAAACGTTGTCTTTAACCGGATGATTATAAAGATTGTGATTGAACATGTAGAAATTATGCGGAGGAAAATGAGTGATTAAGATGGAATTTGTCCCTCTTATTAGGAGAGAGATGTCTTTGGGCCCTCGATTAGTTGCACTTTCTGTTGCATGGCCGTGCTCAAATGGATTGATAAGGTGATCAAATTCATTTGTTTTATCATTCTACTTCGAGATCGAGAAATCAAATAGTTGGACACAAATAGAGATGACATTGTCCATGCTCTATGTCCAACTAAGACATCGTTGTGTGACAAAAGGATTATGACATGGGTTATTTGATCAGGTTATGTCAGATCAATGATCTTCATTTAACTTGGGTGGTCATGATGCCTTGCTAGAGGCCAATCTTGATCTATGAGTATAATCTGTTAATGATAAATTAAAGGTGTTTAATTTATTCAATTCCAAAACTTCCTAACAAGAAGAGTTCTTTGAATTTAGGTTAACCGCTATATATAGAATATGATTCTTTAGGGTTCGGTGTGTCTGACATGCGACTCATTAGTAACACACAGTCGGACGAAAAATCCTACGAAATAGTTCCGAAACACTGCTCTTGACAAGCAACACCCTTTGGAGGTTGGGCTTATTCTGGTTCTCGGGTAAGTTTCCATGTAGAGGGCTTTTTCAATCCAGAGCAGCGCCTAAGGTCTGACGTGTTCAACGAATAGTTCGTGGTTGCCGTGGTGTCCAAATAGTGACCGTGGTGTTCAGATCGTGGAAAGGTTCAGATCGCAACCAGGGTTTTGCTATCAAGCAGCAAAGGTATATATATCTAAACCTAGACGATTTAATCGGAACGCATGGATCCTCTTATAGGGATTTCCGGTGTTTTTCCGCTGCGTTATTTTTATATTATGGCTAGGAAATCCCAACAACCTCCGCCTCCAAAAACTTACAAGTAAATGTAGATGGCTTTTTGCGAGGTAATCTAGAACACGAGTGTGAATTTAGGGAGGAGGTGTTATTATTCGGTCTAACCAGGGTACTCCAATGGGAGGATTTGTAGTTAGTTTCGGTATCAAAACTAACATGGAGGCAGAGATACTAGCTTTGGCAACTGGTATTCATCTATGTCTTGACAAGGGGTTATCAAATGTCCTTATTGAAACGGATTCAACGATTCTATATCATATGATCAGTGGTATCTCCTCCGTGCCCTGGAGGTTTGATTCAGTTATTTGTAAGATTCGTCGCCTTTTATCGCTAAGCAATTTTTAAGTTAAATATGTGTTTCAAGAAGCAAATTCTGTAGTTGATGTGTTAACAAAGTCGGCTAGCTCCTCTTCGGGAACTTCTTTCAATTTTACTGGGAATATTCCAGATTCTATTCGTGGGCATGTTCGTCTAAACTCATTGCACATTCCTTTTGGTAAGATTTTGCAATGTATAATTACTTTTTATCATTTTATCTTGATTCTTGGAGGTATTGGCTAGGGGTGTAAACGAGCGCGAATCGAGTACAAATGGTGCCTTACGCGAACTCGAATTTGAAATTTTTTCCGATATTCAAACTCGAAAAATTTGACATAGTTCAAACTCAATTCAAGCTCGCTCGAAAATAAGTAAAACGAGTTCGAATTCGAGCTCGAACTCGATAGTTTGACTTTTTCATAGGTAAAAGATGAAATTTTTCTAAAAATTATGGACATTTTAGTAATTTTACATATAATAAAAAAAATTTTAAAAATTATATAATGCTCAAAAAGCCGACGAGCACTCTAGCATACTATACTTATGCTCGAGATCGACTCGTCAAGAGTTTCGAGCTAGAGTCGAGTTTTTGACCGATCTGCTCGCGAGCAGCTCGATTCGTTTACAGCCCTAGTATTGGCTTAGTACCCCTCCATGTACACTCATTTCTCATATTAATAAAATTTGAGAGTAGTGCCCCTCCAGCAAAGTACCGATGGTTAGCTAATTAAAAAAACGAATAGAAAGCATGCAAAACAAGTAAACTATGTATTCCAATTTCGACTACTATTGACCAAATGAAATTAGTGAATAAAACCAAATTTAAGCTAGACATTTTTGGATTTTTAGATTCATTAAAAAATGTTCAATGAAAATCACTAGAAATTAAAGCAAGTAATTGAAATTTTTTTAACTAAAAATCACTAAAATTGGAAGAAACCTAAAACGTACTAAGAAAGCTTGAATTGTATGTAAAGAGATTTTCAAGAAATTAAACTAGAAATCAAATAAAAATTGTATCTACTTGTAATTAAAGATTAACCCACTAAAACTATCTAATAAAAATTCAAACTTGGAAGAAATTAAAGACAAGATCAAAGAAAGAAAGAGAACTAATATTAAACTAAAAAGGCTTGAAGTTTAAGGTACACTAAGTACACTACTAACTATGTGAAAATCTACTAACTGCTCTATCCTAGTGTGTGTACTAACACCTACTAAAAGTATATATATTGTTGGACTATTATACAAGTTAATGCTTAAAATCTGGTAGACATTTCAAATTTACAAAAATGCTATTAATACATTTGTTGGATGCACCTCGATGTCGCAACATCAGATTTGATGTCATGACATGAACTGAAGTTATATTAGCCGAATTCCGCCTCAATGCTGCGACATCTATTTCCATGTCACAACATCGAACTGCCTCAGGAAAAGTCTTCAATTCTTCTCTAATCTCTTCTTGGTCCTCAAATTTTGCTCATTTTGACTTCCAGCTTCCAACTACGAACCTGTAAAATATTAAACTAATTAAGTAACTAAATCGATTAAAATTTAAGAAAACACATAATATTCACAATGAATAAAAATGCAAACACATAATATAAAAATTAACTAAAATACTTAAAGAAACACCAAAATTGGGAATTTAAACCAGCGAAGAGCTATATTTTAGACGTAAATAACTCTAGTTTACTATAGCTATCAAAAACATTGTGCTGAAAAATGAAGAATCAAGTGCATACTGCGTTTCACCTAGGAAACCAAGTGCAGACATTGGAATTAGAGGCATAACCGCATACTTTGATAGGCAAGCGCAGTCTGTGCTCTCATCCAAACTACTATCGGAAACTGTGATAGGACCAAACAAGCCATGTGCAGTCACGTTTGTCCAGGCCAAATCAACAGTAATATGATTTATAAATAGGAACGTACACAACCTGTCTAAACCAACCGCGTACTATGGTTGATTTGGCCTTGCCAGGTGTAGTATCACAGTGTGTGATAACAACTCTGATTAGACTGTAGACTACACTTGCTATCGCAGTCTGTGGTTATGCCTTTGATCCAATCATAGTCTACACTTGGTTTCCTGTAATTGTACTTGACTCTTCTATTCTTTAGTACATTTTTTTCTAGTCCATGCTCCATATCTAGTCCTACTTGTGAAAAGATTATCTCGCCTCTTCAATGTCTTGCAGACAACACCAACACAATAAATAGACAATTAACTATAAACTTACTCAAATATAAAAAAATACCAAATAATTGGGACTAACTTACTCTAACACACACACATGGCCAAGTGAAGCATAAAAAAATAACTCTAAATATAGAGTTATTAGGGTTCCATTTAGAAGGGTTTAGAAGATTTTAGAAGAGTTTCGGGGGTGTTTTGAAGGTGGAAAAATCTCACAAGGATTGCAGCTCTTGTCTCTTGTTTAGTGCAAGCTGGGCATAGTAGAGCTCTTCCAAGAGCATCCATGCATGGATTTCTTGATCTATCCTCGATAATTCAGTCGTTCCTCTAACCATTTCCTATCCTTTTTTAATATTTAATCCCCAAATCACATCCATGCTTCAATTTTAACACATAAACACATAAACTGCACAAAATTAGCTCAAAATTATCATGTTACAAGTACACAAAATAACTAGCCACGGAAAAATGAGTTATATATAGAATAACTAGACATGATGCACTTGGAGCACATAAGAATTAGCAACGGGAAAATGGGTTGTATTAAAGTAAGTCAATTAAACAACCATAACCTAATACTTTGCCATGCAACAACAACAAAACAAATGGAAATACAACGGTCTATATCATATCCTACTCTATCCTACTTAACAATAAAAAAGAAACAATTTTAACAACTCCAAAGAAGTATGGGCACCAAAATAAACTACATGACTCGTCTTGAATAGCAATAAGTTCAAAAATTCATACCCAAGAAAGCATATTTCACATAAATTTGAATTTCAATCCTTTAAATCAAAATTGTGAAGTATGTATCATGTGGCTCAATAACTCTAGGTTTTTATATCATTGACAACTTGAACCAATCCTACTATTAATATGGCATTCATTAACATATATTATAGAACTTTACATTCACAACATTAAACATCAACACAACTAAATAATGACAAATCTAAACTTAACCACACTTTTCTACATAACACAAGACCACGGTAAGTGGTAAACAAAAAAAATTTAGAAAGAAATAAGAATCAACTTTGAATTAGTATTTGTTCGGATTAATTCTTCAATTAGTGCTTGATATAGAATTGAATTACCATTGTGTGTCAAGGATCGACTAGTGAAATTGCCCTGGTGGATATGACCAAAACCAAGATCTTTCTTAATTGAATTCTCTTTAGTATTTTATTGTTTTAGTTTCAGTTTAATAGCAATCAAAACCCTCTTTTCCATTTAGCACAAGAATAAACTCCGTTCTCTATGGGACGACCTGTACTCACTACTACTACATATTGAGAGTTGTTAATTTTGGGTGCCTACGACACCATTACAACTCCGCAGCATATTATTTGCACACCAAAAATTTGGTTCCGTTGCCGGGGAACGGTTTGATTTATATTTGTGCTTTAAATTTTTGTATTTAACTATGTATACTTATTACTTGATATTCTTTTGATCTCCATCATGTTTACCAATTCGCATGAGCTTTATTGTTCCGATTTCATTGTCGAGCAATTACCACCACAACCTTGGTATGATTCCTACACGTATCAATACCATCAAGGATGGATGGATTATCCTGAGTTTGGTTATTCATCACAATAGCTCTTTCGTGCATACATCCAGTTTTGCCACAACAACCTTACACCCAAACTGGTAAGTCTTTGGAAGAATTAATTTATTCTTTAGAAGCTAATACTTTGCAATTTCAACAGGAAACAAGAGCTGGTTTGCAAAGCTTGGAGTATCAGCTAAGTCAACTGAATTCTTCCATAAGTAGACTAGAATCTCAAGTGATTGAGAGTGGATAAGATGAAGAAAATGAACGAGAACTAGAGATGGGATCAGCAGACAACATGCCTATTATGGGTGACTCTAATTCATTGCCACCGATGTCAATGCCTCAAGACCTTCCAGAGCAAGAACCAATCCAGGCTTTTGACTTAGCTATGGAGGAAGCACAAGAGATTCTAACCACTGAGAAGGATCACCACTTGGCTATTAATAGGGATTGTATTGTAGAGCCAGTATACCCCACATTCTGTAATGGATTGATCTTAAAAGTTGAAGATTATGAAGTGGCTTATAAAGAGTTCAATATCTTCGAGTGTTAGACTCCCAAGGACCATGAGGAAGGGATTAAGTTGGGTTACATAGACGACAATGGGGTCAGAGTTGAGTTTCTAACTGATGGAGTAAAGAAGGAGGTTGAGGATAAGTTTATGGTGAGAAATTATAAGGAGAGAGCTTATGCACGATCGCTAACAATTATTGAGCTCTCTTTCCTCTGGTTTAGAGATGGTTATTCCGACCATCTTGTTCACAGTCAAGCTATTGACTATAAAGGAGCACTGCATGGGAGGCAACCCATGTCCATTTAGATTTTATTATGTTTGTTTTTGAGGTCTTACTTTTGTTTATTTTATTTTTACTTTTTGTTGTTTTTACTGGTTAGACATTTTAGGGTTAATTGTCATTATGGTGTGTTTCGTTTATTTTTGTTTTATATTCCCTTAAGGGAGTAAGTTATTTCTTGATTATTGTAGGATTATTTTCTACAATTTTCTAGTTTTTCTTATTGTCTCAAGGGAATTATTTATTTGTTTTGTTCTGTTTTGTACTCTTAGTGTTCTCCAGCTTTCTTTTGCAGCAAGGGGTTATTTATAGCGGATACTGCTCCAAACGCGAATTAAATCCAGAGAAGCTTTTCTTTTCACATTTTATGTTTGTATTTTTGCATTGAGGACAATGCTTATTTTTAAGTGTGGGGTGGAAAAGTTATTTGGAATTTTAAGTTGTTTGGTGTATTTTGCTCAAATTTTGTGGCAATATATTTTAACTTTTTCTCTTTGATCTGAGATCTTGCCAAAAATTTTGAAAATTTTGTGGATTATTTGTCCATTTTTTGACAATTTCAGAAATTTTTGCTTAACATATTTCCCCATTTTTCTGCATGATAAATCATTAGTTGAACCATGCATAAATGAGTAGTCGGTGTTAGTATTTTCCATTCATGATTTTCGAAGACTTTTGAGCACAAAGCCATACTTTAATATTTGATTTGGGATATTTGGAGAAATTTATGTAGACTCAATTATGTTGCATCCCAAAAACTCACTTCATTACATTTTTGAAACTAATTCTTAGACGACCCGATTTAGTTTTAAAATGAGGGTACTGCCTTCTTTGTTTGTTGAGCCTTTCTAGCCAACCATTTTAATAATTTGTTTCTAAGTACCTTATTTGAGCCTTATTCTTGTCAAGAGAAACACCACTCACCTTCTTTCACTTATCAGTTACCTATCCTTATTGAGCTTAACGTTTCTTTTCATTGTTTTATCCTAAGTTTTCCCTTTAAGAGCTTATGGTGCACATTAATTGTTAAGGGGATATAATGGTGAAAGTTTGTGAGAAGTGAGTGATGTACATTTTTGTTGCGAAGTGGGTTATTGGAAAAATTGTTGAAAAAATGAATATGGAAGCTTTCGTATATGCAGGTAGTGCCCATCACTAGTACCTGCATATTCTTGATATTTACCGATAGTGCCTATCACTGGTACCTGTATTTGTAGGTAGTGCCCATCACTGGAATCTGTGTGTTTATATGTTGCGGGTGCCTACTACTGTAAGCCGACATGAGATAAAAAAAATGATGATGTAATTTATATATGTCCGAGGGAGGTTGGCATGTTTGGTTGTTTGGAATTCTTCGTGGGTGTTTGCTACTCAAGTGTGGGGTTTTGGATGTTTGATATTCCGCATGTGAAGAAAAGTTTTATTTTAATGTGTAGCCACCATTATTATAAAGTTCTTGTTCTTATTTGCTATATCCTCTCCCTTCATTGGCTAACTAATATCCTAACCTACAGTACGAGTTAAAACTCCTACCTAAATTTGAATTGAACTGGTTGCCTAGATTAGTGGAGCGGTGTAAGTAGATTGAGCTATGGGGTGTTTAGAAAAAAATTTGAGGGTGTTAATGATTTAATCTAGATATTTTCAAATCTAAGTTTTTGAATGGCTATACACACATACACACGAATTTCATGTATTTCGTTTTTATTAGCATTTGATGTCACGCCCCAAAAACGGGACAGTATACACGCCGCGCTAATGGCACACCTATCCAAAGCGCAAGGCACAAACGAGTTCTAGCAACAAACTTAACCGCAATGTAATAGAACAATCAAACCATTTCTTAACTATAAAACCGAATATTTCATTTTACACAAAAATACGAATTACAAAATTCCTTCTTAGTACAAAAGATGCTACAACAAAAATAAAGTTCATCAATACAAAACTTATCTAATACACTACCCCTCTCCAAACAAAAGAGAAGCTTGGAAGATTATCCGCAGAGTCCTACCAGTAATATGGAATCTGGAGAAAATCTAAAAGCTGCTAACGCGGTGGAGAGTCAAAAACGAGCACCTAATCTGAAAAATTATAAGTCACGTGGGGTGAGCATAACTAGCTCAGTGGATATCATAAAAGCTCTTCAAATGGGGCCAAGCATTTCGATAAAAAGAAAACATAAAGATAATAACATTTGCGAAAACCATAGTCATAAAGCAGTTTCTAAAATGTCTCATGCCTTTTAAAAGTCAATAAACCATAATCATAAGTAGTTTTCTAAAATGTCTGCACTGCTCATTTAAACGTCAGGCATGTCCAAAACATAACCAAAAAGATCCAATCATTTCAAAACATAGTATGCTAAAGCATAGCGTAGCCAAAAAGATCCAATCATTTCAAAACATAGTATGCTAAAGCATAGTGAACAAATCCAAGTACAGTTTCAATCCGGAATATAATAAAATAGCATGAGTATCTTTTAGGCTCAAAAGTATGTCCAAAACATAGCCAAACAGATCAAATCATTTCAAAACATAGTATGCTAAAGCATAGCTAACAAATCCAAGTATAGTTTCAATCCGTATAAGAACAGGCTTAGTAGCATGAGTATCTTTTAGGCTCGCCGGCGATCGCGTTCAGTGATCATTTGTGCGGTTTTTCCGGATTGATAGGTGGGTAACATAGTTCCTCTTCCACTTGTAGCATACTATTAGTGTCATCTTATACACAGAAGTCACCATGGCGTCCCATGGATGACTATAGAACTAAGCTCCCCAAATCAAACATTTCCAAACACTCATCCAAAATTATATACCTAGGTCACCTATGAGCCAAAACAGTCATAAAATGCTTTCATATCAAAATAGTTTGCAAACATATCAATTGATTAACATAAAATAGCTTGGTCCCGATTTCATATATAATAATTCCAAAACTTGGTAAAAGTGCAGTTCCAAACATCATACTCATTTTAAAATCCATCCAAACATATTTCGAAAGTCGTTAAACAAAATACAAGTGGAAGAGGGTCTATGTTACCCACCTATCAAAGGAAAAACCGCACAAATGATCACTGAACGCGATCGCCGGCGGTAGGTGGCGTGGTACCTAAAACAGATATAAGAGGACTCTTAGAAGAGATGTAGAAGTTAAAGAATGACTAGGGAAGCGAAAACGACGCGAAACGATAGAAAACGACACCAACAGCTCTTTGGTCAAAAATGACCTTTTCACAATTTCTGACCAACTTCGACAAGCTAAAACCCCAGTCAAAACACTTAGTTAACCCCTCAAATTCGTATTATACAGCTAGACTAGGAGATAATAAGCTAAGTTTTCCGAAAAACCGAAAACTTCGCCTCCCTAGGCTATAATTAGGCTATCCTCCCTGCCAATAAAAATCCAATTCCAAGGTATTCAAGGGACCTTGGTTACAACCCAACTCAAAACAACATATTCAACCAACCAACAAAATCCAATTCCAAGGTATTCAAGGGACCTTGGTTACAACCCAACTCAAAACAACATATTCAACCAACCAACAAAATCCATTTCCAAGGTATTCAAGTCTCAATTCCTATCCAAACTAACCTTAAAACACTCTTAAAACATCATTATGTGCATAGACATAAGCATTCATAGCATAACATTCTAGGCCACATATGGAAGACAAAACCCTATACTCATAATCTTAAAATTTGTAATCTAACCATGGAAAGTTGTTAAAAATCAACCCCAATCACTTCCCAACCTCCAAAACACTAAAAACAACCCATAACATACATAAATCATAACTTATAAGGCATCTACTGCAAAGAGGGTTTATTTTCAGCCATAAAGAATCCTTCAAAACTTGAAATTAAAGCTTAAATCATAAAGCCCATAAGCCATAAATGCTAAAATACATAAAATCTTACCTTCCAAGTGATTTCTACTTGAAATCCAAGAAAATTTTTGGGGAAAATGGAGGAAGAAAATTAGGCCAGCTGTTGGAGAAAAATGATTCTTTTGTGTACAAGAAGAAGACTTAAAAAGAATTCCAAAGTTGACCCAAATAGTACCCATTTGACCAAATAGTCTCCAAGTTGACTATTTAACCCAAAAACTAATTTTTGCTACTAAATTATCATTTGTTTCTGAATAATTCAGCCATCATACAAAACTCACACACCGCAATGCACTAATTACACTTAGTCCAACTTTTGACCCGTTTACCCGCCGGAACCGAAATCGCGTAAACCGAAAAATTTGCCGAATTGAAAAACGAATAAGTTGAAGTACTTTATGACTAAAAATAATATGAAAAACATTTCAGTAAACCAGTTAAAATCAAAGAACAAGGCTATTAAAATACTGGATTTCACATTTGAGCTCTTGGGTTCATAGACTACTCTGATTACTGGATTGATTATTGATGATTTATGTAGATATTTGAAGGAATATGTTGAGTGGAATGTGTTGAGCATAAATGTTTTAATTTTATATTTGATCGAGGACGATCAAAAGGCTAAGTGTGGGGTAATTTGATAAGTTAATAATTGTGCTATATTTTATGTCATTTACCACGTTTTTATGTGTTGTAAGAAAGATTGGAGTTATTATTGAGCTTAATTTGGTTATTCTTAGTTTTTGTAGGGTTAAAGTGAAAAAGAGCTGAAAAAGATGGCAAAGATGAAAGAAAATGCTAAGGGCCGAACATGCATGAGTTTGAAGCCATTTTGGATGCTGTTTCGTATTTCAAGAATAACTTTCTATTACAAGCTTCAATTGAGATGATTTTGGATGATTTTAAAATATATTTAAGATTTCTACAACTCCCTTTGTGTTTTGAGTTTTACAATATTCTATAGGTAACTTGTTCAAAATTGCAAAGTTGGAAAATGTGTACCGGCGAGGAGCGATTCTGACACAGTTTGGTAGATACAGTATAACTTTCATATCGGATATTAAATTAAGGTGAGTCAAGATGTTTTAAAATTATAAGACATAGAGCTACAACTTTCATGTTTTGAGTTTTGCCAAATTCCATCTTTATGAAGGTCAAAATCGAAGCCAAAAGTGAAGCCCAGCGCACATGCGCCCAAATAGGCAGCGCATGTGCTCCCGAAGCAGCAGAATTGCTTGCTTTTGAGTTTTTGACAGATTTCTTCACCTGGTTGGACTCTTTTTCATCCAATTTCGTGTTCTTATCATAGGCATTAATTGTAACCCAAAGTATGCAATATAAATACCCCATTTAGGGTGAGAAAAAGGGGTCGACACCTTTATTTTTCTTTTAGCTAGGGTTTTTAGAAGTAGAAATTCTTCTTTATTCTTTTTTGGCACTTTGTATCAGACCCTAAACCCTTTTATTGGTAGAGAGACTTGAAGCCATGGTCAATTCTACAAAGTTGTGAGACTTCTTGTGCTTGAATTTATTCACTTAGATGTCAAGTGTTGATTATTTTTCTACAATTAAATTTATGATTGTTCTTTTTGACTTATTATTGCTGCAGCATAATTAAGTTATTGGAATTAATCTACTGCTAGATTGTTTTAACCGCGTGTGCTTAGTTCAATCTGTGAAGCAACTAAATTTGATAATTACTGGATTAGTGTTATTGAATTTAGGGAAATTAATCATCTAATTGGCATAACCGCATGTGTTTATGTTCACTAGCCTAATTGTTCTTGTTGATTTTAAAGCTTCTATTAAATTGATCTTTGGCGCGTGTCTGGGGTAAATTAATAGTTAGGGTTAATTGGATCGCGTGTTAAAAATTAAACAACTTTAGAAAGAAATAAGAATCAACTTTGAATTGGTATTCGTTCGGATTAATTCTTCAATTAGTGCTTGATATAGCAATTGAATTACCTTGTGTGTCAAGGATCGACTAGTGAAATTGCCATAGTGGATATGACCAAAACCAAGATCTTTCTTATTTGAATTCTCTTTAGTATTTTATTGTTTTAGTTTTAGTTTAAAAGCATTCAAAACCCCCTTTTCCATTTAGCACAAGAATAAACTCCATTCTCTGTGGGACACTACTACTACATATTGAGAGTTGTTAATTTTGGGTGCCTACGACAGCTTTACAACTCTGCAGCGTATTATTTGCACACCAGTCAGACGGTTCAACATCATCATAAATGCTAAACTTAGCACTTGTCCACCCAATTCCATGCTAAGACTGCCATTAAGAACATCTATCTTGGTTTGGGAAGTAGCTAGAAATGGTCAACCTAATCAAATAGAAGCACTAGAATCACATTCTTCCTTTTCTAGAACTTAAAAATCAGCAGGAAAAACGAGGCTTCCCACTTGAACTAAGATATTCTCGCCTATCAGCCAGCTATATTACCATACCAGACATCTGTGGTTTTATTCAATGGAGCAATTTTCAATGCATCATACACAGAATATAGCATTACATTAATAGATGCACATTAGCCCAGCATGGCTTTCTCAAATGTGTATTTCTTATCTTACAAGGAACACAGAACATACCTGGGTCGTTACGCTTTTCAGGAGGGATTTTTGATTAATAGACGATACATTCCTCTCAACCTCTACCTTTCTAACCTTCTTCTCTTTTTCCATTTCGTTTGTGGGTACACAATTCCTTCAAAAACTTAGCATAGCGAGCTATTTGTTTAATAGCGTCTAATAAAGGAATATTTACCTCGCACTTACAAAAAGTATCATACAACTCTCTATCGAGATCTTTCTTTGGAAACTCTTTCAATGCCTCAGGAAATGGGGGTTCGGGCTTAAAATTTGGCCATACAGGAACACTTTTTTCTCACTGCCACTTCTTGTCTTCTCGCTTGGAACAACCTCTTATTCATCTTTGGACTCCTCCTTGGCTTTAACACAATCAAGAACTAGACATAAATTTTGCATTGCACTTCAACCTCTTTGCCATTCCTCAACAATAATTGCACTCATGTTTTTCTTGGGGTTGATGATAGTTTGAGATGGAAACTTTCTAGAAGTTTGCAATTCCAATTGGCTAATCGTGGTCACCATTTGTACCATTTGGTGCTGCAACTACTGAATACTAGACTTGGTTTCCTATTGAAACTGCATAGTATTAGCCGTTAAAATATTTAACATTTTCTCTAAAGACTTACCAGACTGATTATTCATATTAGCTTATTGTCTTTGAGCAAATGGGGGTCTATATGGTTGGAAATTCTGCCGATTCTATTGTGCTTCAGGTTGTTCTGGATTTCCATATCTCAAATTAGGATGATCCCTCCGTCCAAAATTATACGTGTTAGAGTAGAGATCATAATTTGTTCATGGCTGCCCCAAAAATCCTCCCGCCGCATTTACTTGCTCTTGGGATTCTTCTTGTAATGTGGGACATATGTCTGTTGAATGTCTCTCGTTTGAAATATGCAAATGCCACTAGGTTGTACTGCCTGTGCAGTTCCTGAAGCTCTATTGTCGTACAAAAGAAGTCAAACTAGCCATTTGTTGTTCTAAAGATGAAACATTTACCTCGTTAACACGTTTGACAGGTTGATCACGTCGTGTACCGAACTTTTGAGAACGCGCAGCCATATTCGATATAAGCTCACGAGTAGCGTCTATGGTCAAATTATCCAATGCCCCTCCACTCGTGGCATCGACCATATTCCTTTCATTCAGCAACAAACCTTCGTAAAAATATTGGATTAATAGGGAGTCACTTATCTGATGATGTGGACAGCTTGCACCCTAGTACTCATACAAAGACTCGTCATTGAACTGTCTTATGCCACAAATTTCCTTTCAAATATTCGCAATTTGTGAGGTTGGAAAATATTTAGCCAAGAATATTCTATTCATCTGCTCCCAAGTTGTAATACTTCTTGAAGATAAATCGAACAGCCAATCCTTCGCCTCATCCTTAAGCGAGACTTGGGGACGAAAATGCTTTTAATTTAATATTCTCTTCTGACACTCCAGTGGGTCTCATACTTGTGCAAACTACGTGGAACTCCTTAAGATGCTTATTCGAATCTTCACCTGGCAATCCATGAAAAGAAGGTAATAGATGGATTAGTCCAGATTTTCATTCAAATGTGACATTTGCATCTAATTTAGGATATGTAATGCATAAAGGTTGCTAATTTAAAGTGGGCACTGCAAATTCTCGCAAAGTTCTTTGCACCATGTGTTCGTCACTTCTTGTTGTTCCTTATCACCACCAAAGATAAAACAACTGTTCTTTCCCTAACTGTCTTTCTCTTAATTCTTCCCCTAATTTGCGTAGTGTTCTCTATATTTTCGAATCAAATTGAAATTCAACTTGTCCAACAGATTGCGTCACTGGCATACGCAATTAGCGGAACAATAATAATGAAATAAAGGAAAAGAAAAACTGCAATAAATAGCACAAAAATAATTCAAACCACTCCCTGGTAACGACAGTGCCAAAATTTTGGTGTAAGACATGTTGTCATAGGTACCCTAAATTAAACAACTCTCAATAATTATAGTGTAATAGTGGTGAGTCAAGTTCGTCCAATAGAGAACGGAGTTTATTCTTTTGCTAAACCAAAAAGGGGGGTTTTGAATGCTTTTGAACTAAAAACTAAAACAATAAAATAACTAAAGAGAATTCAATGTAAGAAAAATCTAGGTTTTGGTCATATCCACCATAGCAATTTTACTAGTCGATCCTTGACACACAAGATAACTCAATTTTCATATCAAGCACTAATTGAAGAATTAACCCAAATTCCAATTCAAAGCTGATTCTTATTTCTTTCTAAAGTTGGCTAATTTTCAACACGCGATCCAATTAACCCTAACTATTAATTTAATCCAAACACACGCCAAAGATTAATTAATAGAAGTATTAAATTCAACAAGAACAATTAGGCTAATTAAACATAAACGCACACAGTTATGCCAGTTAGTTGATTATTTTTCTAATACTAAATTCAATAACACTAATAGAGCAATTATCAAATTCAGTTGTTTCACATATTGAATTAAGCACATGCGGTTAAAACAATCTAACAGTAGATTAATTCCAGCAACTTCATTATTCTGTGACAATAACAAGTTAAAAAGAACAATCATAAATTTAATCATAGAAAAACAATCAATACATAATCTAAAATTGAATAAATTCAAGAACAAAGAGTCTCACAATATAGTAGAATTGACCATGGCTTCAAATCCCTCTACCAAGAAAAAGGGTTTAGGCAGAAAGTGCCATGAAAGAATAACCAAGAATTTTCTTGGTTGAAAACCCTAGCTAAACTAGAAAATAAAGTATCCTCCCTTTCTAATCACACTAGTTGGAGTATTTATAATGAATACTAGGGTTACAATCATTGTCTAAGGATAAGAACGGGAAATCGAATAAAAAATAGTCCAACCGGGCGAAGAAATTAGCCAAAAATCAAAAAAATACATAAGTTCTCTGTTTCGGGCACAACCATGTGCAGCCTATTTTGGGTGCATGTGCACCCTAACACATTCTGGGAATTTTACTTCTAGATTCAGCACACATGCCCTGCACAACACCAACGCATGTGCGCTGGGCTTCAACATTATGGCTCGCCTTCAGGTTCAATTTTGACCTTGATGGGTTTGGAATTTGAGAAAGTGTAAAACACAAAAGTTGTATCTCTCCATATTATATTTCCAACACATGTCGAACTATCTCAGTCAGAGCTTGGACTTGAAAGTTATGATTAAAATATGAAACAGCATCCAAAATGGCTTTATACTCGTGCATGTTCTGCCCTTAGCATTTCCTTTCATCTTTTCCATCTTTTTCAGCTCTTTTTCACTTTAACCCTACAAAACTAAGAATAACCAAATTAAGCTCATTAATAACTCAAATATTTCTTAAACACATAAAAATGTGATAAATAACACATAAAATATTGCACAATTATGAGCTTATCACCAAACCGATTTAAGTGTATTGGCATTAAAATGTCGTGCAACACCCCCAACACTAAATGTCCATTCAAGTTCACTAGTACAAATAATGCTCGTAATTTCATTCATCATTAGTGTCACGAATAGTCAGAACATCATTACGAACACAGTTGACTCTCAAAAACTGGTTAATCGCATTTGTAGAAATATCCACTTCCTTCCCCCAGACATACACTTTAGCGTCGCCATAATGAGTTAAGTTAGCCATTAATTCACACACTATTGGCAGTACCGCATCCTTAGGGATGGATGCAAAGTGATTCCACCCACACATCCTTTTAATAGTTTAGATCTCCAGAACTCCGACCAATGGTATTTGATTACCCTTCTCTTTGATTATGGCTCTCTGTGATATATCCCTCTCATATTTGTTTTGAGCTGCAGCATAGACGAATTGCACCAACACATTCTTCTTTGGCGTGTTCTCATGTTGATTTGAGGTCTGGAGGATAAAGAAGCCCAGGTGGTTTTGCCTATAGCCTATTTCTTGCATCATTCATGTCATTCCTACAAAAATTATACGTGAAAACCAAGGCAACCTAATAAGGGCTCTAATACCCCGTACTTATGCAAATTCACAACCCCAACTAACAATTAACCTTAACATGCACAAGATGAATTCCAATAGGATAGTGCCAAAACTAATAACAAATAATCTTAGTATGCACAAGATGAATTCGAATAGGATAACACCAAAACTAAGGTATGTGCATAAATTAATGACATTTCTAGAACATTCTTAGTCAAAAAAATGAATAAGAAAGAATCATATGACATAATTGAAGTTTCATGCACCAATGCCTTGTGTTTTAAGACTTTCATTCATTGAGGCAATTCATCAAACACTTGGCATGCATAAATAAAGAATGAATTTTTCTCCATATAAAGAACACACAATTACTTCCCAAACAAAAATTCCTTCACAATTTACTCAAACCAAATATTGAAATCCAATCCATAACAAATTAGTACAATTAAATCATCAAAAATCAAATAATTTCTTGTGATACAATTGTAAACCCAAAAAGGAAAATTATACAAAAATTCAATGGAATTCATACCTTGATGGAGTTTATCCATGAAAGAAGAATGAATTGATGTTAATGCAATGAATTAAGAGGTAATTTTAGGGGAAAAAATGTTAGGGGTTGGAGGGAGCTGAGAGGAGAAGGGTAGAGAGAAGGGGGGGGTATGTGTTTGAGTGCTAGGAAAATAGGGGTTTTACCCTTTTAAATTGATGCGTGCACATGTACAGGCTGCTAGGCGCGCATGTGCACAAAAGGCAGTAAGCTTCTTTGGCATGGCTCTTCTCACGCACATGCACGAGGCTTCAGGTACGCATGTGTGTGCAATGCAGAATATAAATTTCTGCCACTGGATTTTGCACAAATGCGTAAAAAATGTTGTGCATGTGCATAAAATCACACTTTAAGTACAAAATTTTCACTCCTAAACCACCCAAACAATAAACACGACCTTCAAATCATAATTTAGTCAGTTTAATGACTGGTAAATTAAGATGATTTTCAACACAAACACAATGACACAATAAAAACCCTAAAAACAAAAAAATTAAATCAAATATAAAAGGACATGGCTTTCCTCCCGTGCAACATCTTTAGTTATTATCGTCGGCTCAACTTGATGCTTTCTTTTCTTAGTTGTAGTCCAGCTCTTCCAAATCCATCTCCATCACATTTTCCATTGTAATCCCCTCATAATAAAGCTTAAGTCGATGACTGTTAATCTTGAACACCTAGGATGTTTATAAACTTTGAATTTCAACTGCACCATGAGAAAAAATATTAGTAATAACAAATGGTCATATCCAACGAGAACGCAACTTACCGAGAAATATCTGAAGATGCGTTTGGTTAAAAAGGACTTTTTGACCGACTCTAAAATCCTTCCTTGAGATTATTTTACCATAAAAAGATTTTGTCTTCACCTGATAGATGCGAGTATTCCCGTATGCCTCATTTTGAAT
Source organism: Cinchona pubescens (assembly GCA_025175665.1). Lineage (NCBI taxonomy): Eukaryota > Viridiplantae > Streptophyta > Magnoliopsida > Gentianales > Rubiaceae > Cinchona > Cinchona pubescens. Next base: position 8,030,496 of record JANKKI010000027.1, on the reverse strand, counting down.
TTCTTCCAATTCTTGCAGTTGCAACTGGAGATACCTTCTTTGTTCACCACTTACATCCAATCCCATGTTAAGGCTCTTAATAGCTCAATGCGCCTTATGTTCTAACTCTACTAGTAGCTGACAAGGTTTCCTGAATACCAATTGATATGGTGACATACTAATGGATATCTTGTAAGTAGTGCGATAAGCCCACAATGCATCGTTCAACCATAAACTCCAATTCTTATGACTAGATTTCTTCATTTTCTGTAAAATAGACTTGATCTCCCTATTAGACATTCGGCTTGCTTGCTTGTCTGTGGATGATATGCGGTTGATATCCTATGGATTACATGGTATTTCTTTAGTTGGGTTTCAATTGTTTGATTGCAAAAGTGAGTGCCTCGATCACTTATCAATGCCCTTGGAACCCCGAATCTAGAAAAGATGTTAGTTTTGAGAAAATATGCAACAACTTTCAAGGCATCAGTACGAATGGCTTTTGCTTCCATCCAATTTAAAATATAATCTACAGCTAATAATATATAAGAATAACCAAAATAGAAATAGGAGAAGGCCCCATGAAATCAATGCCCCAAATATCAAATAATTCACAAAATTGGATTGGGTTTTGAGACATTTCATTCTTCTGGGAGATATCACCAGCCCTTTTACAATTATCACATGACTGGAAGAATAGATAAGAATCTCGAAATTTATTGGGCCAATAAAAACCACACTCTAATACCTTCCTTACTGTTCTCTTGGCTCTAAAATGTCCTCCACAAGTATAAGAATGGCAAAAAGCAAGTTTAGAGTTGATCTCAATATTGTTTACACACCTTCTTATCACTTGGTCGGACAGTGCTTCCATAAATAGGGGTCATCCCGTACATAATATTTTGCATCACTTTTGATCTTCTCTCTTTCAGCCCTAGACAAACCATGGGTAATTTTTTAATAACTAAGAAATTAACAATATTTGCATACCATGATAATGCCATCCTTGTTGAAAGTAACTGTTCATCGAGAAATCTCTCTTGCACATCCAACTCATCCTCCACAGAGAATGTGGCAATCAACTCAAGTGGTTTGCCACCTTATTCTCTATTCCACTTTTATCCTTGATCTCCATGTCAAATTCAATTAAGAGAAGTATCCATCGTATTAGCCATGTGTTTTGACTCCTTCTTTGTCATCAGGTATCGCAAAGCTGCATGATCAAAATAACAACTACTTGAGTACCAAGTAGATTAGAACGAAACGTTTCCAAAGCAAAGACAATAGCCAAAAGTTGTTTTTTCATGGTAAAGTAATTTCTCTACGTGTCGTTCAAAGTCATGGAAGCATAATAAATTGCATGAGATGTTCTTCCAACTCTTTGACCCAAAATTGCACCTACTACATAATCACTTTCGTCGCACATGATCTCAAATAGTAAGCTCCAATTAGGTGGTTGAATGATTGGAGTTGAGATAAGGAGATTCTTCAACTTGTCGAATGCCAATTTTCAATCATCATTAAACTCAAATTCCACATCCTTTTGAAATAATTTGCATAGAAGTTGTAATATGTAATCTTGGAGAAGTCTTTTATGAATCTTCAATAGAAACCTGTAAGACCAAGGAAAGAACGGACTTCCCACACCTTGGTGGGGTAAGGTAATGATTGAATTATATCAATTTTGGCTTTATCTACTACAATCCCCTTGGACGATACCACATGACCTAGAACTATACCTTGTTGAACCATGAAGTGACATTTTTCTGAATTTAAGATAAGGTTAGTTTTTATGCACCTTTGTAGTACTAGTGTAAGGTTATGCAAACACTGATCAAAGAATCATCATATATAGTAAAATCATACCTCAATAATGTGCTCAAAAAATTAGAAATACACCTTTAGAATGTGGTTGGGGCATTATATAACCCAAATGGCATGCGATGATAAGCGAACGTTCCAAACAGACACGTAAATATTATTTTCTCTTAATCCTCAGAAGCAATAGCAATTTAAAAATAGCCTGAATAACCATCAACGAAACAATAATAAGCATGATCAACTAACCTTTCAAGCATTTAAGTGGAGTCTTGATCAATAAAAGGTAAAGTGATCTTTTTGAGTTAGAGAATTAAGTTTCCTATAATCTATACAAACTCTCCACCAATTTTGAATACGGGTGGGCATCATCTCATCATCTTGATTCCTCACCACTGTAATTTGCATCTTTTTAGGGACTACTTGGACTAGGTTAACCCATGCACTATTCGAAATAGGGTAGATTATCCCCCATTCAAGAAGCTTGAGAATCTCTTGCTTGACCACTTCCACCAGCATCGGGTTCAACCTCCTTTATTATTGACTAGTAGGCTTAACTCCACCTTCAAGCAATATGCGATGCATGCTTGTGGATGGATTAATTCCCATTATATCTGCAATGGTCCATCCAATTGCCGTATTATGCTTCCTTAGAACTTTCGATAACTTTTCTTCTTGCTCATCAGTTAGATTGTTTGAAATTGTCACTGGAAAAGTTTTTCTGTCTCTTAAAAACAAATGTTTGAGATAACTTGGAAGAGGTTTCAATTCTGGATCTATTGAACTCCAGCTACTAGCATAAAAGAAGATAAGGATTTCTCCTTAGAAGTCGGCAATGTAACATAAGATACCTTAACAATTTGCAGTCGCTCCTCAATATCACTTTAGAATTTCTCATCTAATTCAGCCTCAGCTTCTTATTCAAAACTTCTTGTACTATGGAGTCAACAATATCAATAGAATAGATGGAGTTATCTTCAGTAGGATATGTCATGACTTTGTAAATATTATGCTCAAAAAATTTTCCATCAAATTCCATTGTAAGAATTCCAGTATCCACATCTATTTTAGTTTTAGATGTTTTCAAAAATGGTCTACCTAATAGAATAAGAACAAACTCATCATTATTTTCCATGTCAAGAACATAAACATCTACAGGAAAGATTAATTCATTGACTTGAACCAAAACATGTTCAACTATACTCTTTGGAAAGGCTAATGATCTATCAGCCAATTGAATAACAATACTAGTCTCAAGTAAAGGACCAATGTGCAAAGAGGTATAAATAGAACTGCAACAAGGCATAACATTTAAGGATGCAACTAAGTCCAACATGGCCTCTTTAATCCTAGTATTATTTATTGTACAGGGAATCGTACACATACCTTGATCATTTCATTTTGTTGGAAGATTCTTTGTAAGCATTGCTGAAATATTTTCCCTAATATAGTCTTCTCACCTTTCATTTGTCTTTGCTTCTTTTTATGTGTACATAACTCCTTCTAAAACTTAGCATAAAGACGTATTTTTTTAATAGCATCTAATAATTGAATATTTACCTTGCATTTGCGAAAAGTTTCATATAATTCTCTGTTAGGACCTCTTTCGTAAATTCTTTAAAGGCTTTAGGAAATGGTGGCTCAATCTTATATTTTGGCCATGAAATTGACTTACCTTTGCTTTAATCCTTGTTACCTGAGCTAACTTCTTTCTCAACTTTGGTCTCCTTCTCATCGACCTTAATACACTATGAAACTACTTTACTAGGCACCTCAAGCTCCTCGCCACTTCTCAACACAATTGAAGCGCTAGCATTTTCCTTAAGATTCACAATTGTTTGGGAAGACAACTTTCTAGAATTCTAAGCTTCCAACCGGCTAATTGCTGTTGCCATTTGCCCCATTTGGTTTTGCAATTGCTGTATACTGGCCTTGATATCTTGTTGAAATTGCATCGTGTTAGCGGTCAAAGAATTCATCATTTCCTCCAAAGACTTACCAGATTAAGTAACTAGAGTAGATTGCTATCTTTGAGCTAATAGTGGCCTGTATGGTTGGAAATTCTGTCAATTTTGTTGAGGGAATTGCTGTGCTAGATTTCCATATCTGAGATTTGGATGATCCCTCTATCCAAGATTATATGTATTAGAATAAGGATCATTATTTACTCGAGGTTGCCCTGGAAATCCTCCTACTGCATTGACTTGTTCTTGGGACTCATCTTGTAAGGTTGGAAAAATATCTATCAAATGTCCCTTATTTGAACAAATCCCGAAATTTGTATCGATTGCGCAGTTCCTAAAGCCAATTACTCAAGTAGTTTGACAGACAAAAGAATTTAAACTAGCCATTTATTGTTCTAAAGACAAAACACTTACCTCATTAACACGTTTAGGAGGTTGTTTACGTCTTGTTCCAAACATCTGAGAATGTGCTTCCACATTTGATATCAGTTCATGGGCAAGTTTGATGCTCAAATATTCCAATGCTTCTCCACTTGCAGCGTCAATCATATTTATTTTATTAACCAATAGTCCTTCATAAAAATATTGAATTAGTAAAGAATCACTAATTTGATGGTGAGGACAACTTGCATAGAGTTTCTTGAAACATTCCCAATACTCATATAAGGACTCATCATTGAACTGCCTTATCTCACAGATTTCTTTCCTTACATTCATAGTTTGGGAGGCTGGGAAATATTTGGCCAAAAACAACCTATTCATTTGCTCCCATGTTGCAATACTACCCGGAGGTAAATCAAATAGCCAGCCCTTCGCTTCATCTTTGAGTAAGAATGGGAATGCCTTTTACTTGAGTACATTTTTCTGAAACCCCATTAGGTTTCATACTTGTGCATACCACATGAAACTCCTTCAATTGCTTATTTGGATCCTCACCAGGCAATCCATGAAAAGAAGATAAAAGATGGATTAGTCCAGATTTTAACTCAAAAGTAACATTTGTATCTAAATCAGTGCAAGTAATGCAAAGAGTTTGTTAATTTAAGTTTGGGGCTGCCAATTTCCTAAGAGTTCATTGCGTCATGATAGTTTCACCCAATTTCTCTTGATTCTCAATAAAAAAGAAAGCAAAAAGTTGATTATTCCCTAGTTGTCTATAAGTTGAAGAAACTCCTTCTCAGGAGGTGCTCTCTGGACGTTGCGCATGTGCACAACTTTTGGATCGCAGATGTGCGCAATTTTCAAAACCTGTGCTTCAAATTCAACTTTGATTTTAACCATGATGCTAATGGAATTTTGTAAAACTCAAAAAATTAAAGTTGTATCTCTTTATCTTAGCTTACCAATGCATCTTGAATCAACTTCAATAAAAGCTTGGACAAGAAATTTTTGCTAAAAATACGAAACAGTCTCCAGATTTGCTCCATACTCGTGCATGCTTCAACTTTGCAATTCTGCTTCATCTTTTTCATTCTTTTCAACCCATTTCCGCATCAACCCTACAAACACTAAGAATAAGCCAATTATGCTCATTATTAACTCAAATCTTGCTTTCAATATATAAAAATGTGGTAAATGATATACAAAACGTAAGTCATTTACTAGCTTATCAAGAAAACATGGCACTATACATTTTTTTCAACTACTTGATACCCAAAAATAGATGGTCAAATTGAAGTGGCAAATCGCCTAGGAGCATTGTTGGCTGCTATGATTAAAAGGAATTTCAAGTCATAGCAAGAGTGCAATCCATTCATTGAATTTACATATAATCGTTTTGTGCATTCTTCTACTGACTATTCTCCATTTGAATTAGTTTTTGGCTTTGACCCTATTACTCCTTTGGATTTGTTGCCATTACCTCCTTACTGAGTTTGCAAATATAGATGGCAAGAAAAAGGCTGAATTTTTTATACAAGAAGAGATGTTCAAGTCTTTCAAGACATCAAACTTGTGAATGGTGGAGCGCAACAAGTCAATAAAATCAAGTTTGAAGTTCAAGCAAGACAAGGGTTCAAGTTAGTGAAAGGCCCAAGACTTGAAGACGAATTTTATCCATCGTGAAGGTGTCGAGAAAACCCTAATTTGTCCAATACACCATTCAGCTATATCATTCCTATTTGTACTAGGATTCTAGCTACAATACATGTGACTAGGAGTTATATTATTATGGTTTCTTAATTTGGTGGGAAAAAAATCAGTCCACGTTGTTTTAGTTAGCCAATTGTTTTAAGTCATTTTGAGCAAATCAAAGTCTTGTTTGGATTTGGCTAGTTAGTGTCATAGTGTCCTAGTGTTGGTGGAACTTCTTTACAGGGTTTGGGGGGCTCTTTTTCATGTTTGGGGGCTGCTATTCACGTTTTCGGGGCTGATATGAGATCACGTTACATAGACCCCAAGGCTGACACAACAAAAACATTCAACTCATACAATAAAATTTTGAGAGAAAACTCTCCTAACTTGTCTTCCAAGGACCTGTGGTATTTGCCAGAGGGATTCTTGTGATTACCAACTAAGAATATTATTGGTTCTTCTCTCATTATAGACAACGGATCGATATCTCATACAGTCGAGAACAGATATCTTAAAATTCTTTATGGCATAATCAAACGGTTTAAATCCGTCAAGTTAGAATTTTGTTTCTTTGTTGCAAATTTCTATTTCTTGTGTTACAATCTTGGCCAACCCCCTCGTAGGATTTCCCAAGACATTATTTTTGTGAATTTTTATGGGTGTTATGTGTCAGGGCGATCTTGGTTCTGCAATTCAAATTCGGGTCTATGGGCGAGGTTAGCATCAATTTGCCAAACAAATCCATGAGATCTACGGCAACACATTCTGAATGCCAATGAACACACAGCTAAAAGGGTAAATAAAAGCCCTGACCAAGGAGATTGTTCGAGCCCAACAACTGGGGTCTGGGTTCATTAGAGCAAGAAAAGATTTCAAAACTTAAGGAAATCTAAGTTAGCTCCACATAGAGATGGACCACTTCAAGTTTTGGGAACGCATCAATGACAATGCTTCCAAACTTGATCTTCCTAGTAAGTACAACATTAGTGCTGCTTTTGTAACTGACGTTTCTCTATTTACTTTTGATGAAGGTTTGGATTCGAGGACGAATTCTTTTGAGAAGTGAAGGAATGATACCAATCAAGGAGCACCTTCAAGTTTGAATGAAGTTATAAGGGTTAGAGAAGAATCATTGTAAGTTCCAGGCGGACAATTACAAGGACACATGCAAAATGGATTCAACAAGCCATGCAAGGCTTAGTTCAAAGTGTTCTTGCCAAGGAAGCTATCCAGAGCAAGTTGGAGATTGATTAAGATCTAAAACCTATCCATAACTTGCAAGCTCTAAAAGTCCAAATTCTTGACTAGGTCAGAAAGATTTAAACCTGTCCATAACTGGCAAGCTCTAAAAGTCCAAATTCTTGACTAGGAGGATAGGGCCGGATCTCAATGACTTTAATTATCCAAGGGCCGAAAATTCTTATTTCAATTTTACTAGGCTTTTATCTGTTGAAATCAATTCTTTTGTAAAGCCCAATTCTTATTTAATTGTTGTATAAATTGGACTGATTTTAGACTTAAATGCTTAGTTCTTTTAATAAGGCCCATACGGCCAAAATAGGGCTACCCCTGGCCGTACCTTAAGCTTCTAGAATCTGGGGTTCCTTTAAGTTTGCTTGCTTGTAAAGATACAACTTCTAGAAAACTTGGCTTGTAAGGCAGGGAGATTGCATGTGGCCACCCCTTACCCTAGAATTTTTAAGACTTTGAAGCCTATAAATAGGCCACGTATCTGCCCTCTCTCAACACAATTCATCAATACAATTCAATACTTTCAATGAAAAATATTCTCTCTTTTTTGGTCTTTGGATTTAAGATTTGTTTGTTGGGATCACTACTTGAGTAACCAGTGATTGTGTTAACTAACTTAAGATATTGGTTCCTGCCTGAACTCAACAGGTAGCGGGTTGATTCTTGTGCTTAAGTACTTGTGTTTTTTTATTTTCTTTTTTCGTGCCTTTCTTTATATTTTTACTGTCTAGAATTTGTGACCAAATTTTGGATTTTGATCTTTTGGGTTTTGGTGCCATATTGCACTGGTGGTTTTCATGGCATCAAATATTATTGCGCACGGGGTAAGCAACAACTACCAATGTTTGAGGACCAAAATTATAATTCTCGCTTAACAATTTAAGTGTTTAACATTTAATAATTAGTTTTTGCCAAAAAAAAAATTATAATCCACGGGCTACCTAACAAATGTAGAATGTTTTTTTAGTTGGTGTATGGTGAGTTTAACCACTCTGCCCAATCTATATAAAATCCTTCTTTACTAAATTTTTTTTCGTCTTTTGCCATTAGTTCTGTTTGTCGTTATTTCTCCAAGTTAATAAAGAGTAAAAGGATAGGGAAGAAAGAGTCTAAAACTAGAAGTTTGTAATTTTTGCAAGAAGTCAAGAACAATGGTGTGTATTTTCTTAAATTTTTTGAACGGCATTTGTTTACATGAAAAGTAAGTATGTATGTATCTATATATATATATATATATATATAAACACACACACACACGTATATATATATATATATATACACACACACATATATATATGTATGTGTTTGTGTGTGTATATGTATATATATATATATACACACATACATACACACACATACACACACACGCATGCTTATACATACATATATATATATATATGTGTGTGTGTGTGTGTACATAAACAATACACACATATATATATCTATATGAATATATGCATCCATCCATACATACATATATATATATAAAGTTTGAAATTTTTGTAAGAAGTCAAGAACAATGGTGTCCTAAATTTTTTGAACGGCATTTGTTTATATGAAAAGTGTTTATCTATCTATTTATCGAGGGTATCTATTTATCTATATATGTGTGTGTGAGGAATATACCCAAAATCTTCAAGTGATCAAAATGTCAAAGTAGGGAATTTTTTTTTTTTCCTGAAATCTTCAAGAAATAATTAACTTAAGTTATTAGTCTCCGATAGTTAGACTTTTTTCTTGAAGTTTTTTATTTTGGTTTGTCTGCTGAAGTTTTTTTCCCTAGATTGAGATGCATTATTCATGTACAATATATTATATAATGTATCAATACCTTTGCCTTTTGAGATGACTAAGAAGCATAGGAGTTAGAATGTTCAGCATATTTTTGGTAAATATTTTGGTTCGATTTGCAAGTAATGTAGCCTTGATATATACTATGAAAAATAGGTGTTTCTGGACTTTAATTATTTTAAGTAAAATAGTTGGTATCAGAGCAAAATTCGTGTGTTTCTACATAAGGTAAGATTAGGCTAGTGATGTTGGGACATATTATGCGGATATTGGGTTTTGATTTTAGGCTTTGCAAGGACACAAATCTATGTTAAAGGATAGTGTTCACACAAATTTTGAATATGGAAACGATACTAAAAATCAGAAACAAATAAAAATTAATTTAATTAATTTAAAGGTATGCAACTCTAATTTTGTATTTTTTTTTTTTACAAAAAAAAATACTCTTTTGATTTTTGCTCCTCTAAATTGTTAATCTAAGGATTATAGATTTTCTTGCAGTGATTTGGTAACCAGAAAAAAATTTGTCGAAAACTTGTAGTGAAAAACTTGAGGAGATGTTGAGAAAAGATGTCTGTCGATCTACGCAGAAGTTGAAGGGTTGAACAGTTGATACGAAGAAATTGAAAATTTATCAGGATTTAACAACATTAAACGAAGATTTCGCAGGATTTTAAAGATTTGATAGTTAAGGAAAGTGAAGAGCTTCAAAGACTTGGGAAACTTAATGTATGTAGAGATCCCTAATGCAATGTGTCTACTCCTATTTATAGGTAAAAATTGGGTTACCTACCCTAATGGGTTATTTGTGAACTACAGTCACCCATAATTTAAGATAAAATATTGGACTGACACAATAACATTAGCCCAAAACACTTTTAATGGATTCTAGTCTATTTATTTAATTTACTTGATTGAGCCCAAATTCAAGAAAATCCATTTATCACCTCTATGAATTATTGGATCTTGACTTAAACTTTCTATTTAAATTAATTAATCAAGAGAATTATTTAATTATTGTATTAACTAATGATAACTTAAAATTTTGATCTCTACAAATACCTCCACTTTAAGTTTCGATGAGTCTTGCTTGTTAACTTCAAGACATGTTGAAGAATCATGAAATTTATTCTGGCTAAAGAATAGCCATACATCTGGAACTAGAATGGCGCCTAATTGGTTTATCCAAGTAAATTGAACTCATAAACCACCAAACCATTCTTTAATTCCATAATTGAAACCCATTTATAGTCTACCATTCTTTGCAACGCGTAGGATTTTAGCCTCTTGTATACACATAAATAATCCTGTAGCTTACCACTAAAGAAAACCCAAATGACAACTTGGCTTATTCTCTGCATCTCAATGGCTCAACTGAGAATATTCATTACATTGCAGCAGTAAGAGCTACCAGTAGAATATCAAGGACATTTATTTTGTGAATAGTAAGCACAAGTTTAGAAATTGTGAGATTCATTATTTTAAAATATTGCACTGCAACTCTAAAATTCTCAAATTGTTTAATTCTATGCTACATGTGCAAGGTGACAAAATACCTGCCATCTTCCTGCAACTTCCCCCAATTGATTTGGGTACTAGGGATGCTCATGGACCGAGTATTCGGTTCATGAACTTGTGGAATGATCCGAACCGATCTTACCGATTAACTAATTTTTTGAACCGTATCCTATCCACACATTTCAAGTAACCGGATGACCGGTTACCCGATTAAAGCGGTTCAGGACCCGCGGATACCCGAGTCGGTGTGACCAAAAAAATAACTCCCCCAAAAACCTCAAAAATTAAAGGTTCATATCAAGTCAACTTTAAGTGTACTTATAAAATAAAATAAAATTTCTTTTCCAATTATAGGCAATTTATTACAAACAAATACAACTAACTAAAATAAAATTATCAATTTTATAAAATTTCTTTTCCAAACTGAAATTATAATTTAGATTGATATCCTTTTTCTCTTAAATTATCAAATATCCCTTTAGATTATAATATATATATATATATATATATATATATATATATACATATAACTCAATCATGCATATGAACATAAAAAGAAGGAAAAAAAAATATACTATCAAAATAAATTATCAAATATCCCTTTAAGCAAATTATCAAAAAAATTTGAATTATCAAATATCTCTTTAACCAAATTTACAGCAACAAAATAAATCAATAATCTACGAACATATGAATAGAAAAATTTAGCCATATTAGGTGAAATTACACAATTGCCCTTGTTATGGACCGGTTCGGATAACTGACGGTTCACCAAAGAGTGAACCGGTACCCCAACCGGTCTATATGTGGACCGATTCAAACATCGGTCGCTATCCGAACCGGTTGTTTGACCCAGTTTGGATACCCTTTTTTAAGATTCGAAATTGATCGATTCTATCAATTTTCGGATCAGCGGGTTATTTTGAGCACCCCTATTAGGCACACTCCTTTTTGTCGTTAATTCTAGATCTGGAATAAGAAAGGAAGCACACCACAACTTTTTTTTAGAGCTAAATTGAAGCTTGTATATAGCAACTACCAACTTATAATTCTCCAATTCTCCAATTCTTGCACCGAACCACCAACTTCCTACCCTAGACATTCCTTTTCAGGTTTTCCTCGTAACCTTCAACACTCGAGAGAGTATTCAAGAAAGGAAAAAAAAAAACCAGAAAAAAATTTGTGCAAGTTAACAGAAGTACTTGCATCCTCAAATAAACATTCTAAAATTGGATTTAAATAGTCCCCTTTTTGTGTTGACTTTTGAAACAAGAAAGGAAGCACACAAAAATTCCTTAGGACAGGAATAGAAGCTTCCATTTTCTTTCTATACCCTTTTGACAATGCCCTTGACAGCCCTAAACCAAACAGAGCATTTGAAATTAAATTGAGGGAAATTGACATTCCGATAAAGTATGTCTTCAAACCATTACACATTCACAAATTGCAAACAGCCCTTTAACTTGAAACGGTAAACTGTAAACCACTTTTCCTTGCAAAGTTGAATCTTGAACGAGCCTCAATTACCAAAACTGCACTAGTTTCAACTTTAAGGAATTTCCCAATAATGCATCTTCCAAATTCATGAAAGACTACACGACATCACTGCCTTATTATTTTATATGAAGAGAGAAGAACACCAACCTTGGAATCAAGGATGCTTCTCGTTCGACAATTTAGCCAAGAGTGCAGGAATTAGCAGGTCTCTGCCGTCGGCTAGAATAACAGAGGTAATTATACTGCATCTTTACCTTTGTTTTTAAACTGATTCTCTTTTTGTCCGAGTTTGAATTGCTTGACAATTTGTGCGACAATGGCAAAGTTTTGTTCCGCTTCTTATTGAATCCACTTGTTGAAAAATTGGGCTCGTCTCAATTGGTAATGCTACAGAAACCTTCATGCCAGAACACCGCACTCCAGCTGTTTGCTTAATTAACATAATGAACCTCTTGCCAATCATGAAGCGAACGTGGCTTGATATTGCTGACCTGCATTGACAGAATCCATGCCCTCACAAGCACAGATGCAAAGGAACACAACCAAAAACTTTCTTCACTTATAATCTTTCTAGCTTTATTTAGCTTTGTGGATAAATCTACTGCAATCTAGTATGCTAAGGACCTTTCAGCAAACATGTAAATTAAGATTGGAGAGACCTCAGAAATATGTCTTTAGCTTCTTGATGATAAGCGATGCTCGAATGCCCATGACTTATCCCTGCATGTCCTACGACCTGCCATGGGCGACATAGCAATAAAGATTGATCCTCTAGATGCGGCGTCTCATCTTCCCGAGTGGTCAGCCAAATCTATGAAAGTGCTGATTGGCCTTTCTTGTCTGTTACAAGCAAAGAGAGCACTAGTGCACGTGTAGCTACCTGATGACCATGGTGGAGAACAAAGTGCCGACAAGTTTATGCTTCCCTTTGCTTGAACCCATTCAGACAAGACTGCCTAGGATGCTCCGACTTCTAATTTTGGCAAAACTTGTTACACAAAATGCTATTGGTAATGAAGATGTTCTCTCTAGACATTAGAAGGTACTCCTAGATGCCAAGATCTATGATGCCATCCATATATCCTTGTTCACATATGACTATTGCGACAATGTCTTGCATGCTTTCCTCGAACTTTGGTGCCACACGACAAATACCTTGCACTCATCTATTGGCTAATTGTCCATCTCACTTTGGGACTTGCACAAGCTCGGTGGCCTTCCAGTCCATGGCACTCTTTATGGTGAAGCCGTCTCCTCAGTTGATGAACTTTGTCGTACTAGCACTCATGGAAAACCCCGGTTATCGGCAAGCTACATTTAACTGTTCTCCGCTTTACACAAACTCACAAGAAGAACAAAAGATGTGTATGCTCGAACTACTGACTGGACTTAATTTTTGTTTAAAGGCCCAAGTAGATATCAGTTGCCTCCTCTTAGAATCAACAGAAGAAGAATTTCATCAAAGCCGCGGACTTCTCATAGTCCAAGTGGAGTCATTGACAATAACTGGACAATCAAGACTAAAGACAAAGCCAAGTCATTCCTTGACATGGGAGTTGATGAGACTTTGAGAGATGAGACATACCTTGCTGCATTTTTGTCTTATTGGATTTGCAAATTCCTTCTACCTCGTCACAAAATTGACCACATCTGTCTCAATGTATTTAAAGTGGCGAGTTTGATGGCCCATGGACAAAAATTTTCCCTTGTTGTACCAATTTTATCAAGTATCTACAATGCTTAAATGAAATTGTCCATTCTTCAAAGTTGCTGGAATCCACTATTATTTTTCCAACCACAACATGTATGGATGGATAGCCCATTGTTTTGATACTACCACATTCATGGAGCTTTTAATTATGGGCCCTAAATCGACTAAATTTGATAGTGAGAAGATGGCCAAGTTCTTCACCACTAACCAGGCTAGAACCCTTTTCCTAAAGATGAACCCAGCAATTCTTCCTAGCTTAAGAGAAGAATCTTGTCTTGGTCGACAATAGAGATTTATCATCTTCATGGACGGACTACTTTATTAGCACTCGTTCATGTTACTTGACTCTTCGCTTGAATAATCTTCGTATTGTTGAGCCATATAATCCTTGCCGGTTTAGCCGCCAGTTTGGTTTTTGTCAAAAAGTTCCTTACTACTTGAAAGAGAAGCTCCCTCCTTATTCATTGGCAGACTATAATTGTGAGAATCTTCTACTCGTGTGGCACCGCAATCTAAGATAACTCTATCGAATCAAAAAAGAAGCTTTTTTTTTGTTACAAAAGATTATCATCTTCGGTGGTCAAGTAGATCAAATGATGCTTTTAAACACACAATCAAAATTAACTTGAAGAAGAGAAAAAGCATCGAGTCATGTGCACATTTGACATATCTAAGGATAATGTGGCTATCCATTCTTAACAGGAGCATAAATCGACCAAAATGAGCAGTTCTCGAAAGCATCCTAGTCCAAGCAAGTCAGCCACTTTTGAACACACTTCACTTCAAATGGACAAATGAAAGTGTAAAGATGGAAGTAAAGCATTAGACGACAAAGTGAACAACCCATTTCTGTGCATCATAAGACAAGAAAGGGAGCTACTTTCGATACTTCAATCAAGATCTTAAAGAAATAAGGAGGACGATTCCTGAAGCTTTGAATAAAAAAACTAAGGACATTCCCAGTCAAAATCTAAAGAGCAACTTGACAGAAAAAAGGGTGAATGCACCAAATGAGGAACAACCATCGATGGTAGTGGTAGATGTGTCCCCAAATTGAGGGAAAATGTCACTGGTCACTCTTTCACCCAAAACTCTTAATGCAGTGATTGGAAATTTATCATGCAGTAACATTTGTGACGAGTAAGAGTCAAGCGAATGCACATCCGATCGTGATTGCCCCTTGGAATCGACCAAAGAAGGGAAAGAAAGGAAACAGCACACCAAACTTTGCTATGGTTATTATCGACTTGGAAGTACTCATTCAAGGTGCGCCAAGCTCAAAAATATCATTAGAGAAACTTTCTCAATATGTTGTTACTCCATTTAATGCCTTTTGCTTACATGTTTCTTTTTTTTTAATGTTGATATTGACCTCACACTTATCCTTTTTTCTTATTCTCTCTTTTCAATTTGATGATCATGAGCAACCAATGAAGTTTGTAGATGACACTCTTGAAGAAATGGAGGTTTCAGTGACCTGGCCAAGGAAGTTTGAAGTTTTGAGCAATGTCATTCATATTTCTTCTAATGCAAACCTTCCCAAGAATTTTGAAGATAAATGGAATGATTCCACAAACAGTCAAACTGGGACTCAAATGGAAAAAACCACCATGGTGTTGAACCCCAGTTATGATAATCCTGTTTTGATGATGACCAAATCGCACTAATGGTTTGAAAAGTGTGCAGAAAACAAAACAACCAGAAGACTCCACGGACGCAAATGACTGTCCGAAAGACAGAACTTCGGACGATGGTAATCGTCCGACACAAAGAAATTGAAGCAAGTGTCTCGGACACAGAACATGTGTATAAGAGATATTTCCAGAAGACTTTACTTCGATCGGACGCATGTTCGGATGCATCCTCGGACGTCCGAACGAATACCCTCAGAGAACGGACGCAGTGTCGGACGCAAGTTCTTAGTCCGAGACCGTCCGAACGGTCCAACGGCTAGTTTGTTCGGACGCATTCTTGCTGCATCGGCCGTCCGAAAGGTCCAACGGCTAGTTTTCCAGTAAACAAAAAATAGCCGTTGGAAAGTTGTTGGAAGCAGATATTTGGCAACTATAAATACCCCTAGGTCTGAATTAATTCAAGTGGAACTTCTACATTGATTACAAATAATTCTTGAGCTATTTGGGATAAATAGTGGGTACAAGTGTTGTAATAGTGTAGGTGGTGTGAAAAGAGGCTACAATTGTGATGGAGAGATAACAATTGTAACAAAGGGAGTTTGTGAGTGTAAAACTCTTGGCTCAACTAAAGGAAATTAGTGTGAGCAAGAGTGATCCTCATTTGTGTACAAAAGGTTATTGTCTCACCTACTTTGAAGAGACTTTTAGTGGCTGAACTTCAAGTTGTGAACTTGGTAGTTGCCTTGTAAGAAGCTCTTTGTAGTTGTAAGCTCCAAGCTTGAGAAGTTAGGGAGTTTGGTTTGATTCTCTTAATCTCAATATTCTTATTTGTTCTTTAAGCTTAAATTGTTGAATATCTATTGTATTCGTTTGTGCTTAAGTTTTATTTGGTGCATAAAGTTTGAATTTCTATTAAGCACCTAAAAAGGTTTGTCTTTAGAGATAACCTAATTCACCCCCCCTCTTAGGTTGCTTTTGGGGTCAACAATTGGTATCAGAGCTTGGTCTCATATATTGAGCTTAACCGCTTTTGAGTAAATATCATTATGACAACCAATAATGCTTTATTTTTTTAAATGGGCATTCTATCACTAGACCTCCTATGTTTAATGGCATTAATTTTGTTTTTTGGAGGGATAGAATGAAAATTTTTGTTCAATCTAATGATATTGATTTATGGTATATTATTTGTGAAGGTCCTTTAGAAGCTAATATTTTTGATGAAAATACTCATAGATTAAGGCTTAAGACTAGATATGAGTTAAATACACAAGATAAAATAAATTTATCTTTAAATGCTAAAACATTAATATTTTGTATAATGCTTTCTCTTATGCAGATGAGTTTTCTAAAGTAAAAGGTTGCATATCGGCCAAGGAGATATGGGACAAATTGAAAGAAATCCATGAAGGAAGTGAAGATATTAGAGAGCAAAAGAAGTCACTTCTTGTAGTTAAATATGAATCCTTCAAAATGGAACCTCATGAGAACATTGACAAGATGTATTGTAGGTTCAATGATATGGTAAAGGATTTGGAAGGTTTGGGTAAAGAATATTCCTTGGGTGAAAAGAATAGAATGAATTTTTGAATGCTTTACCTATGGAATGGCAATCTAAATCCATTGCCATAGAAGAGTCTAAAAATTTAAATTCTATGCCTATTGATTCATTGATCAATTCTCTAACCTCATTTGAATTGAATTTGAAATACAAGCTACAAGATGAGGAGGCAAAGGTATCATTAATCAAATCTAGTCCTAAGTCCCTGTCTCTTATACACACTCTAGGAAGCCTCACTTCAACAACTTCCAAATCACTTGGGATGATTGCAATTTGGATGGAGAGGTTGAAGAAGAATATGAGGAGGCTCAAATGGCTTTTATGGCATTTGGCAATAATGAGGTATCCTCTAGTTGTGATTCTTGTGATGATTCATGTGATAATGATAATGATGATGCTGAATCATTTATTTTTAAAATACATGAATCTTTGAAAGAATCATATGCTAAGAACAAAGAGTTAAAAATTAAAATTAATACTTTATTGAGTGCCAACTCAAAACTTGTACATGAAAATAATTAGAGAGACTTTGACAAAAGAAAATGATGTTTTGAAAGAAAAATTTGTTCGAAAAATCAAGATCATGGAAGAAATTTGTATTCAGTGAAGAAGCATTAGATGATCTTGTTGTTACTTTGAACCTTTGAAATAAAATGATTTTGAAAAGGGTTAGTCTCAAATTTTGGATTTCTGTCCTTAGTCTTTTAATTCAAACTTAAAGGATTTAGGGTCTCTTGACTTCTATTAAAGCTTCTTTTTATGGCAATAAGAATATTATTTGTAATTATTGTCATCAACATGGCCATATAAAGAAAAATTGTTATGTTAAAAGAAATGAAAAATTGGGAATAAACTCTATTTGGGTGATTAAGTATGCTACTAATCCAATTAGACCCAAGAAAGTTTGGGTACCAAAAGTTGTTACTTAACTTTGCATGTAGGTATGCTTGAAGAGCACTAAGGAATTCAAAATAGATTATCTCTGAAGGGTGTTCAAGACATATGAGCTAAAATGATATTAAAATGGGTAACATAACTAAAATTTTGTGTGCTTTCATTTATCAAGTTGAACTATGTTGTGGTTAAATTTATTTAGAATGCTAGGAAATTTGTATTCCAATTTTTTCCTATAATAAGTCACAACTTGTAAAAGAAAGGGGGAGCATTCAAATTTTTTTAATTATTTTGCAAAAATTGCATCACACATGTTTCATTGAGACAAATGATGCTTTTGAAATTCGGAATGAGCGAGATGCAACCTGTCTCTTATACACATCTAGATGTGTATAAGAGACAGGTTCTGAACGGAAGAATTGTTTTGTATAACTTGACTCATTCTCCATGTACTCATTATATGCATCTTTCAAGAGAGAGAATAAACTTAGGGGGAGCTTAAATTGCATTATTTATCTTATGTTTTGATAATGCCAAAAGGGGGAGAAATAATGGATAAATTCTCATGTGTTGTACTTCATATTTTATGGTTGTTTTTTGAATTGTCCAATTGATTTGTCATAATCAAAAAGGGAGAGATTGCCTTGAACCCCAGTTATGATAATCATGTTTTGATGATGACCAAATCGCACGTGTTGTACTTCATATTTTATGGTTGTTTTTTGAATTGTCCAATTGATTTGTCATCATCAAAAAGGGAGAGATTGTTGAACCCCAGTTATGATAATCACATTTTGATGATGACCAAATCGCACTAATGGTTTGAAAAGTGTGCAGAAAAACAAAACAACCAGAAGACTCCACGGACGCAAATGAAAGACAGAGATTCGGACGATGGTAATCGTCCGACACAAAGAAATTGAAGCAAGTCTCGGACGAAGAACAGCGTCCGATCATATTTCCAGAAGACTTTACTTCGATCGGATGTTCGGATGCATTCTCGGACGTCCGAACGAATACCCTCAGAGAACGGACGCAGTGTCGGACGCAAGGTTTAGCAGCGGCCGTCCGAACGGTCTAACGGCTAATTTGTTTGGACGCACTCTTGCTGCATCGGCCGTCTGAAAGGTCCAACGGCTAGTTTTCCAGTAAACAGAAAAGATAGCCGTTGGGAAGTTGTTGGAAGCAGATATTTGGCAACTATAAATACCCCTAGGTCTGAATTAAGCAAGAGGGGACTTCTACATTGATTACAAATAACTCTTGAGCTATTTGGGAGAAATAGTGGGAACAAGTGTTGTAATAGTGTAGGTAGTTTTGTGAAAAGAGCTTAGAAGTGTAAGAGTTCTTCAAGTGTAAAAGTGGAGTGATAACGATTGTAACAAAGGGAGGTTGTGAGTGTAAAACACTTGGCTCAACTAAAGGTAGTTAGTGTGAGCAAGAGTGATCCTCATTTGTGTACAAGAGGTTATTGTCTCACCTACTTTGAAGAAACTTTTAGTGGCTAAACTTCAAGTTGTAAACTTGGTAGTTGCCTTGTAAGAAACTCTTTGTAGTTGAAAGTTGAGAAGCTTGAGAAGCTAGGGAGTTTGGTTTGATTCTCTTAATCTCAATATTCTTATTTGTTCTTTAAGCTTAAATTGTTGAATATCTATTGTATTCAGTTTGTGCTTAAGTTTTATTTGGTGCATAAAGTTTGAATTTCTATTAAGCACATAAAAAGGTATGTTTTAGAGACAACCTAATTCACCCCCCCTCTTAGGTTGTTTTTGGGGCCAACACATGGCACAGAGGACTGTACCAGTTCAAACTACTTCACTAGGAGAGCAACCACTCAAGATCTTCAAACCCCCAACTTAGCCATTGTTTCCAATTGCCTCCGAGTTTCATTCAAAAGGTGTTATCTCAAACTGTATGTATCCATGTTATGGAGGAATCTTAAGCAACAAATTTCAAAGACTTCCTTAGAACACATGCCCTCTCTAAGAAAACGAACAACAAGGTTTCTTGAAGAGATGAGAAGCAAAATGGACATCTCGGCATTGCGAGGTCTAATAAAGACATTTTTTGAGAATATAGAAACATATAACTTTGTCAAAGCATCACTTGATGGAAAGATGACTCAAGAATCATATGAAGAACTTCTCTCAACTGCTCAACAAAACCTGTGCACTGAACCGTATTTAGATGCAAGAACAAGAGCACATAAAGAGTGTAGAAGATTTAAAAGATAGATAGCACAACTTAGAAGCAAGGAAGCATAGTTGGAGCAGCAACTTGAAGAACTATGCACTCAAAGGGAGGAAAAAACCTTGGCTCTTAATAGAAGTCAAGAGACCCTAAAAAGACTTAAGTTGAAGTTACCAGACTGAGAGAGAAATCCAAAAGGTTGAGACTAACCCATACTTATCTATAGAAGATGCAAAGGTTCTCGGTAAAACGGAGCATTTGCTTGAAGATGAACAGAATGAACTTGTAAACTTTCAACTTTTCAAATAGTTTTTTTTTTTTCCAATGCAGCAATTTAATTTTGGACGAGTAGAAAAAGACTAGTCTTGACATGTTTCAACTTTAGCATTCCTAATATAATAAAGAGCATTTACATGGAATAAAAATATCATTTTATTCAAATTCACATGTGCCCCCCTTTTTTGCATGTTTCCATCAATTATTATTTTTCTAATTAATAAATCAAGGTTCTGACAACTGATAACTCTAGTAAACTGGAGTTATTTTCTTCTAAATTATAGCATATTGATAGTTTAAATCCTAAATTTTAGGTAAGTAATTGAAGATTTTAGTTAATTTCTTTCATATGTGTTTGTATTTTCGTTCTTGTTAAATTTGATAAGTTTTTATTAAAATTTTAGTTAATTAAGTGCTTAATGTTGTTAATATTATGCTGGTTAAAAAATTAAGGGTTGGAAGCTGGAAGGAACAAAACTCAAGGGACCAGATTGCAAAAATGGATGAAATGAAAAATTAAGGGTTGGAAGCTGGAAGGAACAAAGTTCAAGGGACCAGATTGCAAAAATGGATGAAATGAAGAATACTAGAGAGATAGTCGAGATCGCGATCTCGACTGTTCCAGACCGTGATCTCGACTCAAGAAATTATTTTACTGTATTAGAGTCGAGATCGCTGTCTCAAATATTCCAGACCATGATCTCAACTCGTTGAGAGTCAAGTCATAAGGGCAGCATTTTGTAAACTTCTAGCCAAAAACTCCTAATTTTGCCTTGTGTAATGCTGCACTATTTAAGCTAAGTTGAATTAGAAAAAAAAAAAAGTAAGTAGTAGTTAGTTTTTAGATAGTTTAGGATAGCTTGAACTCCAAGTTTACTTCTTTAATAGAAATTTCTCTTTAATTTGCTCTTAGATCTTCTTTTAATTTTTTGTCAAGTTCAAATTTTGATTAGATAATCATAGTGGGGTAATCGCAAGTTTCGCGTAGATATAATTTTTATTCTCTTTATTGTCTAATTTAGTAAGAATTTCTTTACTTGCAATTTAGGTTTCTTAGGTAAATTAGGGTTTTTGATAATTTCTTACATTTCTAGTTAGAATTTTCAATTTCTTGCATTAATTCCTAGTTAATTCTTAGTAGGCTTTCTTTATTTCTATCAAAAATCCAAAAATATTTAGATTTCTAGTTTAACTCTTCCAATTTCTAGTTTAGAAATGGTTGCTTTAGTATTCAAGGTTTCTTATTTGTAGTCCTTTTAATTGGATAATTTGCTTGCTTTAAATTTTAGTCTTAATTTAGTTAATTTAGGTTAGAATTAAGTGCTTTCCTTTATTTTCTTTTTACTAGAATAGATTAACTAGTTTCTTAATTTCGTAATTAGTTATTTTCACTTACTTTCTTTTAGTTAATCTAGCTTTGAATTAAGTTTTTATCGCTTTCATTTAATTATGGTTTTTATTAGAATAGTTCCATCATTCATTGCTTGATTTCACTTAACTACACAAGTACCCATAAATCTTGATAATTGCCTTCCAACAATCCTTGTGGGAACGATCCCTACTTTTCTTTACTACTAGTTGACAACCGTATACTTGCGGGATGCCATCTAGTTACTAGTAGGATTTAGGTGTTTTATTAATTTATAACTAGGTGTGTGAGGCATCAACAACTCATGCACCAACTAGCCTAAACCAAAATAGAATTTTGATATTGATATGACTGAACTTGAAAGTAACACTATTCCAAGTTGCCTATGTATCTCAAAAAAAGAGAATCAAGTCCTCATGTAGTTCAAAAGATTTTAGTGTCGTCCACAGCTTTAACCTATTCGGGTCAGGAGCTTTTTTTTTTTTTTTTTTTCTTTCATTTTGTCCTTATTGTCGCCTAGGCCGCCTGTTGCAAGGTTTTCAACCTATCAGATTTTTTTTTAAAATTTTTGCCTAGGCCGCCTCTTGCGAGGTTTTCAACCTAGCAGACTTTTTTTTTTTTCTTGAATGCCATTCGTAGTTTATACTCATACAGACTAAGAGTATTTGTAAAGTCAACATTCAAGCGTGAAATCACTTTAAGAACATCCCATTGATCAGACCAATCTTGACACCATCCTTATCTACCAGTTTATACATGCCATAAGAATAAACTTCTCGAACCACACGAGGCTCATCGTGCGATGATTGGTGACAATTGGCCTCCTTATAACAAGAACCAAATCTCCAACTTGAAAAGTTCATGATCGCACTTTCTTGTTGAACACCTTGGACATTCGAGCTTGATAACACTCAAGTTGCTATTGAGCATGCAGCCTTTTCTCATCAAGAGCTTCTAATTCTTCTAAACGAACATCAAGAGCTTCTAATTCTTCTAAACGAAGGAAAGCATTGTCTTCGGTCATGAGGCCTTCTTGAATTGAGATTCTCAAGTATGGTAATTGACACTCTAATGGCAAAACCGCTTCAACTCCATAGACAAGTAAGTATGGCGTGGCTTGTGTAGGTGTCCTAAAAGTTGTCCTGTAGGCCCAAAGTGCTTCACCAATTCTCTCATGCCAATATTTCTTGGATTTAAAGACCACTTTCTTCAATTAATTGCACAAGGTCTTGTTAAAAGCTTCTGTAAGCCATTTACCGGTACATTGTACATCGAATAATTATGCTACTTGAACTTGAGTAGTGCACACAATTGGTTCATCAAACTATTGTAGAATGGCTTTCCGTTGTCCATGATGATGTATTGAGGGGCACCATATAAGGCAAGACCTAAAGATGATAGAGGTCTTAATGAAGGCGACAACATTCTCTTTCTTTGCTTTTTTCAATGGAATAGATTCTGCCACTTAGAGATATAATCTATCACTACCAAGATGTAGAGATGATCTTGCAAAAATTTAGGTAATGGATCAACCACATCTAGAACCCATGCATCAAAAGGCCACGAAGCTACAATAGGATGTAACGGCTCAATCAAATTTGCATGAAGTTGACAGGCCTCACATCTTCTTGCATAATTTAGATAGTTTTTTACTATAGTTGCCAAAAGTAGACTATTCTCTTAATTCGGAAGTGAAGGTTTGGCCCAGATTGATGTGCACCACAGACATGTAAAAATGCTTCTTCCATGGCCTCAGTAGTATCTCTACCCCATGCAAACAACATTGGAATTTTTCCTCATAAGATTGACAAAACAATGTATCCTTGTAAAGTACAAATTTGGGGGCTTGACATCGAATTTTAGTTTGATGTCATAAATTTCAAGTAGCACATTTTCCATGCTTCAAATAGTCGATTAACGATTGTCTCCAATCATTTTCAATTTCAGAGACCGAGATTGTGCTCACCTTCTCTATGAAGTAACAATGTATCCTTGTAAAGTACAAATTTGGGGGCTTGACATCGAATTTTAGTTTGATGTCATAAATTTCAAGTAGCTTTCCATGCTTCAAATAGTCGATTAACGATTGTCTCCAATCATTTTCATCAATTTCAGAGACCGAGATTGTGCTCACCTTCTCTATGAAGTACTCCAACAAAGATAGAACAATCCATTTGCAACAAACAACAACATTGACTTTTTCATCATTGGACAAGGCTAAGGTTCTTTCCTGGGAACTTATTCCAAAGAAATACTATTGAGCTATCGTGTCAATTGGATAGCATAATGGATGTAAGGATGTAAATTATCTTTCTTCACGTCATACTGCTTCAATACTTGACTCACCACCAACTTAGAGATTCCACACATTTCAATCTCTAGAATGTTCATATGCTCGTGCCATTTGAAGCCCAATAATCAATGCTTGATATTCAAGCATATTATTAGAGCACAACTCACTAAGCACAGCCAAAAAAGGAAGGATGAATCTTTCTGGTATGATAAACACAATTCCTACCCCCTTACCAGTTGATTTAGTTGTACCATCAAAGAACACTATCCAAGGCAGTAGGACTTCTATGAGAAAGACATCTCCATTAGGAAAATTATCAGAGAGTTCCCATTTAGCAGGAATTGGGTGGTCTGGAGGAAAATCAGCTAGTGCCTGTACTTTAACTGCTTTTTGAGGCACATAAAGGATTTCATATTGATTGAATATCACATACCACCATGCAAGATGCTCAGAGAGCACAGGCCGTGACATAACAAACTTCATTGGATCTGCTCGCTAGATCAAATGAATTGTAGATACCTCAAAATGATGCCTCAAGTTCTTAATTGCATAAAATAAGGCTAGGCATATCTTCTCAATAGGGGAGTACTTAATCTCACTCTCGGTTAGTCACTATGAACGACTTAGGTAATACACTGCTCTTTCCTTTCCTTCCTCATTCTTTTGTGCCAAGAGTGCTCCTATGGACTTTTCATGCACTGAAATATGCAAGGTTAGAGGCTTCCCTGGAATAGGAGCTCCAACTATTGGTGGATTCAAAAGGTACCTTTTTTATGCTCTCAAAGGCATAGACTTATCCTATCTAAACTTCTTCTGACGTTTGGAAAAAAAAAATGCTATCTAAACTCAACATCTTTCCTTAACAAATGATTGAATGGTTAACAACGACCAGCGAGATAAACCTTCAAATGAATGCCATATTACCTTTAAGGCTCCTCAACCCTTGTATATTTTTTGGTGCAGTCATCTTTTGTATAGCATTGATCTTGCTTGGATCTACCTATAGACCTCGGCGTCGAACAATAAAACCATGAAAGTTTCTAGAAAAGATATTGAATGCTCATTTGAGAGGATTCATCTTTAAACTATACCTCCTTAATCATTTGAATACAATTCAAATGATCATCTGAATGATTGCTTTTTCTTGGATTTCACAACCAAATCATCTACGTAACATCTTGTATAACATTTCATCAAAGATATCCTACATGGCCCTTTGATATGTGGCACCTGTATTTTTTTAACCAAAGGGCATCACCTTGTAACGATATATCCACTTAAGAGTGCGAAAAGCAGTATATTCCTCAATTTGGTGACATTTGATTTGATTATATCTAGACGATCCATCCATAAAAGATAAGACTTCATATTCAGTGGTTGTGTCAACCATAAGCTCAATGATGGGAAAAGAAAAATTCATCTTTTGGACATGCCTTATTCAAATCTCGAAAATCAATGCAAATACGAATTTGACTACTCTTCTTAATAGGCACAATACTAGAGATCCACATTGGATATTTAACTTCGTGAATGAATCCAACTTCGACGAGCTTATTTAGTTCATCTTCAATAAGAGTGAAAAGGTTAGGTCAAAACATCTGGTGTGCCTGTTTTACCAGTCGATGTACCACCATACTTAATTCTAAGGCAATGAACTGCTACCTTTGGGTCTAAACCAGGAATTTCTCTATATGTCTATGAAAAAACATCTTTATATTCATAAAGCAAGTGAAAATACTCTCTCTTCATTGGGATCCAAAAGTGCATTAATGAAGACTAGACGCGGATTATCAGAAGTCACCTAGTTCAACTATTTGAGATCATCAATCATTTCTTGCCTCCCATCCTCTAGTTTTGGGAGTGTCTTCAATTTTGTCCTTTTGGCTGACAGTTGGATCTTCTTCCGCTAAGATATGATGAAAAGTTACCACTTCTTCCTCATCATCTTCACCCACAAGCCTAGTGTGAACAATTATGCATTGCTTGAGTATCAAAGAACCTTCAATGAGAATTTTCCATATTTGTTGGCGCCTTATGCGTGATGGCACAACACTTCGAATTTCCTTATCATTTGCCTCCTTTAAAAATCTTTCAACATCAGACTCACAATATCTTTTCCCTAGCAAAGTGGATGACTTGTCTTCATTGCCCCTAGTCTATCAAATACAGAACCTAATTTGTTAAAAACTGACTTGCAAGACTCCTTACTTCCATCATTTTGATGTTGTGAATGAGGCCCTAATTTTTAACAAATTGAAGAACGTGAATATGGTTCTCCTATACCATCAAAAGTAGACACTCAAGCTTGTGACTTCTTTTGCACGCTAGTATCATTATTCTCTTCTTCTACAAGAATGTGTTGGGTGTGGGCTCCATATCTTCTTTTCTTGATAGATATTCTTACAGGCTCATTTTACATAAATCCTAGTCCTGATGTAGGAGCATCCATATGGTATCCTTGTTCTCTCAACTTTTTCTATGTTCCATTCAACTGGTGAATCTTTTCACTAGTCACTTTCGACACTAGTTCACCTAACTTCGTAGGGTTCAAAAATGATATCCAAACTTTTCAAGCAATTTGTAAGCTTTAGGATCAAACTCTTCTTCAACTTCTCTACCGGGGGTGAACCAGTCATAATTGCAGACAATTTTGTGAGTAGGGGACTTGAATGAATGGAGACTGCCCTTCCTATCGTTTCAATTGAGGTATGTACTGAAAAACATGGGGAACTGTTGTACCTTCAACTTTCTCTTTTTCTTTTGGAGGCATCGAGGGAATTCCAATACTGCAAGTTTCTTCACACATCCATGCAAAGTAGCAGATATTCCATCTAACTTTTCTTTTGTGTTGCTACCTCAAATCAGGCATTCTTTTGGAGCAAAGGCCTTTGTTTGGCATTCTTTTGAAGCAAAGTCCTCTAGTTCATTGTTGGAATCGACATACAATTTCGCATCAGCAAAAATGTGACTCTACTTCAGTGAATGGTTTAATATCAGCACAAACCTTCTCCACAATTTCATTCTAGTGTATTTAAAACATTGGTGAAGGGTCGATGGTACCCTCTTATTCTCATTCACCCAAGACTAGTAGAAAATTGTAGGACGTCCTTGTATCTATCACATGGAAAAGAGTACTAACCTTCAATTCACCAATAATCGTGAGAGCAAGTCTAGATGAATCATCCCAACTGCTCGCTGGCCCTCTTGATTGAAGCCTTGGATTGTTAAGCGACTTGTAGATAGGTCATTTAGTGAAACACCAAGCTTTTTCATAGTTGATTTTGGCATGATGTTGATGGTAGAACTACCATTTACGAGTATGCGATTTACCTTTTACTCCTTAACGAAATCCGAAATGAACAGAGGACGATTATGTGACATTGGTCCTAGCAAAAGACTTCGTCGGTGAAAGTAATGGTTGCACAATGTACTTTTGGATTGCTACTCTTTGAAATAGGCTCTTCAGAAGTACTATCCTTACCATCACATTCTTGAAGAACATCTACAAGCAAATGTCTAGCCTCTTGTGGAAGCTCACATCTAGATCATGAATGATTGACTCTAGCGTAGGTAGCTCCCATTCCATGAAAAGGTCACTATTTTTTGTAAGCTTTGCAAGAACATCAACTTGTTCAGTCACATCCTTATCCTCAACTTCTATCGAAAAAATCATATTAACACATTTTCTACTTGGTCTTCCCTCAAAAATCCTTTTGGAAAATATTCTCCAAGCGTAACTGGAATACACCATTTTTGAGAATCTCGATCATTTTTCTTGAAAGAAGCCTCAGTACAAATTGAAGGATGTTAACTCTGAGGTAGCCAATTTTTCTGCAGCTGTCTACAAAAGTAATGTTTGTTTTGAGGAAAACTTTGTTGTCTTTTCCTCCTCTTGGTTCTTCTTGGGCATTCAGATCAAAGTTGCTCTCACATTTATCTCTTGAATTCTCCATAGCTAGGCAAACTTGAACTAGTTCAAGGCTCCCGAACTATAATAGAATTGTTGTCTTATGCAAAAGAGACAATGTAAGACCACCCATTGGTAGAGTGACATGTCTCTTGGGTGACAAAATGGCACTTACAAGGTTTGACCCAGGTACATCTTCTATGTTGAGGATGATCTTCCTCTCTCTAGCCAATCTCATAATTTTGTCTTTAAAGACAAAACATTTTCTATTGGATGGCTCAACTACCCAATGGTACTTCCAGTACCTCCGATCATTAACTTGTCCTACCTCCTCAAGGCATTTTGTTTTAAGTAATTCAATCAACTTCTTTTTCAACAAATCTTCCAGGATACTGGGAACATTAGAGTCGAGAAAAAGGTATTGCTTTTATTCCATCTCCTTCAAAGTCAATTGTTGTCTGTTGAACGGTAGTCGCGTCTCACTATTCTTGTTGTCTTTTCCCTTGTCATTTGAGAGAGATTCTTACCGAGGTCTCATTCACTGTCATTAATTCTTTATTGTTTCCATTCTTCATAAATTTTGCATTTTCTTCACATCTTTCTTCTCTTTTTTTGGCTCTTCAATTGGGACATTCATGCCATGATTAACAATGCTTAGCTCCAAGTCATGCACTTTAGTCACTAAATTATCAAAAGTTTGAGGTTGGATTCCTTGAAGAACGTAGGATAACCCCCAATGCATACCTTGTATGCACATTTCAATAGCGGAAGCCTCGAATAGTCATACTGTCTTTGCAGTTAAGGCGCAAAGTGCACCAACGATCAATGTAGTCGATAACTACTTTATTCTTCCACTGCCTTGCATTAGTAAGTTTTGTCATGCAACGAATCGATGCATGCTATAGAAATGGTTTAGGAACTCAAGCTCCATCTGTCCCAACTATCAATTAACTCAAGCTCTAAATCTGTATACCAGTCAGAAGCATTACCCTTCAAAGATATCACGAACTGCATCACAAGAAGTTTACCTTCAATGCCAGCATTGTTACATGTTTCTATGAAGTGTGCAATATGTTGCTTTAGGTAGCTTTTTCCATCAAAATTCTAGAATTTTGGAGGTTAGTAACTAAACGGCATCTTCAAACTACCGATCCTTTTTGTGTAAGGCTTAGAATAAAGAACCGATGATTGTCACGGGCCACCAAATTGAGTTCTCACTAAATTGGCTATCATGTCTTGAAGTTGATTGACTGAAAGAAAGGCTACAGATATAAGTTGCTCATTATATTAGAAAAGAAATAGATTTGCGGGGATTCTTTTCAATATTTTTACCCTTAATGATCGAGTTGTCACCATTTTTGTGGCTAGACTCTCCTCCATTGAGAATTTCCAAGTTGTTCATTAGCTTCACAATCCGTAAATTGTTCTCTTCAATGATCTTTTTCAAATCATCGATTGTCCTGGACATGTCACTCACTTGTTCTTCCAGATATAAAGTATTTGTCGCCATAGATGGCAAAACATTGGACTATTCAAAAGTGATGCTTTTAGAGTGGATCTCATGCAAATCTACAGTTGGGACCTTGGAACTTGGAAGATTTCCCATGAACGAATCCAAAGTATTGCCCCCAGTAGAAGATCTACCTCACACACCATGGAAGTCTTCCTTTGCAATGAATTGACTAAATCTAAGTGACTCTAATGAGATTGTCTAGCATTGCTCACTTATATCCAAACTTGTAATTTTTCATTTGGCTAATCTAATAGCGAGTGCTTTAACTCTAGCACGAGTCATTGGTCTGACCAGAGTTTGACTCTACACAAGACTTGGGCAGACTGGTTTTCTTATGCAGCCATGAAATCTTTAAAAGAAGAGATGAAGGGTAGAGTTGGTAACACTAGGCGTGCCAAAAATTATACGGATGCAAAGTATAATTTTTGGACAGAGGAGGAGTATATAATTTGGACAGAAGCGGAGTACATTTTATTAGGTGAAGGCAGAGTACATTTTTACCCTAAGACGAAGTATATTTTTTACTTAGAGGTGGAGTACTTAATTTGGCCAGATGCGGAGTACTTAATTGGTCAGATAGAAAATACTTAAGTTGCGCAGAGGCAGAGTACTTTGTTTGCCTAAAAGCAAAGTACTTAACTTTCCCAGAGGCAATGAGGTGCTTGTTCCTTCCTTTGTCTTGGTTATTCTAGTGAGTGATGCACGAGATATGTGTTGTATGTCACGATAGCTTTTTGTTCACTTCCTAGCCAATTATTGATGTTGAAATTTGCTCAACACTAAATCCAAGCGTAATTTAATCTAGTACTTACATAAGGATCTCGAGCATAGTATCTACGTCCAGAACACCTGAGAAAAAAGAGTACAGGGGCTATGTCCCTGAGGTACGCTCCAACCCTAAAGTCAATATTTAGACCATAGAATAATGCAAAAAGAATTCACGGCTTAAGAATGTAAAAATGAATCAGACCTGTAATTTCGATATTTATACCTGTGGTTGGCAAGTCAAGTTGATCCACAAGTTTATAAGTATTTATTTGACTCATCTAAAGTATTTATTTCACTCATCTAACCTTACTTTGGTTATGAGGATAAAATTATCAAAATATCCCTAAAGGAGACCAGACCCATGTGTATTTTTTTTTTTAATGAATGTATTATTTTAGCATCATCAATTAATATAATTAATTCGTACAAAAAATGTAAATTAGAACTATAGACCATATTATAAACATAGTGTCTAAAATGGGTAAAGAACTACTTGCGCACCCAAGGTAGATTACAAGTTTTCTGTGATTGCAACGTTTTGATTACTAAATTATAGGACCGCGAACATTTTTGAGCTCCACATTTAGAATTACTCACAAGACCTAAGCACCACCCCTAAAAGTGTATAAATCAAGTGCATTCAAACTATGTCGTTCACTATGCTGAAAAATCGAATTCGTTGTCCAAAGATACTTTGTAATGTTGATTTAAAGAGATTTCACATGAAATTACACGTTCAATAATCACAAAAATGAAAAGGGTTAATAAAACTTTACCTCTTTAAACTTTAGTGTCACAAATATTTTTAATTCCTAACGTTATTTTTTGAGCAGTAAACCTCCTTGACTAATGGTCAACACTAACGATGTTAGAAAATTGGCTAAATGAACAAAAATACCTATAAGTTAGTTTCAATTTACCCCTTAAATTTTAAAATTACTAACACTTTAGTCTCTAACATTATTTTTTTTTGTACTTAACCTCTTCGCTTATACCGATTCAACGTTTCCACCATCTATCCCTATTCTATTTTATTATTTTATACAATCTGTGTTGCCTCTATTTAATCTAAATTCCTTCAATAAACTATGAAAAGTTCTTGTATGTCCGATTTACGATTTTACCTATAGAACGCGTAGTTAAAATAAGAATTACATGCTCATTTTCGTATATTATTATACATAATTTATAAGCATTATGTGTATTCTATTTAAATTGCAATGTACACAAGTACTGTTAATTCAAACAATAAAAGTCTAGTAAATACGTTGAATTAAATTTTTAGGCATTTGTTCATATTTAATTTTACATTAATTCAAATTTTTTTTTTGAAGAAATACATATTCATAAAACCAAAATAAACAAAAAAAGATATTAAAATAAATAGAATTACAATTGTTAAGTATGTAATAAGTATAATCGAATGACTTTATTGTCAAAAATAACGTTATGGATTAAAGTGTTAGTCTTTTTAAAATTAAGCAAATAATTCTTTAAAAAAAATTATAAAATTTTCCATAAATATCTGTGATGGCAATATCATTGTCCTTCCGCAAAGTGTGTTTCCTGATCGATCCAAAACTCCTGTTGTTTCTAATAAAAATAAAATGACCAGGCTATATATTGTTAATGGTGCTACAGTCATAAACCTGCCCAGATATGCTTTAAATTGGCTCAACACATGGTGCACAAAGCTTGAACCGATCTAATCTAATCTCTCTAGAATTTCTTTTTTTTTTTTTTTCAAAGATCAACACTGAATTTTCATAAAGTTTATAAGTATCTTACAACAAGTGTGTTCGTTTGAATTAAAAATATTTTCTTAAAAAATATTTATATGAAAAAACCCATTTTCCATTTAATTCTTTAAAAACATTTATATGAAAAAACCCATTTTCCATTTAATTTTCTTCTGTTCGGTTGATAAAATGAAAATATTTTTAAATAAAAATTTTTAATGGTTCATCTTTAATTTTATAAATACAATTTTAAAAAAAACTTATAACAATGATAAAAATACCTTACAAGTAATTGTGATTAATAAAAGATTAATTTTGTTTAAAATTAATCTTATACAGATCTAGTAGATAATAGTACAATGTAGTAGTAAAATATGCATAATGATAGTTCTATTAATGTAGGACCTATGATTAAGAAAAAAACGAATGAAAAATAACTGAAAATGAAAATAAATTTAGCAAATGAAATTATAAAAATAAATATTTGAAATTTAATATCACTCTTAAATTATCCGAAAAATAACTTACGCTAACAAATTTTATAAGTTATTTTCATCCAAAAGAAAGAAAATTGAAAAATATTTTACACCAAAAAATATTTTCTATTATTTGATACCAAAAAATATTTTCCTGAAATCCAAACAAATACACCCTAAGTTGCAGTCAATTTTCAATTCCACCAGAACCTTTCAATTCTAAATTATCACTAATAAACATAAGGGCGCATAGTCATTAAAACTTCAATGGGCTTAAAGAATAAAATTAGAGAATTGGGAAGATTGCAACCTACGCACAAGAAAAACGCAAACAGAGTTTTAGATTCATTTTCAGATTTCCATAACAATTTTCTTGTGTATTGCCATCTGAATTTTCTATCTCTGGATGTGAAGAACGCAAAAAAGATTCATTTTCAGATTTCCATAACAATTTTCTTGTTGCCATATTTTCTATCTCTGGATGTGAAGAACGCCAAAAGGATTGCAATAAAGCATCAAAGGCAAAGATTTAGACAGACCCAATTTTTGAATCCATTTGTAAACCCGTTGTGTGGATTAAAGTTTAGAAAATCTATGACATCAGCTGATGTACGCAAGATTTTTTAAAATTTAATCCTGACTACAGGATCTACAAGTGGGATCAAAAACCAGATCTACCTAAATATTGTCCCAGCATCAAATATTGAAACAAATATCTGCAAGATCCCAAACAGTACAGATGAAAACAATTAAATAAGCCTGGAACAAGGTAGTAAAACTTGCCAGATTAAGAAAAGAGTAATGTAATTAAGCGCAATCCATTAACCAGATCGAAATGAACTGGTTCCAAAACAAGAATCGAAATTAAAAGAGATTTGTAAGTAAAACGTTTTGGTTACAATCCTGAATCAGATACAAATGAACTTGATATAAAACAAGAATCTATATTCACTTAGTTACATGGTGGTGTAACCCGACCATCCTTGCCACAAAATGGTTTTTCAACTAGTTAGAACTATCACTATATTAGGACCTATCCAAACCAAAGATCAAGGTTGTTAATTCATCAGCCGTATTTCAACGAGAATGTGAAAGGAACAACTTTAATGTGAAAGGAAGATATTTTAAAAAAAAAAATGATTTACTTAGAAGTTCCTTTCTTTCCTTGCTGAAATCTGAATTCCAAAAAGAGACTAACTAAAGCAATAGGAAAATCTCCGGAACAAAGGAAAAAAAAAAGGGGCAGCAAACTATGTTAAATATAAACAAAGAAGCAACAATACTTGCAGCAATATTAAAAGCAATATACTCCTATGTTCCTCAAATGTCACAAAATCTTAAAGTACATCGGGTGCTCACTAACAAAAAAATTAATATAAAGTGAAGAATTCTTTTAAAGCAACTGTTTATTTCACAAAAACAAAAGCAGTTTCGCAAATACCAGGCAAGTTCTAGTAAAATGCAAATCATCAGAATACACATGAAAGCTGGACCGAGTCTTAAACAAAACACAAGAGCAGACACTGTGCTGCAATCTGACACTTTCTCAAATTCTAACCCAGGCAGGTTCCACCAACAGTTACAGAAAAAAGTATACTTCCCCAACACAAGTGACAAAGCGTCCTTAGTGTAAGCAGTGAATCTATAAGTCACCTCGGCCTTGACATGTACGGAGGAACCATCATAAGCAGCTGATGCAGGATCAGCAGGTATGGACTCCAACAGTTGTTGGAGTCTTGAGAAAAAGTTTCTTTGCTGCACTCCTGGGACCAATATAACAAACAGAAATGAGAACATTACTGAAGAACATGCTACAGAAAATCAGAGTCTGCAGCATGTACCTGCAGCACCCACCGATCATAAATAAGAGGTTTTTGCAGCATTGTCAGATGCTGCAATTACACATTGTAAATGATGATAAAATCACCTAGGACAAAAGGAAAATAAAAAAGAAGAGGTACAAAACAAACTAGGTTCTTCCTCTCCTCTTCTTTCACAAAATGTGGACTGCATGATGAGATGAGACCTGGAGGTACATAGTATCATCAAACATCATGCATCATGTACAACTGAAAACTCCAGTTTCACAAAATGCAAACTAACCACAGATGCCCAGTATCTCAAACTGGGATCTCTACATTAACTTGACCTCAGAACAATAAATAGGACTTGAAGCTTGTCCAACGACCAGAATTGTCATCAGAAATTATGAGATCTACCTCTTTCCTGCTCGCCTGCAGCATTTATAATTTCCTCTTCTTGTCTGTAACAAGTAAAATCCAAATTGTGTACATTGGTACCCTGGTGCACATTCTTCCCCTGCAATTGCATGATTTTGAATAAACTAAAAAATGTGAAATTTTCCATTAAAACAGAAGAAAAAGGAGAACAGCTTCAAAATATATATTTAAACGCCAACGAAGAAACTTCAAAGTTGTTAAGACTTACAGTTTGGAAAACATTAGTAGAGTTCCCTTGTCTGTCAGATAAATCAGGCATCACAGAAAGCTGGTGCAAATCTATCAGATGTGGATTGCAACCAGAAAAATTGCCACCAGACCAGCATTGTCCCAAATCACTATGAATGTTGTAGTGAGTGCCTAAGTTGCCAGTCAATATCTGTTCAGATCCACTGAAACTGCAGGATCTATATAAACCACTGGTTTGTGTTTGTTCAGTTGTACAGAATTCAGAAGAGAAGATCAATGGCGCAGCAAGGTCATCAAGTTCTAAAAATGTGTCATCTTGCAGAAGCATGTTGCTTGTAGTACGATCAATTTCAAGACTATCTAAGCTATTAAGTCCACCTCCATTGAGTTCAGCCAAGTTACTCAGGTCTTCTAAACCATTGAAAGGATCACTTCCATCTGATTGAGGGGCTGTTTCGGGGACTTTTCCATGATCAACACCTCACCAAGCTTCTTATAGGAAAATTAGTAATCATTAGTTAAAATTTTACAAGTATCCTATTAATACAGTAATTCCAGGGCAAATAAATTTCGCAGTTTAACAATCACAAAGCAAGTTGGGAAATTTAATAGGTAAGTGGTCAAACAAAAATGATACCGACCTCCACAACCTGGATAGGCAGGGATACCTCCAACATATTATAATTACTCATTTAAGTGCATAAAGCTGGATATATTGAGTGTATTGTGCAATAGCATTTGGAATGAAAAGCAAATATGAAAGAGATTAAAATTCCAATAATTATGCAAACTGATTTGTTCCCGAAACATTTCTTTTTTTCATGGAATAAAATTGCTCCAAGTATATACACCTCAAGGTCACTCCAAAGATGTCAAGACCACAAAAGCTCCAATGCACAAACAGGGAAAATAGCGAAAATTAACAGCAGATTTAGGGGAGTCTCTAATATATCACTCCACCAATTATAACCGGAAATTCATCAAGACTTCTTATATTTGGGTACGTCGTTTTATCAGATTCAACAACTATATTTCACAAGCAATAACTAGAGATTCCTGGAGGCTCCAAACCGCCCCCGGGGGGGGGGGAATGATAAAGGAGAACCTTGTAAACCCAAGCAGAATAAGACTACATCACCTAACTACATATTGGACACACTTGTAGCGGTTGCCCAATCAATAAGATTCAATCACCTTATTACGTGGTAGAAAACACTACCATAGTCTTCACTTCCGGCCAACATGACAAAACTATCAGCTATGGGTGAAATTTGAATCAAATACTTCTTGGCAATTAAATGAATATGTAAGCCAAACTGGAAGCAATCATGATATTCAATCCAAAATACATAATGATAGGCCAATTGTTGTCTCTTTGATGCAGTCAACTAAGAGCTGATGGAAAAGCAATAAAGCTTTCTCATGAATATTTTTGTCAACATATTGTTACTTAGGATTATGCTTTATGGGTCTGAGTGTTGGGCAGTGAATTACAAAACATGAGCAAAAGATGAGGTAGGAGAAATGCAAATGTTAAGATGGATGTGTGGGTACACTGGATGGACAAGATACACAATGAGAATATTCGTGAGAAGATTGGAGTAGCATCTATTGATGAGAAAAACACGCTTAAGGTGGTTAGGTAGTGTTAATACGACCAGTAGAAGCGCCTGTCAAGCGAGTAGATTTTAGAGAGAGTAGTCAACATAAGAGACATCTAGGGGAAGACCGAAAAAGACTTGGTGGGTAACTTGTAAGAAAGATATAACCCATCTAGGAATTGAGGATATGGTCCATGACAGACTGCAATGGCGTAGCAGGATTCGTGCAGCCGACCCTGCTTAGTGGGATTAAGGATTGGTTTGTTTGTTTGTTTTATATTGTTACTTAGGATTCATTTATTGTGTTATTTTAGTCCTTTCTTTAATCACAGAAATTTTTAGTAGTTTGTTTCTTGAGTCTTTAGTAGTTATCTATTGTATTAGATATTTAATTGGTGTCTACTTGTTTTTATAAGAATAATCTTATATGTCTTGTACTTGTATATGTAGGACAGGCTGTGGGAATCATATTCAAAATAGAATTTCATCTTCTGTGTAATGTATAGTCTATAAACACACTTTTACAGAATTATTTAGATGGAGATTTGGTTAATTAAAGCTGGGTTATTGGTTCATTTTGTTCTTCCTCAAGAATCCCCTTATTCCCCCCCCCCCGGGGTTTACTGTTCACAGCCCAGAAACAGGTAAGATCCTTTTCATTATTCCGCTAGGGCTTATAGGCAAGATCATCCATATCTTGTCCTAATTACTTTGGTGTCAGAGCTCAAACCTTTCCTTCTTTCTTAACCATATTCTTCTTCTGATTTGTCTACATATATGGTTACCAATGTTGAGTGTAAATCCTGAATTATTTCTTCTAGCGAATCAGAATGTTTATTTCATCATTTGACGGCTTAGCTCACCCAAGAGTATTATGTAGATGGTTTGATTCTCTAGAACATTACATTCACTCTGCACAACATAATCTAGTAGATTATAAGATAACTGCACTTGCAGATGCGAAACTGGTTGGAATGACTCAGTGGTGGTGGTCAAAGGTCAAAAGGGATATATGTAGAGAAGCAGTTATATTTATACTTCGATGAGATGACAGAGATGCTCTTAGAGCAGTATCTGCCTTGTTATCTTCATTGTAGGCAATCAGAACATATTTATAGTCTTGGAAAAGGTAATATATCAGCGGTAGAGCATGTGCTCGTGTTGATGAACAGTATCTCTCACAACCAATTTTTCAAGATCCTCATACTCCAAAAATTGTACAGTGTTCCGATTCTGCTGACACATGATGCCGTCAGCACAACAATAAGTGAGTTTTTTACCAATCATCCAACAGCCGGTACAAGGTGAGAATATGGCTAAAAATCCTCGAGTAGAGGCTAAGATTTCTAAAAACTTGGCAGCTGATTCTGAATCAATAAATAGTTTAACGCTGCCTGAAATTTCAGAATTGGCTATTGCACACATAACAAATTCGTTGAAAAGCAAACAGAAGTAGCTCTTCAAAATTATGAAGAAGAATCCTTCACTACAGGATTCTCTAGTGAAGGACGTTAAAGAAACTCAGCCCGAGGAAGGCATTGTTTCAAGTGAGCAGATCACACATATAAAAGAAGTCATGGTGACTTCAAAGCTCGGGCAAATTCTAGAGCAAATTTGAGGGACGTTTTTTAATTTATTCGCCCCAGCAATTGACTTTGTTGTTGGAGAGTTTAACAACAATATTCAGCCTATAATGTCCTAACTTTACTTGTTGCTACCTCAAGTACATGACAATTGAAGTTATTACAATTGCAGTTATTCTTCTAACTCATCGAGGGAATATCAGGCCTTCGAGTCCTTCATCCTGCAATTCTTTAAGACTCGGGTCAAGTTTTTTCTAACCAGGGGAGAATGATGCAGTCAACTAATAGCTCAAGGAAAAGCAAGATTTAAGCTTTCCATAATTATTACGTCAATAGATTGTCTCTACTTAGGAGTCATTTATTGTAAATTTTAGGTGTCAAGGGTATATTAAACTTTTCTTTAATCACAAAATTACTGTTCACAGCCCAGACCGTCTTCGTCCTTCCGCAAGCAATTTGTAGGCAACATCAGCCGTATCTTATCCTACATCACTCTCCTCCCCAATCGCTTACCGTAGTGATCCTTCTTACCCAATACTAATCATACTGCCTATGCTTTATATAAGTCCATCACTACGGTACTTTTTTATTTATGATCATGCATTTCCTTTAGAACTAAAAAACTGAGTCAAATAAATCCCCACATAGATTCCCAACTTAACTTGTTGCTACCTACTTCTAACTCATGGAGGGAATAGCAGACCTATGAGTCCTTTATCCTCCAATTCTTTAAAACTCAGGTAGAGTTTTTTTAACAAAGGGAGAATGATGCAGTCAACTAAGAGTTCAACGAAAAGCAAATTAAAACTTTTCATAATTATTATGTCAATAAATTGTTACTTAGGAGTATTTTAATGTGAAGATTTCAGGTGTCAAGGGCACATCCAGTTACCACTACATAACTGTCCCCTCATCTCAACAATCGATCTAAAGGAGACATTTAACCTTGTGTAAAGGTGAACTTCATAGGAGACGAAGCCCAATTTTCAAAAAGCCATTATCAACATCAATAACCATTTCCATTGCTATTTAATAATGGAGGAAGAACGATTATTTCAAAATATACCTGTCAATCCCTCCCCACATCCCATTCCACCATATAGAAAGAGAAGAAGAGAAGAAAAAAAAAAAAAAGCAGAAAAGAAAATCTCACATATAGAAAGAAAGGAATATTCCTGGAAACGAGACCATAACAATAAATAACTTCAAAGTATCATATTAAATAATCCATGATCAACAAATTAGTGGAATACCTCATTACTTTCATTCCTAGTGGTGAGGAAAGGGCTATCCTCCGAAAAAGCTGCAAGCATACGGAGAATATTATTATCTGGTGTATCCAGTATCATCGTATCATGAGCATATACACATAGCTGCTTCACTTAAAGACCGTCCAGATGAAATTCTAGGATCGACCATGCTCGTGACTGTAGAACTATTCTGACCTACCAAGAGCACCTCATCATTGGAAGCCTCAACCAAAGATGGACCAAGTTCATTCAGAGATGATGCAGGTGCATTTCCCGGGCAAATCATAGCAGCAGAAGCATTCACATTTTCAGGCAGCACAAGTACTATTGGAGATGGGCCATCAGGTAATAAAGAGCCAACAGAAAAATCTTCATCGTCATCCCAGTCCTCCTCTTTAAACGGTGCCCCATACTGTGAACCATTTTTTGGGCCTGGTCCACTCTTGTGGAAGACTTTGCACAACACATAAGTGTCCTGGAAAACATCAAGAGGAGCAATATCACAACTTGAATCAGATCAAAAGCTTATCCCACTAGCTAACGATATTGGTTTTTGAAGAGGACAATAAACGTCTAATAAAAAATGCAAAAAGTCACAGCTAGGAAGATGCTTCAGACTAAGGTCAGGTTCGGTAAACCAATCCAAATAAACAGGGTGACAGTATTGCTTCAGACTTCAGGTTCGTTAAACCAATTCGATAAAGCTAAAGGAGAACATCCAATTTGGAATTCAAAAGTTCCAAAGTTGTAATCATTGGCCAAGAAAAGACAAAACTAGCAATTGATCCATCCCTCTCTTAAACACCAGGGAACTATAGATTAATAAAGACATTATCGATCAAAAACATTATTTAAACATTGCCATAGTCAAAAACTAATACAAGAATCTAAGAAAGCAAGAAAGAAGAATATTTGTTAAATAGGAGAATATAATTACACCGAAGAAAAGATAAAATGATTATTACCTGAGCTACTCCCATATCAGCCAAGTTTTTATCTTCAATCCTGTACTCATGTATGACCCAATCCGTCCTCTGCCCACGTGGAGCATTGCCTTGGTGGAAAACCAAGGTCTTGACCATTCCTACACTGCTATGGTTGTAAACAACAGGTCTGTCCTTTCAAAACTGTGGTTTTCCAGTATCCAGTTTCAGTTGCGCGGTTCATTCTAGCCCCACATGCATACTTTCTTTCTCTTGGGCAGAAGAAGAACCACTCAAGATCCTTACTTTTCAAGCAAGATTTATCTGATCAGAAAATGCAAACCATTGAGAAGCTTTACTAAAATAAAAAAGTAGCAAAGAAAGGAAAAGAATAAAAAAGATCAGCGTAGATCTTATCATGCTACTGACAAGACTAGTCATACATTAGCAAGATGCATATCATGCTTCGAAACCATAGAGAAGATAAGGATAAGTGATGAATCATTCTTGAATGATATAAAAAATCATCAAAAGTCAGAAACAGATGAACTTAAAACTGATTATTTGAGAGAGAGACCGAGAAGAAAGCAAACAAAACATATAAAAAGAGAAAAATAGGTACCTGGAAGATCCCATGGAGAGAACTTATAAATGTTGAGCTCTGATATTGCTTGAAAACAAAGTTTCTTTCCCATTACCTTCCTCTTCTCTTTCTTAGGTAGTACATAACCAGCTCAACATCAGTCGGATGAAATCGAAATCCAGGAGGAAGGGACGTCCTAGCCATCAGGAATGACCACAGAAGTCCCCCAGATTCCAAGAACTTATTTACAGTAATAACAGTCTTATAAGTACTTTTTATGAACACAATAGCAAACCCTTCTCCAGAACAATATTGCAGTTCTTTGCCGAAAACAAATAATAACCGATGAAGTTAAAGGAAAAACATGAAAAGACAAGGAGATATGTACACCACAAACCCCAACAATACTCTCCTCCCCTCCAACAAAAAGCCAACGTCAAGTCCAATGCCGAAAAAAGATCTTCCTAGAGCACCACAACCTTCCCCGGTTCATGAAACAGAAAGCACCCCAGACAAACCAATGATACTTCTTACAGGATCCAAAAGACATCTAGTGTGCAGACCGAAACCTATCCATCCAAAAGCTTCATTAAATTCCACATCAAAGTGCAACTAAAACACAAAAAATTGAAGACAGCTCTAAAACCTATTTATTCTAACCACAGTTACATAAACACAAAGAAGATCGGTTATCCATTCAGACTGTGGAAGCCCAAATAATATAAGAGTCATAAAAATTTAGAAAAGATTGCTACTGATAGTCTCACAAAACTATAAAACCAGAGAATAATTCTTCGGGTACTAAAAACAGCTAAAATATGTCAATTTTCATAAAAATAGGACAAGTGCAGAGAATATTAGCCACCCAAAGAACTCAAAACAGATAAAATGTATCCATTTTTTTTTTTTTTAAAGAAAAAGGTACAACCCCATATAGGTTCCACCTTCAAAACACTCAAACCCCAATTAATTCCCATCAATTTTTAGCATAATATTGTAAAACCAGAAAAAATTAGGCATCAAATGCAATACCCATAATCCAGAACCAACCCCACCCCCCTCCCCCGGCGGACCCCATAAAGAAAATTCTCCAATAGAGCAGCTCCAAAAAAACTCCAACATAAAACTTCAACCAACCAAAACCCAGTCATGGGCAACTAATGCCGGACAAAAAAAAACCCTATTATTGTCTTCAATCCGGAAAAAAAAAATCTTATAATACTCTCTAAGCCAAAAATCATCAAACAGATAATAAAACAGAAACAAAAGAAAAAATCAGGCCTTCAACAAAAAGACATGCATATAATCATGATTTTTAAATATTCCAGAAAAAAAAAAAGCCCTAAATCTACCAATCAATAACAAGAAAAACAAGAAATAAACCGATAAATTGGAGAGTGAAAACTTTAACAGCAAAAAATCAGATTGAAATCGAAATGGGGCTTAGGTACCCTAATGGGATGCGAACCGAAAAGGGCAAAGGGAGACTTGAGACAGAGAGAAAGCGCGTAAAGAGATGAAAGGGGGCTGAAATTGCAAATGAGAGAGGGTGAAGTTGAAGGGCAATGAGGGGTTTATATCGAGAAAAACTGAGGGGTTTAGAGAGGAGAGAAAGTGGCAGGCTAGACTACTAGTATTTGGAGGGAACCTTCACCGGTACTTCCTTGCCTTATGATTGGTTGGCTTATTTCATTAAATAGAGGTTTTAAGTAAATAAAGAATTCCTTTTATAAATAAATAAATAATGGCAATTATAATGGTATCATTTCTTTATCGCATAAATAACCTTATTAGTCATCCAACTATTAATTAAAATTAAAATAGTTTTTTGATTTTAATTTTAGTCGATTAGTCTCTAAACTAAATATTTGTATCTAGTTTGATCCCTAGATAACCATCTCGATTCTTATAAATTTTTTTAATTTTGATCGATGTTGAATTAGGGGCATAATTGTCAATTCATCTAGTGCAATGATTTTTATTTTTTAAAAATAGTTTTAGATTTTATAACAAAAAGGCAAACATATTACAATGATTAATGATGATCTTGTGGTTAACTGCTTGAGATTTTATTTTGTTACTAATGCAGATGTTGTTTTGTTACAAACATAGGATCAAAATAATTAATATATAATTAAATTATATACAATTATTGTTATTTTATTATATATATATATATAATGTTTTGTAAATTGTCAATATAAATTATATTATATTATAGAACCTATCCATAAATTTAAAATTTGAAATAAGTATTTTTTATAATTACAAAAATAATAAATTTTCAATATAAAAATTTTGAAAGGTAAAAAAATATTATAAGACTTAGATCGGGATCTGACAAGATCAATTGATCCGGGTATGGATTTACTTTTGTAGACCCAACGGATATCCGATTCGAATTCAAATATGCTAACTAGATCTGGGTCTAAATATGCTAATTCCAATCCGAATCCGATCCGTTTATAAGCCTACCCTCCAGCCTCCATTTATTCTTTCCGGGACACATCTATATCTACAATTTCTCCAAAATCTAATCCGCCACCAACAATTTCCTCACTAAACGCTACTCGACTTCTTCGTTCTCCTCCCAGCTCTGGTAGTGGACGTATTGATTCTGAAATCAAAATTATCTGTGATTTGTAAAAATCATCACGTTAATATCATCAAACTCAGCTTAGCGTTTCCATTTCTAATGATCATAGGACCAAATAATTTGACGGTTACACCCT
Source organism: Cinchona pubescens (assembly GCA_025175665.1). Lineage (NCBI taxonomy): Eukaryota > Viridiplantae > Streptophyta > Magnoliopsida > Gentianales > Rubiaceae > Cinchona > Cinchona pubescens. The sequence goes on along the minus strand of JANKKI010000027.1, from coordinate 7,987,173 downwards.
TAATCAACACCAGTCAAAATTTAAAATATTTATATTTTTAATAGAGCCACCATTTAGGGGTGAAATTAGATACAAATATTTAGTTTGAGAACTAATCTGTCTAAAATTAAAGTTGGGGGGCATTTTAGTTTTAATAAAATAGTTGTGGGACTAATAAGGGAAGTTTAAAACTATTTTTGAAAAACAAAAATCATAAGACCAAATGATTTAACAGTTATGCTCCTAATCAACACCGGTCAAAATTCAAAATTTTTATGTTTTGGACAGAGTCATCATTTAGGGATCAAACAGGATATGAATATTTAAGAGACAAATCTGGCTAAAAGCAAGTTGGAGGACCATTTTAGTTTTAACAAAATAATCAGAGGACTAATGAGGTGATTTGCCCTTTTTAACCCGTGTTAAAAAACAATCCAATTTTTTACTTTTGATACTTGTGATAAATACACTTGATTAATACTAGTAGAAAATGTTTCTTCATAGGTAGGGTTGCATTTGATCAATAGTTCGATTGACATTTAGCTTGAAAATTGTTGAATTTAAAGTTAGATAAGATAATTTAGCATAAATTATCATAAACTAACATGTCTTTCAACGCATAGCTCTCATACATTTTGCAAATATGCCTCAACCCTCGATATGTTTTATCTCAAAAGGTAATGTGGATGAAAATCATCAAAACTAATGAATTTTACTAAAATTACCTGTGTACTCTCGACCTATAGCTATTGTTAGATGAGTCCCTTAACATATCAACTCTATCACCAATAACCACCCACAACCACTATCCCAATTCTTTCCCCTCCATCATATCCTCTTTCCTTCTATGTTAGAAAAAATGCAACAGTCGATTACAACAAATCGAGATTGTTTCATTTTTTGTTTTTTTTAAAAAGAAAAAAAAAAAGTTGGTTTGAGCAGCAAGGAAGAGGGAAAGAGGTGGGATTGCTGGGAGATAGGGAAGGGTAGAATGAACAGAGGAAGAAGGTTGGGAGAGGAAGAGAGCGTGAAGAGGGGAGAGGGATTGGGGGCAGCAGGAAAAAAAGATGGAGTTGCACGAGAAAGGGGTAGGAAGCAGTGCGAAAGAAGGGTAGGGTTGCAAAAGAAAGGGGTCCTGCAACGCGAAAGAGGGATAGAGTTGTAGCCTACAGGAGAGAGAAAAGTGAGAAGAGAGGTAGGTGTAGTAAGAAAAAGGAAAGGGGTAGTGTCGCGCCCCATTTTTTGGTGGGAAAAAATAAAATGATAAGTATAAAAATAAATAATAGTTATAAGAATAGTATAAAAATAAGGTCTAAAATGGGACTTTTAAAAGCAACGTTAGAAGACCCAAAAATAATCTAAAATAGGATTTTTTTTGAAAATTAAATAAATGAATAATAGAGTCGCCACCCGATATATGAAGTGCATCGGAACACTAACTCAAACCTAAGGGAAAAGAAAATTCCTAGAGGTTGAGAAAAAAGATTTTAAAACACAAAAAAATGAAGCTAAAATAAGACACAAAAGAAAAAGAAAAAAAATAATAAGCTAAAAAACCCTAAACTATATGACTCCTAGTCAACGCAAACAAAAGAAAAAGATTCAGGAGTTCTATTGAGAAATAGGAAGGCTAGACTACTTTGAATGCAACCTAGGAACCTTTTCTCCCCCAACAAAAATTGGTTGCGAGATTTAATTCATATTTCTAAAAATTAACCCAAATATATATTAAGTTTGGATAGAATAAAAATAAAAGCGAATAAATAGTGAACATATGTATGAAGCGCGGGGAATGGGAGAACTCGCTGTGTCAACGTTGGACTAACATAGGAGGGGAAATTTTCAATAATAGCATGCACAAAAAATATTTACAAAAGTAAACAAAATAGAATAGAATAAGAAACATATGTGCACATAAAAACACATAAGAACATAAAACATAATATTCTAACATGCAAATCCTACTAAAATCACACGTACCCTATCTATTATACTACGCATAAGCCTCCTTTATAAAAAGTTGCCCCATCTATGGGGTTAACGCCTATGTGTACCTACATAAGGCGCTATCCTATGTAAATACTCTAAAAAAGCGATAAATGAATAAAAATTACATAAAGAAAAATAAACAATTAGCAAGTAAAACACATATTGCACATAAGCGAGTTCAGAAACGTACATTTTTGGAGCACAAAAGTGTTTGTGGTTCTAACCCTAACTAAAGATGAACAAACAGGTTAAAAGTACCCCATCCCTTCTATCCCAACACTAACAATGCTAAGAATACTAAAGATAAATAACCATGACTCAAACAAGAATAAGGATAATAAAAACAATAAAGACAACTAAAAATAAAGTCAAAATATCAAAAAATGAGCTAAATGATTGAAAGGAAAAGAACTTAATTGAAAAAAAATCTAAACTCCAAAAACCAAATCACAAAGTTTCTAAACAAATAGAGGGCAAAAATGTAAGAAACCATAAAATTATAATGGAATGATGACAATTATTACCAAAAAAAAAAAACTCAATTAGAACTAATCTAAACATCTAAGGACCTAATTGAAAAATCTACAAAGTCTTGGGGGTCAAAATACACTTCACAAAATTTTAGGAACTAAAATGCAATTACAGTAAAGCTCAGGGACCAAAATGTAATTTTAGCAAAGTTAGGGACTAAAGAGCAATTTTAGTAAAGTTTAGGGACTAAAGTGTAATTTTAGCAAAGTTTAGGAACTAAAGTGCAATTTTAGTAAATTTTATGTGATTTTAGCAAAGTTTAGGGACTAAAGTGTAATTTTAGCAAAGTTTAGGGACTAAAATGTAATTTTAGCAAAATTTAGGGACTAAAATATAATTCTAGCAAGTTTTAGGGGCTAAATTGTAATTTTGGACAATTTTAAAGCCCAAAATGCAATTTCAAACAATTTTAAGGGCTAAAATGAAATTATAGAAAAGCTTTAAGGGCTAAATACAATTTCAGACAATTTCAGGGGCTAAAATGTAATTATAGAAAAGTCAACCGATACAATGGGATTGATATAATTGTAAAAGAAAATTAATAAAACATGACCCAACCCATTTTCTATTGAACTAGACCAAACCAAATAATCAACACATAAATAACTATCAAAATTCATGAAAATTAACTAGCCAAACAATGAAATACACAATAAACCCATTTGAAAATTAAAAGTTTCAAAGAACTCCAAAATCTATCTAAATTAAACAAAGTCTACTAATCTAAAACCAAACCCAAACAAGCATCCTAAAAAAACAAACTCACACAAATTAAAACCCAACTAAATATAATAACCAAAAACCAAAAGCCCATCTTCTTTATTTTTAAAACCTTACCCTCTAAATAATGAACAACCAACTATGGCTATTCAAATGCAGCCACCAGTGGCACACCACTGCCGGTGGTCACCGGAAAAAATTTTGCGGTGTCAGATCAAAGTGAAATTTGTACCCCCCACTCAGTTTTTCACGTAGATTGCAATTTTGGTCTCGGATTTGACCAAAAGTGAATAGCAAACTGGTAAAAAATGCCTAGACAGTCGGCTCTCTCTTATTCACATACCCAAAATTCAAAATAACGTAAATCAAACACAAAACATTTATCAACATGTAACCATAAATAAACTATAATTAACCAAAATAAGAACACTTGCACTAATCAAACATCAAGATTCAAAATTTCATAAAAATAAACGTAATACTAATTTGGAACAAATTAACGTAGCAATGAAAATCACACTTGCCTTATACAAAAATGAACCAAAAGGTGGTGGCAAATCTTCAATGTATGCTTGAATCCACCGCTCTTGGCCTTCTTTTTTTTTAGGAGAGAATTTAGAAAATAGAAGGAAGGACTAAAAAAGTGTCGTAGTCCCCGATAAAAAAAAATGTCGTCCCCTATCTTTTGTTGAGAGTGAGAATTAAATAGGAAGAGGATTATGTAAAGTGATAGGAATAAGGAGAGAAACGTAAGAAAAAGGGAGAAAAATGAGGATGAATGTTGATCAAGGTTATCTTGGTGGAAGAGTTGTGATGTTACATCTAAATGGCGTGGGTTTTAGGGAAAAGGGTTGGGTTAGGTGTAGTTGGTCTATGTAGACCATGAGAGGATATTATTGGTTTGATGTGATTAATACTCAAAAAGAAAAAGACCATCTTGTCCTTGACTAAAAAAAATAATTATTTTATCCAAAAATGAGAATTTTTATGAAATTGGGACTTTGTCTAAAAAAATTTTAAAAACTTCAAAATTTACCCCAATTCGCGCCTTAACGATAAAAACGCGTCAAAATTCGGTTCTGCAATTTGCCCTTCTTTGTTGGAAGTTCGAAGAGGTTCCAGACAAAGATTGTAAAGCACCGGATTTTGACCAAGCTATTAGCAAATAGATCAAATCGACATTACTTGGATAAGGACGAAAAACTATTGAGACCATTAGGTGAATTAAAGGTTTTGAAGTAAAGGAAGAGAAGATTTGAGTGAAGAAGGATATTGCCATTGAAGGAGGATTCCAACATTGTCTTCTATCTATTACAATAATGAAATATAAAACAAAGCCTATGCTATGCTTCCATGCCCATGGCTTGGTCATTTCTACATCCTTGCATCTTTTGAGTATCTTGCACTCTCTTGTTACAACTTTGAGAGTTGCAAAAAAAGAAAAAATTTTGCTGGACATTTATTTGATTCTTCGAAATCCCAACTTTTGGCGCAACAGTATTTGCTAGCCTCTTGAATTTTATCATTTTGCTTACTCCTCCAAACGTTATCATCGTACTCCTATTTCACCTACATGGAAGATAAAGCACGAACTTGCCCCTGTTTCTTTAACATAGATGTCAGAATGAAAAGGCACAAGAAACAAAAACAAAAACAAATATTTGCATAACCGATTTTTTTCGAGACATAAACAATAACATAAAATGACATGAACTAACATAACCATGAAAGTGCTAAAAATTGTGACCGGACTCTAATTGAGACTCAAAATTGGGAAATAATGCAGGCATTGAAATGATAATTCGGGATACTGTCCTTCCGACGGACGACATAACAAGGGATATTGTCCTCCCAAATGGACGACTTAGTTAAATGCTCAGACTACTAAGTTGAAATTGAAACGACTGAAATTTAAATGTCCAAACTGCTAGACTTAAATTGACATAACTAAAATTAAATGCTCAGGCTGCTGAGCCGAAATTTGAACGACTTCAAAATTTAAATGCCTAGGCTGCTAAACTTAAATTGAAACAACTGAAATTAAATGTTCAAATTGCTGAGTTGAAATTGAAATGATTTGGGATACTGTTCTCCCGACAGACGATTTACTTAAATGTTCAGGCTGCTGAACTAAAATTGAAACGACTTTGAATTTTAAATGCACAGGCTGCTAGATTGACATTGAACTGACTAAAATGAAATGCTCAGACTGTTGAGCCAAACTTTGAAAATTAAATGTCCAGGAAGTTGGACGAACAGTACTAGAAAATGAAGAACATAACTGGATTCTAGAAGCCTAGGCTGCCGTCTTTAATATTTGAACATATGCAACCTAAATTTAAATATCTGGGCTGCCAGAAAGAAATAATATAAATGGTTTGTCAGACTAAAATTGAAAAGAAAAGAATTAAAATTTTAACATTCTGGGTTGCCAGATTGTGATTGAAAGAACAGATATTTGGCTTGTTAGATAGTGCATTAACTAGCATGTCTGGCTAACAATCAACAAAGCTAAGCAAGGAATTTGTCAAAATACTATGACGAGATGTAAATTAATAGGAATAAGCTTCTATAAATGATTTATCTAACCAAACACAGTGTTAATTTAGTTGATCCTAAAACTAGAGGTGCAATGCAATGTAAATGACTAAAATGAAAATGAAAGACATTACCTAGTTATGAAAGTAAACAGTCCTGATCCTACAATGATAAATCAATTAACAATGTTGCCATCACAGTTTCAATTCCCTTTGCAAACCATATAAACATGAGATTTCCCTTTCTTTCGGTTTTCTATTGGTCTAGTGATGACATTTAAGAGGACAACTCTGATGAATTGTAGATAACCCCTGTCAAAACTACTGAACATCATCAGAGTCTAGCCTACCCAACAGAACTGATTTTGGAGTCCTTCTTACTCATCCAATATCTGCAAGTTTCCTAATAACAACAGGGATTCTTATGGCATTTGCATTATTTTTGAAAAATGTTAACATAAGCTAAACAGAAAACCAGGACATATATGCAATAGAAATACAGATGCAGATTTGCTAAAAATAGAGTTTAGGTAAAAATGCATGTTCCTACCATTATTCAAAGAGAATAATACAAATAAAAAAAAAATTTTTTAACCCTCCGATCACGCTCATTTGATTCCTTAGATGTCACATTCTTTGACCTTTTACATTGCAATTGACTGATCAATATAAGGAGAAAATCCCGCCTAAACATGGTCAACAGCTATTCTAGGCACCTTCTCGACTTCCTGTTGATTCTTATTGATTGATTTCTGCACTCAGATCCTTATCTCAGTGCCTTTTTGGGTTTTCACTAAGACCTTAGTTTTTTTTTTTTGGTAGAAAAGGCGCCCTTTCTGATTTTCACCTTTAAAAGAGAGAAGAGAGTTTTTTTTTTTTGGTAGAAAAGATGCCTTTTCGTGTTTTCACCTTCAAAAGAGAAAAAAGAAGTTTTTTTTTTTTTTTTTATACAGAAAATGTGCCCTTTTGGATTTTCATCTTTAATAGAGAAAAGAGAACTACAACCAATCATCGTAGACTTGGTGTCCCAAAAAGTAACTTTTGAAAAGAAAAACGGCATCAGTAAGATATTGGGCAAAGACTTCTAATTCTGCAAAATGCGTTGAGGTGCAGCAGTTGACTGGACATCTAGGGGTAAAGCATTATTTTAATGCCAGCCGTGAGAGCGGTACAAAATCAAGGCAAACTCTGAATACCCAAGGAATTCCAAGAATACCTTTCCAACCCTCAATCCTCTTTTCTAAATTCATCGATCTTGAATCAATCGAACGCAACCTTTTAATTGAATAGGATAGATCAGTTAACATCATATGCCATCTGACCTCACTCAAATTCTTGCTTCCGAATTACTGCAAAGAACAGAGGTCAGTAACATTTCAACTTTTGTAATGGGGTTAGCTTTGGGTTCAAGAATTGTTAAGGCTAGAAAAGCAACTTATACGAGGGCTCAAGTAACTTGAGATCACTTTTCCAAAAAAATTTGCCCCAGTATGAAGTACAAACTCTCTTTCTTTTCACCTTTTTTTTCCTTTTTTTTGTTGCAATACTTATTTATCAAACAAAATTTGCCCCAATATTGGTGAAATTTTGTTAAGACTTTATTAGCCTTTTTGGCTGGTACTTCTTGGCTTGACCTTTTTGTTGTAGGCATGAGCCATGCGCTGCTAGTAGCACTGTCCATGACAGATAGCATTTAATCTCTTTTCATCAATAAGAGATAACTGTTCACGTCTAAATTTAACCTATTATGCGTCTTCCAACTTTGCTTCTATTAGAATACGTAGGGATGGAATTCCACTTCTGCAGGTAAAATTGCCTCCATTCCATACATGAGATAGAATAGGGTGTTGCACCAGTAGAAGTTTGGATGGCAGTTCTATAACCTAACAGTGCATAGGGTGGCTTTTCATGCCAATCATGATGCGCATCAACTATCTTTTGAATGATCTTCTTCAAATTCTTATTGACAATCTCCACCACTCCATTCATTTTAGGCCTATAAATGGCAGAATTGTGATGTTTTATCTGGAATTGTTCACACAATCCATCTACCATTTCATTGTTCAAATTCTTGGCATTGTCTGTGACCAAGGTCTTTGGTAGGCCGAATCGACAAAAATGCAAGAAACCATAAAATTATAACTCTATGATGACAATTAATACAAAAAAAGAAACCCAATTAGAACTAATCTAAACCTCTAAGGACTTAATTGAAAAATCTACAAAGTCTTGGGGGTTAAAAATGCACTTCACAAAATTTTAGGAACTAAAATGCAATTACAGCAAGCTCAGGACCAAAATATAATTTCAGTAAAGTTTAGGAATAAAGTGCAATTTTTCAACAATGTTTAGGGACTAAAGTGCAATATCAAAAGGTTTAGGGACTAAAATGTAATTTTAACTAAGTTTAGGGACCAAAATGTAATTTTAGCAAATTTCAGGGATTAAAGTGCACTTTTAACAAAGTTCAGGGACTAAATACAATTTTAGGAAAATTTAGGGACTAAAATGTAATTTTAGCAAAGTTTTAAGGATTAAAATGCAATTTGGACTGTTTTAGGGGCTAAAATGTAATTATAGAAAAATTAGCAACAATGGGCTTGATATAATTGTAAAAGAAAATTAATAAAATATGACCCAACCCATTTTCTATTGAATTAGACCAAACCAAATAAACCCAATACATAAATAACTATCAAGACCCACGGAAATTAACTAGCTCAACAATGAAATACACAATAAGCCCATCCAAAAATTAAAAGGCTCAAAGAACTCCAAAATCTATCTAAATTAAATAAAGTCTACTAAACAAAACCCAAACCCAAACAAACCCACACAAGTTAGAAAACCCAACTAAACAATATAACCCAAAACCAATAGCCCATCTTCTTTATTTTTAAAACCCTACCGTCTATCCTAAATAATGAACAACCAACCATGGCTGTTCAAAGGTAGCTACCAGTGGCAGCACCACCGCCGACGGTCATCGAAAAAAATGTTTCGATGCGGATCGAAGTGAAATTTGTACCTCCACTCGGTTGTTTGTGTAGATTGCAATTTTGGTATTGGATTTGACCAAAAGTGAATAGAAAGTGGTCGGAAATGCCCAGATAGCCGGGTCTCTCTTATTCACATACCCAAAATTTCAACCAAAATAATGTAAATCAAACACAAAACATTTTATCACAAAATATAACCATAAATAAACTATAAATTTAACCAAAATAAGAACACTTGCACTAATCAAAAATCAAGATTCAACATTTCATAAAAATAAACATAACACTAATTTGGAACAAAATAAAATAGCAATGCAAATAACACTTACCTTATACAAAAATAAAGCAAAAGGTGGTGGCAAATCTTCAACGTAGGCTTGAATCCACCATTCTTGGCCCCCCATTTTCTTTAGGAGAGAATTTCGAAAAATAGGAGGAATGATAAAAAAAGTGTCATAGTCCCTGATAAAAAAAATGCCGTCCACTATCTTTTGCTAAGAGTGAGAATTAAATAGGAAGAGGATTGTGTAAAGTGATACGAATAAGGAGAGAAACGTATGAGAAAGGGAGAAAAATGAGGATGAATATTGATAAGGGTTATCTTGGTGGAGTAGTTGTGATGTTACGTCTAATGGTGTGGGTTTTAGGGGAAAGGGTTGGGTTAGGTGTAGTTGGTCTTTGTAGACCATGAGAGGATAATATTGGTTTGATGTGATTAATATTCAAAAACAAAAAGACCATCTTGTCCTTGACTTAAAAAAATAATTATTTTATCCAAAAATGCGAATTTTTATGAAATTGGAACTTTGTCTCGAAAAATTTTAAAAACTTCAAAATTCGCCCCAATTCGTGCCTTAACTTGTGATAAAAATGTGTCAAAATTCGGTGTCTACAAGGAGAGGTTTCAGCTTGTGGGGTAAAGAGGAAAGAAAAGAAAGTAGGTGACAGAGCAGGTTGGGGAGGAGAATGGTAGACTGGCAATGTGAAAGGATTTATTTGGTAAAAGATGGCTATTTTGGTCATAAAATGTTAATTTTTAGGAAAATATTTTATTCATTAAATATTCGCACTTAAAATTAGTGTACTTCAAACACGATTAGTTTAGATGACCATCTACTTTACCTTTTAGGACAAATCACATGGGAGTTTAAGGTATATTTCGAAAAACATATGAAGGTTATATCACATGAGAGTTTACAATAATTTATCGAATAATATAAAAGTTAAAAAAAGAAGGATTGAGTCATATATGTTCAACTTATTTAGTCAATAAATCAATTAAATCAAAAATTTTCACCTAGTCCTAGAGAAACCAAAAATGACTAATTATCAGTATGGGTTGTATTAAACTGTAGAAGTTTCCTCTAATTTTTGGATTAATTTATGTTGTTTGATGTTTTTACTTTCGGGAAGTTGGAAGTGGAAAGGTTCTTCTTGGAAAGTACAATAATTGTGATGTTGTTTAATTGGCTTTTGTATATTCTTAAAAAAACACACACAAACTTATACGCACACTGTACAAGTTAAATAAATCTCCATATATAGATATTTAGATAGATAGATTTATGATACAAGTATATACGATAAATTTCCTATATATGCACTAGTAGTAATTTAGAAACACATGTATACACTTATAGATAATAAAATGTTATAATATTAAATTACAATAATTACATAAATATGCATAATTTATTACAGTGATTTACATTTTCTTCAGAGTTCTGGGTTCAAAATTCACCCTCGAATATGTAAAGAGTTTTGGAATGTTAAATTATATTGAGTGCAACTAACGTATTTTGACAACAAACAAACATTTACTTGAAAATAGGTAACTTGAATATCCTGATAATTAGGTTTTGTTTTGTTATACTCACTTAATCCATTTTTTAATTTTTTATACTCATCTACCTCAACCGTTTCTTGTACTTCTTTACCTTATATAATAATGTTTCACTATTTGTTATAATTTTTATTCATGGTAGAAATAGTAAATATTTTTATTCATTTATTTTTTTCCTAAATTTCCTATGTATGATTTTGTATTGATATATAAATGATTTCCTTAAAAGAAATTTGGGTTGTGCTCAACAGCTTTTTGAAAGTTGCTTATAGCTTTTTTTAAAATTAAAAATTACTTTTTAAATAGAATTTATAGACAAAAATTGAAAAAATATTTTTACTTTTAATATTTAGATAAGCTAAAAGTAGTTTTCAAAAGCAATTCTACACCTACTTTTCTAAAAGTGCTTTTTCTATTTTTTTTTTTTAAAAAAAGAAGTTAATAGCTTTTCATAAGAAGTTTATAACAAGTCATTTGTTCTTTGTAAGTAAGCTATGAAAATTATTATGTTGTTTGTAATTCATATAAAATTCTAAAATTTTTATTAGACATAAAATGTTTATAAAATTTGATTTTTGACAGAAATTTGCAGAAAAACAGTAATAACATTACAAGTTATTTTATATTATTTATCTTATTATTCATCACATACCATCTACATATTGCTACATAATTTATCAATTATCAGTTATTTAGCAAACACTAGACAATGTGATAATTATTGGGAACCAAATAACATGTAATAGTTTTTCAATGTTTGATAGTACAGTTTTTTGTTTGTTGAAGTATTTCTTTTAACATTTTACAGTACTATTAGAAAATTTATTCACTTTCGATATGCTGTGTCATACTACTTTCACTCATGAAATTTGTATTTTATAAGTATTTCATGTCATCACATCATATATATATACATATATATATATATATACACACACACACACACGTAATAAGACGAGCACTTATCCAAATTCTCTTTCCTATCTGGCATAACCTGATTACAACATTTCTTTCACTCCCTCTCTTGGCTTTCTCACAATCTCCCACTCTCCACGAACTCCATGTGAAAGATTAACATAACTCAAAATGGTTATCGTTATCTACAGATTTATTATGCTTATCTTCAATATGCTATATCCAAGAATTCAAGCATTTCCAAAATCAAATTCAAATGAAAAAATTAATCCTATCGTCAGGACGAAGAACAACAAAAACCTCCTCCTATACCTGAAGCTAATCTTTTGGTCAAAGTCAAAATGCAAATTCAGCAGCTGATGGGAAAGAGCAACCTGGGCAAGTCAACCATTTCAGACATAGACAGAGACCTATTTACTGTTACCATCAGGAGAGAATAAATTCTTTCGAACTTCAAACAACCATACATTGATCATTATAAGTGGACTACAGAACGTTGATCATATTGCCAATGTGTCGGTTGCTACATGACTCTATGGCTACTCTAATGCCATTAAATGCAAGCTTTTTACGATCATTCTTTGAGAATCAACTCAAATAGTTCAAAGATCTTCCTTTGGAATTGATCGACTCTTATGCCGAACTTGCTGAAAATTTTTTGAGACATTATATTTCATGAGCAGACAGGTTGTCCACAAGGAAGTTTTCACTTAATGAACATTAGGCAAAAGTTTGATGAGACTTTGAATCAATACATTGGGCACTTCAACGAGAAGCCGTACAAATTTGAGATATAGATGAGACATTAATGATCATTTATGTTCTACAGTAAGGTGAAACAGGAGCTATCAATCATGAACTGGCATAAAAATACCCCAAACATTCAAGAAAATTCTCCAAAGGGCTGAAAGTCATATTCGAGGAAAAGAATCCAACCAAACAAAGAGTGAATTATATAATTATAATGAGAAAGGCAAGAGGCCAAACATGGAGGTTTCTGATAAATCCACCATGGATAAAAAATAAATACCATTAATCCTCTTACTTATCCAAACAAAAATTGTTGGGTTGTCGGGTTACTTTTCTTGGGAGCAACAATTTTAATCCTAGTCGAAAAAGAATTTTCTCTGATGAAGAGATCACTCCTCTCAATGTGCCTCGAATGGAAATTTTGTATCAAACCAAGAGTACTGGAATTTTGGAACCTCCATCACCAATGAAGGCCAAGAAACACGAGCCAGAACGATCTCGTAAGTACGCTTATCATGGAAATCATGGCTACAAAACAAAGGATTGTAAAGATTTAAAGATCAGTACAGAAAAGGCCATAAAAGACGGCTACCTACAAGAGTATATCCTTTGGACAGCTAATACCTTTTAGGAACCGGATTTGAACTACAAGATAGTGCCCAATGACAACTAAACCCCTCAACCCTACAACAATCAATATTAATACCAAAGATAGAACAATAACAGGGGGCCCGACAAGCAATGATTACATATCCAGATTCATTAATTAAGCATTGGCAGACCAAACGGAGGAGACTCTGGGAATATTTAGAAAAGATATGCAAGAAGGAGAAGATTAAAAAAAGAGATTAAAGATGAACATGACGATCTCCTTCACTAATAACAATCCTATGCCAAGTTGAATTTCTCATGCAAATCTGATCACTATTCATTTCGTTAAGGTTAGCGACTACCATGTTCATAAGGTGTTCGTTAATTCTGGTAATTTGGTTGACATCAACTATTGACATGCCTGGGAACGATTAGGAATAAGTAATGAACACATTAAGCCTATCCAGACTCTACTGGTCGGCTTCGATGGGGATTATATGATCTCCAAAGGAATGATGCTTTTGCCTCTGACGCTTTGGAGAACCCTTCGGACCCAAATAGAAATGATGATCATGTGGCCGTAGGTTTGATTCCCACAAATGACACCAAATTTATGGTTGGGAACGTGTTTGAACTTAAGAGAATAGTAAACCAGAGAAAGAAAGTTTGACAGATAGGATGAATTGAGTTATATAAGTGGGTAATCTATACATTGTTAGGAGTAAGCCCCCTATTTATAGACTCTGATCACGAGGGTTAGGGATTTAATCTCACCGACTTACCTTGTCAGATTATATTTACGCTCTTAATAAGCTTGTACTTGTGTCAATCACCTATCTGTTTATATATTTTATCGTTCATTAATTGAGAATTGGAATCAAATCTTTATTTGTTCCAATTTATTCATATATAGTAAAGATCTATCTAGAATGACTTTTGTTGACAATTAGTAAATATTTTAAATTCATGGGCATTAAACATTGGAATTATTTTATTATGAATTTTTCATAAAAAAATAGACATAATAAAGTTTATTTTAATTCTAGACTTACGGAATTTGAGTTTTCCTTAATGATATATTCTTTATTTAGTTTGGCCTACATGAATAAGTTAAGAATAAAAGTATTTGCATATGCTGTCATTTTGGACACATCTTGAAGTTTTTATGATCTAAATATGAAATTGGCCAAAAATGAAGGTTCTTCCCTTTGAGTCTAGTTTCATTTAGAACATCTATCACCTCATTTTGATGTTTGGATCATGATTTAAGATGTTCTATACAAGTATTGTCCAAAATTTGAGTAGTCAAACCATTTTCAAAATTTATCCTAATTCACTTGGTAAATGTTGATGGTTCTTTTATCAAACTAAACTCGCATTCACTTCTTGATATTTTTGTGGATTTTTTTTGATGACTCATTTTCATCTGTCTTAGGTACTTTCTAATCATTTTAATATCATGATAGCATTATAGAATATATTCTAACTCATCGTGACATTGATTTACCCTTGATTAAACATTTAAATGAGCTCTATTGGGAGCTATACCTGCAGCAATTAATGGTTATAAACAAGTAGAACACTCTATTTTTTAAACCTTGTTTGATTATTTTAACAATCTTAAAATTTTGTTCAAGTTTGATTTGATTATCTTCCGAGACAAACTCAAATGAGCTTTTATCGAATTAGAATTCGAAACGAGATTAAGTATCTTGATTTGTATTTACATATAAATTTGAAGTTTTTAGTTTAATGAGTCGAGGTCAAGCCAAAACACAAAAGTTAATGAATGCTAAATCTTGTTCAAACTTAATTTGATTATTAACGAATAAAAACCGAATGAGCTCTTATCGAGCCGAGATTTATTTAAGTATCGAGTAGTTTTATTTTCTTTTCAACCCTAGATACACCTATGCTTAGGAGCATGATCTTTTATTTAGTTAAATCACTAGTTCCTTTAGTAGGAGGGAGTCAGTCACCCGTATTATCAATAATTGAAAAAAGGTACAAGGAGACCAAAACCTCTTAGAGTGTTAGATGAATAGAATGTACGCCTATGGAGTCTAAAAAAATCAAGCCTACCAAAGTTGTAGGAGCTAAAGATGAGTCAAAATATAAACTACAATCAATTACATCACTTCCCAATCTAGCAAGAAAACCCACAACAGAATTTGCTTGTCTATAAACATGAATAAGTTGTGATTTCCTTGCTGCATGAGTGCTTGAGTTTGGCAAATGATATGATGTACCTCCAAAGAACCTTAGACAAATCAAGAACCATGTCCACCAAAATCTTGAAGTCCAGTTAAACGCATACATCAGGGAGATTATGTGAGGAACATAATTGTAATCCATGCAAAAGAGCTCTAGCTTTAGTCTTCCAAGCTTATGAGTCAACCAACGTGATGAGCAAAGCCAAGAATAGGTTTTCTTGTGAAGTCTCGTAGAGTGCCTCCTACGCCTACCAAACCTGGATTCCCTCTTGAGGAGCCATCCATAATTAATTTCATAGTAGTGCTGCTCGGATTCTTCCAGCCATGATTATGCATTTCTTGTTTTATTGCACAAAATAGATTGGCAAAGAATTCCTCCACCTGCCATAAGATAAGTCTAGTGTAAACAATTTTGAAAAGCTAATGTCTAGACGTCCTGCATGATTCTTGCAACAAGGGATCTATAAGAATCTTTCTTAACTACAACCAAAAGGTTATTTCTAGATTTTCACAATTCTAGCAAATAATAGACGAAATAATAGCTAGGATTTCATGATGCGCTGCACTTGGAGAGGCAAAAACCCACTAAGATTGAAGTTTGTGGAGGATCACCACATCCTTGATCCTTAGAACACCAGGAAAACTACCGAAATGATCCTAGAACAAGGATTCTGATCTACCAGAGTACAATCCACAAAGAAATAATCAATGGAGTCTAATGAATTGCAAAATGGGTATTTGGAGGCTAACTAAAACCTAGAAGTTTGAAACAATCATCAAAGGGTAAGATGCAAGCACCATGAAAATAATGAAGACTTTCAATGGTACCTCGTGGCCCCTATATAGCTTTCCTTAAAGTTGATTGCTGTCGATAAGTCCAAATTCTATCATATACCAAAGACAGAGAGAAATGGCCATTGTGCTAACCTTTCCAAACGAGCATATCTAGCCCTAAAATAAGGAAAAGTGAAGTGCTAAATGCTTTGCTTCTTGTAGCCACTAAGACTGATTGTTATATGTGAGTGAAGTTCCAGCCGGTATCATTATGAAAGACTTGATTGACTCAAATGTCCAAATATTGAATATGTGTTGCCTCGTCTGCTAAAACACCATTGTTCGACTAC
Source organism: Cinchona pubescens (assembly GCA_025175665.1). Lineage (NCBI taxonomy): Eukaryota > Viridiplantae > Streptophyta > Magnoliopsida > Gentianales > Rubiaceae > Cinchona > Cinchona pubescens. Next base: position 7,970,982 of record JANKKI010000027.1, on the reverse strand, counting down.
TCATCAAACCAAAATAAGGAATTTCCTAATAAAACAATAAGCTGAAATCTACATCCTCCATTCGCATTGAAACATTATGAATCTGTCTCCAAATGAGTGACATCCTAAGTCCGGACATTGCTAGAGACTTACACTCATGAAGACAACCCAAAGAGAAAAGGAAGAGTGAAAGTTTGATATAAGTTTTAAGGTAAAAACATCTGTTACATCTTGAAGTTTCACTCTAGACCATTCCCTGAAGTGGGGTTGTGAATGCTCTCCCAACTCGTCCAGTGTCTTCATGAGCTTGATTCGATATTGCCCCAAAAACTATCCGCCATGAGTCTTTCAATTTGTTGGAGAATAGTCTTGGAAGGGTCCATAACCGCAAGGGTTTGCAATGGGATTGAAGATAAAACATGTTTGATTAGCAAAGATTTTGGAGATACCATTACTAAGAAAAATACACAAGGATATAGGCGAAAACCTTACTAAGAAAAGTACATAAGGATACGGGTTGGTAGTTATTGAATGATGGGGGATCATCTTGTTTCAGAATTAACTCTATGAGAGAATTGGACTTAAGTTTGAGATGTTTATAACTCTAGGTATATGTGCTCCCAATAAAAATTCTTGGACTCTGTTGAAGATATCCAACGCAATAATATCTTAACAATGAAAAAAGAAAAACCTTGAAAAGCCATCTGGACCGACTACACTATTCTTGTTAAGTTGAAATGTTGGTATTTAACCTCTTCTATTGGTAGTGGCTCTATCAATTTGATGTTATGGTTGGTCACTACAAGTTCAGTGATGAAGACAAAAAGTTATCTAGGACTTCTCTCTCAGTCTCCTCGACACTTAGTAAGTTCTTGTAAAAAGTCACTGCTTCTAACTTGATGCTTTCCGAATCAACAAGCCATGTGTCAAAGGAACTTTTAATCTTATGAATCATAGATTGTGACCTTCTATTAATCACAGAGCGATGAAAAATTTTGGTATTAAGACTACCTTAAGAGAACCACTTAACTCGGGATGTTTGCTTCCAGTAATCTTCCTCGATTTTAAGCTTCTGGAACAAATGCGCTTGAGCTAAATCTGAAGTGAGCTGCTTCCGCATCTCAGTTGATGGATTTACTTCAAAATCAACTTCTTTTGTGTCTACCTCCATTTCTACAGCCATCACTACATCAAAAGTATTGCCAAACTTATTTTTATTCCAAGCTCTACAACGTTTAAGCTTAAGAACCACAACGAGCGTACCATAAGTACCAACCAGAACTTCCCAATCTTAGTGCACCACCCAAAGAAAGGATTCATGATTGACTCACATGTGTTGAAAATGAAATGGTTTAGGTCCAAAATTGATGTTCTTTTACAAATTTAGAAGTAATGGGGCATGATTGGATGAGGCAGGGTTTAAATATGAACCAATCTATTTGGGAATAAATTCGACCTTAATTGATTAACAAGAAAATGATCTAGCCTCTTCCGCATTGGCCCTTTCTGCTTGACCCGTATCCATGTAAAGTAACTACCTGAACTTGGTAGTGTTCTTAGACCACATGACAAAATCATGGTTGTGAAGTTTGAAATAGCTTGAGTGTGTCTAGGTTGTGAAGCTCCCAAATATTCCAAAACTGGTATAATAACATTAAAGTCACCCCTAATGATCCATGGCTTATGAATACTCAAAGACATCTACATAAGTTATCTTATATATAGATTAATTCATTCACTTTGAGTACTCTTGGTACAGACAAAACTTTCCAAATTAACTAAACCCTATTCCTAATGCACTAACTCTAGATTAATAAACTGATTGTTATGTTCCAGAATATTGAGATGGAAACCATTTTTCAGAAAATCCATATTTTGCTGGAAGAATTTAAGTAACACAAAGTAAAACCAAGCTTTAAATGAAGCAGTTCCAATTTTGCAAAATCAATCATAGGCTCCAAAATTACTAATAGGGATACAGAATGTTCTCTGATTAGCTTTTTCAATAGCCTAATAGAAGCTTTGCTAGCTATACCCCTAATGTTTCAAAGAAGGAGATTCATCATTACTAATAAAGGAGTTGAATCAAGTGTTGCTCGATCTACCTGTTGAATAAGTTATAATGGTCCTGGTGAGATTAGTTCATTTCTTTTTTGGTTTAGTGCATTGTTCTTTCTCTGGTTTTTATGGTTTGGAAGATTGTTGCAATCGAATGTTAAAGCTCTACAAGGCTTCTGTTAATTCCACTAGAAATAAATCATCAATTTGATCAGCCTTAGATTTAAATAAAGATCTCTAGTGTCTTTTGATCTGCACAGCCTGTAACTTCTTCGGTTATGAAGAGAGACATGGTGATCATCCTTAATAGTGGACAACTAATGGTTGAATTTTCCATGAGGCACAACAATTGCATCAATTTCTGTTAGGTACAGACTATTTTTATGGAGTTGGTGATTTTTTGGTTGGTTGATTGGGATGTTTTGTGGAGCATCCAGAACTTCAGACTGCTTGGATGTTTTTTGCTGTTTGGTGTTATTAAGAGTTGTTTTTTTGTGCTACACACCTAGGAACCACTGCTTTTTCATGTAGAGTCAAACTGAAGACCCTACTTTGTCTAGGCCATGTCAGAGAACATTCCTTTGTTGATATTTTTAAGAAGCTTTGATCGAGAGATTTCAAGATTAATTGAGTTTGTGTTTTAGGTTGATCAAGATTGATCTCATCCTTGCAAACAGTAGCAATCTTAGAGGTAGGGTTAGAATTGCTAGGGTTTTTGAGTTTGCATTCTCAATTGAATGACCAATCTCCAAACAATGAGAACACTTTGACAAATCTTCATATTCAAGCCATTGCCAAAAACCCCTTTTATCATTACCAATCCAAACACAATGGGGTTTAGGTTTAACAAGATTTAATTCCACACAAACCCTAGCCGTACTTGGTCTATTCCCAAATATTGTAGAGGCATTGACCTTTAAGGGTTCACTAACTAAACGAACAATAGAGAATAGAGACGATTTGTGAAATAGAGGAAGTTGATCAAAATTGACCTAAACTGGTGCAATATGAGATTTTGCTTCCACGCTAAAATTAAGCCATTAAAGGATCCACAACACAAAACCCTGGATGAAGTCATTCGAAACCCTTGGCACCAACAACAAAGGTAATCTTTCTCTTTGTCAAAAAAAATTAAAAAATTGGTGATAATCCATTAGTCCAAGAGTGTAGGAGCCTATAGAACCGATCTTCAAGAACTACCTTTGCAAAGACTCCATTGAAGACCTTCTTTTGGGGAACTTACCCATTAATACAAACTTGAAAGGCTGTGTAAGCTTTTCAATATGTTCTTGAGTAAAGAAAACAACCAGTTCACCTTTTATAGTGTGAAGGTGGATATATCAAGAGATGAATCTGAGAACAAAACATAAGCAAAAGATCGAATGATTGGGGAAAGATGCCATTCAATCAAAGACTAAAGAGTAGCCAGGGCCGAAAAGAGATGTGAAGAGAAGCAAGGAAAATAGAAGAGCGTAAGAGGGAAAGAGGGAAAGAAACCCCAGGATAATGGGTTTCTAAAACTTTTGCAAAATCTTGTTTGAAGATGAGCATGTATAATCTTGTTTTAACTAACCTTACACGTGGCATGATTGAATAACTGAGCTATGCAATGGAAGATGTCTTTCTTTGTGCATGCCATGGAAGAACTATAAGACAGCTACCTTGGCTAAACTGCTTGTTTGATGCTCTATATGTATCATGCATGAAAGAGACGTGTAATTGACATGGATATCTTTTGGTTTCAATTCTTGTATGTCAATCTGGTTGGAAAATTTGACATGTCATTATGAGATTATTTGGCTCAGAACATGCATAATTTTTAGCTTATATATTTTGATAATTATCATAATAGGATGATTATGAGTTTTTCTTCTTTTTTATTTTTATTTTTATCAAATTGGGTATTGTTAATCAGTTTGTTCATGATAAGTTGAAGGTAAATTTTTTTTATAAATTTTAGAACTCCTAGTGAGGTATACTTAAACTATTTGCATGAATTATATGCTACATATTTAAATTGTTTTATCTTATTTTCATGTATTTATTTGCATGTTTTTACTTCTAGTTTAAATGATATCTTTAAGAATGTGTAAGAAACTCTATAACAGAGGACTATCCTATAGAGAGGCATAAGATTTGCTGTAATAGATAGGACCTATTATTTATTTATTATCTTCTTTACCATTTTCATTAGAATTTTCATGTTAGATATCATACTTATGAGCCTTTTTTTTTGTGTGTGAGTTTATATGATATGTTTTATTAACGCTAATAATTTTTTATATCATAGTTAATTTTTGTAGTATTTTACGCTACGTCTACACTAGTTCACCACTTATGTATAAATATACTACAACTTTTGTGCTAGTCCAATGCTAGTATAAAAAATCAAACTTTTGCGTTGGTCTAATGCTAGTATATAGAAGGTCTGTCTCCCCGCACTTTCAAGTATTTTACAGTTATTTTCATTCATATACACACAATCAAACTTAAGATAATCCAAGATAAAATTTTGAAAATATGAATTAAATCATGCAACTAGTTTTTACTAAGGGTGGCATCCTGTAGAATAGTCTACCATTCCTTTTCCTCAATAGAAGTTGGACATTTGGAATTCTTTTCTTTATTTTCATAGACTAGGAGCCATCTAATATAAGGCCTTGTATATTTTATTTTATCTATTTTATCTATTTACCATTTTTTTACTATCTTGGTATTTAATTTCCTTTGACATTTAGGACTCTTTCATTTTCTATTGTTTAGAATCAATGTCGCGATGTACTTCACACACCAGGTGACGACTTCATTTATTTATTTATTTATTTTTTTTAAAACCCTATTCTAGAACTTATTTTTGGACGCTCAATAGTCGCATTTTCCTAGTTTAATTTTGGCTTTTTTTGTCTTCATTTGTACTACTGTACATTATTTTATTTCTCCTAAAAAATGGGGTACGTCAAAAGCTATATAATTGAGTTTGTTGGTTGTCTTTCAGTTGAAGAGAACCTTCCAAATTTGGAGTATTTGACCTATTGGTATTATTTGAAGTAACTTCGAAGGTAAGTAGTCCAAACTCTCTTTCATGTTTTGGAAATCTTCTATCATGATATGCACTAATATTCCAGTCTTCTTCTTTAATAAGAATGAAAGTAATTGCAAAATTTGTTTTGTAGTAAACAAGAAATCATTCACTTTTATTAAAGAATTAGTATCAATTCAAGGATTAGCTTTAAATAAAAAGAGGTGAGAAATGGGTTGTTAACTATACAGTTGTGCAATTTGTTAATGTCCCATATTTGACAAAATAGATTTTTTGGTATCTTAAAAAAAAGATTTTTTGGTATTCATCAAACTGCACCAAAGATGTCACCCCAAATATTAGGTTAGAGAATGCATCCTACTATTTTGCTTCTAACAACTTTATATGATTTATCATTCTTAGAAAGCAATGCAATATTAGTTTCAATTTGTGTCAAAAGAAAGGAAATATATCCTTACCTTGATTAAATTCAATACATCTTATGGACTTCTAGAGTTTTTAGAAAAAAATTTCATTTTATTTGTTTTGTATTTAACATTTCAAAGCTAAAATTAGAGTAGTTTCTAATACTATTCAATTGAAAGGAAAAGAAAAATTATATTGTCTCATTCTCATGAACCACGCACTCATACTTCTCCCTATCTTCCCATCTCTTATATACATTTAAAGACTAATCTTAGATAATATCAAAAATTAATTTGGCTCAAAAACCACCTGAAGGCTTGGAATAAATATGTATTTGGGAATTTTTTTTGATGTAGTTGCTATTTCGGAGGAGAAGGTTAAACGCTAAGAGTTCGAGTTTGAGCTTGATCCTTCAACACAAAACCGGGAATTGCTTTCTCATGCTAAAGCAAAGCTTTTCAGCAACCAACAAAATGAAGAAATTTTCTGGAAATAGAAATCCAAAATTAAGTGGTTATCGAAGGCTAACAATAATACCAAATTTTTTCATGCATCCTTGATTAATAAAAGAACAACTCTTATGATCCGGAGAATTAAAAATGTAGTAGGTGATTGGATTTCATCACGTCTTGACATGAAGACAGAAGCGGTTCATTTTTTTGAGTTATTTGCTTAAGTAATTTTGACGAGGAACTGGATAGTTTGGGTATGGATGAGTGGCTAGGGTTTATTCGCAACTTGGTCATGCCATCTCAGAATGAGGAATTAATATGGCCAGTTAATATGGGAGAGGTAGAATACGCAGTTTCCAATCGGAAAAAAACAGTACTCCAGGTCTTGATGGTTTTACTGGGGTTTTTTTTTTTCCAACATTGCTAGAATATAGTGGAAACAGATGTTTCATGTGGTGCAAGAGTTTTTCGTGGGAGTGCCCATGTCGAAGGGGATTGGGAGTGTTATAATTGTGTTGTTGTCAAAGAAAGAAAATCCTATCTCATTTTCAGACTTTTGCTCTATCTCCTTATGTAATTTCATTAACAAAGTATTCATGAAGATTCTTACTAATCAGCAATCTGTTATTTTACCAAATTTGATTTTGCAAGAACAATCCAGTTTTGTAAAGGGACGTAATATGCCAGACAATATTTCAAAATATTATTCTTAAGCTGGACATGATGAAAGCAATACACATCTAGATGTGACAGAGTATCACAAAAATTCTAGGAGGAGTTGTTATTCAATTTTGGCTTTCATTCCAGTTTTGTCAAGCTCATCACGAATAACCTAAAAGGAGGCTGGTTGTCTCTTCTATTAAATGGTGAGGTGACCAATTTTTGTCAGGCATTATGTGGAGTTAAACAGGGTGACCCATTGTTCCCTTTTTCTGTTTATTCTTTGCTGGGAAGCTCTATCAAGGGGCTTATCTTGTTTGATAAGAAGAAAAGCTTTGGTGCCATACGCCCTTATGCAGAATTATCCCATTATTTCTAATCTTTCTTTTGTAGATGACATGGTCATATTTTCTCGAGGCCAGCAGCAAATCGTTAAAACCATTATGTCATTACTTGAGACTTACCCGAAAGGTTCTGGCAAAAAGCTTAATGCAGCCAAGAGCTCATTATTTATGCCATTCTCTTTTGGAGTATTCGTCACCCGTGTTATAAAGGAGATCGCTAGTATCAAACATAATGACTTGCCACCCATAACCTACTTAGGGTGTATTCTTTACAAGGGGAGATGGATGATCTACCAATATCAATTCCTTGTGGAAAAGATTCAAAATTGATTGGCAGGTTGGAAACATAATCTATTTTACCAGGGGGTGGTTTAATTCTCATAAAACACGTGTTGTTCTCTATTCCGATACATGTGTTGTCATTACTGGATCCTCCAAAGGGTGTCCTTCAATCCATTGAGCAAATCATGGCTTATTTTCTTTGGGAGACCTAAAATTTGGTAAAAAATGTCACTAGGCAACTTGAAAGTCCCTTTGCTTTCCCACAGATGAAAATGGTCTAGGATTGAAGAGATTGTGAGATGTGGTTGATGCTTTCTCTCTAACGTTGTGGTGGAATTATCACAATTCTTCATCTCCGTAGGCCTCGTTTATGCATGCAAAGTACTCGTCTGGTTCAAACTCTAATTCTTCATCAATTCGAGGTAAATGCAGCGAGTTCAACATTTTTTTAACAGTGGCACTAAAAAAGCAATTCTAGTATTTTGAAATGGAAATTGCTCCTTTTGGCATGACAATTGTCTCGGTGATGGTTCTTCAGATCAGAATTGTGATACCAATCTACCAGAATTCTCAATTTGCCAACTGTATGATAACCAACTTGGCTGGGATCTCCAGCCGGTTGAATCATTTCTTTCATTGAAAGACAAGGAAAGGGTTTTAACTTCTAAGTTGTACCTTTCTGCGCAATCAGACAAACTGATTTGGAAGCTGAATTCGACAGGTCAGTTTGTTCTATCTTTAGCTTATCAATTGACATGGCAATCCAATAACCGATGGCTATCACGTATCATCATTTAGGACTCTCGCATTCCTTTGAAAATTTCATTATTCATGTGGCGGTTGTTAAACGACCTTTAACCATCCCCTGATGTTCTTATGAAGCTTGGCTTTTCTTTGCCATCCAAATGTCCGGCTCGTTCCTCATTGGACACTTTAGATCATTGGTTTGTGGAATGTTCATTGGCAAGGGGCTGATATGGAATTATTTCTCGTCTATGATAGGACTCCCCTTGGCAAATGGTTCTATATCGTAGCAGCTGATTACTTTGATATCTTCTACATAGTGAACAAAAAAGTCATTGGTGTCTCTTCTATTATCCATTATTCCTTGGAGCTTATGGTTGGTTAGATGTCAATTCTTGTTTGAGGGAATTCTTCATTCGATGGACTAGGTAGCCTACAAAGTGTTGGATTTGTTAAACAACTTGAGCATGGATCTTCCGTTTAAATCCACACCTTTTGAAAAACTGCTAGCTCACAAAATTTCCAGCCTCATTTTGATTGCTTCATAGCCTTCCTCGTTGCCTAGCAGTCGCATGGGATAGAGAATTTGATGGGGTTAAATTGAATGTCGACGGTTCTGCCTTTGGTAATCCAAGTCAAATGGGTGATGGAGACGTAGCACGTAACAACTTGGGAGAGGTTTTGTTTGGGTTGGCAAAATTTTTTGGTACGGGAACCAGTCTTCAAACTGAAGCAAAATCTCTTTTACATCGTATCAAGCTTTGTCTTTCACATTCGGTCTACCATGCTATTATTAAAATGGACTCGCAGATTCTTTTTGACATTGTTTCAAACAAATCACCATCTCCTTGGATGTTGGATGGGGTTATTCAGTAGATCACTTACTCATTATCCCTAGGGCATTTTAGTCTAGTGCATGTGTTTCATGATGCAAATTTAGTAATAGATTTATTAGCTAAAAAAGGAAGTAGTAATTGGGAATTTTTGTTCCTCTCATCAGATGTACCCTCTTTTCTCACTGGATGTATTTTCTTAAACTCTGCAGGCATGCCTACATCGAGAACAGGTCCTACCTAAATTCTATTATCCTTTGCTATATTTAATAATATTTGGGAGCCACACCCTGCCACCAGTCGCTGGTTAGCTAAAAAAATATATAATATCAAAATTGTGTAGGTTTATCAAAAAAAATGCGTTCTTATATCTATTTCACTGTGAAACATTTTTTGCCTGCCAATCTACAATAAGTCATTTAGTTTGATTCAAACAAATTCTTTTAAATATAACTTTATGTTTTACTTAATAAAAGAATTGTTCTAAAATTCAATACAAATAATATAATATTGACTTGTGAAGACAAAGAAATTAGGAAAAAACTACTCATTGCCTAACCCTATTAAAAGTTACTTTTCGAACAATAAATTTGTTTTGATATCTACAATAAAACTTGCAATTGAGCAATTTTTTTCAAAATATTATACTTTTGCAGGAAGTAAAATTTTTTGTTTTAATGAAAATTCTATTTGTTAGGACATGCCCTCAATTTTATAAAATTAAAAATAAAATCTAATTACTTGGGATTCAGCCTTCAAATTGATTTTTCTTTCACGAGGCATTTTCTACATAAGACATAAAAATTTATCGTTCCAATATAAATTTGTTATTATGTCGAATTGAATTTGACTAATAAAAATTATACCTAGTTACAATAAATATAATACCTCCTATTTACCATTAAAATCCTAGTAATAACTTAATTTTGTCTATTCACAATTTATGTTAGATATAAAGAATCTGTCTATATTCTTTGTGATTTGTTTATGGCAATAAACCAATTTAATTTTTCTTGCAGAGATTACAGATAAATATGAAAACAAGGTCCACATTTTTGCATTTTTTTTCTTGCATAGGAACATCATTCATGATTTTGATATCAACAACACAAATACAAGTTTAAGAAAACAAGTAATGCTCTTTTTGGAAAATATGCAAAAAGTAAAAGTTGACATAGTAAATATATTTTCCTAACTACCATTTTTGGAACAATAATGTATAAGACATATATGAAGAAGTGAGTTTGGTTGCTAAATTGCTTTTTATCACTTCAGCAGTTGTCTCATGGCAAAATGTTTTTGCAAAAGTCTAGAGCAATTTTATCAAAAAGGATGGAGAAAAAAGGAAAGGAGGGGAAAGGAAAAAAGCATAAAATGGAACAACTTGAAATAAAAGGAAAAACAAAGAAAATGTAATGCTAGATTTAGCAAACTAAGCGTAGAAATAGTAAACACAAATAGCATATGGAAACATTTCAAGTGGACCCATTTACATATACTCTGATATCCAAAGCTCATAGCAGAAAATGAGAGGAAAATTTAGGTTGGAAATAAAAATATAGGCAAGAATCAATTAAGAGAAAATTGGGAAAATAAGTTAAAAAGGGAAAATAAAAAATTCTCCAAGCAGCTCGGAATCACTGATTTTGTATAGATAGCGATAAATGTTACATTCTACATGAACTTGTAGATTGTGCCTGTGTAACTTTGATGATTTGTTATGTATAATATAACAAGTGACAAAATAAGAGTGTTAATTGAGATTTGTGGTGTGCAATTATCCTTTTTGATATCGTAATTGTTTTGAATCTGGATTAGTTATGTTAGAGATGATGGGAGCTATTCCTCATGCATTAGTAGTTTTTGGCCTATTTAGCGGGATGAATTATTAGAATTTTTGAAATGTTTTACTTATGTAAGGTGAGTTTTCTAGGGAAAACAATTTCTGACATGATGACACACATGAACAAGATATGAAATTAATAGATTATAATACTACACGAAGTTTATCGGGTTATTATTAGGTCAGCCCATTTACGACATGAAAGAGAACGGTTTGGATCATGTCAACTTGTGAAATGACATGATAACTTATTAAGTTATTGAACTAATAGATTTGCTAAAGTGCCATCGTATTGAAATTTTGAAATATTGCGTCAATCTATTTAACTATTACTAGCATTGTTGAGTAAAAGAATGAGGTAAATAAAAGAAAAACTTATAATGTTAAACATTAATGCCTACATTATACACACACACATATATATATATATATATATATATTACAAATACAAGTACATATTTTAGCGCCTCGTCTCCATTGTAACTTTTTAAAGTTTCCATCTCTCTTTGATATTTAGCATGAACTTGAAGGTTGAAAAAAAATTAATATTGAAATTTAGAAATAATTATTATATTATTAAGGGCAAAATTGCCGTACAGGTTACTAAACTTTCACAAGTTACTAACTTTGTTCACTAAACTTTTTTTGTGGCCAAATTAGTTACTCAACTCTCACAAAACTTAGACCAATGCCCATTCCGTCTATTTGATGTGTTAATCCAACCGTTAATTGCAAAATGTGAGGGGCATGTGCATTTTAAGAGTAAAAACATCTACAAACAATATTCATATTTTTCCACATTTTTTTTCTACTGTTTTTTAATTTTTTCCCCCTTTTCTCAAATCATGAGCATGTCTAACCAAAAACAGATCTAGGTTTACTCTTCTTCCAAAATTATGTCCAAATAATCTCTTCTTAAGCTTACTACATTTCACTCCAATTGAACTATCCACCACTCGCCATCATTATCACCATAAAAAAATTTTAAAAAAAGAATTATACTCAAATGTTCAAATAAATCTTTATTGGAATTTCAGATTTATCAATAAATATGAGTAAGAAATGTAATTAAGGCCATTCCATCTTTTTGAGAAGGAGTAGAAGGTGCAGTGTTATCCTCAAACTCCAATCAACAATGTAATGTAAATCGCTTTTGCACCTCTAGATTGTATCCCATTAGCATTAGGTACTTATTATCTTCTTAAATACTCGTGAATCCTCAATCCTTTTGGGTTTGTCAATTATAGAAGCATCACAAATCAATCGAGTCTGTGAATTAAGAATTGTCAAAGATAAAACTCCTTACTGGAGATTCGAGTCTAAAGAACTCTTGATCCAGTTGGTGAAATTAAATAACAAAATCAACAAAGAATTAGAAAAACAAATATTCCAACAAAAAGTACCCAAAGTTGAAAGCGATTCATCACCAATCCATGGCTTTCTCCACCACTTCCACTAGTCAAAATCCTTTATCTATGGTGTTGGGGATTAGGCCAAGAAAGTAAGAAGAGTTTTTGGAGCAAAGTAATATTTTTCATTCATATGTCTTCTTCACTATTTCATTGTTACATAGAAGCTGAATTTATAGCTGAAAATTACTGATAGAACATTGAGTTAGATTTCTAGAAAATATTCCCAAATCTCATAGAATATCTAAAAGACATTTGACTCATAAAATACTAAGAGTCATCAAGCTACATTACTCAACCTATTCCTCCCTTAATGTGCAATTCTTGAACTCCAAGAATCTCTCTAACGTAAAAGACCTTGTTACTTGGGAGTGGATTTGTAAAGATGTCTGCAACTTGGTCTTCACTCTTGCAAAATTTTAGCTCAACTTCACCTTCTTGAATTGCTTCTCTAATAAAATGATGTTTGATTGCAATATGTCGAGTTCTTGAATGATGAACTAGATTTTTGGCAATGTCAATGGCTGATTTGTTGTCACAAAATATCATTGTAGCTTCCTTTTGCTTCTCACCAATATCTTCAAGAATTCTCCTTAATCAAATGACTTATAAAGTTGCCATACTAGCTGAAACATATTCAGTTTCGACTGATGATTATGCCATACTTTGTTGCTTCTTTGAAGCCCAAGAAATGATACTAATGAACCTAGTGAAAACAATAACCAGAAGTGCTACTCATATTATCAAGGCATCCACCCCAATCACTATCACAAAAACCAAACAATGTTGTACCAACTACCTTGTTGAATTTTAAGCCAAAGTTAGTTGTTTCTTTGATATATCTAAGTACCCTCTTGGCTACTCCAAAATGTAATTGACTTGGATTGTGCGTAAATCTTGATAGTAAGCTTGAAGCAAACATAATATCTAGTTTTATAGTTGTAAGATATAACAAATTTTCAATGAAACTTCTATACAAAGTAGAATCAACTTTCTTTTCTTCGTCATCTTTAACAAGTTTCTAATTCACAACAAGATGTGTAGGCATAGGTTTACAATCAAACATGCCAAATTTAACAAGAACATTTTTAGCATACTTCTTTTGATAAATAAACACTCCATTATCTTGTTGATCAATTTCATGCTAAAAAAATGATGTAGTAGCCCCATATTATTCATTTCATATTTTTTTCATCAATGTCTTTCTTAAATTCAGCAATCATGTTCTCATTGTTACCAGTATAAAGAAAATCATCAACATATTAAGCAACAATAAGAATGCTTGATGTACCTGGTGTCTTCACATACAAAGTTGGCTCACTTTTACTCTTTTTAAATCCTTGGTCCATGAAGTGAGAATCAACTTGGTTGTACCAAGACCTTGCTTCTTGCTTCAACTCGTACAAAACTTTCTTCAACTTGTACACTTTGTCTTCCTCCCCTTCTTTGACAAAGCCTTGAGGTTGTTGAACATAAACTTCTTCCTTCAATTCTCCATTCAAAAATGCTGATTTTACATCAAATTGGTAAAGATTCGACCCTTTGTGAATTGCCATAGCAATAAGAGCTCGAATGGTATTAAATCTTACAACCGGAGCAAAGGTTTCATTATAGTTATTTCTATCCTATTGAGAAAATCCTTTTGCAGCAAGTCTTGCTTTCTTCTTCTGAATTGTGCCATCCAGATTCAGCTTTACTTCTGTAAATCCATTTCACTCCATTGATCTCCTTGTCTTGTGATTTGTCTACAAGCTTCTTGGTCTTGTTCTTCTCAATTGCATGAATCTCATCCTTGGTTTTCCTCCAATCTTTTTAGCATTTGCTTCTTCAAAATTTTCTGGTTCAAGAACACAAAATTTGCATCTTGCATAGACATCAGTCAAACTCCTCATCTTCTTTGGTGTTGAGGTTGGAAAACTTGAATTTTAACTTGGTGAAGGAGGTGGGCTATTTGGAGTGGCTCAGATTTCCTCCTCATTTTGTTCATCATCAAGCAAAACAGTTCCTTTTTCTACTTTTTCATCTTTCCAATTCCACGTAGCATTTTCATCAAACAAAACTTCTCAACAAATAATTATTTTGTTAGTTTTCAAACTATATAAATAGTAACCTTTAGACTTTGAACTATAACCCATAAAAATACATTTTTCACTTACTTCATCAAGCTTGTACCTCTTTTCCTTGAGAATATGCGCATAGCTTTTCCTTCAAACGCTTCCAAAAATTTTCAAGTGATTCACTGATGGCTTCCATCTACTCCATGTTTCAATTGGAGTTTGATTCCACACCGCTTTTCTAGGACTTCTATTTAACAAATACACGGCTGTATAAATTGCTTCAACCCAAATGATTGGATTGAATTAGTCGAATGACTGGATTGATATTCAGATTCCCAAAAGTGGACTTCAGATTTCACTATTTTTACTACATCAAAAATATTCCAGAGGTATCTTGATTCCAAGCACGCAATCTCTACCTTAGCCGTTTAAGTTTTAAAGCATTAACCAACATGACAAATACTTCAATAGGTGCTTTCCAATTCTCCTCTACTAATTGTAAAAAGGAATGATGACTTATCCACATATGTTGAAATTTGAAAGCTTTAGGACCCTGTTGAGATAATGAGAAATTTCTAAAACTATGCTTGTTTTGAAAATCGTTCCTTTTTTTATGTCAATTGGAAGGGAGATTTCCGGCAGGGGGAACTCGCATTTGGGAGATGTGAGCTCATCGAAAATTAATTCGTCAAAATTTAAATAAAATAAAATAAAATCTGACCTCGCATTCAGTGAATGCGAGGTCTAAGTAGTTTTTTAAAAAAAAGTTTATGACCTCGATCAGTGCCTGTAGATCTTCAAAGAACAAAGCTGAGGACCAAGGAGGAAGTAGCCAAACAGGACAGTTGGCAATCATCATTCTCTCCAAACCCCAACAAAGAAGTCTTGTCACCTACCTCAACAATTCCTTCACCCCAAAGATGAAATCAACTGGAAAATATCTGAACACGTCAAGATAAGCTTCAAAGTAAAGAAGAAATATCAAGCAGGAAGCTCTCTTTCTTTTCCCCTTGGCAAGTTTTATTCTACAACATCAAATATTGTGTCAATTGTCTCTTGTTTTTATCCTTTTCTTTTATGCCCACAAGTAAATTATGCATCGTTTTCATTGTCAGGAGAATCCAAAGGGAAACAAGTATCTTCCCCACCAGTATTCCAAAGGAAATGAGTATGGAAGCATAATTAGCTGAATAGTATGAGTTGCTAGGTTCTGCAGATATGGCTTCTAGATATGTCTCTTCGGCAGCCCAAAGGTCTTTCCTCACTTGCCAGAGGAAGCTTGCATATTTGTTCAGTGCCTCTGCATCATTGGGTTCTACTTTTGCTGCCCTCTTGAGGTAGTCCTCGGCTCTATTTTTACCAAAACAAAAACAAGTTCAACATCCACTTTTCTAGACCAACCAAAAAATGCACAAGTTTTACTAATTTTTCACTTATTTTCATAACATCATTTGCTTTAGAGATAGAATCCGAGACATGATGTCAAGTTTGAAGTCTATGTTGATTCAGGGCCTACATATAGCAGAAGACCTTTCCTAAGCCACCTAAGCAGAATATAGCACAAGAAGAAAGCTACAACTAAAACATAATAATATTTCAGACCTCACATTCACCGAACGCGAGGTCATGAAATTTTTTTTTTTTAAAAAACAAATTCACAATTTTAATTCTCCATGAGCTCGCATTGTTAAGACACTAAATGCGAGTTCTCCTGTCCCGGATATCTAATTTTCAATTGACATGAAAAAAGAATAATTTTGAAAACGAACACAGTTTCAGAAATTTTTCTTGAGATAACTGGCGGATGTTCTAACAAAAGCAGTGCATGGTTTAAAGAAGCACGTACGGTTTAAGTGTTGAACTAGGATGTCCGAATATAAGTTTGACCAAAGCTGATTAACTAGGAATCAGTCCAATATTTTTCATACATGCCCCCTATTTCTTATACCTATCCAAGTGTACTGGCTTCCCACAAATGGAAGAAACCTGAAGCCACAAGAGTTAATCATTGAACTAAAATCCATAATGGAAGACAAGTTCAGCTGTGATGCTCGAAGGTATTCAGTGGTTGACTGTATGATGTTGAAATCACCTCTAATAATCCATGGCTCCTGTATAGATTCTGAAAGGCGGGTTAAGCTATTCCACAAGGTAACTCGACCCTCACGAGTACTCTTAGCATAGATAAAGGTTGCTAAAGTCGTATGATTCCACAAGTCATGAGCTATCTTAGTGTGAATGAATTGTTCATTATCTTCCAAAACATTGATATGAAATCCTTCCTTCCTAAACATTCATATCTGGTTTGTTAGGTTTAAATGACAAAGATTAAAGTCAAGCTTCAAAGAATTGTTCTGACTGAGAATGATCAACCATTGGCTCCAGAATTATGAGTATTGAAACATTATGTCTGTGTCCTTATTATATTTTTCAATCTTTTCAAGGACGACTTTCTTGCAATTCCCTAATGTTCCATATCAAGAGATTCATTAATAACAGAAGGGGATAATAAAGCTGCTATGAGGCTCTAGTTGCCTGTCTAATAAGAATAGTCTAGTAAAATTGATCTGTTTCTTTTTCGTCTTTGCACTAAGCTTCGGGTTAAGATTAGTTGATTTCGTTTCACCTTTTGTCATCCTTGAACAGTAATCAGTAAGGGCTGCATTAAGTTCTCTTCCGTTTAACTTCTCTGAATGTTCCGTTTCGAGAAACGAGTCAGAGAAAGAATCCCAGGCATTATGCAACCTACGAATCCTAGTCTTATTTGGAATTCGAAATTGAAAATGATCATCATCTTTTATATTGGAGAGCTGCTGGAGGAAGCAAATAGGGAATAACATAGTCTGGGGCATCAGCTAACCAAGAATTATTGAGTGTTGATAATATAGGGGCAACCTCTAACTGCTGAGATGGAGCTGAAGAATTGATTTCTTGATCTTGGCAGACTGTGTCAACATGTGGATCCAAGTCAATGTCAATGTAAGTAGGAATAACGGATTTCTCTGATGACAATAAACTTGATGATGAGCTTTTCTCCAAAATTGATTGAACCGGCTGCTCATGTTGAGGTTCTTGTTGGTCAGTTGCTATCGGTTGTTTAGGGACCCATTGTGGTAAAGTGTACTGACCACTCACTGGTAAAAGGTTAGGTATCGGTTGCTGCTTTGGATTTTTTGCAATAGGTTGAATATCCAGGATTGAGCTAGGGTTTTGAGGGTCCATATGTTGGTTTTTATCAGTAGGGTTTGCAGCTTGACAATTTTTGATAGCATGACAAATTTTACAAGATTGTGTACAATATTCTGGCAGGTCTTCATAATCTATATGTTGCCAAAAACCTTTTTCACCCGTTCCTACCCAAACACGGCTGGTATTTGCTTGATCAGATTTAGTTCCACTCAAACTCTAGCTTTGTTGGGTCTGTTGATTGAAGCATGATAAGTCAACCTTAAGAGACTCTCTAATCCAATATCCTATTTAAAAAGTGCTTCCTTGTTGAATAGATGAGCGGTAGTTGATTTAAACTGATCCAAACTGGAGCAATAAAAGTTTCAATAGTTACCTGAAATTCTGAGGTCCATTTTAGTATACGCATCCAAATCCTAAAATAGTCCAGAATCCGCGACACTAACGATGAATGTCACGTCCCGTACCCACACTTACCAGGCACGTGTCATTTGCTGTATCCTTGAAACCATACTCCTACGAATACAAGCCATTATTCATATATAGTAATAACCTCAAATATAAATTACGCAACGAAAATATCTACTCACCAATGATATTCCATTTATTGCTGTACTTATTCAAACAATAAATTCTAAAATAAATAAAAATATAGTGTTACAAGCACACATGCTCTACTGCTTCCAATAGATGGACTATGCAAAGTCAAATAACTATAGTAGAATCCTATTATTAAATAACAATCTTCTTTGTTCGAGTACGTACGTGCTTCATCCTCTATGATGACGTACTCGTACTCATTGTCTGTATAAAAATATAAGAAATGGGGTGAGCGACAAATCGTCCAATAGATAGCACTTGCACCCTGCTGGATCATGCAGTTACATATACACATTCTTTCACAGAGACAAGTCATACTATCACACGCATATGCTTTTATCAAAATCATCTTTTTAAATCATATGTCATTTTATATATAGTCATGTAATTCAACTTCCATTTCGAAATTCATGTATCATTTATCTATATCAAATCATATGACATATACATTTGCTGGCAAATAATCTATGGCATATCACAAATTCATTTCCAAATCATGTACACTTTCTTAGAGGCTCAAAACAATACATGCTTTCATCGGCTCTAAGTACTCAGCCTAGTGATGGACCTCACTAGAAAAGGTGATCAAGAAATTTCCATGGAACCACTTGACATATCATATATCGTTTATTGTTTATCGTTTATCGTTTATCAGTATAAATCAGGACTATAATCCCTACCGACTACTTCATGTTCGTTTACAGCCTTTGTCAATTAATGTTTACCCAGTCATCACATGCATTTCATACATATCAAAAATCATGTATATATCACGTTTCTATAATTTAAAAATCAAGCAAGTCAAATAGCCATACATGATCCAGATTTTCATAATCAAATAATCATTTCTTAAAACACATTTCATAAAACAATTTAGAAAAACATACAAGTTCATAAAACTATTTAAGAAAATATATGGGTTCGTAAAACAATTTACAAATCAAAGGGCAAGCATCATCCCTACCTCGGTATGCCAAAGAATCACGTTACTCTTGTACTTGCTCCTTTTAATATTTCCTATCAAAATTCATATTTCCATCACTTAGTACGTGCTTGGTATTTACTTAAATATCTTATAACAATTCCCTAAATATTCAACCTTTCCAAACATCTATAATTGTCCTGATTTTTGTAAAAGTAATATATACTATCATATCATAGTTTTCTTGTAGTAAAAAACTACTTTGAAGTCATTATTATAACCTTATAAGACTTACTATGATTAATAAAACTCATTTATAATATTTGAAAAACTTTTTGGACTCTACTTTAGAACAGTTTACAAACTTAGAAATCCATTCAGGATCTTTTCATAACTTTGAAAAATTAATTTGGGCTTTTATGTAACTTTTAAAACACTTTATGGTATTGTTGTCATTTCAAAAGGTCATTAGGCATCTCTATATATTTTATAAATCATTTTGGGGTTAAATATTAACTTCATTTAAAATTTAGGGGTCAAGTCAATTTATCATTTATAGAAACTTTTTAGGACTTACGTAAAATATTGACAAACTGTAAGGGCATTTGGTAATTCCAGAAGCCTTCTATGGACTGATGGGGTCCCTTGAAAAATCATCCGGGCTTATGTATAATTTCAGAACCTCAAAAGGACTCAATCTATCGCTATAAAAGTTTGTTTGGGCCTTTGTAAAAGTT
Source organism: Cinchona pubescens (assembly GCA_025175665.1). Classification (NCBI taxonomy): domain Eukaryota; kingdom Viridiplantae; phylum Streptophyta; class Magnoliopsida; order Gentianales; family Rubiaceae; genus Cinchona; species Cinchona pubescens. The sequence continues at coordinate 7,951,431 of JANKKI010000027.1, read as the reverse complement.
GCATAAAAATTTGCGGGGTTAAGATGCAATTTTGAAAAATTTTGTGAAATCCAATCTTCTTCTTCCTCCTGACAAGCCGTCTCTGCAACTATATATATATTTATTCTAATCTAAATCAAATTCTCCTCACTCAAATTCCTCTCTCTTCCTTCAATTCTCTCACGATTAAATCATTCTTTCATTTTTTTTTTCCTTAAAATAAAAGTTCTAGCAATAATAAAATACTGTTATAATTTCAAAAAATATATATATAATTTTCATACACACAAATCTGATTTTAATCTCCAAAAAAATAATTTTATAAATTAACTACCAAAATATTCTAATAACTTTTACATTAGTTGAACTAACTTTATAAGCAAATAATCTAATCAAGTGAATAACTAATATTTCAAATAATTAAGCATCTAATTTTTCTAAAATTAAAAACAAAAATAATTAATTAAAACAAAATAAGAAGAAGATTAACCTTTAATATGGCTGAAATTCTCTCCAATATTTGTGTTACATAAAAAAAAAAAAGAATTAGATACTCTATCCTATAGCATATATATATAACCTAATCGTTACTTGTAGACATGTGTATTGTTATTTGCATATATGTACTACTGAAATAATTGTACTAGGAGTAGGATAGTACTATTCTTGTTATTTCATGCATTAGGACTCTTATACAGTTTTATCTTCTAGTAGTTTAGGTATTTTATTTTTAATAAATAAAATAAAATCGTGGGTATTAAATTCTACCCTTCTTATAAAAAGTTGTCCTTGAAACTTGCGCACTAATATCACAGCAAACTTTAACCTTATTGACCACTTCAATTGATTATAAGTCATTATGATCCAAAAGTGAATTATCACTCCACTCATTAATCATGCCACATAATTACACGCTTGCTAATTCGAATGGTAATACTCTATTGTGCACACTTTGCATATTTGCACTCCTTTATATTCTCTACCTTCAATCTCTATTATAAAACTACCGAGTAAGCAGTTGATAAAGTTTATATGGCTATTCGACTATGAAATAAAATATATTCACAAATCTCTTCGCAATATTTATCCAAATGATTCATGTCAAAATCTGAAGAGCATTAAAACAATGTCTAAGTCTAAGAGCATATATGCAAGCATAAAGTTTATTATTACCATACCTATGCTACGTCCTTCAAGCCTCCAGTGTTCAATTCGTTCATAGCATATACTCTAGCATTGGCTGCCACCGGTTCAACAACCTTTCCTCTTCCGTTCGTCACATTTCTTGGACAATCTTTCATTCAATGTGTCACTTCGCCACAAATAAAACAAGCTCCCAACTTCAGTCGCCATTCACCAAAGTGTCATCACCCCATTTGCATCTGTGACAATGGACATACTCAGCTATATTTTCTTTCACGTTATTCTTAGGCGGTTGTGGCAGTGGTGGTCCTCGTTTCCTCTTAAGTACTCTAACCAATTTGCCTGCCGTGTTTGTCCCTCTTACTATTGCTTTCGCAATTGGTTGGGGCTTTTTTCCCTTGTTCTCCTCCTCGACTCTCTTTATATCCACTTCAGGTTTCACAAATATATTAAATAGATCATCAAAAGTAAGTGTAATAGTACTGGATATCCTAGTCTGCATTTCACTTGTGAGTCCTCGAGTGAACTTAACCATTTTGAGTTCCTCGTTTGCCTTGGTTTCAGGTACAAATCACTCTAATGTAGTGAACTTATTGGTATACTCTACGATTGACATTCCAGGGGTTTATTTAAGGGATTCAAACTGCTCAATTCTTTGCAGACGGATAGCTGCAGGAAAGAAATATTTCAAAAAGACTCCTCTAAACTTTTCCCAAGTAAGCAGCAGTGGGATGATTGTCTTTGGATAGTCGTCCACCACTTATCCGCATCTCCAACTAAGAATGGCTTAATAATTTCATGTTTTATTTCTTCTGGTACTTGAACCAACATGAAATTATTCTCCACTTTACCTAACCATTTCTCAGCCTTCTCTGGGTTTGGTTCGCCATCAAAGGTAGGCACTTACACCTTTTTCATCCATTCATAGTAAATGCGTATACCATTTTACATATGGCCTAGTGGTACTTAGGTTTGACCTTGATTTTGTCCTTGGACAGCTTGTGCTATTGTAGTTATAGCAACAATAAATTTGGCAGGGACAATCACTGGAGTTTGGTTATTTTCTATTCCTGGCCCGCGGTTAGCACTTCCAGATCCACTCCCTCCAGGGTGTTATCAATGTTTATGTTGTTGTGTTACTATTTCTGGACCTAGTTTGCCGTGCCATTTTCCTATACAAAAAATCAAGTATTAATTTTCTAACTTATCAAAACCACGGCAAAAATGTACTCACATATATAGCAATGTATAACAAATCCTAGTACAACAAATTCAACAATATGTATAATTTCCAAACATAGGTATCCTTGATCCTTATCGAAGCACAAAATATTAGACCAAATCTAAAAATTCACTCAAGATATAACCATATTCTTTGACTAAGCGAGTCCAAAATACTTTACTAAATAGAGACGTAATATATAAATCTTTGAGTTATCCACAACTTCATCTCTATACTTTTTTTTTTTTCCACATCTTATGTGGTAGTTATCCATGTTCAAATCTAGTCCTTATTAATATGATCCAATAGGGTTAATACTTTGATACTTATGTAGCTCTAGTTGCTCAACTTCATTTTCGTCCAATATTATAATTCTAAATCCCAATCTCTTTGGTTATATATATTCAGGGTTCCTTTATTTCCTTTTTCTTACTCTTGTTTTGTTCTTTTGTCAACTCCTTTACTTAATCCAAAATCTATAGGTAAATGAATCCACCATGCTTCCATTGCGCTAAAATCACGTAGTATTCTAAGTTGATGATACTTTGTAAGCACTGCATTTGTTTCTAAACCTTACAGTCCGGTATCTTAAGTATCAAACCTAAGACACGCTACAGAATTCATAACCTAAGCTCTGATACCATTAAAAATGTCACGTTTTGGACCCGCACTTATCAAGCACTTGTCATTTGCCGTGTCCCTAAAACCATAATCTCCCACGAATAAAAGATATCATTCATATATAGTAACCTCAAATATAAATTACGCAGCGAAAATATCTACTCACCAATGATATCCCATTTAATGCGGTACTTATTCAAATAACAAATCCTAAAATAAATAAAAACATAGTGTCACGAGCACAGATGCTCTACTTATTCCAATAGATGGACTATGCAAAGTCAAATAACTATAGTAGAATCCTATTATTAAATAACAATCTTCTTTGTCCGAGTGTGTCTGTGCTTCATCCTCTATGATGACGTACTCGTACTCATCGTTTGTACAAAAATATAAGGAATGGGGTGAGCGACAAATCGCCCAATAGATAGCACTTACACCCTACTAGATCATGCAGTTACATATACACATACTTTCACAGAGACAAGTCATACTATCACACGCATATGCTTTTATCAAAATCATCTTTTTAAATCATATGTCATTTTATATATAGTCATGTAATTCAACTTGCATTTCGAAATTCGTATATCATTTATCTATATCAAATCATATAACATATACTTTTCAAATAATCTATGACATATCACAAATTCATTTCCAAATCATGTACACTTTCTTAGAGACTCAAAACAATACATGCCTTCATCGGTTCTGAGTATTTAGCCTAGTGATGGACCTTACTAGAAAAGGTTATCAAGAAGTTTTCATGGAACCACTTGACTTATCGTATATCGTTTATCGTTTATCGTGTATCGTTTATCATTTATCAGTATAAATCAGGACTATAATTCCTACCGACTATTTCATGTCCGTTTAGAGCCTTTGTCTATTAATGTTTACCCATTCGTCACATGCATAATGGAGCTTCATATACATCAAAAACCATGCATATATCACGTTTCTATAATTTAAAAATCAAGCAAGTCAAATAGCCATACATGATCCAGATTTTCATAATCAAATAATCATTTCATAAAACACATTTTATAAAACAATTTAGAAAAACATACAAGTTCATAAAACTATTTAAGAAAATATATGGGTTCGTAAAATAATTTACAAATCAAAGGGCAAGCATCACCTACCTCGGTATGCCAAAGAATCACGTTACTCTTGTACTTGCTCCTTTTAGTATTTCCTATCAAAATTCATATTTCCATCACTTAGTACGTGCTTGGTATTTACTTAAATATCTTATAACAATTCCCTATATATTCAACCTTTCCAAACATCTATAATTGTCCTGATTTTGTAAAAGTAATATATACTATCATATCATAGTTTTCTTGTAGTAAAAAACTACTTTGAAGTCATTATTATAACCTTATAAGACTTACTATGATTAATAAAACTCATTTATAATATTAATGAAAAACTTTTTGGACTCTATTTGAGCTGAACAAAATATTTTAGAACAGTTTACAAACTTAGAAATCCATTCGGGGTCTTTTCGTAACTTTGAAAAATTAATTTGGGCTTTTATGTAACTTTTAAAACACTTTATGGTATTTTTGTCATTTCAAAAGGTCATTAGGCGTCTCTATATATTTTATAAATCATTTTGGGGTTAAATATTAACTTTATTTAAAATTTAGGGGTCAATTTATCATTTATAGAAACTTTTTCGGACTTACGTAAAATATTGACAAACTGTAAGGCCATTTGGTAATTCTAAAAGCCTTATATGGACTGATGGGGTCCCTTGAAAAATCATCTAGGCTTATCTATAATTTCAGAACCTCAAAAGGACTCAATCTATCACTATAAAAGTTTGTAATTTTGGGGGATTAAGATGCAATTTTGAAAAATTTTGTGAAATCCCATCTTCTTCTTCCTCCTGACAAGCCGTCTCTACAACTATATTTTGTTTTAGAAAAAGGAGCATTCTAATCTAAATCAAATCATTCTCACTCAAATTTCTCTCTTCCTTCGATTCTCTCTACGATTAAATCATTCTGTCATCTTTTTTTTCCTTAAAATAAAAGTTCTAGCAATATTAAAATACTATTATAATTTCAAAAAAAAAAAAGAAATATAATTTTTATATACACAAATCCAATTTTAATCTCCAAAAAAATAATTTTATAAATTAACTACCAATAATAACTTTTACATTAGTTGAACTAACTTTATAAGCAAATAATCTGATAAAGTCAATAACTAATATTTAAAATAATTAAGCATCTAATTTTTCTAAAGTTAAAAACGAAAATAATTAATTCAAACTAAATAAGAAGAAGACTAACCTTTAATATACTTGAAATTCTCTCCAATATTTGTGTTATGTAAAAAAAAAAAAAAAAAAGAATAAGATACTCTGACCTATAACATATATATAGCCTTTATAGCATATATATAGTCTAATCGTTACTTGCAGATATGTGTAATAATTGTTATTTGCAATGTGTACTACCGAAATAATTGTACTAGGGGTAGGATAGTACTATTCTAGTTATTTCATGCGTTAGGACTGTTACACAGTTTTATCTTCTAGTAGGTTTAGGTATTTTATTTTAAATAAATAAAATAAAATCGTGGGTATTACAATGAAGATAATCCTCCTCTTTATCAAATCTGATGAGAACATGTTGATAATCAATTTTGAGAAATTCTCAATGAAGCAAGTTCATTGAAGGGCGGTCTTTGGAAAACTTACCCACCAAGGCAAGTTTGAAGGGTCATTCTAGCTGTTCAATTTGTTCTAAAGAAAAGAATACTATGGACTCTTCTTTGTAACCGAATGGAAGAGCTAAGGCGATGGTGTCTGATAAGTCTGAAGTTAGAACTGAAGTAAAGGAATGAAGGATAGGAGGGGGGCCTTTGGGAGTACAGCCGAGAATGAGTGTGAGGAGAAGGGAGCGACTAGAGAAAAAACCCTAGCATTCCTTTAAATTCAAGCAAAATTGTGAAGAATAATATTTACTATAATAATTTTTTTAAATACTATCTATAAATTTTAATTTTAATGAATATTAAAAATATATTAAAAGTTGCGATGAGATCGAGATTGATATTAATAATTTTTTAATTTAATAAAGCATTAAATTTGAGATTTTAATTTAAATGTATCGCAAGTCATGTTAATTTGTCACGCAAGGTAGTACATATTCAGTAAAAGTAACATGGTTAAACGAGTACACAAGGTAGTACATATTCAGTAAAACTAAATTGGTTAAACGGGTCTAAAACACAGACATGACAATTAAGAAATAAGTACTACTTGACACAACACGATATGACACAATATTGACCCATTTCCACCTGTACCTAACGTGATATCCACATTGCCAATGAAATCTTAGCGAATGCTAGAGCCCTTGTTAGAGATCGTTTGATATGAAGCATTTATATTTGTTATTATCCTTGCTATGATTTGAAATATTGTTCATTGCAAAGTCAAATCTGTGCGAGTATAAATAATATATATGTATATATATATATGTATATATGTATCCTTAGATTATGAAGCAGATTTTGCAATTGTATACTTGCATTCTCGATCCAATGACAGAAAGCTAGAGTACGTGACTGCTAACCCCACTACATTTATATCGTCTTGCAAGTAAACCTAGTAGTGCACAGTTTGAAGAGATCTCTAGAGTCTAGTTACTGGGTCTGGTGAGCTTGAATTTAAGCTAAACTTGAACCTAGTTGCTGAAGTAATGTGTAATGAATTTGTACGAGTTTAGTGGCACCTAAGTGCCATGAACCTGTTTGATCTAGTTTCCTTTTATGTAACCTCTATAATTAATTTTGGATGGTTATTAGCTATATATCCTAAAAGTTAGTTAAATATTTCTCGTTGTTTTTTAATAAACTAGTATGGGAGCATGTGCTATGCACGTTTGGAGATACTAACTATTTGATTTTTATTGCTATGAATTAAAAAGTAGAGCATGTTAGGAGATACCAGGCTAACAATTTGATTTTTTTTTAGTTCACTTATATAATTTCTATTTCAATGTTTAACTAAGTTAAAGAATTTTTTATAGTGCGTATGATTTTCGAGAAATATTTTCTCATTGGTGATTTTATTCATTTTCTTTAGATATGCTTTGTTGGAAATATAAAAGATTTGTTTAGTTTAATAGTTCAAATAATATATTTGGCAACGAAATACACCTTAGGTGGTAAGACATTTCCTCTATGAGTTACAAGTTATGAGTTCGAGTCACTAAAGGATAGGGGAGAGGTGGGTTTTTTTTTAAAAAAAAAAAATTAGTTCAAATAGTCATAAAAACTAACTAATTGTGTCTTTTGAATAGAACATCTACCTTATAATTTTTAAAATAGAAGTCTATTTTCTCGATTGAAAATTATTGAAACATTTTACAATGTACTCATTGGTTCTCAATTTAACTTCAAAAATAAAAAAAGTTTAAAGTATTATCAAACTGAAGTACAATGTTTGATAAAAAATATATTATTAGTTTATTATTATATTCATTTTGTGAGTTTAGTAATCGAAGAGGATAGTGTAGTCTTGAAAAAGTTGACAATTCATAAAGTTTATTGGAACCTCTTTATTCTCTTCAATTATTGAAATTCTATCCTAACACCTTTAGATTTATCAAGCGCATTAGGTATTTAATTATTCTAGATTTCTTATACCTCTCTTGGAACCAATTTGATGAATGACCCATTTGTGTGCAAATACTAAATAGAAATTTCAAATTTAGAAAATAAAATCTCTCTTAATTATATAATTTGTACCACTATAGGAATTATATCCTGAAAATAGGAAAAAAGGGAAAAATAATCTACCACCATTTAACAATTTACAGCTTAAAATTTAGTGATTAATTTATTATGTTAAAACTATCAATATGTATAGTAATAAATTAAAAGATAGATATTCAATACTATAAATTTTATGTGATAGAATAAGATCAACAATATATAGTTCTAGTGAATATCAACTTGTATAGTAATAATTTAAAAGTAACAATAAACATTTAGTATTTAGCTTTTATTAGACAAAATATACTTTAGTTAATTTATATCCTTATTTTTTAGTACGTAATTTGTACAATTACTAATGTTCAATATTAGATCTTTACAGGTCCAAAAATAAAAACAATAATTTTTTGTAGGAGGACAATAATTATTTATTAAAAATTTTAGCTAATATAATTTAGGAACAAATCCTATAATATAGATAAGAAGGAGTTGATGTTTGAGTTTTGGTTTGGTGGTTGGTTTAGGGTAGTATTGAAATTTCATTCCCTTTAGTGTATGACTCCTAGTTACACTATCTTTCTTTGTCTTTTTAATTCTCCAACTATTCAATAGTCTCATTTATTCACATTTGTTTTTCATTACTCTAAAAAATAGTTCATATTCGCGCCTTCACTATCTAAAAACTGACTAAAGATTTAACAATCTTTCTACATTCTTAATTAAATAGTCAGTAAATTGATTGTATTCAATAATAATTAACCATAAATTAATTGTGGAGATTTTGTTTCTCATATTTGTTGTTTATATTTCACCTATGTTGCATCTTTATGTATTGTCTTTCAATTAATTGTTGAAATTTTGGTTTTCATATTCTTTTTTCCACCTCTCTGCATATTCTTGTAATATTATCAAAATAGTAAAGATTAAATATAAAAAACGAATTTGAGGAAATATAAAGAGGAAAGAGAACATATAAGTGAAAGATTATGGGAAATAAACAATTACTAATTGGCCAACTCCTAGAAAAAACAAAGGAGATGATGAAATTATAATTTGTTAGATTTTTGTTTTCATTTTTCTTGGGACAATTATTGAATTTTAGAACAAATCATCATAAAAATGTCATAATGACTCAATCTTGTAAATATAAGTATGTTTAACTTAAATAAGTAGTAGTAAATATAAGTATGTTTAGTCTAAAAATATAATTATATTTAATTTTCTAAAACTCTTTCCTTACATTTAATAGTATAATTTACCATATATACTGACAGGTAACCAACCTTGCGCATTGCGCAAGATAAAAGCTAGCTTTTTATTATAGAAAAAGCATAACTTAAATAGGGTTAATTATTCAATGCATGAAAAGGAAACTAACTAAGAATTGCAAGATAAGAATTATGTCCTTTTGAGAAACATAAAATAGGTTTGGATGATATTTTTCATCCTCTTTCTTTGTCATCCAATCATTTTAACAATAATAAAAAGATAGATTCTATATTATATTTGTATTTTAGTACACCACCTAGAAGTCAAATTCTTTTCATATTACGGAATGAGAAACTGTCATCCCAGTCAATCTAATGAGCATCTCGTATTTCATAAAAATTGGGGGCAACATAATCCTTGCGTAAGGGCCATATATCCAACTTTCAAGCATTAAGATATGTTTCAAGCATGGATGATTATCATAAGTGATTCCCAACATATCATAGGATTCTCGTTAGACAACAAATATCTTTCATCATTATAAAGTCTACACAACAATATTAGATTACAGAGATAAAATAAATGGTATTGGTGGAAAAAAGCTGAAGATATTAACAATATCTATTAATGATAATGTCTTTGTTAATTCAAATTTAGATAGCCTTGAGAGAATTTAAGCAATTTTATGTATCCTTTGTTCCTTTTTTTTCCTTTTTTTTTTTTTTTTTGGTATCAAAAGTAGAAAAATATTTCAAAATTATTCTCTCAAAAGAGTGCAAAATTTTTATACGTGATAAGGCCTACTTTTTGTTATTTAAAGATAATTCCTACTATTAATTAACTCAATTCTTAATCCTAAAAAAGTTTTGTTTGCGTACTTGTATAATTTCTAAAATTCATCTTTGAAAAATAAATACCGATTAGAACTTTTTATTCTGTACAAAAGTCTTTTTCTAATGGAAAAGTAGTCATTAAGATTGAAAGCATGTTTAAACTTATGTGCTTTTAAAATGTTAATGGTATTTTTTTTGTATCGAAATATAGTTTGGAGGGTAACTTAGATCAGATTTCAGTTTGGAGGATCTAAGTGTATATGTCAAATTCATAATCTTTCAGTTTTAGGGGTTGCATTGGAACATTTGTTTTAATTTTGAGGACCAAATTGAGACTCTTTGTATTTGGAGAGTACATTGGAATTTTTTTTTTTTTAATTTGGAGGGTCAAATCAAGATCTTCAATTTAAGAGACCATATTGAGATTTTTTTTTGCTCAGTTTGAATAGCCAAAATGATATTTAACTATTTGAAATTAAAATAAATTTGTTTTCGTTTATTTGTCAAACGATTTTTTTCTTTTTTCTTTAAATAGTTGCTAATAAACTATTAGTTTCTTTAATTGCATATAAATATTGTCTAATTTATTAATGCATCCACAACGTTTATATGTTGATAATAATCATATGCATAATTCTATTTAATGAGCAATTCTGTTCCATTAATTTTTTTTTATAACTTTATTTAATATTCATCTTCAATTTTTAAATGTATCCCACAATTTTACTTTATTATGTGTAATTTACTTTAATTAAATTTAATTCTAAATGAAGTTCCTCACAAAATTAGTTATTATTTCATGTATACCATTTTAGGATTTTTTTTTTTCTTTAAGGGTCCAAAAGAGTAGATGTAACATGTAAATTTATTTTCCGAGTAAATTTTATATCTTTGTTATTTCTTAATTTCTAAACCCATCCTAAAAAAATTGCCTACTCTTCTTTAATTTTTAAAACTCATTCCAAATAATCTATTATATAAGGAAATTTATTTTAATTAAATTTATTTCCTAATATGAAGTTTTAAAAGTAGGTTTTATTTATTGTTTTACTCTTTGAAGAGTATTTATATAAATAGTCTAAGAAAGGTACTCCAGTTGGGAACGTTAACAAAATTATTAATTTTTATATTGAGAGTAATTCGAGAAAGAAAATCTAAAACTAAATCAAACTCCTTTATTTATTATATAATATATTTAATTAATTTCTTTAAATGACTTTATTTAATATTCATTTTTTGTTTATAAATCTATCCCAAAATTCTCTATGAGGAAATTTACTTGCTGAGTCAAACTTAATTCTAAATTTGAGTCTAAAAAATTAATTTTATTTCCTGTGTAATTTTTACAATTTTTTGTTGTTAAGGGTCCAAAATTATAAATGACATATGCAAATTTATTTTTCAAGTAAATTTATTTTTTTATTATTCTTGATTTTTAAAATTTATTCCAATAAAATTATTTCCTTCTCTTCTTTTATTTTTTAAACTCATTCCTAATATTTTATTACATAAGAAAATTTTCAATTACATTTATTTCCTAATACAAAACATTAAAAATAGGCTTTATTTCCTCTTTTACTCTTTGAAGAATATTTACATAAATAACCTAAATAATGATAAAAAAGGCATTCAAGTTAGGGAATATAAAGTCTAAATAAATTTCCTATGTAGTTTTTACAATTTTTCTTGTTAAGGGTCCAAAATTATAAATGACGCATAAATTTATTTATTTTATTATTCTAAATTTTTAAAATCCATTCCAATAAAATTATTTCTTATTCTTATTTAAATATAAATATTTTTTAAACTCATTTCTAATATCCTTTTATATAAGAATATTTACTTCAATCAAATTTATTTCCTAATCCGAAACCTTAAAAATAAGATTTATTTCCTCTTTTACTCTTTGAGATATATTTACATAAATATCCTAAATAATTATATAAAAAAAAAAAGACATTCAATTTAAGGGATATAATAAAATAATTAATTTTTATAATAAATATAATTTAAAAAAAAAATCTAAATCACTGAATCATATTAATTTTTTTGATATAGCATAGATGATTTGTTAGAGTACTAGTTGCTCATTAAAACGCTGCCATGCGTCAAGGAGTTGTACTTTGAAACGCGGCCTGTTGCATTCTCCAATTGGTGGCATGAAACTGGCGAAGAGCCACAAGGTGCCAAACCATCCTATTATATGAGCTCATGTGAACGAACAAAAAGCTTAGAAAAAAAAAAAAGAAATAAAATTACTGGAAACACAGAACAGCATAAGCATCCAGAGGAAAAGTAATGCAAAAGTTGAATTGATAAATAGATCGTATACAAGTAGCACAAAACAGAGGCACTATGAATAAGGTATCGTCCACAACAGTCCATAAAATGTTCATTTCATAGGATTCAAGATAACTATGATAGATTTCAACAATCATATAAAACTATTCAATAATGGCACTACAAATACTGTAATCGACAAAATTATTATACACACGACACAAATTACTGCCTTGAACAATTTTCCTGCAGGTAGCAGATAAGTCAAGCTTTAACATGGACAGCAAAGAGTTGAGGCAAGAATAAGCAGCAGAAAGCATTCTAACACCACCATGCTCTCTTTTGAAGAATATAGATAACCACATGCAGAAACGCAGTCTTTGTTGTGTCAGGAACTGCATAGTCAGTCACTCTGTGATTTTACAAAGACGTGCAACTGCTGCCTCTTGAATCTTTTCCGCCTCTAAGCAAACCATTCTGTACAGTATGTGAGGTTGCCAGATAAGTCCAAAGAATGAAGTATCTTCTCTTACGATCAATCAAGAGATATCCCCACTAACTGGCAGATTTGTCCTCATCAAAGAAAACAAGCAATGGAGGAAAACAAAATTGAACACCAAAAAGTTATGTATGCCGTACATAATTACAATTTCCTCATTGTGATACAACATGCTGCAAAATCTTATCATTAATCCTTTTCAAGCCCCAGAAAGATGTTTGACTTGAATCCCACTAAAAAAAACGTCCTCCTTCAACATCCTCAGCGTAGGCAGCTTTCACTTGCTTTCTCCGAGCTAATTACCCATGCATTCAGATCACCAACAAAACTCAAACTCATAATATCCCATTCAAAACCTTCTGGTAATAATCATATTGACGTGTCCGCCATGCATCCAAACTGCTGCTGATTAATGAAAGCACCAAGGACACACATTGCTGCAAGAGAAATTCTTTCATAATAAAACGGAAGTACAAAAACACAGAAAAATGTCAAAAGCAACATAGAAGTGTCTAACCTCTTCAGTTAAACTAAGGTGTCACAAACCGTTTCCTCAAGTTCTGAATTGTACGTGGACCACCCTTAAAACAAGGGAAACCAGAATCCTGATGCAGAAAGAGTGTTTCATTTCAATATCAAAGGTCAAACTTTTAAGTTGAATCCATAGAGGAAAAAGTCTATATGTTGGTTACTCAACTAGCAGCAGTCCTTGTAGAATTTATAATAGGGAAAAAGACCAATTTAGTCCCTTACTTTTGGGGTATCGACCAATTCGGTCCCTTATCAATCACATCAATTTGGTCCCTTATCTTTAAAATAATTAACCAATCTAAAGCCTATGATGGAAATTATAGACAAATTAATGGACCAAACCACGTAATTATCACATGGATGTAAATTTACTGTAGATGTGTTGCCAGCGACCCTGTTAGTTTGTCTACAATTTCCATCACAAGCCTTAAATTCGTTAAAATTTTTAAGACAAGGGACCAAATCGGTCTTTTTGATAGATAAGGGACCAAATTTGTTGATATCTTCACGATACAATAAGGGGCCAAATGGGTTTTTTTTTTTCCTTTATAATATGCATATTCTAGTTGTTGTGGAATCTATTTCAAGTTCATAAGGCATCAAACCATCCAATTTGAAAGTGTAGTATGTTCTTTAAGGTTCATGTAATAATGAGAATGCAACATCCTTATTATAGTGCACATTTTTTGTTTCAAAGTTTTCCCACGTTTCTTTCTTCTTTTTGGTGCTATTCCCCCGTTTACTTGAAGTGTTGAAAAACCTAAGTTCTTTTTCTACCTTTGAGGAAATAATTAGCATCTTCCTTGATAATGTCAAACATTTAAAAATCAGTTGGCCAGATGCACTCAAGTCTAAACCCAAATGCACTTCCTGAAATCTATGTTAGAAGTATAGGTTCAGTTCAACAACAGATGTGATATGCTTAAACAATCAAAGTACCAATAGAAGTTCAGTATGTAGACATTTCTAAGTGAAGACCAATCTTGGAGCTTTTCAGACAGATATGCACATGATATAATGTCAGAAAGAAATGCTTTAAAAATCATTGGACTCCTTTTTTTATTTTCCTTTCAAATTATCAGATGCTTCAAAGTAAAAATAACAGAAATGAGCATATGGACTTAAGAGTTACTTGGTTGCTCCTCTAATTTCTGCAAATTTCAACCTCCGATTTAAGTTTGCAAAACCATGCCTCTGACAAAAATCAAAACCTAACACTTCCAAAGACTTGAATATCCAAGCATAAATATCTCCAGAGAAGCCTCAACAACCCTTATCATTCTAAAAACTTAACATTCCCTGGGTTCATTATTTACACCAAAAACACTAAACAACCTCAAGGGAACGTATTCAGTTGGACACAGCCTTTAGTGCTACCCAAAGCTTTATTCACAGAAATTCGTAATCAGCTATTGACCAGCATATCAAACCCCTGAAGTTATACAGCCAGAAAGTTCGGAGATTTCACATCACAGAAGAAAAACTTAACGACGAAACCACTAGGCATGGAGATGAGAAAAGGTGGTTAGAAAGTTTATTGGTCATTTTACCTGCACCATCTCAACAAGAAGAATTATCCGCTCTGCATGCTTACGGCATGTCAGGAATCCCTGAATACATAAAACCTGAATATACAGGAAACATATCAAGTATCAAGCACAAAATATGTGAAGAATACTTGAAATCCATGGAAGAGGGGAAGAAAAAACTGCAGCAACAGAATTCTTATACCTTGAAATAATCAAAAAACTCACTAGGAACTCCCTCTGCATCAGAATCCATGACCTACCAGTGGCCAATGAAGTAATGAACTTAGTAATCCAAAAACAATGCTTAAGATATAAAAAGAAATCTGAAGTATGAATTTGTGGTCAATATAATAAAAATCAAAAACTTCACTGCTGTATATTTCTAAGATAACTTACCTCGAGAAGTTCACGAGTTAACTTAAATGGTGCACTTTCAAAATTAACACCTCCAGGGGAATTAGACAGCATGAAGCCAAAATCAATGTGTATAATGTGACCTTCTTCTGATCATCCAACAAGAGATTCCCATTATGCCGATCCTTTATCTACATGTTTAGAGCTACTGTAAGATGTAAAGAACAAAATATTTTCACATCTGTGAAAGATGGAAAGTATTGGAAGATGACATAATAAACATTTAACTTTTTCTGACATCAGGATGAATTACAAACTTCCTATTTATCTCGTCTTCTTAACATCCCCCGAGTATGTTATCACTGCATGAAGAATCATTTCAGTCCTTTTGTAGCCATTGCAGCTAAACAACCTTAGATGTGATGTCTTCTCACCTTAAGCTTTCCATGACATACTACCCTTATTTAGCCTTAAATGCACTTAAACAAAGGCATTCATCCATTGCACCGAAAATATAACCCCAAGTCTCTATTACTGAATGAAAGAAGAGGGCAATTTGCTTCTGAATAGAACCATATCATCTATGTTAGAATTTCACATCATGGGCCAATAAAATAAGATGACAGTTATCATATGAAAAAGAATTAATAGACGGAATATATATCAGTTCAAGATTTGCCCCATAAACAAATCCCCACAGTGATCGCTAACAATATTTTCTGTTTTTGATATTAGAGAGTTGAGATATATGTTAAAAGAGGTCCTACACAGAACACTAGCAAACAGACAGAAGGAGTAAGAGAACTAAGAAAAGCAAAATTAGATACAACCAATAGAATGTAGAAGCATCAGCTCATTTGATACAATATCCCTTTCTAAGTGGTAATCTTAAACCCAAACTGAAACAGACTTCTCGATGCATAGACAGAAATAGGGGTGTACAAGTATTTAGTTAATTGAATTTGTAACCAATTTCGAATTCAATTCGGTTAATAAATTTGGTTATTTTTAAATTTGGTCAGAAATTGGTTAACCAAGTTTATGAATGCGGTTAATGAATTCGAAAATGGTACAAAGATTTTTTGAATTTGATTACCCAATTACCGAATTCAATAATTAAAAATAAAGTTTTATTAAAATATTTTGATATATAAATAGTACTTATCACTAAAAATATACATGTAGTTATTCGACTAAAAATATATTTATTATTAATTATTATAATTATCTTTAATTTGTATAAGTGTTATATTGTTATACATTAATTCATACTTATATTATTAAATTAGTATATCTACAAATTACATTAAATAGTCTTGCGATACGTTTTTTATTAATACTTGCAAGTTACATAATATTATAGTATTGTACGTAATTATATTGATTATTATTCAATTAAGTTACATGATATAGTTTTTTTTACTTATTTTTCTGAATGATTTATCAATAAAAATTCACACAACATATCAAATTATGTGGCAAAAAGAAATAAAATTAGGAAAATTCTGCTTAAAAAGTAAGTTTTTGTATAGGATTTTAGCCCAATGTTAAGGGTCCAACAAAATCGAGTTGAATCTGGTTAATCAAATTAAAAAACAAGCAACGAATTCGAATTTGGTTAACCGAATTTTCTATCGAATTGAATTTGAAATCGAAATTGGTTAATAAGTTTTAGAACCCTTTTCAGAATTTCGACCGATTTTATTAACCAATTAACCGATCGGTTAACCGATACACACCCTAGACTAAAGTAGATACAAACTAAACTAGCACGTGCATAGAGGAGAGGGCAAGAGGGAGAGAGTTTTTTACCTGTAAGAGATAGCAAACTAGCGAATATCCAGCCATGCTTTCAACAAAATTTCTCTGTGATTGAGATTCACAAACCAATCCAGAACTTATTGTAAGAAAAGTTTCGGCTGAAATTTAATGTATAACCATACAGGCATTCAAAGAAATGATATTTAATCACATTAGGAGAATATGCTGCTGGCCCCACAGTGGTTCGAACAATTTAGATTAGATATGGGCAAAGGTATGTAGATAACACCATAAAACCTTTTCCTACCAATCTGAAGCTGACTCTAAACCTGGTCATGTATTAATCTCAAGACAATGTGGTTTTATCTCATACCTTTCTTCATTCATAACGAAACTCGAACAAAATAGATACTCTCCATCCAGTAGTGTTTCTCTTACTCATCTGAATAACTATTCTGGGAGAAATGTTTTCATGCAGAGTCTAAAATAAAATGTGATGTATTCTTGTCAGTCACCAAAGATCTTAGTTCATGTTAAATTAGGTTCCTTATCTCATGTATCCATGCAACTTCCCCCACAATTTTCCTTCTGAGAATCCACATCAATCAGCTGACATCTCTAATAAAGGTTCATATAAGGATAGTTCTTATTACCCCCACAATAAAAAAATGTATGGAGTATTGATAAGGAAAAATGCTACTGCAAATACATCATCTATTAATTTTCAAGAGAAGAGAAGTCAAGTCATACAGACAAACAAACATACAAGTGAACTTAAGGACATGACTTCAAAAATTTTACAACAATTATGGGATATGCCCCTAATTCATTTGTTCCTAACAGATTTTTTTACTTGTTTATTTTTACTGGCAAAAGATTATGGGGCTTACTTTGCATTTATGGAGTTTTCACATGACCAGTACTTCCCATGTACAAGTGATAGAGATGAATGGTAGCAGCCAAAAAAGTCAATGAAAAGGCATGGCAAGGAAATATCGAAAGCCCAGGCTTTGATTTGGCATGGTTTAGAAGACCAGGAGCTTTTTTGGAATAAGAATCCTTACTGAGTTTATTTAAGGAGGAATCTAATTGTAGGACTTCGTGTTTTCAGAAATTTTAGTAGTTAAGGGTATTATAGTAATATAAATATTTTTGCACGGATTTTCTGGTTTTAGTATATTTTATATTGTCTTGGAGTAAAGTAAGGACTTTGTTTTTATTTGGTATTAGAAATAGAGTTAAGAAAGGATTATTGTTACCGTAGGGAATAAGAGGTAAATCATACTAGTAATTAAATAGGATTTGTGACTATAAATAACAATTTCTCTTATAAGAGGACAGATTTCAGCTTAATAAAATTCCTGCAGACTTCTTAAGGTCGAGATGCAATCTAGCTTTGGGTGTGAAGCTTTAAGGTGCGACTAGGAGTGATTCATAGCTTTTCCTAATTCGTTCTTTTAAGTTTCATGAGTTTAGCAGTTTTACCATAGTTTTCTGTCAAGATCTCTTACAATCTTTTTATTTTTTTGGGGGATAATTTCATATACCGTCCTTGAGGTTTATCATAATTACACCTACCTCCCCTCAGGTTTAAATAATTACACTTACCTCCCCTGGCTGTGTAAAAAGACTTTACAAACCTTTGCATTACAATTAAACCATAATGTCCCCAAAAAAAAAAAAAAAAAAACCAAAACCAAAAGCAGAAACAAAAAACAGAAAACCAACTCATGCTAAGCCACCACCTCCTCTTTCCTTCTCTTCCTCCTCTACCCTTCTTGTCCAACTTCCTCTCCCATCCCATGGTCAGCCCAAAACCCACCCAAACCAATCAATTCCAGCCACAACCAAAAACTCATTTCTGAAAACTTCACTTCAAATCAATTGAATGTTTACTAAAACCTCAAAGCCCTAATTTTTTCTTATACATTTGATACAATTTTTTTATGCACCTTATTTTTTAATTTGTTTTGGGTTCTGGGTTTTGCTCAAAACTTCAAAAGCTGCTCATGAGATAAAAGAAAAGAGAAAAAGAAGGAAAAAATGAAGGCTGTTGATAAGGATAAAAAGATAGTATGTTTGCGGTTTTCGTGTTTGAATCAAATTAGATTTTTTTTTTTTTTTTTAATACTTCCCATCTATTTTCCTGCTTCTTCTCTACCCATATTGAAGAAGATGTTGCTGGCCAAGATGTAGGCAAAATCTCTTTCCCCTCCTCTCTCCTCTTAGTCTCCATATGATATACGTATGGCAGCTACATGCTTGTTCTGTTGATCTAGGGAAGAGATTGGGGTGGTGGCTGGTCATGGAAGATTGGGTGGAGGTAATGGGTGACGGTTGGGTTGGTGGTGCCTGATTAGGGAAGAAAGATATATAGGAAGATAAGATTTTGGGGTTTTACAACATTAAATGACATATTATTTGTTTTTATTATTTTTTTGATAAGCTGTGTGTTAAAAAATAATAAGGGTATTTTTGGATATTCAATTCGTTTTTTTGCCTTAGCTCAGAAAAGCGAGTTTTTTTGTTACTCAAAATATTAAAATAGTGTTTGTAAGAGTCATTATTGAACCCAGAGGGGAGGTAGGTGTAATTATGATAAACCTCAAGGGAGGTATATGAAATTATCCCCTTTTTTAATATCTCTTACAATCTTTGTTCTCGTGATTTCTTCTCATTAAAATTGCTATTTACCACGACTTCTAGGCCACAAGAAACTGTTCTACAAGTTTGTTGGCCTACCAACAGCTTGGTGCTGCGACAAGAAGTTAAATTCTTTTGACAACATTTTTCATCAATGGACCTGTTGATAAAGAGAATTTAAAACTATGACATGATTGCAGCTGACTAATTATGTTAGTCAGCCTAGCATCTAAGAGATAACTTACCGTCCGAAACATGATTTAGGCTTTTGGAAATACAAGTAAACATCCGTACCTCAGAATCGACCAATGTTATCGAATCATCATGTCAAGGCTTGCCCCTAGCTTAGATCTCTCTTAAAAATTTAAAGGGAAAAAAAAGAAAAGTAAAAGGAAAAGCAAATGCCGATCATTTAGCTACATTACAACTCCTAGATGTCAATCCAATTCAAGTTTACATTTCAAAATAGTGAAAGGATCAGATTGCTAGGAGTTAACTTTTTCCAAATTTTTAATATTTTACAAGGGTAAAATTTGGTTCAATAGAAGTTGAAATAGAAACCAAATCAACTGGATGCTTAACCTGGAGGTCTTTGCTGATACTGTTGGAAACTTTTGACTAACAGTTTGGTAATCCTTTTTTCTTCTTAGGTCCATGTTTATTTCTCTAATTTGGATGTGTTAATGAGTATGAGACAAAATAGTTTCAAATAAGAAAACTGGATTTATTATCCTACTGATGTACTTGTCTCCATGGTTGATTTACATTTTCCAACAGTGGACCTTATTTTTTTTCTTATTAGTTGGTTAATTAGTTTATATTATGTGCAAGTTCCTTTTATTCTCATCTTGGACAATTAAGAAACCCCATTAGAAACATCTCAATTGAACAATCCAAACTCGTGGTGATTGTAAAAAGCATATACCCCATAAAGATCAATTAACATTTACATATCTAATCAAGGCAAAAAAAAAAAATTCTTCAAGCATACTTTTAAGTATTTATATTACAGTTGTTAATAACTATGTATGGTCAAAAACATACATAACCTTATGCATACACAGTCTAGTTTTTCACAGTTTATCAGAAGAAAAACCAAAACCAACCAACAATTTTGGGCTTCCATTCTGTTTCATCCCACGTAGAAATACAGAGTCAATAGAATTCAGGTGCTTAGGTTTAGTCAGTTCCTTCTTTTTTTTTTTTTTTTTTCTTCCAAAGCTGGAGAAGTTACTTAGAGTGACTTCTTTTTTAATTGCTTTCAGAAATTAACTGCAGTGAAAAATGTATGTATGGCTCTACCTGTTAAAACAATATTGCAACCGCCAAGTGTTTTCAGGCCATTCTCTTGAAGGCAACTTTAATACAAGAAGAATGAACAATTTCTAATTTAGCAAACTTTTCTCCACACCTCTCAAGAGAAAAGAAAGAAAAAAATAAAGTTAAATATAACAAAAAGGCAACACAAAAAACACAATGGTGCAAGTAGAAAAGAAAACTAGATTGATGCAAACGGAAAGCCAGAATGAAGGACATAAACAAACATAAACAAACCACGTTAACAGAGAAAATTCTTGGTGTTTGAAAGTAAATCACCTGTGCGAGCTTAAAACTTGGAGAATTTTCTTGATACTTCGCAACAAAAAAATCCCGCAAACTGTTGATATTGGAATACCTACTCTTAATTGAATGAATTGAAGCCTACAGAAAAGATAATCACCATAACAAGAGTATGTATAATAAATAAAAAAATTACATCCCAAGGATAACGAGTAACTAAAAGCCAAAATTACCGTATCAGGAATTGTTTCAATTAGTGCTGTATAAGAGGACGTAACGAGAACTTTTTTATCATACGGTCGCAACCACAGAGGAAGACCAGCTTCTTGGAATATGTCTGACATTTTGAACGTAATTAGGAAAAGAGAACCCATAAGAAGAAAAATAGACAAGATGCTAGGTTAGCCTTATACTACTAGGTTTTTGCATCATCGTCTAATGCCTTGTGAATAAACTTACAAGGTTTGCAACATCCTCTGATGCCTTGTGAATAAAACTTTTACTTGATAAAAGATAAGTGCACCGAGATCAAAGGCAAAATAAATATGTGAATAGAAATTCCAAATGTAAATGCAGAAATAAATAAAAGGAACATCAAAAGTAGC
Source organism: Cinchona pubescens (assembly GCA_025175665.1). NCBI lineage: Eukaryota > Viridiplantae > Streptophyta > Magnoliopsida > Gentianales > Rubiaceae > Cinchona > Cinchona pubescens. The sequence continues at coordinate 7,929,919 of JANKKI010000027.1, read as the reverse complement.
CAAGTGAATGAAAAAGTAAAAAGTTAGCAGAACAAACAAGTACTCACCATAAAAGTGGGAAATAAGCTGCACAGCGAGATGTTCTTGCCTACAATCATCACCACTCTTTACTATTATCTGTCCAAAAAGTACAAAAATCTTTAGAAGCCAGTATAAACAAATGATATACACATCTAGATGTTGACACTAGTCAGCTTATGAAATATAGGGCAAGTTATAAGAAAGTATATGACTTAGCTGGCACAGGTGCAAATAACTTGAGTGACTGAACATGTACATGAGAAGAAAAAACAGAATAAAACATATTTTGAACTTTACAAGAACACAACATGCCAGGCTCTATTCCCAAATATATGCATAGAAAATTTAGCAACCAAATAACCCACATTTTCCATGTCATACCCTCAGTACAGCAGGGTTGAAGAGAAGGTAACAAATACAACGAACACCAAATTTTGTGCTCATTTTACCATATTTGATATGTTCTGGGGAAATAAGAAGCATCTGCAGAACATAAGAAACATCTGTTTTCCAAGTTCATCATTTATGATCATGGGCTTGTTCCCAACAGCTTCAGCTATTTTTAAAGCTAATCACTGAAAATCTGCTGAAAATATTGAAAGCATGTTATTGTTTTAAATGTTTAGAAAATCTAAAAGCTATTATCAAAAGAGCCCCAAGGTCTATTTCTAATTGAATTAGCTTTTTTCTTTTTCGGCTAAAATAAACTGAAAACAGAACCAAAAATCAGTTGAGAACACCTCAAAACAGAATATAACCAACTGATATTAAGCTGTTAAGGACAAACCATGTTAATTCGAAATTCAATCAATTATTAAAGCCTAGTTCCAACAATATGCCAGATAATGCATCATAAAACCTCAAAGAATATATCTGTCAGATGTCAGATGTTGCAGATGGTTCCTCTCACTCCCTAATAAACACCATGGTCATGGATAGAAAAAGGCTAGCATTACATCCAAATCAAGCTCACCAGTGACCTCAGATGTTACTCATCCAATATGCAGAACCACCACTACAAAAGTAGGTATAAGATTAAATAAAGCATACTGGCTAGTCCCTCACATAAGTCAACGGGAGCTTCTTGTGATTTTTTTCCTTTTCACCTTTTTATGCACATGTGATCAACACTATTTCTAGTCTCTAGCTTGTATCAAGTTGTTAACCCATCACCAATCAAGCCCTTTAACTATTTCACAATTATACATCCAAGAAATAACTACCATTGATGACAACCATTTATGCATCTGAAGTATCTTTCCACATTTATACTCCCAAAGCTTCAAAATTTTCCACTTCCTTTTCTTCACATGGGCCTAAACCATACATAAACTAGTGCTACAGATACTAGACAGTATCTGTCCTATAATTCCTTTCCTAAGCGACTTAACATCAGACAACAGCTTGAAACCAGCCAGCACATAAACCTTTAAATTTTTGACAGCATAAATATGTCTCAAGGTTTCTCCGAATTAGACAATATTGCATGTTGCACTATTTAAACAATTGAACTTGTCCGCTTCAGAGCAGCCAGGTCAAATAAAATGTAACTGAAAGCTGAAAAGAATCCAAATTATGCTTCTCTAAGCAGCCTACCAAAGGAAATATATCAGCCCAAATCCTTTATAATTATTTAACATTAAAGTCCACAAGAAATTAATCTAGAGAGAACAAGGGAGTGTTTGAGTTTTCAAGTCAGCAAACACCAATTCTTTAATTCAAAATTAGAAGGAAGAAAAGAAGTTAAAATATTCTACTTACAGAACGTAAGTCCCAACCAGATAATTTTCCATAATCTGAGGCTTTGCGTATCCTCTCTTTCTTTATCTCCCAAAGTTCACCTGATAATGCATCAGTTTCCTTGGGAATACCTCCATTTGCAGTCTGTTTTTGAGTCAGATCAATATCTTGAACATAAGTGGATATCAAGCTACAAAGAAAAGTCCAGTCTTTACCTTTGGTTTTGCATCGGATGAATCCTGACCAGCTCCTTTGAGAGGAAGTCCAGGAGGTGCTTCTCCTTTTAATGCAGCTGCCTGAAAGTAGAAATATGAACACAGCAATATTCTAAAAAGTGAAACAAAGCTACGCAGATAAAAACAACTGTGCAAGCAATTGGTTCCCGACAAAGGAAATCAAATGTCAGGTGCCAATAACAAAAGGCCTTTGTAACACAAGCCAAAATAGTTAAGTTGGAACCATCGAAAGCAGTATGGTCTTTATGCAGTAGCAAGAAACATTGTTTCAATATCTACCATTCTTTGTAACAAAAAAGAAGATGAAGAATGATGCATTCAGAAAATTGTCACCATATGAAGTCACAAGAAAAGCTTATCGGTCTTACTGGTATAATAGCTTTTCTATACGTTAGACTAGAAAAAGCAACTATTACATACTTTAAGCATCTTCAAGCATGTACCATTACCCTGAGAACCCACCCTCCTAGCACAAATGCCATACTCACATTATGCATTATACCCTTTAGAGTTTACTTTGTTCTGAAAGATATCATTCTCATCTTAATTCAAATTCAAATACCCGAAAATTTGATAGAACAACCTTATGTCAACTCAATTAAACAGACTCTATCCAATTTCAAAAACTTTGACAGGCAGTAACACGTTTATTTACAAGACAACTACTGAATTCATCACCCATGTGAGATAATAACAATAAAATGGTGGATTGGCATGTTTTAGGCAAGACCATTGCCTAAAAATATCACCAACTTTCATATATATATACACACACACACACACGTGTGTGTGTGTGTAAATATATATACTCTTGAGAACATCATGAAAAAGAATATCCACCAGAAAAGTAATCACAATAAGCAAATAACAATCCAACAATGGCCTTGTGAACTCTATCCACAATTGTATCTAGACAGTAAAATAAATTCAAAAGCAAGACAACTATGCCATGAGTTCCAGATTCCAAAAAAAAAAAAAAATCAAATTTGTATTACCAAGTGCCTATTCAAACTCAATGTTTCCTATCAATTACCAAAAGACCAAAAGAAACCAAAAGACACAAGGCTAAACACATTACTCGACATAAAAACCACAATGCTGAACGATCCGCATATCCTATCATTGAGAGATGTGATAAATACCTCCTGAACCGTATATTGCTTTCTTTAATATGCCCATTTGTACTTGACATCAGCAGGAAAATAAACAATTCAAGAAAGGGGTTGGTAGGGTGAAGGAAAGGGTTAGAAGAATAGCATATGTAGAAAAGAATCAAGGAAAACAAAAAATAAAAGCTTTATTTTATAATCAGTTATGTATATCAAGTGTAGTTGCTGCAGCCTTTAATCTGATAAACAACTGCACCGTAATAGGAATTTTTACCCCTCTTGCTAAGATTGGTATATTTGGAGAAGAAGGCAATATTACACTTAGAGAGAGAGAGAGAGAGAGAGAGAGAGAGAGATCTCACATGCCCCAAATGTCACTCCCTAATATAGAAAATTATACCAGATACCAACAACATATAGGTTGATTACTTTTCAGCAAATCAAACACAGAGGCCTCAACTGTTGGCAGGATATAAATCTTTATCCATATCCAACAGATTTTTACATTCTATTTGGTTTCAAGAATGTTAATATCAAAACTGTGTAGATTCTCATTCCAGTGTTTGATTCAAGTCAATGAAATAAAGAAAGTAATATCTATATTCATTGAATTACCAAAAAAAAAATGTTTGAAGAGCTCCTGAACACATTATCCAGAATAAATTTTATCGACTAATTCTCGGTATGAATCAAGAACAATAAATTCATAGTAAGAAACACTTTCCTCTTTTTTTCTCGGTTTACTTGATATATATAAGTTGAACATTCACCTTCAATTTTAAAAGGAGGGGGAGAATTACAACCAAAGCTTATGCTGTATAGGTACATGAAGAATAGAGAATTGTAATTCAGAAAAGAGGAATATACTTTAAAAGCACGTGCTATACACAAATGTATTCCAAAAACCTTGTTCTCCTTGTCATGAATTTTATAGCAACTAATAGGAATTTAAATAAGATATTTGTCTCCCTAAAATATTGACAATATTCACAAGTTTTACTTGCACCCACAAAATACTAAAACAACCAACATGTTCAATTTCTTCAAACAAGAAAAGATATAAGAGCCCCTTAATGATTTCATAAAAGAATAACACTAACTATTAAGAAGAGTATACTTCTGTGGAAAGAAACAAAACAAATTATATCGAACACTCAGCAACGCATGCTATTTAATTATAATTTAGTAAGTAATATGGAAGTTGCAAATATGCATATGAGTTCCAAGGTTAATTTGCTGCACTTGGAGTACCAAAGTTATGAAATCAAACACAACAAAATGCAAAATTGACTCAGAAAATGGAGATAATTGTTAGTTAGTTGTGAAGGTTAATTTGCTGCACTTGGAGTACCAAAGTTATGAAATCAAACACAACAAAATGCAAAATTGACTCAGAAAATGGAGATAATTGTTAGTTAGTTGTGAGAGCAAAATATGATGATATAGCATGTTGCATACTGGTGAACAAATAGATATGACAAGTACAGGAGTATCAATGCTTCAAAATTGAAAAGCAGTAAAACCGAACTGTCCATAGTGGAAGTTGGTGTGGATGAAATAGACGTTTCAGCGGAAGGAAAGCTTTCTGTGCCCCCTGAGCTTGAGCTTGAGGCATGATCCCCAAGAGAGCTTGCTACTTTTAACATGTCTTATACAAAAGGAAGATTGAGCAAGCCAAAGGAGAAAGAAGTTGTCACCTCTTCTCTGTATGGTTGAAGGGAACTTTAGAAAGAATCGAAATTGGTTGCAAAGAAATGAGAGAGAGAGAGAGAGTGAGAGAAGATGATAAAGAGTTCAGAGTAAGAGTGAATGATCTTGCATGTCATTTTGTTTAGAGTATGTGAAAAGGAAATTCCCCAAGTCAGTACTTGTGTCACAGGATTTTACCAATATTCGACGTTTCAAAGAGTCACATTTATTTCTATAAAATCAAGTAGTTAAAATAAAATGGGAAGTTAAAGTATCTACAATTTCTGGGCAGCCACAAAGCCAAAAGTAAACTCACTTTCCATACTTCAATAGCAAATGTGATGTATCAAGAACAAGAATGTAGACCACCAGAATTAAGGTTACCTTGACTTCCTCGATAGCTATGGTACTTGGAACACGGCGGTGCTCTCTCTTTCTTGGTGGTTCTTGGTCCACTATGTCTTTTATCCATGCTAACCCCAGGATCAACTGTCAGCGAGACCTTCACCCAATCCATATTTAGACCATCCTTCAGCTCCGAACCATGAGCTACAAGTTCTTTGCATTTGCCACCATTTGAAGAAACAAGTTCAGGGCCACAAAAGTGAATTTCTGAGTTTGATTGATTCTCCACGAAAAGATTTACGCGAACAAATTTTACTTTAGCCTCCCACAACTGAGTCATTGCCTCATCTATTGCTTGTGAAGTAGACCTTGACATCCTATCATAACCACTGTGGTACACATCATGCCCAGTCCACAAAGGATATGCCCAAGGTGGCGGCTTTGGCAATAATGCATCTCCATTTGCCAAAGGGATACCTCCTTTAGAAAGCTTTTGAGTGTACAACACATCTTTTGAGTTGCTATTACTAAAAAGTGAAAGCCAGCAGAGATATTAGTTCACATCATTCCCAATCATATTTCATTGTAGAAGTCAGACTAAAACTAATGAATGCGGTCTAAGTGGTCAATTACCTTGCAGTTTCACTCTTCAGAACTTCAACACAGATCAAATAAGGAGCCTTTTCCCTAGAATTCAGAAGAACAGCTTCATCTTCAGGTATATGAACTACACGATACATTCCCTTTCCCATGGGAAAACACACCCCTATAGCATAAAGCAAGAAAAACTAGAGTAAGTATTGTTCCCCTTGCCAAAAAAATAAATAAATAAATAGAAAGGTCAACAGATAACTTTTTTTTTAGAAAAAATTTGTCAATGCAGCCAATAAAAGGTTCAAGAAAGTGTAAAATCAAATATTTTCATAATTGCATTCAAGCATTCTTTATGTACTCTTCGGAAGACAATAACCCTTCCTCGAGTCAAATAAGAGTTTAACTAGAGTTTATTGAGTAGGAATCAGTTTTTATGGTGTTAAGGCTAATTATGATTTTTAGTAGTTAGGGGGATTTTAGTAATTTAGCTGTTTTGTAGAGAATTTTCTGGTTTTAGTATTTTGTTAATTTTGTCTTAGCAGAGCCTAGTATGGAGTTGGTTTCTATTTGGGTTTAGGAATAGAGTTAAGTTATGATTTTTAATCCTTTAGGAAACAAGAGGTAAATCCTAATCAAAACAGGATTTGTTTTTAGAGTCTATAAATAATGTTGTTCTCCACAAAGAGAATATAGTTCAGTTCAATAAAATTCCAGCAGACATATTTGTCTTCTTGAAGGGTTGTGTGATACAATCCTGCCTTGAGTGTGATGCCTAAAGGTGCTTAGGAGTGATTCCTAGTGTTTCCTAGTCATTATTCTCTTAATTTTCAGGTTTTTCCAGCAATTTCTCTTTAGTTTCTGTTCTGACATTACACTTTTTCTGCAATTTTAATATTGTGAGTTTAAAGCCTTAAATTCTACTCAACAAATCTGTTGGCCTAGCCCACAGCTTGTGCTGCATCATTTGTCCTCTCCTTTCCCCTTTTGGGCACAGAGCCAAGAGGAAGAGCAAGGAAAAGTGAAAGTGAAGGAAGCAAAGTAAACAAGATTAAGGAGCATCACCTGAATACTCCTTCAAAGGAAATCAAAGCTGCAAAAGATGATCTACAACATACATTACTCACAAACACACAAATAAGATAAATAAATGGGACTTGGTATGATTGGTAACTCTTTACAGAAGACTTTGGGAAGAATTTGCATGTCAAGACTTAAAAAGAGCCTAGTCATCTACAATTTGAATGTAAAGGATCTGCATTACTTGAACTCTTTCCTCAGAAAAGAAGTATGGTAAATGAGAAGAACATGACGAAATAATACACGCATGAAAAGTAATCAACGGCTAAAATCTACAATATGTCTTGCAAGTACATGAAAAAATGATCCACTTAAAAGACATACTCCCTCCGTCCCAATTTTCCTGTCACCTACGGGTTGAGCACGCTTTTTAAAATATTTAATTTTATGGTGTCTGTGCCTAAGTGATCCCTCATCATTGAGACAAATAAAAAAGTTGCAGTTTGAGTGTTCAATAAGGGCAGAATTGTGATTATGATATGATAAAGTAATGATTTTTTTGTAAAGGTGACATTATTTTTGGGACATCACAAAATAGTATGTGTGACAATGAAAATGAGACAGAGGGAGTAATAAATAACATTCTACAGATTCTAATTCTCTACAGCATATAGGAGACCACAAACACAAGGCAGACTACAATTTTTAAAGCGCACATAACTGATAAATCATACACAAAACTGCTCAAATTGTTGCTATTTCACGGTGCTCTATCAGCTAATTCCACAAGCTTTCAACTGGTTTCAAACTGCCACCGACTTTCCTTTTGAAACTTCCATAAGAAACTTTATTGTCATAGAAGATCCCTCGAAGAATTCTAGTCCTTTGTAGGAGAGAATGACAAGAAGATCCCTCAAGAATTCTAGTCCTTTGTAGGAGAGAATGACAAGATCCCTCAAAGAATTCTAGCCCTTTGTAGGAGAGAATAACAAGGCACCCCATAATCTTTTATCAACCTCCTCGTTTATATATCTAATAGAATTAAAATCACCTTGATCCTAACAGCAAGAGAATATTTCTATAACACCAAACAAAAGAAACCTCAATTGTGCTCCTTCCTGGATGGTTTCCCTGTACAGAGGATTCCACCATCTTATGACTTTAGCAGATTTTAGCAAGGGCAAAAATTAATTAATTACAGATCATAAATCTCATTTGATGTCCTTTTGCTGCCATGTAACACCAAAACAACACCAAAAACAAAAAATTAATGAATATAACTTGCCTTGTCCCCAGATTACTTGTATATGCACATTCAGACACCAAGAATTCTAATGATTCAGAAGCATCTCACTAAGGAAGAGAAAACATAGTAAATTGCATATAAGACTGCATATAAATACCCATAACAGACATACACAATTAGAATGATTCTGAAGCATCTTTACTAACGAAAAAGAAAAATAGTGAATTACATTAAAGACTACACATACCTCCACTGCTCTGGACAGCAGTTACATGCGCATTTATCTCCTGTCTTTTAAGCGACTAGAAACAAAAGAATCACAATCTCAGTAAAGATAGTATATTTTTTGCAATCTGGAATTAAAAGTAAGCTCAGCAAACCACAAAAAGAACCAACCTCACAGAGAGCACTTTTACGATCTTCAATTGGAAATACATCTACTAAGCCATAAGAAGTCTCACATAAAGATTGCACGAAGTCAAGTGATGCATGATACGCCCCTTTCCGAAAATGCGATGCACCATTAATTGGAAGTGGAGGCTTAGCATTTAATTTTTCATTTTGCAGATTTGGTGATGCAGGACAGTTCTGCCAATTGAAACAGCATTAAAAACCATAACAAGAAAAAAGGGAGGGCAAAGCAGAAAAGAGGCAAATGTCAACATCAGTTGCCGAAACAATCACGCCTAGGTGCCGAGGATGCAACAAGGTGCAACACGTGTGCTAACCCTAGGCAAAAGCCTCTGTTATGGTTTCTACATATCAGTCTTTACCTATTATGATTAGATGTTGACAGCATTCTATTATGCAATGGAGAATGCATCACAAAGTGTGAGGGGGACCCTGCATTTCAATTTAGTCAAATCACCATAAAGATAATTTGATTTGTTATCCAATTCCTCTAACACTCCTCTTTGAACAAAATGACAAAAGTGTGAATCAACTCCAGTCTAACAGATCCCATTGACAACAAAAATGATAATTGATTGCTTTTCTCAAGCAAAACAGCTATAAATTACTGCTAGCATCAATATTATAAAACCAATTTTCAATCATAAGACAACCGAAAGTAAACAATCACTTGCTAGTAGAAAATAATGATCTATATTCTATACCACCTATACCCATAGATGCATCACACACTCAACATGTAAGAGTTCAAGGGATGAGGTGTTTATGGTCACTATCCATCATACAATTTCTCATATTACATGTAAACATAATAGATCTTCTCTGATGATGGCAATATCATAAGTTCCTTTATAGCATATCAGAATGTATTACGTAGCATGAAGGGATCCGTACTGCGTGATAAATGATTAAAGCATTAGCATCAAAAACAGATACTTTAACCAATAAAAAGGAAGTTAACAATGAAAGTATGTCTAATGACAGTCTGCCTGGAAAATGTGCAAGTTAAAAGCGAAAAGTCCTTTGAAGGATATTCAAAGAGAGTAAACATAGATTAAGTCCGGCAGTTGGAGACTAGAAATATTAATTAACCACAAAACGTGGGGACAGAGGAGATCAGAATACATGGGTAAAGATTGTCAAACCTATCCAATACAGTCTATTAACCAGAGATTGCCTGAGATTGTGTCAGATTGTTCCTTGTGAATAGAACTTTGAAATGTTAATTCCTTGTTCATTGAACATGGCATGTGCACAAGAACAATAGCTATCATAGCAACAACAGGATTTCTTAAACTAACAGTGAACACATTTTGTTTCTTTCCTGGTTAGAAGATAATTGCAGGACACTGAAGTGGAACCACCACCACCTGCATCAAGCAAGTTGTAGAATGGCACAGGTTTACTACAAGGGGAATGGATGGGTGGAGATAGAGCAATCAAATTGGGATATTTGAATGGATTTGTCCAATAGGTTCTATTTTAAGACAAGAAATATTCTCAGAAGACATCTAGAGACCTAAATCCCTTTAAAGAGACATTATTCAACAGTGTCAATATGGAAGGCAGAAGGCTATCTTACAGTTCAAAATTTAACAGGAAGAAAAAGTTTATTTTAGCTGGTCTGCACAAATCTTGTGAAGTTCTAAACCTAGCATCACTAGGGTGCAAAATGGTGTGGATGGCAGGCCAGCAATGATGCCGTATTTAGTCATTAAAATTTCCATCCCAGAAGTCTTAGCTTTGGTGCTAAATGGAAAACCTGGGAGCACAATTTTCAATATATTTGACCTTCTTCAGACCATGCATAGTCCATTAGAATTTTCTAAGCTCATGGGCAACAGAAAATACCCCAGGAAGCAAAATGCGGTATAAGGGGGGGAAGGAACAAAGCTTTAATTGATGGATATCTGGGGAAGAAAGAACAAAGCTCTGTACTGATAAAAAAAAATTTCTTTCTTTTGTACTATTTGGACCCTGACTTAAGCACTCCCCTTCAAACCAAGGGAACTGGCATTCCCAGTATAGTGTAGACGGCAGAATATGATCAAGTCTAACTTGCATTAATAGCTGAAAGGACACCAGAGATTTCAAAGGCTAAGAAACTTCAGTACAGTTACATGTATCTAGCAACCTAGAGGGAAAAGTACATTTATTCAGCAACTCAATGGGGGAAGAACCCAAACCATCTTCAGTTATCAAATAGAAAATACATACGAGAATCAGAGGATGAAGGCAAGATAAAGAATTCTCAAGATTGAATCTGTTTTTCACCATTAGTTAATGAATTAGTCACCTAACAAAAGGTTCACCCTTTCAACATGGTAGAAACCTCAATCACCAAAAAGAATCTTAAAGCCCAATTCTTCACTATCGGTTACTATAGTATCCATTTTAGAAGAAAACAGATATATTGAAAGAGTTTAGCCTTAACAGCTATAGAGCTCCACGATGATGATAAGGTCACGATTAAGTAGATTGTAACATCCCAAAACATGAAAATATGAGGATGAGGGATCTCCATCTTAAACAAAGGCCAAAACAGTCTCATGCTGAATTCAGGATAAATTACAAAATTTTCAAAGCAAATGTTGTTTAATAACTTATAAAGCCCAAAATGCAGTTAGGACACAGTCCACATTTCTCAACCATAACAATACTAAATGAGACAATGATAGCACGCATAATAAGCATCCTCGACTAGAGTGAAAAACAGTCAACAAAAACAAGGGTTTGGAACTGACCTCCTTGTTCTTTTTTGAACCAAAAAGCTCTGAGTCTTCCACAGAACGATCACGATCCCTAAACAGCTTGCGAAAAAATTTCTCTGTTCCAGGACTACTTTCAAGGAAATTGCTACTATTGTTAATTTCATGATCTGCGGGAGCCTTGGGATCCTCAGGATGCACCCGAACTATATTCTGCGGAACAATGAAAAATCCAGAGGCTCATCTTCCTCACCATTTGCTTGCGCCTTTCCATCGTCCGGAGTCCTGTCACAGGTACCTTTCTTTTCCTCAAATTTTTCTTTAAAGAATTTTTTGAAGAACCCTTCTTTCTCATCATCTTCAGTATTCCTTCGTGCTTTTTCTTCATCATTGTTTCTTTCACCCACATCCTTCTTTTCCTCAAATTTCTCCTTGAAAAGCTTCCGGAAGAATCCTTCTTTATACATCATCTTCCCCAGATTTTGAACCTGCTTTTTCCTCTGCCTCACTTTTACTGTCACGAAATAACCGTTTAAAGAACCCATCCGAGCTCGATGTAAGTTCTTCCTCTTCATCCTTACTGTCTTTCAGAAACCTCCTGAAGAACCCATCCTTCTCTGACTCATCATCATCCTTATCCATGGATTTCCTAGAATCATCATCCCTATTATCCCTGAGCAACCTCTTTAAAAACCCCTCCTTCTCTGGTTCCTCGTCATTATCCATTGATTTTCTAACATCCTCATCTCTACTATCTCTAAGCAACCTTTTAAAAAACCCCTTCTCAGGCTCCACCTCATCTTTGTCCACTGATTTTCTAACGTCTTCATCCCTATTATCCCTCAACAACCTCTTGAAAAACCCATCCTTCTCTGACTCTTCCTCATCCTTGTCCACTGACTTCCTGAATAGTAGAGCATCCCGAACTTTTGGCCCTGGAATAAACTTCTTAAAAATTTTATTCTCGTCCGGCGATGACACCTTGCTATTAAGGCTATGATTACTTCCCCCACCATCATCCTGCTGTAAATTATTCCCAGAGGAAGGTGAAAATGATATTGACCGCTGTGTTGAGGGAGGCGATGATGTCAAAGACAAAAGCTTTTGCTTTGAAGAAAGCAACCTATTGAGCACAGGATTCTTCCCCATTGGACTTGACGAAACAGCATTTTGCGGCCTAATCAAGGGTGGCCACTCACCCATCAAAGTGGCTCTGCAATCTGACACTTCTCTTGAATCCTACTAATCCCTTCATTATCATCGTTGTCCTCAAGCTCCGCCATCAGAAACCAATTCACTTTAAGAGCAATTTGGAGTGATCTTGAGCAAATATCAATGACAAACTTATCCAAGGATGGGCTGGGCTTGTAAATAAGCATATAACATATCTGGAACAAGTAGCTCTCGATACCCGAAAGAGGCAGGGTATACATTCTATTACACAAATAATCTCTAACCCCTGCATGATCATGCTTGTATAGGTAGCTTACAGCAATCCACTCACAGAAAAATGCCGAGTCAAAGAAACGGATTAGCCAACCACTCTCACCAACATTCTCGTTAGTAGGAATGGTTCGAGTAATTTCCCTAGGTGACTCCGCTGGCTCCCCTACTAATCCTCTTGCTAATCCCAGCAGCCTCACCATTTTATCATCTTCATAAAACCCAAACCCTAAATCTTACAACACTATCCCTCCCTCTTCATATATACACGTATGACAGTATATACATGTATCAATCTATATCTATAAATTTACACAAAAAAATTGGAAACCCTAGCAAGTTCAATGCACTAAATTGAACAAACTAAGGTTCTAAATTTAGTAAAATTTCAAGTTAATTGAGCTTCCGGTAAACTCAATACAATTTTTCAGGGAAGTTGAGACTGAAAATGTAGGAGAAATTACACATGAATTTTGCGCATTCCTCTTTTTTGAAAATTTGAATGGAAATTGAGAGATCCGGATAGGCACCGGTGAATAAAAGAGAAGAAGAGCGAGAAAAAGAGTAAGTTACCGAATAGGACGACGTTTACGCCAGTTAGAATCGTTTCGGGTCGACGGCGAGAGGGAGGGAACGCGGGTTGAGCTGGTGGTGATCGGCAGCGTTTAGTTTGAGAAATTGAAATTTTGAAGTGAAAACGAGGAAAACTATGGTAGGAGCTAACGTGCGCATGGAGGGTTGGTGGTGAATGTTGATATGGGGTTATTTTTATTTTAAATTTTCTCTTTTCTTTTTCTTTTGTGTTTGTGTTGCTTATCTTTTGCTTTTCTGTTTTTTATATCTTTTCTTGTGGGTTAATTATACTTTACCCCCTTAAATTTTAGTGTTATTATCATTTTAATCTATAACGTTATCTTTTGAGTATTAAGCGTCAAGAATTTTACTAACTGGACAAATATACCCTTGGATTATTTGCACTTTACTCTCTTAAAATTTTAAAGTTTTTAACACTTTAGTTCCTCACGTTTATTTTTTAGAATTTTACCCTTTTCGTGTATCAATTCAACATTTTGACCATTTTATGCTTATTTTATTCTATTCTTTTTATATTTTTTTGTCTCGATTTGGTCTAAATTTCTCTATTAACTATGAAAATTTATTATTCGGTCATATCCGCTGTTTTGCTTGTAAGTCTTTTGGTTAAATTAATAACTACACCTCATTTTTTTGTATTAGCATACATTATTTAACATAATATGTGTGTCCTATTTAAACATCAAGATTCACATACATGAATAAAGTCAAGAATTAGGTATAGGTAAGAGTATCCTGTTAACTACTACCAACATCACATTTCAAACTAATGCACTCTATTTTCTTTCTTCTTGCAAATTCTAATTGAGCATAAATAAATTTAAAGAATAAAAATTATTTTAAAATTCTAGATTCATTAGGATGTATGTCCATTTAGTCAAAATTTTATCCTAAGAGAACCATTTTAGTAGAAAAACATGACGTGGTTATAAATAACACTTAATCTAAGGGTTTTAATGCTCAAAAAATCATGTTGGTTATGTTATGTCATATTTTTTAACTAATTTTGATCAAAAAGATTGATCAACAAATACACAGAGTTTCTTACAAGTATCTCTTTAAATTAAATTATACATAAATTAATATTTTCTTGTTAAAGAATAAATCCATGAAACTAAAATAAACAAAAAATGTAATAAATAGGATTAGAATTATCAAAATATAGAACTGTCTTAATCAAAGGACTTTACAACTCAAAAATTAAAAATTTGGACTAAAGTATTAGTCGCACTAAAGTTTAATGGGTAAAGTGTAATTAAACAAAAATAAATAAAATGAAATAGGGGTAGAATAGGCAAAATATTCACTTGGCATAACAAAAGGGGCTAAGTACTCAAAAACTAACGTTAAGAACTAAAAGTATTAGTGAAGCTAAATTTTAAGGGAATAAAGTGTAATTAACCCTTTTTTTGTTGGCAAAGACGAGTAAGTGGTTGTGAACGTGATTGACAGCAAAGGTCCGTATAGATTGGAAATAACGGGTAATTATTTGATGCATAATTCATACTTTTTTTTAGATTTTTAAAAATAATGATGACTTTTGTAATAATTAAATAATTATTTAGATACGAAATAATATTTTAAAATAATTATATGAATTGCAAATAATGAATAGTGAATAATTATTACTTGAATTAATCATCTGGAATTACAAACAATTTCACAAGTAAATGAGTTATTATTTTGCTTTTTCTTCATTGTATTTGTATCATAAAGAGTTCTTTTTAAATTATCACATTTTTATTTTGTTGTCGGTTTGAAATAGTTTGGAATGCCATCAATTGCTAGTCCAGATGTTGACATTGGTAATTGGACCATGGCAAAGATCCAAAATTCGATCTGTGCTTTTCCAGTTAATAGTTGATCACTGCTCATTTAAATCATTTGACTAATGCACTTTGGAAATTAATACTTTTCGGTGTTCTGAACCTACCATAGTATGCCAGACACGTTTGTCTAGTAATTAATTTTAGCTTTATGTTCTTTTCTTGACATTCGATTACATAATTAATTCAACTTAGGTAGCGAATAATTTTGGATCTGATACAAAAATGACTATCCCAGCAGCAGTCGTAGCACCAGTAAAAAAAAAAGCTTAATTTGGTTAATTTCTTGCATAAATAATTTTAACTGGAATCTCAATTAAAAAAAAATTAAATAATGCTTAATTTGATTCATTGAAATAAATAATTGGGGGATAGTGTAGAGAGGATTTAAATGACTCAAATTAAGCATTAACTAAATAGGACAAATAATGGATAGTGTAAATAATGTATAAGACAAAATATGAATAGTGTGATATATTATTTGAGAAACCAATTAACATTGGTGTCGACCATATATTATTTAGCAAATAATATCAATGTAGAATTCAAAGAGACCCATTTTTTGAGGTTAATAACTCTTTGTCCCCTCCAATTAGGTGGGTAATTACATAATGCCATACAGTTTTCTCTCTCTTTAATGAGAGTTTCTCTTTCTTCTTTGTAGGAGGCTTTAAAACTTCATAATTTTCAAAATTTTCAAACCTTCAACTATGCAATTTCTCAAAATTAATTACACCTACCAACCCTAGTCAACTCAAAACCATGATTCTTCATTTATTGTGTTGGGTTTTAGATTTCATACAACATTATTGACATATAACCACCTTATCTAGCTAACTTTTTTAGGGAAAAAAAAATCAAAATCACTTATCCACCTACCGCTTAGCGATTCGAACTCATGATTAATACATCATAACGGAAAGCATCTTACTACTTAGGCTTTGTTTTGCAGTGAAGGATTTGAAAAGAAAAGAAAGGAACGGAAGGGAGAGTTGAGTTTTCTTTTATTTGGGTGATTTTTTGGAGAAGAAAGAAAGGGGATTGGACTAATTTGGGTAGATAAAACTGCTACTACAGTTTAAAATTTTTTCCGTCCAAATCGAGCTAAAATGGACAAATAGATGACCAGCTTGTTCAAATTTTTTATTAAAATACCTATTTTATCCTTCAATGATTGAATAATAACATTTTATTTACTTATATATCCTAATCATTCCATTTCTTTCCTAAACTTCCAAACAACAATAAAATCTCTTCCTCTCCCTTCCATTCTGTTCTCTTCCCTCCTCAATAAAACCTTTCTCTTCTTTTCTCTTCCTTCCTAAACTCCTAAACTTAGTGTTAAAGTACACTTTGTTGTCATCTAACTAAGTTCTTATTAGTTTTATTTTACTTTTTTGTCTATTTGTTGGGGTTTTCTGGTGCCTTGTCTACCTGATGGTAAAACTAAGTTCATCATAAGTAGTTGCAGGAGGTCTTGAGTATATTACGAACAAAAATGGTAGAGGAACTTGCTGAGGTCTTATAAAAATTTGATCTGTCAAACAAAGAACATGGAGGGGTAAGTCTTGATATCCTTGATTATTAAAGTGTGGAAGAATGTAAATTAAGTTTAGTAGGCAGAATCATATGAGAAAGAATAGTTAATTTTAGAGCAAAATGTCTAAAATCTCACTTAGCTCTGAATTTTCCCAAGGTTATCAATTTGGTCAATTAACCAATTTTTAAGCCGATTTCATCATTCAACTTATTAAAATGTGTCTTTAAAGTCATCCCATCCATTTTTTCCGTTTGATCAAACACATGATTTTTATGAGTGTATTTTTAGGCGTAAAATTGTAATACAGGACTTTTCTGATCATTTCACATATTTTCGTACTTAATATTATCCTTTTAAATACTCATTAATATCCCTTTCAAATATTAAATAAAGTCATTTTACCCTTTTTAAATATTTTCTAAAGTTTCGGGTAAAAGTATAATTTTATAAAACTTGAGAGACTAAAGTGAAAAGTTTAAAAATAATACAAGACTTCTTTACGAAGTCTTATTCCCTAATTCTAGAATATCCCATTTCCTACTCCAAACCGAACAGAACACCTCCATGCCTTGTCTGCTCATTCTTTTTCTTTTCCTTTTAAGCTGCAAATCTATATTTAACTTAATGAATTTTACTTCTCAAATCAAATTGATGATCCAGAAATACTCGTAAACCTTTAATCCAACTTCAAAAGTAAGTTTTACTTCATGTTTTGCATGATTTTCATGTTAAATTTCAAGTTCCTCAAGAAATTAATTTGTTTAATTTTGTTGTTTTGTGAATTGATTTTATTACCAAATATGTTTATGAGCTACTGGGACTCGATTTATGGGTTGGAATTACTTATTAACTATTTTTTTGTGAGATTTGAATTAGGGTTTTGACAATTCTTAACCATAGTGATATATTCAAAATTGTGAACCCTGATTTTAGATTTTTATCTTATTTTTACGAATTTAAATCAACCCTTACTTGTTTGTGTTCGATTATTGTCTAATTTGAGAATTTGGGTGATACTCAAAAGTGAACCCCTACCTTGATTTTTATCCTAACTGTATAATACTCTCCTGGTATAGGTGATTCAAGACTAGAGTTTTAGATCGTCGAAATTAGGATACGTCTAAGAAATTGATTTTTAAGGTAAGTAACGTTGACGCCTTTTTATCGATACCTTGTATATATGGTTGGTTTTGCAGCCTTAAAATAATTGATATTAAGGTAAGTATATTTATTTTGAATAATGTTTATAAGGTAAGTATGTTTATAATTTATGTGATCGTTATAATGTATTATTTGTTTATTATGGTACTATGTATTAATGAATGATTACTGTGAAGAGTTCAATAGGTCACTTTAGTGGACTTGGCTATGAGTGAGTGAATGAAATGATATACTGAGTACTCGACTGCTTCGTAAATGTTATACTCAGTCTATCGGAAAGATAAATGATAGACACTCCGTTATGCATTGTCTACTCGGGAGGATAATAGGTAGACTTGGATCCAGTGCTGAGAAGACTTTGGTGAACCATGGACTCATTGATTGGCATTTGCATTTTAAATATTGATAATGTCTCGTATATTATACGTTGCATTGATTATATACATGTTATCTATGATTAGGTTTAAATGTTATTTACTAAGCACTATGTGCTTATTCCGTTATTGTTTTTCCCCTTTGTTTGTAGTTGAGGACCAACATGAGACGTTAGCAGATCCTGAGTCGAGTGCTGACCAGGAAGGGGATTACGGTACAGAACCCAGTTACTGGAAATAGAGTTTTCCTGTTTACCATCTTAGTGTGAGGTTGGTTCTTATGCTTAGGCCAATGTGCCTATGGACCTGTTAGATTTTTGTCTTGTGATCGAACTTCTGACTGTTGTTTGGGTTATGGTTTAGTGCTTGTATATAAGTGTCATGATTTGGTGATCATGGATTGTTATGAATATGGTTGTTGAATATACTTTGTGTTCTTGTTTTGATTGATCTTGAGGTTTAATGGCAGGTATTATGGTTTGTTTATTGCTCTTATATTGTGCCTTGCATGCTTGGGGTGATCCCAAGTTGCGGCGTGTCATTGTCCCGTTTTGGTGATGATAAGTTCATAATGTGCTATATTTTATGTGTCATTTACCACATTTTTTGTGTTGTAAGCAAGATTTGAGTTATTATTGAGTTTAATTTGGTTATTCTTAGTTTTTGTAGGGTTAAAGTGAAAAAGAGTTGAAAAAGATGAAAGAAAATGCTAAGGACGGAACATGCATGAGTACGAAACCATTTCGGATGCTGTTACGTATTTCAAGCCTAACTTTTGAGTCCGAGATCCAATTGAGGTTATTTGAGATGCATTGGAAAGCCTAACTTTCATGTTTTACACTTTTTCAAATTCCAAAAGTATCAAGATGAAATTTGAAACTGAACCTGACGGAGCACAGTCATAAAGCCAGCGCACATGCGTTGGAGCTGTGCAGCGCATGTGCACTGCGTCCAGAAGCAAGACTCCCAGATTAATCTCTCACGCACATGCGCACTAAGCTTCTAGCGCATGTGCGCCCCAGGCAGTGGGATTGCGTGAGTTGGATTTTTGGCATGTTTCTTCGCCCGGTTGGACTCTCTTTCAGTCAGTTTCATGTTCTTATCCGTAAACCTTAATTGTAATCCTAAGTACTTATTATAAATACCCCATTTAGGGCGAGGGAAAAAGGATCAAAACTTTTATTTTCTTTTGGCTAGGGTTTTCAGTATAATAAATTATGTTCTCTGTGGGATGACCTATACTCACCACTACTACAGTATAATTGAGAGTTGTTAATTTTGGGTGCCTACTACAGCATTGCAACTCGGCATTATCTATTATTCCACACCAAAATTTTGGCGCCGTTGCCGGGGAACGGTTTGAATTATTTTTTGTGCTATTTATTTCAATTTTTCTTTTCTTCTCTTTTCATTGTTATTCTTCTGTTAATTGTGTATGCCAGTGACACGATTTGTTGGACAAGTTGAATTTCAATTTAATCCGAAAATATAGATAACGTTACGCAAATTGGGAAAAGAATTAAGAGAATGACAGTTAGGGGAAGAACAATTATTTAATTTTATCTTTGCAGGTGATAAGAAAGATCAAAGACAGACGAACATGGCGCGACGGACTTTGAGAGAATTAGCAGCGCCTACTTTACACCAACAACCTTTATGCATTACATATCCGGAATTAGATGCTAATATTACATTTGAATTAAAATCTGGACTAATCCATTTATTACCTTTTTTTCATGGATTACCAGGTGAAGATCCGAACAAGTATCTTAAGGAGTTCCATATAGTTTGCACAAGTATGAGACCCACTGGAGTGTAAGAGCAGCATATCAAGTTGAAAGCATTTCCGTTCTCATTCAAGAATGAGGCGAAGGATTGGCTGTTCGATTTACCTTCGGGTAGTATCATAAGTCTTGGGAGCAGATGAACAGACTATTCTTGGCCAAATATTCTCCAACTTCTTGGACTGCGAATATTCGCAAGGAAATTTGTGGCATAAGGCAGTTCAATGAAGAATCCTTGTATGAGTATTGGGAGCGCTTCAAGAAATTGTGTGTAAGCTGTCCACATTATCAGATAAGTGACTCCTTATTAATTCAATACTTCTATAAAGGTTTGTTGCCGAATGAAAGGAACATGGTCGACGCCGCAAGTGGAGGGGCGTTAGACAATTTGACCATAGATGCTGCTCGTGACCTTATATCGCATATGGAAGTGCGTTCTCAAAAGTTCGGGACACAACGCGATCAACCTCTCAAGCGTGTTAACGAGGTAAATATTTCATCTCTAGAACAACAAATGGCTAGTTTGACTTCTTTTGTTTGACAGTTGGCTTCAGGAACAGCAACAATAGCACAACCTTGTGGTATTTGCTCAAATGAGGGACACTCGACAGATATGTGCCCCACATTACAAGACCGAAGGCCAAGAACAAGTAAATACAGCAGGACGATTCCCAGGACAAGCACCACCAAATTACGATCCCTACTAGAATACATATAATCCTGGATGGATGGATCATCCTAATTTGAGATACGGGAATCCAACATAACCTCAGTCTCAACAGTATCGGCAGAACTTCCAACCATACGGGCCGCTATTTGCTCAAAGACAACAAGCTAATATGAACAATCAGTCTGGTAAGTCTTTAGAGGAAAGGTTGAATGCTTTAACTGATAATGCTATTCAATTCTAACAGGATACCAAGACCAGTATTCAGCAGTTGCAACACCAAATGGGACAAATGGTGACCGCGATTAAGCTGGTTGGAATCCCAAAATTTTGGAAAGTTGTCGTCTCAAACAATCATCAACCCCAAGGAGAATGTGAGTGCAATTATGTTGAGGAGTGGTAAAGAGGTTCAAGTGCAGCGCAACATAATTCCTAAACGTGTTAAGGCCGAGGAAAAGGAGACCAAAGCTATACAACATAAGAGGTTGGCCCAAGCGAGAAGAAAAGCAGCGGCAGTGAAGACAAAGGTGTTCTTGTATGGCCAGAATATAAGCCCGAACCCCCATTCCCCGGGCATTGAAAGAGTTTTCAAAGGAGGATCCCAACAAAGAGTTGTATGATACATTTCGTAAGTGCGAGCTAAATATTCCTTTATTAGACGCTATTAAATAAATACCTCGTTATGCTAAGTTTTCGAAGGAATTGTGTATCCACAAACAAAAGCAAAAAGAGAAGAAGGTTAGAAAGGTAGAAGTTGGTAGGAATGTCTCATCTATTATTCAAAAATCCCTACCGAAAAAGTGTAAGGACCCACGTATGTTCTCTGTTCCTTGTAAGATAGGAAATACACATTCTGAAAAAGCCATGTTGGACTTAGGTGCATCTATTAATGTAATGCCATATTCTGTTTATGATACATTGAAAATTGGTCCATTGAATAAAACTGGCATGGTAATTCAGCTGGCTGATAGATCTTTAGCCTATCCTGTACCAAGGGCATTGTAGAGGATATCTTAGTTTAAGTGGAAAGTCTAGTTTTTCCTGCTGATTTTTATGTTCTAGAAATAGAACAAGGTGATTCTAATGCTTCTATTTTATTACGAAGACCATTTCTAGCTGCTTCCCAAACTAAGGCAACTGTTATTAAGGGCACTCTTAGTATGGCATTTGGAGATACAAGTGTTAAGTTTAGCATTTATGATGATGTTGAACCGTCTGACCATACTAAACTTGTTTTGGTAATTGATGTGTGTAAGCCTCCAATACAAAAAATTCATGAACATATCAATAATTAGGAGATGGACACGAACCGTGAAGAATATCTCGAGGAAAGAATAAGGACTTGTTTCAGGAAACAAGTAATGGAGGTCCTAATGCTTTATCACTTTCTAACAAGGAATTGAAGATATCTGTTGTGCAGGGAACAATTCTGGATTACAATCGCCTTCCTGGTCACCTTAAATACATATGTTTGAAGGATAAGGAGAGGGTGATAATCTAACAAGTCAACTTAGCAACTCGCAAGAAGAGCAACTTGTTCGGGTTGTAAAAGAGCAAAGGAGATTGAATCCATCATTTGTGAAAATGGTAAAGCGGAAGATCCTTGGACTCCTTAACATAGGAGTTATTTGAATTGTGTGAAAGAGCATCAAGTAGAGCCAACAACAGTAAACAAAGGCGCCACATGAGAGGCAACCCATGTCTATTTGAATTTTGTTCCATTATTTAATATTTTGCAACTTTATTTTTGCTTATTTTAGTTTAAAAGGACAGCATATTTTAATTTTGTTGTTAATTGGGAAATCAATTACATTAAGAGGCTAAATGATAAAATGGTCCTTTGAAGATTTTGTGTGTCTTATGTGGGTGATTTAGGGTAGAATGTTTATGTTCTTTAAAAAGAAAAAAATTAATTTTTGGTTCTGTCTCTCGTGCACATGCTCGCTAAATTCCCAGAGCATGGGCACGGTGCCGATTAGCATACGGATACACTGCGTCATCATCAAAAATTAATTGCTTGCAGCGCATGTGCGAGCGAAGAATAAAATCGTCAAACCCTTCTTCTTCTCACATAACACATGCCCTCCTTCTTTTCTTTCAAATTCCTCCAGACCCTCCAATTACCCCACTCATATTTCATCCTCAAATCATTCTAAATTCACCAATTTTACACTCAGATTTCTTCTTTTTCAAAGGAAACTCGAATCAAGGTATGAATTTTTCTCTTTTTCTCCAATTTTTCCTTATGGGTTTCAATTAATTCTCAAGAATATTTTGAGTCTTTTTATGCTTTGATTGATGAAATCTCATATGGAATGAACTTAAAACGTATAATTGGAGTGATTATTGTATGGATTGTTGATTGAGGATGGATTGCATGTTCATTATATACACAAAAAGTTCCTCTTTCTCTATGCATGCCATGTGTTTGATAATTTGTCTCAATGACCAAAAATGTTAAAACACAAGGTATTGATGCATGAATTTATTTCCTAGACCATTGACTATATGCCATGAGACGAATTCTTTCTAATTAGTTTTCATGCATAGGAATGTTCATGCATTGTATATAAGCCTTAGTTTTAGGCATTATTTTCCTTGAATTTTCATTTATAATCTAAGGCCTATGATTTAGGGGAATGGCCTTTTATCTAGGTGTGGGGTGTTACTATTGTTTGTTTGGGAGTCATGACGCATGTTTATGTTTTCTAGGAATGGGAAGAACAGCAAAGAAAACAGCCACAGGTAAGGGTACAGGAGAATCCTCAACATCCGAGGCTCCACAACCAAGAGTCGGTGGCGGGTTACGGTTTTTAACTACGGCAGCCAAACAGAAATATGAAAATGATATCTCAAAACGGGCTACGATTAAGGAAAGGGGCATCCAGGTTCCTTTAGCAGGGGTGCCAAAAATCAAGTTAACCATTTGCAATTGTGGATGGGAGCTTTTCACCTCAACTCCCATAGATGCCGTCATTCTGGTGATGCGAGAATTTTATTCTAATTTTGATCATTACAGCTCCACCAAAGTATATGTATGGGGGATGTCACTGCCAATGAAATCAATAGAGTTTTGAATGTCACTCGTGTTCATAATGATGAATGGCCCGACACCCGAAATGCCAACGTGGAAATGCAACAGATCACAAGCGTTCTTTGCGATGGGGACATGGAATGGACTTACACGACGAATGGCCCCATGGCTTGACATTTCAATGCTAATAAACTTAAGCCAGCTTGGTTTGTCTAGTTTAAGTTTCTTTGTGGCCGCCTTCTTCCGGTAAATCATCTTGCCCACATCACTATGGAAAAGGCCAAACTTTTGTATTGCATTGCTATCGGGAAAGCCATAGATGTTGGTCAGCTTATATGCCAACAAATCTGCTATTCCGCTACCAGTCGGTAACCGGGGTTATGGTTTCCCTATTTGATTACGACATTGTGTTTGGAAAGTGGTGTGTTGATTGATTCTTCGAAAGAAAAATTGAGGCCTGGCCAGTTGATTACAATAGAGGGTATCAGAGCTCCGATCTTCATAAACGCACTAGGTCCCAAGCCTCTACTTCACACGGAGAGAAGGCTAAAGATTCCGGTGACGAGCCAGTACTTGCCCTACAACAGACTTAGGAAGAGCTTCTACATCAAATCTTGGCAGAGCAACAGCGGATGGGCCAACGTTTTGATTCATTTATGCAATATCAGTTTACGTGGCAGCAAACCATGAAGGCTCGTCAGACGGACAAAGAGCGAGGCAAGGACCCTTCCACATTTCCACATTTTTCACAGGAGATTACATAAATGAAAGGAACACATCTAAATTATGCCCTATGTGTTGGACCGTTTTCTTTATTTGATATTCATGGCAGTTGATTTCCTAGACAATTTGAGTAGTTATTTTTTTAGACATTTTCGTTAGTTACGTTTCATTTTAGTTAGTTTATTTCATATTGCTTAGGTTTATTTTCATAATCGTGTGTTTCATTTATTTTTGTTATGTATTCCCTTAAGGGAGTAAGTTTTTTCTTGATTATTGTAGGATTATTTGCTAGAACTCAATTTTCTTGTTTTTCTTATTGTCTCAAAGGAATTATTTATTTGTTTTGTTCTATTTTGTTTAGTGTTCTCTCCAGCTTTTTTAGGTCGACAAGGGGATATTTATTGCGGATTCAGCTCCAAACACGAATTAAATCTAGAGAAGCTTTTTTTTTCCCCCATTTTATGCTTTATTTTTGCATTGAGGACAATGCTTATTTTTAAGTGTGGGGTGGGAGAGTTATTTGGATTTTTTAGTTGTTTGGTGTATTTTACTCGATTTTGCTGCAATATATTTTGACTTTTCCTTTGATCTGAGAGCTGGTAGAAATTTTTGAAAATTTTTGTGGACTAATTGACCATTTTTTTTTGAAATTTTTGAAATTGTTTTCTTAACATATTTTCCCATTTTTCTACATAATAAATCATTAATTGAACCATACATGAATGAGTAGTCAGTGTTAATATTTTCCATCCATGATTTTCAAGATTTTTGAGCACTAAGCCATACTTTAATTTTTATTTGGGATATTTAGAGAAATTTATGTAGACTCAATTATGTTGCATCCCAAAAACTCACTTTATTACATTTCTGAAGCTAATTATTAGACGACCCGATTTAGTTTAAAAATGAGGGTAGTGCTTTTTTCGTTTGTTGAGCCTTTCTAGCCAACCATTTTAACAATTTATTTCTAAGTACCTTATTTGAGTCTTATTCTTGTGAAGAGAAATATCATTCTCCTTCTTTCACATAAACTCAATTTACCTACCCTTATTGAGTTTAATGTTCTTTTCATTATTTTATCCTAAGTTTTCCCTTTAAGAGCTTATGGTGCACATTATTTGTTAAGGGGATATAAGGGTGGAAGTTTGTGAGAAGTGAGTGATGTACATTTTTGTAGCAAAATGGGGTATTGGAAAAAAAATTGTTGAAAAAAAAATGAATATGGAAGCTTTTGTATTTGCAGGTAGTGCCCATCACTGGTACCTGCATATTTTTGGTATTCACAGGTAGTGCCTATCACTGGTACCTGTATGTTTATATATATATAATTGCGGGTAGTGCCTACCACTGGTTCCCGTACTATGAGCGGACATAAAACTAAAATCACTACGTGATGTATATATGTCCGAGGGAGGTTGGCATGTTTGGTTGTTCGAAATTTTTCATGAGTGTTTGTTACTCAAGTGTGGGGTTGTAGATGTATAATATTTCACAAGGGAAGAGAAGTTTTATTTTAATGTGTGGCCACCATTACTATAAAGCTCTTGTTCTTATTTATTATATTCCTTCCCTTCTTTGGCTAAAAAATATCCTAACCTATAGTTCAAGCTAAAATTACTACCGAATTTAAATAAAATCGGTTATCTAGATTAGTGAAGGGGTGTAAGAAGAGTGAGCTATGGGGTGTTTAGAAAAAATTTTGAGGGTCTTCATCATTGAATCTAGATATTTGCAAATCTAAATTTTTGAATGGCTATACACACATACACACGAATTTCATGTTTTGGTTTTTATTAGCATTTGAGCTCTTGGGTTCATAGACTTGATTGCTTTATGGATTGATTATTGATTATTTATGTGGATATTTGAAGGATATGTTGAGTGGAATATGTTGTGCTTAAAGTGTTTTAATTTTATACTTGATTGAGGACGATCAAAGGTTAAGTGTGGGATAATTTGATAAGTTCATAATTGTGTTATATTTTATGTGTCATTTACCACATTTTTTGTGTTGTAAGCAAGATTTGAGTTATTATTGAGCTTAATTTGGTTATTCTTAGTTTTTGTAGGGTTAAAGTGAAAAAGAGTTGGAAAAGATGGAAAAGATGGAAAAGATGAACGAAAATGCTAAGGACGGAACATGCATGAGTACGGAGCCATTTCAGATGCTGTTTCTTATTTCAAGCATAACTTTTGAGTTCAGGCTCCAATTGAGGTGATTTGAAATGCATTGGAAAGTAAGGGATAGAGCTACAACTTTCGTGTTTTACACTTTTTCAAATTCCAAAAGCATCAAGGTGAAAATTGAAGCCGAAGGTGGAGCACAGTCATAAAGATGTAGCGCACAAGCGCTGGAGTTGTGAAGCGCATGTGCGCTGTGTCCTGAAGCAAGACTCCCAGATTAAGCTCGTGCGCACATGCGCGCTAAGCTTCCAGCACATGTGCGCCCCAGGCAGTGGGATTACGTGAGTTGGATTGTTGGCATGTTTCTTTGTCCGGTTGGACTCTCTTTCAGTCGATTTCACGTTCTTATCCGTAAACCTTAATTGTAACCCTAAGTACTCATTATAAATATCCCATTTAGGGAGAGAGAAAAAGGATCGACACTTTTATTTTCTTTTTGCTAGGGTTTTCAGTAGAAAATTCTTCTTTATTCTTTTATGGCACTTTGTGCCTAAACCCTTTTCTTGGTAGAGGGAATTGAAGCCGTGGTCAATTCTAATATGTTGTGAGACTTCTTGTGCTTGAATTATTCAATTTTATCTGAATTATTGATTATTTTTCTGCGATTAAATTCAAGATTGTTCTTTTCAACTTGTTGTTGCTGCAGAATATTAAGTTATTGGAGAATTAATCTACGGCTAGATTGTTTTAACCGCGTGTGTTGAATTCAATCTGTGAAGCAACTAAATTTGAAAATTACTCTATTAGTGTTATTGAATTTAGGGAAATTAATCATCTAATTGGCATAACTGCATGTGTTTTTGTTTACTTAGCCTAATTGTTCTTATTGATTTTAAAAGCTTCTATTAATTAATCTTTGGCACGTGTCTGGGTTAAATTAATAGTTAGGGTTAATTGGATCGCGTGTTGAAAATTAACCAACTTTAGAAAGAAATGAGAATCAACTTTGAATTCGGGTTAATTCTTCAATTAGTGCTTGATATGAAATTTGAATTATCTTGTGTGTCAAGGATCAACTAATAAAATTGCCATGGTGGATATGACCAAAACTAAGAATTTTCTTACATCGAATTTTTCTTCAATTATTTTCTTGTTTTAGTTTTAGTTTGAAAGCATTCAAAACCCCCATTTTTCCATTTAGCACGAGAATAAGCTTTGTTCTCTGTGAATGGACGACCTGTACTCACCACTAGTACAGTATAATTTAGAGTTGTTAATTTTGAGTGCCTACGATAGCATTGCAACTCGGCATTATCTATTATTTCACACCAGGGGACGTGACAAAAATTGTCTTAAAAAATAGCATTAGAAGACAAGTTTTACCAAATCCAAACGAATCAAATCTAAAACCATTATTGCCATAGCATGACCCGACCACCCGACTCAGACCCGAACCAAAAACCAAACCAAAGGTTGAATCTATCTCAAAATCTCTTGTGTTCTTCCATAATCATAGAAAAAATGTTACCTCAAATTTTTTTTCATAAGTTCAATTCCTGAGCTACCTTAATATATCTACGTAGTGGTAAAGGCTAAAGCAAAAGAGATCTGATATGGCTCTTATTCTCAGTAATGGTAATATATTGTCTCACCAAAAAAAAAAAAAAGAAAAAAAAAGGAGAGAAAGAAACTTGGAGAAGATGATAGTCAACATTTTTGTTTTAAATTGACATTTTATGAATTCTTGTCCTTGTGGAGTTATGTGGATAAGTTTCACTTCCACATATAATTAAACATAATAGTCAATTAGACGTGTTTGTTTTGACTTTCTTAACGAAGGAAAATGTTAAAAAAGTTTTGTTGCAATTTTAACTTTTAAGCACATGTTTTTTTGCTCTATTAGGTTTCTCTTTCTTGATAGTGTTTCCATGATTATCTCAAATTTTTTTAATTTGGTCCCTGAAAGTTAAAATTTGTCATTGTTTTGGTTTAAATTCATGTTTGTAATTAGCATCATCTGATTGTAAGTTTTATTGGATTGGGTTATAATTTCAGGAAATTAAGAAAAAAAAGAGAAAAAAACTAGCAAATAGGGCGATAAATAGTGGAGGAAGTTTTTTTGGACAATTTTATCCTTTAAAAACATGTGTGACAATCACATGTTTGACTAAAAAAATCTCTAACTAAAGAAATAGACAGAATGACCTTAACGGCTCATTTTTAGAAGTTGGGTGACTAAATCAACCAAAAAATTATAGAGTAGTTAAATGGCCAAATCTAGTTGACTAATTTTTCAGGTCATTTGCTCTTAATTTTATAGAGATAATAAGATTTTGTGCATCAAGTCTATAGCTTCCCTTAAAATCTAGAAATGGTGAAGTTAGGGGCAAATATATTCTAGTTTACTTTCTCAAGTCAAAAAGAAATGTTGAAAGCACTTAATGGTAGATTGGGGGTGATAAACAATCAAATGCTAGTAATTCTAGAATGGATAGAAGGGATTGAAGAGGATTAGGATGCTTAATATCTGCCCAATTTGTATCTAGTTGTGGAACATTCCTATACACTAGCTTTTTAAAAGAAGTGGAAAGGAAGATAGGGAAAGTTTTTTATTCTATAAAAGATGTGATTGTACCACCTGGAGTAGGAAAGAGGGAAGGCAACTAAAACTACTAGATGGTGTCAGTTTAAATCATCCACTTATGAGCAGTGTTTTTATACTTAGACTAGACTGACTGGTTCAACCGATTGAATTGGTGACCGGGCATATACCACGATTGAAAGTAAAAGATGGAAAATATTTTTAAAAAAAAAATGTCAAATCAGAGACGAGTGAAAAACCAGTTAAATGTGTAACATCTGGGTTTCAAATTTCTTCATAAGTCTGAATCATTTTCACATTTTCCCACAAAATAAATCCAATTTGTACAATTTTACTAACTTCACCACCAATGTCATCAAATTTAAAACTAATTTCAACAAATAAATAGTTAAAATCAACAAATTTGACATAAAAACACTAATAATTGAAATCCAAATGCCAAAATGAAAGAGTGGCTCTGGAGAGATAAAAACGAAAATGGTAGATTTGGTGGATCCATCGGGCTACGGAGGGGAAGAAGAGAGAAAGAATGGGGAGTGATGAGGAAAAAGAGATCTAGAGAAGAGAGAAGAAGAAAAGGAGAAAATGATGGGAAGGGACTACGTAAAGAGGGGCAGAGGTGGCATAGAGAGAAGGATGGTAGTGGTAGCGTAGTGTAGGGAGATGGATGAGGTATTATGTAGAGGAAGGGTATGAGAGAAAAAGTGGTGTGAGGAAGGGAAGAATACAGAGATGACATTAGCAAAGGGCTGGCGGCAAAGGTCGAGAATGGGATGGGAATGAGGTAGAGGCGGTGTTAGGGTTTGGGAGGGAAGAAGGAGTAAAAGGTTAGGATTTTGATGGAAGATTATAAAATAGAAATGAAAGAAGAAAATAAGTTTAAAAAATAGTTGTAATCATTTGCAATGGAATCACGAGGCTTGAATCTTTTCACCTGCAAAAGTATTTATCATACACTCCATATGATTTGAATATATGTTTCTCTAATTATTTAGTAAATAAATAAATAGTATGACTCGTGCGGTTGAACCAGTTGAATAGGTCAAACCACGAACCGGTCACCTAACTAGTTCACACTTTGGTTTGAATTTAAAAACATTACTTATGAGGAGAACAACAATGGAATACAAACGCGGATAGATTTCAAATATAAGAAACGTATGAACTTTTATCATAATTGTAGAAATAAAATTGGTCACGGTGAAAAGAATTGCGAGATGAGAAAAAATTTAACTGTAAAGAAAGATATCTCTCAATTTGGGATATGGATAAAAGCTACCATACAAACACAGTTACCTCAGAAACCAAATGGTAAAGAACATGAAGGTGAGGATAAAGAAAGATTAGGGGATAATTTCTGAAGGGTTAGAGATTTTTTGGAAGGAAGTCACATTGTACTTAGAATTAATGAGGATGAAAATTTGAGGGAAGAAGGGACAAATAGGAGTAGAAGAGAAAGTTTAGGGGGAAACTCAAAATTTGATCTAGAAGATTGGTTTGTGTTAGTTTTTAAGGAAGGAGATGATAATGACCATTAGTTAACAGGGGGAGGAAGGTAAGTTTTGGTAAAATATTTGGGACTTGTAATCTAATGGTACTCCAGAAAAAATGTAATTTAAGCCAAGACGAGATTGGGGAGATGATTACATTAGTAGGAAGAGTAGAAGTTCAAGTATACATGGAGATAGATGGAGAAGGGTAGGATCATCAGGGAAAATGCATTATGACTAATCTAAAATTAAACATTAGTGTAAGAAATTCAACATGATGAAAGGGCCAGGACCAAAATAATAGAAGCAAAGGAAAAGGAAAAAAGAAAGTTTTGGAGGAGAACAAGTCAAGATAATTGACAAGAACATAATTGAGTGAGATCTAGGATAATAGTCGTATAGATATTGATCTAGCGAGAAGGAAATTTTGGTTAATGGATAAGTCTAAAAACACAGTGGATGAAGATAAAAAAGAGAACAAAAAAATCAAGATAGAGAACAATGAAGTGAAAAATCTGGAATAGTTAGGTGGATGTGACGAGTCTAATTTGGCCCACAATAGCTTAATGTTTTGTTGTGGAATTGTTAAGGAGTTAGGAGTTTCTTAACAATTTCTCAACTAAATGAGGTAGTAAGTATCCATTCCCAAAACCTTTTATTCATGTTTGAAACAAAAAAATAAATAAATAAATATAGTTGAAAGGAGAATAAAACTTTTAATAATATATGCATTGTTAATCTAAAGGAAAAACTAGGGAACTTGTATTTTGAAAAAAGGAACTTGATGTTAGGAGAATATTGTATACTGAGTTTGGTCTATGATTAGAAACATGAGAGAGAATGGTGGTTTCAATCTATTTATGCTAGTATTGATACAAGGGAGAGAAGGAATAAGTAAAAAGTTTTTAGTGAGAAGAGATATCTATGGGGGAAATAATGGATAATAGGAGCATATTTGAATAATATTTTATCTAATTAATGAAGAGAAATAGGAAGGTAGAGTAAGGGAATAAGGAAGTTTCAGATATTTTACACAGTTCATTGACAACAACCAGGTATTTGTTTTAAGCTATAAAGGGGTACCTTGGACCTCTACCTATTGCTGGAATTCTAAGAAAAGTGTGAAACAAAGGTTTAATAGAATGTTGTGTAGTAGGAATTAAAAAAAATGAAAGTGATAGAGTTACATGTAAGCACGTTGAGAATAAAGTCTTAGACCATTTCCTGCATGTTGCTAATCAATATTTAAACCCAAACTGTGATAACTAGAAGAAGATTTGTCTTTGAAAGGAAATGGCTAGTAACACAAGGAGGTACCAGAAGTTAAAAGAAATCTATGGAATAGTGAGTAGAGAGGGTCTAAACTTTTCCAGATGTAAACCAAAATCATAGTGTGTAAGAAAGCATTACTGGATTGGAACAAGTGACTGAATTTGAATGCAAGTAAGAAAATCAACATGTTGAAAGAGAATATGAAGTACATTAAAAAGTAGATTACCATGAACAATGACAGGCTAGGGATACTTAATCACCAACTCAAAGAAGCCTATAAGGAGGAAGAATTATTTAGAAGTAAAAAAGCTAAAATTAAGTGGTTAGTTGAGGGGGGACAAAAACACCTCTTTCTTCGATGCTATTGTGACCATAGGAGGAAAAGAAACGATATTTCAAAGTTGAA
Organism: Cinchona pubescens; assembly: GCA_025175665.1. Classification (NCBI taxonomy): domain Eukaryota; kingdom Viridiplantae; phylum Streptophyta; class Magnoliopsida; order Gentianales; family Rubiaceae; genus Cinchona; species Cinchona pubescens. Next base: position 7,897,763 of record JANKKI010000027.1, on the reverse strand, counting down.
AGATGGGGGAATTGGTGTGAAGCAAGGCAAGCCATTAAAAATGTCATAATTTATATAATTATTTTAACTCTATTTTCACCTCATCTAAGCATGAAGGGTTTGATCACATATTTAATGATATCCGTCACAAAATTTACAAACTAGATTAATCTTCAGCTCACTAAACTAGTTAAAGAGAAAGAAATAAAAGAGCCTTATTCTTAATGCATCCTCATAAATCCCTAGGACCTGAGAGTATATCTCCGATCTTTTTTTCAGAAAGTTTGGCATATTATAAAAGAGGATGTAGTAGTAGCTGTCAAAAATTTCTTTTAAATTGATCACATGCATAAAGCACTTATGAGGCTATAATCTCCATTAACCCTAAGATTGATATCCCCTCTGATATCTCTCATTTCAAGCCAATAAGTCTCGATAATATGTGCTACAAAATATTTTCAAAATCCTAGTTAATATATTAAAATTCTTTCTTATTTCTTGCATTAGTAATTCTCAATCAAATTTTCACGTATAGACAAATAGCACATCCAAAACAATCTTGGCCTGTGAGAGTTTTGTCAAGAATTGTGTATAAGATAGGAGAAACTTCTTAACTAACCCTATAGTAGCCCAATCTACCTCAAATCCTTGAGCAAATTTATTACCTATTGGTGCTCCAATTGTCATCTCATCTTCTTGTTTAACATATTTGTAGACCTCTCAATCGATATGTAGTTAACATCCAGTCTACTACTAAAGAACAATCATCCACTTGCGCCGATAAATTAGGAATGTGACCATTATTTATATCATCATGCCTTCCTGCTCAAGTTGAGCCCCTAAGTTTCAGATAGAGCTTCTTATCTCTTCCAGGAATTTTATCAACCTTTGCTCAAGAGTGTCGAGTTTATCCTCCAAATATGGTTTTGGCTTTTGAGGTAGTAGAGGAGAAAATTCATATGGATAACACCTTTCTTGGTCATTCTAGTAAAAATTTGGATGGTCACACCATCTCCTATTGCAATCATCAGAGTATGGATCACATTGAGATGAATAATTCCAACAAGTAACATACAATTGATTCACTGTCATACCAACTAAGTTTTCAAGAGGAAATTCAACCAAGTAATGTATACAAAAAGAATTTAAATAAAGAAATAAATACAAATTTGTAGCAAAACTAGTTAGTATCATTGTTATTTAACACTAGTCCCTGACAAGGGTGCTAAAAACTTGACAGGTCAATTTTCCTACACTTGCAAGTGCATGAGATCATATTAAGTAATATAGAAGTGAGTGAGTATCGTTTTCATGAGGACAATGAATAAGCACTAAAATTACCAATTTCGCCACTATGTAGACAAATTGATTCTTAAGAGATTCAAATTATTTAAATGACTAAAAATTAAACTAGGTCAAAGATTAAAGAAGTAAATTCAAGATTAGACAAGTGTTAGGGTTTCTTGGCTTTGCCATTTGCTAGACAAACTCTATTCAAATTACTTATGTTAGATTTTCAAGATTTCTGATTGAATTCCTCTCATGTAGTTATTATCCATTGGTCATGCAATAGTTTTATTTTTATCAATTCATTTGTCTTTGGTCAAGCACAAATAATTAAATGTAAAAGAACATATATTTAGGACAATTAATTCCTAAAGTGACTATACAAATTAGGTTAATCCTTGGTCTAGCATTCAACTTATTCATTATGTTTACAACTCAATCTCAATATGTGAATTATTTGGGCAGTCTCATCATATAATTATTGATTGTTTCAAATACTGATCGATTACTTGAAATTATTAAAGATATAGTAAACACTCAATCTTAAATGTAAATTCATCATGCATAACAAAAGAACAAGAGTTTAGCCATCATAATTGGTTATAGCTTGAATACCCTAGCTAAGAATGCTAGAACATGAAAAATCATAAATGAACCCAAAACAATATTAAATAGCATAAGAAACAGTTTAAAGAAGTCTTCTCTAATGAAGAATTACAAGTTCTTGGTCCAATATTTTCATCCCTTGAAACTCATCTTCAATTATTCTTGAAAAATAAAAAAACCCTAGTCTAAACTTCTAACCGCCAAGAGGGGTAGCTCAAAAGAATCTATTATTTCAGTCCTAGACACCCTTATTTATAGTTTTTAAGAGTTACAAATTGTAGGACTCTGAATAAGTTTTAAAATGCACCAAACCAAGCCTAAACGGATTTCAGAACCCTAAAATATGTTAAAAATACCGAAGCTATTACTGATGTCACTACATGGGCACTGCTAATTGCTAAGGATGATAGTGACTGGGTCAACCCATTGACCCAGTCCGACCCGGCCTAGTTGCTGCTGTAGCAACCCGGTCTTGGATTGTAATATCTATAGGGCCAGGACTAGACCTAGATTTTGCAACCTGTGGCCCTACCCAACCTTTCTCATTGATTGACCTATGACCGGGTCATCGGTCAATGGTTTAGCTCACTAAATCGGATTGTGAACCGACCCACGAACCTAGCCTATAAAAAAGCCCATGCTTGGACCAACAAGCTGATCGTTGGCTTTTTTTAAGGCTTTAAATGTCCCTTTTACCCCCCAACAGCTATAAAATGACTAGTTTTTGGGGGCATTGTTGAAGAATTTACCCTTAAATGCCACAATTTTCTCAACAAATCACACAACAATTTCTCACTACTTTCTCTTATTTCTCATCTTCCTACTATCCAACTATCCAAGTGCTATTAAAATTCCTTTTATATTACATAAATTCTAATATTTGTATACTATTTAGAAATTTATATTTATTATAAATATTAAGTGGATAGCACAATTGAAGATTTGGGGGTTTATCCAAAATTCAAGTGGTGAAATTCTCAAGTTAAGTTCAAGTATTCAATTCAAGTATATAAATTGAAATTCAACATTTTGATTTCTAGACAGTGGGCCAGCCTGGACCTGATATGCCTCGTCAGTCCATGGGCCAAGATCGTGGTTGGGTTGGCTTAGGTATTTTCCTTACTGACTTGTCCTGGCCCATCTCTCCCCAGCCCATCTCGTGGATGCCTTCCACGAGCCTAGCTCGGCGGGCCTTGGACCTGTCCAACTGCCATTCCTACCAACTATCTTGTGTGGTGCTGTGGTGCATAGCTGGTCAACATTAGCTTTGCGATTTTGCTCTATTTTTGCTATTTTCTTACATTTCTCAACTCGACACCAGCCTCAAACCTCTTGAAACCTTTAAAACACATTAAATGCACATTAAAATATGTATTAAAACACATAAATCATATGTTCACATCAAAACTATAAGATGCACAAAAGCTATAAAATAATACAGAAAACACTGAGGATTAGCATAAAAATCTAATCAAAATACATGTAAATAACTATATTTTGAGAGAATTATCATTTTTGTTCATGCCCCTAACCCACACTTGCTCGGCACGTGCCATCCACCGTGTACATGAAACTGTACTCTCACGAATACAAGGCATCTATCCGATATATTGACAAACAAAAATATATATTACAATTGCCGAAGTAATTTCCATGAATAACAACTTAATATGTGTGATACATAATAAAATAGACTAAAATTATAATTACTTAACTAGCAAGATTTGATCTACAGCCTTACAATTTTGCTCATCATAGTGTCTGAAGAAAACTACACTTACTCGATTGGATCTGTTATGCAGCATTAAATCCAACAACTATGGTCTCTAGTTAATTTGCAAAAAGTATTTATGATGAGGTGAGCAAAAAATCCCTCAGTAGGTAGCACCTATACCTTGCTGGATCATGCAGTTTTATCTATATATGTGTGTTTGTGTATATATATATATATATATATATATATATATATATATATATATATATATATATATTTCACAACCAATTCACATTATCATATGCACACTACAAGAATATGGGCCTTTAGTGATAAGTAAAAGTCGTCACAAAATATTAAAAAGTCATCATAAAAAGTACATCAATGACGACTTTTCCTGTCGTCATATTTTTATGTCATATGAATATGACTGTGTGACAACCTTAAGATGTCACTTATACACATCTAGATGTGTATAAACTTGATGTAAGTTACAAATGCTTTTATGTATTTGTAACAATATTTTTCGTCGTCCTTTTTCGTTTGACATTTTATCATACTAGGCAAATATCCAATCCTTGACTCTTTCCCCTAACCAAAACATAAATGAATAGACAGATGACTTGGGTTGACCAAATAGATACAAAAGTATAAGAAAAATCAAAGTATTCACAGTAATTTAAAAAAAAGTATATCATTTTGACACCAAAATCGGTAGGAGAGCCCAAAACCCAATGCCCATTTCTCATATCCGAAAATCTCCATACTGATCATCCTCTTAAGTGATGGACATGGTAGAAGTGGAGATAAAATCTGTGATAATAATGGAGACAACTTTCTCAAATGGGTGGTGAGATCAATTTTTGGTTGGGGTCAAATCTATATAATTGTGATTTGGTTTGGGATCAGATCAAATTTTGTATGTTTTTTGTGAAAGAATTGATAAAAGTTCATTTGAGAGATTGAGAGTAACATAAAAAACAAAAAAGAAAATAGAGGCTATATGGATGTGCAAGTAGTTGTTAGGAAAGATTAGAGAATAAAGGGTCTAGCTAAACTGGATTACCTCAATCACTATTCTCTTTCTGTTCAAAATAGTGTTTCCTTACTCCAATCCATAGTTCCAGCATTGTCCTACTTTAATACATGTTGAAAATTTTCTATCAAATCTTATGTGTTTTCTACTGTTGGAATTTTTGAAGATTTGGTAGAATCTATTATCAGATAAAAAGAGAGAGAATAGGTAAAGTATTTGAGAGAATGGGTAAACCGAGATGGGTAAAATGGTAGAATGGGAAAGTGATAGGAAAGGTAGATGATGGTCAAAACGATGTTACTTTAGTGAAAAGTTAAAAAATGTGATGCTGATCAAATCATTTTCCGTTTCGCACTATTCTTCATTTCAATGATATGAAACAATTTTAATTTAATGCCTGTTAGAATTTCACTTCTTCTTATCTCATAATTTTGTTTTCCTCATTATAGAGTGAATTCTTTCTTGTTTTTTTTCCCTTTTTTACTTTATTTTTTGCTGCTTAAAGGACCTTGCTCACAATTTTTCCTTCCAATTATATAATTCCAATTTATTCTCTTTTATGAAAACAATTTGATTTCGTTTATTTTCATTATACTTGGGAGACATTTTGACATTCTAGGATTGGAATCGGAATGGGAATCATAAATCCCACTATTGGTATAGGTTTATGTCATCCGCTTTGCTTATTTGGTTTGAATATGGAATGAATTTTGTTATGTTATTATTTAATCAATTTGAAAATCAAGTCATAAGTAAGGAATGAAGTAGGTATTTTCTAACACTTTTATTCCCATAAAATAGTGTTGAACCCCAGTATGTTAATCATGTTTTGATGATGACCAAATCGCACTAATGGTTTGATAACAAGTGTGCAGAAAAATAGGTAGGTTCGGACGCAAATGATCATCCGAACACAACAACCACAAGACTTCACGGACGCAAATGACTGTCTGAATGACAGAGCTTCGGACGATGGTAATCGTCCGACACAAAGAATTTGAAGCAAGTCTCGGACGAACGAACAGCGTCCGATCATATTTCCAGAAGACTTTGCTTAGATCGGACGCATGTTCGGACGCATCCTCGGACGTTCGAACGAATACCCTCAGAGAACGGACGCAGTGTCGGACTCATGGTTTAGCAGCGGCCGTCCCAACGGTCCAACGGCTAGTTTGTTCGGACGCACTCTTGCTGCATCGGCCGTCCGAAAGGTCCAACGGCTAGTTTTCCAGTAAACAGAAAATAGCCGTTGGGAAGTTGTTGGAAGCAGATATTTGGCAACTATAAATACCCATAGGTCTGAATTAATTAAGGAGTGACTTCTACATTGATTACAAATAATACTTGAGCTATTTGGAAGAAATAGTGGGTACAAGTGTTGTAATAGTGTAGGTAGTTTTGTGAAAAGAGCTTAAAAGTGTAAGAGTTCTTCAAGTGTAAGAGTGGAGATAACAATTGTAACAAAGGGAGGTTGTGAGTGTAAAACTCTTGGCTCAACTAAAGGAAATTAGTGTGAGCAAGAGTCTTATAAGGTGATCCTCATTTGTGTACAAGAGGTTATTGTCTCACCTACTTTGAAGAGACTTTTAGTGGCTAAACTTCAAGTTGTGAACTTGGTAGTTGCCTTGTAAGAAGCTATTTGCAGTTGTAAGCTCCAAGCTTGAGAAGCTTGGGAGTTTGGTTTGATTCTCTATATCTCAATATTCTTATTTGTTCTTTAAGCTTCAATAGTTGAATATCTATTGTATTCATTTGTGCTTAAGTTTTTATTTGGTGCATAAAGTTTGAATTTCTATTAAGCACATAAAAAGGTTTGTTTTAGATATAACCTAATTCACCCCCCTCTTATGTTGCTCTTTGGGGCCAACAAATAGTACTCATAGTGATCAACCAAATAATATCTATAGGTATCATTAGTTTTGATTCCTATTCCTTTCTCTCATACCCATAAACCAAACACCTCTTTGGTTTTATGGCATAAAGAGTTCTATGATATAGGAAACTATTCCGTAATTTGTTATCGAAAAAATATACACATGTGATCTACACAATTAAAACTAGTATAAAAATTTGATATGATAATTTCAAAATTTTATCACTTCAAAAGTTTATAGTAGTTATTATTGTAGCTCATGTGCATATTTTTTCAATTTTAACAAATTACGAAATATATATATATATATATATATATATATATATATATAACATATATATTAGTAAATGTTCCAAATATTATTTTAAAAAACTAGTAAAAGTTTAACAAATAATTAATCGAGAGTAGATATTTATTGTATTTAGTCACTAAAAAGGTGACAAATATTCAAGTAAAAACTTTCAATTCCTATTCCTTTCTCTCATACCCATAAACCAAACACCTCTTTGGTTTTATGGCATAAAGAGTTCTATGATACAGGAAAATATTCCGTAATTTGTTATCGAAAAAATATACACATGATCTAAACTAGTATCAAAATTTGATATGATAATTTCAAAATTTTATCACTTCAAAATTTTATAGTAGTTATTATTGTAGCTCATGTGCATAGTATTGTTTCAATTTTAACAAATTATGAAATATATATATATATATATGTGTATATATATATATATATATTAACATATATATTAGTAAATGTTCCAAATATTATTATAAAAGACTAGTAAAAGTTTAACAAATAATTTAACCGAGAGCAGATATTTATTGTATTTAGTCACTAAAAAGGTGACAATTATTCAAGTAAAAACTTTCAACTTTTTATTTTTTATTTTTAAAAAATCCATCCCTTTTATGTATTTCTAGTGACTTGAACCCATGACCAATAAGTCATAAGGGAAGCATTTTGCCACTTCAGTTACAACATTTTATTCTATTGTATCATCAAAAATAAATAGGATTTTGTCTTTTGAGTGAATGCAAGTTATTAGTTACATAATTTAACAATATATTAGCTATAAAGTTAGACCCAATAAATAAAACATGGATTATAATTAATATACATGCACTTCACTATGAAATAATGAATTCTAAGAAATTAAATTTTTGTAATTGAAAAAAATTCAAATATTATGGAATTAAAATCGTCCCAAAACCACTAAATCCTATTACTAAATTTTGAACCCCTCCTAGTGAAAGTTATTGTACAAAAATTTCAAATAAACACATTTATTATGCAGATAAACTTAGTATGTATTTTAAATTTTTCATTAGGTCTATTATTCTCAATAATAACATTATTAAAATAAAATAGATTAGCCAAATACATAAGAAAAATATTATTTAGACAGAGTGACAATAATTACTGTTTCTAAATCAGGAAACGTATTTGTGATGAAAATTGCTATCACAAATTGAGACAACAATGACAAAAAGGAGTTGTCACAATCATCAGGAGCTTTAGGGACAAGATTATCACTAATGAGCATTTTCCTCCTGTGTACCATATGTTCTGTGGCAACAGCTAAGTGAGAATAATTCGATTGTCACTAAATACTTAGTGAAAACTTTTACCTTTTTGTCACTGTATGCTTTTCATAAGTGATGATATAGTGTCTCGAGACTTCACTGAAGCTTGTGATGATGATAATTCTCTTCACAGTAAGTGGTACATAGTGACAAATTTGTCTCTGTCACAGAAAATATTGTCACAAAGGTGATCTTTACCTATCATATGCTATAACTATCATATATTGTAACTATCATGTAATATAACTGTCATGTCAAGTATTCAGGATTATAATCCCTATCGACTATTTCATATACTGAAACTATCAACTATGTCATACACTGTAACTATCATATACTATAGTTGTCATGTCATGTGTTCAAAAAAGTAATCTCTACCTACTATTTCATGTTTATTTAGAGTCACAATTTTCTATTATTACCTATACAATACATGCATATCAAGCATATTCAAAACTATATATACATATCTCATTTTATTTATACATTTAAAATCAAGCAATCATATATCCACAAATGATTTTATAGAAAATAACCACTTCATAAAAAAACACATTTTCGAAAAATAACTTTTGACAATCATGTGAGTTCATAAACCGCAATTTCAAGAGATATAGAGGTTTATAAGACAATTTAAAAATTCAGAGGGTAAGAATTAATTACCTCAGTACGCTAACGAATCACGTTCTTGTACTTTCTTTTCTTTGGTATTTCCTATAAAAGATCCATAGTTTCGTTACTTAGTATGTCCATCATTTATTTAAAATGTTCTATAATTAATCTCGGAGTAATCCCACTCAATATTTAAAAGATCCATAGTTTCATTACTTAATATGTTCATCATTTATTTAAAATATTAATACTGTAGTAATTCCACTTATTTATTTAGTCTATAGTACTTATTTAATAATATTTGCAAAATTAATTTACTTATAGTATCATATAGATTTTCGATAATAAAAATATACTTTTAAGTAACTATTATATATTATATATGATATATTTATATGTTTTTCTATATTCGAGAAAACCTGTTTATAATTTATGAAATCTTCTTGGACTTCATTTGAATTCAATAAGACGTTTCAGAACTTTTTATAAACAATAGAACCATAGAAATTCAGTTGGAGCCTTTATGTAACGTACAAAAGTACTCAAGGGTAGTTATTGGGGGCCTTTAGGTACTTAACCCTCAGGGTGTTATTTATTAAATTTACAAAACTTCTGGGAAGTGTTTGTATAATTTTTAGAAACTTTTTAGGACCTATTTGAGGTATTTATAAACAAACCATATCGACTATTCTGTAAATTAAGGGAATTTCTATGCATTACTAGGTCCTTATTAAAATTATTTGGACCTTACTAAGATTTTATAAACTAAAAAGGACTTAATATTTTCCATTATCAAATTTTTATAGGCCTTTGGAATGATCTTGGGAAACTTTGGGCGTTTAAGGTACAATTTCTCAAAATTTGCTCCAATTTCCATCTTCTTCCTCGTGTCACTTTCCTTGCAACTCTCCCAAATCTTATTTCTAAATATTTTCTCTCTAGTCCATCTTTCTCACTCATCAAAATCAATCATCACCGGACACTAGGCCTTGCCATGGCTACCATCATGGCCGTTTCCCTCTACGTCGACTTGCATCATCAACCATGGCAGTTGTAATAGCAAATTCAGAAGGATCTGGCCATAGAACTGCATAGATCTGGCCAGACCTCGCTACCCAGACAATAGGAGATGGCTAGCCAAGACCAAGTTCGATTCGGTCTCATTCTCTCTGGTGATCTGATCAAAATTTTTTTCTTTGGATTTTCATAAACAAATATCATATCCTTATTTTAAGAGAAAAAAATAATTTCTAGAAAAAAGAAAATATTTTGTCTAATCATTAGAAAAATAGTTCTTTAGTAATACTTAAATATCTAATATTTTTCAGAAACTAAATCCCTAGATTAATTATGAATAGTAACTCTAAATTAACTTATCAATCCTCGTAGATTAATAATTCAACAAGTTAATTAAGTAAAACTTAATTTTATTTTTCTAAATAAAAAAATAAAAAATATAATAATTTAAGGCTTAAAAATAAAAACTTGAACTAACCTCTACAAAGGTTACTAGAAAACCTCTCTCTTCGATTTGCTCCAAATTTGTAGGAAATTTTCTAATCCTAAATTACTAGATTTATGAACTATTATTTCTAAAATTTATGACTAATCTCTAAAGTTGGCAATGATTACTGCCTAAAATTTCTTATACAAATCTTTGATTGATTCTGTCTCTTATACACATCTAGTAGTCCTATTGCTATTTTTCTTTTTTGGTTTAGGTATTTAACAAAAATATTCTTCTTCTTTCCTAATGTTCCCTAATTATTTTAAGAAGTATCTTTTATTTTAATTAAATCACATAAAATTTGGGGGTTTCATATTCCACCCCCTTGTAAAAACTTTCGTCCTCAAAATTTCATGGACCAAATTTTCTTTGTGTACTTCTAATATTAATGTTTGTACATTTCTAAGTCTGATATTTCAAATGTCGATCGTCAGTAATAAGCTCATCCATCCACATCGAGTACTTCAAATTATTTGGTCCGAATTTGACTCCTAATCCTTATAGGGATTGACACGGTGTTACTTTGTCTACAGTGTTCTTCCTTCCATTTTCATCCACTACAAGAAAAAAGCCAAATAGTGGTAGTATATCCTAGTGGAAATAAAAAAGTCATCACTGATAACCCTAGGTGTTGTCACTGCAATGGTGGATGGATGAATATTTTAGTGGTGACCATCAAAATCTCATCACTAATACCTTCGTGCCAGTTTTTTTAATGCTCGCTCTAAGAAAATACATGTTATTAGTAATGGGGTATAAAATCTTATCACTGAAGTACTTTTTTTTTTTGTGGCAAAAGAATACATGCTCTTCGGTGTTTGTGGCAACTGGACATGTTGTCACTTGTCAGTGCGCAATTGGGAAATGGGGGAGGGATTTTCAATTAATTAGTATGTGATATTTTTTTACAAAATGCGAACTTCATTTTTTTTTTCATACAATAGATTGTTTAATTTCGTCGGCGAGCCTCCACAAGGTAATCCGTCTTTTTCTTGTTTTTCCTGCTTAAATTTTCTTAACCAATGTCACATTCTATTTCTTTTTGTTGAAGGGTTGTATGATTTCTTCCTTTTGCATTAAATAGTTGAATGGTTCTTTCTTCTTTCACATCTAGTATGTGTATGGTTACAGGTTTTTTTTTTCCTATGGCTATATTTTTCTTTTCTTTAAGGGATTTGATAAATTTCTATTACAAATTGGAATTGATAGGTGACTTAGCATTAAGTTGTTTTACCTTTAATAACTGCTTTAGTTGGCTGATTACATAGTTCTTTTTTTCATTTTTTCTTTATGGGGTGAGATCTAGATGAAGTTTGGCAATGATTTGTTTAGAGAATGGGGATTTCACGGTTGTTATTGTAGAAGAATCAATTTTTATTTTGCAAGAGAAAATTTGCTTGGGTTCATGGTTTTTTTGGGATCTTGTTGATAAACTTTGAGCATATTATCGCTAATCATCCAAATTTGCTGAATTTGATTATTACTATGAATTCATAATCAAATTTCTCCTGCTTTCAAATAAATGGTTAAAGATGATTTTAAATTATGATTAGTATATTGATTTATCTTTACATGATCACGTATTGATTAATTATTATGGCATTTGTAAAATTACTTGAGTTACAGGTAAATAGATTGTTGGAGTTTTGAAGAAGCATCTTCCTACTTGTCTAACTGGCAATTTATTTCAAGTTTTGATTACTTTGGGATTATCACTGTTTAACTTTGGGTCGATTTCTCTGAGTCAAGAAACAATTTTTATCAAAGCTACTAGTATTTTTTATCTGAAATAACTTCTGCAAAAAATTGTTCTTTACTCAAAGAATTCTAAAACTGTGATTGGAACACTCAAATTGGAGAATTGTAGACAAGGCTTATGTAGAATTTTTTTGAGTTAATCAACTATATGTTAATGGGGGCCTTACTCCCAAATTTATTAATAATTATCAAGAAGGTACATGGAGGGGGACTTAATACCAAAACCCCCAGAAAATAGAGTAACAATAGCCTAACTCTGGCAAATGATGGTTCGAATGTGTTTTTTACAACCAAATTTATCTAACTCAGCAATTGATCTAGAAAATCTAGGTAAAGTATGATTGTCAAAAGACAAATTGCAATAATCTTCCAAAGCTAAATTTGTTAAGTAGTCTGCAAGCTTGTTACCTTCCCTGTAGATGTTTTGAAATTGAACATGCAAGTTGCTAAGGATTTGTTTATATTGCTGAATAATTGATTCGATTACACATGGAGTTGTCACCTAACCGTGTAACACTAAAACCAATACTTTAGAATACAATTCAACAATGCAGTTGGTGATACCTTTCTAATGACACAAAGACAAGCCTTGCTGCAAAGCTTTAGATTCTGTCATAATGCTTGTGCCTGTTGTCAAATAATATGAAGAAAAACGACAATGACATAACTATTTGAGAACCTAATAGCTCATTTTCCTGCGATTCTTCTAGGATTACCCTTTGATACACCATCAATGTTAAGCTTATAACAGCTTGTAGGTGGATATTTCTGCTCGACTGCTATTGCTTGATATCTTCTATTGATTGTTGTGCAATGAATCTATCCTTCTTAAAAGTTAGTCAGCTCAGTTTGAGAATATGTAATGAAAGGAAAAACCATACATATTGAGTACATTAGCATGTTTATAGAATTGATAATCAAATTAGATGTTATAAACTTCCCTTCAAAAAAACCCTTGTTTCTTGCTTCCATATTTCCCAACATACCACCTATTGAGCTTGAAGAAGATTGCATTCATCGGCTATTTAAATGTTGCCCGATCCCTCTTACTGAATGAAAAGTTTGGAACTAAAAATGAAAATGATTCTAGACATCTTGAGCCTGCTTACAGTACAAGGAAGATGATCAAATATTTCCTCCTCCATACAAATTTGGCACTTATAAGGCATCTGAAATCCTCTTTCCTTGAAAATTTTATCAATAGGCAAAGAAGAATTAGGGAGCTTCTACATAAAGATGGAAATCTTAGTAGGCAACCATTCATCCCAGATCATTCTCCTAGAGAACAAGTATCAATGGAATGTTTTGAGAAACTTTAAAACGATTAATACCAGATGAAATTGAGAACTCCCCTATTGATGATCTCTTCCAGATATAACAATCAACTCCCTGTGATAAACAAATTCTCCTATATCTGAGTTTAGCCACATCAAAAGAGGGATTGCTTTCTAAAATTGCCTCTATATTCCATGAATCATTTGTCCAAGCCTAGTTCAGTGCTAGATGATGAATAGGATCAGCATCTACAAGATTATCATCCTCCCATTTCCGAAACCAGAAAGAAGCACTGCCTTCCCTAATCAAAACACCAATATATGGTTCAACTATATCTTTAACTGATGTTCTTCTCCAAGTCAAGGAAGAAGACCTCATCAGTTCCTCACAACTTGGATGCAAGATATTACACCCATATCTAAAAGTCTTGAATTTTCTCCATAAAGAGTTTTTGGTTGTAAAGATCCACCAAAGCTTCATAGACATTTCTTGAACCATATCTACCAACTTTGTGATACCCAAACCCATTCTCTAGTTCAGGCATTGAAATATTCTCCCTAGAATTCCAATGTATCCTCTTGCCAAAATTAGTTTCTCCCAAGAAAAAATCTGTCAAAATTCTCTATACTTCCTTCAATACTGTTTTGGAGGAGCTAACACAGATATAAATATATATGTATTGAGCTAAGGACATGCTTAATTAAAAGCAACCTTTCTCCTGCAGAACAAATCTTTCCCCTTGTTTGGGTAAATATTGATTAAGCAATTCAATTCACAAACAAGTAATAATCAAGCCTTAATAACCCTAATCAACACCTACGCTAGCAAGGATGCGAGATATGTTTGTAAATTAGGTGAGTAAGGATCGTTCCCACATGGACTATTGGACAACTACTAGAGTTCACAAACCTACTTACTAGTTAGACAAATTAATTGCAAGATTTTGTTCTACCGAACTAAAGTAATTCTAATCACTAAGAAAATAAGAACAATCACCAAAACTAATTAGAACTAAGGGAAGCAATAAAAGTGATTTACCGAAAGAAAATTTAAATTAATTAACTAAAAAAGCAAATGCAGGAAGATTAAGTTAAAACTACGGAATTGAAATAAGAACTAAAATTGAATTGAATTTAAATGAAGAAAGCAAACTCAATAGTGTATCCGGAACAAGAGTTGATGTGCTTGAAGTTTTGAACAAGAACAATAAAACCTAGTTTATGATTTTCCTAATCTAATGTCTAATCTAACTAATGATGACTACATATGTTCAACTCTCATACAATGAGGTATTTATAAGGGATATATTAGGGTTTAGTCCCCTTAGATGATAGAAATACACTAAAACTCGAAAAGAAGTCCAACTGGGTGGAGAAAACTTCAAAAATAAGTATTTCTGTAATCTGCTGCATGTCGTGCACACATGCGCACAATTTTCTTGTGCATGTGTGCGAAACAAGGCTCAGCAATTTTTCTCTCTGGAAGTTGCACACATGCACAGGCCTCGGGTTGCACATGTGCGCAACTCGCATAATGCGCACTGCAATAGTTTCTATCTCGATTTTGACCTTGATGCAGATGAAATTTGAAAAACTTCAAAACATGAAAGTTGTAGTTCTATTTCTTAGCTTTCACACGCATCTTAAATCACCTCAATCGGTGCTCAGACAAGAAAGGTATGATCAAAATTTTCAAACAGTGTCCAAATTCGTTCTCCACCGGTACATGTTTCTCATCCTTTTAATTTTTTCTCCAACTTTTGGTCTTTTTGGCTCATTTTTCATTGAAGACCTTCACAAACTAAAATAAATAAGTTAAGCTCATAACTAACTCAATTATTGCTCTCATTACACGAAAACTAAGGTAAGTGACACATGAAATATACTACATTTATGGGCTTATCAAATACCGCACACTTAGGTTTTGATCGTCCTCGAGCACAAATAGATATGCTTATAACAAATGCACCCAACGCATCTCAATAATTGTACACATAAATCATTGAGAACCAATCCACCATTAGGAATAATCTAAGAACTCATTTTGTGAGTTCAAATGCCAATAAAACTTGAGACATAAAATCCGATGTGTGTGAATATAGCCATTCAATAAAAACTCGGTTTTAAAGACACTAGGGTCACATAATGCAAACTCTTAAAATTTTTCTGAACACCCCATAACTCACTTTTCTTACACCTTTCCAATAATATAGCAACTGACTTAATTCAAATTAGGTAGGACTTTTTAACTTGTAATGATGGCTAAGGTATTGGCTAATCAAAGAAGGGAGAAGGATATCACAAGATAAAGAAAGAGCTTCAAATTAGTGCTGGCTACACATCAAAATAAAACTTCTACTCCAACATATTAAATACCAATGTTTCAAAGAAATAACCCCATACTTAATCAATAAACACCCATAAAAATTTCACACAACAAACAACAAAAAGTCCATCCTCTTCAAGTTTGACCCAACACGTCAACATTTTGTTCGAACATTTATTTATTAATTTTTTTAATGTCCGTCCCAATACGGGTACCAGTGATAGGTAGTGTCAATTTTTGAGGAGCACTACCCACAAATTCACCAATGTCGGTACCACTGATAGGCACTACCTGCAAATACAGTGCCAGTGATAGGCACTACTTCTGTCACAACAAGACAAGTACAGTGATAGGCACTACCTATACTTTTCAAAGATTTTTTTTTTTAATTTTTTTCAGTACCCCCTCCTTGCCCCATAATTGTACACCATTCACTCGTACAATTTCTCATCCTCATTTAACTACCTTTCACCCTCTTATCCCCTTTCACAAATAATGTGTGAAATAAAGCTCCTAAGGGACATTTTAGGATAGAAAAATTAAAGATTTTATTAAACTCATAAAAGTAGGTAAAATAATTTTTAATGAAAGAAAGCGAATGGTGTTTCTCTCCATTCATTAAACATTAAGACTCAAATAGGGTACTAGGGATACAATTTCAATAAGGGTTGGCTTGAAAGGCCCAAACGACTGAACAAGGCTCTACCCTCATCTTTACTCCAAATTAAGTTGTCTATAAATTTGCTTAAAAAATACTACTAAAATAAGTTTTGGGATGCAATATAAACGAGTTTACATAATTATTCCTAAGTGTCAAAAATAAAAAAATTTATGGCTATTAGTGCTGAAGAATTCTTAGAGATCATGCAAGGAAAATATTAACATCGACTACTTACTCATTATGGTTTACCTAAAAAATTATCAAGCATAAAATCAAAGAGACATGCTAACAACTTGGCCCACATCCGCTGGCCGACCAGAAGCAATAGTATATAACAACTTGGCTCGCTTCAAAGTGACATGAGTAAGATGACTTACCGAAAGGAGATGAGCACGTATAAACTTAAACCAAACGAAACAAACCGATTGAAGTTTATTAGCATCAAAATGACGCACAACTCTCCTAACCCCCTTGTCCATTCTACTTCACCTGTGTAGATAAGGCTCGTGATGTCATTGAGCTCCATAGTAGTGTCAAGAATAGTTGGCCATTCATCAATACGAACCCGATTCACTAGCAATAGCTGATTAATCACATTCCCCTAGAAATATCCACTAATTTTCCCTTAAAATATACTTTATTCTCCTCGTACGCAATTAAATTGACATAGAACTCACATACTATCGGGAGCACGACTTTCTTGGGAGGGCGGAGATGTAGTGGTTCCACCTGTGCATCCTAACGACATTGTGAATTTCAGGGTTTCTAGGGGTACCCTCTCTTTACTTGTTGCCCTTCCCAAAATATTGAACTCGTACCGTTTGTAGGTAGTGGCATTGAGAAACTGATTTGGAACATTCTTCTTCTCATGCTACTCTTGATGTTCCTGTTGTGGTGCCGCAGAAGAAGAGGTCCCAACTGTTCCTCGACCTGCTACTTGCTTGCCTTTGCATGCCATGCCTAAAAAGAATACAATATGAGATATAACACTTATTCAATATATAGCCTCAAACTAAAAATCAAACTTAGTATTCACAAGATAAAATCAAACATGGTAAAGATAATACTAAGTTCTGCATATATCCCCAAGACACTCCTAGACCTTTTTTAACCACAAAAATTGAATAGGGAATAATCATATGCCATGAATAAATCTTAGAAATTAAATCCATGCACAAATGCCTAGTGTTTTAAGAGTTTTCTTCATCAAGATATTTTATCAAACATTTGGCATGCATAAACAAGTCATGGATTTTTCTATATGTAAAAATCATACAATTACTTCCCAATTCAACTAACGAAACAAAAATCAAACACATCAACAACTAATTATGCAATTCATCAAAAATAAACACAATCAAAGTATTAAAATCAAAACTTTCCTTCAATGAAATTACCAATCCAAAAAGGAAAGATTTAAGGAAATCAATGAAATACATACCTTGGAGATGTTTATCCTTGCAAGAAAGAAGAAATTTTGATGTGAATTCAAAAGATAAAGAAGTGAATTGAGGGTAAAAGGAGGTAGGGGTGAGAGGGTTTTGAGAGGAAGGGGTTTTGAAAAGAGGAATTTGGTTTGAATGAGAAGTAGAAACCATCAGTTGGTTTTTTAAATTGGCTTGCGTACATGCGGAAGGTTTTACTCATGCATGTGAGCGAGAAGATTAGGGGACAAAATGGTTCTGTCATTTGCGCACATGCACAAGTCTAGGCTTGTGCATGTGCACGAGTTGAAAACTTAAAATCCTGGCTTCTGGATTTTGCACACTTGCGCACCAATTGGTGTGCATGTGTGCAAATTAAAACCCCTATACATGTAAAATCAATTCCTAACTACTCAAACAAAACATAAAACCATAAACCACATTTTAGTCCTTTAAATGTGCATTTTGGGATAACATGCACACAAATAACATAGAAATGAAATAAAATAAAAAACAAACACAAAAATGAAATTATAAAAGGACATGGGTTTCCTTCCATGCAGCACCCTTGTTCATAGTCTTAAGCTTGACTTCGACACTTCAAATCAGGCATCAACGAGGTAAATGATTTCTTGTTCCTCATTGATGATTACTCCATAATAGCGCTTCACCTGGTGGTCATTAACTTTGAAATTTCTGTGTGAAGCCTTGGCTTCCCTTGAGCTCCACCGTGCCATACAGGAATGTCTGCACTACTTCAAATGGTTCAGACCATCTTGACTTCAACTTTTCGAGGAACAATTTTAATTTTGAATTGTACAGTAAAACCATTTTCCTGGTCTTGAATTCTTTACCAAAAATATGCTTGTCATGCCAATCCTTTGTCTTCTCCTTATAAAGTGTTACATTTTCATAGGCTTCTCTTTGAAACTCATCCAATTCATTTAAATCTAGAAGCCTTTCTTCCCAACCTCCTTCAAATCATAGTTGAGATTTTTGATCGCCAATACACCTTGTGCTCGGTTCAACTGTGAGACAAGCCTTAGCATAACCATTCGACAGGGAGACATCCCAATTGGAGTCTTGATGGCATTCCTATATGCCCATAGTGCATAATCAAACTTTTTAGACTAGTCCTTCCTTGAAGAATTTATGGTCTTCTCAAGAATGCACTTCAACTCTTGATTGCACACTTCTACTTGTCTAGAGTAGTCTACGGATGATATGCTTGGGCTATCTTGTGGGTGACGCCATAATTGGACAAGATAGACTCAAACAAAGAATTTCTAAAGTGTGATCCTCATCACTTATGATAGCTCGCGAGACACCAAATCTCGAGAAAATGTTATTTCTCGCAAAATTCAGTACCACTCTAGCATCATTGGTTGGTAGTGCCGCAGTTTCCACCCACTTGGACATGTAATCCACCGCCACAAGAATAAATTTGTTGTTGTGCGATGGTGGAAAAGAGCCCATAAAATCAATACCTCACACATCAAAAATTCGGAAACTAAGATATTGTTCAATGGCATTTCATCTCTTATAGACAAGTTACCAGCACGTTGATATTCATCACATTGTAGCACAAAGTCTCTTACATCCTGAAATAATGTAGGCCAATAGAAAAGGATCTTTGCCACCACTCTTTGGGAGCCATGGTGCCCTCCTACTGGTGAAGAGTGACAATGATATAGAACACTTTAAATTTCTCTACTATCCAAAGTACATCTCCGGATCACTTGGTCCTTACACCGGCGGTGTAGATAAAGTGTTGAACCCCAGTTATGATAATCATGTTTTGATGATGACCAAAACGCACTAATGGTTTGAAAAGTGTGCAGAAAAACAAAACAACCAGAAGACTCCACGGACGCAAATGACTGTCCGAAAGATAGAGCTTCAGACGATGGTAATCGTCCGACACAAAGAATTTGTAGCAAGTCTCGGACGAAGAACAGCGTCCGATCATATTTCTAGTAGACTTTGCTTCGATCGGACGCAGGTTCGGACGCATTCTCGGACATCCGAACGAATATCCTCAGTGATCGGACGCAGTGTCGGACGCAAGGTTTAGCAGCGGCCGTCCGAACGGTCCAACGGCTAGTTCGTTCGGACGCACACTTGCTGCATCGGCCGTCCGAATGGTCCAACGGCTAGTTCTCCAGTAAACAGAAAATAGCCGTTGGAAAGTTGTTGGAAGCAGTTTTTGGGCAACTATAGCTAATACCCCTAAGCCTGAATTAAATACAAGAGACTTCTACATTGATTACAAATAACTCTTGAGCTATTTGGGAGAAATAGTGGGAACAAGTGTTGTAATAGAGTAGGTAGTTTTGTGAAAAGAGCTTAGAAGTGTAAGAGTTCTTCAAGTGTAAGAGTGGAGAGATAACGATTGTAACAAAGGGAGGTTGTGAGTGTAAAACTCTTGGCTCAACTAAAGGAAATTAGTGTGAGCAAGAGTGATCCTCATTTGGGTACAAGAGGTTATTGTCTCACCTACTTTGAAGAGACTTTTAGTGGCTAAACTTCAAGTTGTAAACTTGGTAGTTGCTTAGTAAGAAACTCTTTGTAGTTGAAAGCTCCAAGCTTGAGAAGCTTGGGAGTTTGGTTTGATTCTCTTAATCTCAATATTCTTATTTGTTCTTTAAGCTTAAATTGTTGAATATCTATTGTATTCATTTGTGCTTAAGTTTTCATTTGGTGCATAAAGTTTGAATTTCTAAATTAAGCACATAAAATGTTTGTTTTTAGATACAACCTAATTCACCCCCCCTCTTAGGTTATTGTTTGGGGCCAACATAAAGGTCATCTCAAATGTAATACTTCATCTCCAAAAGGAACTTTTTTCGCTGATTTGAGTCCATAGTGGATGGGATCACCTTGGCCATGAGGAAATTAACAATATCTGCATACCAAGGTGCACAACTATCCATCCTCATTAAGTGCTCCTCCAAAAAAGTCACATTAATTGGCACCTCTTCACCTATTTCTGCCTTTGGTTGCTCCAAACGCGATAGCTGGTCTGCTGTTGGGTTCTCAATTCCCTCCTTATCTACCACCTCCCTGTCAAATTCCTGAAATAGTAAAATCCACTTGATTAGTCTAGGTCTTGCATCATTTTTAGTCCATAAGTATTTAAGAGCGTGTGATTTGTATGAACAATCACCTTATTATGTATGAGATATAACCTAAACTTATCAAATGCAAATATTACTGCGAGCAATTCTTTTCCAGTGGTGGAATAGTTCATTTGAGCTTTATTAAGGCTATGGCTAGCATAGTATACCACATGCTTTATCTATCTTTTGACATAAAACCGTTTCCACAGCATAGTCGCTTACATCACACATTAACTCAAAAGACAAATTCCAGTTTGAAGTGACTATGACTGGTGCGGTAGTTAAAGCTTGTTTCAATTAATTAAAAGCACACAAACATTCATCATTAAAATCAAAAGGCACATATTTTGCAACAAAGTACATAAAGAGGGAGAAATCAAACAAATTTTTTTAATGAAATGTCTGTAAAAATCGGCGTGATCAAGAAAGCTCCTCACCCCCTTCATATTAGTAAGGGGAGGCAATTTTTTAATGACTTCTACTTTTGAATTATCTACTTCTATGTCCTTAGTTGAAAGTCGATGGCCTAACACAATCCTTTCTTTTACCATGAAATGATACTTTTCCCAGTTTAGTACCAAGTTAGTAGACTCACATCTTTCTAAAATACAAGCAAGCAAGTCCATTGTCTAAATATGAATCAAAAGAATCACCAAAAACACTGAAATCATCCATGAAAATCTCCATAAAGTTCTCAATCATGTCATGAAAAATAGCAAACAGCATCGTTGGAAAGTGTTAAGAGCATTGCACAACCTAAAAGGCATGCGCTAGTAAGCAAAAGTTCCATATGGACAAGTAAAAGTAGTTTTCTCTTGATCTTCAGGGGTACTGGCTATTTGGAAATATCATGAATAAATGTTGAGAAAGCAATAAAATGCATGTTTGGATAGGCATTCAAGAATCTGATCAATGAATGGAAAGGAAAAATGGTCTTTCCTAGTGGCTTCATTAAGTTTTCTCTAGTCAATGCACATCCACCACCTTGTCACTAATCTAAAGGGAATTAGCTCATTTTTCTCATTTAAAACTACCGTGATCCTTCTTTCTTTGGAACAACTTGAGTCGGGCTTACCCATTCATTATCACTTATAGAATAAATGACCTCGACGTCTAGCAATTTCAAAGCATACCTCTTTTTTACCTACCTCTTTTAAAGTTGAATTTAACTTTCTTTGAGGTTGTCTAGTTGGCTTGTAGTTATCATTAAAGGGTATTTTATGCATACAAACTTAAGGGTTATTCCTTTTATGTTCTCAATGCTCTATGCAATTGCCCCACAATGCTTTTTAAGAACAAAAATCAATTTGCCTGATTTAATGTCTGAAAGTAAAGCACTCACAATGATAGGATATGTATCATGTTCTCCAAGAAAAACATATTTGAGATGAGAAGGAAGTGGTTTAAGTTCAATCTTGGGGGATTTGTTGGTCGAAGATCCCCCATTTACCTTTACTCTTTAACTTGTTCTCTTCCGCAACTTCTTCTAGCTCTTACTTTTGAGCACTTTCTTGTTCATCAGATTCCATCATATCTTCATGGATGTCTTCCATGTTTTTGTTGTCATTCTCCACATATTTTCTGTAAAAATCCATAGCCAAATCATCAATGATATCAACACTCATCACATCGTCATCTAGCATTTTGAAGGAAATTTAAAGGAATAAAAAACATCAAATGACACAATGTCATCGTTGACTCTAAATTGCAGATTTTCAGCTTCGACATATATGATGGCTTGTCAGGTGGCTAAGAAAGGTCTTCCTAAAATTACGGGGTCACCACATCTTCCTTCATGTTAAGCACTATAAAATCTCCTGGTATGAATACTTTGCCCACTTTGACGATGAGGTCCTCGACCACTCTTACCAATTACCATACACTTCGGTCGGCCACTTGAAGAGTGACATTTGTGGGTTTGAGCCATTCTCCATTCAACTTGTTGTAAGTGGAATGAGGCATAAGTTTGATAGATGCGCCCAAATCACAAAAAGCTCTTTGAAATGTCTCTTCTCCTATCTCGCACAGGATGGAAAATGAGCCAGGATCATTAAGCTTAGGGGGAAGATTCTTTTGAATGATGGCCCTGCATCCTTTGTTTAGGCACAAAATCTCATTCCCCATTAGCTTTCTCTTGCTTAATAGGCCTTTCCTCAACATGTTTCATGAACTTGGCATAGCAGGGCATGTTTTCAATAGCTTCGTTGGAAGGAATATTAATTTCAATCTTTTTAAAAATTTCAAAAAGTTTCTTGAATTTCTTGGTTTTCTCATCCTCCTTCATTCGTTGAGCGAAAGGAATACTTACCTGCTTACATGGTGAGGTCAAGAGATCCTTCGTTTTACCTTGGTAGGTCACTGCTCTTGGATGCCTTTTCCTTTTCCTTTGCCTTACTTTTCTCCATGGTTATTGCATTATCCTTATTAACTTTCCTTCTTTTCACAGTTCTACCATTCCTTATGATGATTTCTTGCACTTGCTCCCTCCCATGGGTGTTATCCCTTGGGTTTGGAATGGTGTCGATCAACAATGCCTCAACCGGTCTTTCATTATTTTGTCAAGCTAGTTGTCCCAACTGTAGTTCCATGTTTCTTGTAGAAAATCGCAAATTCTCATACTCCCTCTGCAAAGGTTCAAAGTCCATTCTTAAATTATCCTCAGCGGATTGATCATTATTTACATATGAAGGGTAATTGGAATTTTAAGGTGGGGGTCTTGGTGGTGGTGGTTGGTATGGGTTATTCAGTTGAGGTGGAAAGTTTTGAAAATTCCTCTGGTAGGTTGTTGATATGGTCTAGAGAATGAAGCTTGGTTGAAAAAATTAGATTGTGGCTACTGGTTGGGTTGGAAGGATAGATTTTGAACATTATTCTGATTAGTCCAAGAAAAGTTCGGATGGTTGCCCTAAGATGGGTTATAAGTGTTGCCATAGGAATTAGGTGGATTTCTTGGCCTTGAATTATGATTGGCAATGAATTGAATCTGCTCAGCTTGTGGCATGGGTATTTCACAAAGGCCATTCTGATGGTTTCCTCTATAGAATCACAAGTTAAGATCCCTTGACGTGCCGAATCTATGGAGTTCACCGAATTTCTTCCTAAATTTTCTAGGGCCTTAGTCAAATTGGTCATCATATTCAACATCATGGCCTATTGAGGTGTTCCAAGAAGGCGTCATTGAGATTAATCATACTTCCTTGTTAGGGATTAGCTTGATGGACTTGCTGTTGAGGTTGTTGCCCAGCCAAAGGAGTGATTGTGCCATGGTAGTAATGAGTTGATGCCATCCTTTCCAACAGTCCTTGTGTCTCTTCCAGAGTACTTAAAGGAAAAGCGCCTCCTACAATTGCATCGACGATCAATCTCGTCTCCTAAAATAATCCATTATAGAATGTCTATACTTGTAGCCATAATGGAATGGCATGATGTGGACACTTTCTAAGCAACTCCTTCAAGAGGTCCTATGCTTCACTTAGGCTTTCTCTAGTGATTTGTCAGAATGGTGGAATGTCATTGCAGAGCTTTGCAGTCCTTGACAGTGGAAAGTACTTGGCCAAAAATTCTTGAGCTAACTAATTCAACGTGGTGAAAGCAGTTTGCTGGAATGATTGCAATCAAGCCTTTACCCTATTCTTCAGAGAAAATGGAAAAGCTCTTATTCGAATACAATCTGTTGATATATTCCATTGTATTTAAATGTGTTAAAGACTTCTTCAAAATTCATCAAGTAAGCATAAGGTTCCTCGTTTGGCCTACCACCAAACATAGCATGGGTTTGGAACATTTGAAATTAAAGCTAGTTTGATCTCAAAGTTGTTGGCCATTACAGGTATTCAAGCAATGCTTGAACTTACCCCTTCAAAATTTTGGTATGGCATAATCTCTAAGGGGTCGGGAATTAGCATTACCTCATTGCCATGATTACTTTCTATTTCTTCTTGATCCCTGACATTATAATTTTGATTCTCCATTATATTCTCTCCTTGGCTTGATTCCTGTGATTTTTTGCAGTTTCTGGTTATTGTTCGTTCAATCTCCAAATCACCTGGAAGTAGTGGTTGGAAGAATGAGTATTTACCATAATCTATTGATCTACAATCTTGGTTTTGATGATGACAAATACAATCTAATGGTTTGAACATGAGTTGTGCAGCAATTCTATTTTTGTGTCACAACAGAGCTCACTTCGGATGCTGCGCACAGTCCAAACGGGACAAAGTTGCTCAGACGCAGGACTTCGTCTGAACAAAATTTTCTTGGACGTAATACACCATCCGAAAGAAAAGGTAGAGAGCAGGGATCTAAGGTATTGACAACGGACACTCATTATCATCCAAAGAAATTTTTATTAGACGCGCCTGACTGTCCGAAGGTAGAGCAACAGTTGGATAGAATGAAACCTTCCGGACGCACTACTCTGTCTGAGGATATGACTCATCAACCTACTAGCATCGAACGTAGGAACGGACGCAACTTCGCCTGTCTGAAAGAAGTTTTCAACTCAATGATATTGTTGATCGTACGATTGTTCAGTCGGTTAAAAAAGATCTCGAACGTCCAAAACCGGTAATGGCTAGTTGTTCAGCATTTATTATTTAGCCGTTGGAAAGTGGTTGGGAGCTATTTTATTGCATCTATAAAAGCCAACCTACCTATAATTAATAAACCTAACTTACACATTGAATACAAGCTAGTACCTAAAAGCAATTTGAGTGCAAATTAGCTCTTTAGTAATATTGTATTAGTGTGGACTTAAGAGTTCTATTCAAAAGCATTGAGTGGAGTGATAATCTTGTATAAAAGTGAGATTGAGTATAAAATCCTTGGCTCAACTAAAGAGAAGTAGTGTGATCAAGGGTCATCCTACTTTGGGTACAATTTGGATTATTGACTCACCAAATTTGAAGAAGCATCTTAGTGGATTACTACTCCAAGCTTGCTAGCTTGGGAGTGTTGTTTGTTTAATCTCTCTCTTTACCTATTCTGCTCATTTTGTGCTTAATTGATTATATTGCTATCAAATTACTTGTTAGTGCGAAAGATTTTATTTGCATATCATTTGAAAATTATTTTTAAGAAACCTAATTCACCCCCCTCTTGGGTTGCTTTGGGCCAACAATTGGTATCATAGATTGGTCTCTTTAATTTGCTTAAATTGCATTTGAATCGAGATCTTTATGACAACCAATAATACTTTATTTAGTTACTATCTCTTGAAGGTCAATCTATCACTAGACCACCTATGTTTAATGGGGTAATTTTATTAGTTCAAAGGATAGAATTATATCTTTTTGCAATCTATTGATATTGACTTGTGGTGTGTTGTCAATGAAGGTCCTTTTGAAGCTACCATTGTTGATGGTCACAAAAATAGAAGAAGAGAAAAAACAAGGGATGTGTTTACCCCACAAGATAAAGCTAACTTGACCTTGAATGCCAAAGCCATGAATGTGCCGTACAATGCCTTAGATGCTAACAAGTTTACTCGTGTCAAAGGACGTGTTTCTACCAAGTAAATTTGGGATAAGTTGAAAGAAATTCATGAAGGAAGCGATGATGTGAGAGAACAAAAGAAATCCTTACTTGTTGCCAAGTATGAGTCTTTCAAGATGGAACCACATGAGAATATTGATAAGATGTATTGTAGATTCAATGATATCATTAAGGATTTTGAAGCCTTGGGTAGGGAATATTATTTGGGTGAGAAGAATAGACAAAAATTTTGAATGCTCTCTCCAAAAAATGGGAAGCCAAATATATTGCTATAGAGAAAGTGAAGAATTTAAATTCCATGCCCATTGAATCCTTGATTAACTCTCTTACATCTTATGAATTGACGCTCAAGGCTAAAAATGTTGGATGATGAAGAAACAAGACCAAAGAGAAGCATTGCCTTGAAGACTTCTCAAGAAAAAGATAAAAATAGCTCCATCAATTTAGAAGATGAAGATCTTGATGAAGGTGATCTTGCACTCATCACTAAAGGGTTTCTCAAACACTATATCAATAAACAGGGAATGAGAAAAAAAAGAAGCAATCAACTCAAATAATTTCAAAGGGAAGACCAAGTTAGAAATTAAGAAGCAAAATAAAAAGTGCTTTGAATGTGGACAAACCGGACACTTTGCAAATGAGTGTCCTTCCAAGAGGAAAAAGGAAGGAAGGAAGGTAGCCCCACTTCAATAATTTTCAAATCACATGGGATGACTGCAACTTCGATGAAAAGACGTTGAAGAAGAGATGGAATCGGCACAAATGGCCTTTATGGATATTGGTGAGATGAGGTAACAACTACTTATGATTCTAGTGATGGTCTTGCAGTCTTCATTTTAAAATTGCATGATAGCTTAAAGGAATCATACGCTAGAAATAAGGAGTTAGTTAAAAAAACTAATGCCTTATTGAATGCTAACTCCAAATTTGTGAATGAAAATAATAGTTATCACAAATGCTGATTTGAAGAAAAGAATGCATGTGAAAACAAAGATCAAGGAAGAACAAGCCTCCTTGAAGAAAAGATTGGATGATCTTGATGTACTCTTGCATAGAAAAAAAGAAAAAATTGTTGACATGAAAAAGAATAGAAATATGTTGATCAACAAGAACTTTGTCACTTTTAAAAGGAATGATTTATGTTTTGTAAAATCAAAATCTTCTTTATAAGTGATGCCTTCTTTAACACTTCTAGTTGTAATTCAATTAAACACCTAAATCATACTACTAATTGAGATGGCATCCTGCAAGTATACGGTTGTCAACTAGTAGCAAAGGGAAGTAGGGATCGTTCTCACAACGATTGTCGGATGCAATTACCAGGGTTTAAAGGTATTTGTGTAGTTAAGCTAAATCAATTGGTAGATGATAGAACTATTCTAATGAAAACTATAATTTAAATTCTAACCTAATTTAATCTAATTAAGACTAAAACTTAGAACAAGTGAATCAATCAACTAAAAAGACTAAAGAAGAAAGAAAAATTGAATACTAAAAGTATTCATTTCTAAAGTAAAAATTAGATAAAGATAAACCAGGAAATTAAATATTTTTGGATTTTTCAATTGGAATTAAAGAAACCCACTAAGAATTGACTAGAAATTAAAAATTTTAAATAGAAAGCAAGAAATTGATAAGAACCCTAATTTTCCTAAAAACCCTAATTTGAAAGTAAAGATATTTTCACTAAATGGATAAGAAAGCCTACGAAACTTATGAAAAACTACGTAAATGACTTATTTTCACTATTAGAAAAGTAATGTTTAAGCTATCCTAATAAGAACTATCTAAAACTCTCTACTCTAAAACTATCTAAAAAGCAATTAAAAATTATATCTACAAATTGCGAAACTTAAATTGTAAAACCCACTACGATTATCTAATAAAAATGTAAACTTGATTCAAAAAGAATAAAAATACATTGAAAGAAGATGCTATAATTTATAACTCTAGTTTATGAAACGTTTTGCTAATCCCGAAAGAGAACCTATAGCATTCTATTCAGAAAAAGTGAACTTGATGAATGTGGAGTAGAACAATTAAGCGATCTCTCAAGAAATGTTCAACCCTACGTGATATGAAGAATATGAGTAAATCAATCGAAAATTGAAATTTCAATTTACAAAGAAGCACAAATTCATTCACTACACAAGATTTCACATCACCAAGCATTACCATTCTCGAAAAGAGTTACCAAAAGTTTTAGTTCTTTTCATTTGAAACATCATTACTTCTCAAATCACGATGTACGCACAAATATTATAAAGTTAATTAACTCTCTCGACTAAGCATCATGATTATAGAAGTTCAATTAGGAATCAACTTAAATTCAATTGTCACACATTTCGGGAATAAACCTCTAACAAAGACTAAGTAATATGAGATTAATGATAAGATTACAAACATTTACTCCTTAACTTATTGGTATATGAAAAACGCAATTCCTAATGGCTTAATTCAGAGAAACAACATGGGTACATGTCCGAGTCCCGTACTCGCCTTATTACTACTCCAATGGCTTAATTCGGAGAAATAACATGGGTACATGTCGGAATCCCGTACTCGCCTTATTCCTAATTTTTTTTTTCGGCCCTAAACCAAGGAAAATGAGTAAAATATACCAAAAATTAATCTCGAATATCAATTATTCACAAGTTAGAAGAACATTCCCTATGCAAACCCACGAAATGTCCCAAAATTTCTTCTACTTCATTTAACTCATTTCTTTCCAAAAGATAGTTCATCAACCACATAATGTATAAGTGATTTGATAAGAAACACATTTCTTATAATTTTTTCTTAAATTTTATACACTTCTTTTTGAAAAATAGCAATGCCAAGTTTATGAATTCTTCATATTGGAAATGAACTACTCATTCACACAAAAATTCTTGAAAAGACTCAATCATATACTTCACTCACAAGGCATTGAACATCAAAATTATCATCATTGAGTACCTAATTGATCAACTTTCCATCCATTAATTATCAATTGGCAACAAAATATATAAAATGACCATTTCCAACACAAAAAGATAAACACCCCCAAACTTGTCTCTTTTATTCATGTTGATGAATAAATCATCCTTCCACTCACCCAAAATTAAACTTCACGACAAAACCCAAAAATAACGAAAACTACTTAAACTATGTCCTACTTTTAACCCTAGAATTAAAATTGAGTAAAAATGTTAAGGGCAACCATGCCATGCATCTCACCAAGTAAGCTTCAAACAAAATCAATGTTCCATTCAACTCAAGGTGATGATCAACGAATGCAAAGATGGCATTAGCTTAGAGCCCTTAGCCATATTACTCTTATTAGACAATAACCAAACTTCACCAAGTGTCAGTTTAACAATGCAAAAGAAATTTCATCCATAAAGCATCAAAATGTATCACTTGGCATCAGCTTAAGGCCATTAGCCAAACTACTTAAAAGAAAGAAAAATTGAAATTCTTCAATTCCAAAAACTAAAAATAAAACAAACATAATCTAAAGTAATTAAAAGCTATGGTGTCCAATGAAAACAAGGAAAAATCATCATCATCCATCAAAGTAGTTCAGTGATCCAGGCTGGTCTTCTTTCATGCACAAACAAATGGTGGCTTCTTCTCTTCATTCCATCTCGTCTTGACCTTTTTCTGCGTCACTAGGTTGGGCCTCCTCGTGATCATCATCTATGTCCCTTCCAGTCTCACCCGCGTGGCTATAGCCCTCATGGTGTGTGGTAGCCGCCTTATACACACACCAGATATAGACACGCTTACAGGGACATACGATAAAGTGCCATGCCGGAGGAGATGGTGGTTGGACCCAAGTACCTAATGAAGTCACCCTTAAAGCTTCTCCAATCTCTTATCACATTAGTTGTGTATCAGAATTCACAGGTTTGCACCATTGGTCAGTTCCTTTCTTCTTCACTTACCGGAGCATTGAATACTACACCCGGGGGTATCGAAATCATTGAAGTTCTCTGAGGTGGTGGAGGTTGAAGCTGTGGCTGGGCAGGGTGCTCATCTTGGTGGTGCTTCTCATATTCTCTCATCATCCTATAGACATATTCCCGATTGATCCTTCCTCTAGGATGTGTCAATGACTCCGAAGGACCAATTGGGCAACCTGCTATGGTGCAAAGATGGTGAATTAGACTAGGGACGTAAAATATGGGTCGTCCTGACCTCCCACTCTCTAAAACCCCTGTCTAATTAGGTGACCAATATTCACCGGGTTCCCAATCATGATAGCATAGACTAAGAGTACCTTGTCCCTCTGGATAAAGCTCATTCTAGCATTGGACCCCCAAATGCGGCTACTAATGAAATAAAACCACAACTTAGCCACTAATAAGAGTCCTTGATGAGGAAATTTTAATTCCATGGTAGAAGAAGTACTCTTAATCCACTCTACCCTCCTATCACAAATGGCATCTTTGATTGCATCCATGTCCTTATTTTTATTGTTCAAAAATGCCAAGTATTGACTAGAAGGTACGGGGCGTATGTTAAAATACGCGTCAATCACATCAGCACCAAAATCTACCAAACCCCTTTCCCCCGGTATGCACACCTTGCCATCTTCTAACTCACATAAATTGCAATGAAATTCTTTGACTAACTGGGTAGCCCCGGGGTCAACCTGAGCATTAAAACCCTCCCAATGCCATGACCTAATTTGTTCTTCTATCGCTCTCCTAGAATTTTCGTATACTCCCCAATGCATGGTTAGGTCAAAGTTTCTCTCTCTAATTAACTCATGCTTCTTGTTACTTTTGAATAATTGTTGAGCCCTATCACTAGATGTGTATAAGAGAACGAGAATTGAGGTTCAATTTGATCACCACCCTCAAATGGTTGTTCCGATCCCCCTTCTCTGCTTGTTCCCTCTTCGATTTCCTTTTCTTGAACCAGTCCCTCTACCTCTCATTCTCACCCTTCTCTCAGCACTGCCATAAACCTCTCTCGTCATATTCTAAAAGGAATTCAATCAGCAATTCAAAAAGCCAACTTTCAATCAAAATTCAACACCAACAAATCACAATACAAATTCCCAGCAATTGTTCAAATAATTCAATTCAACTCAATCACAATTCAAACCAAGAATTTCAACAATTGGACAATTCAAAATTCTTCTAGCACAAATTAGCCCCAATTAAATGTCCACAATTCAATAATTCAACACCACAAATTTTTCACAAATTAATTAACCAAATTGATTAATTGATCAAAAATTGCTAGTTACAACTAATAATTCAAGGGAATATATTACCCTGTTTTTTTTTTTCTATGAAGATTCTCCAAAAACAGCCTTTAGTTCAAAGCCCCCTTGAAGTAATTGAATTTCTTCCACAAATCTTCAAAAAAGTGGTTGCTTTGATGTTCCTATAGAAAAACAAAGTGAAATTAGTGGTGGGTGTGGAATTTTTGGTGATTTTTGGTGATGATGAAAGAAGAATTGGAGGATTTGGGGTTAGGGTTTTCGAAAGAGGGAAGAGGAATGGAGAGAGTTTGTGAGAAGAAAAGAAGAAGTCGATCTTTTTAAAAAATTTTTGCATAGTCGAGACCGCGGTCTCAATTTTGAGATCGCAGTCTGGACTGATGTTGAGATCGCGGTCTCAACTCGGTGTAAAATAAGCCTTTGCAAAAGTTTAGAGTTGAGACCGCAGTCTGGAACTTTTGAGACCGCGATCTCGACTCGGCATGAAAAATGCCTTTGCAGAAGTTTAGGGTTTGAGATCGCGGTCTCAAACCAAATGTCCATTTTACCCTCCAGAAGTTTAAGGTTGAGACCGCGGTTCTCAAATTTGAGATCGCGGTCTCAAGCTCAACTTCTGCCCAAAGTGAATTTTTTACACTTAGCCGAATTTGCTTCACTCTTGACCACTTTGGATTATGGTCTTTGGTACCCTAAATCCACTAGTTTTGATTTGAATTATGGTCTTTGGTACCCTAAATCCACTATTTTTGATTTGATCAGTTACTCGAATGCCGACTTTGCTGGTTGTAAAATTGATACAAAAAGTACTAGTGGTATGTGTCACTTTTTGGGTAATTGCTTTGTGTCTTGGTTTAGCCAGAAACAAAGCTCCATTTCATTGTCTAAGGCTGAAGCCGAATATATTGCTGCGGGAAATTGTTGTGCTCAACTTCTTTGGATGAAAGATACTTTAAAATATTTTGGTGTGTCTATTATATACGATAATACTAGTGCAATTAGTCTCACTAAAAATCCTATTTTGCATTCTAGAATAAAACATATGGATGCAATCATCATTTTATAAGAGATCTTATTTGCAAAAAGGAAATCTATGTTGAATTTGCTTGTACAAAAGAGCAATTGAAGCTGATACTTTTACTAAACCTTTACATTGGATCGCTTTGAGTTTCTCAGAACTTGCTTGGGCATTATAGATTTCAAAATCTTGTAAGTTGTGTTTTCGGACGCAAATATACGTCTTAAGCTCTCTATACTCTTGGATGAAAATATCCATCTAAACTCTTGGTTTTTTATTACTTTTGGTTTTGGACGTTTCCTCTCGTCCGAAATGTTCATCCTTTTCACCAAACTCACGGGAAAAATGAACGAACGATCACAACTGTCTGAAATCCTTCGGACGTTTGGTTAAGAATTTTGATCATCCGTTCATCTGAGAATAGACGAATGATTGGACGTATATCAATCGTTCAGAGGTCTGAATGACTGTTCTATTCTCTTAAAACCTTTCATTTTCTCATTTTTGGACAAACCTCTTCCACGAACCCTAACTCTGGAGAAATAGGAGAAAAACTTCAAATTCCTTGAATTTGTATTTTCTTCTTTGAAATTTATCAAGAAATTCATCTTCCTATCTATTATTCACAAAGCCTATTTGAACTCCTTTTCACCTTATTAACATTCCCCTTTCTTCAATTTCTTCAAATCTCTTCACTTTCATTTTCACTCTCTCCAACCCTGCCTCGGATTCAAGATGGTTCGCTAGTGCAGGGGCTCTTCAACAGGCACTAGAGGCAAGAAATCAAAGGAGTAAGCTTCAATGCAAGGCCAAACTTCATCAAATCCTCAACCATCTCCAAATCCCACATTTTCCCAAATTCATTGATGCCAAGGCATCTGATAGGTATAGATCATTGCTTAGCAAATCAATTATTGTGCAACGTCCTATTTTCGAAGCATGTTTGATGAATTAAACTTATCTTTTATTGAGGAATGTTTTGAAAATAAAAAATGGGAAAATTTGATTCATCTTGACTTTCCTGTGTATCATGATATGGTCTTGCAGTTTACTGCTAATCTTTGCAAAGGTTCAACTGTTCGAACCTTAGTGTCTCGTGTGAATCATCTTGAGTTTTAATTCCAATGTCATTGCTTAATTCAATTTTTGAATGTGAAGTTCTTCCTTTTGATGAAATCTCATATTATTTTTTTTGGACAAATGGCGTGCTGTTGATAGTCGATTTGATGTTGAGGAAGTAAAACAAATTTTTCATGTTGATTTTAAACAGGCTTCGGAAGCCAAAACCACTTTACTTAGTCTTGAGCTCAATATTTTGTACACGTTGGTTACAAATTTGCTATTACCTATTGATGGACATTGTACTGAACCGGAAAAAAAAGCAATTGCATCTGTTCTATTGTGTTTCTAAGGGAATCTAGCTTGACTTTGTTTATTTATTTTGTTCCTTGTGAGAATTATTCCTGACTAATACCCAAAGAAACATTCCTTTTGGGAAATTTTTAACTAGAATTTTTGACCATTTTGACATTCCCTTTACTGGAAAAAAACAATATCCCCTATATTTTAATAAAGTTTACATTGAGCATAAAAGATTGTGTTTTTCAATTAAAAATGGTTTACTAAAGCTGATTATGAAATTAGAAAATTCAAAGAATCATGCATCAAGTTCAGGACAAGCACTCCCTCACTCCACTCATCCTCAACCGTCCTCTTCCACTCCTCCACTGGCCAATCCTTCACAAATTTCCTCTTCAGAACCCTCCATTTCTCAACTGTGCATCCTTGTCACAAATCTGGGAAATCAAATGAGCACTTCTGAACGCCGCACACTTCAGAAATTAAAAAGGTTAGAGATCAAACAGACCATCCTTCAGGAAGCCTTAAGTTTAGGTATGTCTGCCTCCACTCAAGTCCAATTTGCCGACATTCAGTCACAGTACATTCTTGAGTCCTCTTCCGACAGTGACGATGATGACATTGAAGATATCAACCACTCCAATCCCGAGCCAGAAGCCCATCAAAATCCAGTTGGTGCATCAAATCCTGAGAAAGTTACTGCTCCAAGCGTCGATGCTGATGATGATGAGGATGTTGATGACACATTTAATTACATCGTGCAACACTGTAATCTTTAATAAACCAGTGAGCTGATGACAACAGTGAGGTTACGGATGATGATTTGCCACCCAAAAATGAAAACACGAGGAGCGATCGAAGAAGAAAAATGATTTAGACTCAACCTCTTAGTTTACATCTTTTAGATTACTTTTGATTAGTTTGTCCTTGATTAAATGTGGTTGAATTTGTATTACATTTGTTGAATTTAAATGTAATTGCTTGATTATTTCTTCTATTAATGATGCTACTTTTGTCTCTATTTTATTGATTCTTGTTTGCCCTTGTTTC
The DNA here is from genome assembly GCA_025175665.1 of Cinchona pubescens. Taxonomy (NCBI): domain Eukaryota; kingdom Viridiplantae; phylum Streptophyta; class Magnoliopsida; order Gentianales; family Rubiaceae; genus Cinchona; species Cinchona pubescens. The sequence goes on along the minus strand of JANKKI010000027.1, from coordinate 7,862,862 downwards.
TCGTCGTTTGTGTATAGGGAAGCATCATCTCAGGGGGGAGCTTGCTTTGTACTTGTTTTTTTTTATGATGCCAAAAGAGGGAGAAATGTGGTTGATTTATGCTTTGGTTGTTTGAGTTGTGGTTGATTGATTATGGTTGTTTGTAGTTTGATTGTTTGAGCTATGATTGGTTATGATTAGTCTTCTTTGTCCTGTGATTTGTTATCATCAAAAAGGGAGAGATTGTTGATCTACAATCTTGGTTTTGATGATGACTTGACAAATACAAACTAATGGTTTGAACATGAGTTGTGCAGGAATTCTGTTTATGTCACAATAGAGCTTTTGGACACTGCATACCATCTGAACGGGACAAAGTTGCTTAGACGTAGGACTTCTTCTGAACAAAATTTTCTCGGACGCAATACACCATCCGAAAGATAAGGCAAAGAGCAAGGATCTAAGGTATTGACAATGGACGCTCATTATCGTCCAAGGAAAATTCTATCGCATGTGCCTAACCATTCGAAGGAAGGGCAACACTTGGATAGAATGAAGCCTTCCAGATAAACTATTTTGTCCGAGGATATGACTCATCAATCTAGTAGCTTTGGACGTCGGAACGGACACAACCTCAGCCGTCTAAATGAAGTTTTCAACTCAATGATATTGTTGATTGTAAGCTTGTTCAGACGCTTAAAAAAGTTCTCGGTCGTCTGAAACCTATAATGGCTAGTTTCTCAGCATTTATTATTTAGCCGTTGGAAAATGGTTGGGAGCTGTTTTATTGCATTTATAAAAGCCAACCTACCTATAATTAATAAACTTAACTTACACATTGAATACAGGTTAGTACAAAAGTAATTTGAGTGCAAATTAGCTCTTTAGTAATATTGTATTAGTGTGTACTTTAAGTGCTATTCAAAAGCATTAAGTGCAGTGATAATCTTGTACAAAAGTGAGGTTGAGTATAAAATCCTTGGCTCTACTAAAGAGAAGTAGTGTGAACAAGGATTATCCTACTTTGTATACAATTTGGATTATTGACTCACCAAATCTGAAGAAGCATCTTTGTGGATTACTACTCCAAACTTGCTAGCTTGGGAGTGTTGTTTGTTTAATCTCTCTTTACTTATTATGCTCATTTTGTACTTAATTGATTATGTTTCTATCAGATTACTTGTTATTGGGAAAGATTTTATTTGCATATCATTTGAAAATTATTTTTAAGAAAAACCTAATTCACCCCCTCTCTTAGGTTACTTTGGGCCAACATAAACTACAAGCCACTAAAAAGACCAAAGTTTGAATATTATAGCAAAAATCCAAAAGAAAAATTAAAAATAATGAAAAGAAATTGAAAATAAATAAAAGAAAATAAAAAGTCTAATCTAGTAGGGCTCACTAAACCAAATATTGTGCCAAGAATAGTCCCCGGCAACGGTGACAAAAACTTGTTCGGGTAAATATTGACTAGGCAATTCAATTCACAAATAAGTAATAATCAAGCCTTAATAACCCTAATCAACACTTACACACGTTCACAAGGACACGACGTATGTTTGAGATTAGGTGAATAAGGATCATTCTCACGAGGACTATTGGACAACTACTAGGGTTCGCAAACCTACTTACTAGTTAGAAAAATTAATTGCAAGATGTTGTTCAACCTAACTAAAGTAATTCTAATCACTAATAAAATAAGAACAATTACCAAAACTAATTAAAACTAGGGGAAGCAATAAAATTTATTGAAAGCAAATTTAAATTAATGAACTAGAAAAGTAAACGCAGTGGAGGATTAAATTAAAGCTACAAAATTGAAATAAGAACTAGAATTGAATTGAATTTAAATGAAGAAAGTAAACTCGATAGCATAGCCGAAACAATTGTTGATGTGCTTGAAGTCTTGAACAAGAAAGAATAAAACTCTAGTCTATAATTTTGCTAATCTAACTAATGAGACTATGTATGTTCAACTTTCATACCATGGGGTATTTATAGGGGATACATTAGGGTTTAGTTCCCTTAAATGATAAAAATACGCTAAAACTCAAAAAGGAGTACAATCGGGTGAAGAAAACTTCAAAAACAAGCAATTTTCATAACTTGTTGCATGTCGTGCTCACATGCACACGATTTTCTTGTGCATGTGTGTGAAAAAAGGCTAAGAAATTTTGCACTCTGGAAGTTGCGTACATGTGCAAGCCTCGGGTCATGCATGTGTGCAACTCGCATAATGCACTATAATAGTTTCTACCTTAATTTTGACCTTGATGCTGATAAAATTTGAAAAAATGGAGCTAAAACATGAAAGTTGTAGCCTTTTTTTTTTTTTTTATCTTTCGAACACATATTGAATCACCTCAATCGGATCTTGGAAAAGAAAGTTATGATCAAAATGCCAGATAGTGTTCAAATTCGCTTTCTACCAGTGTACGTTTCTCATCCTTTTGATTTTTCTCAAACTTTTTGGTCACAAATTAAATTAAATCAATTAAACTCATAACTAACTCAGTTATTACTCACATTACACAAAAACCGTGATAAATGCACATGAAATATACTACGTTTATGAGCTTATCACCCTTCCAACCAGTGAGCTTGTTATGAATTTTGTCAATCATTGGTCGGAAAAATTCCTTGACCTTCCTGCTCGTTTTAAGAGGGCATCCAAGGTAAGTGAATGACATAGACTTCTTACTAAAATTTGTGATCCCTTAAGCCAACCTTGCCATTGTTGGTGAAGCTTTGACAGAGATATAGAAGTTGCTTTTCTGAATATTCACCTTTTAACTAGAAACTAGGAGTCTCATAGCTAAGTATGAATTTCATCAGATTAGCCAAAGATTTTTTTTCCACCATTTATAAAAACAATAATATCATCTGCATAAGCAAGATGAGTTACTGGCTTGCAAATCCTTGGGACACAAAAATAGCCAATTATACCAGCTTGGAATTATTTGTTTAAACCTCGAGAAAATGCCTTAGCAGCTAGAACAGGAGAGAGAAGGTCTCCTTGCTTTATACCTTTAGTTGATTTAAAAAAACTAGTAGGGAAACCATTATACAAAATTTAAAACCAATTGTAATCAAGACAATTAACAATCAATGAAACATATTGTGAAAAGAATCCAAATTTCCTTAGCACTTGATAGAGAAAACCCCAAGAAATCCTATCAAATGCTTTTGTCATATCAAGGTTGACAATCATATTATCTCCTCTTACTTTCCTCTCAATGAATTCCACCATTTTTTAAGCCATAATAATATTATTAGCAATATATGTTCCTTGCACAAATCCACTTTGCCTTTCATCTGAAATCAACCTGGGGAGCAAATCCATTAGTCTATTAGCCATTAGCTATGCATAAGCTAATTGGCCTAAAATCTCCATAACTAACTGGATTATCAAATTTAGGAATAAGGCAAACTAAACTACTGGTAAACTAAGGCTTATGTGGATAGTTATATGGAGAATAGCATTAACTATGATGCTGCTTTTGTTTCTTTTGGTCCTGTGAATTACTTGCTTTAGTTTTCCATAGAGTTTTGTCATTTAAGGTACTAATTTAGCGTTATTATAGCATTAGGGGTTTTGTTAACACTCAGATTGACTTTGTTTTTTCAAGAAAAGCCATCGTAGTTTGTGATAATTCTTTGCTTTGTACCATTTATGAACTTTTTTGGCACTTTTCTGGTTTAAAAGACTAACAATTGAATCATCTACCTACTATAAAACCTAGTGCTACTTAGATATATTTAGGAACTCTTAAAGCAATATCTTCTTGTATTAATGTATCTTTCTTACTACTATAGCTAGTTCTTGATTTTTCACAGTGATTTTAGTTAATGATGCCATTCATTCATGCATGTACTTATTTCTAAATTTGATTATTTTTATTGCTATCCAAGTGGTACTTATCTCTACTTTCTAACTTTTGAATTCAGGACAAATTAGATTTTATTCTATTAAATGCTCACTAGAAAGTATTTTATTTATTTATGTATTCAAATTATTGTTCTCCTGTGGCCTCCTAATCTAGTGATTCTGTATAATGCTTATTGGAGATAAAGATTACCGGTGCAGAGTCTAAGTGTGTTCAGTAGAACTGTTTTCTTGTAGGGGGTCATTAGTTCATTTAGTTTGTTTGCTCTTCTAAAAAGTTCTTTTTGATCTTGACCTTAGAGATGTTGAATTGTAGAGTGAAAAGAATGTTATTGGTGTTGTTTCTCCAACAAATTTTTTTTTTAATTCAAAATTGATATTCTTCAGTTCATAAATTCTATTCTTTATCTTCTAGCACTAAACTTTTCCCTTAATCTATGCAGCATATCTTTCTGTTGTATCATTGTAACTTTCATTCTCGAATAAAGAATCTTTATGTGCTAGAAGTGGTAGGCAACTGTAGAGAATAGAAGCAAGTAGAATTAGTTATTTGATTCATATTTCTAAGATTTTATAGTATGGTGTTGTTAAATCTGTAAAACTGTGGTTATATTGTTTACGTATTTATGTACAAATGAAATTACTCATGTGAGCTATATGATTAAAAATATATGCTCATGTGATGTATTGCTATTGTAAAAAATCTGTTCAAAGATATTTTGCATGATTTTTATAGTTGAATAATGCTTCTTCTATTCCTAGAAGGATATTTTAGTAAGAAGCACTTAACAGCTGGATTAGGATGTTATATTGGGAAATTCTTTAGATAAAGTACCTCTCACAAAATACAATTATGGTTTACGGTTTCCAACAAAAGATAATCATGCTTTGCTCCATTGAACCAACTTGTTTGAAGCATTATAGCTTCCTAGTTAGTTTAAAAAGTAACCTGTTAAATGTTATAAATGTTCATTTATCTAGCATTTCCATGGCACTTGAAAACATCTATTTTCCCATTATCTTTTTACTAGTGAACAAGGCGATATTTGTTTTATTCATTTTTTGTGTGTACACCCAATTGATCCTTCCTTTGCTCAAACTTGTAGCTAGGATTGAAACACTTGATAAACATTCCTGTCACGACACATGCAAGGAAATTATTGATACTTTGGTAAGTGGAAAAGATATTTTATATTCTTTTTCCATCTTAATCAAACTCTTATGTTCCACTCGTTTGTTTTGTTACCAGTTGATATCTTAAATATAGCAAGAAATTCAAAGCTAAAAGTTCTTTAATAGATATGTAGTTTTGATGTGTTTTGTAAGCAACTTAGATTCAACTAAAAGAGGTTTTGTAAAAAAATTAATAGGCACTATTTCTTTATCTCACTTTCTTTTTTCCGTATCTTGAAGTTTTCGAGTTAATTATTAATTTGTTTCTTGAAGAATTTGGTTCTTGTGATTATTAATTTGTTTCTTGAAGATTTTGGTTCTTGAAGCTTTTATCTTCTTCACTGTTGTTTTAATTGATGCATTTCAGTCCTTTTTCCTTTTCTATTTAGCACTTTTTTTGTTTGTTTGTTTATGCAGTATTTGAATTATGGAAGCACCCCCACAATTTAGAGGAAAGATGTGTTATTATTATAATAATAAGCCTACAAGTAGAGGTCTTTGTTGGCATTTGTCAACTTTTCAAAACCCCTTTCCACATGAATTCTTTTTTAGCAGCTACTAAACTTTTTGTTTCCTTCAATCAACAGATGTTCATTTGATTTTAGCCTTAGTTCTTTTCCTGATTAAAACTCAAAAAATATTTTGTCTTTTGAGTCGGAGATTCAACATTTTATCTTAAGTTGTTAGCCATTGGAAACACATGTGGATTGACTCCAGTTTTGGCTGATTTTTGAGCAATTAACTGGCTAGTGACAATTGAGAATTAGACTTTGGGACGCAAGATAATTTTAATGTTGTTGTGCTTTGTTTTTAAGAAGAAAAAAATTTAGTTGTTAACTTCGTTTAATGAAATTTGATGTTTACAATTGATTTTCTAATAAAGTTTTAGTGCCATTTGAGATAAATCTAGAGCGAAAGTGTGTGATTGACAGAGGATTGAGCATTCCACATAGAGTTGTGCTTCTTATTGTTAAATTTTCTTTACATATATGAAGAGTGACTATAGGTGTGCACTTTCAACTGGTCAAAGTTTCAATTATAAGCCTAAACTCTCAAGTTGTATATTTTTGGTAGTCTTTTTAGTATTCTTGTATCCCATAGTATCTTTTGATTTGGAGTTGTGTTTTAACATTGTCTCTGCATACTTCATGCTTGTGTCAGTTATATTAGATTTTGACGTGCATTTTTTCTTTTATATAGGATGTTAAACTTTTGGATAATGTTCTGCATGCCTTACGTAACTTTTCTTAGAAATTTGGCACTTGTGTGATCTGGCAAGGTTGATATTCTTGGAATTTTCATGAACTTTTTTGAATTTTGCCACTTGATCCTTGCTTCCATTGTTTTTTGAGAAGGTTGGTGATGAGATCATAGATGTCTTATATTTTATGTTTCATTTACCGCATTTTTATGTAATGCAAGGAATATTTGAGTTAATTATGAGTTTAATTGCTTTATTTTTAGTTTGTGTAGGTTTTGAATGAAAAATGAGTTAAAAAGGATCAAAAGGTTGGGGAAAAATCATAAGAATGGAGAACATACACCAGCGAGGTGCGAATTTTGACACTATTTGGAATTTTTAGCATAACTTTCTTATGCAAACTTGGATTGAGTTGATTCAAAATGCATTGGAAAGCTAAGAAAGAGTGCTACAATTTTTTGTTTTTGAGTTTTTTCAAATTTTATCAAATCAAGGTGGAATGTGAAACAGGTGCACTGGAATTCGTGCACATGAGCAAAAAATCCTTGTGCATGTGCACAACTGCTAAAGAGGAGATGTTGGTTTCTGTAAATTGGCACAGATGCACAAGCATTTGTGCACATGTGTGCACTACGTAGCAGGCTTCAATAAAATTTGTTATTTTGGTAGCCTTTTTCGTTCAGTTGGACTCTTTTTCAAGGGCTTTCACGTTTTTATCATTAGAGAGGAGATTTGATCCTAATATCCCCTATAAATACCCCATTGTTGAGAGAGTTAGACATTAGATCATTAAAGTAGATAGATCATTAGATAACATTAAGAGTCATTAGTTAGGGTTTTAATTTCTTATCAAGATTTCAAGCTTCATCAACCTTTGTTTGGGCTACGATTACTTAATTTGCTTTCTTATATTCATTTCAATTCTTGTTCTTTATTGCAATTTCGTAGTTTAACTTTAATCATATTGCATATACTCTTCTAGTTTATTAATTGAAGTTTGATTTCGTTAAAGTTAATTGTTTTCTTAGATTTAATTAGTTTTAGTAATTGTTCCTTTTTTTTATAATTAAAACCACCTAAAAGTGGGGGTAGCACCCTTAACATATGAAAGGGAAGAGTAAATTAGTTTTAGTAATTGTTCTTATTCTTAATCTTCTTAGTGGCTAGAATTAATTTAGTTAGATAGAGAACAAAATCCTTTAATTAGTTTGTCTAACTATTAAATAGGTTTGTGAATCATAGTAATTGTTCAATAATTCTCGTGGGAACGATCCTTACTTACCTAATCTACAAATTTATCTCATATCCTTGAGAGCGTGTGAATGCTGGTTAGGGTTATTAAGGTTTTTATTTATTTCTTGTTTGCGAATTGAATTACCTAATCAAATATTTACTCGAATAGTTGGCATGGTTTTTTTTTTTAGAAGATTGACATACTTGTTCTCAGCTAACAGAGAAGAGCTCTTTTATGTTATGTTGTAAATAGGATGGATTCTTCATGTTACATTTCCTAATGGCTTTGCTAAGGTGTTACAACAAAAGATGTTTTTTCTTGGATGGAATTCTTTATGATTCAAATTTTTGTAAGATGGTATTGGATCATTTAATATTAAACTTTCAGATCACTTGTTTTACTCAAGTAGTTTATTTTGGCCAAATCTATAATATAATTTTACTCATGTTCTCCACTATTATTATTATTATTATTATTATTATTATTGTCACTACATTTGGGATATTATAGTTGTGATAGATTTGTATCACTGGACACTGAGATGCAAACAAGTGACAAGTGTGAAGGTTGTCATGGAAATAGTTCATTTGCCATGACAAAAAGAACTCTAGCACACAAATTTGTGACAACTTCTTGTCACTGATTTTGTAATTTTGCATGGCAACTTTCGTCACTTAATTTTTTACATATTTGTGACAAACTTTCATAATTAGTAACATGTAGTCAGTGACAATAATTGTTGTTTGTAAAGGTGTAATGCATTAATGACAATCACTATCGTCACTAATGCTTTATCTTTTAGTGACAATGACATGGTCTTTACCACTATGCTCTTTAGTGACGGAGATTCAGCAATGATTTTGTGACAAATTGAAAGTTTTCATTGTGTACCATTAGTGACGACTTTAGCACATTCAGTGGCGAGTTTTATCGTCACTTATGGCCATTTTTTTTTTGTAGTGTTATTATTCACTCTCTTGAGTTAAGACGACACTGGATTCCAATTTTGGTTATAAACTTCACAACAATTTGTTATAGTAAACCTATCCATAATGTTAAATTCCAAGCATAGATATAGATGTCGTAAATGACTAAAGTGTCCCAAGTGTTCTCCTTTGGTCACTTTTAGAATAGGAATTTCACATGAACCATTAAATTATCATACACTTATGACGGCATAAAGTTTTGATTCCAAACTACCTAACTCAAGTCTTGAGACGGATTTAGCTCTAGATCTCCAAGTATTGGAACACACGTTCTAATAGTAATATTTAATATATAAGTTAACAACTTTATTCCATAGCCTCATTGTCTTAAAATGACAAATTCTTTAATAAAAATCATAAGTGTTTCCTTGCCAACTTATCTTTATGGGTATGTTCAATCTTTCCTAACTCAGTCAAAATCTGGAACCTATGTTAGTTCTAAGTTTGGTATTTAGTCCAAAGTCTCAGTCATCTATCCAAAATGTTAACAGTTGTCTCCTTTTCAGGTCTAATACAAACATGAGGAGACCTACATAAACATTTAAGATATATACTTCCAATTAAAAAAGATTTACTGATGCACAATTATAATCAAGTATACTAAACCACTATTGCCTTGTCATAGATAATGATAATAAAATAATTGATATTTGAGTATCAAACGGAATTTCACGAACAAGATAGTATGAAAGTTCCAATATGAATCTTTAAACTACCATGCTTATAACTACCATCCTTATCGCGCATAAGTCCTACATCCTCAAAACCACATGGAATATTGTCCTCTTTTAACTTTCTTCCTTCCTTAATTCCTAAAAAGGAACACATAGAAATGTCCCGTTACAGTTATGCCAGTTTGTCACATTAAGGAGGAATTATACTAATTGTTACCACTCAATTATCCTTCTAATTCCCATGCATGCTTCTTTATTAGATTTTTTTTTTTATATATAAATCAATAAATACCAAGAAATATACTTTACATGTTAAAATAAGGCTTTATTAATACTTAAAGAATTGTCAGGCGATCTCATCACCAGTAATGTAACACACAAGATATCCTATTCGACTTGATGATGTTAAAACAAACAACACCTAAGTAGTAAGAAATCTTGGATATTCTTTTTTTTTTTTTCCAAATGCAATTATTATAATCTTCTCGGGTTCCTCTTCTTCCTTTTGAAATTTTATGGCCCCCACTTCCGATTCCTTCGATTATATATAATGTAATGGGGATTCAGTTGTTCCCTATTTCTCTTTTCCATTTCCCAATTCTTTAAACAAGAAGGTTATGGCTTACCATGCTTCACTGTGCCAAAATCAACTTATCATTCGAAATATGATACTTCCTATTCATTTTTATTGTATCGAAGTCCTAAAATCCATTATCTTGAACATATTGCTTTTAGACACTTTGACTCCAGGGTTCAATAGTCTAAATTTTAATACCATTGAAAATGTCTTGTAGGTTCCTTTATTTCCCCTTAACTCAACATAGGACCAAAGTGAACGCTTCTTATTGTGCCAAAATCACTTATCATTTAAGACTTGACACTTCTTATTCATACTTACTATGCCTATGTTCCATAGTCTAGTATCATAAGTGTATAACCTATGATACAGTACAAATATCATAACCTAAGTTTTGATACTATTAAAAATGTCATTCCCCTGATCTGCACTTGCCTGGCACACATCATCCGCCATATCTGTGAAATTGTACTTTCACTAATACAATGCATCTATCCTATATATTGACAAACCAAAAAATATACTACAATAGCATAAGCAATTTACATGAATAACAATTTAATATGTGCGGTACAAAATAAACTAGACTAAAATTATAACTATCTACCCTAGTGTAGATTTGATCTATATCCTTCAATTTTCTTCATCTTAGTGTCCGAAATATACTCCACTTATGTAGTCCTCAATCAAATATGTTACATTGCATTAAATCCAACAACTGTAGTCTCTAATTACTTTGCAAAAATGTAAGTTTGATGGGGTGAGTGAAAAGTCACTTAATAGATAACATCTATACCCTGTTGGATCATATATATATATATGTATATATTTCACAACCATTTCACGCTATCACATACACATGCTTTTACAATTTAAAATTCATGTAGTCAAGTAATTAAAATCACATATTGTAAACTATAATCTTTTGTGTATATTGTGTCATATCAAATCACATATCATGTATATATATATATATATATATATATATATATATATATCACAACCATTTCACGCTATCACATGCACATGCTTTTACAATTTAAAATTCATGTAGTCAAGTAATTAAAATCACATATTGTAAACTATAATCTTTTGTGGATATTGTGCCATATCAAATCACATATCATTTAACAAATCATGTATCAATTTATGGAGCCTCAAAATGGAGTAAGCAGTCATCAACGTGATACAAGACAAGACATTCAAGTCCTTTAGGACATCAAACTTGTGAATGGTAGAGCTCAACAAGTTAATCACATCAAATTTGAAGTCCAAAAAAGTCAAGGGTTCGAATTAGTGAAGTCCAAAGGCCCAAGATTTGAAGACAAATTTGATCTGCCATGAAGGGGTTGAGGAAACTCTAGTTTCGGCCATACTCTAGAGTCAGCCACTTTAATCCTAATTAACCTAGGATTTAGCTTCAAGACTTGTTCTTAGGAGTTATTATTTTATGTGTTTTCTTAACTTGGACAAGCGTTAGTACACATTAGTCTTATAGCTAATTTTTAGTCTTGTGTACCATCCTAAACCTGTTTGGATTTGCAAGTTAGAATTTCTAGTGTTGGTAGGACTCCCATGTAAGATTTGTGGGGTTTATATTCATGTTACTTATATCCCCCTAAAGCCGAAAATATTCATTCAAGATTATTCAATAATATTTTGTGACGAAATTCTCCCAAATTGTCTTCTAAAGACTTTTGGTCTTGTGAGAGTGATTCTTGTGATTACCAACCCAGAATACTATTGGTTCTTGTCTCATTATTGACAATGGATCGATATCTCTTATAATTGAGAATAGATGCTGTGAATTCTTGATTTTTTAATCAAAGGATTTAAATCTGTCAAGTCGGAGTCATTTAGGCGTTTTTAGGTTTCGCATCAGTTCCGGGTCTCATTAATATGTCTGCGGGGTTCGCATCATATCTACTTGTAATAAAGCATACGAGACATTAGGTCTTGTACATGCATTGCATTCATTATCGATTCAACATCCGACGCATACGGGATCTTTTGGATGCAATTCTTTTCTACATTTGTCTTAGGAGACAATTCTTTAGAAAGGTGTATTCCATGACTGATTGATAAATAACCTCTCTTAGATTAATCTATGCTAAAGTTCTTTAGCACTTTATCTATGCATGTAGATTGTGAAAGACCAAGCAACTTCCTCTATCTTATAGATCTTAGGCTTCGCAAAATTTGGGGTTGTGGTGCTTTTGCGTAAAAAGTACTTTTAGACTGTAAAAGCACATTTTCAAGTATTTGGTAAATATTGTCCCTAAATTTAGGGGTATAACTTTTGGTCTTAAAAGCACTTTTAGCACAAGCTAAAAATTGGTGCTTTTGGATTAGCTTTTCTTTTTAAAATCATTAAAGATAAATTTTAGTTATTTTACCATAAATTTACAATTGAATAAAAGATAAAATATTTTTAAAATTCAAAATCATATGTTACTAAGTATTGAAAAAGTACTTTTGTAAGTTTACACCTAAACAACAAAAATTAAGCACTTGTTAAGCACTTTCTTCAAAACTCTACCAAGTAAAGTACTTTATGATAAGCCACCACAACCCCAAATGGGGCCTTAATTCCTAGAATATAGGTTGCTTCTCCCAAATCTTTCATGGAGAATTTCTTGAATAACCAAACATTCACTGATTGGAGCATAGGTATGTCATTTACCATTAGTAGTATATCATACAACATATAGTACTAGAAAAACTCTTGCACTCCCACCAAATTTCTTATATACACAAGGTTGATCTTCAGTTTTAAGAAGACCAAACTCTTTGATTGTCTTATCAAAATGAATATTCCAACTCCTTAATGCTTGTTTAAGTCCATCAATGGATCTTTGAAGCTTTCAGACTTTATTTGCTTCTTTGAATATAAAACCGTCAGGTTGTGTCATGTACACATCCTCGATTAAATTTTCGTAAAGGAATGTGGTTTTTACATCCATTTGCCATAGCTCATAGTTGTAGTGTGCTGCTGTAGTAAGCATAATCTTAATAGATTTAAGCATAGAAATCGATGAAAAGGTTTCTTCAAAGTCAGTACCTTGTCTTTACTTGTAACCTTTTTCTACCAATCTAGCTTCATAGGTAATCACATTACCATCCATATCTGTCTTCTTTTTGAAGATCCATTGTACCCTATAAGATTTACTCTTTCAGGTAGATCAACTAAGGTTTAAACCAATGGCTATTCTCATACATGGACTCTATTTCGAAGTTCATGGCTTCAAGCCATTTATTTTTATCTACATTAGACAAGATAACTTTATAAGGTTCATCATCCTTCATGATTAACGCATTATCATGCTCATTTAGAGCAAATCCATAGCATTCGGGAGAATGATATGTCCTACTTGATTTATGAAGGACTAGTGTATTTTGACCTTCTAGTTGTACCTTATCATCATGAGATGGAAGCTCCTGTTCCATTGGTTGATTTTTGCATGTTTGTGCATCTTGAATTTCTTCAAGTTCAACTTTGCTCCTATTACCTCCTAGAATAAACTCTTTTTCTAAAAAGATGGCATGTTTTGTGATAGAAACTTTTGCTCAACGGAATTATAGAAATAGTATCCATATGTATCGCTTGGATACCCCACAAACATGTATTTATTGGATCTAGACTCAAGTTTGTCTGATTCTACTTGCTTTACATAAGCGGGAAAGTCCCAAATCTTCATGTATTTGGGATTTGGTTTCTTACCTTTCCATATCTCAATTGGAGTTGTATTAACCACTTTTTTTTGGAACATGGTTTAAAATATAAGAGGCATTTTCAAGAGCATAGTGCCAAAATGATTTCGGAAGGTCTGCATGACTCATCATTGATTGTACCATAACTAATAGAGTACGATTTCTCCTTTTCGATACACCATTTAGTTGTGGAGTGTAAGGTAGAGTTCTTAGTGGGACAATCCTATTTTTCTTTAGATAATCTTGAAATTCATTACTCAAATACTCACTACTCCGATTTGATAAATGTATTTTAATACTTTTGTTGAGTTGTTTCTCAACTATTCTTATATTCTTAGTACTTTTCAAAAGTTTCAGACTTGTACTTCCTTAAGTACACATAACCATGTTTCAAACGGTCATTCGTAAAAGTGATGAAATACGAGTAACCACATCCAACAGTAATTGACATGAGTCCATATACATCACTATGTATTATCCCAACCAATTCATTTGACAAAAAATCTATCCCTTTTTTTGCTAGAAGGAATTTTGGTCATTTTTCCAAGTAAGCAAGATTCGTACGTCTCAAATGATTCATAATCAAAAGAGCCCAAACAGCCATCTTGGTATAATTTAGAAATGCACTTCTTATTTACACGGCAAAGTCTACAATGCCAAAGGTATGAAGAACTCACATTATCTATTTTGCATTTCTTGGTAGCTATATTTAGAATGGGATAATTTTCAAAATATAATGACCATTAATACCCTAGGCAATACCATATAACATTCCATTACAAGAAAAAGAACAACAATTATTCTTTCGTCAAATGAAAAAACCTTCTAAATCCAAACGAGAAATAGAAATAATATTTCTATTAAGTGCAGGAAAATAATAACAATTATTAAGTTCTAGTACATGCCCACTTGGTAAAGAAAGATAATAAGTTCCCACAGCTAGTGCAACAACTCTTGTTCTATTGCCTACTGGTAGGTCAACTTCTCATTTTTCTAAGGATCTACTGTTGTCGTAGTTCTTGCATATTATTGGAAATATGAGATGGTGATCTAGTATCTAATACCCAAGAACTGGATTTGAAAGTAGACAATATCTCATTCATAAATATACCCGTAGTGAAAGCACCATCATGCTTCTTTTGCTTCAATGAGTCAAGATATAACTTGCAGTTCCTCTTACAGTGGCCATCTTTGCCACAATGGAAGCAAGTGCCATTGTCTTTGGTCTTGTCCTTCTTGATCCTACCACAAGCCTAGGTAGACTTCTTTTGCTTGGCTTTCTTAAGGTTAGCTTTAGACATTTTCTTGGTCTTAGAAGAGTCAACAAGCATATACTCCTTTTTCCTTTTTAATAGTCTCCTCTACAGTCTTTAGCATTTTGATCAGTTCTATGAGAGGAACCTCTATTTTGTTCATATTAAAGCTCATCACGAATTGGAAAAAGCTATCCGGAAGAGATTGAAGAATCAAGTCAATACTTAACTCATTGTCCATGCTAAAACCTAGGTAGGTCTTTCAACCTATAGATAAGACCAAACATCTTTATGCCACGGCTAGCGACAGAAGATGCTTCAGCCATTTTGCAACTGAACAGCTCCTTAGAGACATTATATCTCTCAGTGCGAGATTCAACCTCAAACTACTCTTTGAGGTGCATAAATATGGTATAGGCATCCAACTTTTTCTTGAAGCTCTAAGTTCATTAATGCCAACATTATGCATTGAGCTAGATCATAATTCTCTTTTTGCTTCTCATAAGCAGTTATAGCTGCTCTAGATGTACCCTCAGCCAGAATCTCGGGATATGGTTCCTATATGACATTACCAAGATTTTTTGATTTTAAGAACTATTTTCAAATTCTGAAGCCAATCCATAAAATTTGGTTTGTTCAGTTTGTTGGTTTCCAAAATAGAATGCAAGTTCAAAGAATTGGAACTCATATCTACAACAAGCAAGTAAAGATTGAATAAGAATTTATATTTTGCATATAAAAACCAAAAGGACTTGTTTTTGTTCGGTTTATTCCTACTATTTTGTTACAAATCAATAACGCTTAGTATTGAACTGGAATATCTTACTTTAAGACTTTCTAGTGGGCTAGGATCCCATCTTAATTATTTTAATCTTGATTTAGCTCAATGAACCAAAACAATTTTGAAAGGTAGACAATTCGTATCAATTAGAAGCCTTTGAAATTCCTAGATAGTAGGGTTGTCAACTCTTGACTTGGACATCTAATGTGATTTCCAACTTTTGCCTCTAAAATTTATGATCCTGAATTAGCTCAACAAACCACTAATTTTAGTTAAGCTATGACCCATTATTCCAAAATCTCATTTCATGGCAAAACCTTTTGAAGATGGGCGACAACCTTGGGTTAGCCCAAGAAGTTGTAACCGATCAGGAAAATAGTACTTTCCATAATAATGGAAGGCATCCATTTAAGAACTCTTGTTAATGTGACTTAATATTGATCAGAGGGATTTTTCTTGATTGATTATTAGGTCTCATCCTAAGCTGAGCTCTATGTATTCGGTTTATTAGGTCACGCAAAATAAAGCGAAGTAGACATGCTAAACAAATAAACATGGATGATTATGGACTTTATCAAGATTGGTTCCCTTGAGCCAAAAGGAATCTAGATGGTTGAATCCTAAGGGTAATCTTCAACACTTGAAGATCCGCCTCCATAGTTGCTCCTTGGTGGCTCCTCCATAAGCTGCTTTACATATATGTTTTTCTATCTAAACAAATTTAGAAAATTCACCTAATCAAATCCTTACTAAGGTAAAAGGCCTAACTCTACCTAATCTATATGCACTTTACATATGATAGTATGTTAAAACCTCAAGTTACATTCGAGGGGAATTAGGTGAGAAGAGAATTACATCAAGAGTTTATAGAGAGAGGCATGGCATGCAAGCCATACAAAAAATACCAAATACAAACATTCAACCATACAATCACAATCACATTGGATCTAGTATATAATCATCCATCATTCAATCATTAAATTCATCAATTAAATAGAAAGCAAAATAGTTAAAATCCGACCATGAATTGTCACATGCGACATTTCCTATATCATTGAAAACTATTCTTGAACTTGTAGAAATGACAATTGAGTATTAAACTATTTCAGTATCTAAGAAAAGGATATAGCACAAAAACAACTTAAGACACCATAAATTGAATAACAACTTGTTCAAAACAGCCCCTATGTTTTGGGGATCTCCTTTTTGTTAACTTCAAGTTTTATTTCAAATAATTTGAAAAACAACTTTAATCCTTAACTAATTTATTGCTCGCAAAGAGAAATGGCATAAAACTATTTTAGGAAACTGAAACTTGAACGTCAAAATGTCCAAAAACAGCCCGTATGTTTCAGCTATGATCTCAAATTTGGCTCCAAAAAATATCTCAATTTATTTGAAATACTAGAGCCAACATAGCAATACATGTCCTCGTATGTATTAGCTAGTAAGACTTTCTTATCTTCCTTTTAAATTCAAATCTCATGATCTTTGAGAGAACTCAAATCAGCATGCTAACAACATTATTGGGGACATAAAAATTAAAGTTTCAAACTTGAAATGTAGAGCAAAAAGCAATCATCCATGGTGAAGCCTCCATGGCCGAACCTATGCTTTTCCATTTCTATGGTGGTAAGTTGCTTAGAAAAAGCTTATTTGCTGAATGTACAACAATATTATGAGATGAACAATGAAGTCACCATGGTTGAGGAAGGGACAAAGGTACCGAGCAGCCATGGTGTAAACACCATGACTGAAATCCTTCTCCACAACCTCCATGGTAATGGGTTGTTCAAAACAACACATTATTCATCAATATTGTGTAGTTTATACTTCATAAAGTTCAACAACATTTCTTAAAACATTGATCTAAACATTTTACCATCCATTTGGAAGCATAGATCAATAAATTTTTGTTCACAACAAAAACATATTCAAATCTCAAATCAACAAGAGTAAGAACTAGCATGTTTCGTTAAAAACTTCACTATTCATGGTAAAATTCATATCAAGGCAGCCATAAGATCTAACAATATGGCTCTGATACCACTTGAAAGGGAGAATATAAAGAAGGGGTAGCGGAAATAAAAATATTTTCCAATCCAAAGGATCTTCTTGACACTTCTTATGGGTAGAAAACAAGATGAGAGATTATTGTCTCTACGAATAACACTTTCTTCCTGAAAGTAGTCTAGGAAACAGCCACCACCGAGACACCCAAATGTTCAGCCTCTATAGAAGTCCACACTACCACCTTGCCGAAGGAAACCATTTATGGTTTGATCTCACTTTGAGAGGATTGAGTGCTAGCTCAAGTAGAAAGTATGTTTGGCCAAAAGAAAGAAGAGAAAATTTGATTTTTGTCTTGTTATTTGTTGGTCCCAAAGCAACCTAAGAGGAGGGGGAGGGGGGTAAATTAGGTTTCTAAAAATTACTTTAAGAAATATTAATCTTACTAAGATTTTTCCAATAATAATTGATATGATAAAAATAATGAAACAGTAAAGTAACAGAAAGAGATGGAATAAAACAGCCAATACTTCCAACCTACAAGCTTGAAGTATTAAAACACTAGAATGCTTCACACACTTGGTGAGCCAATGATCTTTACAAAGTAGGGAGATTCTTGCTCACACTAAAACTCTTTTAGTTGAGCCAAGAATTTTACTCACAACCTCACTTTCATACAAGATTATTACTTCACTCAAAATTGTATTGCACTCTAAACTGCACACTAATACAACAAAGCACTATAGCCAATTTGTACTAAAATTGCTCTTTTCTAAGGCTTGTATTCAATGTATTAGATGGTTTTTACAGAATATCAAAGCAGTTATTTATAAGAGCAATAAATCGTGGTTGCAACTACTTCCTAACGGCTAAATAATAAATGCACAAAAAGTAGCCGTAGGGGTTTCGGACGTCCGAGATAGATAGGATGCGTCCGACACAGCGTCCGATCTCCATGCAGTTGGTGAAGAACTTCGTTCGGACGTCCGTGCATGCTTCCGTTCCATTATCGTCCGACAGAAGCTTCGGACGTTCATGTTCGTCCGAAGAAGGCTTTGTTCGGACAGTGTGTGCGTCCGTTTAGAGAGGCAGTAAGATCATTCTTTCTGCCTGTTGGTTCGGACCGAGGAATGCGTTCGAGAAGCTTGACATAGTTTGGACGGTACAGTGAGTCCGAAAATTCTATCTCTAGCAAAACAAGTAACAGACCTGCAAAAACTTGTTTACAGAGTTAAGTGTTTATGTCATCATCAAAATAAGGTTTGGAAAACATCAATCTCCTTCTTTTTGATGATGACAAACGTTCATGGAATAATTATGCAAAAATAATCAGATATGAGTGATGACCAATCATTTTGCAATATAGATTACTACTCCCCCTTTTGACATCATCAAACAAAGCTCCCCTTGAGAACGTGCAAATATTAAACAGAAATAGCACAAAAATGCATAAAAAAGCCCAAATATTCAACAGAAGAAAACTCAAATATTTAACAGGACTAGTTCAAGGGAATACATATTGTGGAATGGTAAATCTGAGAGCAGTCCTAACTAAGCAAAAAAGGAAAAAAAAAAAATAGAGTAATGCCAAAAACTAAAAACAGATTGTTAAAAGAACTAATTCGAGTCATTTTTCTTCTTGGAGCGCTTTTCAATCTTTTGGCGTTTGGAAAGAGCATCTTCATTAGTGGCCTCACTGTCTTCCTTTTCTCTAGTACGGCGTTGCATGATGAAATTGAATGTGTCGTCAATATGCTCATCGTCGCCTTCATCTTCATTGGCAGCACCTTGATTATTTGCGTCCTCTTCGTCGTCCTCACGAACATCCCCATCTTCAGCATTGTCGTCACTGTCAGAAGATGAGTCGAGTGGATATTGTGATTGAATGTTGGCAAATTGAACCTGATCCGAAGCAAACATGCCTAGGCTAAGGGCCTCTTGGAGAATCACCTGACGAGTTTCAAGTAGCTTTAACTTACGATTAGTGCGATGTTGAAATGAACTGACTTGAGTGCTCAAGGAAGTGAGAAGGCCTGACAGATATGAGAAAGTGAGGGTTTAGAGGTAGATGGATGAGGACCATGAAATGGTGGGGGTGTTTGAGGAGGGGGAGAATATGGAATAGCCAAACCAGAGGTAGAGGCTTGGGATTTTGAACGTTCAATATCAAAAGCTGCCTTAGTTAACCATTGATCGTTGAAAAAACTGAGGCCTTTTCGTTCAATATAAGATTTGTTGAAATATGGGGGAAATTGTTTGTTGCCGCTGAAAGGAACATCAAGGAAATCAAAAACTTTGGTGAGGAATTTTCCAAAAGGAATGTTTCTTCGGGTATCAGTAAGAAAGAGTTCCTAAAGGGAGCAGAAGAGAAACCCAAAGTCAAGAGGAATGCCCTTGAAAACACAAAAAAATAAGTAAAGCTGCATTTTTTCGGGCTCAGTGCGATGCCCATCGGTTGGCAATAGCAAATTTGTGACAAGAGTGTACAGAATGTTTAGCTCAGGAGTTAGCAACGTGATTTTGGCTTCCGAGGCCTGTTTGAAATGGGATTTGTGATGTTAAAAATAGCCCTGACCTCATCAATGTCAAATCGAGTATCAATAGCGGGCCATTTATCTAAAGAAAAGAAATAAGAGAAATCATTCGGATTTGAGACTTCACATTCAAAAATAGTGTTGATGATGTTGGAGGAAATCTCAAGATTGGTACTGTTTACATGAGAAATTAATGTGCGAATAGTGGGGTCTTTCCAAAATTGGCTGTGAATTGAAGCACCATGTCATGATACACGGGTAAATCAATATGCACTAGGTGACCCCAATTTTGTTTTTCAAAGCATGATTTGACAATGGGAAGATTATATTCATCAAAAAGACTCTGAGATGCAGGACGTTGAACGATTATAGATTTGCTCAGAAGAGATGTATACCGTTCGGATGCCTTGGCATCGATGAATTTTGGTAAGGTTGGATTTGAGGAGACTTGAGGAGTAGCAGACGATTCTCCATGCACTGGAGCTTTCCCTTTTGTTTTTCGTCCACGAGTTGCTGTAGAAGAAAGAGATCCAACCTCCGCGGGATTTAACCATTGTGAAGGAAGGGAAGGAAGAGGAGAAATTTTTTTTTGAAAGAGTGGTGAGAATTTGATGAAATGAGATGGTAGATGGGGGAAATTAGATACAATAATGGTGATGAATACTTTGGAGAAGATAATTTTCCAATCAATTTGATGTTTTCCAAACCTTATTTTGATGATGACATAAACACTTAACTCTATAAAACAAGCTTTTGCAGGAACAGCTCTTTCGAACGCACAGGACCGTCCGAACTAGGTCAAAAGCACCTCGGACGCATTGCAACGTCCGAACAAACTTGACAGAAAGAATGGGATTCTACTGCCTTATACACATCTAGCCTCAGACCGTCCGAAACCTCTGTCAGACGAAGGACTAGACGCATGCACGGACGTCCGAACGAAGCATCTCAACAAACTGAAAGAAGATCGGACGCTTCCTCGGACGCATTCCAACCTCCTCGGACGTCCGAACCCCCAACGGCTATTTTTTGTGCATTTATTACTTATGCCGTTAGGAAGTAGTTGAAAGCTCTATTTATTGCTATTATAAATAGGTGCTTTAAGAACCTGAATAAATCATCTAATACATTGTATACAAGCCTAAGAAAAGAGTAATTTGAGTGCAAATTGACTATAGTGCTTTGTTGTATTAGTGTGAAGTTGTGAGTGCAAATTCAACTTTGAGTGGAGTGATAATCTTGTACAAGAGTGTGGTTGTAAATAAGATTCTTGGCTCAACTAAAAGAGTTTTAGTGTGGGCAAGAACTTCCCAACTTTGTAAAGATTATTGGCTCACCAAGTGTGTGAAGCATTCAAGAAATTTGATACTTCAAGCTTGCTAGCTTGGAAGTATTGTTTGTTCAATTGTGAGCTTGGTCTCATCATATTGCTTAAACTGCTATTGAGAAAAGAACTATGGCAACCAACAATGCTCTGTTTTTTGAAGGCCAATCTATTACTAGGCCTCCCATGTTTAATGGGGCTAATTTTATTAGTTGGAGAGATAGAATGAAAATATTTCTGCAATCCATTGACATTGAGTTGTGGTATGTTGTCAATGAAGGTCCATTTGAAGCATCTATCATTGATGATCACACAAATAGAAGAAGAGAAAAGACAAGGAATGAGCTGTCTCCACAAGACAAGGCAAATTTGACGTTGAATGCAAAAGCCATGAATGTGCTATATAATGCCTTGGATGCAAATGGATCAACCCGCGTGAAGGGTTGCAGTTCTGCAAAAGAAATATGGGATAAGTTGAAGGAAATTCACGAAGGAAGCGATGATGTTCGTGAGCAAAAGAAATCTCTACTTGTTGCCAAGTATGAGTCCTTCAAGATGGAATAACATGTCAGATATACACATCTAGATTATGAGCAGATTCAATGACATTATAAAGGATCTTGAATCCTTGAGTAAGGAGTACTCTTTGGGTGAGAAAAACATCCAATTGAATGCTCTATCCAAAGAATGGGATGCCAAAACAATTGCCATAGATCTTTATAAGAATTTAAATTTAGTGCCTATTGAATCACTAATCAATTCTCTTACCTCTTATGAACTCAAGCTAAAGGCCAAGGTTGTTCATGATGAAGATCAGGCCAAGAAGGAGCATTGCTCTAAAGACCTCTCAAGAGGAAGATGAAAACAGCTCCATCAATCTAGAAGATGAAGATCTTGATGAAGGAGATCTTGCACTCATCACCAAAGGATTTCTTAAACATTACATCAACAAACGAAGAATGAGAAGAGGCGGAGCTGCAAACACAAATAATTTCAAAGGGAAGTCAAGACTTGAACTAAAGAAGCAAAATGATAAATGCTTTGAGTGCGGTCAACTCGGGTTTTTGCAAATGAGTGTCCTTCAAAAGACCTATTTAATCGAAAAAGAAGGAAGGAAGAAAACCAAGATTCAACAACTTTCAAATCACATGGGACGATTGCAACTCCGAAGGAGAAGTCGAAGAAGAAATGGAGTCGGCACAAATGGCCTTTATGGCTATTGGAGACAATGAGGTAAATTCTAACTATGACTCCAATGATGAAAATGATGAAGATGATCTTGAAGCTTTCATTTTGAAATTGCATAATAGCTTAAAAGAATCATATGCTAGAAATAAGGAGTTAGTAAAAAAGTCAAATGCTTTATTGAATGCTAACTCTAAACTTGTGAATGAAAACAACAGGCTATCACAAGAAAATTGTGATTTGAAGAAAAGAATGCATCAGATCAAATGTCAAGGAAGAACAAGCCTCCTTGAAGAAAAGAATGGATGATTTGAATACTCTCTTAGCTAGAAAGAAAGAAAATGTTGTTGATATGAAAAGAAATAGAAATGTAGCAATCAACAAAAATTTTGTCACATTTAGAAGAGATGACTTATGTATTGTAAAACCAAAATCTTCTTTATATGGAAATAAAAGCATTGTTTATAGATATTGCCAACAACATGGACATACCAAGAATACGTGTTATGTCAAGAAAAATGAAAAACTTGGAATGAAAGTTGCATGGATAGTAAGCAATCTCACTAACGCTCATGGACCCAAAAAGACATGGGTACCAAAAGTTATCAATTGATTTATTGTGTAGGTACTTAACATCGCCAACAATGCTAAGTGGTTCATAGATAGTGGATGTTCAAGGCACATGACGGGTGATGCCTCTCTCTTCACAAACCTTACAGTGCAACAGTGGAAAAGTCACTTTTGGTGACAACAACAAAGCAAAATCAATCGGCATTGGTGATGTAGGTAAAAATGGTGAAACCTTGATTAAGAATGTACTTCTTGTTGATAATTTGAACTATAATTTATTAAGTGTTAGTCAACTTTGTGACAAAAATTTATATGTTTTCTTTACCAAGCATGAATGTCTTATACTTTACAAAAATCATGTTGTTTTGTTCAAAGGCATTAGGCACAATGACGTTTATGTGATTTATCTTGATAAAATTAGCAATAGCAATGTAAAATGTCTTACCGCTTCTATAGATGATCCTTGGCTTTGGCATTGAAGACTTTGTCATTTTAATATGGATTTGATTGAAAAATTAGCCAAGAAAGATTTGGTAAGAGGCTTGCCAAAACTGAAATTTCTGAAAAATAAAATTTGTGATGCTTGTCAATTTGGTAAACAAGTCAAAGTTTCTTTTAAACCTAAGAATTTTGTGTCTACTCATAAACCTTTAGAATTGTTGCATTTAGACTTATTTGGACCTACTCAATATGCTAGTCTAGGTGGTTGCAAATATGCATTTGTTATTGTAGATGACTATTCTAGGTTTACTTGGGTATTATTTCTTGTTCACAAAAACGAAACATTTGAAAAATTTGTAAAATTGTTTTCCAAAATTCAAAATTTATTGGATACAAAAATTGTTAATAGTTCTTTTGTGATCACAACGGTATCTTTCATGAGTTTTCGGTTGTTAGAGTTCCTCAACAAAATGGTGTTGTTGAAAGAAAAAATAGGACTCTTCAAGAAACGGCTAGAACTATGATTAGTGAGTGTGACCTACCACAATATTTTTCGGCCGAAGCGGTTAACACGGCTTGTTATGTCATGAATCGAGTTTTATTAAGATCTTCTTTAAATAAAACTCCTTATGAACTCATTTTTTGTAGAAAACCCGTTGTGAGCTATTTCAAAGTTTTTGGTTGCAAATGCTTTATTTTAAAAATCAAAGAGAACCTTGGAAAATTTGACAAAAAATCGGATGAAGGGATTTTTCTAGGATATTCTAGTGACAAGAAAGCATACCGAGTTTACAATAGAAGAACGCTTTTAATTGAAGAAGTTGTGCATGTCACATTTGATGAATCTAATGATGTTATCTCAAAGAGAGAATTTGTGTGAAGACCTTAGAGCATTGTTGGTTGCCATAGCTCGATATTCATAAAGATCATCAAGAGGTTACATCAAGCGTTGATATCAACAACCATCAAGTTGATGATGAAAAGAATGAGGATGCTCAAAACGATCTTCCAAAAGCTTGGAGATTCGTCTCTAATCATCCTCAAGATTTAATCATAGGTGATCTATCCGATGGGGTAACTACTCGCTCTCATAAACCTTTGAACAATAATTGTGCATTACTTTCTCACATTGAACCCAAACATATAGATGTTGCCTTGAGTGATGAATCATGGGTTATTGCTATGCAAGATGAACTTAGTCAATTTGAGAAAAATAATGTATGGACCTTAGTTGAAAGACCTTCTTCACATCCCGTTATTGGTACTAAATGGGTGTTTAGAAACAAATTAAATGACAAAGGTGAGATCATAAGAAACAAAGCTAGACTTGTTGCAAAAGGTTACGCTCAAGAAGAAGGTATTGACCATTTGATGAAACCTTTGCACCCGTGGCTAGATTAGAATCCATCCACATGTTTCTTGCATTTGCATGTTTCAATAATTTAAAATTATTTCAAATGGTTGTCAAAAGTGCCTTTTTAAATGGTTTTATTGACCAAGAAGTTTTTGTCGAACAACCTCCAGGATTTGAAAATAAGAACCTTCCAAATTATGTTTTCAAACTTTCCAAAGCTTTATATGGTTTGAAACAAGCTCCAAGAGCTTGGTATGAAAGATTAAGTGGATTCTTATTAGAAAATGGTTTCAAAAGAGGTATTGTTGACACCACACTTTCTCACAAAACAGATTTAAAAGGATTGTTAATTGTTCAAATTTATGTTGATGATATTATCTTTGGAGCAACTAATGAAAGTTTGTGCAAGGATTTTTCACAACTAATGCAAGAAGAGTTTGAGATGAGTATGATGGGCAAGTTGCAATTTTTCCTCGGACTACAAATTGATCAAACTAAGGAAGGAACATTTATTACCGACAAATCAAGTATACAAAGGAGCTGCTCAAACGATTTGGTATGGAAGATTGCAAACAAGTTGGTACACTAATGTGTACTTCAACCAAACTTGATAAAGACGAAGAAGGTAATAGTGTTGATGAAAAACACTATAGAGGTATGATCGGAAGTTTACTTTACTTACACTGCTTGTAGACCAGATATCATGTTTGTGATGAAACATACTTTGAAAGATTTTGGTGTCATTTTTTATTGTGTTCCTATATTATGTGACAACACTAGTGCAATTAATCTCACAAAAAATCCTGTTTTGCACTCTAGAACCAAACACATTGATCTTAAGCATCATTTCATTAGAGACCTATAAGTAGACAGAAAATCTGTGTCTTATACATGTGCTTGCTTCACATCCATTTGAGCTGTCTTTTACACAAAACCCTTAGATCTAGTGCTTTGAATCACTCAGACAATGCTTAGGGATTTCAGAAAAATTTGGCATAGGTTCATAGTTCGGACGCACTCCTTCGTCCGAACCACTGATATTTCGGACGCTCTGGATCGTCCGAAAGTATCTGTTTGGTCTCGGACGCTCATATTCGTCCGAACAATGTTCTGGTTTTTCTAAAACTCTCTGGAAATCTTCCGGACGCACAGCTTCGTCCGAAAGAAACATCGGACGCACTGGCTCATCTTTCGGCCGTCCGTTCTTCAGCTTTCGGACGCTTTGTCGGACGCGAGCCAAACGTTCGCCGTCCGACGATACCTGTTCTATTAAAACCGTCCAAATCCCCTTTCGGACTTACCTCCCCAGAAAACCCTCGGCGAATTTTTTCCCTTCACTACCCAATCCAAATTCACGCTCTTACTTCCCAAATTGATTGAAGAATCATCCTACCCATAACCCTTAGCACTTAAATCACATCTCATTTCTCCCTTTCACCATCTCATTTCCCAACTACTTCCTAACGGCTAAGTAATAAATGCACAACAAAGCACTATAGTCAATTTGCAATCAAAAGCCAAGGTTCCTCTATGGCTTGTATACAATGTATTAGATGATTTATTCAGGTTCTTAAAGCACCTATTTATAATAGCAATAAATAGACCTTTCAACTACTCATCTAACGGCCAAATTTATATTTGCAACCACCTAGACTAGCATACTTCTCTTCTTAGTAAATCAATTATCGTTCAACGTCCTGCTTCCAGAAGGTCTTTTTGATGAGTAGAATCTTCCAATTATAAAATCGTGTTTTGAAAAACAGAATCTTGCATAGCAATTACCCATGATTCATTTACCTCAAGGCAACATCTATATGTTTGGGTTCAATGTGAGAAAGTAATGCACAATTATTGTTATTCGCACCCTTATTTCTCGTGTTAATCACACGATATTGAGATTTCATCAAACATAATTAATACCATTTTTGAATGTGAGATCTCCAACCCTCCGATTTTTCCTACTTCTTTTCATTGGATAAATGGCATGAGGATACTCGGTTTGATATCGATGAAGTTCGAGCCATTTTCAATGTCCATTTTAAACGAGCTTGGAAGCCAAGACTACTCTGCTCTCCCTGAACTAAATATTATGTATACCCTTGTAACAAATCTTTTGTTGCCAAGCGCGAGCATCATCTTGAGCCGGAAAAATGCAACTACTTATTTTTCTGTGTTTTCAAAGGTATTCCTCTTGACTTTGGGTATCTTTTTTGTTCCCTATGGGAACTTTTTCTAACCGATATACCTCGAAGAAATATTCCTTTTGGGAAATTTCTCACAAAATTTTTTGATGTCCTCAACGTTTCCTTTACAGGAAATAAACAATATCCTCCATATTTTAATAAATCATACATTGAAAGAAAAGGTCTCAGGTTTTTTAATGATCAATGGCTTACTAAGGCAGCCTTTGATATTGCCAAATCACAATCCCATGCCTCCACATCTAATTTTGCTATCCCTCCTTCTCCCACTCCTCAACCACCTCCATTCACATCTGCTCCATCTAGATGTCTTCTTCTGACAGGTCATTTTCAGTTCCTTGAGCAGCTGTCAGCATTGACTCAAGTGGATGTTGGAACTGAAGTTCAGCGAACTCAGAGAAGACAATGCAGAAGCTGCTCAAGGAGCTGCAAATGACGATGACGTGGCAATGACGACGAGGATGAAGATATTGACGCTACATTTGACTTCATCATGCAACGTCGTACCGGGGGGAGGATGACAGTGAAGCCACTGCAGAAGACATTCCATCCAAGCGCCAAAAAACCGAAAAGCGCTCCAAAAAGTGCCATGACTCTAATTAGTTCTTTTACCATTGTATTTGCTTTCAGCTACTCTGTAGCTTGGTTATGTAGTTGATTCTTGAATTTTTTTGTTGTTTTGATGTTTAAAGAATTGTTTCAAATTCTATCAAATTACCTGCATAATCTAAGGGGGAGTCCTTTCCTTTGATTAATGTCATATTGCTATGCTTTGATATGTCTTGATATGATTGTTGATTGCATGATCTAAGGGGGAGTATTTTTTGATTGATGTCAAAAGGGGGAGTAGTTATATTGATATGCTTTGGTATGCTTTGATATGCCTTGATATGATTGATATGAGATATTTCCGATTGAGCAAATTAATTAGTCATATCCAATTGAGGTTTGTCATCATCAAAAAGGGGGAGATTGATGTTTTCCAAACCTTATTTTGATGATGACATAAACACTTAACTCTGTAAAACAAGCTTTTGCAGGAACAGCTCTTTCGGACGCACAGGACCGTCCGAACTAGGTCAAAAGCACCTCGGACGCATTGCAACGTCCGAACAAACTGGCAGAAAGAATGGGATTCTACTGCCTTTTCTTCGGCATTGTTCATGCAAAAGAGTAATTTGAGTGCAAATTGACTATAGTGCTTTGTTGTATTAGTGTGAAGTTGTGAGTGCAAATTCAACTTTGAGTGGAGTGATAATCTTGTACAAGAGTGTGGTTGTAAATAAGATTCTTGGCTCAACTAAAAGAGTTTTAGTGTGAGCAAGAACTTCCCAACTTTGTAAAGATTATTGGCTCACCAAGTGTGTGAAGCATTCAAGAAATTTGATACTTCAAGCTTGCTAGCTTGGAAGTATTGTTTGTTCAATTTTTCTCTCTTTACTTTACTGTTTTATTAAATTTATTATCTCTGCATTTAAATTTAAAAATACTCACTGCTTTGTGAAAGCATAATTTTTAGAACCCTAATTCACCCCCCCTCTTAGGTTGCTTTGGGACCAACACAATTTGTGGAGAGAATGAAGGAATTTGGAGGAGATTTTGAGGGAAAAAATTCGCCAAAGAGGGTTTTGGGGGTTAGGGTGAGTCCGAAATGGGGGAAAATGGACGGTTTGTAATCGTACAGGGAGACCGTTCAGACGGCCGAATATTTGGTGCGTCCGATGAAGCGTCCGAAAGCTGATGAACGGACGGCCGATGGAAGAGCCAGTGCATTCGATGTTCTTTCGGACGATGGTACGCATTTGGAAGAATTCCAGAGAGTGAGTGAAGAAAATGAATATCGTTCGGACGATTATGAGCATCCGAGGCAGAGAGGAAGATTTCGGACGATATAGAGCGTCCGAAAGAAGTATTGTTCGGACTATCGAGTGCGTCCGAACGAAGAGATTATGCCAAATTGATCTGTAAAATCCCCAAACATTTTCTGAGAGATTCAAAGCGATCTAGAGCCAAGGGTTTTATAAAAATATCAGCCAGTTGATCTGAAGTAGGCACGAAATCAACAAGAATTTCCTTTTTACAAACAAGATATCTAATAAAATGATGCTTAACATCAATGTGTTTGGTTCTAGAGTGCATAATAGGATTTTTTGTGAGATTAATTGCACTGCTGTTGTCACACTTTATATATGGCACACAATCAAAAACTACACAAAAATCTTTTAGATTATGTTTCATCCAAAGAAGTTGAGCACAACAATTTCCAGCAGCAATGTATTCGGATTCAACCGTAGAAAGAGAAATAGAATTTTGTTTTTTACTAAACCAATACACAAGACAATTTCCCAAGAAATGACACATACCACTGGTACTTTTTCTATCAATTTTGCAACCAGCAAAGCCAGCGTCAGAATAACTAATTAAATCAAATGTAGAGGACTTTGGATACCACAAACCAAAATTCATTGTACCCTTCAGATATCTAAAAATTCTTTTAACAGCTATCAAGTGCAATTGTATAAGGGGCAAGATTGAAATCTAGCACATAAACAGATGACAAACATAATATCGGGTCTCTTTGTTAAGTAAAGTAGGCTTCCGATCATACCTCTATAGTATTTTTCATCAACACCATTACCTCCTTCATCTTTATCAAGTTTGGTTGAAGTGAACATAGGCATACCAACTTGTTTGCAATCTTCACATTCCAAAACGTTTGAGTAGCTCCTTTGTATACTTGATTTGTGTAATAAGCATTCCTTCCTTTGTTTGGTGAACTTGTAGTCCAAGGAAAAATTGTAACTTGCCCATCATACTCATCTCAAACTCTTTTTACATTAAATGTGAAAAGTCCTTGCACAAACTTTCATTAGTTGCTCCAAAAATAATATCATCAACATAAATTTGAACAATTAACAGCCCATTTAAACCTATTTTTGTAAAAAGAGTGGTGTCAACTACACCTCTTTTAAATCCATTTTCAATCAAGAAACCGCTTAATCTTTCATACCAAGCTCTTGGAGCTTGTTTCAAACCATATAAAGCTTTAGAGAGTTTGAAAACATGATTTGGAAGATTTTTATTTTCAAAGCCCGGAGGTTGTTCGACGAAAACTTCTTGATCGATAAAACCATTTAAAAATGCACTTTTGACATCCATTTGAAATAATTTGAAATTATTGAAACATGCAAATGCGAGAAACATGCGAAAAGTGGATTCTAATCTAGCCACGGGTGCAAAGGTTTCATCAAAGTCAATACCTTCTTCTTGAGCATAACCTTTTGCAACAAGTCTAGCTTTGTTTCTTATGATTTCACCTTTGTCATTTAATTTGTTTCTAAAAACCATTTTGTTCCAATTACGGGATGAGAAGATGGTCTTTCAACCAAGGTCCATACTTAATTTTTCTCAAATTGACTAAGTTCATCTTGCATGGCATTAACCCAAGATTCATCATTCAAAGCAACATCTACATGTTTAGGTTCAATGTGAGAAAGTAATGCACAATTATTATTCAAAGACATATGAGAACGAGTAGTTACCCCATCGGATAGATCACCTATGATTAAATCTTGAGGGTGACTAGAGACGAATCTCCAAGCTTTCGGAAGATCTTTTGGAGAATCCTCATTCTTTTCTTTTTTCATCATCTATTTGAGATTGTTGACATCATTGCTTGATGTGATCTCTTGATGATCTTCATGAATAGTGAGTGGTCTTTTCGAGCTCCTTTGGAATACCTACATCTTCATCTTCGCACAAATTCTTTGAGATAACATCATTAGCTTCATCAAATGTAACATGCACAACTTATTCAATCAAAAGCGTTCTTCTATTGTAAACTCAGTATGCTTTCTTGTCAGTAGAATATCCTAGAAAAATACCTTCATCCGATTTTTTGTCAAATTTTCCAAGATTTTCTTTGATTTTTAAAATAAAGCATTTGCACCCAAAAACTTTGAAATAGCTCACAACGGGTTTTTTTACAAAAAAGGAGTTCATAAGGAGTTTTGTTTATAATGGATCTTGTTGGCCCCAAAAGCAACCTAAGAAGGGGTGAATTAGGTTATCTCTAAAGACAAACCTTTTTTATGTGCTTAATAGAAATTCAAACTTTGTGCACCAAATGAAAACTTAAGCACAAATGAATACAATAGATATTCAACAGTTTAAGCTTAAAGAACAAATAAGAATATTGAGATTAAGAGAATCAAACCAAACTTTTGGAAAGCTAGCTCTCAGCTTGGAGCTTGCAATTACAAAGAGCTTCTCACAAGAGGTTACCAAGTTCACAACTTGAAGTTCAGCCCCTAAAAGTCTCTTCAAAGTAGGTGAGACAATAACCTCTTGTACACAAATGAGGATCATTCTTGCTCACACTAATTTCCTTTAGTTGAGCCAAGAGTTTTACACTCACAACCTCCCTTTGTTACAATTGTTATCTCTCCACTCTTATACTTGAAGAACTCTTACACTTCTAAGCTCTTTTCTCACTACCTACACTATTACAACACTTGTACACACTATTTCTTCCAAATAGCTCAAGAATTGTTTGTAATCAATGTAGAAGTCTCTTCTTGCTTAATTCAGACCTAGGGGTATTTATAGTTGCCAAATATCTGCTTTCAACAACTTCCCAACGGCTATTTTCTGTCTACTGGAAAACTAGCCGTTGGACCTTCAGACGGCCGATGTTCATGCATCCTACAGCTTGATGAACAGTGTCTCAGAGTTGTCTCTCCACTGCAGAAAATAGCGTCCGTTGGGTCCGTTCTCTGAGGGTATCCGTTCGGACATCCGAGGATGCGTCCGAACATGCGTCCGATCGAAGCAAAGTCTACTAGAATATGAACGGACGCTGTTCTTCGTCCGAGGCTTGCTTCAATTTCTTTGTGTCGACGATTACCATCGTCAAGCTCTTGTGATAGTCCGTTCGGACAATCATTTGCGTCCGAACCTACCTGTTTTTCTGCACACTTGTTATCAAACTATTAGTATGATTTGTTTCATCATCAAAACATGATTAACATAACTGGGGTTCAACAGATCTTATTAAAACTCAATTCATGACATAACTAGCCGTGTTAACAGCTTCGGCCCAAAAGTATTGAGGTAAGTCGCATTCACTAATCGTAGTTCTAGCGGTTTCTTGAAGAGTCCTATTTTTTCTTTCAACAACACCATTTTGTTGAGGGACTCTAACAACCGAAAATTCATGAAAAATACCGTTGTGATCACAAAAATCTGGAAAACCTCCAAATTTAAATTCGGCACTATTGTCACTTCTTAAACAAATGATTTTTAAATTCAATAAATTTTGAATTTTGGAAAATAATTTGACAAATTTTTCAAAAGCCTCATTTTTGTGAACAAGATATAATACCTAATACCCAAGTGTACCTAGAAAAGTCATCTACGATAACAAAGGCATATTTGCAACCACCAAGACTAGCATATTGAGTAGGTCCAAATAAGTCTAAATGCAACAATTCTAAAGGTTTATGAGTGGACACAAAATTCTTTGGTTTAAAAGAAACTTTGACTTGTTTACCAAATTGGCATGCATCGCAAATTTTATTTTTCAAAAATTTTGGTTTTGGCAAACCTCTTACCAAATCCTTCTTAGCAAGTTTTTCAATCAAATCCATGTTAAAATGACAAAGTCTTCTATGCCAAAGCCAAGGATCATCTATGAAGCGGTAAGACATTTTACATTGCTATTGCTAATTTTATCAAGATGAATCACATAAACATCATTGTGCCTAGTGCCCTTGAATAAAACAACATGATTTTTATGAAGGATAAGACATTCATGCTTGGTAAAAAATACATATAAATTTTTATCACAAAGTTGACTTACACTTAATAAATTATAGTTCAAATTATCAACAAGAAGCACATTCTTAATCAAGGTTTCACCATTTTTACCTACATCACCAATGCCGATTGATTTTGCTTTATTGTTATCTCCAAATGTGACTTTTTCACTATTTTTGGGTATGAGATTTGTGAAGAGAGAAGCATCACCCGTCATGTGCCTTGAACATCCACTATCTATGAACCACTTATCATTGTTGGTGATGTTAAGTACCTACACAATAAATCAATTGATAACTTTTGGTACCCACATTTTCTTGGGTCCATTTGAGTTAGTGAAATTGCAATCAATCCATGCGACTTTCATTCCAAGTTTTTCATTCTTCTTGACATAACACATATTCTTAACATGTTTATGATGTATAACTTGTTGGCAATATCTACAAATAGTATTTTTATCTCCATATAAAGAGGATTTTGATTTTACAAAACATAAGTCATCCCTTCTAAACATGGTAAAATTTTTGTTGATTAATACATTTCTATTCCTTTTCAAATCAACAACATTTTCTTTCTTTCTAGTCAAGAGAGCATTCAAATCATCCAATCTTTTCTTCAAGGAGGCTTGTTCTTCCTTGACCTTTGATCTCACAAGCATTCTTTTCTTCAAGTCACAATTTTCTTATGATAGCCTATTATTTTCATTCACAAGTTTAGAGTTAGCATTCAATAGGGCATTTGATTTCTTCACTAACTCCTTATTTCTAGCATATGATTCCTTTAAACTATCATGCAATTTCAAAATGAAAGCTTCAAGATAACTTTCATCATTAGAGTCATAGTTAGAATTTACCTCATCATCTCCAACGGCCATAAAGGCCATTTGTGCCGACTCCATTTCTTCTTTGACTTCTCCTTCAGAGTTGCAATCATCCCATGTGATTTGAAAGTTATTGAATCTAGGCTTTCTTCCTTCCTTCTTTTTCTTGGAAGGGCACTCATTTGCAAAGTGTCTGAGTTGACCACATTCAAAACATTTTTCATTTTGCTTCTTCATTTCAAGCCTTGTCTTTCCTTTGAAATTATTTGAATTTGTAGCTCCTCCTCTTCTCATTCTTTGTTTGTTGATGTAATGTTTAAGAAATCCTTTGGTGATGAGTGCAAGATCTCCTTCATCAAGATCTTCATCTTCTAGATTGATGAAGCCATTTTCATCCTCTTCTTGAGAGGTCTTTAGAGCAATGCTCCTTCTTGGTCTTCCTTCTTCATCATCCACCACTATGGCCTTCAACTTCAATTCATAAGATGTAAGAGAATTGATTAGCGATTCAATAGGCATTGAATTTAAATTTTTGTCTTCCTCTATAGCGATTGTTTTGGCATCCCATTCTTTGGATAGAGCATTTAGGATTTTTCTATTCTTTTCACCCTAAAGAATACTCCTTACCCAAACCTTCAAGATCCTAAATGATGTCATTGAACCTGCAATACATTTTGTCAATATTTTCATGTGGTTCCATCTTGAAGGACTCATACTCGGCAACAAGTAAGGATTTCTTTTGCTCACGAACATCGTCGCTCCCTTCATGGATTTCCTTCAATTTATCCCAAATTTCTTTAGCGGAAATGCATCCCTTCACGCGAGTTGATTCATTAGCATCCAAGGCATTATATAGCACATTCATGGCTTTTGCATTTAACGTCAAGTTTGCCTTGAATTGTGGAGTGAGCTTATCCCTTGTCTTTTCTCTTCTTCTATTTGTGTGATAATCAATGATAGTAGCTTCAAAGGGACCTTCATTAACAACATACCACAAGTCAATATCAATAGATTGCAAAAATATTTTCATTCTATCTCTCCAACTAATA
This sequence comes from Cinchona pubescens, assembly GCA_025175665.1. Lineage (NCBI taxonomy): Eukaryota > Viridiplantae > Streptophyta > Magnoliopsida > Gentianales > Rubiaceae > Cinchona > Cinchona pubescens. The sequence continues at coordinate 7,828,099 of JANKKI010000027.1, read as the reverse complement.
AAATTTGCCCCATTGAACATAGGGGCCTAGTAACGGATTGACCCTCAAAAAATAGAGTATTGTGTAAATGGTTGCCATAATAGTTCTTTTATATCAAAAGCAATTTAAGCAATAAAATGAGACCAAGCTCTGATACCAATTGTTGGTCCCACAGCAACCTAAGAGGAGGGTGAGTATTGTTGGTTGCCATAATAGTTCTTTTTCTCAAAAGAAATTTAAGCAATAAAATGAGACCAAGCTCTGATACCAATTGTTGGTCCCACAGCAACCTAAGAGGAGGGTGAATTAGGTTTCTAAAAAATACTTTTAGAAATATTAAACTTATTGAGATTTTTCAACTAATAATTAATACAATAGAATCAATGAAACTGTGATGTAAGAAAGAGAGGAAATTAAACAACCAATACTTCCAGGCTAACAAGCTTGAAGTATTAATTCACTAGAATACTTCACACACTTGGTGAGTCAATAATCTTTACAAAGTAGGGAAATTCTTGCTCACACTAAAACTCTTTTAGTTGAGCCAAGAATTTTACTCACAACCTCACTTTCGTACAAGATTATTTCTTCACTGACAAAATTGTATTGCACTCTAAACTGCACACTAATACAACAAAGCAATATAGCCAATTTGTACTAAAATTGCTCTTTTCTAAGGCTTGTATTCAATGTATTATATGGTTTTTACAGAATATCAAAGCAGTTATTTATAGGAGCAATAAATGGTGGTTGCAACTACTTCCTAACGGCTAAATAATGAATGCACAAAAAAATAGCCGTTGGGGTTTCGGACGTTCGAGATAGATAGGATGCGTCAGACACAGCGTCCGATCTCCATGCAAGAGGTGAAGAACTTCGTTCGGATGTCCGTGCATGCGTCCTTTCCATCGTCCGACAGCATGTTTCGGACGGTCATGTTCATCCGAAGAAGGCTTTGTTCGGATAGTTGTGTGCGTCCGTTTGGAGAGGCAGTAAGATCCTTCTTTCTGCCTGTTGGTTCGGTCGGAGGAATGCGTCCGAGAAGCTTGACATAGTTCGGACGGTACAGTGCGTCCGAAAATCCTGTCTCTAGCAAAACAAGTAATAGGTGTGTTACCTGCAAAAAATTATTTACAGAGTTAAGTGTTCATGTCATCATCAAAATAAGGTTTGGAAAACATCATTATTTTTCGCCAAGGGATGAGAGAAAAATCTGATTTTTCCCTCTCTTTTTCAGAAGACTAATGAAGTCTCTATATCTCTCAAGTTGTTTATGAGAAGTATATATAGTGAACAACCAAAATCCTAAGAGGTTTAGGTAATGACACTATAACTCCTTGAGGCTTTTTGCCTTTACAAAATGACCTCTTAAATATCATATACTCAGTTTATTAACTCCTACTTAATATCAATTTAATCCTTCAACAAGTGATGTAAATGTGTGTGACCTAATAGGTTCCCACAGAACTTGGCAATGAAAATGAATTATAAGCTTATTAACTCAATCGGGTATGATAAATTAAAACTATTTTAATTTATCACCAATTCATAGTCATAGATCAAGATTGATATCTAGCAATGTGTCAATGATAAGCTCGTAAATAGCGTATATGTTATGTCAGATCGTTTACTTCGTTTTTAGTGATTTATAAGCAATAATTGAGTAATTATGAGATAAAATGATTTATTTTGAGTTTTTTAGGATTTGAGTAAAGAAATAGTTAAAATTGATAAAAAAAAAATGGAGGAAAATTGCAAAATTGGAATTTAAGTGCATCGGCGAGGTGTGATTCTGACATAATTTGGTATATTGAGCATAGCTTTCTTGTCTTAATGCCAATTGGGTGATTGAAGATGTTTTGGAAAGCTAAGACATAGAGCTACAACTTTAGTGTTTTGTGGTTTCACAAATTTGGCTTTCATCAAGGTCAAAATTGGGGAGACAATTTTGAAACTCCTGTTGCCAGTGGCGCCTAGGCACCGAAACCAGTTTGGTTCTAGAAGCAGCGCATAGGCGTGACAAAACTACAGCGCCCATGTGCAGATCGTCGGATAGGTCTCATAAGTTTACTTATTTTTTTAACAAAAGTCCTCCCGTTGGCCCGTTTATGTGGGAATCGTGTGCTTATCATCTCCCGAAACCCAAAAACCCTAAAAACACCTATAAATACACCAAGAGAAGCGGAGAAACAAGAATAATCATCATCAACCATTCTTAGTCTCTTAGTTTTCAATAGTTGGAACAATAATTTAGCCATAGGGTAGACTTTCTCAAGTGTTCAAGCTAGAATTTTATTCTCTTGTCAAGAATTCAAGATTCAACGATCATCAACATTGATTTTCGCTGCAATTACTCAGTTTGATTTATTTTTATGCAATTCAATTCTTGTCTCATAGTGTTCTTGTTCTTTAATTATCGTTCTTGTTTATTACCTTTAAATTCTTCATTGCTTCCGTAGTTGCGTAGTTAGGGTTTTATGGATTGTTTTTATTTGCCTTTATAGGGTAGACTAATTTAAATTATTGTTCTTAATTAAATTCTCGCAAGTAGGGTAGATTAAATTAGTGTTTTAGTTAATTATATTCAATTGCTTTCCGTAGGGTTAGAATTTTACATTCTTGTCTTTATTTTAATCGATTTCTCATGATTAGATTTAGTTTAAATTTAGTCAAAAACCCCTAATTACTTCATTTAACTAGTAAATAGGCTTGTGAACCTAGTAATTGTTTCAATAGTTCTCGTGGGAACGATCCTTAGTTATCCTATATACAAGCTCATCTCGTATACTTGTGAGTGTGTGGGAGTTGATTAGTATAATTATTTTCTTTTATTACTTGTTCATTGTTTTCAAAAGCCTAATCAACAATTCACTGAACAAGTTTTTGGTGCCATTGTCGGGGACTATTTTTGTTTGGTAAAAATATTAGGTGTAGTGAGTCTTACTAGTTTAGACTTTTTTATTTCTTTTGCTATTTATTTGCAATTATTTCTTGTTCTCTCATTTGTGTTTGGATTTGGTCTTCGATATTTGATCTTTGGTTTTCTTTTCTTGTAGTTTATGGCAGGTACTCATTCATCCAATCTACAACTTCATCCGATTGACTTGGAGATTGAACATACGATAAGTAAAAATCGTAGATGAAGAAATACAAGACTCAACCCAAGACGGCGCCATGAATGAACAAGAGGAGGCTGTAGGCAACAAATGGTAACCTGGTTAATGCTAATGGTAACCCCCACCATTTTAGAGATTATGCCATAACTAATTTCGAGGGGCGAGTTCTAACATTACTCGATTGCCTGTGCAAGCGAATAACTTTGAAATCAAGCCTGAACTGATACAAATGCTCCAAACACATGCGATTTTTGGAGGAGGTCCCAATGAAGATCCCTATGAGCACTTAATCAGATTTAAGGAAGTCATTAATACATTCCTGTACAATGGAGTCCACCCAAATTGTATCCGGATGAGAGCATTCCCTTTTTTTTATGTGATAGAGCAAGGTTATGGTTGCAGTCATATAGACAAGGTACTTTCACAACATGGGACCAACTCGCTCAAGATTTTCTAGCCAAACACTTTCACCGGCTAGGACTGCTAAGCTCCAAAACGAGATCACATCATTTAGACCAATCGCTAGAGAAAGCTCAGGTGATAGCATGGGACCGCTTCAAGGAGATGTTGAGGAAGTGTCCGCACTATGCTATACCACTATGGCTGCAAGTGTAAACCTTCTATAATGGACTTTTTCGGAGACTAGATTGATAGTTGACACTACTGCGGGAGGTTATTTTCCCTACAAGACTCCGGAGGAAGCGCTAGAATTGTTAGAGAGAATGGCATCCACTCATTATTATCATGATGCAATTACTCCCACAGTTGGATAACAACAACAAGAAGTGAGTCAAGCCAATTTCTAACAAAGAGGTATGCCTAGCTATGATACTTTCTTATCTCAACAGACCATGATGATGAGTGATATTACAAACTTGACTCAAACTGTAAAGAACATGGGAAGGAGTTTAGCGAACTCTATTGGGTTGACATCTCAAGGGATCTTGAGTTGTGATTTCTGCGGAGGAAATCACCAAAATGACTTTTGTGAGGTTTCGGTGATGCAAGATGAGCAGGTTCAATACGTTTCTAATCAAAATTCTAACTCATATAATTAGCTCACATACTATGGCAATACATACAACCCTTCTGGCGAAATCATCTGAACTTTTCTTGGACTAACCAAAATAATGTCCAAAATCCTTAATTTTAGCCCAACCAACCGCAGAAAAATTTTTCCATCCAAACCTCATTTTTTAGACCATATCAATCACCATATCAAAGGTATGCCCAAAACTTTCCACCTCAACAAAATACTCATACCAACTTCCACCACCAAGACCACTGTGAAACAAATAGTATTTTACTAGCCTTGTTCTTTGATTTTTAACTGGTTTAAAATGTTTTTCATATTATTTTTAGTCATAAAGTACTTCATCATTATGGGGTGAGCATAACTAGATTTTGAGTTATTTGGTCAATTTGGGAACACATTTGGGTCAACCTTGGAATTCTTTTTAGTCTTCTTCTTGCTTGTTTCTTCCTCATTTTCTCCAGCTGCTGGCCGAACTCTCTTCCTCCATTTTCCCCAAAAATTTTCTTGGATTTCAAGTAGAAATCACTTGGAAGGTAAGATTTTATGTATTTTAGCATTTATGGCTTATGGGCTTTATGATCCAAGCTTTAATTTCAAGTTTTGTAGGATTCTTTATGGCTGAAAATAAACCCTCTTTGCAGCCTTATAAGTTATGATTTATGTATGTTATGGGTTGTTTTTAGTGTTTTGGAGGTTGGGAAGTGATTGGGGTTGATTTTTAACAACTTTCCATGGTTAGATTACAAATTTTAAGATTATGAGTTGGGGTTTTGTCTTCCATATGTGGCCTAGAGTGTTATGCTATGAATGCTTATGTCTATGCACATAATGATGTTTTAGGAGTGTTTTAAGGTTAGTTTGGATAGGAATTGAGAGGCACTTGAAACCAAGTGGAATACTCGAGAACAAGTAAGATGAAAACAGAATTTGATATTAACACATCTAGGTACTCAAAACCTGTCTCTTATACACATCTAGATGTGTATAAGAGACAGTCCCACTACACATTTCCATGGTATGGGATGGATAGGAAGCATACTCCAAATAATCACTAGCTCTAACTCTTATACACATTAGAGTTTATACCTATGGGAATTCCAACCATAGGTTGTTGCTCTAATGTTGTAATAGAGTTAATTGTAGTGGTTATGGAGTATGGATTGTTGTGGAATGCTATTGATATAGTCCCGGCTATTGCTCCGGTGAATCTTTCCGTTTATGGATTTTGTTGGTTGGTTGAATATGTTGTTTTGAGTTGGGTTGTAACCAAGGTCCCTTGAATACCTTGGAATTGGATTTTGTTGGTTGGTTGAATATGTTGTTTTGAGTTGGGTTGTAACCAAGGTCCCTTGAATACCTTGGAATTGGATCTAGTTGGTTGGTTCTGAATATGTTGTTTTGAGTTGGGTTGTAACCAAGATCTGTCTCTTATACACATCTTTCAAAGCAAAAACTCCCAGGCATATGATCCTTATAGCGATTCCATTTATGTTTTCGGTTTTCTGGAAAATTGAGCTTATTATCTCCTAATCTAGTTGTAATACGAATTTGAGGGTTAACTAAGTGTTTTGATTTGGGGTTTTAGCTTGTCGAAGTTGGTCAGAAATTGTGAAAAGGTCATTTTTGACCAAAGAGAGTTGGTGTCGTTTTCTATCGTTTCGCGTCGTTTTCGTATCCCTAGTCATTCTTTAACTTCTACATCTCTTCTAAGTGTCCTCTTATATCTGTTTTAGGTACCACGACACCTACTGCCGGCGATCGCGTTCTGTGATCATTTGTACAGTTTTGCTTTGATAGGTGGGTAACATAGACCCTCTTCCACTTGTATTTTGTTTAATGACTTTCGAAATATGTTTGGATGGATTTTAGAATGTGTATGATGTTTGGAACTGTGCACTTTTACCAAGTTTTGGAACTATTACATATGAAATCGGGACCAAGCTATTTTATGTTAATCAAATGATATGTTTGCAAACTCTTTTGATATGAAAGCATTTTATAACTGTTTTGGCTCATAGGTGACCTAGGTATATAATTTTGGATGTGTTTGGAAATGTTTGATTTGTGGAGAACCGGTTCTATAGTCATTCATGGGACGCCATGGTGACTGCTATGACTGTTATGAACTATTTGACTACGGGGTCTTGTCTTTGGGATAACTTGACCTCGAGTCGGGCGTAATCTGGGGAATGCCACGTCATCCGTGAAGGTCATACCTTCGAGCCTAAAAGATCTCGTGCTATTTTATTATATTCCGGATTGAAACTGTACTTGGATTTATTCACTATGCTTTAGCATACTATGTTTTGAAATGATTGGATCTTTTTGGCTATGTTTTGGACATGCCTGATGTTTAAACATTCATGATACATTTTAGAAACTACTTATGATTATGGTATATTGACTTTTAAATGGCATGAGACATTTTAGAAACTGCTTCATGACTATGGTTTTCACAAATGTTATTATCTTTATGTTTCCTTTTTATCGCAAATGCTTGGCCCCATTTGAAGAGCTTTTATGATATCCACTGAGCTAGTTATGCTCACCCCACGTGATTGTATAAGAGACAGATTAGGTGCTCATTTTTGACTCTCCACCGCGTTAGCAGCTTTTAGATTTTCTCCAGATTCCACATTCTTGGTAGGACTCTGCGGATAATCTTCAAGCTTCTCTTTTGTTTGGAGAGGGTAGTGTATTAGATAGGTTTTGTATTGATGAACTCTGTTTTTGTTGTAGCATCTTTTGTACTAAGAAGGAATTTTGTAATTCGTATTTTTTGTGTAAAATGAAATATTCGGTTTTATAGTTGAGAAATAGTTTGATGGTTCTATTACATTGTGGTTAAGTTTGTTGCTCTGTTCGTTTGTGCCTTGCGCTTTGGACCGGTGTGCCATTAGCGCGGCGTGTTACGGTCCCGTTTTTGGGGCGTGACAACCACCATCTCAAAATCTAAATTATCCCGCATATATGAATCATGATACACATAATGATGATAATTTGAGAAGGAATTTTGAGAGACTGCAAAAGGAATATGAAAATTTGTGGGCTACCACGAGGAACCTTGAGCTACAATTGGGACAAATAGCCCAACAAAAAAATGAGAGAATGATTGGAGCATTGCCGAGTGGTACAATTCCAAACCCGAAAGAGCAATGCAATGCTATCTCCCTAAGAAGTGGAAAAGAGTTGTTTGTGCCGAATAAAAAACAAGAGGATGATAAAGAAGAAGATAAGAAAAACTCAAAGGTGATTGTGGAGAAGAATGAAGTTGGTTGTGATGACAAGATGACAAAAGATAAGTACGTACTGGAGCCTTCAAATTTGCATCATTTGGTAAAGATTCCATTCCCTCAAAGGCTCAACAACTCCAGAAAGGAGGAAAAAGACGAGCAATTTGAGTCAACAATTAATCAACATGTTCAACAAGGTTAATGTTGATAGTTCTTTGGTTAATGTGCTCACCAAAATGCCCAACTACGCTCAGTTTAGGAAGGATTTGTTACCAAGGAGGCAAAAATGGGATGATGGCGAGAAAATTTATCTTAATGCCAAGTGTAGTGTAATTTTTCAACGGAGATTACCCCTAAACTCAAAGATCTTGATAGCTTCTCAATATCGGTGAATATTGGAGGAACAACGCTATATCATTCACTTTGTGATTTGGGGGCTGTAGACACCTATTTTTGTCTCTTAAGTTGTTCCCTATTTTTCTTTTAATTTGTCTCTCAATTTTCTTTTAATTTTTTCTTTTTAATGTCTTTTTAACCTGCTCTTTGATTTTCTTTTAATTTACCCTTTAATTCCTTCTTAATTTATGTTATGATGTTTAATTATTCTTATGCGTTTTATGCTTTTGAAATACTAATAGTGAGTTCTAATATTATTGAATTTTTAGATTAAAAAAAAAATTTAATTACATTAGTATTAATTAATTAATTATTAATTAAATTAATTAATTGGTTTAAAAATCATTTGAGCTATTTTGTACGTTTTCTCTGCATTTTCACCCATTTTCACCAAAATTTCAGATTCCCATACTCCCCACATGACAAGGAATGGTCTTTGACCATTTTTACACTCAATCCAATTCATTAAAAGCACAAAAAATCAGTCTAACATAGGAGGAAAAATTTTTCTGCAGAGAGAAAAAAATTTCTTAAGCCTAAAAAACCTGCCAAACAGCCAACTTTGAGCCAAAAATTCCATACGATCGGAGAGTAATTAGACTAAACTCAAAGAAGAAAAATTACAGAGGGTTCCTGGGGCTACAACTTCACTTTGTAAATCTTAAGCAAAATCGTCCATTTAGAGGGTCAAAAACGTGGTAGAAAAAAGCTTTTGGGCCAGAGGATCTGCAGAAAAATTTCTAAGTCTGGAAAATTTTCCAGACAACCAACTTTGAGCCTAAAAGATTTCAAGTGATGGAGAAGGAACTGGTGTAAACTCAAAGAATAAAAATTGTAGAAGGTTCCTGAAGCTACAACTTCTCTTTTCAAACCCGAAGCAAAATCGTTCATCTGGTGGGTCAAAAGCGTGGTGGAAGAAGGCTGGTATACCACAAGAATCTGCACAAAAAAAAAGGTTTGGAAGTAGAAAATTTTTATTGTCCATTTTACTCCTCTAGATCAAGAGTTTTTTATTTTAGCCCGAGAATATTTTCTTAAATTACATTTAGGCCCTTCTGATAGGGCCCACTTGATGCCACATCACGGATGACGTGGCATTCCCCAGATTGCGCCACGTCAGCGATGACGTGGCACCACCAGATTACGCCACGTACTCGATGATATGACACCACCAGATTGCGCCACGTGCTCGATGACGTGGCACCACCAGATTGCGCCACGTGAGCGATGACGTGGCATTTCAAAAAAAAAATCCAAAATTTCAGAAAAAATTTTATTTGCGTTTTGGCCCTCCAGATTATCTGCATTTTTAGCCCTCAAATAATTTTTTTAAATTACATTTAGGCCCTTAAGGAATTTTCTTTAATATTACTATTTTTTCTCTTCAAATTTCTTCCAAATTCCATGTTTTATGTCAATAACCACCAAGTTTTACTTTGATTTCTGTTTGGCATTTTAATACGTTTTAATTACCCTTTGATTGTGAAATTACTGTTTTGCCCTTATGAGTACTAAATTGTAAATTGACTTTGATGCTCGCTATTGTTTTTGAATAGCCACGTGATGATTGGTGCTTTATTTTAATGTTTGTTGGTCTCAATATAATATTTATGCACATCTTACTTGTTAAATTATGTGAATTTACTCTTTTGCCCTCAAATTTTGGATTAGTTGCACAACTAGACGTTAAATATTTGAATCAAATTCAAATTAGCCCAGGACTTAATAATTGTATCAATAATATAAAATTGGGCTAGAAATAAACTCCGGCGTGCATGATAAATGACTATTTTGCCCCTTGGGAGTTAAAGGGCACTACAAGCTCAATGTGTGCGACTTTTAATTGAACCCGGGTTAAATCTACTGTCAATGTTAATATTTACCATTTATTTTCGTTTCCTCATTAACATGTACATATTTTATTACTTTTAAACTATCTCAAAGCACACGTATGCTACAAAGCCGGCAATAATGAATACTAAAATTGAAAACGCGCGATAAAATTACGCAACCGGTCCAACGCCGGGTAAAGTGGGTGCCGAGGGAAATTCAAATCCATCCCAAACCTTCCCATTTTACAACAGGATTCCCGAACTCATTTTATTGAGTTACGTGGACCAGGAGTCAATCTAAACTAGGGTCTTATTTGCAGCTACTGAATTGTGGTCGCTGAAATTCGATGTAATATATTTTGTGTAAAATCTCTTCATCAAAGACCATTCCTTGTCATGTGGGGAGTATGGGAATCTGAAATTTTTGGCGACTTATTCGGTCAGATGCTTGTCATCACAACCGCGGGTCGGTAAGCGCGCGGTAAGGGGGGGCGCGACAGGGGCTTGGTGATTCCTAACATTATGCATAAATGGATTTCGGCATAATGTTGGATACTAACCCAGATGTGTATAAGAGACACTCCTATACCTCGTTTTGCGTGCCATATGCTGGGGGCGCCACGCTGTCGCGTTAAAATAAGCGCAAATTAATTGAAAAGAACAAATAAAGTAACATATAGCATATGAGCACAGCAGAACGAGCATATAGAGCCTGGCACGTATACGAGATCCTATGTGTATAAGAGACAGGTCTAGAACACAGGCATATCACGGATAAGCAAGAACAAATCACACCATAAGTAGACAGATGTGTATAAGAGACAGCTGTTTGTGGTTAATTTGGGGAAATTTTTTGGGGTGTTGGGGTGCATCAAACCTTTAGAGCCAAGGCGCTAAAATGTGTGAATCTTACTACATTTTAGTGCCTGTCTCTTAACACATGTCTCATGTATAAGATGTCAGATTTTTGTGGCCCATCGTTCCCGCATCTAAACAGGGTCATGCAATTCACAATATCAAAACTGCTGATTCGTATGATTTATATTGGCCCTGTAATTTGTATCTACTTCCCGCAAGAAAGAGTAAATTTCAATTTTTGCATTGCATAAGCCTTAGGTAGGGTCAAAGGCATATGGTTGTCAAGCCCTAATAGGAGACCCATCCCTACAACATGTTTCCAAAGTTTTATTATCCCTTGTGTGCATGTAGGCTAACCCCACCGATGTAGGGCCACCGTAGGCTACTTATTGCATAACATTAGCCGTAGAAGGGATACCTTATCGGATACCCGTGTATAGAATTGCACACCTATCCCTAGGTACATAACCTACAATGGGATTTGCAAGATTGCGTGTTCATTTTATAAAGGCTCTGAAGGTACCAGCCTCAGGTAAGGCTAACATGTATTTCATGCAGATGAGTTCCGCTCGAGTAATTGGAAAGGCGACCAAAGTGCCTTATTTGCTACAGGAGTGGGAGCGAAACATGCAGTTGTCTAAACATTTGCTGAGATCGACCAACTGCACAATTGGACATCTGATGATCTCCCTAGTCATAGGGAGTTTCGGTAAATTTGAAAGGATATTATTTTTAGTTTTGCTCCTTTTAATTTCATCTTTGTATGTATGTTTCGTATTTTTTAAGCTGTTTTGTTTATGCCATCTAGTCAAGAAATAGGTGCATGCACAACATTGTATTCATGATTCATTTCGTTCATTTGTTTTGGAGATGAATCTTGAAAACAATTCAATTAGTAAGGCAAGTACAATCATGATATTGCCTTCATGATTCATCTTATTCATCTGTTTTGGAGATGAATTCTGAAGACAATTGATTTTTTATAGGATGGCCAATGAATGTTAAGTTTATGTTCTCTAGGATCACTTGTACAAATCTTTGATTAATGAGAACTTTTTCTTCAAGATGTTTTAGCTCATTTTGTTTTCTTTCATTTCATACTTTATTTTCTCCCAGATGGCCCAAAATCAATGCTTTTGATCCTTGGATACAAGAGTTTGTGTCGATTATCTAGATTTAAATAAGGCCAGTTACAAGGATGATTTTCTAAGAAAACATTCACATCATTCTAGAATGTGCTGATACTTTTGTCTTATTGACAAATTTTGCTGGGTATACCAAATCCTAGATGTGTATAAGAGACAGGAGTAATGATTGTCGTCGGAGCTTTTGACAAAATCAACGATTATCTTTTGAACCTCTTGTGTTGGTCCCCCCAAAGCCAGAGAGGCCATTAATCATGTATCTGTCTTTTGGACGGATCCATAGGTTGTGTCTTGAAAGACATCTATATGTGTATTAGAGACAGCTGCAGTGATATGGAATGATTTTAGAATTTCTGATCCATGACCCATTATCGAGATGAATAGAACGAACATGTTGTGCATCTTATTTGGATCTGGCTAAGGCATTATCTCTTGGGTCATACCACTTATCTCATTTCCAGTGTGATCCTTCGCTATCTGTAGAGAAGCCTATGCCTCGGGACGCTTGGCTAGATGGCGAGATGTTGTTAGCGAATTCGATATCATCTTTACTACTCAAAAGGCTATCAAAGGACAAGCGATAGCGGATCATCTTTTGAGAACCCATACACATCTGATGTGTATAAGAGACAGCTATGAACCATTTTGATGAAATGAAAATGAGAACGCCTTTGCCGAGACATGAAAGATGAATGCCCACATTGGAGGCTATTCTTTGATGGTGCATCCAACACTTTCGGTGCGGAGCATAGGAGCGATTTGATATTTCCGGGCGAGACACTTCATTCCCAGCCAAGTTACAGTTTCTGTGTACGAACAACATGGCAGAGTATGAGGACCAAGTATACAAGCTGAAAATGGCATACACATATGGGTGTTAAAGAGAGAGCTGTGTTTAGTGATTGATTTGCTTGTCCATCGGACATTGGGGCCTTTGGGTAACCGGAGATTCTAAAATCATGCCATATCAACTGCAGTATTCTCAAACTAGGTCGACTGGAAATGTTTGATTTGGGGAGAACCGGTTCTATAGTCATCCATGGGACGCCATGATGACTGCTGTGACTGCTATGACTGTTATGAACTACCATTCGTCTTTGGAAAAGCTAGGAATGTTATTGCGAGTCTTGAGAGAATCGATGAAGCGCCTTGGTTTCATGACATCAAGGTTTTTGGACAAAGGCAATACCCTCCATGGTAATAGTTCTTCAGATGTGAAGTTCCTGTCTCGAATACACATCAAGATGTGTATAAATGGCAATGTACTTTATCGAAGGATGGCAGATCTGGGTCTTCTGAGGTGCGTTGATAAGAAAGATGCTGCTTATATTGTGGAGGATGTTCATGGATAGTCTGTGGGCCACATATGAACGGGCACTTATTAGCTAAGAAGATAATGAGAGCGGCTATTTCGGCTTACTATGGAGCATGATTGTATCGAGTTTGTCCTTGGTGTGTTAAGTGCCAAATGCACGGGGATGAGATAAGGAAGCACCAACCGATTGCCAGCATCTCTTGACCACCTGTTCAAGTTGGGGAATGAACAGATAAGGATTGATCGAGCCGCCAACTTCTAATGGTCATCGCTTCATTCTAGTAGCGATTGAATATTTCACTAAGTGGGTCGAGGCTGAATCCTACAAGCACGTAACACCGTGAAGAAAGTAGTGGCAGAGTTCATCCGAAAGAACATCATTTGCCGCTTTGGGATCCCGGATACATTGGTTACCGACAATGCCAAGAATCTGAACAATGACATGGTAGATGGTCTTTGTGCCCAATTCAAGATTAAGCATCGAAATTCCACCATCTACAGGCCAAAAATGAATTGGGCAAACCTCCTGCAGCCAACATTTACAGGCAGACACTCGTTAATCGAAAGATGGTTGACAGTCATCTCGATTGGTCATGAAAAGCTGCCATATGTCACTGCTGGGTGAACAGGGCTTCTTAATTTGGTCCTAACTGACAAGTAAAAATGGATTCATTGTACACAAAGTATTATCAGGAGGAGCTCTTATCCTTACGGAGATGGATGGACAGGTTTTCCTTCAACCGATAAATGCGGACATGGTCAAAAAGTTTTTCATTTGATTTGGCAAACTGTAAACCTTTAAGTCATTGCAGAACGTAGAATAGAATTCTACCTGTTGTTTTCCTTTCCTTTTTACCCACATCCGGACTAAACCCTTTCATATCTTTTCTCTTTATTTGCCTATCTTTCGTTTTAATTACGCTTTGTCCCTAGCCTTTTTGGCTTCATGGACTGTAAACTTCTTGCTTAGATAATAGATAGCCCTGTCTCTTATGGGTAAATTTTTTAAAGGGGATACAAGCCCAACCATATTTCAAATCTATTTCCTCGATTAGTCAATTGCCTTCAAGTAAGGCTCATTAAAGCTGGGCAAATTTTTTAGATAAGGGACATAACTTGATTTCCTCGGATCACAAACCCGCTCTTCCATCCATGTGTATAAGCTACAGTTCGTTTATCAGGTTAAGCGCCCATCTTAAACTGGGGCAAGTTTGTTGTTAAAAGAATCCCACATTTTTACCAATCACACGACTTAACCCATTTTTGACCCTAACTATCGTAAGTTCTGCATAGGCTGAAAGAGAGCAGTTTGTTCAGTCTCGGCAGTTGATATCAACATGTCTATCAGACATAGAGGCAACCAATAAACCTAACTTCAGTCAACAAATTTCGATTGAACACTTTCCCAGATGTGGACCCAGAGAAGTCATCAACCAGACTTTGAGAACCACGCCTTGCCGTTTATCGGGACCTCCTAGGTGAAAACCCGGAAAGGGCATCTTTGTTTGTTTTTTTAAAAAAAAAAAAAAGAGAAAACCAAAAGCGAAAGAGAGGCTAGGTTGAAAATCCTACGGGGTGGCCTAGGCAAAAGGAGAGTGTGCGGAAAAATGCAAAAATAAAAATAAAAATAAAAATAAAAATAAAAGGAGGGGAACCTTAGTGAAAACCTGAAAAGGAGCTGAGGAAGGGGCAAATCGAGCAAGTGGTATGACCCCTGTCTCTTATACACATCTAGATGTGTATAAGAGACAGATAAAGTGTTCAATCGAAATTTGTTGGTGATTAGGCTTATTGGTTGCCTCTATGTCGTTCTCAGTCAACACAGTCATTGAGCCTTTATGAGATGTGTATCCTCTCAGCGATCGTATTGCACGAACGGGTCCAAATAACTTAGAATGAAAGGCAAAGCGGTGTTAATAAAAAGATGAGAACCTGATTCGTTTACAAAGATTGAAAAGTGCCCTTATCACATTTATTCTGTATGAGAGTTGATCTCAAATACAATGCGATATTTAAATTCGTTTACCGAGTTGTTCTTCTTGTTGTTGATGTTATAGTTGTCAAATATGTAAAAATCATCTGTTTAATCGAACTACGTTCGACACGATTCCGTGGTGGATACGTAGGCTCTTACAGGCTCGGTCACCTTGTCTCTTAGTAATGTTCACTAAGATTGACATAAGAGATGTTATGACACTGACCAATTCGAGTTTTCTTTGCTCAATATCGCATTGTTTTGAGTACCTGTAGGTACACGAAAGTAAAGTGGATGCTAAACTCAACGACACTGGGGCAAATTTTTATTGATTGGATATCCTTTATAAACAACAAGGGACGCACTAATCCTGAGAACTGTCTTGATACCCAACGGTCTTTTTTTCACCATTTAAAAAGGGTGATTCACGCCAACCCATAATGAAGCAATCAACCTCACAGGTGATCGCCACTTGGGAGAGGGTGCACTAAATTCCCAGTCAAACCTCTCAGTTTAAATGATATTGTGTTTAAAGATTTAGGGCTTCACATCTAGTTTATCAATCTAGTCATGTTGAAAATAATTATCTCCATGAATCTTATCTCTTCAATATAAACCTGAAATTTATTTAACACAGCTAAATGTTGTCTGTCATTTTTTGTGTCCCGAAGGGCCTAAATGTAATTTATGAACTTTGATAAGCGAATTTGAGTTTGCATTTTCTTCCCGATAAACGAATTTTGGGTTTTCATTTTCATCAACACGATAAATGAATTTCGGTTTGCATTTTCATCCCCATAAACGAATTTGGTTCTCATTTTCATTTCATCAACTTTGATAAACAAATTTCAGTTTGCATTTTCCTCCGATAAGCGAATTTGGTTCTCATTTTCATTTTCATCAACTTGATAAACAAATTTCAGTTTGCATTTTCATCCCCGATAAATGAATTTGGGTTCTCATTTTCCATTTTCATTAACCTGATAAACGAATTTCAGGTTTGCATTTTCCTCCCGATAAACGAATTTCGGGTTCTTATTTCCATTTTTACTAACCTGATAAACAAAATTCGAGATTTGCATTTCCTGAGTCGATATGCGAATTTGGAGAATTTTGTTTATCGAGGAGCCGAGTTCTCATGAAATTTCAATCAACTTTGATAAGCGAATTCAGTTTGCATTTTCTCCGATAAAGCGAATTTCAGGTTCTCATTTTCATTTTCATCAACTTTGATAAACGAATTTCAGGTTTGCATTTTCATCCTCGATAAACAAATTTCGGATTCTCATTTTCCATTTTCACTAACCTGATAAACGAATTTACAGGTTTACATTTGCACTCCCAATAATCGAATTGGGTTCTCATTTTCATTTTTATTCAACCGGATAAAGGAGTTTAAGGTGAGAACATTTTCACTCTCGATAAACGAATTTCCTGAAATTCGTTTATCAGGTTATAACACTGATAAACGAATCCGAGGAACTCATTCAAAAAATTTCGGGTTTCCATTTTCATTAACCTGATAAACGAATTTCAGGTTTGAATTTTCACCCGATAAACGAATTTCAGGTTCTTATTTCTATTTTACTAACTGATAAACGAATTTCGAGTTTACATTTGCACTCGATAAGCGAATTTGGTTCTCCTTTCTGTCTCTTATACACATCTAATTTGAATTTTGTTTTTCAGGATAAACGAATTTGGGTTCTCATTTCCATTTTACTAACCTGATAAACAAAATTCAGGTTTGCATTTGCACTCCCAATAAATGAATTTCGGGTCTCATTTCATTTTTATAACCTGATGAACGAATATCAGGTTTGCATTTTCATCCCCGATCAACGAGGGCCGGGTTTTCATTTTCATCAACTTGATAAACGAATTTAGTTTACATTTGCACTCGATAAGCGAATTTGGTTTCTCATTTTCATTTTTATTCAACTCGATAAGCGAATTTCGGTTTGCATTTTCATCCCGATAAACGAATTTGGGTTCTAATTCTTTTATCCATTTTTAAAAATGGAAATTTGGAGGTCTCTTACGCACATCTAATTTTGTCTGAGATTTTGGATTTTTTCATTTGAAATGCCACGTCAAATCGCTCACGTGGCGCAATCTGGTGGTGGTGCGATATCATCAAGTTGAATAAAAATGAAAATGAGAACCCTTTGATGAGCGAATGAGTTCACATTTTCATCGATAAAGAATTTGGTATCATTTAAACTGAGAGGTTTGACTGGGAATTTAGTGCACCTGTCTCTTATACACATCCCATGCAAAGAAGCTGTCTCTTATACACATCTAGATGTGTATAAGAGACAGGGAAAATGCAAACCTGAAATTTGTTTATCAGGTTAATGAAAATGGAAAATGAGAACCCGAAATTCGTTTATCGGGTAAAAATGCAATAAGAATGACACGCACACGGAGCCCTGTCTCTTATACACATCTAGATGTGTATAAGAGACAGTATCAGGTTAAGCGAATTTGGGTTCTCATTTTCATTTTCATCAACTTTGATAAGCGAATTTCAGGTTTGCATTTTCATCCCGATAAGCGAATTTGGGTTCTCATTTTATTTTTATTTAACACGATAAGCGAATTTCAGGTTTGCATTTTTACCCGATAAACAAATTTTGGGTTCTTATTTCCATTTTCATTTTGATGATGGGAATGTCGGAGTTCGTATTTTCATCCCGATAAATGAATTTGAGTTTCCATGCTATTAACACGATAAAGCGAATTTCAAGTTTGCATTTCTCCATTGGCGATAAACGAATTTTGGCTTTCATTTCAAGTTTGCATTACCGACAAACTCACCATTGGTTTTCATTTTAACTTACATGTCTTTACGATAACATAAAGTCGGGTTTTAATTTGTGTTTATACCTGGCCTGATGAATACAAAGTCTGACTTTTAATTCACATTGCTAGAGTTTCTTAAGAGACAGCGTTTACATGTTATAAGAGTTAGTTTTCCGCGTCTTTTGTTCATTTCTTTCCCAATAAGGACTTTTCTCTGGATGAATAAATAGATCTAATCTCCCCAGTGTGTTTGTCAAGATGGTGAATTTCCTCTTCCATGACCTCATGAGCTTAGGGTTGTCATGTGTCTGTCTCTTATACACAATCGCTGTCTCTTATACACATCTAGATGTGTATAAGAGACAGCATCTATACTAGCTGACGGTTAATTGACAAAACCGTCAGCTCGACAGAGCTATTTTGGCCACGTTTTCTCTGCATTTTTCACCCATTTTTCACCAAAAATTTCAGATTCCCATACTCCCCACATGACAAGGAATGGTCTTTGACCATTTTTACACTCAATCCAATTCATTAAAAGCACAAAAAATCAGTCTAACATAGGAGGAAAAATTTTTCTGATAGCTGTCAATTTATACGAGCCTAAAAATGTGCCAAACAGCCAACTTTGAGCCAAAAATTCCATACGATCGGAGAGTAATTAGACTAAACTCAAAGAAGAAAAATTGCAGAGGGTTCCTGGGGCTACAACTTCACTTTGTAAATCTTAAGCAAAATCGTCCATTTGGAGGGTCAAAAACGTGGTAGAAAAAAGCTTTTGGGCCAGAGGATCTGCAGAAAAATTTCTAAGTCTGGAAAATTTTCCAGACAACCAACTTTGAGCCAAGATTTCAAGTGATGGAGAAGGAACTGGTGTAAACTCAAAGAATTAAAAATTGTAGAAGGTTCCTGAAGCTACAACTTCTCTTTTCAAACCCGAAGCAAAATCGTTCATCTGGTGGGTCAAAAGCGTGGTGGAAGAAGGCTGGTAGCCCACAAAAATCTGCACAAAAAAAAAGGAAAGGTTAGAAAATTTTTATTTCCATTTTACTCCTCTAGATTTCAGTTTTTTTATTTTAGCCCGAGAATATTTTCTTAAATTACATTTAGGCCCTTCTGATAGGGCCCACTTGATGCCACATCACGGATGACGTGGCATTCCCCAGATTGTGCCGTAACGTCAGGTGCCACGTGGCAAAACCAGATTGCGCCACGTACTCGATGATATTATACACCAGATTGCGCCACGTGCTATCTGCTGACAGATGTTTAGATAGTGTAATTTACAGTGTATAAGTGCATTTAGCATATGTTCTTAGTGTTTTTGTTAAATTTTATTTGCGTTTTCCTTAGTCACGTGGCGCATTTTTAGCCCTCAAATAATTTTTTTAAATTACATTTAGGCCCTTAAGGAATTTTCTTTAATATTACTATTTTTTCTCTTCAAATTTCTTCCAAATTCCATGTTTTATGTCAATAACCACCAAGTTTTACTTTGATTTCTGTTTGGCATTTTAATACGTTTTAATTACCCTTTGATTGTGAAATTCTTGTTTGCCCTTATGAGTATTAAATTGTAAATAGACTTTGATCTTTGCACATCACAAAATCAATTAATCAAAAAGATGTGTATAAGAGACATTAATGTTTGTCTGTGTATACACATATAATGTGTATAAGAGACAGTTGACCCTGTTTAATTACAATTCAACTCTATGGGACCTCAAATGTCCGATTAGTTGCACCGATAGATGTAAATACCAGGCCCAAATTCAAATTAGCCCAGGACTTAATAATTGTCATCATCAAAACAAGGCTTATGGCTGTCTCTTATACACATCTAGATGTGTATAAGAGACAGACCCGGTGTGTTGGTGCGAAACTTGACAACAAGAGAAACCAGGAAATGTTTATAACGAACCGGCTAAATCTACCTGTCAATGTTAATATTTACCATTTATTTTCGTTTCCTCATTAACATGTGTATAAGAGATTACTTTTAAACTATCTCAAAGCACACGTATGCTACAAAGCCGGCAATAATGAATACTAAAATTGAAAAGGGAAACGCGATAAAATCACGCAACCGGTCCAACGCCGGGTAAAGTGGGTGCCGAGGGAAATTCAAATCCATCCCAAACCTTCCCATTTTACAACAGGATTCCCGAACTCATTTTCTTGAGTTACGTGGACCAGGAGTCAATCTAAACTAGGGTTTATTTTCTTTTTAAATTTTGATGTATTTTTTGTGTCCCGGCGCACCAACACACCGGGTGGCGACTCCAGTCTTGTTTTCCCTAGTTTAGATTGTTTTTATACAATTCATAGTCGCATTAAAAGCCCCGTTATGTAATAGTAAATAGGTGATTCATTTAAATTTGTAATAGTAAGTAGGTAATTTATGTTTGTAAATTGTAAGTAGGATTTTTGCATTCAATCACCTATTTCACGAGCACCACACGTGGCATACTACAACTTTTGAACAGAGCACATCTAAGCGGTCGATAGCGCTGTGGGGGCGCGACAGGGGCTAGTATCAACATTATGCCGAAATCCATTTATGATAAGTTAGGAATCACCAATGCCAAACCAACTAATGTTACACTCCATTTAGTGGACTTGAATGAAAGGAAAGCATATGGCTTGCTGGGGGACGTGCTTGTGCAAGTAGAGAAGTTGGAGTTTATTGTTGATTTCTTGGTGTTGGACATCGACAAGGACAATGAAATATCGTTGATTCTTGGGAGGCCATTTTTATCAACTGCACATGCATTGTTAGATGTTAAGTTGATTTTACAAATTGAAAATGAATTGCTAAAACTTATGTTTTTGATTATAATGATAATTTTTCTATTTTTGAAGAAAAATGTGCTAATCATTCACTTGAACCTTCTATTGGCAAGTCACATGAAGAATCAAAACCACTCCGACAATGGGTGTACGGTGAGAAAGGATCAAAGAAGTTGTATAAAGTATCGGAAAGTTTGTGACGTCCAAAAGTTTAAAGAGCACAAAAAGAACAGAAAATGGTTCAAAAAATAATTGGACATGCTACTGAGGACATTGGCTTTGATGACTAGAAGGAAACGTGGATTTCTTCCAGGAAAAGTCGGGAATCAAGAAATGACATTTAAAAAGAGTGGGATTAAAATTTTTTCCTGAAAGCCTAAAGGAAGGGGATGATCAATCACCCTATCATGTTTTATATGAGCAGGAGTGCAACAGTCGAGCCTAAGACTATAAACAAGGGCGCTACATGGGTGGCAGCCCATGTTTCTTAATTTAACTTCTTATGTTTTTGTTTAGTTTCTTGGTTTTATTATTTTTCTTAATGTCTTAATGTCTTAAAGTTTTTATGTTTTGTTTTTTTTAGGGGTTGATGTTTTCAACTTCGACTCAAGGGTGTTTAGTTCAACATAAACGGAACCAAATGTTATTTCCTTCATTGACAGAGAAGTTTTCCTTTTTCCCTTTCTCTTCTTTATTTTTGTATTGGGGACAATGCTATATGATGCTGAAAATGCTATATGATGCTTTACATACCTAGTTATAAATTTATAAAACACCTAAATCCTACTACTAACTAGGTGGCATCCCGCAAGTATACGGTTGAGAACTAGTAGTAAAGGGAAGTAGGGATCGTACCCACAAGGATTGGTCGATAATTACCAATTATTTGGTTAGATTTCAAGTTCAAGCGATTGATTAAGTAAAGAGATTTAACTAAAACTAGAACTAATGGAACTAAAAAAAAACAATTTAAAGTAAAGATTAATCACTAAGAAAGCAATTAAAAAGGAAGTATCTTTAGAAAACAAATAAAGGGAACAATTAAAAGGAAAAGCATATTAAGCAAGCAATTAGTTAATCTAAACTATTCATTATCCCTGGGAAAGCACAATTAGAGAAAGCATCTAATCTATTCTAAGAAAGCAAGTAAAAAGATTCTGAGAAGTATCTCTAAAAAGCAATTAACTAACCTAAACTACAAATTAATACTAAGAAAGCACAATTAAGGAAAACCCATTAACTAATCTACCAATTAAACTAAGAAAGCAAGTAAAGAAAGTAATTAAATAAAAAGCCCAAAATCTAATTTATCCTAATTGACAAATCTAAACTATGAATTAGCACTAAGGAAGCATAATTGAAGGAAAACAATTAACTAATCTAACAATTACACTAAGAAATCATGCTAACAGAGCAAATATATGAATGTAATTAGACTAACTAAACTAAGGAAATATGAAATTAAAGTTTAACTAAAAGAGTTTTAACATAAATAAGGAACTTACCACTAAAAAGCTTCAATTTTAGCTAGGAAATTGTGATTACAAGAAAGAGAAATCCTACTCTAACCTAATCTATGAAAATTTGGGGACGAAAAAGGAAGAAAATTAGTCTATAATCTAGCCTACTTCTACTAGCTTTCTAATGGGTCTTCTATGCCTCATCTAATGATGCTTAAAAGGGGAATCAATAGTGCTAGGATCGTGGGGTAATAGTGCTGCAAAAATCAGCTCCGAACAAAGTCATATTTTGCTCTAGCCGTCTCCATATCGTGATATGGACTGAAATTTCTAAAATGCAGCACTTCACAGTTTTGCTTCGAAAATCTTCGTCCGACGTCTGATTGATGCGCCGTTATTTTTATGCGACCCTGAAGCATAGGAGAACATTATTAGCTATAATAAACACTTAAAATAACTCCTAAACATATAAATAAAATTCTCACAAAATAGGCCAGAAAAATGAAGGACAAACAAAGATGAATGAAAACTTAACTCCCAACAAAGTTCAGTCAGAGACGCGACACAACTATAAATGGGAAAAGCTAATAAAATACGCTAATTATCACCTAAATAAGTACTCAAACACTTAATAAATACATACTAACACATTCTAACTCATAAAAGAAAAATAGACAAAAATACACACGAAAACACTAAAAATACTCGAAACTTGTAATAGGAGCAAAATTATCAAGTTTAGGGTACATATAACTCTAGTTTCCTAGATTTATCACACCCTCAAACTTAAGCTTTTGCTCGTCCCAAGCAAAATAAAGGACAAGAAAATGAACAACAAAAGACACATGACACAAAACACAAGACACAACATACTAGACACCACGAAGATGACAACAAAAAAGGTAAATAATGGATGTACTTTGAATAATTAGGAGACCTCTCAAGGGACCTCAAAGACCATGTGAAAATTGAACTATTTTAACTAGTCATTCCAAGCTTTTCAACTTTTCCAAAGAAAACGAGTTCAAATGCCAACAAAAGGTTTCAAATAACCAAGTGTTAACCATCATCAAAAAGGTTTTTGAAAAACAAGTTCCATTCATCTAAAACATAGTTTTGCTCAAATCAAAAGGATTACATCACTTTTCAACCATCTCGACAAGGTCATATGGAAATAGAAGATCATTAGGAGTCTACCTAATATGCACATGTCACACAATTTAATCAAGGGAGTATTACTCTATTAAGGAGTAAGTGGCATGATATCAATGATGAATACTACAAACATTTCCTCCTCGACTTTTTGGTATTCTAAAACGTAATTTCTAATGGCTTAATTCAGAGAAAAAACATGGGTACATTTCGGAATCCCGTACTCGCCTTATTACTACTCTAATGGCTTAATTCAGAGAAACAACATAGGTACATGTCAAAATCCTGTACTCGCCTTATTCCTAAATGCAAAATTTTTTTTTTATTTTTATGCGGACCTAAACCAAACCAAGGAAAAGGAGTAAAACATACCCAAGATCATATTCAAATTAATCACTCACAGGTTAGAAGAAACCTCCTTATGCAAACACACAAAATGACCTAAATCACTTCTATTCCATTAAAACCAATTTTTTTTTTTTTTTTCAAAAGATGACTTGAACAACAAAGCAATATTATTGATTTGGTCAAAAACATTGTTTCAAATGAACTACTATAAGAATGTGAATGCCTCACTTTTTGAACATAAGTAATACATGCTTTTGAAATTCTTTTGTTGCAAAAGAACTACTCAACACACCAAAATTTGCGGAATGCCAATTTTAAATAACTCAATCATATGATATTGCAAGTCATTTGTCATCATCGAGTACCGTAATCAATCAATTTTTCATCCAAAATTCACCACACAAATATTACATTCACAAAAAGAAACCATTCCAACACGAGTAAATAATACCCCCAAACTTGTCATTGTATTCAAGTGATGAGTACAACTCATCCTACGGCTCACCCAAAATAGAACAAACACAAAATAACACTACTAGAAAGCTTAAAAACAACAGACTAGGAAATGATTTTGAATTACACTTAAACAATCTAAAACAGAAGATAAGCAACATACTAGCCAAGTGAATGTAAATGCAACCCATTAAGCACAAATTGAGCTTAAAAACAAGAGTTCTACCATTTAATTATGGATTTGACGAACATTCAACATAACACAAATCAAGACTAAGCAATAAGCAAAATTGAATTTCAAGTGGATCATATAAATGCAATTTTCAATTAAACATGAGTCCTAAAAATTAATTTTTCTTCAACAACCACTCATGGTTATACTAAGGAAGGGTCCTCGGGGCTTCACGAGGTTCAAACAATTAACAAAAAAAGAAAAACACACATAAGGGTAACAAGGTTTAACACAAGGAAAAGGTTATCTAAATGCCCAACTCATCCCCCAAAGCTTAGTTTCACACATAACCGGCTTCAAAAATACATTCAATCACAAAGACTACTCTTAATCAAAATCAAGCATTCACATGATTTCCTCAAAATAAGCTCAACTATTTAGCACATGAAGTGCGTCAACAACTAGAATATTCATAAGCAAAAGATAAAACCAAGTCCAAGTTCAACCAATAAATCATATACATCATTCACAAATCACAACAAGTCATGTATTGTCATCACCATTCTCATTAGCAATCATATTTGTCCAAGACATTCCAACAAATCATTTGCCAATAACACAACATTAACTAAATTAGGCACAAGGCTACAAGACTTTATTACCAACCATGTATTTAACTAAAGCAAGTAAAGTAAAGAAAGCATAATAAAGAAAAATGAAAGAACTACTCCCTCAATACCAAGGAGGCTTCCCAAGGATATTGTAATCCTTGGTGAATTTGCACCATTGTTGAGCTCCTCCGAAGACTCCAAGGAAATGAATTTCGGCATATGTACGTTGTGCCTCCTTGGCCCCCTCTAGAATGTATCTTTCTTCTTCTACACCTCCAAGAACCGACTCTTTCTCCACGAACACCCCAAATAGAACCTCTTTTATTATAACCGGGGCAAACACACACTCATGCAAAGAGAAAGTTGGTGATTCCTCTACATAAGTGTTGATTGTCTCAGTTGTTGTAACTTCAACTTCATGAAGCTCTTGAGAACCGGTTTCTTGCAAGACATTTTCAATTTGTTCTTCTTGAACTGGTTCTTAACACATTGGTGGAGGTGTTTGAATACATTGTTCTTCACCATTTTCTATTCCTTGAATCTCGGCAAGTTGGTCTTGTAACCGATTGTTGGATGTGGCTTGCTCTTCACGGAATCCATCTATTTCTTTTTGAAATTGAGCAAGTTTTTCTCGTTCTTTGGCCATAATTTCTCAAAATTGAGCCCTTTCATCTAGAAGTTGGGCTATTTCTTCTCAACATTCTTGAATTTGAATCCACTTGTCCATCCTTCTTATGTCTTCACTTTCTTGAGTTGTTTGGTGAAGGAAATATGACTCCATTTGACCATATGAAGGCTCTTGTGGTGGAGGAAAAGAGTCAAAATTTTCTTGACAGCTCTCATAAGGATATGGATGGTTAGACCATTCCATTTGATAATTTTGGTGGCTCTTATAAGCGTATTGATGGCTAGACCATCTCACTTGATAATCTAAGGGGTAAGGAGAGTAACCATAACAAAAATCATGCTTATTGGGCATACCTCCATTACCATAAAAATGGTAATCTCTTTGGTATGAAGACTCATTCCAATTAGGTCCTTGCATATTCTTGAACAATCAACAACACAAATAAAAACAAGAAAATGATCTAAAACAACACAAACAAGAAGATTAGGAAAGTTTAGACTACTAGTTAGTCTAAACCATCCATCACAAAGAAAATCTTTTTGGATTTTTGAAAATAAGAACACAACTACAAAATGAAAATCTTTTTGGTTTTTCATATGGGTGAAACAACTATACAAGAAAACAAAAGACTTCAATCTAGTCTTCCAACCAAACTATATCGATATTACCGAAAATCAATCCTCGGCAACGGCGCCAAAAACTTGATGCTTTACATACCTAGTTATAAATTTATAAAACAGCTAAATCCTACTACTAACTAGGTGGCATCCCACAAGTATACGGTTATCAACTAGTAGTAAAGGAAAGTAGGGATCGTACCCATAAGGATTGGTCGATAATTACCGGTTATTTGGTTAGATTTCAAGTTGAAGCGATTGCTTAAGTAAAGAGATTTAAAACATAATTAACTAGAACTAATGAAACTATAAAAAAAACAATTTAAAGTAAAGATTAATCACTAAGAAAGCAATTAAAAAGGAAATATCTTTAGAAAGCAAATAAAGGGAACAATTAAAAGGAAAAGCATATTAAGCAAGCAATTAGTTAATCTACACTATTCATTATCCCTTGGCAAGCACAATTAGAGAAAGCCCTAATCTATTCTAAGAAAGCATGTAAAAGAAATTATCTCTAAAAAGCAGTTAACTAACCTAAACTACAAATTAAATCTAAGAAAGTACAATTAAGAAAAACCCATTAACTAATCTACCAATTAAACTAAGAAAGCAAGTAAAGAAAGCAATTAAATAAAAAGCCCATAAACTAATTTATCCTAATTGACCAATCTAAACTATGAATTAGCACGAAGGAAGCATAATTAAAGGAAACCCATTAACTAATCTAACAATTACACTAAGAAATCCTGCTAAGAGAGCAAATATATGAAAGTAATTAGACTAATTAAACTAAGCTTTGAAATATGAAATTAAAGTTTAACTAAAAGAGTTTTAACATAAATAAGGAACTTACCATTAAAAAGTTTCAATTTTTAGCTACGAAATTGTGATTACAAGAAAGAGAAATCCTACTCTAATCTAATCTAAGAAAACCTCCACAAATGGGGAGGAAAAAGGAAGAAAATTACTTTCTAATCTAGCCTACTTCTACTAGCTTTCTAATGGGTCTTCTATGCCTCAAATGATGCTTAAAAGGGTATAAATAGTGCTAGGATCGTGGGGTATTAGTGCTGCAAAAATCAGCTCCGAACAAAGTCATTTTTTGCTCTAGCCGTCTCCAGATCGCGAAATGGACTGAAATTTTTGAAATGCAGCACTTCACAGTTTTGCTTCGAAAATCTTCGTTCGACGTCCGATTGATGCGCCATTTTTTTAATGTGACCCTAATGCATAGGAGAAAATTATTAGCTATAATAAACACTTAAAATAACTCCCAAACTTATAAATAAAATTTTCACAAAATAGGGCCAAAAAACGAAGAACAAACAAAGACGAACGAAAACTTAACTCCCAACGAAGTTAAGTCAAAGACTCGACACAACTCTAAATGGAAAAACCTAATAAAATATGCTAATTATCACCTAAATAAGTACTCAAACACTTAATAAAAACATACTAACACATTCTAACACATAAAATAAAAATAGATAAAAAATACACACGAAAACACTAAAAATACTCAAACTATGAGCAAAATCATCAAGTTTAGGGTACATATAACTCAAGTTTCCTAGAGTTATCACTACACTCTAAGTGTGGGGGAGTTTTCTTAATTTTTATTTCTTTGTTCATTTTTTTCAATTTTTTCTTTCATATTTTGTAGTTTATCTTTCGATTGGAGAGCTTTTCAAATTTTTGAAAATTTTGTCACAAATTGCTTAGCATGTTTCTTTGATTTTCTACTTAATAAATTTTGTGCTAAGTTGTCATGAGTCGGGTAGTCAGTATTAATATTTTCCTCGCATGATTTCTGCTCAACGAATTTTTGAGCACTAATAGCCCAACAATGTTGTAGCTTTTTGGCACTATGACATAATTGTGTAGATTCACTTATATTGCACTCCAAACACTTGTTTTATTACATTTTTTAGGCAAATTTTTGGATAATTTGATTTGATTTAAAATGAGGGTAGGCATTTCTTTGGACATTTGAACCTTTCAAGCCAACCATTACTGTAAAATTTATCCCTAGAACCTTACTTGAGCCTTATTTTGTTTTGAAAGGATAGAAGAACCATTCGGTTTTTTTTCTACCTTCGTGAGAAATCCTAAATGTCTCTTAAGAGTTTTAATACCACGTTAATTATTAAGGAGATATAAGGATGGAAGGTAGTTATATGAGAGTGTTAGAATGAATGGTGTACAATTTAAGGTGTAAGGGTGTTAGAGAAAAAATTTTGTTGACCATAGTAGGTGGTGCCCATCACTAGCACGTGTGTTGGAGTATTGCAGGTGGTGCCCATTACTGGCACCTGCAGTAGAGTGTAGCGGCTAAGGTAGTGGCTATCACTGGTACCTAAGTAGATATTTTTTTGCGAGTAATACCTATCACTGGTACTTGTTTTGGGGAAAAGAAAAAGAAAAAAAAAAGGGGGAGATATGTCTTTAAAGTGTTGGTGAGAAGTGCTGAAATTGAAAAAGTAGGATTTTATTTTGCTTGTTGCACAAAATTTTTATGGGTGTTTGGTCAATTAAGTGTGGGGTTACTTATTTGAAGGATGGGTGCTTTAATATTAAGTTTTATGTTAATGAGGGGCACATTAATTTAAAACTTTTTTTCTTATTTGTTTATCCTTTTCCCTTTCTTTGTTAGCCAAGACCCTAGCCTTACATTACAAGCTAAAAGTCCAACCTAATTTAAGTCGAGTCAGTTGTCTACATTAGTGAAGAAATGTAAGAAGAGTAAGCTATGGAGTGTTTAAAAAAATTCAAAGGATATGCCTAATTTGATCTAAGTGTCTTAAGAGTTATTTTTGTATGGCTATTGACACACTTACACTAGAAAATCATGTGTAGGGGTTTATTATCATTTGACTATTTTCCTTATGATGGTTTGGTTCTTGGTTATTATGTGGATGATTGTCACGCCCCAAAAACGGGACCGTAACACGCCGCGCTAATGGTACACCGGACCAAAGCGCAAGGCACAAACGAACAGAGCAATAAACTTAACCGCAATGTAATAGAACCATCAAACCATTTCTTAACTATAAAACCGAATATTTCATTTTACACAAAAATACGAATTACACAATTCCTTCTTAGTACAAAAGATGCTACAACAAAAACAAAGGTCATTTATACAAAACTTATCTAGACTCTACCCCACGAGCCAGACATAATTGGAAGATTATCCAGAGTCCTACCAGTAATGTGGAATCTGGAGAAAATCTAAAAGCTGCTAACGCGGTGGAGAGTCAAAAACGAGCACCTAATCTGAAAAATTATAAGTCACGTGGGGTGAGCATAACTAGCTCAGTGGATATCATAAAAGCTCTTCAAATGTCAGAATAGGTCATGCCATTTAAACGTCAATAAACCATAATTATAAGTAGTTTCTAAAATGTCTCATGCCATTTAAACGTCAGGCATGTCCAAAACATAGCCAAAAAGATCCAATCATTTCAAAACATAGTATGCTAAAGCATAGCGTAGCCAAAAAGATCCAATCATTTCAAAACATAGTATGCTAAAGCATATCGAACAAATCCAAGTTCAGTTTCAATCCGGAATATAATAAAATAGCATGAGTATCTTTTAGGCTCAAAAGTATGTCCAAAACATAGCCAAACAGATCAAATCATTTCAAAACATAGTATGCTAAAGTTTAGCTAACAAATCAAAGCAGTTATTTATAAGATGCTTGGCCCCATTTGCAGAGACTTTATGTTTTCCACTGAGCTAGTTGGTCACCCCCTGTCTCTTATATAATCTAGATGTGTTAGGTGCTCGTTTTTGACTCTCCACCGCGTCACAAGACCCCTGATCAAATAGTTCATAGCAGATCCACAAGATTACCATGGCGTCCCATGGATGACTATAGAACCGGTTCTCCACAAATCAAACATTTCCAAACACATCCAAAATTATATACCTAGGTCACCTATGAGCCAAAACAGTCATAAAATGCTTTCATATCAAAAGAGTTTGCAAACATATCATTTGATTAACATAAAATAGCTTGGTCCCGATTTCATATGTAATAATTCCAAAACTTGGTAAAAGTGCAGTTCCAAACATCATACACATTTTAAAATCCATCCAAACATATTTGAAAGTCGTTAAACAAAATACAAGTGGAAGAGGGTCTATGTTACCCACCTATCAAAGCAAAAACTGCACAAATGATCACGAGCGATCGCCGGCGGTAGGTGGCGTGGTACCTAAAACAGATATAAGAGGACTCTTAGAAGAGATGTAGAAGTTAAAGAATGACTAGGGAAGCGAAACGGCGAAGCGATGAAAACGACACCAATAGCTCTTTGGTCAAAAATGACCTTTTCACAAGTTCGACCAACTTGACAAGCTAAAACCCCAGTCAAAACACTTAGTTAACCCCTCAAATTCGTATTACTGACTAGATTAGGAGATAATAAGCTCAATTATACACATCTAGATGTGTATAACTTCGACAGTGCCAAACTCTTGAACCTAACTATCCTCCCTGCCAATAAAATCCAATTCCAAGGTATTCAAGGGACCTTGGTTACAACCCAACTCAAAACTACATATTTTGTTCAAAGGGTCTTTGAATGTCCATCTTTTGATGGTTTTAGCCGTTACTATGTCTGTAGCATTCCACAACTGGTGGAAAACACCTAAAACCATCAAAAGATCATTAAAGACCCTTTAAACATAACCATAAGAGACAGTTTTGTAAGTAAGCGGAAGTTTGGCGCAACTAGGATAATTTGTCTCAATTCCTATCCAAACTAACCTTAAAACACTCTTAAAACATCATTATATGCATAGACATAAGCATTCATAGCATAACACTCTAGGTCACATATGGAAGACAAAACCCTAACTCATAATCTTAAAATTTGTAATCTAACCATGGAAAGTTGTTAAAAATCAACCCCAATCACTTCCCAACCTCCAAAACACTAAAAACAACCCATAACAACAATTTGAATCATAACTTATGTTTAAATGTTTGACTTTTCAGAAGTAGAAATCCTACAAAACTTGAAATTAAAGCTTGGATCATAAAGCCCATAAGCCACACATCTAGATGTGTAAATGGACAGGCCTTGTTCTTTGATATAGTGCTGGGTCTTAAAATGATCTAGATATGTATAAGAAGAAATTTCGGCCAGTACTGTTGAAAAATTCGTTAGATTCATGCAAGAAGAAGACTTAAAACAAATTCCAAAGTTGACCCTGATAGTACCCATTTGACCTAATAGTCGCGGCATGATTTGAAAAATTTGCCGAATTGAAAAACGAATAAGTTGAAGTACTTTATGACTAAAAATAATATGAAAAACATTTTAAACCAGTTAAAAATCAAAGAACAAGGCTAGTAAAATACTGGGTTTCACATGTACTAGAGTTAAACGCCTTCTTTGATATAATCGGAATCCTACTCTTGGGCTTCTGTTCATTCCCACTTTAATCACCGTATCTAAACCAGGCATCTGAAACATCACATACCTCTCTATACAATTGATTCGTCGCACCAATAGCCGCCAACCAATCCAAACCCAAAATCTTCAAAGTCGATTATCGTTAACTGAATAAGGCCTCAAACTTCCTATCACAAAACTCTAACCGACAACCTTCCAAAACAAACCTAGACTCCATAACCTTCCCGTCTGGGGTCCTCACTCTATAAGGATCCTCTAACCATCTAGGTTTATCGGACAGACATCTAAGAAAACATCTAGCTGATAAGAGTCAAAGACGAAATCATGAGCAAAGAATAACTCTTCAAGAATCAACAAAAGAGGTACAACAAAGATTACATAAGCAAGGACCTCTCAAAACCCCCCACCAAAACAAGTCAATCAATAACTCCAGGTCAAAGAATTACACAGATACTGTAATGTCGCGAGCAAAACAGAATCTTATAGGTTGGGAAGCGAGCACATCTATTTAAACCTCGAGAGACTCATCGAATACCTATTACTGGATTTAGGATTCAAACCTATGCTCTGATTCAAACCTATGCTCTGATACCACTAAATGTCACGTCCCAAAAACGGGACCGTAACACGCCGCGCTAATGGTACAGGACCAAAGCGCAAGGCACAAACGAACAGAGCAATAAACTTAACCGCAATGTAATAGAACCATCAAACCATTTCTTAACTATAAAATCGAATATTTTATTTTACACAAAAATACGAATTACAAAATTCCTTCTTAGTACAAAAGATGCTACAACAAAAACAAAGGTCATCAATACAAAACATATCTTGTGGTGTGTGATAGCCTTGTTCCTGTCTCTTATAGACAATAGATGTGTATAAGAGAGTCATGAAGCAGTAGGTAAAATGTCTCATGCCATTTAAACGTCAATAAACCATAATCATAAGTAGTTTCTAAAATGTCTCATGCCATTTAAACGTCAGGCATGTCCAAAACATAGCCAAAAAGATCCAATCATTTCAAAACATAGTATGCTAAAGCATAGCGTAGCCAAAAAGATCCAATCATTTCAAAACATAGTATGCTAAAGCATATCGAACAAATCCAAGTTCAGTTTCAATCCGGAATATAATAAAATAGCATGAGTATCTTTTAGGCTCAAAAGTATGTCCAAAACATAGCCAAACAGATCAAATCATTTCAAAACATAGTATGCTAAAGCATAGCTAACAAATCCAAGTATAGTTTCAATCCGGAATTTAATAAAATAGCATGCAGTATCTTTTAGGCTCAAAAGTATGACCTACAGTACTAGTCAGATCTAGTAATCTACCACACCTACTAGTCTGACCGGGAGGTCAAGTTATCCCATCACAAGACCCCGCAGTCAAATAGTTCATAGCAGTCACAGCAGTCACCATGGCGTCCCATGGATGACTATAGAACCGGTTCTCCACAAATCAAACATTTCCAAACACATCCAAAATTATATACCTAGGTCACCTATGAGCCAAAACAGTCATAAAATGCTTTCATATCAAAAGAGTTTGCAAACATATCATTTGATTAACATAAAATAGCTTGGTCCCGATTTCATATGTAATAATTCCAAAACTTGGTAAAAGTGCAGTTCCAAACATCATACACATTTTAAAATCCATCCAAACATATTTTCAAGTCACTGCTGTGACAAAATTTAAATGGATGTCTCTTCTATGTTACCCACCTATCAAAGCAAAAACTGCACAAATGATCATTGAACGCGATCGCTGGCGGTAGGTGGCGTGGTACCTAAAACAGATATAAGAGGATTCTTAGAAGAGATGTAGAAGTTAAAGAATGACTAGAAGGAAAACGACGCGAAACGACAGAAAACGACACCAATAGCTCTTTGGTCAAAAATGACCTTTTCACAAGTTCGACCAACGACAAGCTAAAACCCAGTCAAAACACTTAGTTAACCCCTCAAATTCGTATTACAGACTAGATTAGGAGATAATAAGCTTCGAAATGAGTCTTTATGCTTTGGTATCCCTTGGATTTAATTAGGCTATCAGGATGCCAATTAAAGCCAATTCCAAGGTCTCTTATACACATCTTGATTACAACCCAACTCAAAACAACATATTCAACCAACAAAATCCATAAACGGAAAGATTCACGAGCAATAGCCGGGACTATGTCCATAGCATTCCACAACAATGGAAAACACCTAAAACCATCAAAAGATCATTAAAGACCCTTTAAACATAACCAATTATCCAAATTATCCTAGTTGCGAGCCAAACTTCCGCTTACTTACAAAATGAAGGGAAATCAATTCCACTTGGTTTCAAGTCTCAATTCCTATCCAAACTAACCTTAAAACACTCTTAAAACATCATTATATGCATAGACATAAGCATTCATAGCATAACACTCTAGGTCACATTAGATTGACTAAACCTAACTCATAATCTTAAAATTTGTAATCTAACCATGGAAAGTTGTTAAAAATCAACCCCAATCACTTCCCAACCTCCAAAACACTAAAAACAACCCATAACATACATAAATCATAACTTATAAGGCTGCAAAGAGGGTTTATTCAGCCATAAAAAAATCCTACAAAACTTGAAATTAAAGCTTGGATCATAAAGCCCATAAGCCATAAATGCAAAAATACATAAAATCTGACAGGATTAGTGTAAGTGGTGGAAGAATTTGTTTAAAACAAATTCCAAAGTTGACCCAAATAGTACCCATTTGACCTAATAGTCTCCAAGTTGACTATTTGACCCAAAAACTAATTTTTGCTACTAAATTAACATTATAAATCAGCCATCAAACAACACTCACACACCACAATGCACTAATTACACTTAGTCCATGAACTTTGTTTTTGTTGTAGCATCTTTTGTACTAAGAAGGAATTTTGTAATTCGTATTTTTGTGTAAAATGAAATAAGTTGAAGTACTTTATGACTAAAAATAATATGAAAAACATTTTAAACCAGTTAAAAATCAAAGAACAAGGCTAGTAAAATACTGGGTTTCACATTCTACCCCCCTTAAATAAAGTTTCGTCCTCGAAACTTACGAACTCAC
Source organism: Cinchona pubescens (assembly GCA_025175665.1). NCBI lineage: Eukaryota > Viridiplantae > Streptophyta > Magnoliopsida > Gentianales > Rubiaceae > Cinchona > Cinchona pubescens. The sequence continues at coordinate 7,793,658 of JANKKI010000027.1, read as the reverse complement.
GAAGCAAACAAAGCTAGATACTTCGATCTCATGAGGCTCTCAAGCTCCCAGGTAGTTCTCGCTCGAATGATTAGACCATAAAACCTTCACGTAGGGGATAACTTTATTCCTCAATGTCTTATCTACTTTATCAGAGTCTATCACATAAGCCAAATAGCTCTCACAACCCCTATCTAAGGCCTTAAACGCCTTCACCGATATAATCGGAATCCTACTCTTGGGCTTCTTTTCATTCCCACGAAAAATCACCGTATCTAAACCAGGCATCTGAAACATCACATACCTCTCTATACAATTAATCGTCGCACCAATAGCCGCCAACCAATCCAAACCCAAAATCAAATCAAAGTCGGTTATCGGTAACTGAATAAGGTCAGCCTCAAACTTCCTATCACAAAACTCTAACCGACAACCTTCCAAATGCAAACCTAGACTGTCTAACCTTCACATCTAGATGTCCACAGAGACTATAAGGATGTCTCTTATACACATCTAGATGTGTATAAGAGACATCTAAGGTTTCATCTAGCTGATAAGAGTCAAAGACGAAATCATGAGCAAAGAATAACTCTTCAAGAATCAACAAAAGAGGTACAACAAAGATTACATAAGCAAGGACCTCTCAAAACCCCCCACCAAAAACAAGTCAATCAATAACTCCAGGTCAAAGAATTACAGAATCGTAATGTCGCGAGCATGACAGTATCTTATATTACAAGTCTAGATACGATCAGAGAGGTATGTAAACTTCGAGATGACTCATCGAATACCTATTTATCTGTTTAGGATTCAAACCTATGCTCTGATTCAAACCTATGCTCTTATACCACTAGATGTGTATAAGAGAAAACGGGACCGTTAACACGCCATGCTAATGGTACACCGGACCAAAGCGCAAGGCACAAACGAACAGAGCAATAAACTTAACCGCAATGTAATAGAACCATCAAACCATTTCTTAACTATAAAATTGAATATTTTATTTTACACAAAAATACGAATTACAAAATTCCTTCTTAGTACAAAAGATGCTACAACAAAAACAAAGGTCATCAATACACAAAAAGATGGTTTAGTGCGATTAGTGCTCCGGCTAAAAGGCTAACGCTTGTGATGGAGAGTCAAAAGCGAGCACCTAATCGAAAATTGGAGTCAGATTAGGTGACCTGTCTAGCTTAGTACACATCATAAATGCTTGGCCCCATTTGAAGAGCTTTTATGATATCGATAAAAGAAAACATAAAGATAATAACATTTGTGAAAACCATAGTCATGAAGCAGTTTCTAAAATGTCTCATGCCATTTAAACGTCAATAAACCATAATCATAAGTAGTTTCTAAAATGTCTCATGCCATTTAAACGTCAGGCATGTCCAAAACATAGCCAAAAAGATCCAATCATTTCAAAACATAGTATGCTAAAGCATAGCGTAGCCAAAAAGATCCAATCATTTCAAAACATAGTATGCTAAAGCATATCGAACAAATCCAAGTTCAGTTTCAATCCGGAATATAATAAAATAGCATGAGTATCTTTTAGGCTCAAAAGTATGTCCAAAACATAGCCAAACAGATCAAATCATTTCAAAACATAGTATGCCGGTGACTAAAGCATAGCTAACAAATCCAAGTATAGTTTCAATCCGGAATTTAATAAAATAGCATGAGTATCTTTTAGGCTCAAAAGTATGACCTACAGTACTAGTCAGATCTTGTAATCTACCACACCTACTAGTCTGACCGGGAGGTCAAGTTATCCCATCACAAGACCCCGCAGTCAAATAGTTCATAGCAGTCACAGCATTTACACCATGGCGTCCCATGGATGACTATAGAACCGGTTCTCCACAAATCAAACATTTCCAAACACATCCAAAATTATATACCTAGGTCACCTATGAGCCAAAACAGTCATAAAATGCTTTCATATCAAAAGAGTTTGCAAACATATCATTTGATTAACATAAAATAGCTTGGTCCCGATTTCATATGTAATAATTCCAAAACTTGGTAAAAGTGCAGTTCCAAACATCATACACATTTTAAAATCCATCCAAACATATTTCGAAAGTCGTTAAACAAAATACAAGTGGAAGAGGGTCTATGTTACCCACCTTATATCAAAGCAAAAACTGCACAAATGATCACTGAACGCGATCGCCGGCGGTAGGTGGCGTGGTACCTAAAACAGATATAAGAGGACTCTTAGAAGAGATGTAGAAGTTAAAGAATGACTAGGGAAGCGAAAACGATAGAATGATAAATTTAATCTAGATGTACAAAACTTGAAATTAAAGCTTGGATCATAAAGCCCATAAGCCATAAATGCAAAAATACATAAAATCTTACCTTCCAAGTGATTTCTACTTGAAATCCAAGAAAATTTTTGGGGGAAAATTTAGGAGAAGAAATTTCGGCCAGCTGCTGGAGAAAAATGAGGAAGAAACAAGCAAGAAGAAGACTTAAAACAAATTCCAAAGTTGACCCAAATAGTACCCATTTGACCTAATAGTCTCCAAGTTGACTATTTGACCCAAAAACTAATTTTTGCTACTAAATTAACATTATAAATCAGCCATCAAACAACACTCACACACCACAATGCACTAATTACACTTAGTCCAATTTTTGACCCGTTTACCGAAAAATCGCGTAAACCGAAAAATTTGCCGAATTGAAAAACGAATAAGTTGAAGTACTTTATGACTAAAAATAATATGAAAAACATTTTAAACCAGTTAAAAATCAAAGAACAAGGCTAGTAAAATACTGGGTTTCACATTCTACCCCCCTTAAATAAAGTTTCGTCCTCGAAACTTACGAACTCACGAAGCAAACAAAGCTAGATACTTCGATCTCATGAGGCTCTCAAGCTCCCAGGATTGCTCTTTGTCGAATGATTAGACCATAAAACCTTCACGTAGGGATAACTTTATTCCTCAATGTCCGGCTCTACTTTATCGAGTCTATCACATAAGCCAAATAGCTCTCACAACCCCTATCTAAGGCCTTAAACGCCTTCACTGCGATATAATCGAATCCTACTCTTGGGCTTCTTTTCATTCCCACGAAAAATCACCGTATCTAAACCAGGCATCTGAAACATCACATACCTCTCTATACAATTAATCGTCGCACCAATAGCCGCCAACCAATCCAAACCCAAAATCAAATCAAAGTCGGTTATCGGTAACTGAATAAGGTCAGCCTCAGACTTCCTATAAGATTCTGTCTTGCTCGACATTACCTGTCTCTTATACACACCTAGAGTGTATAAGATTGACGTGTTAAACCTAGATCAGTCTATAGAGGATCCTTAGAGTGAGGACCTCAGCAACAAAAGAGGTACAACAAAGATTACATAAGCAAGGACCTCTCAAAACCCCCCACCAAAACAAGTCAATCAATAACTCCAGGTCAAAGAATTACACAGATACTGTAATGTCGCGAGCAAAACAGAATCTTATATAATTCTAAGCCCGAGCACATCTATTTAAACCTCGAGAGACTCATCGAATACCTATTACTGGATTTAGGATTCAAACCTATGCTCTGATTCAAACCTATGCTCTGATACCACTAAATGTCACGTCCCAAAAACGGGACCGTAACACGCCGCGCTAATGGTACACCGGACCAAAGCGCAAGGCACAAACGAACAGAGCAATAAACTTAACCGCAATGTAATAGAACCATCAAACCATTTCTTAACTATAAAATTGAATATTTTATTTTACACAAAAATACGAATTACAAAATTCCTTCTTAGTACAAAAGATGCTACAACAAAAACAAAGGTCATCAATACAAAACTTATCTAATACACTACCCCTCTCCAAATACGCAAAAGAGAAGCTTGGAAGATTATCCGCAGAGTCCTACCAGTAATGTGGAATATCCCATGGCGTCCCATGGATGACTATAGAACCGGTTCTCCACAAATCAAACATTTCCAAACACATCCAAAATTATATACCTAGGTCACCTATGAGCCAAAACAGTCATAAAATGCTTTCATATCAAAAGAGTTTGCAAACATATCATTTGATTAACATAAAATAGCTTGGTCCCGATTTCATATGTAATAATTCCAAAACTTGGTAAAAGTGCAGTTCCAAACATCATACACATTTTAAAATCTTCATCCAAACATATTTCGAAAGTCGTTAAACAAAATACAAGTGGAAGAGGGTCTATGTTACCCACCTATCAAAGCAAAAACTGCACAAATGATCATGAACGCGATCGCGGCGGTAGGTGGCGTGGTACCTAAAACAGATATAAGAGGACTCTTAGAAGAGATGTAGAAGTTAAAGAATGACTAGGGAAGCGAAACGACGCGAAACGAGAAAACGACACCAATAGTTTTAGCTTGTCGAAGTTGGTCAGAACTTGTGAAAAGGTCATTTGTATAAGAGAGCTACTGTTAACTATAGTGTTCTGACTGGGGCACCGGAGCAATAGCCGGGACTATGTCCATAGCATTCCACAACAATGGAAAACACCTAAAACCATCAAAAGATCATTAAAGACCCTTTAAACATAACCAATTATCCAAATTATCCTAGTTGCGCCAAACTTCCGCGGAAGTTTGGATAATGAAGGAAATCAATTCCACTTGGTTTCAAGTCTCAATTCCTATCAAACTTGCTTTACGAGTAAGGAAGAAGTTGCGATCGTTCGCATATTGAGAGCCAAGAAATTGACAGAGCCTCGCTAGGAAACATAGGGAGTACTCATAAAAATTCAACATCAAGTCTAGATGTGTATAAAAGTTGTTAAAAATCAACCCCAGTCACTTGATTTACCTCCAAAACACTAAAAATTGTTTTAACTGTACATAAATCATAACTTATAAGGCTGCAAAGAGGGTTTATTCAGCCATTTGAAATCCTACAAAACTTGAAATTAAAGCTTGGATAATAAAGCCCATAAGCCATAAATGCAAAAATAGACATAAAATCTTACCTTCCAAGTGATTTCTACTTGAAATCCAAGAAAATTTTTGGGGGAAAATGGAGAAGAAATTTCGGCCAGCTGCTGGAGAAAAATGAGGAAGAAACAAGCAAGAAGAAGACTTAAAACAAATTCCAAAGTTGACCCAAATAGTACCCATTTGACCTAATAGTCTCCAAGTTGACTATTTGACCCAAAAACTAATTTTTTGCTACTAAATTAACATTATAAATCAGCCATCAAACAACACTCACACACCACAATGCACTAATTACACTTAGTCCAATTTTTGACCCGTTTACCCGCCGGAACCGAAATCGCGTAAACCGAAAAATTTGCCGAATTGAAAAACGAATAAGTTGAAGTACTTTATGACTAAAAATAATATGAAAAACATTTTAAACCAGTTAAAAATCAAAGAACAAGGCTAGTAAAATACTGGGTTTCACATTCTACCCCCCTTAAATAAAGTTTCGTCCTGTGATTTACGAACTCACGATTCAAACAAAGCTAGATACTTCGATCTTTCATGAGGCTCTCAAGCTCCCAGGTAGTTTCTCGACTAATGATTAGACCATAAAACCTTCACGTAGGGGATAACTTTATTCCTCAATGTCTGGCTCTACTTTATCAGAGTCTATCACATAAGCCAAATAGCTCTCACAACCCCTATCTAAGGCCTTAAACGCCTTCACTGCTGATATAATCGGAATCCTACTCTTGGGCTTCTTTTCATTCCCACGAAAAATCACCGTATCTAAACCAGGCATCTGAAACATCACATACCTCTCTATACAATTAATCGTCGCACCAATAGCCGCCAACCAATCCAAACCCAAAATCAAATCAAAGTCGGTTATCGGTAACTGAATAAGGTCAGCCTCAAACTTCCTATCACAAAACTCTAACCGACAACCTTCCAAAACAAACCTAGACTCCATAACCTTCCCGTCTGGGGTCCTCACTCTATAAGGATCCTCTAACCATCTAGGTTTATCGGACAGACATCTTTAATAAGAAAACATCTAGCTGATAAGAGTCAAAGACGAAATCATGAGCAAAGAATAACTCTTCAAGAATCAACAAAAGAGGTACAACAAAGATTACATAAGCAAGGACCTCTCAAAACCCCCCACCAAAACAAGTCAATCAATAACTCCAGGTCAAAGAATTACACAGATACCTGTAATGTCGCGAGCAAAACAGAATCTTATATAATTCTAAGCCCGAGCACATCTATTTAAACCTCGAGAGACTCATCGAATACCTATTACTGGATTTAGGATTCAAACCTATGCTCTGATTCAAACCTATGCTCTGATACCACTAAATGTCACGTCCCAAAAACGGGACCGTAACACGCCGCGCTAATGGTACACCGGACCAAAGCGCAAGGCACAAACGAACAGAGCAATAAACTTAACCGCAATGTAATAGAACCATCAAACCATTTCTTAACTATAAAATCGAATATTTTATTTTACACAAAAATACGAATTACAAAATTCCTTCTTAGTACAAGATAAGATGCTACAACAAAAACAAAGGTCATCAATACAAAACTTATCTAATACTTGGCAAATTTTTGAACAAAGAGAAGCTTGGAAGATTATCCGAGAGTCCTACCAAGTAATGTGGAATGGAGAAAATCTAAAAGTCGCTAATACTGGAGAGTCAAAAACGAGCACCTAATCTGAAAAATTATAAGTCACGTGGGGTGAGCATAACTAGCTCAGTGGATATCATAAAAGCTCTTCAAATGGGGCCAAGCATTTCGATAAAAAGAAAACATAAAGATAATAACATTTGTGAAAACCATAGTCATGAAGCAGTTTCTAAAATGTCTCATGCAGTTTCTTTAAACGTGTATAAGAGACTTTAAAACATTCGATGTTTAAAATGAGCATGAGATTTTTTAAGTCTGCTTCATGACTGTTTCTTATACATTTCTTCTAGAGCAGCAGTAAGAGACTCTTCCTCCATTGCGGTTCCCCAAATTGCTTTCTTGGATTTCAAGTAGGAATCGCTTTGGTCCGGTGTACCATTTTACGGCGTCCCATGGATGACTATAGAACCGGTTTGTCCACAAATCAAACATTTCCAAACACATCCAAAATTATATACCTAGGTCACCTATGAGCCAAAACAGTCATAAAATGCTTTCATATCAAAAGAGTTTGCAAACATATCATTTGATTAACATAAAATAGCTTGGTCCCGATTTCATATGTAACTAATTCCAAAACTTGGTAAAAGTGCAGTTCCAAACATCATACACATTTTAAAATCCATCCAATTATAGCCTAGAGGCGAAGTTTTTCTTAATATCTGTCTCTTATACACATCTAGATGTGTATAAGAGACAGTAACTTGGTACCTTGGAATACCTTGGAATTGGCAGGGAGGATAGCCTAATTATAGCCTAGGGAGAGGCGAAGTTTTTTGGTTTTTCTGGAAAACTAGAAGTTAAAGAATGACTAGGGAAGCGAAACGAGCGAAGCAAACGACACCAATAGCTCTTTGGTCAAAAATGACCTTTTCACAAGTTCTGACCAACTTCGACAAGCTAAAACCCAGTCAAAACACTTAGTTAACCCCTCAAATTCGTATTACAGCTAGATTAGGAGATAATAAGCTCAGTTTTCCAGAAAAACCGAAAAACTTCGCCTCTCCCTAGGCTATAATTAGGCTATCCTCCCTGCCAATAAAATCCAATTCCAAGGTATTCAAGGGACCTTGGTTACATAATGTACCCAACTCAAAACAACATATTCAACCAACAAAATCCATAAACGGAAAGATTCACCGGAGCAATAGCCGGGACTATGTCCATAGCATTCCACAACAATGGAAAACACCTAAAACCATCAAAAGATCATTAAAGACCCTTTAAACATAACCAATTATCCAAATTATCCTAGTTGCGCCAAACTTCCGCTTACTTACAAAATGAAGGGAAATCAATTCCACTTGGTTTCAAGTCTCAATTCCTATCCAAACTAACCTTAAAACACTCTTAAAACATCATTATATGCATAGACATAAGCATTCATAGCATAACACTAAGGTCACATATTATACACAAAAGATAACTCATAATCTTAAAATTTCATAATCTGTCCATTTTAAGTTGTTAAAAATCAACCCCAATCACTTCCCAACCTCCAAAACACTAAAAACAACCCATAACATACATAAATCATAACTTATAAGGCTGCAAAGAGGGTTTATTCAGCCATAAATAATCCTACACAAACTTGAAATTAAAGCTTGGATCATAAAGCCCATAAGCCATAAATGCAAAAATACATAAAATCTTACCTTCCAAGTTGCCTTTCTACTTGAAATGGTTTAAAATTTTTGGGGGAAAATGGAGAAGAAATTTCGCCAGCTGCTGGAGAAAAATGAGGAAGAAACAAGCAAGAAGAAGACTTAAAACAAATTCCAAAGTTGACCCAAATAGTACCCATTTGACCTAATAGTCTCTTAGTACACTATTTAGACCCAAATAAGAGACATTTTTGCTACTAAATTAACATTATAAATCAGCCATCAAACAACACTCACACACCACAATGCACTAATTACACTTAGTCCAATTTTTGACCCGTTTACCCGCCGGAACCGAAATCGCGTAAACCGAAAAATTTGCCGAATTGAAAAACGAATAAGTTGAAGTACTTTATGACTAAAAATAATATGAAAAACATTTTAAACCAGTTAAAAATCAAAGAACAAGGCTAGTAAAATACTGGGTTTCACAGTTCTACCCCCCTTAAATAAAGTTTCGTCCTCGAAACTTACGAACTCACGAAGAAACAGGTTTAGATTTGATTTCATGGGTTTGTCGGTTGGCGGCTTTATGGTCTGTTCGTTTGTGAGCTTGCGCTTTGGTTCGGTGTACCATTAGCGCGGATTTGTTTTGATAACTTTATTCCTCAATGTCCGGCTCTACTTTATCGAGTCTATCACATAAGAGCTATTTGGCCTGTCTCTTATACACATCTAGATGTGTATAAGAGACAGCCTTGATATAATCGGAATCCTACTCTTGGGCTTCTTTTCATTCCCACGAAAAATCACCGTATCTAAACCAGGCATCTGAAACATCACATACCTCTCTATACAATTAATCGTCGCACCAATAGCCGCCAACCAATCCAAACCCAAAATCAAATCAAAGTCGGTTATCGGTAACTGAATAAGGTCAGCCTCAAACTTCCTATCACAAAACTCTAACCGACAACCTTCCAAAACAAACCTAGACTCCATAACCTTCCCGTCTTCCCGTCTGGGGTTGAGTCCTCACTCTATAAGGATCCTCTAACCATCTAGGTTTATCGGACAGACATCTAAGAAAACATCTAGCTGATAAGAGTCAAAGACGAAATCATGATTGTCTCTTAACTCTTCAAGAATCAACAAAAGAGGTACAACAAAGATTACATAAGCAAGGACCTCTCAAAACCCCCCACCAAAACAAGTCAATCAATAACTCCAAATGATTGGATCTGTATTTTATTTTTGTAGAAAAATACGAATTACAAAATAGATCTTAGTACAAAAGATGCTACAACAAAAACAAAGGTCATCAATACAAAACTTATCTAATACACTACCCTCTCCAAACAAAGAGAAGCTTGGAAGATTATCCGCAGAGTCCTACCGGTAATGTGGAATCTGGAGAAAATCTAAAAGCGCTAATGATGGAGAGTCAAAAACGAGCACCTAATCGACATATGAAATCGGGACCTGTCTCTTATACACATCTAGCTCGGTGGATATCATAAAAGCTCTTCAAATGGGGCCAAGCATTTCGATAGCCTCCGTCATGTGTATAATAAGACTATTTGAATGCCATAGACATGCCAACTGCTTCATGACTTATGGTTTTCACACCAGAGAGATAAGAGACAGCTTTTTGGCTACGCTATGCTTTAGCATACTATGTTTTGAAATGATTGGATCTTTTTGGCTACGCTAGCGTAGCCAAAAAGATCCAATCATTTCAAAACATAGTATGCTAAAGCATATCGAACAAATCAAGTTCGGTTTCAATCCGAATATAATAAAATAGCATGAGTATCTTTTAGGCTCAAAAGTATGTCCAAAACATAGCCAAACAGATCAAATCATTTCAAAACATAGTATGCTAAAGTTTTGTCTTCCATCTGTGATGTGTAGTGTTATGCTATGAATTAGATAAGTCTATGTATATGATGACCTTTTAAGAGTTGTTGTAGCATCTTTTGTACTAAGAAGGAATTGAGTACTTGAAATTTTTGTGTAAAATAAAATATTCCCTTTTATAGTGTAAGTAAATCACAAGACCCCTTGATCAAATAGTTCATAGCGATCACAAAGTCACCATGGCGTCCCATGGATGACTATAGAACCGGTTCTCCACAAATCAAACATTTCCAAACACATCCAAAATTATATACCTAGGTCACCTATGAGCCAAAACAGTCATAAAATGCTTTCATATCAAAAGAGTTCGACGCGCTAAAACCCCAGTCAAAACACTTAGTTAACCCCTCAAATTCGTATTACAGCTAGATTAGGAGATAATAAGCTCAATTTTCCAGAAAAACCGAAAAACTTCGCCTCTCCCTAGGCTATAATTAGGAGTCTATCCTCCCTGCCAATAAAATCCAATTCCAAGGTATTCAAGGGACCTTGGTTACAACCCAACTCAAAACAACATATTCAACCAACAAAATCCATAAACGGAAAGATTCACCGGAGCAATAGCCGGGACTATGTCCATAGCATTCCACAACAATGGAAAACACCTAAAACCATCAAAAGATCATTAAAGACCCTTTAAACATAACCAATTATCCAAATTATCCTAGTTGCGCCAAACTTCCGCTTACTTACAAAATGAAGGGAAATCAATTCCACTTGGTTTCAAGTCTCAATTCCTATCCAAACTAACCTTAAAACACTCTTAAAACATCATTATATGCATAGACATAAGCATTCATAGCATAACACTCTAGGTCACATATGGAAGACAAAACCCTAACTCATAATCTTAAAATTTGTAATCTAACCATGGAAAGTTGTTAAAAATCAACCCCAATCACTTCCCAACCTCCAAAACACTAAAAACAACCCATAACATACATTAAATCATAACTTATAAGGCTGCAAAGAGGGTTTATTCAGCCATAAAAAATCCTACAAAACTTGAAATTAAAGCTTGGATCATAAAGCCCATAAGCCATAAATGCAAAAATACATAAAATCTTACCTTCCAAGTGATTTCTACTTGAAATCCAAGAAAATTCTTTGTGGACATTGGAGAAGAAATTTCGGCCAGCTGCTGGAGAAAAATGAGGAAGAAACAAGCAAGAAGAAGACTTAAAACAAATTCCAAAGTTGACCCAAATAGTACCCATTTGACCTAATAGTCTCCAAGTTGACTATTTGACCCAAAAACTAATTTATTGCTACTAAATTAACATTATAAATCAGCCATCAAACAACACTCACACACCACAATGCACTAATTACACTTAAGTCCAAAAAGGAGCATTGCCCGGAACCGAAATCGCGTAAACCGAAAAATTTGCCGAATTGAAAACGAATAAGTTGAAGTACTTTATGACTAAAAATAATATGAAAAACTACTGGTAGGACTCTGCGGATAATCTTCCAAGCTTCTCTTTTGTTTGGAGAGGGGTAGAGCCTTAGATAAGTTTTGTATCTGATGACCTTTGTCTTATGTTGTAGCATCTTTTGCGCTAAGAAGGAATTTTGTAATTCGTATTTATGTGTAAATGTCGGCTCTACTTTATCGAGTCTATCACATAAGCCAAATAGCTCTCACAACCCCTATCTAAGGCCTTAAACGCCTTCACGATTCCACTGAGCCTAGTTATGGGCTTCTTTTCATTCTCATTTTATGAAAAATTGGGATTGAAACTAAACCAGGCATCTGAAAGCATCACATGACTGTTTTATACAATTGACCGAGGTATAATATGCCTGGATGTGATTGAAGATGTGTTATCAAATGGAAGTCGGTTCTATAGTCATGCTCACCCCTGTCAGCTTATACACATCCTATCACAAAAAACTCTCTTCCTCCATTTCATGAGCAAAGAATAACTCTTCAAGAATCAACAAAAGAGGTATAACAAAGATTACATAAGCAAGGACCTATATGGCAAATTTATGATGATTATAATGAAGTCAATCAATAACTCCGAGTCAAAGAATTACAGAATCTTGCGAGATTCTGTATTGAGCGAATTACAGAATCTTATATAATTCTAAGCCCGAGCACATCTATTTAAACCTCGAGAGACTCATCGAATACCTATTACTGGATTTAGGATTCAAACCTATGCTCTGATTCAAACCTATGCTCTGATACCACTAAATGTCACGTCCCAAAAACGGGACCGTAACACGCCGCGCTAATGGTACACCTGTCTCTTATATTTTATAGAAAAGAACAGAGCAATAAACTTTGTGCAATGTAATAGAACCATCAAACCATTTCTTAACTATAAAATCGAATATGACTATTTTACTTGTGAAAATACGAATTACAAAATTCCTTCTTAGTACAAAAGATGCTACAACAAAAACAAAGGTCATCAATACAAAACTTATCTAATACACTACCCCAGTCTAAACTAAAGAGAAGCTTGGAAGATTATCCATGAGTCCTACCGGTAATGTGGAATCTGGAGAAAATCTAAAAGTCGCTAACGTGATGGAGAGTCAAAAGCGAGCACCTAATCTGAAAAATTATAAGTCACGTGGGGTGAGCATAACTAGCTCAGTGGATATCATAAAAGCTCTTCAAATGGGGCCAAGCATTTCGATAAAAGAAAACATAAAGATAATAACATTTGTGAAAACCATAGTCATGAAGCAGTTTCTAAAATGTCTCATGCCATTTAAACGTCAATAAACCATAATCATAAGTAGTTTCTAAAATGTCTCATGCCATTTAAACGTAACAGGCATGTCCAAAACATAGCCAAAAAGATCCAATCATTTCAAAACATAGTATGCTAAAGCATAGCGTAGCCAAAAAGATCCAATCATTTCAAAACATAGTATGCTAAAGCATATCGAACAAATCCAAGTTCGAGTTTCAATCCGAATATAATAAAATAGCATGAGTATCTTTTAGGCTCAAAAGTATGTCCAAAACATAGCCAAACAGATCAAATCATTTCAAAACATAGTATGCTAAAGCATAGCTAACAAATCCAAGTATAGTTTCAATCCGAATTTAATAAAATAGCATGAGTATCTTTTAGGCTCAAAAGTATGACCTACGATACTAGTCGAGCTATGGTTTAGCATACTATGTTTTGAAATGATTTGATCTGTTTGGCTATGTTTTGGACATACTTTTGAGCCTAAAAGATACTCATGCTATTTTATTATATTCAGATGTGTATAAGAGACAGGAACTCCTCTCCACAAATCAAACATTTCCAAACACATCCAAAATTGTATATACCTAGGTCACCTATGAGCCAAAACAGTCATAAAATGCTTTCATATCAAAAGAGTTTGCAAACATATCATTTGATTAACATAAAATAGCTTGGTCCCGATTTCATATGTAATAATTCCAAAACTTGGTAAAAGTGCAGTTCCAAACATCATACACATTTTAAAATCCATCCAAACATATTTCGAAAGTCGTTAAACAAAATACAAGTGGAAGAGGGTCTATGTTACCCACCTATCAAAGCAAAAACTGCACAAATGATCACTGAACGCGATCTAGGCGGTATAAGGTGGCGTGGTACCTAAAACAGATATAAGAGGACTCTTAGAAGAGATGTAGAAGTTAAAGAATGACTAGGGAAGCGAAAACGATTGGATCTTTTTGGCTACGCTATGACTTAGCTTACTATGTTTTGATGGATTGGATCTTTTTGTATGATGTTTTGGACATGCACTTTTACGTTTAAATGGCATGATTACATTTTAGATCGGGACTTAAGCTATTTTATGTCTGTCTCTTATACACATCTAGAAAAACCGAAAAACTTCGCCTCCCTAGGCTATAATTAGGCTATCCTCCTGTTTTCCACTTGTATTCGCGTCGTTTTCGCTTCCTTAGTCATTCTTTATGTTTGGATGGATCTTAAAATGAGTATGATGTTATAACTGTTTTAGGTACCACGTTTTGGAATTCTGTCTCTTATACACATTCTACATGTTTTGGAAAACACCTAAAACCATCAAAAGATCATTAAAGACCCTTTAAACATAACCAATTATCCAAATTATTAGTTGCGCCAAACTTCATTTTTGATAAAAGACAGGGTGTTGTTTTCTATCGTTTCATGAGTCATTTTCGCTTCCCTATCCAATTCTAACTTGAGTAGATGTGTATAAGAGACAGATATATATGTAGACATGCATTATGCATGAATGCTTATGTCTATGCATATAATGACAAAACCTAACACATCATCTTAAAATTTGTAATCTAACCATGGAGAGTTGTTAAAGGCCAGCTGCTGGAGAGAAATGAGTAAGAAACAAGCATTAAGAAGACTTAGTAACTCTGATCCATAAGTTGACAGAAATAGTACCCATTTGACCTAATAGTCTCCAAGTTGACTATTTGACCCAAAAACTAATTTTTGCTACTAAATTAACATTATAAATCAGCCATCAAACAACACTCACACACCACAATGCACTAATTACACTTAGTCCAATTTTTGACCCGTTTACCCGCTGGAACCGAAATCGCGTAAACCGAAAAATTTTTAAAATGGCAGGTAAATTATGACTAAAAATAATATGAAAAACATTTTAAACCAGTTAAAAATCAAAGATCAAGATGTGTATAAGAGACAGGTTGTATGCTGGCTACCCCTTAAATAAAGTTTCGTCTCGAAACTTACGAACTCACGAAGCAAACAAAGCTAGATACTTCGATCTCATGAGGCTCTCAAGCTCCCAGGTAGTTTCTCGCTCAGAATGATTAGACCATAAAACCGGCACGTAGGGGCTGTCTCTTATACCTCAATGTCCGGCTGGGTACTATTTGGGTCAACTTTGGAATTTGTTTTAAGTCTTCTTCTTGCTTGTTTCTTCCTCATTTTTCTCCAGCAGCTGGCCGAAATTTTTCCATGGGAATTCTTTTCATTTCCAAGAGTGTCAAGATACATCACTTGGAATCTGGTACACATCTAGATGTGTATAAGAGACAGGATTTAGCATTTATAACAACTTTCCATGATTGGATCTTTTTGGCTACGAAATTTTAAGATTATGAGTTAGGGTTTTGTCTTCCATAACTGACCTCAAAGAATTACACAGATACTGTAATGTCGCGAGCAAAACAGAATCTTATATAATTCTAAGCCCGAGCACATCTATTTAAACCTCGAGAGACTCATCGAATACCTATTACTGGATTTAGGATTCAAACCTATGCTCTGATTCAAACCTATGCTTTGTGGAGAATCGGTTCTATAGCTGAAACTACCTGTGTGTATAAGAGACATTGCTCTGTTCGTTTGGCACAAACTTATACACATCTAATGTGTATTAACCGCAATGTAATAGAACCATCAAACCATTTCTTAACTATAAAATCGAATATTTTATTTTACACAAAAATACGAATTACAAAATTCCTTCTTAGTACAAAAGATGCTACAACAAAAACAAAGGTCATCAATACAAAACTTATCTAATACTCATGCTATTTTATTATATTCCGGATTGGAAGATTATCCGCAGAGTCCTACCGGTAATGTGGAATCGGAGAAAATCTAAAAGGCTAACTTGTGATGGAGAGTCAAAAGCGAGCACCTAATCGAAAAATTATAAGTCACGTGGGGTGCTCACCCCTGTCTCTTATACACATCTTTCATGTGTATAAGAGATACTCCTATAACTTTCGATAAAAGAAAACATAAAGATAATAACATTTGTGAAAACCATAGTCATGAAGCAGTTTCTAAAATGTCTCATGCCATTTAAACGTCAATAAACCATAATCATAAGTAGTTTCTAAAATGTCTCATGCCATTTAAACGTCAGGCATGTCCAAAACATAGCCAAAAAGATCCAATCATTTCAAAACATAGTATGCTAAAGCATAGCGTAGCCAAAAAGATCCAATCATTTCAAAACATAGTATGCTAAAGCATATCGAACAAATCCAAGTTCAGTTTCAATCCGGAATATAATAAAATAGCATGAGTATCTTTTAGGCTCAAAAGTATGTCCAAAACATAGCCAAACAGATCAAATCATTTCAAAACATAGTATGCTAAAGCATAGCTAACAAATCCAAGTATAGTTTCAATCCGGCTAAATTTATGGTAGTATGCTATCATGACTATAGAACCGGTTCTCCACAAATCAAACATTTCCAAACACATCCAAAATTATATACCTAGGTCACCTATGAGCCAAAACAGTCATAAAATGCTTTCATATCAAAAGAGTTTGCAAACATATCATTTGATTAACATAAAATAGCTTGGTCCCGATTTCATATGTAATAATTCCAAAACTTGGTAAAAGTGCAGTTCCATTGTCATACACATGGTTAACCTGTCTCTTATATCGGAAGGTAAGATTTTATGTATTTTTGCATTTATGGCTTATGGGCTTTATGATCCAAGGCTATAATTAGGCTATCCTCCCTGCCAATAAAATCCAATTCCAAGGTATTCAAGGGACCTTGGTTACAACCCAACTCAAAACAACATATTCAACCAACAAAATCCATAAACGGAAAGATTCACCGGAGCAATAGCCGGGACTATGTCCATAGCATTCCACAACAATGGAAAACACCTAAAACCATCAAAAGATCATTAAAGACCCTTTAAACATAACCAATTATCCAAATTATCCTAGTTGCGCCAAACTTCCGCTTACTTACAAAATGAAGGGAAATCAATTCCACTTGGTTTCAAGTCTCAATTCCTATCCAAACTAACCTTAAAACACTCTTAAAACATCATTATATGCATAGACATAAGCATTCATAGCATAACACTCTAGGTCACATATGGAAGAGCGACAAAACCCTAACTCATAATCTTAAAATTTGTAATCTAACCATGGAAAGTTGTTAAAAATCAACCCCAATCACTTCCCAACCTCCAAAACACTAAAAACAACCCATAACATACATAAATCATAACTTATAAGGCTGCAAAGAGGGTTTATAAGAGCCATCAAGTTAGAATGTGAAACCCAATATTTTACTAGCCTTGTCTCTTAAACCCATAAGCCATAAATGCAAAAATACATAAAATCTTACCTTCCAAGTGATTTCTACTTGAAATCCAAGAAAATTTTTGGGGGAAAATGGAGAAGAAATTTCGGCCAGCTGCTGGAGAAAAATGAGGAAGAAACAAGCAAGAAGAAGACTTAAAACAAATTCCAAAGTTGACCCAAATAGTACCCATTTGACCTAATAGTCTCCAAGTTGACTATTTGACCCAAAAACTAATTTTTTGCTACTAAATTAACATTATAAATCAGCCATCAAACAACACTCACACACCACAATGCACTAATTACACCAAATTAGTCCAATTTTTGACCCGTTTACCCGCCGGAACCGAAATCGCGTAAACCGAAAAATTTGCCGAATTGAAAAACGAATAAGTTGAAGTACTTTATGACTAAAAATAATATGAAAAACATTTTAAACCAGTTAAAAATCAAAGAACAAGGCTAGTAAAATACTGGGTTTCACATTCTACCCCCCTTAAATAAAGTTTCGTCCTCGAAACTTACGAACTCACGAAGCAAACAAAGCTAGATACTTCGATCTCATGAGGCTCTCAAGCTCCCAGGTAGCTTCTCGCTCAGAATGATTAGACCATAAAACCTTCACGTAGGGGATAACTTTATTCCTCAATGTCTGGCTCTACTTTATCAGAGTCTATCACATAAGCCAAATAGCTCTCACAACCCCTATCTAAGGCCTTAAACGCCTTCACTGCTGATATAATCGGAATCCTACTCTTGGGCTTCTTTTCATTCCCACGAAAAATCACCGTATCTAAACCAGGCATCTGAAACATCACATCGACATATACCTCTCTATACAATTAATCGTCGCACCAATGTCTCCGCCAACCAATCCAATGTGTATCAAATCAAAGTCGGTTATCGGTAACTGAATAAGGACATCTAGATGTGTGTAAGAGACAGGCTTGATCTAGATGTGTATAAGAGACAGATCTTATAGAGTGAGGACCCCAGACGGGAAGGTTATGGAGTCTAAGGATGTTGTAGCCATCTAGGTGTATCGGACTGTCATCTTAGAAAACATCTAGCTGATAAGAGTCAAAGACGAAATCATGAGCAAAGAATAACTCTTCAAGAATCAACAAAAGAGGTACAACAAAGATTACATAAGCAAGGACCTCTCAAAACCCCCCACCAAAACAAGTCAATCAATAACTCCAGGTCAAAGAATTACACCTATACTAGTTTGTTTTAGAATCTTATATAATTCTAAGCCCGAGCACATCTATTTAAACCTCGAGAGACTCATCGAATACCTATTACTGGATTTAGGATTCAAACCTATATGCTCTGATTCAAACCTATGCTCTGATACCACTAAATGTCACGTCCCAAAAACGGGACCGTAACACGCCGCGCTAATGGTACATCGGCCCATTACGCATTGCACAAACGAACAGAGCAATAAACTTAACCGCAATGTAATAGAACCATCAAACCATTTCTTAACTATAAAATCGAATATTTTATTTTACACAAAAATACGAATTACAAAATTCCTTCTTAGTACAAAAGATGCTACAACAAAAACAAAGGTCATCAATACAAAACTTATCTAATACACTACCCCTCTCCAAACAAAAGAGAAGCTTGGAAGATTATCCGCAGAGTCCTACCAGTAATGTGGAATCTGGAGAAAATCTAAAAGCTGCTAACGCGATCTTGTAATAACATTTGTGAAAACCATAGTCATGAAGCAGTTTCTAAAATGTCTCATGCCATTTAAACGTCAATAAACCATAATCATAAGTAGTTTCTAAAATGTCTCATGCCATTTAAACGTCAGGCATGTCCAAAACATAGCCAAAAAGATCCAATCATTTCAAAACATAGTATGCTAAAGCATAGCGTAGCCAAAAAGATCCAATCATTTCAAAACATAGTATGCTAAAGCATATCGAGACAAATCCAAGTATAGTTTCAATCCGGAATATAATAAAATAGCATGAGTATCTTTTAGGCTCAAAAGTATGTCCAAAACATAGCCAAACAGATCAAATCATTTCAAAACATAGTATGCTAAAGCATAGCTAACAAATCCAAGTACAGTTTCAATCCGAATTTAATAAAATAGCATGAGTATCTTTTAGGCTCAAAAGTATGACCTACGGTACTAGTCGATCTTGTAATCTACCACACCTACTAGTCCGACCGGGAGGTCAAGTTATGCAGTCACCATGGCGTCCCATGGATGACTATAGAACCGGTTCTCCACAAATCAAACATTTCCAAACACATCCAAAATTATATACCTAGGTCACCTATGAGCCAAAACAGTCATAAAATGCTTTCATATCAAAAGAGTTTGCAAACATATCATTTGATTAACATAAAATAGCTTGGTCCCGATTTCATATGTAATAATTCCAAAACTTGGTAAAAGTGCAGTTCCAAACATCATACACATTTTAAAATCCAGATCCAAACATATTTCGAAAGCTGTCTCTTATACACAATACAAGTGGAAGAGGGTCTATGTTACCCACCTATTGCTCCGCAAAATCTTTCCGTTTATGGATTTTGTTGATATAATAAAGTCATTATGAGTTGTCTTTGTAGGCTTCAAAGGTCTTTGACCTTTTCAGTGTATAAGAGACAGTCCCTAGTCATTTGTTAAACGCGAAACGACGCGAAGCGTAAATGATCTCTGCCCATCCATTCCTTATCCTACACCTGTCTCTTATAACCGACAAACTTCGCCCTCCCTAGGCTATAATTAGGCTATCCTCCCGCCAATAAAATCCAATTCCAAGGGTCAAAAGGGACCTTGGTTACAACCCAACTCAAAACAACATATTCAACCAACAAAATCCATAAACGGAAAGATTCACCGGAGCAATAGCCGGGACTATGTCCATAGCATTCCACAACAATGGAAAACACCTAAAACCATCAAAAGATCATTAAAGACCCTTTAAACATAACCAATTATCCAAATTATCCTAGTTGCGCCAAACTTCCGCTTACTTACAAAATGAAGGGAAATCAATTCCACTTGGTTTCAAGTCTCAATTCCTATCCAAACTAACCTTAAAACACTTCTTAAAACATCATTATATGCATAGACATAAGCATTCATAGCATAACACTCTAGGTCACATATGGAAGACAAAACCCTAACTCATAATCTTAAAATTTGTAATCTAACCATGGAAAGTTGTTAAAAATCAACCCCAATCACTTCCCAACCTCCAAAACACTAAAAACAACCCATAACATACATAAATCATTTGGACTTATAAGGATTGGGGTTGATTTTTATTAAGAAAGCTTCTTTCATTTTGTTGGTTGAAAACTTGAAATTAAAGGACATGGTTCCGGCTATTGCTCCGGTAAGTCCGTTTATAGACTATAGATGGTATAATATCTTACCTTTGAGTTGATTTGATACTTGAAATCCAATACAAATTTAGGGGAAAAATGGAGAAGAAATTTCGGCCAGCTGCTGGAGAAAAATGAGGAAGAAACAAGCAAGAAGAAGACTTAAAACAAATTCCAAAGTTGACCCAAATAGTACCCATTTGACCTAATAGTCTCCAAGTTGACTATTTGACCCAAAAACTAATTTTTGGCTACTAAATTAACATTATAAATCAGCCATCAAATAACACTCACACACCACAATGCACTAATTACACTTAGTCCAATTTTTGACCCGTTTACCCGCCGGAACCGAAATCCTAGACCGAAAAATTTGCCGAATTGAAAAACGAATAAGTTGAAGTACTTTATGACTAAAAATAATATGAAAAACATTTTAAACCAGTTAAAAATCAAAGAACAAGGCTAGTAAAATACAGGGTTTCACAATGATTGATGAGATGTGTTGAGTATATGATATATTTGTATATTTTGCTCGAGAAAGATCAAAAATTAAGTGTGGGGTAGTGTGACCGTCCAAGTCTTGAGAAAAGTCAAGTGGTTGTACCTTTCCATGAACTAGTTTCCATGTAACCAGTATCCTTTCACCAATAACATATCCCATCTAGCATAGAAGAGTTTATTAGGCAGTACCGTTCTCTTCGAACCTTATGTTTTTTGTAACTTCTTAGCTTCCGAAATATAAACTCCTTGGAGGAGTTGAAATTGGAAACATACTTGTCAATGTCACTCTACTTTGCTTAGAGATTCATTGAGTTATTATTTCTTACAAGAGGCCATAAGGATATCTCTCTTATAATTAGGAGTGGTGAATCCTTTATTGGTCACTCATCATCCTTCTATATTTCACATTATATCTAACATCTACTGTATAATTACTTGATTAAGAATAACAATAAATAGAGTCAAAATATAATAATCCATACTCAAGATGCTATGGTGATCTCAAGTCTAAGGATCACTTACACCTACTATCACATAGAGAAATAATTCCATTGACACTATGGAATTCTCAGTTCATCAATCCAATTTACTTGTCATCCACAAGTATTCATATACTAGTTTAGATGTCGACACATCATAGCTGGTGAGATTAACTATTTCCTTCAAAGGAGAAACTAAGTAGATGCTAAGCTATTCGTATTATTGATACTCTTTCTCACTAATACTATGGTTAGGGATATTTAAGAATTAATAACCCGTACGGTTAAGAAGAATCTCATCATCATATTGCTTACGATTTCCTCTCAAGATTTATTAATTCCAAAAGTTTTATCATTTAAGTTGCAGCAAAATAACAACAAGAATAAATAATAAAGATTGCCACAAATCAATATGTATAAATAGAAAAGTGCCTTTGAAGCCCCAAATTGATTGGGTTTAGGGCATAACACTAACAACATGTCTAGTACATCAAAAGATGATTATTCCAACAACTTAGCTAAGTAATATAGTTACTTTTAGCAAGTAATTAAGTATTGATTCTTCAATATGCTCTCTTCATTTTAGCTTTAAAACTCCATTTTTGACTTTTAAGACCAATAATCTATTGTTGTTTTTGAAATAGACAATAGCACAATATATGTAATATTTGATATTTCTCACATGAAGTGGCTAGTAAAAGTAAAAACTATTAAGTAGAGAAGTTCTAATGTTAAACTGAAATGTACGTCATGTTACTCATTGTTTTAGTTATATTTGTAGTGAGATATGGCAAAATGAAGAGGATAGAAGGGCAAAAAAAAAAGAAAATAAAGTGTAGCTCAAATGTTAAGACTATGCTTTTTCTGTGATCGAGTTCATGGGTTTGAGTCACCAAGAGGTACGTGGAGGATCCTTTTTTCAAAAAAAAAAAAAAGAATGGAAAGAAAAACTAGTAGTGGGATATCATATAGAATGGTTACAATAGCAGTTTGGTAACACGAGAAGAATATGGAGACGGAACCTAATTTTGATTTTATAATTGCACGAGAGATATATCTAAGACATTTGTGTAATGGGAATGATAGATTTTGTATGGAGCAACTTCAACTTAATAGGCATTTTTTTACTGTCCTATGTACGAATTTAAAAGATTATGATACGTTGAGGGATACAATAAGTATTACCGTTGAAGAGCTGTCATAATGTTTCTTTATGTCCTTGCTCATAATTACAAGAACTGAATAGTCCATTTCAGTTTCAAATGTCTTCTTATCAATTTTTAATAGTAGATTTTTTATGGCTATAAAGCGTTATAGTAAATAGATAATCAAATCTAGGATATTGTATTTTTTTTTTTTTTTATGTCTTAGTTGTGGAAGCTTCAAGATATTTCAATAATTAAAAAAGTTTAGTCAAATTTTGGGCCAACTTTAATTTTATTCAAAAAATTAAATAATTAATATTTTTTATTCTAGAAGGAAGTAACAATTCCAATTCTTAATAAATTTTTCCTATCCAAAGCATCCGAAATCAATTTCTTGTCAATTTTAGACTTCGCCAAACAAAGAAATTCTAATCTTTTGGAATTACAACTTATAGATTCACAATGCTATAAAATTGCGATTCTAATTCAATTTCAATGCTAAGAAACCAAATGCCACCTAGTTCTAAAAAGTTATATGAAGAACAAATATATAACATGTTAGTGCTTTGGATATTAAATAAATATTACTATTCGAATAACACTATCAATGAGTAATTAGTAACACAACATAGAAAAACATGAAGAAATTTGTTTATGTACAAAGCAAGGTTGATTCATTTTTTTTTTTAAATGAAACAATCATTATAATAGTTTTTTATTGAAAACAAGAGAAAGTATTGTGGGAAAATCCATCTAATTATCTTACACAGTAAGTGAAAGTAGTGTTAAATATATTATTCTACCAAATTAACTTTTCTAATAAAACATCTATCACAACAATAATTTTTGTGATGAAACATATATTACAAAAAATACTATGAAATATTAATAGAATATCTAAAAAATATTATCTAAAAAAATAAAAAAGTGTTATCAGAATCATTTTATAAACTTAATTAAGAAAATCAACACATAATTGAGCATATACAATCTCGAAAACCAAGAAATGGAAAAAAAAAAAATATTATAGTTTACTAATCGTGATACTGTTATATTTGGTCCTTTGATTTCTTTGCATGCCTGTGTTAAAATGGACGCCAATTATTAGGGTTGATAAAGAATCCCTCGTTGTCCTGGTGTGGGTTTCATGGGATCAACTTCCCTTCCATCTTTTCTGTGATAAGAAATCATTTTTTTCAATTGCTTCGGTGATTGGCACGCCTATAAATATGGATGCTTCAACCACTACTCTATCTTAACTTAGTGTTGCACGTTTTTATGTGGAGGTGGATGCTTCCAAACCTTTGCTGCAACATTTCTGGATAGGCAAAGAATCATCAGGTAAAGAATTTTCAGATCTTTGGCAATACATTGCATAAGAGGATCTTCTGAGTTATTGCTCTACATCTTCAAAATTGGGTCATACGGATTCCGAATGTCGTCTCAATCTTCAGAAAGATAATAATCAGGTTTCTAGAGAAGCAAAAGCTAGCATGGATAAACAAATTTCTTGGCCCTCAGAACTCAAGAAACAATGATTAGGCAGCCTAAAAATCTCATTAAGTTAATTCAAGCAGCTTTAACCTCAAACTCTCACTGGGTTTTTGGGTCTCTCGATTAAAGGAAAACAAGATATTCCTAGTTAGGCCTATAAACGGGATAGATTTGAACCAAAATTATTGAGAAGATATATTCGAATCCAAATCCGATCAAGAATTTTGATTATGGATTCGCTCTGATTACCCGACAGGTTTTAGAATATAGATCTATCTCTGAATTCGGTTGAATCCAGATCCGAATCTTATATGCCTGAAAATTAGTTGTGAAACATATCAAAATGATTTTTAAGTATTTTAGTTCCACCAAACTCAAACTCCAATTTGAAATCAATAAACACAACAATTCCATCATTCTAATTCCATATTTAAGTCTTTTTTTTTTTTTTTTTTAGAATTAACAAAAACTAGAATCTACATATCAAGGACTAAATCAAAGAACATGACAAACATCCTTAGCTTTACGGGCTATTAACCCAACTAATTGAAAATGGTGGACAAGCAGTTAAAATCTCTCTAGCATCTTGGATTAGGTTACTGCAATCTGACAAATCATCTTCATCCTCACTCAGAGCTTTGATAACAGCCAAGGAGTTTCTAGATATGCCAAAATTTTAAGGAAATTCTAGATAGCTGCATATCTTTACCAGTATATATCTAACAAACCAAAAAAGAAAAATAGCAGGAGATAGGGGGAGAGCAATGGTGTACTGATTGATCTGTAAAGTCAATGGTTATTACCTAATAGGAGAGCGAGAAGAATGAAGAATGATAGAGAGTTGAAATAGAAGAAGGAATGTCGATGGAAAAGAGAAGAATGCAGTATGGAGGGTCAAGCCTAACCTAATTTTGTGTGTGTATTTAATCGAATCCGAATAAACGGGTATATGCTTAAGACCAGATTTGGATAAACGGGTCAGGATCAAATTAGATCCAGGTCCAGACCTGGTTCATTGACAAGCCTATTCCTAGCCTAGCAATCAAAGGTGAAGCTGAAGTTGTGATTATTCAAGATAAAACGTTCTCTAAGCATGCTGGAGATGCGTCTGATATGTTAATTGACGAAAATTTACCTTTTAAGCCTGATGGAGGAGTGACAACAGTGATAATTGACGACATATCGAATCCTAACCATATTAGGAATAGCTAGAATTGAACGGAAACTCCAAGGCAATCTAAAATTCCTTGTAATAAAACTTCTAAGCGAACTGAAATTCCTTCTCATCAAGATTTAGTTCCACTTGTGGCTATGCAATCTGAAACTTTGGACTCCATGGTTCCAATTGAAGATGAGCTTCCAAGGCATTAGTTTCAGATATGGACGAGAAGGCTCAATCACAAAAAACGAATACACTATCCATGAACTGTAGGGTGATAAGGATAATTCCCGGATTGAAGTAATTTTTGATTTTATTAACAAAAACTTAAACTCACAAATTATGGATGATCAATTTTTTCGAAAACTAAAACCCCGAACAAAAAAAAAAAAAGCCTATAGCCTGAATATGCCCGTCTTTGATTCATTATCGGATTCAAAAAATGGAGATCGGAATTTTGTAAATCTTCAACAACAGGTAATTTCTTTTAAAGATTTTATTTTGCAGATTGATAGAAGGTTAGGCTCTACAATTTCTAGTCCAAGCTCAGGTAAGCTAACATAAAACCCGTCGGAGAAAACATCATTATTAATTAACTAGAACGATCATTGAAAGACAAGTACTTCAATCAATTGTTAATTTACTTCAAGCCAATCAAGATGAATAATTTGGCAATTCGTGGATTGGTTATTGCATCTCAAGGTCCAATTGCTGCATGGTGTGCTTCTAACAGTTTTTATAATCATATGTCAATAGGGAAATTTCATTGACTGTTGGTGTAGTTTAGTTTTTCAAATTCATTCTGTTATTTTTATTTTGGTTCTTTTGCAATTCTAACTATTAGGCAGTTTGGTTAGATTAGATTTTTTTTGTTAGACTTCATAAGAATTGTATGGCCTTCTAGTTGGGCTCAATTGCTTTCGGTATTAATAAAAAGGGGGTACGCCACACAACATCAATTTGGTGGTCCCTTTTAAAAAAAAATTAACAGATAATAAAATAGTACTATATAAGATAATAAATCTACAATTCAAATTATTAATATAGTACTATCTAGTACTATATAACTCTAAAATAACAATGATCTACTGTCTTAGTATCTATTGTTTAACACTAAAATAATTACGTTGAATTATATCTAAATTGTATCATGAGAGATCCATCTAGTATTTCAATTATTATGTTAAATGTTAGTATTAGATAATCAATAATATCACAAAGAAAAGGTTTGGTGATATGATATAATAGTATTATGGAATATGAAATGAAGTACTATGTCAAGTCTAGATAATATTCTATCTTATAGGAAAGGTATTACCAGATCCACTGTATCAACTTAATTTAGAAAATGAATGCATAATTGTATATGCAGTCTCCCCAAAAAAATAAATAAATGAGGAAAAATTTGAATTATACGTTACTAATCGTTAAATTACCAATTAAATAGTAGTAATAGTTAATAGAGTAATACTTTGCAAAGCAAATAAATTAACTTGCTATAGACATATCACTGTAGTATTATCTAAAATAGATACAATGTAATGTCCCCTTATCTAAATAGTAATATAATACTGTAGAGGTCCTCCCTAGTATTTATTTTCAAAATATCACATTAAAGTTTTTTCTAAGGTAAAATATCACACTAAAGTTACTATTTGATTATCTATATTGTCATAAAATAAATTTTTGCAATAAAACATATGCTATTATGGTAATTTTTGTGATAAAACAAATAATATAATAGTACTGTGAGATATTTAAACTATATTATCTCGTATAATAAAAAAAAATTTCAGGTCATTGCATCAGAGAATTATACATAATTGAATATAGACAAAAAAAATAAAATAAAAAAATTGAGAAAACACATTATAAGTCACTAACCGTGAATTGTCAACTAAGTCATACTAACAAATAATTAAATAATACTATGTAAGGTAACGAAACCTCTTATCAAAAAATATATATAGTACCATCCATAATAACTATAATATAATGTCCTATCCAACTAGTATTCTAAGAAGTCCACTCTATATTAGATATTAAATTAAAGTTACTATTTTATTATATTTATTGTAACAAATAAATAAATTTTCACAATGAAACAAATATTTGGATAATAATTTTTTGATGATTAAAGAAATATTATAATGGTACTGTAAAATATGAAAGGAAGTAATATGAGATATTTAAATAATATTATCTCGTATAGCAAAGGGTACTATGAGACCTACTGTATCAGCTTGATTAAGAAAATCAATTCATAATTAATTATAGACAATCTCAGGTTCTTCCTAGAATTATTTCAGATGAACAAGCTATTTTCACTAAAGGCAGAATTATATCTGACAACATTTTAATTGCCCAAGAGATGATGGAGTTTATTGATAAGAAGGGTAGGGGTAACAATCTCATTTTGAAGTTGGACTTGGTTAAATCTTTTGATAGGATCTCTTGGCCTTTCCTTTGCAAGGTTCTTAGTACCTTCGGCTCTTTTGATAAATGGATTTCTTTGATTTCCCAATCTACTGAGAATTGTTGTTTTACTATTCTTCTGAATGGTTCTCCCATGGGTTTCTTTCAATCTTCTTAATGAGGGATCATCTAAGCCAAGGTGATTCCTTGTCTCCTTTGCTATTTATTGTCATGATGGAAGCTTTCAGTAGATAATTAAAAAGAGAGTTCAATTCCAGCAAGATTGCTATATATGTTTTACCTAGTAGTTGTGAGCCAATCTCACATCTAATGTTTGCAGATGACATTGTAATATTCTCTATGGGTGAATTCAGGTCTTTGAAGAATTTGAAGTACTTTATTACAAGGTTTGAAGAAAGTTCTGGTCAGCATGTGATTGTAAACAAGAGTTCTTTCTACATTTCAGAGAAAGTTTCTTCATCAAGATTAAGGATTGTGCAGCAGCTCACTGGATTCATCAGGAAGTAGTTTCCTATGATTTATTTGGGGTGCCCAATATAGAAATGTAGGAAAGAGAAAGAGATTAAGATAACTTCCAGAATTGTTTCTTGGCAGTCAAATTTTTCTTATTTGTTGGTGGGAGATTGATCCTAAAAAAGCATGTGCTCAGTTGCATCCCTTTATACCTCTTTTAACTGTTTTACAGCCTCCAAAATCAGTTTTTTAAAGACTCAGACAGAGCATTTGCTAATTTCTTCGGGGAGGTTCTAAATTTGGATAAGTTAAAGGGACTGGGTCACATGGAAAAAGTATTTGCTGACCTACTCATCTTAATAGTTTGGGACTCACTGCTTTGGAAGTAACTGTCAAGGGTTTAGCTCAGAAGCTATGGTAGAACTTTAGGGTTGGTAATTCTCTGTGGTCCAGATTCTTGCATTCACGATACCTGAAGGGTAAACATCCAGTTGTAGAAAAAATTTTGGTACTTCATCTAAAGATTGGCAGAGAATAGTTCAAGTTAAAGATGGCACTGAAGAACACATTCTAGTTAAATTGAAGAATGGTAATGCATTCTTCTAGTTTGATAACTGGAGTGTTGAGGGGCCTTATATTCTCATGTCCAGCAAGTTTATGATTGACATTTGACAGTTGGCTAGGTTTGATGGAATGATTAATGGGAATTCCGACAACTTCCTCAAAAGTTACATTCTCAAGTAGAGAGGATCTCTATTGAAAGTCAGATAAGTCAAATGCATTTAGTAATCTTCTCTTCCCAAGATGAACTAGCTTGTACTTCAAACTCTCTTGGTGATTTTTTTCAATTAAATTTGTGACTGATGTTGAAACTCATGCCTCTGTATTATCAAGCTCTATGATTTGCGATAAAAGGATCTAGCTAAAATCTATCTTTATGTGGAAGCTAGTCAATTGAAAATTGGTAACAAATAATGTGCTTACTGGATTAGGGCTTTTAAGTGTGTTTATTGTGAAGTTTAGGAAGGAATTCAACAAATCTTTATTTCCTATCAATTAGCAAAAGATGTACAAGTAGCGGGAATGCTGCACAATTTGCTACCTTTTTTTATTTGCTGCTTGTGGAATGCTAAGAACAAAGCCTTGTATGAAAGAGAAAGGAGTTCATCTTAGCATCTTGTTTCAAAAGGTTTTTTCCTTATTGAGAACAACTTCACTATACTAGCTTCATCTCTCTGTAGGTCTTGTTGTTTCATTATTGGCAAAGAGGACAACTAGAGTGATATCAGTTTACTAGAAGACTCCTCAAATCTGATGATACAAGTCAAATTGTGATAGTGCTTCAAAAGGGAATCCAGGCACCTTATTAGGAGGAGGGATTATCAGGGATTCTGCTAGTTCCTTTCTTGCTGGACTTTCAAATCATTATGGTTTTGACGCTAACACAAGCTGAGGCATTAACTTTAATGGATGGAGTAAACCTGTGCATTCAACGTTCAGGTGGAGTTGGACTTGAAGGTGTTGGTGAATATAACGAATGGAATTTTCCTTGTCCCAAGGAGAATCAATGGTATTATTCAGTAGATTTGGGCCAAGATCAGTACTCTTCATATCATATTTAGTCATACGTACAGAGAGGCTAATCAAGTAGTGGATTCTTTGAAAATGAAGGATTTCTAGCAAAACAGTATACATTGTACAGGAACCCTAATCTTCCAGCTACGGTTAGAGATCTTTTGTTATTGATGCTAGCAAATTTAGGTTGCTCTTATTTTCAAATTCGCAATGGTTAAATTTTGATATTATGTAATTACTAGCAGGTTTTACCCTAGTTCACCTCCTTGTAGCTTTTTTCCCAATTAATAAAATAGGTGTCCGACCCCTCACCAAGGTACCGGTGGTTTAACCAAAAAAAATTATAGACAATCTCAAAACAAGAAATGGGATACATTACATTAGAAGTTACTAACCATGATATTATCAACATACGGCAACAAATAATAAAATAGTACAATCTAACACAAAAAAAAAGACCTACTACCATTAAATATTAATATAGTACTATCTAAATAACTATAATCTACAATCCTTTTATCTAAAGAGTATTTTGAAATTTTATCATCCCTATTATATGAATAAGCATGAAATACTGCAAAAGACAATTTTCATAAGTAAAATGGATATTTAAATATGATAAAAGGTATTATCTCATTATTTAAAAAATATACAAACCATATTAACTTTATGTCTGATCACTCTCTAGATTGTTGTGTTTAGAAAAAAAAAATAGATAAAGTAATATAAAAACATGAAATATTATTAATTGTAGGATTTTGTGTCATGCCCCAAAATGGGACCATGACATGCTACACCTGGGGTCTATCTAGAGCAAGCAAGACTCGATAACAACAACATCTAATAACCATAATTCCAAATAAATCCTCAAAATTTTAGCCAACCAAAACATACTACACAACCAGGGTGATATCCTTTCATATGACATATTTCTATACAACTAAAGAGTAAGGGAGGTCGAAAACATCGAACATACTATTCAATATTACAAATAAACCCTAATTATACAACATGGTATGTAGGCCAAACAAACGGGTACAACCTCACACTATACAATCAGTAACACCCTACCTCCTTGAGGTAAGGCCTTTACCATGATTCCATTCCCAATTCTAAGCCACACTCAAACTATCAAAAGCTCACAAGCAACACCCCAATTGCAAAATAAGATTAACAATTGCATGGGATGAACAAAAGAATGCTCAATAAATAGCACTTAAACCTAAACATTAACATGCAAGCATATAACAATTGTAGAGTGCTTGGGTATATAAGTATTCAATGCAATCTAAGTCATGTTATGCAATTGTGTCATTTCCGCTCATGGTTCAAGTAAGTCATTTGACTATTGGATCTAGATCTACTTATTATTAGCTCTAGTAGACAAGGCATTATGAAATGTCTATTACTTGTCTTCCCAATAGATTGGGTGGAACAATTCAAGGCAGAGTACTCCATGATTTATAATATACTCAAACAAAAGCCGAGTCCACTTAAATGACTCATTGAACTCATGCAAAATGAGTGATAATGCAATGCTTCACACACAATTGGCTCACATTAAGATATGACAAAGTGCTCCTACAAACGTATGACATTGACATTCTTGAATACTTCAATTCAATGGCCAATCTAAAGAATTAACCTTCACACTCACTCATGCATTATTAATCATAAAATGTGTAATATCAAGTATTAACATGAACATAAAGTAGACATGAACAATCTTAAACACTTAACTTAGCAATATAGAATATGATCCCGTAATCACCACATAATCATTCCATTCTTACCTACTTAATTTAATGGAAACTATCACTTGCAAGAGTAGTCATATATGATACAATCAATGAAAAGGGTTAAGAACTACTTACCTATTGATTCGCCTTTCAGAACCCTAAGTTCCCCTACCTGAAAACCTAACCTTCTTAATTTAAAACCATGTGAGAGGAATACCACAAGTTAGTGTAGGCTTAGGGTTATATAATAGGTATAAGAACCACTGAAAATGAAATAAAAAATCTGGAACAGGGGATGAACGCCGCGGCACTAGGATCCAAGGGAAGTGGAACACCGTGGCGTTCCTTAGTTTTCTAGGCAATGCGAAAAGTCTAGCCAGCCCTCAAAAAGGGTCATCCTAAGGCTCAAAAATCCTTCCAAATGATGAATAACAAGGGCTAGAAAAGAGCCTTACAAGTGTGAACAAGTTAATAGACAAGTTAGAACAAGATTAAACAACAAGAAACCCTACTTTAACCCTAGGATTCATCCAAACTTTGCATGGAAGCCATGACCCCTATTCAAAACCCTTCAATGTTTTAAGAGTGTTTCTGACTAGAATTCAAGTGTAAACAAGTTGGAGAACAATTTGGTAATAAGAAACAACCACAAACAATGAGTTTTAAACAATTTTGATTCTTGAAAAGAACCTACAAACTCTAGTTTAAGGAATGGACAATAATTCATAAAAAACTAACCTAATAAGCTGAAAGGTTAGATTAAGAACACTTTTAAACTTTCAAATTGAAGAAAATCGAAAAGGACAAGTTGGTAGAAGTTGAGGGATTTTGGGGATATATTTTCGGGTTAGGAAGAAGAAAATGAGGGATTTTGAATTGCCTTCTTAGTTATAAAAACTGAATTTTTAAAAATTAAATTCTAATCCCTCAATTTTGTAAAGTTAGACTTTAAATATCCAAAAAGGGTAAAACGGTCATTAGCCATTCCTCAAAAAAGATATCTATGAGTTTTAAGAGGATTAGGATGAATATAAATGGAGGTGGAATAATTCTAAATAGTCCACGTGGAATAAGCGGAAAAAAGGATCCTAGTGTTAAACTGGAAACTAGGAAGGGTAAAATGTCATTGAACATAAGAATAGACTTTAATGAGTACTTTGTGGAATGTCAATTGATAGAAAAATATGTGGTTGTTACATTTTGTGTGAAAATTACAAAGCATGATTACCTTACATAGAATAATTTTTAAATTAAAAACGAATAAATTTTTTTTTAAAGAAAATTATATATAGAATTAACAAAAAAAAAAAAGAAAATGAAAAATTGTAAAAAAAATAGTTGAGGTAATGTGTAAAAATAAGCATGAAAAGGAAATTCTATCATCCGGATGGATAGGTATTCTATTTCTAAGAAAAAAGTTTGTGTGTAGAAGCCTCCATAATAAGTATTTATACTCAATATAATTCAAGAGACATTTACTTAGTCCAAGTCTCCTTTACATATCCAATGGCCAATATTGAACCAAGGGTATAATACTCTAAAGGGACCGTAGAATCCCCTAAAAGATAATGTTTTAACACTATTAGTGTCAAAGACACAATGTGCAAATATAAGAAAATTGATAAATAGTAGAAAATAAAATAAATAAAAGATTGAAAGTTATGAGGAGTTAAGGGTATTAGGTAGTTATTAAACTACATTTGTGGAAAGAAAATGTGAGCGTTACACTTTTACCCCTAAGGGAATAAACAAATTATTGTAAACATTAGAGTAATTAAGGAAATATATTAATTTTGATAGTACATGAAATATTTTAGCCTCGTTCTTTATATAAGATTAAAGTAAAAATTAGAGCAAAGTGAGACAAATCTTAGACTGAAGGTGGAATGTGTAAAATTTTGAAATTGAGAGTGCAAAATGATTCGTTAATAATTTAGGGGTATAAAGTAAAATTAGTTCTAATAACGTTCCTCCATTGATATTACACATCTATAATATACCTTTAAACAGGTTCATAATGTGCACTTAATATTCATCAATTTTAAGAATAATATTAAAAAAGAGAATGAAGTAAGATTAATCAGCAACGACAATGCATTCAAAGTTAAAATTAGAAGTGTAAAGTGATAAGTGAGTATATATATTAAAGTGTTCAACATGAATTTACACCTATTTTCTTGTAGCGACTCCAATAATCATGTCAATTACAAGATAATAAGCAGATAAATTGCACCATGATTGTTTACAAACAAAGAGGTGAATTAGTCAGGTAAGGTTCATTTGAAAAAATGCCCAAATGACAGTTATTTTTCCTCATTTTTTCTCTCAAGTACTACAAAGGTAACACAAACAAATCATACACTACTCGTAGAATTGAGCAAGAAAGCTTGAGACTTTCTTTCATAG
This sequence comes from Cinchona pubescens, assembly GCA_025175665.1. Classification (NCBI taxonomy): domain Eukaryota; kingdom Viridiplantae; phylum Streptophyta; class Magnoliopsida; order Gentianales; family Rubiaceae; genus Cinchona; species Cinchona pubescens. The sequence continues at coordinate 7,759,706 of JANKKI010000027.1, read as the reverse complement.
TGATAGTTATTCTTGGCAGAAGCATCAGCTGAAAAGATCATGACCCCGTTAATGTCATAGCCATTTCTTTCAAGAAGCCTTAGCGCATCATGTAAAAATGCATCCCCTTGTATTCCTCTACCATTGACTTCATAACTAGGCAAAACTTTGGCCTTATCGAACTGTCCAGTCCTAAGTTTGAAGGCCTCCAAGTATCCTTCAGGAGTTTTCACCCTATCTGTGTAAAACTGATGATTAACATAATCAATAAAATCTCCATAATTTTTATAAAGCTCGATATATGGAATCACAGTGCTGTAAAATGGTGCAATCGTCGCAACAGAGATGACACTCTGGTTCTTCAACAGAGTTACAAGTTCTCCAATGCAATACGCGAAACTCTCATTATGCCTTCCAAATCTTTCGTAGTCTATGTCGATCCCATCGAGATGGAAAGTTTCAATAATGGATTTGAGAGAGGAGAATGCGTTCGATATCCATAGCTGAGGATCAGCTGGAGCGTACCAATTCAGGACCTTTTTGCCGATGCTCCAGCCAGAGAGGCTGGCCATGACTTTAACATTAGGATGGCTAGCCTTAATGGCCGCAGCAGATTCTTAAGTCTGGAGTTAGTGTGGACGCCCAGTAAGGTGAAAAAGTTCCGTTTTGTGGATTTCCTGATGGATCTGCGTCGATAGCAAATCCAAGTATAAAATGAAAATCTATGCCTTCTTCAATGGGGACTGCATCAAATTTTACTGGTACTCCTGTGGCTCCAATGTATTCCATCATCACCTTTGCATCTGAAAAGCAAGTAAATACAAGAGTCTCTATTCTTGTCTTGAAACAAAAAAAGGAAGTTTGATTCTCAACATCCACATTTCCCTAATTCCCTCCCCACTTCTTCAATCTCTTTCCATAGAAGGGAAAAAAAAGGGGCCCTTATTAAAAATCTAACTAATTAAAATAATATTAATTAGTAATATTGTCGAAGTTCATAAGAAAGAAACCAAACTTTAGCGAAGAATTAATCAACTAAAGTTCACACTTGAACCTATTCCACTGTTTCCAGAGTTGCAAAAGTTATCCAGAGTTGTGCATGGATACTTAAACTTATGAACTATTCTCAAATTCCTGCTATGGAATACAAGAATATATTATCATTCAGCTACATACCATATCAGACTTAAATTCCGTTGCTATATTTAGCTAGCCTTTTCCAAATGTTATAATTAACACACTGAAGATGAACACAAACCAAGTCAAAAGGGGTTTACCGTATTTACAAATCTTAACTAAGCCAAGATTCAAAACATCTAAGTCGGAATAGACCAACTCAGAATGAAAGTAATACTATGAAATGGAAAAACCCTTCAGCCAAGATTTGCCTTTAAAAAAGAGCATTGATGCATACCACAGAGATGGTGGACGCCGAAGGCCATTGCAAAAATATGAAGCACAAAGAGGTGAAGATTAGCCATTGATTTTGTTACCATCAGTGATCAAGTAATCACAAGTTGTGAAGAATAAACAAATCTTTGTTTTCTATTATATACGTTTCTTTACCTTTCAAAACAGCCGGCATGCCAAACCACAACGAAGCCATCTGTTGAAGATTACAAGAACTTACACTAAATATTTTATAGACAATTCCCCATGACCAAGAAAATGTCAACAAATTTGTTTGTTATACAAGGGGAAAGTTAGCATTGACTAGATGCTTCTAATAGTCTTTTACCACCATATCATAAAATTGTGATAAATGCTACTTTGCACCACTATTTGTTTAGTATTTCATTCTCACTTTGTATTTCAAACTTACTTGTTTTTTTTTTTGTTTTGGGTGGGATATTTTTAATCTATACTAAACTACCCAAATTGCTCAAATGTTACCGTCGATGAAATTTGCATCATGCATATCGAACCAATCTTCACCCTTAAGGATGCAAAATGGAGCTTATATTTAAAATATTTGGAAATAGTGACATGCAAATTTTCAGTCTATAATTTGTAAGCAATTGCAAGCATTAGGATGATTTGAGATGTTTGCATAGTGCAAGATGCAAAGTATTCAAAATAAAAATCCAAAGCAGTAAAGAGAAATTTGATCAAAATATTAAGAATCCAAAGTGCATACCATTAGTCCAAATATTATTAACTGAAATACTACTAGGGTTATAGTCAACATCAAACGGCAAGGACGAACTTTACTTGACTGTTTCGAAGACTCGATATAGCCTAGGAAAAAGAATAGTTATTTGTACATCCTTTAGCATCCTCTGCCGGAAGGAGGGATCCCAGTTTAGATTGTACTATGGCCAACCACTATATGATAAGAGTAATTTCCCAAACGGAATATTCTTATATGGAAAATGTCCATATTATAGTGTCATAAATCTATTGATTCATGTTAAGTCATCTTACTATTTAGAGTGGGGTGGAGTGAGGTGACTTAACATGGACTAAAAGATCTATGTAAGAATTTTCCTTTCCCAAACTATCTAAATACAGTTTTGTTTCTTTGTATGTGCTTGTTTTTCAAGCCATTTCTAAATCTACGTTTTTCATTATTGAAGAATGCGAATTCTAATGTATTATAATTATTCCATAGTCTTTCAACTTTACGCTTTTTATAAGAAAAGTGATCACAATAATTTTTTTAAATGATTACTGAAACATAATAATATTAACAAACATATAAGTAATGCAGAACAAATTTCTAACTAAATATTAAAAATAACATTAAAATAAGGGGTTATGGACTGATAACTCTATTAAACTAGAGTTATTTTACTTGTAAGTTATGGCATTTTGACAGTTAAACCCTGATTTTTGGTATCGAGTGTTTTAATTTAATTAGTTATATTTCGTAGTTGTATTTGCATTTTTTGTAAATATCATGAATTTTTAATCAATTTTAGTTAATTTGATTGCTTATTTATTTAACTGTCTTTGTAGCTTAGGAATCGAAAAGATAAAAGTTAAGATTATAAAGGTTCAAGAGTCAAAGTATAATTAATGAAGAATTGAAAACTTGAGCTAAAATATACTCGATGTCGTGATGGGGATTTTGATATTCCGAGATAGAGGCGGAAATTCAATTAGTATTTTTTAACTTGATGTCACGTCATCAAATTTTCGTGTCAATCCGACATCGAGATGCGTTTGGCTAATGCTGAATGGTATTTTTATAATTTTTGAATTTTAGATTGTTGTTTCTAGCCTTGTAAAGCGCTTAACATATATAGTAGGCAATAGTAGTGATAGTACACATAGTAGGTAGATGTAGTATGTAGTTTTAGATTTGGATAGATTAGAGTAACTTAACTTCCAAACTTTTATTTTAATACAAGTTCTCTTTTAATGCTCCTTAGATCTTGTTTTTAATTCATTTCAAGTTTAAATTTTGATTAGACAGTTTTAGTGGATTAATCTTTAGCTACTAGAAAATATAATATTTACTTGCTTTCTAGTTAAATTTCTTCAAATCCCGGCTGCTTTCATTTTAAGTTTTCTTAGAGTAAATTGGGGTTCTTGATAATTTAAATTTTCCTAATTAAAATTCCCCTTTCTTTGCTTTAATTTCATTTTGGCTTTCTTTTATGAATCAAAAAATCTAAAAATATTTAGTTTAAAAATAGTTTTGCTTAGCTGATTTCATTAAGTCTAAATTAGTAGGAAATGGAATTTATTTGTTTCTCGTGCTTTTTAATTATTTTCTATAGCCAATTTTGGACTACTTGTCTTTCAATCCTGGTATAGTCTTAGTTAATCTAGTTAACTTAGAAGTAATTTTAGTTTCTTTCATTTACTTGCTTTCATTAGGTTAGGTTAATTAGTCTTTGAATTTAGTAATTTACTTGCTTTCATTACTTGTTTTGATCGATAGATTAATCTAAGTTAGATTTTAATTGCATATTTGACCATAATTATGAGAGAGTAGATTATTTCCCTCTTATCTGATTCATCTAACTATACAAAGACTCATAAATTTTGGCTTGCTAATTGACAATCTTCGTGGGAATGATTCCGCTTACCTATACTACTATCTAGCAACTTATACTTGCGGACACGATGGTAGAAGTTAGGAGTTAGAGTTGTTTTTTTATTCATTTAGCGTGGTTTTTTTATTAATACTTGTTGATTTGAAATTTTTTTTCTACCCAAGATAAACAATCAATAAGTTTTTGGCACCGTTGCTGGAGATTGTCCTTCGTTTTTGGCAATATTGTGTGCTTTACGTGTCGAACAAATTAGGCACTTTTTATTGTTTTAGTTGTTAATTTTAGTCTTTCTTTAGTTGTGTTACTTCTTTATGTTGGTGATCTTGCTTGGTAAAGTGAATTGGCACTTGAGACTAATTGATTGAATTGTCTTTTGTAGTGTATGGTAAGAAGAGATAAATTGATTTGTTTGGACTACGAAAAAGAGAAGGAACTAATGGAAATCTGAAAGCACAAAAGGGTTCAACAAGAGTTAGAGAGAATTGAAATAGCTAATCTTAATCAAAATCAAAGGAATTTGAATAATAAGAATGAAGAACAAAAGGAAGTCATGGGAAATAACAGAGTTGGTGGCTTTGGTAATGGAAATGATATGAATATGAATGGTCGTCCCTTGAGAGAATACGTGATGCCGAATTTTGATGGCGTCAATTCATTAGTACCGCGCAAGTAAATAATTTCTTGGTAAAGTCTACTGTGAGTCAAATGTTGCAAACACATGCCATGTTTGAAGGTAGTCCTAATGAAGACCCATACAAGTATTTAATGAATTTTTGAATAGGTATTGGACATATTTAATTCAATGGAGTCCATCAAGATTGTGTGCATATATGAGTCTTCCCTTTTTCATTGAGAGATAGAGCAAAGGAGACACTACAATCACATGCCCAAAGCACTTTCACTACTTAGAACTAATTGGCACAAGAGTTCTTGGAGAAGTATTTTCCTCCTTCGAAGACCACGAAACTTCGTAATGAGATCACTTCTTTCAAACAAGACGTTGGTGAAAGTTTGAGTGAGCCTTGGGAACGGTTCAAAGAGTTGTAAAGAAAATGCCCCCATCATGCCATCTTGCTTTGGTTAGAAATCCAAACTTCTTATAATGGGTTGGCACAAGAAACGAAGTCTATTGTTGATGCATCCACCGATGCCTCCATTTTGTTCTTTATGTTAAAACATTGGAAGAAACTCAAGATTTGCTTAATAGAATGGCTTCAAATTATTACTATCATGGGCCTATGACTCAATCGGAGGTTCAACGACAAGCCAATGCCCAACAAGGTGGTATGTTGAATTTGAATCTTAATGATGCCCTCCTTGCTCAACAAGGCATGCTTATGAATGTTCTGAATAATTTTACAAGGGTGTTGGAAAATTTTGGGAGACCAAATACCCTGAATACCATTGGCTCTTCGTTTCAATCAAATCGCGTGTGTGACTTTTGTGGTAGAGGGCAAGTCAATGGACAATGTGAGGTTCCTTTGGGTACAAGTGAGCAAATCAACTATGTATCCAATCAACCTTCATCCTCAACGAATCCTCAAGGAGCTTTTGGAAATACTTACAATCCTTCATGGAGGAACCATCCACACTTCTCCTAGAGCAACCCAAATAACCAACAAAATCCTCCATACTAACACAATCCCTTACATGAAAACTTTCAAAATCAAGGCCCCAATTTATTCTCCTAGACCTTGTTAACATCCTCACCAAAGAAACTTCCAAGCCAACTTCTTTCAACCTCTATCTAACTCTCTATTTCAATGTCAACAACCAAGAACTCTATACCAACCTCCCAACTTTTCTCAACCCATGTATAATGAACAATTTCCTCCAAGGGATAATGCATATGAGGATAGTTGGAGAAGGGTGGCGGAGTCCTTGAGAAGGGAATTGGAAAGGGAAACGAGGGAAAGAGAAGAACAAAGAAGAGATTATGAAAATTTGAGAACTACAACGAGGAATTTCGAGATGCAATTAGGTCAATTGACAAAATTGAACAATGATAGACCTATGGAAGCTCTTCCTAGCATTACTATTCCAAATCCAAAGTATCAATGCAATGCTATATCTTTAAGGAGTGAAAAAGAGTTGGTTGTGCCTGATGATAATTATCAAGGTTGATAGAAAAGATGACAACCAAAAATCCAAGGTGATTGAGGAGAAGATGGAGACATCTCATTGCACAAAAACAGTTGTTTGTGACGATGACAAGAAGGAAAAAAGGATGAAATCAAGGTGTCAAGGAAGAAGTAAATAGAAGAATCTTTGAAATTGAATTCCTCGGTAAATGTGCCATTTCCTAAAGGCTCATTGGTTCGAGAAAGAAGAAAAAAGAAAAACAATTCAACCAATTCCTTGATATGTTTAAAAAGATAAATGTTAATATTCCTTTAGTTGATGTTCTCACCAAGATGCCCAACTATGCTCGTTTTACGAAGGATCTTTTGGCTTGAAAGTGGAAATGGGACGATGATGAGAAAGCAAGTCTTGATGCCAAATGTAGTGTCATTTTTTAGCAAAGGTTACCCCAAAAACTTAAAGATCCCGGTAGTTTCTCCAAGCGTTACATCGTTCACTTTGTGATTTGAGGGCAAGCATTAATATTATGCTAAAAGCTATTTATGACAAGTTGGGAATTACTAATGCTAAACCAAATAGAATCACCCTCTAATTGGCAAACTTGTCCGAAAGAAAATCGTATCCGATTGTTGGAGAACGTGTTCGCTGAAGTGGATAACTTAGTTTTCCAAGTTGATTTCTTGGTGTCAAATATCGGAGAAGAAAATGAAATTCCATTAATATTGGAGAGGCCTTTCTTATCAACCGCACATGCGTTGATTGATATTAATAAATGGAAGTTGCCTTTACAAGTTGAAAATGAATTGGTTGAAATGGATGATAATGTTCCAATTTTTAAGGAAAATTATGCTAATCAATCTCTTAATTCTCCTGTTGGTAGGTCAATTGAATAGCATCTCAAGGTTGATGATGGGAAATCACTCAAAGAAGTGGTTAAAGCAAAGAAAGATTCAAAAATTGAATTGAAGGAAAAATCACCTAACGATGGGTGTAGTGTGATGAAGGATCAAAAGATTTGTGTAAAGGTGAAGAAAATTTTTGATGACAAAAAGTTGAAGAGTCGCAAAAAGAAGAGAAACTGGTTCAAGAAGCAATTGGATGTGATAATTGGTGCATTAGCATTGGCAATCAAGAATGCAAAGAAGGACATGTTCAAGTGAAAAACAGGAATCAAGCCTTAATAATGGAGAAAAATTGTGTCAAGTTTTTCTCGTGAAAACCAAAAGCAAAGGGTGGCCAACCACCTTTAAGGGCTTGAATTGATCAACCATTGCCATAGTCAACCTAGTGACTATAAAAGAGCTCTTCTTGGGAGGCAACCCAAGTTTTACATTCTTTATTTTGCTTATTTTTAGTATTATTTTATGTTTAGTTTTACTTTGGTGTGATTTTGTTTGTTTAGGGCTAGATTTGGTTTTGAAAAATTTCCTTTTACTTTCAATATTTGGTGCTAAGAAATGATTGAATTAGTCTTCTAAACTTTTGTTTTTACTGTATATAGGTGGTGCATGGACTTGAAGAGAAGTGATGAAAAAGAAGGAAGAATTTTTGAAGTGCTGAAAATCTAGATTTGCTAAAAACAGGGTCCATGTCATGGCATCAACTACATTCTTCTGGAGGGCATTTTGTAATCATACGGTCCATGTCACGAAAACAACTGCGAACACCTGCAAAAGCCAAAAATTTGAATTTATTTCGATGTCGCGGTATCAAATTTGATGTTGCTTATAATGAGCACGAGCAGGGTACATATTTCAGTCCATGTCACGACATCGACTTGGGTTTTTAAAATTCAATTTTATTTTGAAGTCACAACATCAAAACAACATCAAAACCTGGCAGAATAAAAATTAAAAATGACTCTTCTCTTCTTCTTCGTCTTTATTTTCTTCTCCAATTCCGAACCCTATCTGTACATCCTCCAATCCAATCCTCTCATTCTTCAATTCCCTTCATGTAATTTCCCCATAGACACCCATAATCCAACCCACAAGTCTGTCTCATCATCAATCATCCACAAAGTAGGAGTTTTTCTAAGGAGAATTTCAAGCTTGAAGGGGACAATTTTTAATAATCCGAAGCGGGTTTTTCTTTATTTAAACAGGTAATATCTTCCAATTATCTTGTGCTTAGGTAAATCCTGTAAGATCATTATTTGTAGATTTTTGGTTGGATTGTTGGTGAATTTTGACTATTGATTACTTGGAAATTGTGATACTTTGCGGGTGATAATATCTTTGTGCAAATTTTTGTGCATAATTTTTGTCAACTTTGTTGTGAATAATTTGGACATAATTTTGTGTTGAGAAATTGTTGATAATTTTTTTGGATTATTTTCTAAATTGTGGAAATTTTGGTGGACTTTTATTACGGTCAATTATGTTTGAGTTGGTTGTCAATTGAACCATTTTGGTAATTATTTTGACTCTAATTAGTTGGAAAAATGACTAAATGGGTATATGCCAGTGGTAGATGTGCTAGAGATAGGGGTAGAGGAGAAAGCTCGAGAAAAAGGAAAGTAGGGGAGGAACGAGTGGGGAAGGTCCAAGTGGTGAGCCAAGTAGGGTCAATGAACTAGTGGTGGAACCCCAATTTACAAATGAGAAAGATGAGGTCATTAAAGAAAGAGGTTTTGATTTATCCATGGCACTGGGGGTATTATGAGGAGGCAAGAAAGGAAATAGAGACACAAATTAGAGTGAGACATTGGAAGCGATTTGATATGGCAATAAGCCCAGGTATACACAGCTAGTCAAAGAGTTTCATTACAATTTGTGTGATTTGGAGGATGGAAAAGTGAGAGTTAGGGGAGTATTAGTTGATTTTAAGTGCCAATGTGATTAATACTTATTTTAATATACATTTTGTTTCATCTGATGAGTACCGTACCCTTGTGTATAATAACGAAAAAGACATGAATGAAATTAAAAGAATGTTGTGTGATGTTGATGTTGCTTGGGTGTTGAAATTTCATTGTGATGGTTTATCCCTTGTAGCAAAATTGTGGTTTTATTTCATCAGTTGTCGAGTTTGAGGATCAAATTCTTTAAGTTTCATTAAGAGAGATAAGGTGATATTGGTTTATGCCATAATGATCGAGATGCCATTAGATGTAGGCAGTTTAGTTAGACAAGGATTCCGTAATAGTGGGAGCTCCAGGAGATCTATTTTTTATGGACCTAGTCTAATCGCTCATCTATGTATTGCTGTTGGATGCCCTTGTTCTGTCGATGAACCAATGATACATTAGAGAGGTAGAATTACTAAGGAGTATATGTACAAGATGGTCCGAGAATATGAGAAACATCACCCCGGAGAGGGCCAAATGTCTCCGCTGCTGCCCGTAAGAATACCATTCATTCCTTTGCCGCTGGGATATATGTGCAATGCATACAGAAGAGGAGCACAATGAATTACAACGGTACTGGACATACAGTCATAGTGATGCACAAAATTTGGTCATGATAGGCGAAGCTCTCCAGACTATTTCACCCAGCACTTGGGTTCAGCCACCACAGCCTCCACTTTGGTATTATGACTTACCTTATGGACAATCTTACTACACACCATTAGCAATACCAATACAACAATGAGATCCACAATAGGCTGGTGGTACCAGTAGAGCACTTGATGAGGATTTCTAGGAGAGCCAGCACAGTGAAGTGAGAGAATGATCATAAGGAGATGGAGCAAGGCATTTGAAGCAGCTAGTGGTGGCGATTGACAGTTTTGAAGACATTGAGAGAGGATTTCATTTAAGGGATTTTGAGATACTAGAAGACATTTTCATTTCATTTCTTTACTACTTTAGTACTTTATTATGTTTATTTTATGCTGTTAGATATTTTATTTAGGATATTTTCTTTTGGTAGTAGATTGGCTAAGAGCCTTAGACTGACGCTAAGTGATTTTTCTTGACGTTGATTTAGAATTAATCTTTTCTAACTTCAGAGTAGACTGCTTAGTTTAATGCTTAATTTCTTTTTAGTCAATTTGCATGTGCCTAAGGGCTTTAAACTTATTCCATATAGATTATTGTGATGCTTAATTGTTAGAATTGATAATTGCAAGCTTGATTGATGGATTGTATGGCATGACTGAATGTGCTCTCAGTGGTATTTTGTTAAGATTTTATCTAGTTATTTCTCGTTGTTTTTATGAATTTTATATATGTGTTATGTTGTTTGAATTTTGGGCGAGTGGTACAATAAGTTTTACTGATTGAATAGAATAAAAGAGTCAAGTTTGGGGGTGTCCGTTTCTTAGGTCGGAAATGGTCATTTTATGTTTGTATGTGTGTTTGATGGCCCTTGGATGGAAGATTGATTAAATTGGTACTCAATGATGATACTTGACTTGCAATACTATATGATTGGACTATTTGAATGGCCATTTCATGAATTTAAGTATCTGTGAGTGGTTCTATTGTAACATAAGAATTTCAAAATTTTGTTATTACCATTTTCAAAAAAAGGGACTAATATTTTGGGAGAAATTCACTTGAAATATTGTTTTTTTTCAAATCATAAATATTACTTTGTGTGTCGATTTATCTTTTGGAAAAAATAGTTCAAATAGAATAGAAGGAATTTAGGATATTTCGTGTGTTTGTATAGGGAATGTTGTTCTAATTTGTAAATGATTAGTATTAGATATTAATCTTAGGTATGTTTTACTCCATTTATCTTCCTTGGTTTAGGTCTGTGAGAAAGAAAAAAGAATTAAGCATAAGGCAAGTACAAGATTTCGGGATATACCCATGTTATTTCTCTGAAATAAGCCATTCTCGTAGTAATAAGGTGAGTTTGGCATTCCGGCATGTATCCATGTTGTTTCTCCGAATTAAGCCATTAGGAATTACATTTTAGAATACCAACAAGTCGATGAGGAAATGTTTACAACACTTATGATTGATAACATATTACTTATTCCATGATAGATTACTGTTTCCAAATTGTGTGACATTTGTATATAGGTAGATTCCTAATGAACTTCTATTTCTATGCGACCTCTTTAGGATGGTTGAACAATTTTGTAATACTTATGATTTGAGAAAAGATGATATTTGAATGAATGGAATTTAATTTTTGGGAAGCTTTTTGATAGTGGTTAATGCTTGTAATTTGAAGTTTTGTGTAGTAAGTGAACTTATGATTTTTGGAAAAAGTAGAAAACTAAAGCGACAAGTTGAAATAATTTGATTTTCATATGGTATTTGAGGTCCTTTGAGAGAATTCCTTATTGATCATAAATACATCCATTGTTCATCGTGTGTGTTTTCAAATTGGTGGTGTGCTTGTTAAGTCGTTTAGGAAGGTTCTTTTTATTTCTTGTTTTGCTCGGAACTAGAAAAATACTAAGTTTGGGGGTGTGATAACTCTAGTAAACTATAGTTATTTTACTTCTAAATTATGGTATTTTGATAATTTAATCTCGATTTTTGGTGTCGATTTAAGTGTTTGAATTTAATTAGCTACATTTTGTAGTTGCATTTGTTACATTTCTTGTAAATATCATGAATTTTTAATCAATTTTAGTTAATTTGGTTAATTATTTAGTTAAGGTGTTTGCAGGTTAGGAATCAAAAAGATGAAGCTCAAGATTATAAAGGTTTGAGGGTCAAAGTAGAATTAATGAAGAATTTGAAACTTGAGCTAAAATATGCTCGATGTCGCTACATGGATTTTGAACGTCGCAACATCGAGGTGGAAATTCATTTAGTATTTTTCAACTTGATGCCGCGGCATCAAATTTCCATGTTGTGACATCGATGTGTGTTTGGCCAATGCTGAATGGCATTTTTGTAATTTTTGACTTCACGGCATCAAATTTCCATGTTGTGACATCGATGTATGTTTGGCCAATGTTGAATGGCATTTTTGTAATTTTTGACTTTCAGATTTTAATTTCTAACCCTGTAAAGCACTTAACATATATAGTAGGCAATAGTAGTGATAGTAAATATAGTAGGTAGTGTAGTGTATAATTTTAGACTAGGATAGATTAGAGTAAATCAACTTCCAAACTTTTAGTATAATACAATTTCTTTTTTAATGCTCCTTAGATCTTGTTTTGAATTCATTGCAAGTTTAAATTTTGATTAGATAGTTTTAGTGGATTAATCTTTAGCTACAAGTAGATATGATTTTTACTTGCTTTATAGTTAAATTTCTTCAAATCCCGGTTGCTTTCATTCTTTAAGTTTTCTTAGAGTGAATTGGGGTTCTTGATAATTTAAATTTTCCTAATTAAAATTTCCCTTTCTTTGCTTTAATTTCCTTTTGGCTTTATTTTATCAAACCAAAAATCCAAAAATATTTAGTTTAAACTTAGTTTTACTTGCTGATTTCATTAAGTCTAAATTAATAGGAAATGGAATTTATTGTTTCTCATGCTTTTTAATTATTTTCTTTAGCCAATTTTGAACTACTTGTCTTTCAATCCTGGTATAGTCTTAGTTAATCTAGTTAATTTAGAAGTAATTTTACTTGATTTCGTTAGGTTAGGTTAATTATTCTTTCAATCTAGTAATTTCCTTGCTTTCTTTACTTGTTTTGATCAATAGATTAATCTAAGTTCGATTTTAATTGTATATTTGGCCATGATTATGAGTAGAGTAGATTATTTCCCTCTTATTTGATTCACTTAACTGTACAAAGACTCGTAAATGTCGGTATTGGCTAATCGACAATCTTCATGGGAACGATCCCGCTTACCCTATTTTACTATCTAGCAACATATACTTGCAGATGCGAGGGTAAAAGTTAGGAGTTAGCGTGATTTTTTTATTATTATTTGTTGATTTGAAATTTTTATTCTACCAAAGCTAAACAAGCATCTAGGATATACCTCCATTCTTACAGGAAAAATCTTTGCTACTTACTCCACAGTAAGAAGTGAGTTTTGCAAACTGTTGGATAATTGAAAAGTAATAAGGCCCCCCTTGTCTTTTTAGTCATCTCAATAGCTGTGATATCCACTCTGAATTGTGGAGTGAATAGGTAAGACTTATTAAATGTTCCAACTTTCACCCGAAAATGATTGGAATCTGATGCTAGGACTTTAAAATAAAATTCTTTAATTAGAAATGTGTTAAGAACTAAATGATTAACAGGCCATACAACCAACTTAAAATGTTTTTTGGGAAGAACAATAGAGCCTATATTCTGCAATACAATAAGTAACCATAAAAGAAAGGCACTTAATCTAAATGGTTGGAGAAGATAGAACTGAATAGAGAACTCCTTGAACTCTACCTTCTCTTGCTGAGAACTTCTCTTATTTGTAGTAATAGAAAGGGTTCCATATTTGAAACCATTTCAATTATAGAGGTGAAGGTAAGATTCCAAAATCTTCCCATTATTTAGATTAGATTTTGTATGCCTTATCTTTTTAGACTTGGTGGTTCTGACTTGGTCCACTACTTTTGTTTGTATTGATAGTGGTGGTCCTAGTTTGGTTCACTACGCTTCCGTTGTATAGCCTTTTTATCATCTTTCCATCATGTCTATGATATTATGATAAGTGAGGGAATCCATTCTTCCCAAAACCTTTCAACTGTATCGTTATCTTCGTTTGATTGGCGACTATCCTTCAAGTAAAGAGTAAAGAATCATTCCATTATAAATGATTAATGGAATATCTATTCCATTAAAGTGGATAATATCCTCCAAAAGTTTCTTAATATTGTCATCTTGATTAGGTCCATCCGTGGATGAAGTAATCGGGTATGAATATTCTCTTTGCATCTCATTTGAACATACGTTCTACCCTTGGTGGACCTTAGTTGTTTGAAATGGTCTAATAATTTTGTACATAAACAGTGAGGTCAGTCTACCATGAGTAGAGCATATATTAATCATCAGGCATTCTTTGAATTTCAAGAGTTTTTTCTTGATATTGAGTATAATAATGTCTCATATTTCAATTTGATATCTAGTATGGAACCTTTCACCTTCCATTCAATTTGTTGAGCTGGTGATATCCAAAAAATAAATATTTGATCTCATTCTTGCAGGCATTTCAGCTAGGATATCCTTGATCATGTGAGGAAAATATTTTATTTTAAGAATTTCATTAGGCACAAAATTAATTTAGCAAACTAGTCCCCATTCAATTTCAATAAATAGATTAATTGGTTCTTCCAATTCTTCTACAATCATCTCATAGATGTTGAATATCAATTTTCTGATACGATAATCATGTAGGTAGACATAATGTATATGATACGTGCTGTATATACGTGTTGTACTTCAATTGAAGAAACTATGTGAAGTCTCTAGTGATAAAAAGATGAAGCCTTGCATCATGTATAAATGCAAAAAATAAAAAATAAATAAAATGTTGGATGCTTGTGGATTCTGAAAGGAAAATGGCAAAACAATTTCTCGACCACGAGATTTTATTGCCATCTCAATATTGATTGGGATACTAGGGAGTTCATCTCCAAGCACTGATTATATTATTTCCATAAAAATGGGAGAATGATTGATTTAATTTTTTAATCCCTAATTTTTGTCCAAATTTTGGGGTCTTAATTTTTTGATCCGAACGAAATCCTTCCATTGATCAATGAACTAGAGCTGAATCGAAAGCATGAATCCATTTGCGAATTTCTAGGATCATAATACTTGATATGCATAAGCCCATATCACTTTTAAATGTCAATGAAACCCTGCAATTTTGGAAATCTTTCCTTGAGTCATATACAATGATAGCAATACAAGGAAAAATTAGGAAGATATTGAATGAAGATTTGATTCTAAGTCTTAAGTCCCAGGTAAGTAATCATCTTAATTAGCTTACTCCTGAATTGAAAAATTGGTAAAGTACCAATATTAAATATTTCCTACACATATGGAGCAAGTATTCTAAATTTCATTTGCATCCACTTGATGCTTTAGTGAATGGACCTTGCGAATGATGGCTAAAAGTATACAAAAAAAAAAAAAAAGGAATTTCAGTACTAGAGAGGCTTCAAGCTTGTACTCAATTCAAATATGTATCAAATTCAAGTCTTGTTGGGGGCATTTGTAGACACTAAAAATAATAATAAATAATTAATGTAGATACTAAAAATAATAATAAATAATTAATTGAGATTACAACTAGGTTAATCTTGATTAACTTTTGGACTCGACAAAATCAAGATCTTGAACCTAGTGTCTCAAAGATGGCCCAAAAGAACTATTCAAATCCACATCTCTTTCAAAATGGGCTAGACATGCAAATCGAGTTCTAACCAGATACTTTTAGCCTAACAGGCTTAAATATTCTAAAATTAATTAAGAGATGAAATCTCTTTGATTTAATTTACCCTTCAATCTTTCTAATTGATTGATTTTCCTAAAACAAACTCTTTATTCTTGGCCTATAAATAAGTGGTCATTGTCATTGGGAGAAGAACTTCCAAGAATCAGACAAGTATGGAAAGGAAGCAACTCAACAATAAGAAGAACAAGACTTCAAATGTTGGAGATCAACAAGCACAATCGGTGTCGAATCTTCCACACCAAGAACAAGTCAAGCTTTTCAACAACACAAGTAAGTCAACATTTCGAAGAGAAAAACTTTAGTAATGTGGGAGATCAACAAGCACGAGAAATGAACTGCTAAATCTTATATAACAGTTTGTGTTCTTCAATGTCCTTTCTACTGGGATAAAGCTTCAAGCCCTCAGCTACATATCCTCCACCGATTTCTTCTATGAGAAATTGAAGAAGCGCAACAGTTCGAGATTAAACCTGTTGTGGCCCTCCGATTGTTGTCAACACATCTACGTTTCAAAATCAAGCCCACAAATCCGACCCTTGGATAGTCATCAGTGTGGAGTTTGAATTGGAGGAACAACACTCAAAGATCTTGTACTTCATCACCTCCATTTCAACTAGGATCAAGCTTCACACCTCCGGTTTCAACAGTTGCTCCCAGTCTCTTACCTAAGAGAAGTTGAAAAGTCTCTCCTATAAACCAAGATCAAGTCCACAAGAACAGCCATTAGATAGTCCCCAAATCCGAAGATCGAATTAGAGGAATTTGACCATGTAAACGTGAAAACTACAGAGACTTTAACTTGCTTTCTTTTTAAATTAATAAAATTATCATTTGTGCATTTTATTTCTTTTTGTAATTTTTAGGCACGAAATTTGTGTGTGCACTCCAAAACTTATCCAAAGCAATGGTTTTTAAAATTACAATATCAATTTCTTGAGGAAAATAAAATTTTGGGTTAGGTTCAAAAGAGTTAAAAAGTCAGATGGATCTTTTTCAATCTTTTTGTATCTTCTTCTAACAATTCTATTTTAGTACCGTAATTTTTTTTATCCTTTGAGTTTTACTCAATTCATCTAGAAAAAGGTTTTCTCATTTTGATAAATCTTTAACAAATTGGCTCCCATAATAGAGTAATCCTAATAAACTCTACAATTCTTCCAAAATACTTGATTTTTTTGGAAACTCTTTCCCTTTTTTTTTTTTTTTTATAATGTGAGGCTGAAGAACAATACCCACAGAGATTAAAATGATTCCAGGATAATCAATTTCATCCTTTTTCCAATTCAATATTTTTTGGGCTAAGAGAGATCCCATTATCTCTAAATTTCTTATAGGCTAAGTGTTTTCTCTGTTCTTCTTTATTTTTTGAAAACATTAACACATGATCTATATAGGCGAGACAAAAGTCACTTATTTCTTTAAAAATACTATCCATCCATCTTTGAAATTATTTGTGATGCATTACATATTCCAAAGGGTAATACTTTCTTCATTAATCGTGTCCATATAGAGCGAAGAATGTAATTAGTGATTTTGATTATTTGTCAAAAACCTAATTTACAATCAAATTTATTGTATACCATGGATGTTCTAGTTCGATTAACTAAGACATCTTTTCTTGGGATAAAACATCTATGAAATATAAGATTCACATTTCGTTTTTTGTAACTTATTACTATTCTACATTTTCCTCTTTTTTTTTTTTTTTTTACTATGTTTCCTTACCATGAATGCAAGATTAGAATGAGGACTTTCAGTTGGTTCTATCATTTCACCTTCTAATATTTCTTTAATTTGAATATTAAATTCATCTATGTCTTGTTTAGTAATCATGGGTTTTATTCTTATAATCTTTGTTCATCTTTTTAGTTTGTGAGGACAATATCTACAGTGTTTTTTCCCATAATAATGAAGGATTATCTGCGAAATTAGGTTTTAATTCTTTACGAACTTAGTGTGAATTGTCCAATTCTTTTATTTCTTCTACCTATTGTAAGCAATTCGCAATTTGACTAGATTCACTATGCTTGATTGGCGCAAATCCTTTATGATAAATAAAATCATGTTATTTTAACCAAGGAATATGATAAGATTTTTTCTTATCTATAAACATGAAAAGATCATTGGAGACACTCATAAGATAATATTGAGAAATAAAATTATCTCCTAGTAAGATATCTCCAGGCATATATGGAAAACACAATAATTTTGGTATTTTAGTAGTATTTTTCCCACTTGTAGTCACGACTGTAAAAGTAATATCGTTGGCTTTGTACTCTATTATGGTTATGTCATCATTAATACTTTTTGCTCATATTAGATTTTTTATTTTTTGGCAGAATTCTGCAGGGAGAGCATTTAGCTGACATACAGAAGTAGTTGTTTCCGTATTTATTAAGGCATGAAGACTATATGGTTTATAACATAAGAATTCAAATGTAATTTCAATGTAACAATATCTTCTTTCATTTTGATCATAAGATAAAATTTTGTATCAAAATCAATATGTATCATTTGTTCAAATCTCAGCATTTTTTGTTCTTCTTGTTTAGAAGAAGAACAAGCAGCATAGGAACTTGTACAATAAGCATTTTTGTATTTTCCAATTATTGCCTAATATTGTTAGTTCTAGAAAACGTTTTTCCTGAACATTCACCAATTTCGTAGTTTATTTTGAATGATATTTTACTAGCACTCAATCTGTTATGTTTAAAATAAAGAGTATTTCTCTAGGTTTGAAATTCTATTGGTTTAATAGAATACTTGAGTAAAATTCTCGAATAACCATCCTTTAGGTACTTCTAAATCCTTCAACTTATTAGTCTTGGCTGGATTTCTATTTCAAAAGGTTTGGTTCATATAATTTTATAATGTTAGAAGCTATCTGTTTACTTCTAACACTCGTATCACATGTTAATTGATGCATAGCTTTCCAAGTGATTCTTAAATCATTATGAATACCTCCAATTTTAATATTCTGTGTTTGAATACTTAAGACTAGCTATGCAGTAGTATTTGAAATCTTTTTATCATTTATGGAGACAAAATGATTAGGTTTTACCTTAAACATTATTTCCCCAGATACTAGATTGGATTGTATTCCACTTATCAAACAATGCATTAGATCATGAAATCTTTTATCTTGGAAACACAAAATATTGGTAAATCAATTCCAAACCTAAGTAAGGGTATTAAACTGATCTGTATCAATTCAATATGAATAAACCCGACTTTATGATATTTTTCCTTTGGCCTTTTTATTTTATTTTTATCAAATAATCGTATTTCTACTTGACCAATAGAGGTAGCGTTTGCCTCTATAATACCTTCACACATTTCATAGTGCTCAACATGCCATGGTTTAAATCTAATTTTTTTTATCTAAATCTTCTATTTTTAAATTTTTAAAATTTTCAAGTTTATCACTTTTAAGAGTAAAGTCTTCTTTCACTACAATTCCTAATCTAACTTTGCTCAATTCATTATATGATACTGTCTCAAAAATTTCAATTTCTTTTCAGGTTGAAACATGTATATGAATTCATGATATTCTTCTAAGGAAACAAATTCTACTTCATAGATGATATCATTATATTCATGAATGTATTCTTCTAAGGAAACAAATTCTACTTCATAGATGATATCATTATATTCATGAATGTATTCTTCTAAGAAAACAAATTCTACTTCATAGATGATATCATCATATTCATCAATTTCTTCTGCTAGGCTTATCTTTAATTCTTGTTCTACAAGAAATTTTAATACTTTAGATTTTTTTTTTGAACAATCTACTTCAATATGACCTTTTACATTACATACATAGCAAGTTTAATTTTTCTTAAATTTCTTTCTAGAGAAATTCTTCTTCTTTCGTACATATTTCTTTATGTGTGTGTGTGTGTATATATATATATATATATATTTTTCTTTTCTTCCATTTCTAAATCTGAAGCGTTTCTTCTTCCTCATTTTATAGAGGGTTTTTAATCCACATCCTATTTTTCAAGTTTCGGATTAAGAACTTTATCACATCTTGTTTTAGAAAGTTGGTTCTTAACATTCTTATACTTTTCTTTGCAAACTTTGTTCTTCTATTATCCTATAACTAAATGTTGTTCTTAACCCTAGGTTATCCTTACTACCATTCTTTTCAAGGTAATATAGATATTGTCTTTTACAAATTTCATCCTATGGTTTGGCAAGTTTATCATATAGTTATTCTATTCAGTAAGCCATTGTTGAGTTTTTAATTGAGAAATATTTTTTATAAAATTTGATAAAATAAGTGTATTTACTTATACTAAATATTTTGCATTTGCTTAATGCTAATTTAGTTTGTTTGTAATGTTCTTTAGTGGAAATAGCAAATCATAATGCTTCAGTGATTTGAGTAGCAAATTCATTTAGAATGGTTTTCAAATCATTATTTTCATTAATTATTTCTACCTATTTTAGTTTACCTACTTCACTTTCTTCCCAGACTTTTAACCAATTAAGGACACCTCCGTGTAATGGAGTCCCACCAATATAGTCTAAGAATTTTTCTATTGGCCATTCTGTTTTATAATTTTTAATGATTATGGACAAGGATTGTGCAATAATCTTTAGAATGAACATTTTTAAGGTATGATAGACTCTATTTATTGCTACATTGCATTTATTTCATGCTTCTTTAAGTTGAGGTTTAGGATATGATATAGAAATTTTTTAAGGTATTAACATATAAATTTCTTCATTATCTGTTAATACTTCATCATCTAAATGATTCTGAATTCACCATGCTTTTTGTGCAAAACTTGACATCTTAATTAGAACTTTCATTCTCAAAATCCTCCATATTTATAGAGTAAATAAATGATTGAAACACATTTTCATGTTATGCATAAAATGTTTGTATTTGATTTAAATACTTGTTACTTTGAATAATATTATCTTCTTCCTTATACATAGATCTCCACTATTCAATTATATCTTTCTATGCCTTGAAATCCGTCATCCTTTTTATCTTTTCCATAGTCTATGGGTTAAGCCTTCACCACATCCTCTTCCAACTCCTTTAAATAAATTATGAACTTCTTCTTTTTCTAGAGTTTTCTAGGTTATGGGCCTTGCACTGGATGTTTCACTGTAGTTTTTGTTGGCTATAGTTCTTAAAAGTTTTTTAGTATCATCATTTACATCATAATTTGATGTTTTATCATTAGACTTAAGATTCATGCATAAATTTATTATATCCCATATATTATCTGCCAGAAAATTGATTGTTCTTGTTAAATTTTCATCATTAGCTTCACACATATGCTTTATTTGAGGGTATTCCTTTCCTTCTTCTACAATACAATGAATTTTCCTTCTTTCTTCCATCCTTAATTATTTATCTCAAAAGACCTCACCCAATAGCTCAGATCTAGCTCAACAAAGTCCAAAGTTTTAGCTTAAGAAGCACAATAAGGGTTAGCTTGATCTTCTACACCGGTGGTCTCTTGGTTTAGAAATAGATTCTAGAAGTATGTCAGATATTTTAAGGATTCAAACTCAGACAAACATTTAGACTTAACTAAAATTCTAATATAAATATAACAACTTCAGGACAAAATACTAAAAAGAAGACAAAAGTAAATTAGGAATTGTTCTTCAAAATAAGCACAAATATAGAAGGTTTTAAATAGTCAGCACAATGTTATTATCTAGATGTTATAATCTTAAGTACACTACCATGTACCCGGGTTACACAACTCAGCCGATAATGAATCTACACTTATAATGGAAAATAGGAAGTTTACGAACTATTACCTTTCAACAAAAACTCCTGTATATGCTTATCTTTCATTCCTAACTTTTCTAACTTTTAACTTGACCCCACCCTGAAAATCATAGTGCTTCTGATGCTAATACAAGTTTTTGATATTGAGTCCTAGTATTATCGTAAGTGTTGTGAGTTTAACTCATAAACGCCTGTGAAGCCAATTTTTGTAATCTTATGAAAGGCACAAACAACAATGCATCTATACAAAGTGACAAAACTACTTATATGTCTCTAGCTGATGCGGAAAAGAAGGAATAAATCCTGATAAAAGATGTAGAATGGGGGGTAAGTAATTTAATAGAAAAAGCTTTTTAGCAATGGAATTTAGCAACAGAAAAAATCCGTTGCAATTTGCAATGGAAATAGCCATGAATTTTCATAAAGAAAATTTATTTTTTGGCAGAACTATTGCAATATATTTATCGGCGGCTACTATTTTGAAAAAAAATATTGATAGATAAATGATTAGAACAGATATTTTCAGTTGCCATGTTTTAGAAAAAAGTATTAAATACAAACCCTTATACACCCTTGTCAGATATATCTAATATCCCAGGGAAGCATTCACTAAAAAATCCTCTCTCTTTCTTTGGCTACTACCAGCCTCTCGCCTGTTGCCCACCACAACCACCAACCTTGCATTCAAGTCCCCTTCACCACCATTCTCCCTCTTCCCCACCCTTCTTCACCACCATCCTCCCTCTTCCCAACCCCTCTTCCTCATTTCCTTTTCCCCCTCTCAAGCCTCTACCTTGATCCTATTCACATCAACCTCTCAAGCGGGGGCCACAACTTTGAAACACCGCAAATGCCATCACACGTGTTAGGAAAAATGCCCTTTGATTTCTCCTAATTTCAAGTTTCACACCATACCTCCTTCTTCCCCATTTTAATATCCTCGGCACATAATTTTTTTCCTAAAAATTAACATTTTATTTTTGTATTTGAGCATTTAACCAAAAAAGAAAATTAGAGTACTTTATTTATTAGTTTGAATAGGATTTGTTTCCTATTATTTAGTAGTCTATTTAACCAATTCCTTGTTGGAATTTAGTTGACATTATATATATATATATATATATATGCTGTTGCGTTAGTTTAATAGAGAGAAATAATTTTTTTGCTGCAAGTGATTTGAGAAGAAATAAAATAAAAAATAAAAAATCTTTGCTGCTCCAATCTTTGTGCATTTGGTTGAAATTAAGCAAGCCGTCCTCTTCTCTTTTATCTAGTGCAGCTACTATTTAATTCTTGTTTATTAATTTTCCATGAATTTTGTTATCAATTTCAAAATTCAAATTTGTTGTTTTTTATTTGTGGCCTAATTATTTTTTATGGGTTTAAATCCTACAAAGCGGTTAATTATGTGACAATTTCTGGAAGTTTATATTTTTTAATCTAACTTTGATAATTTTCCAATTTATTATTAATGGAGCATTTTATCTCCTCCATTACCTCTTCTATAAGGATATATTGTGAGGTTGATTATTTTTTAAATGTTTAGATTTTTGGTGATCTTATTTTTTAGTTTTTGATTTTTATGATTAAGGTTAATAATGGAACTTAGGGACATGGTTCTTGGAGGGGATACTTCTCTTTCTGAAGGTTCGATTTTGGCTTCTTTTTTTTGGGAGAAGGCTTTGTATGTCTATAGTTTCTAGCATTTTAAAGATATGGATATTTGAGGCCATTGTTCTAATGTTTTTTTCTTATGTTCTAAGGTTTGCACTAGATGCTTCAGATTTATTTTATATTTTTACAAATGAAGGTTTTTTCTATCCTTTTTTGCCTATTATAATTGTATGTTGATTCTTGATACCTAAGTAGTAGTAAATTTGCATCTGATTAGTTTTATATGTAATTGATTAGTTCTTGAAATCTTGATATAGTGTTTGAAGTACAAGCTTGCAAGGGTGCTTTGTATATATATACATTGGCCTTACTTGACTTTTATGTACTATCTTTTTTCATAGTAAACTTGTTTTTGAAATATGTCACCTACTACAAAGTCTCTTTCCATTATAAATATTGTAAAACTAACAAGTGTATCACTTCTGGTGAAAATCTAGCATTTTGTTTAGTTCTTTAACTTTGATTTGCACAAAATGATTGTCAGGAGATACATTGGAAGTTATTTTAGTAATTTCTGCGAGGGTCTAGTTCTTACTTTTTTTTTGTGCTTGTAAAAGAATTATATATATTGGATGCTATTGTCATATTTTGAGTTTTTTGTGCACTATAGCTGATAAAGATTGAATTTTTATTAGGTTTGAGTTGAAGTAATTATCTAATCCTTTCCTTGTTTACATATATTCTTAAGTGGGTTTTTCTTTCTATGTTTCT
Organism: Cinchona pubescens; assembly: GCA_025175665.1. Taxonomy (NCBI): domain Eukaryota; kingdom Viridiplantae; phylum Streptophyta; class Magnoliopsida; order Gentianales; family Rubiaceae; genus Cinchona; species Cinchona pubescens. The sequence goes on along the minus strand of JANKKI010000027.1, from coordinate 7,736,216 downwards.
TTTGCTCATTTTGATGTAAAGTTTGGGTTTTTTTATGATTATCCATTAGTTCATTGTTATGCTGAAGTTTTGATTCTTTTTGGTTTTTTGATGGGTGCAGTCTCTGTAGAGACCGTACTAGTTAGATTTTCTGATCATTCACTTAAAGGTTTGAATTTTCGGATACTAAGGCTCGAATTCTATCAGAATCTTGAAATGTTGTTCAATCTATAAATTGAAAGTTTGGTAATGGGGTTCTTAGTTCTAAATTTCTGATTCTATTTCCTTTATTTTCTGAGGGTTTGAAACAATTACCTATTTGTTGCAAGTAGAGACTTCATTACTCAATAGCATTCCTGATAGACTTTTTCTTTTCCATTTTGATAGACTACTAAATGGTTTTGCCATATCTTGTTTTGAAAATTGAGTTGTTTAGCTTTTGGTCTTTTTGCATAGAATGGTATTCTAGTTTGATTGCGTAATTATCAATAATTTGTTGCATGAATAAACAAGTTAATATATGAACTGAAACATCTTTGCATACTTTAGTGCTAGGAAGAAGATTGTGAATACTGTTTGATACTTCAGACCGAAGAAAGTAGTGAATTTCTTATTAAGTAAAGTAGTGAATTGGAAGTCATTGTGTTACGAAAGAGAAAGCAATACATAGCAGGGTAGGATTTCTTCCACACGCCTAGCATCACCTGGCTTTGTATATCAAGTTGAAACAAGATGATCAACAAGGTAAATACTATGTCATACACAACTTGCCACATGCCTAGCTAAGACAAATAGAACATTAAGTTTTCATACTTGTTGAACATGAACTTATGTTGATTGGTGCAGTTAATTACTAGATAAGCTCATTTTACTAATTTGAAAGCCAAAAAGTTTTTTCTTGTTCAAAATGAGTGATGATCCCAGTATTGAAATAGTTATTGCATTTTGATACCAGGGAGCCCTGACGCACAAAGATTTCGAGGGAATAAAGTTATCATTACAGAAGGTGATTTATAGTGGATGACTTCTGGAATAGGATTCATTTAGAAATGCCAGTAGCTCAGGGTACTCAACAAAGTTTACAATTATGGATTAATCTCTTGTCCAAAAATACAATGTAAGTTTATTTCAATTACTGAAAAAAAAAAGTCATAAAGTTGTAGATTCAAAAAATATTTGAAATACCTAACAAGAAAGAAATTTATTGAATGAATGACAATCAGACTTTATGAATGTGAATGTAAATGCATTCATAGCTCACAAACATGAGGAGCTATCGATATGATTGTTCAACAAAAAGTGTACACTAATAAATTCATAAGTCATGTGAATTAACTTTATATCTAGACTCCACAGAAGAAATATACTTTAAATTAAAAATAATGAAGATAATTGATATAAAAGCTAGTGATTCTACTGCATTTTTAGAAAGTAATCAATAGTTTTCATACTATTTGTCACTGGAGTGGAGGAATTTTAAATGCACCAAAACATCAGTAATTATATGTTTCCGGGTTGAGCGAAGATATCAAGAAATGATGAGCAAGGATGGGGTCAAGGTCAGAGTCATAGTAGGAATGCTTCTTCAATCTATTTTTTTATTTTTTATTTTTTGTTTTTTATAAGCAAAGTAGTCCTTGAATTGCTTTCTTGGTAATATGAACATTTGTCGGTTGTTTCTTTAATTATAATCTCAATGTTACTTCTTTATGTGGTTGAATACAATATTGATCTCTAAGCTTTGCATGTCTTGCAGACGCAAACTATATTAGATGAGTTTTTATTTTTGGTGGGCAAGTGCACCAGAAACTTATTCTTTGGAAGTAATTACGACTGTTGAAGAAATTTTCAGGTTTTTTGTTTCCTCTACCTCTCATTTGTTTTCAACTATTTTGACTAAATTCTGAAGCACTTCCAAGATAGATCTAATTAATTTTCCATTTAACACAGGTTGAAAATATCCTGAAGTGGTACTATGCTGCTTCCTAGATCTTTCATTATTTTGTTGGTAGCAAATTTTCAGATGCCTTCATTAGTATCTGATGATGTGAATTGTTTGAGAGATTATTCATACATGTGACAAACATAAAACCCATTTGAGTGGGGATGATTTGTTAGTGGCTGTCTTAGAGGTTGTGGCTGTCTTAGAGGTTGTAGCTTTTATGGAAGAAAAATATTCCATGTCTCTGACTTGCGGCACTGGTTAATTTTTTATTCTTTTATTTATGAAGCAACACTGGTTTAATACTGAGTGAGAACTATAGACTTTACATTTTTCATGTTTATTCTCATTAGATTCATATTTTTTGAACTATGTATTAATCTTTTTGGTACTCATTGATTGGATCTTTTTGAATTGAAATGAACAAATGAAGTGTAGTTACTGAATATTGTGGTCTTCATTGAAATTTATACTGGTTTGAAATGACAATTTGGCTGTTAGCGGGTTTTTGAGTTTTATCTTTTATTTCCTTTTTTTCAATATTTGCAATAGATTTTTTCGTTGATAAACATCCCCAGATTTAGCAACGGAACAAATCTGTTGCTAAATTGCAAGGGGATTTATTCCGTTGCTAAATCCGTGGATACCCGTAAGCGATGAGGTATTTAGCAACAGATTTTTCCGTTGCCAAATCCATTGATGTTAGCAACGAATTTTTGAGAAAAATCCATCGCTATTTTCGTTGCTAAAATGCTTTTTTCTAGTAGTGGCACGTGGATTGACTTTGATAAATGGTCATGATTTGTGGATTTATAAATCATTTTCCTATAACAAAATGTGAGAAGACCCCAAACCTCGAAACCCAAATTTTCATGCAGAGAAAAAGAGCTTCCCTTTTGTCCGCCCATTTTCCAGTCCCTACTACCTTTTCTCTCCCCATCCTATTGCTGTTTTGGAGCCCTTTCTCTCTACCTTCGATCCTTAATCCATGCCTCTATCAACGTTTCCCCCTTTCTAATGCATATGGGCAATGACTTAATGGTGAAAGAATGCCCTGTTAGTTGACGTGAGATGGAAGAATTTGTTCGATTGCAAAGTGTGGGCTAGATTCCAAGTGGTGAAGATGGTGTTGGGGAAAATGTGCAGATATCTCACAGTTATTTCTTTTTTATTTTGTTTCCTACTTAACCGGACTGATCGGTATCCTATCCTCTTTGAAATTGATCTGAGGCTAGTTGTGTCCATAACTCAAAATCAAGTTACGGTCCATGATACAGCAATTTTCCTTTGAGATTTTAGGACTTTTTTTTTTAATATGAAAATGGGAGGTTTTTTATTTGATTTCTTGCAATTATCTAGTATCTTAAAAGTAAAGCTCATGAAGATATAAATTCGTATAGCCTGCATGCAAGTTGGTTTGTAACATTGATGATATTATTTTTGGAGCAACTAATGAAAGCTTGTGCAAAGAATTCTCATGTTTAATGCAAAAGGAATTTGAAATGAGTATGATGGGAGAATTACAATTCTTCCTTAGACTTCAAGTTCACCAAACAAAAGAAGGAACATTCATTACACAAATCAGGTACACAAAGGAGCTAGATACTCAAGTGCTTTGAGATGGAAGATTGCAAACAAGTCGGAACACCAATATGTACTTCAACCAAACTTGACAAAGATGAAGAAGGTAATAGTGTTGATGAAAAACACTATAGAGGTATGATCGGAAGCCTACTTTATTTGACAACTAGTAGACCAGATATTATGTTTGCTGTTTGTCTATGTGCTAGATTTCAATCTTGTCCTAAAGAATCAAATTAAATTGCGGTAAAAAGAATTTTTAGATATTTAAAAGGGACGATGAATTTTGGCCTTTGGTATCCTAAATCCACTAATTTTGATTTAATTAGTTATTCCGATACTGACTTTGCTGGTTGTAAAATTGATAGAAAAAGTACTAGTGATCTATTTCCTTATCTATGACAGAAGCCGAATATATTGCTGTTGAAAATTGTTGTGCTCAACTTCTTTGGATGAAGCATACTTTAAAAGATTTTGGTGTTATTTTTTATTGTGTGCCTATAAGATGTGATAAAACTAGTACAATTCAATCTCACTAAAAATCTTGTCATGCATTCTCGAACCAAGCACATTGATGTCAAGCATCACTTTATTAAAGATCTTGTGCGCAAAAAGGAAATTTGTGTGTCAAAAAAGTCAACTAGCTTATATTTTTACTAAACCTTTGCCTTTAGATTGTTTTGAATTTTTCAGAACTCATTTGGGCATTATTGATTTCAAAACTGTATGAATTATGCTTTCAGACAAAAATATGGGTCCTAAGATATCTGCTTGCTCGAACGAACATGAACGTTCGAACTATCTGCTCTTTTGGACAAACATGAACGTCCGAACTCCTATCTTTTGCCTCGAACGCTTGCAATGGTCCGAACATCATCTCTCACTCTTCAAACTCTCTAGAAATTCTTGCGGATGATTATTACCGTCCGACATTCTTTCGGACGCACAACAAAGCGTATCTGTCATCCATCCTTCTGAGATCGGATGCACGATCGGATGTATACCAATCGTTTGGACGTCCAAACGATTGTGCTCTGCTCATTTAAATTTCTTCATTTTTTCTTTATTGGACACACCCTTCCCACCGAACCCTAGCTCTGGCGATTTGAGAGACCAACTTCCCTATTCCTTCAATTCGTCCCTTCTCCTCTAAAATTGCTCAAGGAATCTATCTTTCCAATTCCATACCCATCTCAATTAAACCTCTTTTCACCTTTTTAACATCACATTCTTTAGAATTTCTTAAAAATCACTCACTCTCACTTTTTCTCTTATCCACCTTACTCTTCAAATCAAGATGATACGATCACGTGGAGGATCTTCAATGGCCACCAGAGGGAAGAAATCAAAAGGAAAAGCTTTGGTACAGGATCAAACATCATCAAATCCTCAATCCACCCACAGTCCCTTTCTACCAAAATTCATTGATGCCAAGACATTTTAATGGTACACTTCCCTTCTCAGCAAATCCATAATTGTTCAACTACCTGTTTCACAAAGCCTAGTTGATGAATTGAATTTACCTCTTATTAAGGCTTGTTATGCTTTGAAAAACAAAACTGGGAAAATTTAGTTCACATGGATTTACCTGTCCATCATCATATGGTGTTGCAATTTATTGCTAATCTTAGGAAGGGTTCGACTATTGGAACCTTAGTCTCTCGTGTGAATAATGTGAACCTTGAAATTTCCTCCAATGTCATTAATTCTATTTTTCAATGTGAATTTGTTACTCCTGATGAACTTTCTTATTTTTTTCTCCTAGGATAAATGCCTGCTATGGATACTCATTTTGATATAAAAGAGGTCAAATAGATTTTTATTGTCAATTTTAAAAAGGTTTCGGAAGCCAAAACTACTCTACTTAATCTTGAGCTTAACATTTTATACTCTTTACTCACTAATTTGCTATTGCCTACTGATGGCCATCGCACTAAGCCAGGCAAAATGCAACTGTACTTATTTTATTGTGTCTATAAAGACATCAAACTTGATTTTGGCTATCTATTCTACTCTTTATGGAAGCTCTTTTGACTGATACCCGTACAGGAACATTCCTTTTGGAAAAATTCCTAACCAAATTTTTCGATCACTTTAACATTCCATTTTTTGGCAAAAAGCAATACCCTTCTTATTTCAACAAAGCTTATATTGAATGAAAGGGTCTGCACTTTTTTAATGATCAATGGTTTACAAAGGCAGCATATGAACTTGAAATGTCCAAAACATATGCTTCCACTTCCAGTCTTGCACTACCTCACTCTCTTCCTCCTCCTCAACCCTCCTCTTCCATACCTCCGCTATCCTATGATCCCATATTCCATCTTCAGAACCCTCACTTTCCCATCTATGCACACTTGTTACCTCTTTGAGCAATCAAATGAGTTCATTTCAACTCCACACCCTTCGAAAGTTAAAGAGGCTAGAGACAAGACAAACTATCCTTCAAGAAACGCTCAGTCTGGGAATGTCTGCCTCAACTTAGGTTCAATTTGCCAATATCTAGTCCCAATACATTCTCGAGTCCTCCTCTGACAATGACATTGAAGATGGATGATCATTCCAATCTTGAGCCCAAAAATCGTGAGAATCCAGTTGGTGTAACCAATTCTAATAAAACCACCACTCCTAGCGTTGATGTTGATGATGACGAAGACGTTGATGATACATTCAACTACATCATGCAATGCCGTGATCCTCAAGACTTGAGTGAACAAGACAGTAAGGCTACGGAGGATGATGCACTGGCCAAAAAGAGCAAACGTGAAGAACGCTCCAAGAAGAAGAATGATTCAGCTTCCACCCCTTAGTTTCTCATTCATTTCTTGTGATTACTGCCCTTAGATATTTTTTGCACTTGGTTGTAGTTGACTATTTGCTGAACTTGGTTGTAATTACTGTGATTGTTTTAAACTTGGTAATTACTGTAATTCTGGTTTTTTGTTTTATGACTTTTTACCTTTATTGTGGCTTGAGTAAGGGGAAACATCCTCTTAGGGGAGCTTATTTTGCTTTGATGATGCCAAAAGGAGGAGAAGGATACCTATTTGAGTGTTTATAACTAATTGTGTGATCATGGTTGTTTGATTTGCCTCGTGATTTGTTATCATCAAAAAAGGGGATATTGATGTCCTAAAATCTTGGTTTTCATGATGACAAATGTAATCTAAAAATCTTAACTTGAACTGTGCAGGAATTCTATCTTATTTGATCTTAGCAGAGTTTTTGGATAAAGTACATCGTCTGAACAGCACTATGTCTCTTGGACGCACAAGCTCGTCCGAAGAAGATTACCACAGAAGCAATGCACCGTCCGAACGATCAGGCAGCAAGCAAGATTTTGGTGCACCTATAATGGATGCACAAGCTCGTCTGAACGAATTTATCTCGGACGCAATTTACCGTCCGAAAGGTCAAGGCAGAGGCAAGATTTTGAGGCACCTACAACGGACGATATAACTGTCCAAAGAAAATTATATCGGACGAGGCTAACAGCCCAAAAGAAAAGCATTCCCAGTTAAGCACCAAACCTTTCAGACACACTACACCGTCCGATGACTAAACTCATCAACATACCTAGTTCGGACGAAGGAACGGACGCAAGCTCAACCGTCCAAATGGCATCCTCAACTCCCTGATATTTCAGAATGGACGATTGTTCAGTTGCTCAATTTTAACCTCGGACATCCAAAACCCATAGTGGTTAATTTTTTCAGCATTTATTATCTAGTCGTTAGGAGGTGATAGGGAGCTGATTTATTGCACCTTTAAATACCAACCCTTCTATATTATGTTTTATTAACACATTGAATACAAGTAAGTAGAAAGGCAAATTGAGTGAAAATTAGCTCTTCAGTGATATTGTATTAGTGTGTACTTAAGGGTGGTATTTAAAAATATTGAGTGGAGTGATAATCTTATACAAAAGTGAGGTTTGGTGTAAAATCCTTGGCACAACTAAAGAAAAGTAGTGTGAGCAAGAGTGATCCTACTTTTTGTACACTTGAGATTATTGGCTAATGAAATTTGAAGGAGTATCTTAGTATATTACTACTCCAAGCTAGCTAGCTTAGATGATACTTGTGCTGTTTGTTTAATCTCTCTTAATTGATTCTATTCATTTCATACTTAATTCCATATATTTTTATCATCTTATTTGTCAAGTGCAAGAAATTTGAATTGAGCATTATTTGCAAGGTAATTTTAAGAAACTTAATTCACCTACCCTCTTAGGTTGCTTTGGGACTAACAAAGTTCTCTCCCTTCTCTCTATCAATTTTGATATAAGACAACCACCAATCCTCGATAACCTGTCACTGAGCTACCAATAGCGAGAAAGTATTGTGGTGCATATTTTTTACTTTGTGCATCATGGAAATATATCAAGTTGTAAGACAGTTTACAATGAAAATTTCATATTGATGCACATGTACATGTTTTCTATTGGGTAAATGCCAATTCCTATATGGTTTACTATGTGAGATTATGTATTTGGGAAGACAGAAGTTCTATAATCCGGATTGGAGTTATTTGGTTTTTCAGTAGGAGATTGAGGTGGTATTTTGGTAAATGGCGAAGTATAAGTCTTGCTGTTATAGCAGGAACTTACCTTGAAAAGTAAAAATGGGACTTTTCACGATAATCATAAGAGCTCTTCGCTTCATTGTGAAGCTTGTTGTTCGGTTAATTGCGAGTGAATTATTTTTGGATATGGCTTATTTTCCAACATAAAAAGTGTTGGCCCCAAAAGCAACCTAAGAGGGGGGGTGAATTAGGTTGTATCTAAAAAAAAACCTTTTTAAGTGCTTAATAGAAATTCAAAATTTAAGCACAAAATGAAAACTTAAGCACAAATGAATACAATAGATATTCAACAATTTAAGGTTAAAAAACAAATAAGAATATTGAGATTAAGAGAATCAAACCAAACTCCCAAGCTTCTCAAGCTTGGAGCTTTCAACTACAAAGAGCTTCTTACAAGGCAACTACCAAGTTTACAACTTGAAGTTTAGCCACTAAAAGTCTCTTCAAAGTAGGTGAGACAATAACCTCTTGTACACAAATGAGGATCACTCTTGCTCACACTAATTTCCTTTAGTTGTAAGGTGGAGCCAAGAGTTTTACACTCACAAACTCCCTTTGTTACAATTGTTATCTCTCCACTCTTACACTTGAAGAACTCTTACACTTTTAAACTCTTTTCACACTACCTACACTATTACAACACTTGTACCCACTATTTCTCTCAAATAGCTCAAGAATTATTTGTAATCAATGTAGAAGTCCCTACTCCATTAATTCAGACCTAGGGGTATTTATAGTTGCCAAATATCTGCTTTCAACAACTTCCCAACGGCTATTTTCTGTTTACTGGAAAACTAGCCGTTGGACCTTTAAACCTTATGCAGTAGGAGTGCGTCCGAACACACTAGCCGTTGGACCGTTCGAGACAGCCGCTAAACCTTGCGTCCGACACTGCGTCCGTTCTCTGAGGGTATTCGTTCGGACGTCCGAGGATGTGTCCGAACATGTGTCCGATCGAAGCAAAGTCTTCTGGAAATATGATCGGATGCTGTTCTTCGTCCGAGGCTTGTTTCAAATTCTTTATGTTGGACGATTACCATCGTCCGAGCTCACACTGGACATCATTTGCGTCCGTGAAGTCTTGTGGTTGTTTTGTTCGGACGATCATTTGCGTCTAGACCTGTATATTTTTCTGCACACTTGTTATCAAACAATTAGTATGATTTGGTCATCATCAAAACATGATTAACATAACTGGAGGTCAACTTCTACATTTTTGATGATAATTCTTCAATTGGACAATTCAAAAAACAGCCATTGGAAAGTTGTTGGAAGCAGATATTTGGCAACCTGTCTCTTATACACATTTTGGCATTATCAAAACATAAGATAAATAATGCAATTTAAGCTCCCCCTAAGTTTATTCTCTCCCTTGAAAGATGAATATAATGAGTACATGGAGAATGAGTCAAGTTATACAAAACAATTCTTCCGTTCAAGAATATGTGTTCCATAAGAAATGAGAGAATTTATGCAACGAATAAGGACCAAAACCATTTTCGCTCATTCCTTACCAAAAGCACCCTCCCCCCAATGAAGCATGTGTGATGCAATTTTGCAAAATAATTCAAAAAAATTTGAATGCTCCTTTCTTTTACAAGTTGTGACTTATTATAAGAAAAATGGGGATACAAATTTCCTAGCATTCTAAATAAATTCAAACACAACATAGTTCAACTTGATAAATGAAAGCACACAAAATTTTAGATGTTACCCATTTCAATATCATTTTAGCTCATATGCCTTGAACACCCTTCAAAGATAATCTATCTTGAATTCCTTAGTGCTCTTCAAGCATACCTACATGCAAAGTTAAGTAACAACTTTTGGTACCCAAACTTTCTTGGGTCCAATTGGATTAGTAGCATGCTTAATCACCCAAATAGAGTTTATTCCCAATTTTTCATTTCTTTTAACATAACAATTTTTCTTTATATGGCCATGTTGATGACAATAATTACAAATAATATTCTTATTGCCATAAAAAGAAGATTTAGATTTAACAAAGCACAAATTATTTTTTCTAAAGGTGATAGAAATTTTTGTTCAAAAACATATTTCTAGTTCTTTTCTTTTCAAAAACATTTTCTTTCTTTGTTTTCAAAGTAACATCAAGATCATCTAATCTCTTTTTCAATGAAGCTTGTTCTTCCATGATCTTGGTTTTTCCAACAAATTTTTCTTTCAAAACATCATTTTCTTTTGTCAAAGAATTATTTTTATGCACAAGTTTTGAGTTGGCACTCAATAAAGTATTAATTTTAATTTTTAATTCTTTGTTCTTAGCATATGATTCTTTCAAACATTCATGCATTTTAAAAATAAATGATTCAACATCATCATCATCATTATCACTGAATCATCACAAGAATCACAACTAGAGGTTACCTCATTATCACCAAGTGCCATAAAAGCCATTTGAGCCTCCTCGCATTCTTCTTCAACCTCTCCATCCGAATTGCAATCATCCCAAGTGATTTGGAAGTTGTTGAAGTGAGGCTTCTAGAGTGTTTTCTCCTTTTTGATGAAGCTTTAAGGATGCTATATTCTTTTTAGATTTTAATTCATCTTATAGCACATTTCAACTTGTATTCAAATGACGTTAGAGAATTGATCAATGAATCAATAGGCATAGAATTTAAATTTTTAGACTCTTCTATGGCAATGGATTTAGGTTCCCATTCCTTAGGTAAAGCATTCAAAAAATTTCTATTCTTTTCACCCAAGGAATATTCTTTACCCAAACCTTCCAAATCCTTTACCATATCATTGAACCTAAAATACATCTTGTCAATGTTCTCATGAGGTTCCATTTTGAAGGATTCATATTTAGCCAAAGAAGTTACTTCTTTTGCAATCTAATATGTTCATTCCTAATGGATTTCTTTCAATTTGTCCCATATCTCCTTGGCCGAATACACTCTTTTACTTGTAGAAAACTCATCTGCATCCAAAGCATTATACAAAATATTAATGGCTTTAGCATTTAAAGATAAATTTATTTTATCTTGTGCATTTAACTCATATCTAGTCTTTAGGCCTTAATCTATGAGTATTTTCATCAAAAATATTAGCTTCTAAAGGACCTTCACAAATAATATACCATAAATCACCCCCCCTTTAGGTTGCTTTTGGGGCCAACACTATCCCTCCAAAAAACAAAATTAATACCATTAAACATGGGAGGTCTAGTGATCTTATGCACCTCTAGAAATAAAGCATTATTGGTTGCCATAATAATTTTTACTCAAAAGCGGTTAAGCTCAATATATGAGACCAAGCTCTGATACCAATTGTTGGCCCCAAAAGCAACCTAAGAGGGGGGGTGAATTAGGTTGTATCTAAAAACAAACCTTTTTAAGTGCTTAATAGAAATTCAAACTTTAAGCACCAAATGAAAACTTAAGCACAAATGAATACAATAGATATTCAACAATTTAAGGTTAAAAAACAAATAAGAATATTGAGATTAAGAGAATCAAACCAAACTCCCAAACTTCTCAAGCTTGGAGCTTTCAACTACAAAGAGCTTCTTACAAGGCAAACTACCAAGTTTACAACTTGAAGTTTAGCCACTAAAAGTCTCTTCAAAGTAAGTGAGACAATAACCTCTTATACACAAATGAGGATCATTCTTGCCACACTAATTTCCTTTAGTTGAGCCAAGAGTTTTACACTCACAAACTCCCTTTATTACAATTGTTATCTCTCCATTTTTACACTTGAAGAACTCTTACACTTCTAAACTCTTTTCACACTACCTACAATATTACAACACTTGTACCCACTATTTCTCTCAAATAACTCAAGAATTATTTGTAATCAATGTAGAAGTCCCTACTCCATTAATTCAGACCTAGGGGTATTTATAGTTGCCAAATATCTGCTTTCAACAACTTCCCAACGGCTATTTTCTGTTTACTGGAAAACTAGCCGTTGGACCTTTCGGACGGCCGATGTAGTAGGAGTGCGTCCGAACAAACTAGCCATTGGACCGTTCGAACGGCCGCTGCTAAACCTTGCGTCCGACACTGCGTCCATTCTCTAAGGACAGTATTCGTTCGGACGTCCGAGGATGTGTCCAAACATGCGTCCGATCGAAGCAAAGTCTTCTGGAAATATGATCGGATGCTGTTCTTCGTCCGAGGCTTGCTTCAAATTCTTTGTGTCGGACGATTACAGTCATTTGCATCCGTGAAGTCTTGCGGTTGTTTTGTTCGGACGATCATTTGCGTCCGAACCTACCTATTTTTCTGCACACTTGTTATCAAACAATTAGTATGATTTGGTCATCATCAAAACATGATTAACATAACTGGGGTTCAACAAAAAGAATATGAAAAAGAGACTGTAGACAGAAGTATGATGGCTTTGACATTGTTTTAGGACGGGGTACAAGTATACCCGACTCGTTTTTGCAGATACTCGGCTAAAGGTACCAACCAGGTACTGAATTAGATTTTTCTTGACCCGGTGAGACGGAGTCGGGTAACTTTTGGCATATAGTTCCCGATCCATGTACACTCATATCCCTTTGTTCTTGATCCTCCTTCAATCGGCTTGCTTCGTCTTTTCTCATTTCGCCCATGCCTCGACCCAACACATCCAAAACTCCTACAAAACACATTTAAAACATGATAAATAATTTAGATAACATGATCAAATAACCATCTAAACACGAAAACAAAAAATACTATACAACCAGAATAAAAACCCAAGTCTTACTCGGAATTCTCAACTATTGTGATCGAAAATAAACCAAAAATAACTCTATTTCTTAGAGCTACATCACCCTACCCTTCCGAAAAGTGGTGTTTACTGCATTTTCATTCATGGACACATTTCGAAGGAATGCTAAATCCTATTATTTTTAATAATATACAATGAAACATAAATATATGAGTTATATGAATATCTAATTATAACATGCACTCTTGAACTATCACATGTTTGTACTTTACCCCTTAAATTGTCAATATTGGAATTTTAGTATTTCATATTATCATTTTTTGCATATTTCTCAAATTAGTTAAAAATTAGTAAATCTTGCAAAATAAACTTTTTTTAATGAAAAGATTTTGATACCAATACATGAATAAATTTTTTTAATTTACCAAATCAAATTATATGTATTAGACTCTTTCAACTCACAAATAGTTAGGATTAATCATATATACACCGTTGGTGTAGAAATATTTTCGTACCATCAGGTTTAGAAGTATGTCACATGTGCATAATTAACTTTTAAAATTTAATAAATGTATAGGTGGCATGCGTCTATATTCAATGGTGTATAAAAATTTTATACACCCACGGTATATGAAAGATTTACTCTAATAGTAAAGAGTTTATTAGTTTTCAGTAATTAAGTGAAAAAATTGATAATTTACGGCGCAACGTACAAATCAGTAGTAATATAGGAGTGTGTATTACAATTAAGCCTTGTATGAAATATGTAGAGAAGATAAACTAGTAGGTTGAGGATATTGCCAGAGCAATTCCTATCTACCAAGAGTAATTTTGCTCCAACAGACAAAAATGCCCTTCCTGTAGTACAATCACGACTTCAACTTCTACCAAATTTTTACCGTAACAACTCTCCCCTCCATCATTTCTCCCGGCCTCCATTGTTGTTGGTCCCTTCTTTTCCCATCCCCTAATACTTTTTCGGAATTTCTCTTTCCCAATTCCTGAACCCCTTCCCCCTTCACAAGCAATAGGCACTAAGATATTTAAAAATAAAATAAGTCCTAAAAGGGAGAAAAAAACAAAAAATAAAAATAAAAAACAAATGTTTCCAGAGATGGACTGAATCACGGATCACCATTGGTCTATTACCTATCGCACAAGCTATAAGATGTAGTTTTTTATTGCAAAAATTTGGTTTAATTGGTAAGGTTAATTTTTTTTTTTGTTGTTGATATTTTGGTGTTGATGTTAATTAAATGCACATGCGTATTCTGATATGTACTATTTGCAAAGTATTTCGATGTAAATTTGGTGAAATTTTTTGTTTGATTTGGTAAAGAAATGGAAGTAGCCGGATGTCCAACCCATTTGGCAGCTTTCTCATCTCTGTTTCTTAAATTCAACCCAATTCATGATATATGCGACTCGGACTGTATTTTTTCCCAGGTCCGATCACTGGAAACTGACAAATACCCGAAGACGTCTCTACTTTCCATGGTATGGTTGCCTAGTAGCTGCAGCATTGAAGCAAAAACACGGTTTTTAGCTTTAAACATACTGTGAAGTTGGTGTTTGGTGGTTAGCAGCATAGTGTAAATTTGGTAGAAATTCAAGTTGACTGTAGGAAGGCAATATTGTCTGTGAGAGCAAACTTGCTCTGGATAGTTCTAGTGATGTGACTTGATGTTGCCGATGTGTAAAGGTTCGTGTAAAAATTTCTGAAATTGTGCTTATTTTGAAAATCTTTCTTTTTCAATACTTCTTTGAAATAGGGTTTCCGTGAAGGTGGAACTCGCATTTGGCAGGTTTTGAGAGTGTCGCATCTTTAAGACGTATTTCAGTGGATCATGCTTTGATCACTAGTCTTGTTGACCGATGGCGACCTGAGACACATTCCTTTCAAACATCTGCTTGTTGGAGAGGCTACTATCATACTACAGGATGTAGAGGTACTTTGGGGTTTAAATATTGATGGACCACCTGTGACTGGTAAAGACACTACTCATACTGTCGATATTTGGGGCCAGTTATGTTTTGAGTTATTGGGCTTTATGCCTACCAGATCAGATATTGACGGAGGTCGTTTGAAAGTGGGATGTTTGTCTGCGGCATTAGATCATCCCCTCCCTGATGTGACTGATGACATATGTCGGCAGATGGTACGTATATATTTACTTTGTACTTATTGGAGACCTTTTATTTCCAGACAATCCAAGCAACAAAGTGCCACTATTGTATCTATCCATGCTTTAGGATTTGGAGACTGTGGGACATTGTAGTTGGGGATCAGCAGTTTTAGCCACACTGTATCGCATCATGTGTGATGCTACCTCACCTACCGCTAGAAACATCTGCGGACTAGTATAATTACTACAGGTATATTTCAATACTTCACATTCATTTATTAAATAGTTACCTTCACAATTTATAGAATACATTCCAATTGATAATTACAGTTATGGGCTTGGGAGCGCATGCCGACTCTACGACCTAACTGGTTAGAGCCGGCACAGCAGCATCACGGAGCATATGGATCTCGGTATATACATTTTGTTAATCTCTTTAATCAAACATGTTAATATTGGACTTGATATTTATTAATTTTTATTGCAGGTGGGATGTTGAATTTGATTTGCGCAATGCTCCTAGGCTTGTCTTATCTTTATTTCGGGATCAACTACATAGTTTGCGACCCAATGAGGTATATCTGCCTACTATATTTCTTTTGCACTTTGTCTTTGTCATATTTTGTTTTTTTTTTTGTCGAATTGTTTGGTATTAGTTTATATGGCAGCCACACCCTGATGCGGTACTTGATATGCTTCTGCATTATTGCACTGCTAGTCGTGACATATGGCGTGCAGTTACTTATTTGATATGTTGGGAGATTGTGGAATGTTATCTACCTCATCGAATTATAACATGCGATAGTTCAGGCTACACCAACCCATACCAGATCAGAGATTGATTGGGAATCAAGTTACACTTCATTTGATAGACCGCTGTGGTCGGGCAAACAATGATTGGGAGTTGACTTATCGAGTTTATATAGACATTTGGGAGACAAGAAGGGACGCAGTTGAGGTTGGTTTCCAATGTGCTGATACTACACATGCATCACATGATTATATGCAATAGTACCGATTGAAGACGGTAGTCTATATATCCAATCCGATTCATCGCCCTACTTTTCCAGAGGGGTACAACCGCGTCAGTGCCTATGCAGATTATCTAGTAAGTAGTTATTTATTTTGTTACTCTTTTCATTTTCAAATAACTTAAGTAGTAACTAATTTTCACTTTTATGGTAGATGAACTCCATGGCCAGATTGTACTATATGTCCTTGGACCACCTGACTGAGAATAATGATACGGATACCAGTACTTGGGTACAGATGAGACATTTCGCTTCTGAGGCACTACATGCAGTTAGACGAATCAAGTCGTCTTGATTTTCGGCCTCCGTCAGGTCTTGTTTACATTCGGTATCCATACCAGACACAGGATCCACATAGAGTAGATCGAGCTCCGCGACGAAGGGGGCAACACGGTGGTGGTTGTCGTTGTCATCGAGTTCCATCTCCTCGGCCCCATGTAGATGTTGGATCCCATCATGTTAATATGCAATTCGAGAATGACAATTCATAGATATTTTCACCAATGCACGCTCCAGTGGGACCATTATCTTTTGGACTGTCGCCCAGTGGTCCAGATATGGATCATATTGGTCCTGATTTTTCAAATGAAGGACATGAACATGAACAAAATATAGCTTCACAGTCGCAGATTGCTTAGCGTATTCAAGAGTAAGCCACATCAAAATTTTATGTCTGTCGGTTAAAAAAGGTTCCTAAACTTAGAGAGTGTGGTACGGGAGGAGATTTAGGGATCATGAACATTGACATATTTTATTATTTTTGGCAATCCTGTGCGATTGAGACAATATGTCTGTTATTTGTAAATTGTTGTTTGCCCTTGTCGGGTGTTTTTTATATTATTGTTGGGTTTTTATTTCTATTTTTTGGCTCTTGTCGGCCTTGTAATGATGTTTTTTGCCCTTGTTGGCAAGAAAAATGTTCATAAAATAGGGGAGGTTATGTCAAAAAAATTTCAAAAAATATGATAAATTAATAAATTTGCTTTCTTACAAGATTTCTTTTGTGGTATATTTCCTTGAATTTAACGGTTATGGTTGGAAAATAACGGTTTATTAGAATAAGTGTTTATAATTTAGCGTTTAGGGTATTTTTACCTTTTTTAAATAACAAAAAAATCAAACATTTTTTTGTAATAGTGCAAAAAAAATCCTCCATGACCTCACATTTGTTAAATACTAGGTCATGGAAATATTTTTTTTAAAAAAAAAATTTTTAAAAAATTCAAATGAACTTGCATTCAATGAGGAGGAATAAGAAGAGGGTTTCTGGAATTTATACACATTATGGAATTTAAGGCCCCGTTAAGTTGGGGTTGTGGTGGTTTATTACAAAACACTTAATTTAGTATAGATTTGAAGAAAGTGTTTAATAAGTGCTTAATTTTTGTTGTTTGGATGTAAACTTGCAAAAGTACTTTTTTAATATTTGGTAATATATAATTTTGAATTTTAAAAATATCCTATTTTTTATTCCATTATAAATTTATGGTAAAATAGCTAAAATTTATCTTTAACGATTTTTTTAAAAAAAAAAAAGGTAATCCAAAAGCACTAATTTTTAACTTGTGTTGAAAGTACTCAAGAAGATCTACTCCTAAATTTAAGAACAATATTTACCAAATACTCAAAAAAATTACTTTTACAATTTAAAAGTACTTTTTAAGTAAAAACATTCCAACTCCAAACGAGATCTAAGTTGGTTGACCTCGCATTCGTTAAATGTTAGATCAGCAAAATTTAAAACAAAAAAAATTCTTAAGAAAAGAAAAATCTTCAACCTTACGTTCAACAGATGACAAGTCATAGAACTCCCATTCAATTCATATGACATAAAACTGCATTTAAGAGATGCAAGGTTCACCATGACCAAACCACCATTTTAAATCAGTATAAAAAAAAATAATTTTTAAAATAAGTATAATTTCATAAATTTCTGAGACGAAGATCTGTAGATGAGTGAGAAATGGTTAACTTCAGAGGCTCTTCCCACTCCAAGAGCTCCTCCATTTTCTCCAGGAGTTCCTCTCCTTTGTCAATTATGCTCTACGTATTCATACTTTTTGCTTTCTCAATCTTCATTTTCATTTTATACAGCAAAGATATCTTGGAAGATGAAGAGAAGAAATCTCCATCAATATCAGAGATGAAGCCCAAATCTGAGCAGGTGAAATTCTGTTTCAAGTCTTGGCATCCTTTTTGGTTCCAATTATTATAAAGATATCATCTTCGGTGTTTTTGAGAGACGGGTTTTGTTTTTTTGTGCTTTATTATTTGTTAGTTAACTTTAGTTTAGTTCAAAGAATTGTTGATTTAGATGGCTTTAAATATCTTGAATATTGCCATCACTTTCTAACTAGGAAATTAGATTTTCTTTTTGGTTTTGGACATTTTAGGATGGATTCTTAGTGGTGATGGGTGTGGTGGAATTGATGCCAATCTTGTTCTTCAAGTGTATAAGATTTTCTAGTTTCAGATTTGATGCTAAGGGCTCTTTGTTAAACATGGGAGATGGTCCATAAAAAGAAGGATCTCTGCAATTGCTGTTTTTGTGGAGGTTTGTTGGGGACAGATGGCTTCTGGTGGAGAGAACATGATGTTAAGTTGACCTTATATTATGGTTTATTAGAATCCTGTGTTGTGGAAGAAATCTATGGAGTTGTTCATGATGATGTCATCAGCTCAAGCTATTGCTATATTTCTTCCTTTTCAAGATTTATGGTTTACTTTGCATATTAATCACAAGGAATCTGTTTTTCTTGTATCTTTTAAGTGCAGAAAAGGATGGAGTCTATAATTGGCGAAATGTCATATATTTGGATTAAATTATAGATCAGGCTGGTGCTTGGTATATATCACAAGAAGTAGGCTGTTTCTCTGTAACATCGCCATCTTATCTACTGGGATGTTGAACTGATCCAATTAACTCTTCTATATAGAGCGGTTTAGCAACTCAAAACCTCATTCTTACAGAGAATATTCATATTTACTTTTCCATGTCTTTTAGACTTGTACTTACTATAAATTTAATTGTGTTTTTCTCCAATGTTGATATTCGTCACCAACACGAGATAGATTAATGGACGAGCAACACACTCTTAGCCTGCTTCTTTTCTTAAATGGATAAAGCTCTGGATTCTCCTGTCTGTTTCAGTTCTGATTTTTGTTATACTTGTTTTTGGTTTCTAGTAGTTACAAGTATTTGTTTCTGTGATCTTATTCCTCATTTTTTATGATATGAAGAATCATCAAAATACAGATTTTTATACTTTTACAATTCACAATGAGTTTTTAAGTTTACCATAGCCTTTCTTCTTTGATGGATTATTCTGGACTGTCAGGGTTCCACCCGCCTTTCAAGCCTTTCTGAAATTAATGAAACCAAGTTGTATCTTGTTGGTATCTCAAGATGGAAGTGCTGATTGCTTAAAATCTGTGCATAACAAATAAATTGCTGATAATGCATAAAAAGTAGTATTGAAAATGTTATAATCTTGCATATTGCTATATGCAAAATTCAGTTTCTCATGCTTAAGCACCATTGAGCATCTTTTATCTTGATGTGCCTTGGGTAGTTGGCTGCTATAACTATGTTGTAGATCTAACCTTGAAATACCATGGCTCTGAGTCTCATGCACTCCTTTAGACAGAAATGGCATTGGATAATTATTTTGGTGAAGATCTTACGCCGTTCCCTTTGGCTTTGCTTGCTTTTAAATATGGTCTATCAGAAACTTCCAATGAATAGCACCATTGTCTTGTCTTTGCAATAAAAATTTGTCTTTATCACCCATAGAAAAAGAATCTGAATATTTTAGGTGCTATGGTTGAACTAATTCAGATTTAAGGTTGTTTACCCCTATTATTCTCATCCTTTCTTATATTACTGCTGTGTTGTATTTCTCTTGTTAAAATATGCTACAATTGTAAATGATTTCTGTACAATGACTGTTGGATCATCTATTAATATGCAGTTGCCAGATGATATACTCTGGGATGCTCCTTTTAGCTATGGTCTACGCCCTTGTGTCAAGCCCTCCACTAGATATAAAGGTCTTTTCTGGTGTTCTTCATCTAGTTAACAAATTGCAGTATGCTGTATTTAAGTTGTTTCTGCTGTACAAGTCATTGATGGTGTTTTTATCAAGGCATATCTTATTCTTTATGTTTTGAAAGCTTCACCGTTGACTCTCTCCTTATGTTTTGAGATACTCCATGTTTTTAACTTTTTACTTGGCTTACTTGTCCATTCATTCTCCCCTTCCCTACGGATAGATATTTTTAAATGTAAGAAATTTTATTCCATGTAATTCTTTCTCTGAATTTGTGCCCTCTGGATTTCTATATCGTTTTATGTTTAGGTGCCCAAGGTTATGATCGCTATATGACTGTCAGAAGTAATGGTGGACTGAATCAAATGCGAGCTGGTGTGAGTTACATATTTTGTTTCTGTTTTGTTTTCATATGTCTATATTCTTTACTGTTAGGACCTTAAAATGAATGTCTATGGGAAGTTGGGGAAAGCAAAAGTGCCTCTGAAGGATGGCTCTTAAGCATATTCCTTTGAGAAGCCATAAGAGGTGCACCTTTTCATTACACAGTTGGCTTTTGCCCGTACCAAAATAAATTTTGTCATTAAATTTGGATCTGAATAAGAAGCTGATTGATGCTTTTCTGACCAGCCTCTTCCGATTTCTGGGTCAAGCTCCGAAGGAGTAAGGTTTTCATTTCTTCACATTCATGTAGTCATACTTTTCATATTCTTAGTTTAAACAAAGCTTAACAAATAACTTTTAAACATCCCAAGAACCTTTACTCTCTTTGGGTTATTTTCCCTCAGTTCTTACATCAGTGTAATTTAGATGAGCATGTGACTGAATTTTAAATTCTTTTGTTGGTTATATCTACCAATTTTGTTGTGTTAACCTGCTCTAGATAGCTGATATGGTGGCTGTGGCACACATAATGAATGCAACCTTGGTAATTCCTCAACTGGATAAACGTTCTTTCTGGCAAGATACAAGGTGATTTCAAGTTTTTACTGCTTTTACTACTTCCTTCTTTTTGGTTCTAATCTTTCTCCTTTTCCTGTCGCTATGTCCTTTATACCATTCTTGGTCTCTAATGCATCTCAATTCTGACTGCCTTTTAGATCTACCATTCAGTTATTTCTGTTAGACATATCTGCTGACATTTTGCATTCCAATCCGTGCAGTATATTCTCTGACATATTCGATGAAATACATTTTATCATGACACTACAAACTGATGTGAGGATTGTGAAGGAGCTTCCAAAAGAACTGGAATCAGCTCCTCGAGCTAGGAAGCATTTCTCATCGTGGTCTGGTGTGAGGGCTCATCTACTATGAGGAGATGACACAAATGTGGAAGGATTATCAGGTATAGATTATCTCATGCTCTAGTATGATTGATTTCTTATCTCTTCTCGTATTCTCTCTCCCTCTCTCTGAGCGAGGCCCCACCCACTCCCTCTTTCTTTCCCGGGTTGCATCAAACAGAAACGCGAAAAGGCACATGTATGAATAAAGACAAGGTATAATGGTTGTCCAGTGACTACTTTACATTTGAATGTGACTAGGCTCTATCTATGTGAATTACTTATGGATTTCAATGTTGGATTCATGACTAAAAGGTTCTGTAAAGGGTTAGAATTGATCTGTGCCTGAATTGAGATTTGGAGGCGAAACTATTGGTGGAATTGGGTTTGGTTAAAATTGTACAGGACTAAGAAGAAACTCTAGGAATGACTACCACTATCGCTTCCTGATTGTTTTGGTGTTGAAATTGATTGCTATACATTCTGCTATGGTTTGTAGGGAGGTTAAAACAAGTTGCAGAAGAGATGGAGTGTAAACATCAATTTCATATCGAGTATCAAGCAGTTAGAAGCACCAAGTCGAGGAATCACACATAGATTGACAAAATATTCAGCTAAAACATGTAATTTTGCAAGCTTTTGCAAATTATGTTAAAATGAAGGAATTAGATCTAAAACTACACAGCATAATATTCATCTAAATTATGAAATTTTGCAAATTTTTGCAAACCATGTTTAAATGAAGAATTAAATCTAAAACTACTCAGCATAGTTCTTTTTCATTTGACAGTAGATTAGTAGTGGTTAGACATGAAGCCTTGTAAAACACTTTTGAAGGGCTTCTAAACAATTTAAATGATATCTGAAATAAGTTGCAGAACTTTCTTCATTGTTTTGTAGATTATATCACTTCTATTCTGCCTGACAACTTGATATTATATAGTATGTGAGATTCTTTCTTAATATAGTTGGAAAATTTTAACTGTTACATGTCTGATTGAGATTACCAGAGCCTTTGACTAAAGGTTTTCCATCTTATACAGGCAGTAACCACTATGGAGTTCCTTACATGTCTCTTTTATTTATTTCAGTTTTTATCTTTTGGGGAAGGTTTTCCTTACATCTTCAACATAAGATCACCAAAGCCTCTGATTAAAGGATAGGCAGTAGCCAATATAGAGTTCCTTACATTTCTCCGTTATTTATTTTCATTTTATTTTTTGTCTTTTGGTTAAGGTTTCCTTACATCTTAAACAAGAAGTCTAAGGTTTTCTTATTGTATTGTTCACACAGATACTTCATGTTGCAAAATCCGATTCTCGGCTTGCCAACAATGATCTACCTCTTGATGTCCAGAGATTGAGATGCCGTGCTTTTTTTCATGCTCTCCGCTTCTCACCTGCTATTGAAAACCTTGGAAAGGTTAGAACTATGGTCTTTCTGCAATTGATTTTGTAATATGTAGAAATTTAGGCTTTCAGCTCAATCACAATTATGGTTAGAATAATCATTGCACAACTTTGATTTTTTAACCAAATTTTACTCTGTATTAAGGTTCGTCTTGGAAATGTTTTATGCCTGAAAATTTTTAATGTTCAAAAATTTTCACATGAAAATTATATTTCCCAAACAATTTTTCTGTTTGCTGACAATTCAAAAATTGCAATATTACATCATGCACAAATTTCACTTCCACAACTATTCATCCAAGATCTTATTGACTATAATATAATTGTATTAGGAAGGTCGTGAATAATGATGATGGATGATGTAAAGGTATGAAAAGAGTACAATGTATGAATTGTAGTAGTAAACTATAGATAAAAATAGTTGTTTTAGAGTTGTAAGGAGGGGGACAAGAAAATAAACATGGTAATTGTTTTAGTAATGGAAGTAATGATATGTCCATTGGTTACTCTATGTTACTCTGAGCTGTCATGGAAATATTTGAATTGTGTGCTAATTGAAGTGGTTATTGAATCGAGTGCTTATTATGGCTATTAGTTTGCAGAAATGCTGAATACCTCTTCTACTAAAATACTTTAATGCTCATGAATTGAAGCTTATCTTCAATGTAACAATGTTTGAACTGTAAAATTATCAAGTTCTATGACATCTTGCACTATCTCATTAATCCATGAGTTGTTAATAAAATAATATATATGGAACTTTAACACATATTAAGAGTATCCATGTATCTCCTTGTTATTCATTTGAGATCTCCCGCATAATTCCTGTTAAACTAGGTTCTGAGCATACATGATGATGACACCGCAGAAGCTAGTGGAGCGGTTGCAATCTCGTGCAGAAAGATACATTGCACTTCATCTAAGATATGAAAAAGACATGCTTTCTTTCACTGGTTGCACACATGGTCTCACTGAGGCGGAATCTACAGAGCTTCGAGTGATGAGGTGAACTTTTTATGCTACGATACACATAACAACACAACTGCAGACTATCATTCCTGTATAGCTGGGGTTGTTCATACATAATATATTAGCATGTTTGACAGTTCTTAGCTTAAAAATGAACCAAGCTTTGAATCCATTCCTCCTTTATGGGTTCATGTGGCTAAAGGAACAATAAAGCTTCCTCGAAAGATGCATTGATCGTCTTTGTAAGAAATAGTTCCTTCTAGAGTTAATTGTTTATGAAATTTTTGTATGAAAATTTTACAATAGTTCAAACACAATCCTGGCAATATAACAGTGTACTTTATGCTGGGATTGTCGAATAAGATGATATAAACTTGATCCTAGATTAGTTTATAATACAGGAAATGTCTATCTAACCTTAAGCTCTATAGCAGGCATCTTCAACAGTTCTAATTGTCAACTTGTTTGCTTTTCATGCCCATTTCACTTTTCTTTTTCATTTATTTTTTCTAGGGAAAACACAAACCACTGGAAGATCAAGAATATTAATGCAACAGAGCAACGAATAGGTGGGTTGTGCCCGTTAACTCCAAAGGAGGTAGGAATATTCCTTCAGGCTCTTGGTTACCCTCCATCGACATTGATTTATATTGCTGCTGGGGAGATTTATGGTCTGGTAATGCTCACCTTTCAGAGCTCACTTATCGCTTTCCAAATGTAGTTTATAAGGTTAGTTGATTGAATGATCTGCTTGTGGATACAAGTATAGATAATTGATTTGTGTGGAGTCTTGCTATTATTTACTAGCAAAACAATTTTCTCACTGATGACAGGAAACACTTGCAAGCAAAGGGGAATTGAAAGGATTTTCCAATCATGCATCTCAATCTGCAGCGCTTGATTATATCATCTCCATAGAGAGTGATGTTTTCATTCCGTCACATTCAGGTAACATGGCAAGAGCTGTTGAAGGACATCGCAGATTCTTAGGCCACCGGAAGACAGTAACTCCAGACAGGTTCTTATTCCGGTTACAAATCATATTCTTTTAATTCTTCTAAGTTAGTTTATGGTTTCATGGAGTTGCATGCAAGTGTTATTCCCGTGTAACTAAGAAATTAACAAAGGAAAAAGCAAAGTTTTAAAGAAAGATGATCGAACCTGAAGTTTAACTTGCCTTGTATCTATTTTCATGGATCATTCATTACAACTCCTAGCATGTTTTTCTCCTGAATTTAATTGATCAGTCCCACATAAATTTTCAAATGTCTTCAGCTTCAAAACACTGTCCAGTTTGTGTAGCTCTTCTACTTTTGCCTTGAGGATAGTTTTTTTCCCCCCCTATTAATCAGGGAACTAATGTTCATTTACGCTTCTTACTTTGTTATATGCTCGCAACGAGCTTCTTCTGTTTTCTAACTATTTTTCATGATATCTATACTATATGTAAAGCAAGAGAGCCTCTTTTGGTGTCTGTTACTTTGTGAACTTCCTATTTTACCCTTTATTAACATTAATAATATCATGTTAAACCACCAATAATAACTACCACATGTAACTTCTTTTTTTCAAACTTTAAAAAAAAAAAAAAAAAAAAAAAAAACACATAGTGTGTGTGCCTTCCCTACTTGTATGCATGATAAAGAATGGACATATAGTGCACTTTACCTGTATGGATGCATGGCTTCCTATTGGATGAGCAAATACTGATTTGTGCATTGACATTTTTGTTTGGTAGTCTATCAAGTTTAATAGGATTCTCCTTTATTATTCTCATTGTTTTGTTCCCTAAAACCATTGATAATTTGACATAAGCAGCAGTAATGAGATCTCATGTGAGAGAGATCTTCATGTCCTTTAGCTGGACAATGTCTATTTCATTATATGTTTCGATAATCTTTTATATTTCTTCCTTTTTTTTTTTTGGGTACTAACCTTAGTCAATATCATGTTCAGGAGGGGCCTAGTTGCACTATTTGATATGTTGGAATCTGGAGTGCAAAAGGAAGGATCATCATTCTCTCATCTTGTGAGGAAATTGCACAAGAACAGGTATACTGGCTTCTCCTTTATTGCTTCCAACTTGTGTAAATGAGAAATTGAATTTTTATTCTTTTGGGATGTAAAATAGTAATCTTGGATTTTTGTCTTGTATACAAGTGCCTGTATGATAATCCCAGTGCAAAATCTTTTAGCATTAAGAACAAGCTAAAAAGTATAATTTAATTAGAGCTCTGAAGGAGTATTCTGATCTTTACTTGTCAAATAATCAAAAAATAGGAAGAAGAGAAATGGACATTATCAACATTCTATGGGAAAAGAAAAGATTTTTGTCTTCCCCATCTTCTCTCTTCCCATCCCCTTTTCCATGCCCCAAAAACAATAAACATCTTGCAAGGTCAAATGTAGATTTCTTTAATCAAAGGAACATATAATACTATTGCTCAATGTATAATTGTGGTTGACATAATTCTTTGCTGAATGAATTACATCTGTTAACTTTTCATCTTGAAGTACACTAGTTTCACAATGTTCTTAAGAATTGTTGTAATTAAGGATAACATACCGGCACCTGTTTTTTGATGCATAACAATTTGCAGGCAGGGTGGTCCAAGGCAAAGAGAAGGTGCCCCGTCAGGAGTCAAAGGTCGAGCTCGTTCCAGGCTGGAAGAACACTTTTACCAAAATCTCCTACCCAGAATGTATATGTGGCTCCAAAATCACAGTAAGATGGACATAGGTTCATTTTCTAGTCAGATATCTCACTTTTGTTATACATTTTTAGCTGTTGTAGCTCATCTTTCTTCTTTTCCTTTATCATTTTATTATATATTTTTTAACTTGTAATTCATGTCCAGTATTTCTTAGTATCTTTAGCATGGTGTCTTTGGATTGTCTGGAATATGCAATGTATTGTAAGATCTTGTGAATATCATTAATGCGGCCAAATGATTCTTTGGTTGATAAAGGAATTCTGTACAGAAATGTTGCCATTTGTCATCCAGAAAAATGGAGACATTTGTATATGTGGAAAACATAGTCTTTCTACCTCGATTACTTTTCCTGTACAATTATCTGGTTTATTCACTCAATACTTCATTGTGCTTGTTTCAAATAACCCGGAATATTATAATTGGTAAAGGAACCATTCTATTATGGTCACTAAGAAAGACAGTTCAAGAATTTTTTAGCATTCTTGTTCTGAAGACTTCCATAGATGAATTGGAAATCTTGTGGCAAAGCAATTGGAAGTTGTAATAAACAAAAAGCCTTTTCAGACCCATAGTCGTGCAAAAAGCCCTAGTTTATTTTCAAGGAATGTAAATTCAACATGAGACCAGTAATTAGGGATTAACGAAGTGGGATTATGAAGAAATCAAACAACTGATCCATGTATGTTATAATGATCCATTTATGTTGTCAAGCAACTGATCCATTTATGTTATCTGGTGTGCTAGTGATTTCTTTGAAATATAAGATGTGGAGTTGCTGCTAATGAAAGATTTGTTCGGTACTCGTTCCTGTTTAATGATTGGATCTTTCTTCTGCCTAGAAAAGTAATGAAAATCATTGAGGGCTTTTTCTAATGGTGTGTCCGGAGCTGAGATGTGCTTCCACGGGTTAAGGCCAATTTGGGATCTGGTGGGACAAATTGGAATGATGCCATAATCAGACATTTACGTTCTGCATGTACGAAAAATTACTCGTTGCTGAACTGATTGATATATATATAAATTGGAAAAAGAGATATGGAAAATACTATTTTGATCCATTATCTTTGGAGTGTCTTAATTTAGTTCCTTATACTTCAGAACAAGTCAATTTAATCATTTATCTTTTAAAATGTTGGTTAATATAGGTTTTTGACAGAAAAATTGGACAATTAATGGTGGAGGCCACTAAACATCATGTGACATTTAAACACAAATGACTGGAACTTAAAACTTTGAAAATGATGATATTTGTTACATTAAATTCTGTCACCAAAAATTGTTCTAAGAAGATGGGACAAAAGTAAGATTAAGGAAATGGAAAAAAAAAAGAAAAAAAATATTGGGGTTAGGAAGAATAAGACATTTTAACTTCAACATGTTTGTGTTTTAACTATCATGTGATGTTCAAGTGACCTTTCACCGTTAATTTGTCATTTTTTCATTAAAAGCCTTACATTGACTAATATCTTGAAAGATGAAGGACAAAATTGAGGATTCATCCTATTACAGAAGGGATTAAACTAAGATACACTTTAAAAATAAGGGATTAAAATGATCTTTTTTTCAAAGACTTAGATCTCAATGGAAAATTATTTACAAAATTGTAAATTCAAAATCATTTATCAAAATTATTCTACGTGTTACCAATCGCTGATTTAAATATTTGATCGCATTTCATTCATTCTTTTTTTAATTTATTGACACATTAATAAGTTTATCAATTTGTATAAAGGCACTAAATCAATTATGTGCGGTTTGCTAAAAGATTAAATAGGTTATTCTTCACTACCTTGCCTGCATAGATTATCTACTAAAGATAGTTCCGTCAGTTAGGGTTAGTGCAATTAGGAGTGTTCATCGGCCGGTATTTCAATAATTCGGTAAAAAAAATCGGTATTTCGGTATTTCGGTGCAAGAAAATCAAAACCAACTCCGAACCAAATTTTTTTTCGGTTGATTGGTTAACCAAACTTTTTTTTCGGTTTATCCGATTAACCAAAGTTCATCAAACTAGTTAATTTAAAAATTAAGCATAAAATTAAATACCAAACTAATCAAATTAATAAACAAAAACCTAAAACTACTAAAACTAACACTAGAAACTAAAAAATAATAAAGAAAAATAACATCAAAGTGTTGAATGAATGGAACATAGAATTGGGTTACTAAAAAACTAAAAACTAAAACTAATAAAATTAAAAGTTTGGTAATTCGGTAATCCGATATTTTATTTTCAATAACCAAATCCGAACCATATAACCAATCTTTTTTATTCGATTTATCCGAAATTCGATTATCCGAAAATCGAAAACCAAACTAATTTGGTTCAGCCGGTTTGTTCAGTTAAAACAAACTATGAACACTCCTAAATGCAATAGTGCCTAAAGTTTACCTTTCCTCTGGCAAAGTAAGACGTAACTGAAAACTATTTCTTTTATTGTTCTTCTTGTGCGACCTGCGGGTATCTTTCTCTTGAACAAAGAAAGGTTCCCAGCCAAGAAGTTGAATGTAGTTTGAGAAGCTACTGAATCTAATCTTTAGTGATGCTTATGGATCATTATTAAGAAATAATGAAATAATGTTAAATTTCTTTTGACATTCAAGAAATAATGTTAAATTAAGACTATTTTCTAGAACCAACGGTAAAACAAATAATACACATAAATGTGTCAGATAGCGTAAATGTAAATTAGGATTATCTTTAACCATAATCTTTTAAACAAATTGAATTCATGTATACATTGAATCCACATATGCGTTCCCCACGAATGTATGTCTGACTCCAACAATCGAACAATAATAATATAAAATATATATTTAGCGTAAGAGTCTTCTACCCTATGCCTAACCAGAAAATACCGTGCAACAGATGGAGTATTACAAACTTATTTATAGACTAGGTTAGGGATCCTTAATTGGAAAACAAGAAATCCCTAGGATTTCCTTCCTCCAAGAAATCCCTAGGTTTTCCTTCCATCAGGGAAATTATCACAATTATATAATTGGGAATATTACGATATTTGTAGTTAAATTTCCTAATACATAATATTCTGACTAATTAGTTGAAAATATTATTCAATCATACCAAATATAGGATATCAACCAATTAGGTAAAATTACCAATTATCATGTGAGTCACATTTAAGGCAAGTCTTGCATTGCAAGTATTACATTCTCTCACTTGACCCACATGTATTAGTCAGACAATATCGTGAGTGACAAGGAATGGCCATAAGTCTTAATTGTCACTCCACTAATACAAT
Organism: Cinchona pubescens; assembly: GCA_025175665.1. Lineage (NCBI taxonomy): Eukaryota > Viridiplantae > Streptophyta > Magnoliopsida > Gentianales > Rubiaceae > Cinchona > Cinchona pubescens. The sequence continues at coordinate 7,706,594 of JANKKI010000027.1, read as the reverse complement.
GGTTATGTAACAGTTACTTAACTAAAAATTATTAATACACGAATCATGGCGGTTGTACTCTAAAATGAATACTTCCTTCTATGTATTACAATGTATAATATTTTCCAATCAACTACTATAAAAGTTTTATGAACGACTTATTATAAATCATTTAGGGTCCAACTTTATGGATTAAATGATCCCAACTTTATACATGACAATAATGTGCATAGAAAGTCAAGTAAACAATAAATTATCTTGAATGTCTAGACTTGACAATAGATACAATAAATGAATAATTGTAAAACTAAAATGAGCGTTTGAGTACTTATAAGTTATATGATCATGGACAATTTAGCTGGTAATTTTAGTTGTTGGATCAACAATAATAACTTGTTACTTATGTACTTAATAGCTACTTTTGCTGCCAAGATTATCCCTAACTATTAAATCACTATGTCATTTGCATGTCTCAGCTCTCATTTTTCTTAATATTCTTAAAAATAGAATATTGGGATCGAAATAAAACTTTAATGGCCAAACTACAACATCGACAAAAATTGAAGCCATACAAGAATGCCTATGATATAACTTCATAACATCATTATATTTTCACTAATCATATCCAATTCCAATACATAGTATGAACATGTATGATATGTTCACTTTAAGAAAAAATGAGGTGCAAAAGTAAACAATATTTAATCGTTCAAGAACTCTTTTATGAAGGTTTACGAAATAGTCTAAATACATTTATGTGTTATCTTTGTGAATGTCAATTATATATGAGGATTCACCAAAACCTTCATGTAATAGTTCTATATAAGAAATTGAATTACCTTATAAATTTATTGCAAGAATATTTTCATATGGACTAAATATAATTTCCTCCCACTAACATTGATGTATATTAATTTTCTTGATTGATATTCTTCTGAAAGATCAAAATAAAGAAATAAAACTAATATACCATTCATGGGATTCTTAGTCATTGAATATATTTTTCAATCTTGTAACAAATAGACTACATTCTCTTAAAATATTAAATCTTTAAATTGACACATATATACCTCAAATTTATGTTTCACGCTAATATAACTCCAAATCAAAATGAGTTATTATTGCCATAAAAATGTCTAAAAATTTAAAGATTTAACGGTAATCAATGTCTTTCTTTTATGACATTATATAAAAACATGGAATTTTCTCTATTATGGCTTTGTGAAAACATAACTTAATAATCTTTATGTCTAATCTTATAGTTAGACTTTTGTGGGTATACAATATAATAACTAAATTTGAAGTCACGTTACTCTTGAGAACTTTTTCACTCTCACTATTTTGAGAGATAACAAGACCAATTATTTTTATTAATATGGATTTATCTTGATGTGATCACTTTAAAATGGAGATATTCAATTGATTACTTATTCAAACTAATTTGAAAATTATTTTGAAATAAGCCACCCATATACCATGTCTAAAGTAATAAAAAATGGCTCCTTTACTCTTTGCAGACTCGATTGAATTAAATCACTCCCATTTATTTTATGTTCTTCAAGAATCATGAACACTAGTTTCAACGATTCTTAAAGTGTGTGGAAGAATATACATTTCTTGAACTTATTAATATAACTTTGTTATCAGTTTCTTTTTGTGTGGGTTATATATCCCCACTTCAATTGAAGATATCCATATGTGTGTATATCTTAAACTTAGTTTTCATTTATTCCATGATCCAATATTGTTTAAACAATATTGGAAGGAACCATATCCAAGATATTCATCTTGATCATAAGGTTTAATTAGATAGTCTCAAGAAAATTTACTTAAATTACTAATCATGCTTTGACCATATCCGTAATTACTCAATTCATTCCTTAAGTTATACTGTTAAAGTATAACAAATATACATTGTTCGCTCACTATCAATGGCTCGTAATTTAGGAATTATGAGAAATTAATATATTGATACTCTTCATCATATTCACTAACCTTAAATTTCAAACTCTCCATTTCTTATTTGAACACTTGTAAATGTATCAAGTGTTTAATTCTTTATCAAACAAGAAAAGATGATGCAATACCTTTGAATAGTTTTCTAACAATAAGATAAACATATATCTCTAACCAATTATAAAAGGTTAGAAAATAATTCACAGAATTTTGATGTTATGATCAAATAACAAAAACTCCTTTGGCATCTTTAATGTGCTTGAGTAGTCTTTTTTTTTTTTAATTTATTTTTATGCAGTCTACTTAATCACTTTAGTTGATAAATTTAAAACTCTTAAGAGTTTATGGTTAATCAACTCATATATATTTTTCTTATGGAGATATCAACACCTCCAATGTCAAAAAAAAAAAAAAAAGGCCTTAAGGAGTTCCTTTAATGATATCCATATTTATGCCAATTTGATAACTATGGTAAAGGGAAGAGTTTTGCTCAATTCAAAAGTTAGTCAGAACTCCAAAATGATAAATTAGTTTTAAAATAATTGCTACTGAATGATCCAATAGCAATTAAATTTAAAAATTTGGAAAATGATGAAAAAATAATTTTTTTAATAAAAATATTTTCCTTAAGGAGCAATAACACTTCAATTTACCATATGTCAAAACATATAACTTCCATTAAAGAAGCATACATTTTCTTGTATTTTGGAAACTTAACACACACTGGCAATGTGAATTGTTAATAAAACAAATTCACCAAGAATGACAATGTTCATAACACTAAAAAATTGAGATTTTCTTTATTTGAGTTATTTCTCTCACTCACGGTAGAAAATCATTTAGAAAATCTCTTTCATATAAACAATACATTATTTATCATTGTTTGACTTAATGAGAACATAATTTTCTTTGTTTCCATTTGTTCTTTCATGAAACACATTTTAAACTTTAAGTGTCTCATATGTAAATCTCTCTTATTTATTAACCTTTTTATCCTCTCCAATTCACATGGTTAAAGTCTGTAATTAATCACATTTCTTATTGCATATTGAAGAAGAATCAAATGGTTAAAAAATACTTTAAAGAGAGAATCAAGAATGCAATGATCCAAGTATAACTCAAAAATCTCAATTCAATTCATGCTATTGCAAAATTAGTTCTTTAGAATGAGTTCAACAATACTTTTTAATCTTAAAGTGTTGCATAAGAAAACCTTTTGATGGTGCTTGCCAAAATTTGCAATAAATTCTAATGGCTTTCAAGCATGTTTTGACTATAAAATAATTAGGGTTGAACCCTACCTTTATGTGAATATGTTACCTATTGAGCAAAATTTTAAATTGCCCTTATTTCTCATATTTAACCCTTATAATTTTAGCAATTATATACTCAATAATATAAAAATGAAAAATTCATTCTCATAAAATGCTAATTTAAAACTTGCACCCAAATAAATAAGAGAGGTATCAAATAGTCAAACTAATAACAACTAGAATAAAACAATTTATGAAGCAAAAAAGCAAAATTACTTGAATAACCAAAAATATGACTTACTTAGGCTATGAAGGGTTTTTTTTTTTAACATATATTTTGAATTAACCTTATATTAATCCAAATAGTAAATTTAAACCTTCCTGTAGGTAGAGGTTGCCAAACTGGCATTGAATTTAGTTTCTTTATAATAAGATCAGTAATTTAAAACAATAAATTGGAGAAATATTTTCGTACTTGTGAGGATGGAAAAATTTTCCAACTTAATGTCTAGTTAGCTATCTTGTTTCAATTAATCTCTTAAAAATAATTACCTTCCAGTAGGGCTGGGTAATTATCTTAATAAATTAATTGTAACATTAATCTGGATGCCATTTTCTCTTCTGTTTATCACTTGACAATATGTGATAAATAAAAATTTAGAAAACCATTTACGCGCAATATACTTAAGATGTTGTGGCTACATCTAAGTACATGGTATTATGAGAAAATCTATTTATTATTTTAATAAGTCAACTAACTAATATGTTGACTAAAGTCATAATTTTCGATTACTAAATCATATGTGATGAAAAAGTATTGTATACCAAATATATGAGGTGTTGTGGCCTCTCCCAAATATACGATGTACAAATTTTAGTAATGGCATCTAGTGATTTCTTTAATTATCAAGTTTTCATAGTGTTGACTAAATTCTTTATTTCCCTTTTTTTATTTGATTTATTCAAATCACTAGAATTTATGTGATTAGAATAACATATATAACAAATATTTGAGATGCTATGGCTACTCTCAAATATATGTTGCAAGAAAAACTTTATAAAAGAAATTCAAATGAATTTTCTTAAATAGTCAACGGGCAATAATATTGACAAAATATTTATACATAGCATGTACTCTTTTAAGGACCAAGATGCACAAAGCCAATAATATAATATTATGACAAAAATGTACTTATAGGTCCATTAATTGATTTAAATCATGGAAACATTATCACACGGTAAAGATAATTTCAACTATGCAAAAATTGTCATTGTGAAATTTGAAAGTTATGAGCAAAAACAAATTATTCCATTTAAGTAAAAGTCACACAGGCATCGCAGTACAACCATGAAATTAAATTGCACGTACTAACATATTATTCAATTAAATATCCGTAGTAAATATCATGCAAATAGAGTCATGTTTCTCATAATTTTATTATCAGTTTTTAAATATAAGGTAATAAGATTCAAAATTGCATGCATAAATAGATTAGGATTTTAATGTTGTATAGATTTCAAGTAAGCCAACCAAACGACCACTAAATAATCTATTTCTGAGGGCAAATATATGGATAGTTTATTATCATCAAAGAAGGTACATAAATATCCAGAGTTCCAAATTCTTTGAAACTAGAAATAGATCAAACCTATTCTTATTTTTATTTTATCAAAACGGACAAAACACCTCCAAAACAAAAGGTAATTTTGGTCCCTCGTAATTCAAAATAAATCCATCAAGCCTAAGAGGCCTATTATATTGGCGGACAAAATCTATATCTCTACTCGAAGTAGATACAAGGTTAATTCTAAATGCTCACAAAACATAACACAATATTTTGATAGAGTACAAATTAACTAAAAACAAGTAATAAACTGCACTTTCTCCCTAACTCTACCTTTACTTTCTGCAAGTATACAGGGTACATAGTAGTATAGGATGAGTGGGTATCATTCCCATGAGGATTGTTGGTTAGCAATTACCGAGATTTTGGGGTCTTTGTATAGTTAGGCTAACCGAAAAGGATGAAGAGAACTACTATTTCAACACTCAAACAAAGTAAACTAAAGACTAAATTAAACTAATAAAGATAAGAAAATTAGGCAAGTAATTTCTACTCTAATTAAGAAATTCAATGACTAGATTAAAAGACTAACTACACTAGTCTAATGAAAGAAAGTAAATTACTTCTAAAACAACTAGATTATCTAAATCAAAACAAGGATTAAAGAGTAAGTAAACCTAAATTGACTAAAGGAAGCAATAAGAAAGCATGAAAACAAGACAATTTCTATTTTTTAACTAATTTAAAACTAGTGAAATTTACAAAGAAACTAATTTAAACTAAAAATATTTTTTTTTGGATTTTTAGTTTAATAAAAGAAATCCCAATAGAAATTACTAAGAATTAAAACAAGGAAATGAAGATTTTTTTTACTAGAAATCACTAAATTACCAAAAACCCTAAGAAAGTTTGGAATGAAAGTAATTAGTTTTTCAATAAATTAAAGTAGAAAAGCAAGTAAAAATTATATCTACTAGAAACTAATGATTAACCCATTAAAGCTATCAACTCAAATAAAACTTGCAAGAAATTAAAGACAAGATCTAAAGGAAATTGAAAGAGAACTTTGTATTAAACTAGAAAAACTTGAAGTTTAATCTAAGTTCTACTATTCTAATTAACTAACTACTCTATCACTATGTGTATTTGCTTATCCTACAAGAGAGTATTTGGATGAAAGACATACACTAGGAATGAGTGAATTTGGACACTGTTTGGTATTTTGATCATAACTTTCTTGTCTAAGCTCTAATTGAAGTGATTCAAGATGTTTTAGAAAGATAATAGAGAGACATACAACTTTTTTGGTTTGAGTTTTTCCAAATTCCATAAGCATGAAAATAAATATCGAGGTGGAATTTGAGACTGGTGCACTAGAATTCGTGCACATGTGCGAATGAAAGTGTGAGCATTTGCGCAAGTCAAAGAAAAGAAATTTTTGCTTCTGGAAATTGTGCACATGTGTGAGGAATTTGTGCGCATGTGCGCACGACATGCAGCAGGTTACGAAAATTACTTGTTTTTGAAGTTTTCTCCACCCGGTTGTACTCCTTTATGAATTTTATTGTATTTTTATTATTTAAGGGGTTCTAAACCCTGATATACCCCCTATAAATATCCTATTCTATGAGAGTTGAACATACGTAGAAGCCATTAGTTTAGAACAGACATTAGAATAGAAAATTCCTTAGGTTAGGGTAAGGGTTAGGGTTTTTTTTTCTTGTTCAAGATTTCAAGTAAATCTACTCTAGTTCCAACTATGATATTGAGCTTGCTTTTTAAAGATGCCCTTATACTAAAGATGGATGTGTCTCATTGTCATGACACCGAATATTTGATGTCACGATATCGAGGTACAAATTACAAGACAATTTCCTGCTTTGATGTCATGACATCGAGCTTTTCTCAGCTCTAGCTTTCAAGTCTTCATTAAATTGCATTTTACTTTTTGTAATCTTGACTTTTATCTCCAAAATTCTTCTCCTGTAAAACAATTAGCAAAATAAGTTACTCTAATTAAGCCCAAAATTAATAAAAGTCCATATTAATCACTAAATATTTAAAAGTAAAGCTAATGCAAAAACAAAATAAACTTCACATTTAGATCAAAACACTCAATTAAACATCAAAATATGGGTTAAACTATTAAAAAGCTATAGTTTAAAGGTAAAATAACTCTAGTTTACTAGAGTTATCACATTCCTAAACTTAGCGTTTTGCTAGTCCCGAGCAAAACAAGAAATAAAATGGACTTTACTAAATAACCAAACAAATACTCCGCCAAAGTTGACACACAAAAGATGATAATGAATGTACTTATGAAGAATAAGAAAATCTCTAAAGGGACCTCAAATACCATATGATAATTAGACTATTTCAATTAGTCATTCCAAGTTTTCAAGATTCTTAAAATCACAAGTTCAAATGCTACACAATATTTTAAATTACAAAGCATTAATCACTCTCAAAAAAGTTCCCAAAAAGTAAGTTCTATTCATTTAGAACATCATATTTTCTCAAATCACAAGTATTACAAACCTGTTCAACTATCTCGACAAGGTCGAATAAAAATAGAAGTTCATTATGAATCTACCTACTCATGCATATGTCACACAATTTGGGAACATTAATCTATCAAGGAATGAGTAGTATGATATCAATGAAAAGTATTACAAACATTCCCCCATTGACTTGTTGATATTCTAAAATGTAATTTCTAATAGCTTAATTCAGAGAAACAACAGGGTACATTCCAGAATCCCGTACTCGCCTTATTCATAAATGCAAATTTCTTTTTTTTTTCACGGCCCTAAACCAAGGAGGAGAAGTAAAATGTACCTAAGATTAATAACTAATACCAATCATTCACAAATTAGAATAACATTCCCTATGCAAACACACAAAATGTCCTAAATTCCTTCTATTACATTTTAACCAATTTTTCCAAAAGACAAATCGACTAACAAAGTAATATTTTGATATGCGAAATATCTAGTTAAAAAATTTATAATCTCTTAAACCAACTATTAACTAGATAATGCTCCGCAAGTGTACGCGATCAATAGTATATAGCAGAAGTAGGGTCGAACCTATAAGGATTGGTCAATTTAGCAATTACCAGTTATTTGACTCAAACGCTATTTGAAGAAATCATTGTCGAAAAGATTTGATTAAATTAATCTAAGAACTAAAATTACAATTGATCTATGAAAGCAAATAAACTACTCTAACTATTAATCTACGAATGCAATTAAAGAAAGCAAAGAAAACTATGTAACCCTAGAAAGCATTAAACGATAAAATAACCATATAACAAGAACTAAATACCATAAAAAAGCTTAAAGAAGGTTTAATAATTCTTCTCTAATGAAGAATAGCAAGTTCTTGGTCCAAGGTTGTCAATCTTGAACCTCCTCTTCAATTCTTCTTAAATATAAAGAAGACCGTAGTCTAATCTAATGAATTTCTATTCTAATGGCTAATCTAACTAATAAATACTTTGTTGTGCTCAACTACCCTCATAATGGGGTATTTATAGGGTTACATCAAGTTTTTAGACCCCTAAGATGATAAAAATATGTTAAAACTTGATAAGGAATCCAACTGGCGGTGGAGAAAACTTCCAAAATAAGCAATTCACGTCACCAGTTGCTCGGCATGCGCACATTGCGCATGTGCGCAATTTCCAGTAGCCACAACTCTTTTTTTCTCTGCTTGCGCACATGTGCAAGCTTTTCCTCACGCACTGCGCATTTTGCTCTATGCTTCAACTTCAACTTCAACCTCAATTTTGACTTTGATGCCGGTAGAATTTGGGAAAATGTAAAACATGAATTTGTATATCTTTCTCTTATCTTTTTAAAACATTTTGAATCACCTCAATTGGAGTTTGGACAGGAATATTATGATCAAAATACTGAACAGTGTCTAAATTTGCTCCTCGCCGGCGTACGTTTTGCATTTTTTTGATTTTTCTCCAACTTTTGATCATTTTGACTCCTTTTTCATTCAAGACCTACACAAACTAAAAATAAAACATTTAAGTTCGTAATTCACTCAATTATTGCTCAGATTACACGAAAACGGAGGTAGACGACACACGAAATGCCATACGATATTTATGAGCTTATCATATATTTGATTTGATCAAAAACAAATTTTCAAATGAATTTCACCCAAAATTTTAGTCCCACTTTTTGAAAACGGTAATACCAAAATTTTGAAATTCTTGAGTTGAAAAAGAACTACTCATACACAGTTAAATTCATAAAATATCCATTCAAATAGTTCAATCATATGATATTACAAGTCAAGTGTCATATCGAGTACCAAATTGATCAAATTTCTATCCAAGTGCCATCAAACACGAACTTACAAACATAAAAGGACCATTCTGGACACAAGTAACGAACACCTTCAAACTTGACATTTTTATATGAGTAAAACGCATCCATCCACTCACCCAAAAGTCAACAAACAAAACCAACATATGATTAAACTCAAAGCCATAATAGCATAATCCAAAATAAAGTCTAATAAAAGGAAGTCACTAAGAGAAAAATTAAGCTAAAAACCAAGCAGGCATCCATGTAAGCTCAAAATAGTCAATAAGCTAGCAATCACTTAAGTATCAAAAATACAATACTTGGTATTAGCCGAAGGCCCTTAGCTACTATTACTACTCAATCAAGTAAACCACTAAAAGCACAAAAACTCAAAAACCAAGCATTCATCATTAAAGTTCAAAGTGATCAAATCCAATTCAAGATCAATAATAAGTCACTTGGTATTAGCTTAAGGTCTACTCAAAAGAAAGTTTTCAAACCAAATTATCTAAAAGTATAAAGGAACATAATAAAATATGAAAGTAACTAAAGAAATGAAAATAAAAATAGTCTTGAAATCCTTGATAGATGATCTTCTCCATGACACTCGAATCACCACTCATCATCTTCCACTTCATTTCTTTCCCGCTCCATCTCTTCTTGTCCATCCTCAGCACCACCGTACTGGCTCTCCTCAAAACATTTTTCTTGGGCTCCACCAATGTCACCTGCTTGTTGTGATTTCCCTTAATGTGATGGTCCCCCAGGTGGTGTGTAGTAGGCATGACCGCCCAGTACGGACTATAATGCCAAGTTGGGGATGGCCTTGGTTGAGTCCAAGTGTTGAGCGATGTGACCTTGAAAGCATTACTAATGACCGCCATATTGTTGTGGAGGACATCTGGTTGTATGTCTAATATCCTTGAAGCTCATTGCATTCCTCCTTGGTGCTTGGTGTATTAATGACATATTCTGCTGGCATAGGAATTTCTAGTGCTCGTGGAGCTTCTGATTGATGATGTCTTTCAAATTCTCTGACCATCTTGTAAACATACTCTTTGTTGATTCATTCTCTTGAATGGGTGATACGAGTATGGATAGGCTAAACATACTCAAGCTCGCCAATATTAGGGCATATTCGAGGTGTTATGATCAAGTTTGATTGGACTATCCTCAATTCTTTAATACATGAAATTCAATTCTTCAAAGTAAAACACAAGTGGCCAGATGAAGTCCAAGTCGAAGAGGTTTCAAGCCCAAGAATTGAAGAGCTCCAAGAAGGGTTCGAGAAAACCCCTAGGATGTGTCCTTATTCGGCCATCCATTCCTAATTCAATTAGGATTTATTTTTTAACATTTGTCTATAGGATTTTCTTTCCTTAGGTCAAAAGAACACAACAAGAACAAACAATATACGAATAAGTTGATTTTTTTTTGGATGAACAATAACAATAAACAATGACGATGAAAATTAACGATTTTTTTTAATAAATTGATAAAATAGCAAGAAAAACAATTTAAAGATGTATGAAACAAGCAAACAAATGTGTTTAGGAGCCAAAGCTCTGATACTACTTTGATGCGAACCTCACAAATAAACTGATGAGACCCGAAATCGATGCAGAACCCAAGAACACCTAAACAAATCCGACTTGATGGATTCAAACCCGTTGATTAAAAAATCAAGAATCTGAAGTATCTGTTCTCGATTGTACGAGATATCGACCCGTTGTCTATAACGAGACAAGAACCGATAGTGTTCAAGATAGGTAGTCGCAAGAATCAATCTTGCAAAATGCTCAAGTCTTTGAAAGACAAGTTGGAGAATTTTCTCACAAAATTTTTTTCTGAATATTGATCAATGAATAATCAGTTAGGGTTGTTTTTCAACGTAACAAGAGGCTAGCCAAATCCTACAAAATAGGCCTAATACTAATAGGAAAAACCTTAAGAAATCCTAGTTGGTTTAGGATTGGAATAGTAGTCATAAAACTGGGTAAACTAATATAGATATAAGCTGATATTTTCACCCCAAATAAAACAAAAAATCAATAGACAAATGTTGAAAAATAAATCCTAATTTAATTAGGAATGGATGGCCGAATAGGGCCTAAGGTTGAATTAGGGTTTTCTCGAACCCTTAATTTTCTTGAACCCTTCTTGGAGCTCTTCCATTCTTGGGCTCGAAACCCCTTCGACTTGGACTTCATCTGGCCACTTGTGTTTTACTTTGAAGAATTGGATTTCATGTATTAAATAATTGAGGATAGTCCAATCAAACTTGATCATAACACCTCGAATATGCCCTAATATTGGTGAGCTTGTGAGTCCACACGTGCTCCAATTTTTATCTCCTGAACTTGCTACATTCTTAGCCTATCCATACTCGTATCAATGGGTCTGTGGCTCTCCAGGAGTAATGAGAACTCTTGTACTGACACATAAACCGGTTATTAAATTGGGCACAAAATAGATGGGTCTCCCGGATCTCCCACTATCTAGGAACCTCTGTCTAATCAATCTATCAATATCCAAAGGCATCCCTGGAAGAATAGCATAAATAAGGCATGCTTTGTCTCTCAAAATGTAGCTCACTAAATTTGACCCCTAAATTCTACAACTAATAAAATAAAGCCACAATTTAGTAATCAAAGATAAAACGCTATAAGGAAATTTAAGCTCTACAATTCCCGTCGCATTCATAACCCAATCAACATTAGAAGAGAAAAGAGCATTTTTAATAGCCAGCATATCCTTCTCTTTGTTATTTAGGAACTCTCGAAGGTTCCACACTATCAACAGAAGGTGTGTTAAAATACTCATTAATCTTCTCTAGCATTGAAATTCACTAATACACCTCTTACTCTTATCTTTCTTTTCTCAAGCTCACACACATTGCAATGAAATTTTTTAACCAAATTTGTATACCCCAGTGCAATCTCTCTATTAACACTCTGGAAAATTCTAGCTCTAAGTTGTGTTTCCAATTCCTTTGCAAATCCCTCGTAGCCCTCCCAATGCATAGGACAAATCAAACCCCATTTCTTTAATGACCTCATGCTTTTCATTTGTACGGACTAGATCACTAGCAAATTGGGGCTTTACAATTGATTCATTTTGCTCATCTTGTTCACCACTCACTCCTTCCCTAATTTCCTTTACTTTGAAGTCTCACCTCTACCTCGACTCCTACATCTACCTCTACTACCATAAACTCCTATTGTCATCTTACCAAACAATTTCAACAAAAACAACAAAAATCTTTTCACATAATAACCAATTGTCAAATCGAGTCACAACCAATAAACCACAACAAGGCCCACCAAAAAATCATCAAATAAATTAGATTTGTCGAAATTTCTAATTCAAATAATGAGAGCAGTCCACTTCAACAATTAATCCCAAGAAATTCACTTCAAATTAGAATAAATTTCCACAAGAAATTAGGACAAATAAAATTCCAAAATTCACCCACAATTTCTTGACAATTCCAAGCAATCAATAGGTATAAATTTACCAAAATCCTAAACAAACAATCCACAACAATAACGTACGGGACTAAGAACAAGAAAATTGGAGAATATTACCTGTATTGTTGGTGAAGAAAAACCCACTTGAATAATTGAAGATTACTCCTTTTAAACTAGGAATTACCTTTGAAAAACCCTTTTGAAAGATCATTGTTGATAATTAGAGTTTGTTGGGATGGATTATGGTGGTTTTGTGGAGGATAAAAGAAGGAAAAGAAGGATTGAAGAAGAGGAAAGAAAAGGTGTGCGGTTTAGGGTCTTTGGGAATTAGGGGTTGAAGTGAAGAAGAAAAAAAAGAAGTCGAATGAATTTGCATTCTGTCCGTCCGTATTTGGTGTTGCACATCAAATTTTTGATGTCGCGACATCGAGAATCATATGCCATCCACGCACGTCTCGACATCGTAATATCGAGTTCTTGATATCGTGACATCAACTGATACATATGCCCTTCACGTGTTCGGTGTCGCAACATCAAAACAAGGGTGGATTTCAGTCCATCTGGAAGAATGCGTTTGGTCTTGTGACACCAAATTTGATGTTGCGACATCAAACTAATTCTCATGGAAATTTCAATTTTAATACTTAGCCATTTTTTTAACTTCTTCCTCACTTCACCCCAATTCTTTTCACCACCTATAAACATTAAAAACAGAAGTATTAGAAAACTATTTCACTTCATTCTTTAGCACAATTTATTGAAATTAAAAGCAAAATTTTCAAACAAAAACTAAACTAAAAACAAACCAAATCAAAATTAAACATAAAATAACACTAAACTAAGGTAAAATATGAAACTCGATGTCGACTCATCACATCCTGGGGTTGAAGAAGTACATGTCGCAAGCCACTTCGCTCCTTATTGGCAGGATTGATTTGACTTTCCTTGTTGGTTTGCCTCCCAAGATGTGCTCTTTTATACTTACTAGATTGATTATGGTATGACTTGATCAATTAAAGTAATTAAGGATGGTTAGCCACCCTTTTCCTTTTGATCTCTACGATAGAGCTTGATTCCCTTCTTCTTGATGAATAAAGCTTGATTCCCGACTCTCCTAGCAATTCTATTTTTCAAATATTTATCAACTCTTGGGGACCAATTATCACTCTAATTTGCTTCTTGAACCACTTTCTCTTCTTTTTGTGAATTTTCACCCTTTTCTCAACAATACTTTCCTGATCTTTTGTAATAATCTCGAGTCTTTTTCATATTATAACCCTTATCCGGTGGCTTTTTATTAAATTCATTCTTCGAATTCTTCTTTGCTTCATCTACCTCCTTGAATGATTTGCATTCTTTGACTTTGAATGGCTCTCCATTTGACCTATCAGTGAGAGATAATTAAAGGTATTAATGGAATGGTTAACACAATCTTCTTCAAAAATGGGAACATTATCATTATAATCAAAAACATCAAATTCAACTAATTCATTTTCAATTTTTAAGGTCAACTTTCCTTTATTAACATTAATCAATGCATGTACGGTTGACAAGAAAGGTCTCCCTAATATTAATAGAATCTCACTATCTTCGCCAGTGTCTAACACTAAAAAATCAACTGGGAACACCATTTTGTCAACTTGAACCAACACATCCATCAACAAACCATATGGCTTTCTCTCAGATAAATCCACCAATTGGAGTGTGATTTGAGTTGTCTTAGCACTTGTAATCCCCAACTATCATAGATGGCTTTTGGCATAACATTAATGCTTGCCCCTAAATCACATAGTGAACGGTGTAACGTATGACCCCTAATGTTCACCAGTATATTGAAACTATCGGGATCTTTGAGTTTTGGTGGCAATTTCTTTTGTACAGTTGCAATACGTTTAGCAGTCAAACGACACATTTTCATCATCATCCCACTTCCTCTTCTTAGCTATAATCTCCCTCATAAATATAAAGTAATGGGGTATCTTCATGAGTGCTTCAAGCAAGGGAATATTAATCTGGACCTTTTTGAAAATCTCAAGGAATTGATTGAATTGTGTATCTTTGTCTTCTTTCCTTGGATCAATTAACCGTTGGAGAAATGGTACCTTCACTGAAGAGTGAAGATTCAAGGGTTCCTCAATTTGCTTATTTTTCCCCTATTCTTCTTTGGCACATGGAATTCATTTTCATCCTTCTTCTTTCTTTCGTCATGATTAATTTTACCTTGAACTTTAACCTCCTTAGATTTTTTTCTTCTCATTTTTCTCGCCGACTTCAATATTGTCACTCTTTACCATCAACTCCCTTCCATTCCTCAAAGTTATAGCATTGCATTGTTCCTTTCCATTTGACTCTCTCGGATTGGGAATTGTATTGCTTGGCAAGGTACCCAAAGGTCTTATCATTTTGTTGCAGACTAGCCAATTGCCCTATTTGAATCTCCAAAATCCTTTTCATGGCTCTTAAGTTCTCATACTCCCTTCTTTGGTTTTCAATCTCCCTTCTTTGGTTCTCATTTTCTCTCCTCAAATTCTCAAATTGTGCTTGGTGATCATTACCCTTCTCTATGGACATTTGGATTATAATTCACGAGTGGTTGAGGGTTGTATTGTTGAAATTGAGGCCTTGGTTGATTGTTATGATAGTGAGGACTTGCTTGAGATGGATAGGAAGTAGCTTGGAAATTTCTGTGGTGAGGTAGTTGGTAAGGTCTAGAGGATGAAGAAGTCGAGGCTTGATTTTGAAAATTTTGATGTGGAGGATTGTGTTGGCAAGAAGGATTTTGTTGGTTGTTGAAATTGCTCCAAGAAAGGTTTGGATGGTTCCTTCATGAAGGGTTATAAGTATGTCCAAAAGCTTCTTGAGGATTCCTTGAGGATGAAGGTTGATTAGATATATAGTTAATTTGCTCATTTGTACGCCAAAATGAACCTCTCATTGACCACTTTGATATCCACTATCACAAAAATCACAAACAAGAGGTAATTGAGAAGAAGTAGCCATGGCATTCATGGTATTTGATCTCCCAAAATTCTTTGAAGCTCTTGTGAATTTATTCTTGACATTCATAAAGATACTCTTTTGAGCAAGTAATGCATCATTTAAGTTCAAATTCAAAACATCTCTATATTGAGCATTGGCTTGATTGACATGTTGTTGTGCCACTGGTTAAGCAATTGGACGCCATCCTATTAAGTAGTACTTGAGCCTCTTCTAGCATTTTAAAAGAAATTGAACCATCTGCGGATGCTTCTCTTGAGTCAAGCCATTACAAATGTTTGGATTTGCAACCAAATTGGAATAACGTGATGTGGGCATTTGCTCAATAATTCTTTGGATATTTCCCATGTTTCACTAATAACTTCACCCATATCTTGCTTGAATGATGTTATCTCATTACGAAGTTTGGCAGTCCTTGAGGGAGGAAAATGTTTGGCTAAAAGTTCTTGGGCTAATTGATTCAAAGTCATAAACGTCCCTTGAGCATGTGATTGCAACCAAGCTTTTGCTCTATCTCTCAATGAGAAGGGACAAACCCTCATGTGTACACAATCCGGATATACTCCATTGAATCTAAATGTGTCCAACACTTCTTCAAAGTTTGTGTGTATGGATCCTCGTTAGGGCCTCCACCGAATATCGCATGAGCTTGCAACATTTGTATAAGAGCGAACTTTATTTCAAAATTGTTTGCTTGCACCAGCATATGTGTAATGCTAGAAGTAGCCCCATCGAAATTAGACATTGCATAGTCTCTAAGAGGATGACCATTACCATGAATTCCATTACTATTATTCCCAAATCCTTCTTTGAAGTTAGCTCCTATTCCATGATTTCCAATCCCTTCAACTTGTTCATCATCACCATTATTACCCAAATTCTCATTCAACATTCTGGAATTTTGTTGATGATTCTCCATTCTAAAGTCTTTCCAACTCTTGTTGCACTTTTTTTTGCCTTTCAAATTTCCATTAATTCATTCTCTCTTTTATCATCTAAACAAGTCAAAGGCTATTTTTCTCTTCTAATCATGCACTACAAAGAGTAAATTCAATCAACTATTTACAAGTGCCATTTCAATTCTCAAACAAGAACTAGCAACATAAACAATTAAAAACAACAAAGAACTGAGATTAACTACTAAACAAGAACAAGTGCCTAATCTACACGACCCTTAAATCGCTCAATATTGCCAAACTACCAAGGACAATCTCCGACAACGGTGCCAAAATCTTGTTAACTCTTAAAGGTAGAATACAAACTGACCAAAAACAAGTAATAAACAACACTTTTTCCCCTAACTCTACCCTCACTTTTTCCAAGTATTCGGGGTAGGTAGTAGTATAGGATGAGTAGGTATCGTTCTCACAAGAATTGTTGGGTAGCAATTATCTTGATTTAGGGGTCATTGTATAGTTAGGCTAACTAGTAGCCTGGCTGAAAAGGATGAAGAGAACTACTATAACCAAGGCCATAATGCAACACTCAAACAAAGTAAACTAAAGAACTAAATTAAACTAATAAAGATAAGGAATTTAAGCAACTAATTTCTACTCTAATCAAGCAAGTCAAAAACTAATTAGAAGACTAACTACACTAGTCTAATGAAAGAAAGTAAGATACTTCTAAAACAAGTAGATTAATTAAATCAAAACAAGGATTAAAGAGAAAGTAAATCTAAATTGACTAAAGGAAGCAATAAGAAATAATGAAAACAAGACAATTTCCATTTTTTCTACCAAATTAAAACTAGGGATATTTGGAAAGAAACTAATTGAAACTAATTTTTTTTTTTTGGATTTTTAGTTTAATAAAAGAAAGTCCAATAGAAATTACTAAGAATTAAAACAAGAACCCTAAGAAAGCTTGGAATGAAAGTAACTAGTTTGTCAAGAAATTCAATTGGAAAGAAAGTAAAAATTATCTTTACTTGAAGTTAATACATATGTCTGATTAACCCACTAAAGCTATCTAATCAAAATTAAAACATGCAAGAAATTAAAGACAAAATCTAAAGGAAATTGAAAGAGAACTTTGTAGTAAACTATAAACATAGAGTTTAAGCTAACACTAATCTATTTCACTACTATATTTATCTAACGACACTATTACTATGTGTACTTGCTTGTACTACAAGAGAGTATTTGGAGAGCTAGAGTTCAAATTTACAAAGATCCCATATACCAAAGATGGACGTGCCTCAATGTTGCGACACCCAATATTTGATGTTGTGACATCGAGCTAAAAATTAAAAGACAATTCCCTGCCTTGATGTCACGACATCAAGCTTTTCTCAACTCTAGTCTTCAAAGTCCTCATTAAATTGCTTTTTGCTTCTCGGCCACCTGTAATCTTGACTTTCATCTCAAAATTCTTCTCCTACAAAACAATTAGCAAAATAAGTTATTCTAATTAAGTCCAAAATTAACAAAAGTCCATACTAATAACTAAATGACTAGAAGTAAGAGCCATTTAAATGTAAAGCACTCAATTAAACATCAAAATACGAGTTAAAAGATTTAAAAGCTATGGTTTAAAGACAAAATAACTCTAGTTTACTAGAGTTATTCAGAATATCATAGGCTTATTTATAGACTAGGTTAGGGACCCTTACTTGGAAAACAAGAAATCCCTAAAGCTTCTTTCCATCAAGGAAATTACCATAATTACATAACCGAAATATTACGATATGTTATATTTCTAATACGTAATATTCTGACTAATTGATTGAAGATAATACTCAATCATACCAAATTTGAGATATCAATCAATTAGGTAAAATTACCAATTATCATATAGGTCACATATAAGGCAAGTGTTGTATTGCAAGTCTTACACTAATATGCCAGTCAAGTGCAATGCCTTCCAAGAACTAATAAGAGTTACTAGTTTAGTATTGAAGTGTCTGTTGGGCAAAAATTTAAGATTTTACAAATTGATTTCATTCGTACGATTTACTCGTAAGAATTTTTGATTTGTGTGAGTCGGAGCCATTCATGATATTAAATCTCTTCATTGCATTTGTTAATTTGGAAAAAATACCTTTTGATTCTAATTGTTAATTAATTAATTTGTATTTCGATTAAACAAACGAGAATATGAGGATTTATATAATTTTTATTTTCAGAGTTTCACCTAAGTAGTGTACTCAAACTGCCTGCGTACCTATTACTGGTATCAAACCTCATGTAGTTCGTGTGAATTAAGATTCACTTGCTTTTTAAGCATTTGTTTTGAGTTTAATTAATTTTAGCCCGTTTTAAATATTTGGCGGGTTACTTGAGTTTAAGCCATTTTTTTATTCGGTGGAATTTTAGTTGATGGAAAATCTCCACAAAATAATATATTTTTATAGTTCCTGTGGCTGAATCCTTCGGAAGGGTATCTACATATCCAGATTAGAATCAAGCCACATGTAATTCTACCATTTTTAATATAAATTCTTTTGGGCCTTTTGTGGCAATTGATGTTTAATTATGTGGAAGATTTTTTATTTGAGGCAAAAATAATTTAGACAAGTTCAAAGACTAGTCCAATTATTTTATTTAATATTTTTGAGAAGCCTTGAAAGATAAGACAGACATAAGGTCTAGTTTGATTTGTGTCTTTTTAATTACCGTAAATAGCAATGTGGATACAAGTGCCAATTTAATTAGATTTCATTTACAAATTTGGGTTCAAAGATCGATTAGTTTAATTTGGGATCTTGAAAGGCAAATTTAGGTACTAAGGCCAATTAAATTGATTTATTACCTTGAAATGTAATTTTGGGCACTAAGGTCATTGAACTTAATTTAATGCTTTAAAAGACAAATTTGGCAAAATAAAGCATTAGGGTCAATTTTAAGGACAATTGATTTAATTTAGTGCCTTAAATAATTTGATAAGTCAAAATTTAATTTAATGCCTTGAAAGGCAAATTTGATAAAATAAGGCATTAGGATCAATTGTAGGGTACTAAAGCCAATTTATTTAATTTAGTGATCTTAAATAATCTAAGAGATAAATTAGGCACTAAGATCAATTATAGGGGACTAAGGCTAAGTGATTTACTTTAGTGCCTTAAAAGGCATATGTAGAAGTCAAAATATGTGAACGTTATTTCCCAGTATTGATTTTACATTCATCTAGCTTGAGTTGTAACGTGAACATTATTTCCCAATATCGATTTTACATTCATCTAGCTTGAGTTGTATTACATAACCTTAGCATGTCAGTTATCAAATTGGTTGCCGCTTTGAATAACCAAAATTTGATTGTAAGTAGAGTACAAATATTTACTCATCATGCTAAGAATCTAATTTTGATTTGGCTATATAACCTCTCATATGCATGCTTTTGGATGGGTTGTAAGAGACTCAAACTTTATTTGGAAGCTTAGAATTTTTATATGGCAACTAAACTTTGTTTTCCAAATTTGACCTGAAATTCATATAATTAGTTGTAATTCATTTGAATTAAAGGGTTATCTCCAGGTACTTTTAACCCTCAAAAACTCAACTCATCTTGCAACCAACTTACTGAAATTAAGTTTTTAAAATAAAGACATTAGGACTAGAATTTTTTTGAGAGAAAATTGTCTTTACATGAATAGAATATAGCAATATAATTAATGTCCTCATCTCTTCTTTATAAATAAGAAACTAGGTAATTAAACTTTAGGGTTAAGAAAACAAATATCAGAAGAAAGGAAAGAAGATTTGGAAGAATAGCATATACTTTTACTAGAATTTGTGTATTCGATATTTATTTGTTCTTGCACAAGTGTTGTATGCTTAAATACTTCGTAGACTTCAATCTTGCCAAGTTCTCTCTAATATTTGTGTGTTTTAGCCTAATTGCTTTATATCAATTGCCTATCCCTTCTTTATTTCTTTGCTTCTGCATCTTCCGATGCCTCATAGTCTCTTTTTAATTACCTTCCTCGATTGGCCCCCTCTCAATTGGTTGCCTTTTATTCCTTATATAAAGCCCCTTTGAAACTTACCCATATGCAAGCTTTTCCAAACATTCATTAGCATCAAAAAAGAAGTTAGTTGCATTTGGATGGGTGGAGTTGAAATAACATAAAATTTGGTAAATTTGAAATTTACTCATCTAACCATTAAAATCTCATTCTTAACATTTCTAGTGGATGTATAAGAGACACTAAATTTCTTAACTTATTTGGATAGCATTGAAATCCAAAACCATCTAAATTCATCCATCCAAACACAGTATTTCACCCTCAACATTCTTTTTCCCAATTTCATCCTCCACTTCTTTTTCATTTCCCCTAATTTACACTTTGCTTTTCCTCTCTAAATGAATCCTTACATTTTCCTGGAAATTACATCTTTTTTTCCCCTAAACTCTATAGTCTAATTGTTCCCATTTAAATAGGGACAACACACTTGATAAAATTAATTTGCCCCAAAAATATCACAAATAGATGCAATTAATATAAGTAAAATTATTTCCAGTATCTGCTCAATCTCTATAATTAATATAAGTTAAGTGTTCAATCTCTGTAATAATGTTAGTAAGTATACAAGTATTTTGAGTAAGTGTCCAATTGAGATTAGATAATTTTGAAGACTATTTATCTAGACAAAAAAATAAAAACAAATATCAATTACTTTCTTTGATAGTATGAGTTATGATCAACTATAATCTCTTTCTTTTTCTCTCTTTCCCTTTCACACATGTATATGTATGAATGTTTCTGAATCAAAATTAAGAACAGTCAAAGTATAAAACAGATATGCCACTATCAATTTATCCATTTAAATTAACAGAATGAAAATATGTTTAAAGTATTATTTATAATTAATTGTTTGGTGTTTGATTCTTTCCTTCAAAAAAAAAAAAAAAATGAAGAATAAAGAAACTGCCCATCTACCATTCTCATTCCTAATATTTAAAAATCTCGCAACCTTCCCCTAACTTTCTATTTGTTGTAAAATTTCAACCTAGTTAAGAAAAAAAAACTCTTAAAAGTTTCATTTTGGGATAGAAAATCTAACTTCATTCCAAGTTTACCCTTTTGTTGAGCAACTAATAAAAGTTTAGTATCAAAAATTCAATTAATCAAAATAGTTGGAAACAAAAGGAACTCTACATTAATTAGTTAATTTAGCATCAAATTTTTAGTTTTAGATTTTGTTGCATTACAATGTTTTGCAGATTAAATTTTAATTTGGGAAGATTTGACCATAAATTCTACATTCCAAATTAGACAAATTTGTAATAAATCTTTTCATAGAAAATTTTAGGAGGATTTCTATTTCACACAATTGTAATTGAATTAGTAAAAACTACATATAAATTGGATTTAAATTTGAGAATATATCTTTTATACAATTAGGTAATTTCTTTACTAACAAAGTTAATGGACTAAACACTCATTAATTAATTCAGAAAAGTAGAACTTAAAACTTCATCATTTCTTGTCCATAACTAACCAAGACTTCCAAAAAGAAAACAAATCAAAGTTGAAAAGAACTAATAAATGTTAATTAACAAATACATATGAGATAATACATTGTCGTTATACGTCTAGAGTAATTAGGTACCAAACTATCAAAATGAATTGCTTGATAAATATTTTTTGACTTGGGTGACATTTTTTTTTACCTAACCAGGTTCCAAGGTAGGGAGTGCTACTTCCAAATTTTATTAATAACTGAAATTAAGGTACAAAGAGGGAGACTAGACCAATACCTCTTATAATAAGAAAATGTAAGAAAAATAAAATAAAAATCAACATTTTTTCCAGCGAATAGAGTGAATCTTCCATTCATCTAACCATAGAATCCCAACTAGAGAATGAGGAATATTTTGTTGAGTGAAGAATTGAGAGGACAAAGAGCTGGAACTCATACGAGCAAGGAAATCCGCTATAGAGTTAGCTTTACACAATACATGATGAAGAGAAAACTGCCCTTGAGCCATCCAAAATCCGATGACAAATTGTGACAAATCAAAATTAGGGAAAGTTTGTGAGACTTTTGAAAGTTTAGTGATGCTATGCGATATTAGAATAACATTAAAGGAGGTTTAAAAATTCTCTTCTAAATAAAAGTTAAAGCACTATTATTTTAAGAATTTGTCTGTATCCATCTTCTTAAAACCACCTTTTTGAAAATTATATAGTTAATTTAGATATTATGAATAATATGAATGGAATAATTTTTTTACCATTTTTATGAGACTCTATAGATGAATTAAAATAAAATTTTCTTTTTAATTTATACTCCCTCCATCCTGATTTTGTTGTTGTATTTAGGGATTCACATTTATTTTGATTAGTTACAACTTCTGAGGCATTTTGGTTGTTATTGCCAATCTTGCCCCTTATAGCTCTGAATCACCTTTTGGTACAATTATGAGTTGAAGTTGAGACCCAAAAGCTAAGACTTGCTTTCAAACCAATTTGAAGATGTCAGGCACGGTGATAGTTAATCCTTATGTGGCACTTATGCGTCTATCAAACAATTTTTTTCTCTTTCAAAGTAAAATCTTGGGTCCACTGAAAACCCACCAAAGTTAAAATATTTAGTTTTATACATGGATATAGAATGGAAAGTGGTGAAAATTTTCTTTTTTATTTTAGGTAGCTAGTGACAATAGTTTTGTGACAAACTAAAAAGGTAAGTACGACATTTACAATAAGACGAAAAGAGTATAAGACTTATGATTTGTATTTTTTAGGAAGATTCATAAGATAGAATTTTCATCTTTCCATCACATATAATGTATCGATATAACTACTCTTTTTTCAACATATATAGATAACTAAGAATGACTTTTGTCTAGCCAGCCACCATTTTCCCACCAAAAATCCCACCTGTTGGTCATGTGTAAAGAGCCAAAGGCATTTGCACAAAATTCAGGTTTGGGAAAGATAAATTGAAAATTTCAACAGTTAGGGCAATAGGTTAAGGGGGTTAGATATCATTCTCTCACATCATTTTTTTCTTATGAGCCGCAACGCCACCCCTTATTTTTCTCAGATATCCTTTCCCCTTTCCTCTTTTCATTTTTCTCCTCTTGTGATAACCAATAAAGAAAAATCTGGAGTTTCATCTTCATCATCATTAAGGTAAGCTTCTGAATTTTCATTTTCATCATCATCAAGGTAAGCTTTGGTTTCATTTTTTTTTTGGTTTCCCTTTTTTCATTTCCTCTCATGTTTTATTTTCTAGTAACTTCTATTTATTCTCTTTCTTTTAGTCACATGCAATTATTTGAACCCACTACTTATTTTTTTTTTAATTCTTAATCTTGGCTTTCTATTCTTTTTGTTTGAGAATAAATCTATTTGTTTTTGTTTGTAGATATTTCTTGTACTCTCAGATCTTCATAGGATGGTAAACCATCATGAAGTCTACTTTAATTTAGATGCTTGGTTTCGTTATTCTTTTACTTTTTTGCTATAATTTTCATTTTTTTTTTGTGTAGCTCTCCTTTCACTGATGTATATATTTTTCTTGAAGTTGGTGTACGAAGATCTATGAATATAATCATACAATTGATTCCACACCACCCTCTTTTCTCCTTCTCCATCATCAGACTCACTGCTTCTCCTTTATCAGATGTCTTACCTCTACCTATCTCTACTTTTCTTCAACCCAGTGTATTGTCATCTCTCTCATGAAAAAATTGTTTAAATGGTGTTGGAAAACAGTCGTATATGTAGATTATTGAAAACCTTGCCCCATCTATTTTTTATTTACTCTTGTTTTTCTTTGTTTTTTAGGATTTTTTTTTTGTCTAAAACAAGATTAGTTTTTTATGTTTTTTGGGAATTTTTAGTATAAGTGTGAGATGAGTTTTGCTTATTTTTGTCCACTCTTTAATGGATTGTTTTTGTTTTTGCTTTGATTTTTATGGCAATATTTCAAGAAAGTTTCTAGATTGTGGTTAATGCTTGGTGGGCTCTTATTATTTATGTGAAATATATTATTTTCTTCCTTTCTTGTTGTGTTTCATAAGTTACAATTCTAGATATTTGCATAGATGTGTTTTGCTAATCCTGATTCTAAAATTAGGAAAATGATGCTTTGATTCAGTGCTGAATTGCATGAGCTTGTGTTTGTTTTGATGCCTATATTAATTTAGGAATTGATTGGATTATTTTATGTGGTTTCGATTGTTCGAGATGAATAAGTAGACATGCTGCTTTTGATGCACTCATTTTATTGTTCATATTACTCAAATATAATATGAATTTTTAGGTGCAGCAGCTGTGCTAGAGAGTTTGTGCATAATATGTCCTTGATTTTCCTTCTTATAGTAGTTATTAAAATGATTTTTTTGTCTTAATCATAAATTGCCTCTAGCAATAAAGCATCATGTTATTTTAATTTTTTGCCATATTGGGGCCAATTTGACCTCTACTTATCATTTTTAATTACTTATTTAGATTTGTTTGTAGTTTTAGTGTGTTAGTAACAGATTTATCCTTGTTTATTTTAATAGCGACATGTTGGATTGGCGATGTGACAAGTATTAGGTTGAAGACAACACCAACCTTGGTAAGTTTTATAGATGTTTTACATTTTCTATTAGTGTAATATTTGAGAAAGAAAGGTATTCTAAAGTGCCTCTTGAGGTTTACTTTAACAGATACATCTATGGACCGGTAAGGAAGCTTCTTTACAGGCAAAGGTAGTCGACGAACTCTACAATTTGAGTCTGGAGACATAGTATTAACCTTTTGCCATGAGGCTATTTCATCCATGAACACTCAATTTGATAATTTTTTTTTTTTTTTACTTTTCTGTAATTTTTTACATTGATACTTGATACATGTCTGGTTAGTGGTTAACAAAAGTTCTTAAGTTAGGTATGTATGTCGAAATTTTCTTAATTATTTTTCACTATTGTGTCATTTTTTTACATTGATAGTTATTGCTTCCTACCTTTTGTGTATTGGTTTGGATATAAATACACCTTTTCCTGAATGGGTATAAAAATGGTTGATAAATTGACAATATTATTGAACCATGTGCTTGTGTGATTTACGGCTATTAAAGTTACAATTTTCCTAAATTATTTGAATACACTTTTTGTACTTTGGTGAACAAGTTATAGAAGATTGTTGTTGATATTTTGCAAAATTTTTGTTTGTTTATTACTGATCAAATGTAGGTTTGATACTATGCTAAATATCAATGCGGTGTGATATGAAAATTTTAGTCCACTGTTTTCTTGTATTTAGTTAGGCTACACAAATCACAAGCTTGTTCTTTTTTTTTTTTCCTAGAAAAAAATATTTCATTGGTGCAATATTCTTCCTTTTGAGTTTGACAGTTATTTATTAATAAAGGGACACATTGGTTTATTTGTGGTTATGTGCCTCATCTATGACATGAATTGGTTGAGTTAAATAGCAAAACTTGATGTGCGAAGCGTAAGCAAGACTTATATTTGGTTTGATGGTGGAATATTGAGATTTTAAAATTCTGTTTAGGTTTTCAAGTTTTTAGTTTGGGGTTTCAAGTTTTTTGATTGTATTTTTAGCCTTCACTTATTCATTAACTTATTTTTGTACTCATTCCAGTTTCTCTGTCTTACTTCTAGTCTGTCCATCTTCTTCTCAACTATTCAATATTCAATTGCTTTTTGTTTCTATTGTTAATTTGTTTGTTATGTTAGTTGTTTACAATTGCCATATTTTTATTTAATTCAATAATGATCTTTTGAGCTAGCATTTTAATTTTTGAAATCCAAGTGAAGAATTTGCATTTTAATAAGGTGATTATTTCAAATATTGGCCAAATGAGGCATGAAAGTCTTTCAAATAGTAAAGAAGTCTTCAGTTTTGAAATTGAATGTATTGTTATTCTGTAAAGTGTTATGACTAGTACCAAATTTGTGATATGTAGTTTTGATTTTCTCAAGTAAATTAGAAAATGGATTCACTTTTTCTATCAAAGAAAAAAGAAATTTATTTCCCTTTTGAATTTAGTTGGAATTTGTGATTTTGAAAATTTAGTTTTGATCTTGACTATATTGTAAACTTTTGTGCATTGGGATTGACATGGATAGAAGTAGTCGAAGTATAAAGGTGTAATTGGATACTAAAAGTACTAAGAAGTCTCTGGCACCCCACAAGACTACTAGCACATAGAAGGGTTTCCATTCATTTATAGTGTTCTATTTTATAGATTTTGATATACTTTTCTAAAAATTGCAAATACATAATTACATGATATTAATTTTATAATATCAAAATATGTTAGATATTTATTTATTCAATTTTATTGGGCATTTATACTTATTTATTTTTTCACCACGTGTCACCTTGTATCACATAGAATAGCAAAAAAGAAGTTCTTCTCTTTCTTGAAATATGTATAGATTGCATTTTGCACTTTCATTGAGTTTGAGAGTTCCAATGCAAGGACGACACACATATTAACTCTTAAAGAATACGGAGAATTAAAAGAAAAAGAAAAGATAATGATAAGAATACTAAATGAAAAAAAGAAAAATATATCAATTACTTACATTAACATTTGGAGTTACGAACAACTATTATCACATATATTTTTAATTGAAAATAAGAATGGTCAAAATATAACGCTAATCGATATGCTATCTCTTATCAATATATATGTGATGGATGATCAACTTTTGCAATCTATTCTTTCTATTGTTCTAGAATTTGATAATGACATGCTTGAAGCAAAATTGATAATGGCAGTATAAACTAAAAGAAGCATTTACCAAATACTGCAGTTGGGACTGATGGTTATAATGGCCCCTCATTTACCAAATATTGTGATATTATCAAGAAAGATTTATTGGATGGGGTTCGACAATTTTTGGATAGTTCTCCACTGCCTAAGGTTTTTTCCAACACTTAGATAACTTTATTGCCTGATAATCCAACTTTGTTTTGTGATTTCAGGCTAATTAACCTTTGTATATTTTCCAGTAAAAATTGTACTAAGTCCTGGATACAAGATTATATAATCTTTTGCCTAGAATTATTTCTAAAGAATAAGCTATTTTTATTAAATGGAGGAGTATCACAAAAATATTCTCTTGGCCAAAGAATTTATTGGCTTTATTGATAAAAAAAAAGACTTGAGGCAATAATTTGATCTTGAAGTTAGATTTGGCTAAGGCTTTCGACAAGGTTTCTTGAAATTTTTTATTCAAAATCTTGGTTTCTTTTTGTTTTTCTAACAAATGGATTTCTTTGAGACTAAAGTTACTCAAGTGGTGGATAATTGCTGTTTTTGTATTTTTATTTTTTTTTTATCAATAGAGTACCTAAGCATTTCTTCACATCCTTAAAGGGATTACATGAAAAAGATTTATTGTCCCCACTTCTTTTTATTATTGTGCTGGAAACTTTTAGTAGAGGTCTCGAGAGGTTATTCTCTCATAACAAAATATCTTAGTATACTCTTCCACAGTCTAGCATTTCTATTTCCCATCTGACTTTCGCCGATGATATTGTTATTTTTCACGTCGGGAGATTCCAAGTCTTTGAATAATGTAATGGTTTTCATTAAGCAATTTGAAGCCACTCCTGGACGGTTAGAAAGTATTAACATACATTCTTTCTATACTCCTACTAAATGCTCAACTAGTAGGATTAGATTGATCCAACAAATAACAAGCTTTTCAAGGAAATCTTTTCTAATGGTTTACATTGGATGTCCAATTCAGAAGTTAAGAAGAGAAGAATTCTACTTAACCATTGTTAGAAAATTANAGTCATTGCAAAATTTTAGGATGGCATACCAAATTTCTTTCATTTGGAGGAAGGTTGACTCTTTTGAAGCCTGTTTTTAGTAGCATTCCATTATATTTATTGTCTATTTTGGATCCTTCAAAATTTGTGTTGAAAGAGCTCGATAACATTTTTGCTCAATTCTTGCTTTTGGGAAAGCACAGAAGAAAGATTGAGGAGGCATTGGATAGCTTAAAAGTTGGTTTGTCAGCTAGTTGAGTGTAATGAGTTAGGTATTGAATCAAGGGAGGACGTCTCGTATGGTTTTACTATGAAGCTCAAGTGGAGTGAAAATATAGACAAAGCAACTCTTTATGGTCTATAGAGAGAAAAAGTATAAAGTAGTACTAAACTAATAGGAAAATGAGGTTTTGAAGAATTGAAGCGCTTCTTAAAGAGTAAAGTTGATTTTTCACAAATTGCACTTTAATCTCTCAATTTCAACCTCATCTCATTTGCTACCCCCAAACTAAGGTAAAAAATATTTGAAGGGTGGAATAGTCATTAAATAGCGAAAATAAGCATTAATGAATATTTTTAGGAATGTCAAATGGACAGAAAAATATGGGTGTTATAAGTACTGGTGAAAATGCTGTCGTAGGCACCTGAAATTAATAACTCTCACAGATAATGTAGTACTGGTGAGTTAAATTCGTCCCGCAGAGAACGGGGGTTATTCTTGTGCTCAAATAGAAAAGGGGGTTTTTGAACGCTTTTGAACTAAAAACTAAAACAATAAAATAAGTAAAGAGAATTCGATGTAAGGAAATTCTTGGTTCCAGTCATATCCACCATGACAATTTTACTAGTCGATCCTTGACACACAAGATAATACAATTCTATATCAAACACTAATTGAAGAATTAACCAGAATTCTAATTCAAAGTTGATTCTTGTTTCTTTCTAAAATTGGCTAATTTTCAACACGTATCCAATTAATCCTTAACTATTAATTTAATCTAGACACGCGCCAAAGATTAATTAATAGAAGCTGTATATTAAAATCAGCAAGAACAATTAGGCTAATTAAACATAAACACATGCGGTTATGCCAATTAGTTGATTAATTTTCCTAAATTCAATAACACTAATCGAGTAATTATCAAATTTAGTTGTTTCACAGATTGAATTAAGCACACGCGATTAAAACAATCTAGCAGTAGATTAATTCCCATAACTCAATTATTCTGTAGCAATAATAAGTTGAAAAGAACAATCATAAAATTAATTGTAGAAAAATAATTAATACTTGATATAAAATTGAATAAATTCAAGCACAAGAAGTCTCACAATATAGTAGAATTGACCATGGCTTCAAATCCCTCGACCAAGAAAAGGGTTTAGGCACAAAGTGCCATTGAAGAATGAACAATAATTTTTTACTACTGAAAACCCTAGATAAAACTAGAAAATAAAGTGTCGATCATTTTTCTCTCACCCTACATGGGGTATTTATAATGAGTACTTAGGGTTACAATTAAGGTCTATGGATAAAAACGTGCCAAAATCGGGTGAAAAAGAGTCCAACTGGGCCAAGAAATCCATCAAAAACTCAAAAAAATGCCATTCTGCTGTTTCGGGCTCACATGCATTCCCTATTTTGGGCGTATGTGTGCCCGAACACAATCTAGAAATCTTGCTTCTGGACCCAGCGCACATCCGTTGCACAACTCCAGTGCATGTGCGCTTGCTTTCTTCATGTGGTCCCCTTTCCACTTCAATTTTCACCTTGATGATTTTGGAACTGGGAAAGTGTAAAACACGAAAGTTATAGCTCTATGTCTTAGCTTTCGAATGCATCTTAAATCACCTCAATTGGAACTCGGATTCAAAAGTTATGCTTGAAAATACGAAACAGCATCCAAAATGGCTTCATACTCATGCATGTTCTGCCTTCAGCATTTTCTTTCATCTTTTCCATTTGTTTCAGCTCTTTTTCACTTTAACCCTAAAAAACTAAGAATAACCAATTAAGCTCAATAATAACTCAAACCTTGCTTACAACACATATTAAAAAGTGGCAAATGTCAAATAAAATATAGCACAATTATAAACTTATCAAATTACCCCACACTTAGTCTTTGATCGTCCTCGAGCAAATATAAAATTAAAAGATTTAAGCGCAACAAAATTCCACTCAACATATTCCCTCTAATATCCATATAAATAACCAATAATCAATCCACTAATCAGAGTAGTCTATGAACCAAAGAGTTCAAATGCCAATAAAATCCAAAACTTGAAATTCGTGTGTATGTGTGTATAGCCATTCAAAAACTTAGATTTGAAAATATCTAGATTAAATCATGAAGACCCTCTAATTTTTTCTAAACACCCCATAACTTACTCTTCTTACACCCATCCACTAATCTAGACAACTAATTCTATTTAAATTGGGTAGGACTTTTTGTTTGAACTATAAGTTAGGATATTTGTTAGCCAAAGAAGTGAAAGGATATAGCAAATAAGAACAAGAGATTTATAGTAATGGTGGCCACACATTAAAATAAAAATTCTTCTTCACATGCAGAATATCACATATCCACAACCCCACACTTGAGTAACAAACACCCATGAAAAATTTGAAACCAAAACTGCCAACCTCCCTCAGACATATTACATCACATCACCATTTTATTTTTTTATATCCGCTCACAGTACGGGTACCAATGGTAGGCACTACCCTCAACAAATAAACACGCAGGTACCAGTGATGGGCACTACCTGCAAATACAGGTACTAGTGTTAGGCACTACCTGCAAATACAAAAGCTTCCATATTCATTTTTTTTCCAATACCCTATTTCGCTACAAAAATGTACATCACTCACTTCTCACAAACTTCCACCCTTATATCCCTTAACATATAATGTGCACCATACGCTCTTAATGGAATAACTTAGGATAAATCAATTAAAAGAAATATTAAACTCAATAAGGGTAGGTAAATGAGTTTAAGTGAAAGAAGGAGAATGATGTTTCTCTCACAAGAATAAGGCTCAAATAAGGTACTTAGAATAATTGATTGTTAAAATGGTTGGCTAGAAAGGCTCAACAAACAAAGAAGGCACTACCCTTATTTTTAAACTAAATTAGGTCATCTAACAATTAGCTTCGAAAATGTAATAAAGTGAGTTTTTGGGATGCAACATAATTGAGTCTACATAAATTTCTCTAAATATCGCAAATCAAAAATTAAAGTATGGCTTAGTGCTAAAAAAATCTTGAAAATCATGAATGAAAAATATTAGCACCAATTTCATTCATGCATGGTTCAATTAATGATTTATTCTAAGAAAAAATGAAGAAATACATTAAGCAAAAATTTCTGAAAATTTCCAAAAAATGGTCAATTAATCCACACAAATTTTCAAAATTTTTGACAAACTCTCAAATCAAAGGAAAAGTTAAAATATTGCAGCAAAATCGAGCAAAATACACCAAACAACCTAAAAATTCAAATAACTTACCCACTCCACATTTAAAAATAGTCATTGTTCTCAATGCAAAAATAAAACCATAAAATGGGAAAAAGAAAAGTTTCTCTGGATTTAATTCGTGTTTGGAGCAGTATCCGCTATAAATATCCCCTTATCGTGAATGAAAGCTAGAAAGAACACAAAACGAAATAGAATAAACAAAGAATTCTCTTAAGAGAATAAGAAAAAACAAGAATAAAGTAGAAAGTAATCCTACAATAATCAAGAACAACTTACTCCCTTAAGGGAATACACAACTAAAATTAATGACAAAAAAAACATGACGAAAATAAAACCTAGCTAACAGAGAACTACTAAAATGAGCTAATAAATTGTCTAATAAAATGTCTAGGAAATCAACTGCCATAAAAATCAGATAAAGGAAATGGCCCAACACAGAGGGCATAAAAAACTCAAGGAACGTGGGGCCCCAAATCTCGCGGGAAAGGTGGAAAAGGTGGGAATGTGGAGGGGTCATCTCCCTGCTCTCTGGCTATCTAATGAGCTTCCATGGTCTGCTGCCAGGTAAACTGGTATTGCATAAATGAAGCAAAACGTTGAGTTTACTCATCTACTGTTGCTCGGACAAGATTTGATATAGAAGCTCCTGAGTCTGCTGTGGAGTAGGTACTGGCTTATCATCTGAATCATCAACTACCTCTACGTGTGAAGTAAAGGCCTGAAATCGCATGCGTTTAACCGGAGCTCTGATACCCTCCATTGCAATCAATTGTCCAGGCTTCAATTTTTCTTTCGAAGGATCAATCACCATACCACTTTCCAAACACAAAGCCGTAATCAGATGGGGAAACCATAAACCCGGTTGCTTATTAGTAGCGGAGTAGCAGATTTGTTGGCGTATAAGCTAGCCGACATCTATGGCTTTTCTAGTAGCAATGCAATACAAAAGTTTGGCCCTTTCCATAGTGATGTGGGCAAGATGGTTTACCGGAAGAAGGCGGCTACACAGAAACTTGAACCAAACACACCAAGATGGCTTAAGTTTATTAGCGTTGAAATGTTGAGCCACGGTGCCATCAGTCGTGTAAGTCCATTCCACGTCCCCATCGCAAAGAACACTAGTGATATGTTGAAGCTCTACGTTGGCATTACAGGTGTCGGGCCATTCATCGTTACGAACACGAGTGACTTTCAAAACTCTATTGATTTCATTGGCAGAGACATCCACGTCTTTTCCCCGTACATATACTCTGGTGGAGCTATAATGATCAAAATTAGAATAAAATTCACGCACCACCGGAATGATGGCATCTATGGGGGGTTGAGGTGAAAAGCTTCCATCCACGATTGTGAATGGTTAACTTGCTTTCGGGCACGCCTGCCAATGGAACTTATATGCCTATTCCTTAATTGCCACCCATTTCGAGATATCATTTTCATATTTTTGTTGGGCTGTTGCATTTAAAAACCTGAGACCTCCACCTACTCGAGGTTGTTGAGCCCCCGAGGATGAGAATTCTTCGATACTCTTGCCTGTGGCAGTTTTCTTTGCCTTTCTTCCCATTCCTATGAACAATAAACATACATCATTACTCCCAAACAAACAATTGTAACACCCCACACCTTAAGTAAAATGCCATTTCTCAAAGCATAAGCTTGAGAATATACATGAAAATTCAAGCAAAATAATGGCAAAAACTAAGGCTTATATACATTGCATGAAGATTTCTATGCATGAAAATAATCAAAAAGATACCACATGGCATAATCAATATTCCAGAGATTGAATTCATGCATTAATGCCTTATGTTTTAACATGTTTATTCATTGAGACAATTTATCAAACACATGGCATGCATAAAGAAAGTGGAAATTTTTATGTATAAAATAAACATGCAATCCATTCTCAATCAACAATCCAAACAATAATTACTCCAATTACACAATTAAAGGTCAATCTTTATGAGATTTATTCAATCAAAGCATAAAAAGACTCAACACATTTTGAGAATTAATGGAAACCCATAAGGAAAAATTGGAGAAAAAGAGAAAAATTCATACCTTGATTTGATTTTGTCTTGAAAAAGAAGAAGATTGGGTATAAAATTGATGAATTTGGGCAATTTTTTCCTATTAGGAAGAGATAGAAATGGGGAAGTTGGAGGCTTAAGAGGAATTTGAAAGGGAAGAGGAGTGGTACGTGGTGTTATGTGTGAAGAAGAAGGGTTTCGACCCTTATAATTCGTCTCGCGCACATGCTCTGCAAGCTCAGCGCGCATGTGTGCG
This sequence comes from Cinchona pubescens, assembly GCA_025175665.1. Classification (NCBI taxonomy): domain Eukaryota; kingdom Viridiplantae; phylum Streptophyta; class Magnoliopsida; order Gentianales; family Rubiaceae; genus Cinchona; species Cinchona pubescens. The sequence continues at coordinate 7,672,591 of JANKKI010000027.1, read as the reverse complement.
CGAAGCAGTTTAACCAATGCTATTTTGCCTCGCGCACATGCGCGCTGGTGGAAAAGGGGGTTTTTGAACGCTTTTGAACGAAAAACTAAAACAATAAAATAATTAAAGAGAATTCGATGTAAGAAAATTCTTGGTCTCAGTCATATCTACCATGACAATTTCACTAGTCGATCATTGACACATAAGATAATACAATTCTATATCAAGCACTAATTGAAGAATTAACCCAAATTCCAATTCAAAGTTGATTCTTGTTTCTTTCTAAAATTGGCTAATTTTCAACACGCGATCCAATTAGCCCTAACTATTAATTTAATCCAGACACGTACCAAAGATTAATTAATAGAAGTATTAAGAAATCAACAAGAACAACTAGACTAATTAAACATAAACACACGCAATTATACCAATTAGTTGATTAATTTCCCTGAATTCAATAACACTAATCGAGTAATTATCAAATTTAGTTGTTTCACAGATTGAATTAAGCACACGCGGTTAAAACAATCTAGCAGTAGATTAATTCTCATAACTCAATTATTTTGCAGCAATAATAAGTTAAAAAGAATAATCATAAAATTAATTATAGAAAACTAATTAATACTTGATATAAAATTGAATAAATTCAAGTACAAGAAGTCTCACAATATAGTAGAATTAACCATGGCTGACCAAGAAAAGGGTTTAGGTACAAAGTGTCATAAAAGAATGAACAATAATTTTCTACTGCTGAAAACCCTAGATAAAACTAGAAAATAAAGTGTCGATCCTTTTCTCTCACCCTACATGGGGTATTTATAATGAATATTTAGGGTAACAATTAAAGTCCACGGATAAGAATGTGAAACCAGGTGAAAAAGAGTTCGTCCAATCGGGCGAAAAAATCTATCAAAAACGCAAAAACACGCCATTCTACTGTTTCGGGCGTACATGCGCTGCCTAATTTGGGTGCATGTGCGCTAGAACACAATCTAGAAATCTTGCTTCTGGACGCAGCGCACATGCGCTGCACAACTCCAGTGCATGTGCGCTGGCTTTCTTCATGTGGTCCCCCTTACACTTCAATTTTCACCTTGATGCTTTTGGAATTGGAAAAAAAAATGTAAAACACGAAAGTTATAGCTCTATGTCTTAGTTTTCCAATGCATCTTAAATCACCTCAATTGGAGCTCGGACTCAAAAGTTATGTTTGAAATACGAAACAGCATCTAAAATGGCTTCATACTCATGCATGTTCCGCCCTTAGCATTTTCTTTCATCTTTTCCATTTGTTTCAACTCTTTTTCACTTTAACCCTACAAAAACTAAGAATAACCAAATTAAGTTCAATAATAACTCAAATCTTGCTTACAACACATAAAAACGTGGTAAATATACACATAAAATATAGCACAATTATGAACTTATCAAGTACCCTTCAGTACGTCTTGTTATATTTCGGTTTTGGGTTGTGATAATCCGACTTAGTGAAATAGAAAGTTGTTCTCTCTATTGGAGAATTTTTAGATATTTGCATTTTTTCACTTCCATGAGTTCAAGAGTTCCATTGCTAGGAGGATACTGATCTTAACTAGTAATAAGAATATAGGGAATTAAAAGATTAAAGAAAAAAAAACGATAAGACAACCAATAGTTTCATTTTAAAACCACTAATTTTTCATTATTTATTAGTGTTCCATGCATATATAGTCATGGTTTACGTGGGAGAAAGCCAATTATTTGGCTTCTATACTACATAGCTTCTAGTTTGAAGAAAAAAGTGGAAAATTAATAGTGGAATAATTCCTTTCTAAGGCATGCAATTTAGCGAATAGTCCAATAAGTGGAGCACTGTTATAAGTGCAAGCTTCACTCTGCCTGAAATTTCCCCTTTGATCACTATGAATTGATCATCTTTATCTGGTCCACCAATAAGTGCTCCAACAAGAACATTAGGGTTTGAATCTTGTCGACGAAACCAATTTTTGAACCCTTCCATGCATCCAATATATCCCTTGTTTTTGTCATAACCTTCAATTGATGCACCTCTATGATGCACTCTTTTTGGGTAGGTAGAACCATAGCCCACTAAGTAGCTCATACCAATTGGATTTGAGCCCAACATGTAATCAATCTGAAATTTTGCAGTGGCAAAAATTTCATCTGCAGTCACTGGAACTCCTTTGCAATTTAGGTTTTGATTTGTGGCTTTGAGATGATCAGAATAGGCTATTAGAAGAAATGTTGCAGTAGAAACATATTGCAGTGGGTTCCATTTTCGAGTGTAGAGTAGGCCACCTGGGGTTCGAGGCACATTCGAGGCATTCTCATTTTTATTCAGGTTGGCACAGATATAATGTTCTGCTTTTGAACGATATTGTTGGAGGATATGGTTATATTCTTCATTAACTTTTTCTCCTTCGGCAACTGCATGAATACAAAAGATTAATACCAATAAATGCTCAATAAATTCTTTATACTATTGTACACCAGGAAGATAAACTATTTTGGTAGCAGGAAGGAGCCTTGTGACATTGACAATTATTCCTAACAACACAATATGTCATCTTAGCATTTGAGTTATATAGTCTAATTTAATTATGTACACTCACTAGTTTAGATATATAAATAATGCAGTTAAAAGGATTTTGACTGAATAGAATGAAATGATCATGGCATAAGGCACTACTAGCAGAATCTCTAATTGAGGCGATCATAATCAAATAAATAGGATTCTAAACAAGGTAGAAAATCTTAAGCACTCATACCGCTTGACATATAGTTGAAAATTCTTCATGACTTATTAGAAGAAAATGAGATCTTCATTGCGGAAAATATCTTGTAGCTAGTTTAAACTAATTTGCAAAAAAATTTAATTTTATGTTCTATTGTTCAAATTGAGAGAAATACAACTAAATGCAAAAGATGCCCTCAACAAGTCTATGCTAGTTTAAGAACTTTTAAATACCCAAGAGAGACATAAGGTGAGACCTACTTTATTTCTTTATAATTTTCTTGGGGGAAAAAGAAGAAAACTAATACGGTCGATCACATAGTCTAAACTCGTAACGATGACTTTGTGATCACCAAGATGTCCTTTCAAGAACATTAGAAGGCTAACTTTGCACCTACCAACTTGTCCTTCATGACTTCGGATATAGGCTATTAAGAAATTCTTAGTCAGTTTTGCCAGATTTACGAAGAGCTAACTCGGACATATCAATAGTAATTATTAAGCTAGGTTCTATACATTACATTACAAAATTGGTTCACCTTTGATATCAATTCACACAAATAATGAAAACAATGCTTAAAAACAAATGTTGAGTGGATAAAAACTCACCATTGCAGCAATGACTTGAACACCGGCATATTTAATATCCCAACTGAATTCTCTAATGGACCAAGTTGTTCCACCAAAAGATTCTAGCATTTTCTAAGGCATAATTCAGATAATCAACTTTATCAGTAGCCTTGTATAGCCACAAAGCAGCCCACAACAATTCATCTTTGTATCCACTTGTGGATGGATAATATCCCTTCACCACCTCGACGCTATTATCATATTTCCCTCTAAACTTGTCGCCAAACTCAAACAACTGCAACCAACAAAAGAAAATGGAAAAACCCATCCAGTGAAGAGAAAAAAAATGATCATGGCAAGAAATAATTAGTATATGAATTGTTATCTTCATTAATTAATATTCCTTACGTTGGTGCAGTCGATTATTACATCAAACAAATAATAATCATATAAATGAATATTCATCAACTAGTTGATTTTCATACACATTGGATTGTATAAAATTTATGATGGGGTTATTTCATATCCTTTTTTGAGCTATTTCATATATTTGAATTGTCATAATTGTTTATGTTCAAACAAATTAGAGAATTCTATATATGTTATGTCAAATGCTTTATTTTTGAAACTGGCTACAAATATGAGATATTCTTGATGCATGTGAAGATCACAGAAAAACACAGTAACATATATACATACATACATATATACATATATATATATATATATATATATATATATGTATGTATGTATATATGTATATATGAAATTGAGAAAATATGCAAAATATTGACTGGAAAGCATTGATTTTTCTTACAATTTGTACCAAATTCATCCTTCCTCATCTATATTTTCCTTATAGAATTTACTGTCTTTATGTAGTCTCACTAACAAGTAATAACACGATTAACCATCCAACCTGTTGTGCATGTTCCAAAAGAATATGGGAGTAATGTGGATTGATTTTTCTAAATAAAAGTGATGCAGCTGCCAGTGCTGCAGCCGTTTCTCCGGCAGCATCCGAGCCTGGATTTTCCTCGTCAATCTTGTAAGCTCGTCCGGAAGTTTTCACGTCCTCAGGTCGTTGCCAACACTGATGATCCATCTCCCCATCCCCTACCTGAACATCATTAAAAAAATACTAATTTTCGCACTAAAAAAGGATAGAAATTTTTATAGCATTACCAAACCATGCATTATTCCAATTAATTTTGGCATTAAATAACAATTTTTGAACTTTGTCTACATTGTCTCAAGTTCTAATAGATATTGGAAAAGATAAAAAATAAAGAGGAAAAAAAAATATTTACCTGAACCCATAAGACATTGGGTTCAGAGTGTGCTTTAATCAAATAATCAGTCCCCCACTTGATTGCTTCAAGAGCATGGCTAAATTCACCTGCAGCAGCTATTTGTTCCTGATATTGCATGACACTCCAAGATAGCATTGTGATCGTAAAAGCCATTGGAAGGCCAAACTTAATGTTGTCACCAGCATCGTAGTATCCTCCTATCAAGTCTACCTATTAAAGAACAAAATTATGGGACAACATAGTGCAAAACAAGTAGAAAAGATAATCGAGACAGTACATATTATCCCTATGAAACTGCAATATTTTTGGTCGCACCCTTCTCATCTAGTTCCTTTATATTTTAAATGGAGAAAAAAATCACAACTCATTGTAGCTAATTAATTTGTGAAACTGTAAGTAATCTGTATTATATTAAAAAAAGAAAATTAATTATTTTGCTAATTAAAATGTGATAAATTTTTATTGTTCTAACCCCTTCTTCTAAGCCATCAGCAAGACCAGAATGGTGTCTCCATGTAACTCTTTGATTGTATGGTAAATAGCCAGAACGTTGTGCTTCATAGTAGAGGATACTCTTTGAAAGAGCTTCACCATAGTCAAAACATTGAGAGAATGGTAATAGAGAAAAAATGGACACTAAAGCAAACCATTGTTGAATAAACATGGGATGCTTAAGACTTTTGCATTTTTTTTTCTCCTCCATTTTTATTCTTCCTATGTTTCTTTGATTTTAGTTCTAGTCAAATATATACTAGTGATTGACACGCACACTATTCAAAGTGCGTAAAATTTTGAGAGAGATATTGTAAAACGTGAGTTAGTGGCATTTCTCTAAGAGCTATTTGCACAAAAAGAATAAAGTTGGTGGTAAAATGGCTTCAAAGCTATATATCATCGAAATTAATTCTATTTGGGAATGTAAATAGAAATTAAACAGAACAAGTTTTTCAATAAATAAATATCTTAGGAAGGAAGACCGCTCCATATTCAGTTATATACATTAATCCTTAGCACGTGGTCTCTTTATGCATCTTTTTTTCGTGAATTATCACCAACTAGATGATCTTCTATGGATTTACCATCTTACACATCTTTGTATTTTCCTTTTCAGTCTTCTATTTCTTTATTTTCTTTTGCTATTTGGGAAATAAAATTGATATTTTTCTTAATTGTTTCATTACTAATTATTTTTGTAGTACTAGTAGTTAACTGCAACAAATTCTATGTATTAGTTAATCAAGTGTTAAGCATAACATCGATATAACTAGTTTAAATATGTGCCGAGATCCTCACCATCTGAAAGTGGTTTTTAGTTGATTTTTCATTTAAAGAAAAAAAAACTGAAAAAGTGCACAAGTGTCAGCTGTCTAGATTAATGTTCTTCTATTTAAGCACTTGAATAAAATCTCCAGTGCGGAAGATCATTCTTTTGGTGAACTAAATACTTCTTTTATGCTAAAGAGTGAATACATTAATACCAAAAATAAATAAATAAATAAATAAAGGGCACCAAAGTTCAATAAGGATGGAAGCCTTTTTGATCGCATCTTCAAAATACCACATCTATTTGTATAGGTTGATTATTGGGTAATTTGAATGTGTCCCCATCCAAAGTAAAGATATTACCAAAAAAAGGAATAAATAGTGAAGGGTTGGCATAATTTTTCTGGGTATATTTGTTGGTAGATGCTTACCTTCTTAGCAGCTTTACCTTTCTTCCCTCGCGTGGAAGGGGTTGGATATTTGAAAAACAAAAGGTAAAGTGTCATTGAGACCCCTAAACTATTCAAATTGCTAACTTTTGGTCACTTAACTATTTTTATTATCAAATCGCTCACCGAACTTACTAAAAGCGTCAACTTGAAGTAATTCGATCTGTCCGTTTAGGCATATTCAGATAAAATAAGGTGTATTTTGTCCAAAAATAAATATAAAAGGTCAAAACACAAATTAAAAAGTTGAAGGGTTAAAATAAAATTTTCATAGCTATAAATTTCTTGGTCTCCATTCTGAACAACAGCAGCAAAGATTTTAACCGCCAATTTAAGGTCATTCTTCCCCTTCTTAGCTGAAAGATTACAAAGTTTTTTCTTATTCTTAAGTATTCATATCATAATTGAGTTGTAATTTGTCACGAAAATGAAGCATCTAATATATTAAACCCTAATGGAAGTGATAGAGTTGATTTTGATTCTAAAATAGTAAAAAAGATCCGTAAGATGACCAAATTGTAGAGCTCAGTCCTGGATCTATGATTCAAATCAGGGTTTTTTTTTTTTTTTTTTTTTTCCAGAAAGACAATTTCTGTTAAAAAAAAAAACCCTAGTTTTTCAGCTAAGCATTTGAGGTTAGTTTTGACGTATCGGGTCGAGTCTAATAACAAGATCCAAAATCTCGATTTGGCATAATAATGTTGTTTCTTGATTAATGGATGATGATTCATGTTCTTTTTGTTGTGGGGTTTCTGCATATATAAATTTTCTTGATGTTTTAGTTTTATTTAGGCATGATAAAACGAGGAGCCACCACAATCTCCGCTTACTTGGAAGCCTTCCTGCCATTTTCGACAAAGTTGTCATTAAATTCTTTTTTTTTTTTTTTGTGAAAAAAATTTGAACTTACAGGTATAAATTTTTAACCGAAAAATTTCGTTGGAAAATTTCCAGTGATAGTCCTTGGCAGCTTCACTACCTGCACAACTAACTGCCACCCGCTTCAATCACTATTGTTGTCCGATATGGAGCTCCTACCACAATATCCTTTTAATGATAGGAGAAGAAGAAAAAAATTTGAGAATGTGATAGAATTATTGAGATTGCATTATTAATGGGGAAAGCATTTTGAATTAAGATGTGATCCAATTATACACAACCGTCAACAAGTAAAAATTAACTCTATTGGTCACTAAACCTTCACCTACACACTCACAATATACTAGGTAGAATTGTACATAACGAATAGCGAGTATCGTCCCACAAAGATTGAGGATGACAAGTACTAGGTTTAATGAAACATTGTACTATTTAGACAAATCATCAAGTAGTGTGCAACTAACTACAAGATTTAACTAAGAAAATAATTAATCAACATTAATTAACACACTAAAACTAAGAAAGCAAGTAAATAAACTAATCTACGAAAATAAGTAAAGAATAACACTGATTCTTACTCTAGAAAGCATGATTAAACTATAAAAAGCAATTAAAGCAAGTCTAAAAATAATTAAATAATTAGTATAATAAAGTAATTTAAGAAAGCAAGTAAAAGTCAATCTAAGAAAGCAAGTAAAAATTACTCTAAGAAAGCAAATAAAATCTATTTTAGGAAAGCAATTAAAGTTGGTCTTAGAAAGCCTAATTATAAAAGCATTTAAAACTATTTTTAACTAAGAAAGCATTAATCAGATTAGAGAATTGAGAAATCTTCATTTTGACTAAATTAGAAAATTCTTAGAAATGACTAGAAAATTAGATTTAAAACTAAAGATTTTTTTACTTTAATGAAAGCATACTAAATTCTAATGGAATATAAGCAAGAATTTAAAGATCAAATTAGGAAATCAAAAAAATTAGCAAGAACACTCTTTTTGATATTAGGAAATCTAATTTTTACCCTACTTATTCTTGAAAGAAATCTAGTTATAAAGCAAGTGATTTTTATATCTACTGAAAGCTAATAAGAAGTGCACTAATTCAAGATTAAAAATATTAAAACTTGTAAGAAATTAAAAAATAGATCTAAGGATTAATTAAGAGAGAATTTACATAAAAATGAAACTTGAAGAGTAAGAAAGGTTTGTAAAACTATGCTAGTACTAAGAAAACTAACTACACCAACATTGTGTCTTCTAGTATACTGCAAGACAGGATTTAAAAGATAAGTCTAAAGCCAAAGATTACATTTTCGCCCTTTCTCCAAAACAGTCCGGGTTTGATGTCGCAACATTGAGAAATTGTTTCGGGGTTGATGTCATGATATCGAATAAGGCTTCAAGTAAGCCTTGGTGTGTCAACCTCCTTCCAGCCCAAGTCTTGAACTTCCTTCCTTCCACTTGCTCCCTTGACTTCTTCACTCTTTAGACTTTAGTCCCATTTCAAACCTGCAAAATACACAAGTTAATAAGTAATTAAATTATACTAGAAATAGTATAAAACTTATAATGATATCTTAATATTTACAAAAGTGCAAATATGATACAAAATGCGAAGTAATTGCTAAAAACACTTAATTAGACATAAAAATTAGGATAATACTATCGAAAAACTATAGTTAAATAAGTAAAATAACTCTAGTTCCCTAGAGTTATCACACCTCAAACTTAGAGTTTTGCTAGTTCTGAAAAAAAAAATGGAAGGAAAAGAACACAACACAACTAAACAGTATGTAGACAAGAAAAACGAAGACCACCGAAGTAACACATAAAAGATGACAAATGGATGTATTTTGAACTAGTTGATATCTCAAAGGATCTCAAATAACATATAACAATTGATACATTCAAACTAATCATTCCAAGTCTTTCAACTTTCTCAAGGAAATGAAATTTGGTGTCAACAGAATACATTGAGATCATCTTTTTTTCTCTCTCATTATCCACTCTAGGGTTTTCCTCAAACCCTAGACATGGTTGTCCTTCAGTCTACGGCTGAAGGGAAACCCCCGCCTACCGCTGTCTAAACTTTTACTTCAGTTATCTCAAATATACTACAAATGCTTCACAATCTTTTTCTTCCATTCTTCCAAATACACCTGATGTGATTCTTCTTAAAGAGCCATCCTCATATAAGGGAGAACCAACAGTATTTTTCACTCAACAAGAAGTTCAATAGTTTTCGATTCTGTTCAAGTTTACTTTGATAGGGAAATTTTTTAAAAGAGAGGCTGTCAATGCATCTCCTACATTAAGACTTTCTTACTGTTGGTTTTAAAGATCTTTAACCATAAGGTTGATGAATCAACATCATGTGCTCGTCAAATTTGATCTTGAAGACGATTATTTGAGAATGTGGTGCCATGGATTCTGGAGCTTTCAAGGTTTCGGTTCGAGAATCCTTAAATAGACCTCTCTTTTTGAGTTGATGTGGAAGCACTTATTGTGCTGATATGGATATCTTTGGAGAATCTACCAGCATACTTGTTCAATAAGGCGGCCCTATTTTCTGTTGCTAGATTGGTTGGACATCCTTTGTAAATCGATATGTCAACTGCTTTGAATACTAGATTAAGCCTTGCTTGTCCACGTGTTGAAATGAATCTCACTAAGCCTTTGCTTCGTCGGGTATAGGTTGGTAATGGAGAGGAAGCAAAATTTTGGCAATATATCACTTTCACGATCTTCCATATTGTATGGAGTGCAAAAAAGTAGGACATGCAAGGGAAGAATGTAAATCATCACATAAGTTAATTCCTCTAGCAAATGGTCAAGATGATACTAGAACAAAAAAGAAAGAGGTGATGGGCTCGAACAAGAAACCCTAGCAAAACCCTAATTGATGCGAACCCCATGTACAATCGACTTGATGCCATGAAACCTAACAATTCAAGATGGCACTAAAACCCCAAGGATCAACTCTAAAGTTGGTCACAAGAATTTGGACAGCAAACACACACAAACTAGAACAAAAAAGAACATACAATAACCAAGCGAGAATTCAACCCGTTCTCTATAGCGAGACAGGAACAAACTCTTGACAAGATTGAAAGCAAGAATTGACCATTTGCCTATACGAATCAGGCAAGAACCAAATCTATAGTCTGTTACAATAAACATTTCTCAAGTGATGATCCCAACAAAGTCTTAATCCAAAGACTAAAAGAAAGATCTTTTTCCTCATGAAAAAGACAAATATTATTGATAAAAATATGCTGAAATTTGCCCACATGATGATGCCTATTTATAGTAGTCTGCTTAATAAAGTCTTAACAACTACCTAAAAACTCCTAAAAGGTAGTGATAAGGTTCAGCCAAGCCCCAAAATTTGGGCTAAATGGACCTCATTAAGGCTAATTAATGGGCCTTATTAAGGCTAATTAATGAGGCTAAAATCTAAGAATTAAATCAACACCTAAACCCGACTTAAACCAGCCCATTTACACAAACTTAAACTACTATTGGGATTTATATAATAAAGACCAAACTAAAATAAACTTGAAAGGAAATCCGGCCTTCTTACACTTAAAGGATATCCACTTGTGCTTCACTTTGAAGAATAGGACTTCATGTATTATTGAATTGAGGATAGTCTAATCCAACTCGATGAAAATACCATGAATATACTCTAATCTTGGCATGCTCGAGCCCACACTTGCTCTAGCTTTCATTTCCTCGTCCTGGTACATCCGTAGCCTATCTAGATCCATATCACTAATTCAGAGGCTCCATCACAAAACCCTAAAGCTTTACAAGATGACTCACAAACCCTAAATAGCACGTAATTAATAACGCAACTCAGCAAACACAAATATGGAAGCAGAAGACAATTCCATCATCAGATCACCAGCTTCATGGAGAAGGCTCTTTGCAAGTTCCTGCTTTGAAAAAACCTCAATTCTAGAGTATTCAAAAGTCCAATATGCAACAATTCGTACTTCTCAAGAAAAAGCTCAACCAGTATTACGTACATGCAACGACATTGCATGAAATCCTACCCGCAATAGAAGTTGAATCTACTATCTTGATTGCTCCTCATCTATTGGAGAATGTTGTTGTCAAAGGAACAATTCAACCTGGAGCTGTTGAGATGGATAATATACAGTTGGTCCAATTTATGCCGTGTTATCCCTCTATTTTGACTAAAAGGATGCGAGAATCTTCAGGAATATCGATGATGATCATCATTCAAATTTTCGAGCCTAATGGAAAAAAATCTGTGAAAGAAAATGAGATATTTGACTCTTTATCTGACTTGGAATAGATTATCTGTAAGCCACGTTCAAAAGGAGAATTACAATGTAAGCTACATGATTTTCTCTTCAAGTGTCGTAAGTAACCTGATATGGAGCCTCCTGATTGTGATGTGTCTGAAACAAAAACTAAACGGCCCCAGAGATCAAAACATTATTCATTAACAAGGACTATTTTTACAAGACAATCCACAAATATCCTTCAACAGCTTAATCCCCTAATTCCTTATGATTAAGTTCAATTTTTGGAATATTCGAGGCATTCATAATGCTTCTTCAATAAGACAACTTAAACAACTCATTAGATTGCATAATATTGAACTGCTAGCAATAACAGAGCCCATGGTAGATGTTGCACACATGATGTTTTCAGAATTTGCCTGGGATTTTCTTTTTGTACCGCAATGATAGAATATGAGTTTTCTGGAAGCATGGCTATCATTTGCATGTGTTGGAAAAAAATGATCAATTTTTACATTTGGGTTTGACTAATGATGGTTGGACTTCCCCGGCTTTTGCCACTTTATATAGTTTATGCTAAATGCACTCGAGTTGAACGAAAAGATTTGTGGATGCATTTGGGTTGGCTTGCTTCTACAGTGAATCGTCCATGGATGCGGGAGAGAGGGGGGGATTTCAACATTATATCATCCTTGAATAAGTATTCTGATTCTTTGCAACAAAATCTAGAAGCAATGGAGGATTTTAATATGATAGTGCATTCTTCGGGTATGCAAGAGCTTAATTTCTCAGGAAGTTCTTTTACTTGGTCTAGATTATGCAATGGTCGTACAATATTCAAGCGACTAGACAAAATTTTGGTGAATCATCACTAGATGGCGTCCTTTCCTGCTTCACATGTTGGTCACTTGGGAAGGACGGCGTATGATCATTCTTCTTTATTATTTAAGATTGATTCGATAGCAAGGCAGGTTCCTAAACTCTTTTCTTTCCAACAGATGTGGTAAGTTGCAAGTACTACGGAATAGTTAGGAGCAACGAACTTCAAGTTTGGGAATGCGGTTACTTTTTTAACGCAAGCTTCAGTGGCTTAAGCATTCTCTTCGGAATTGGAATCGCAATGTATTTGGTAACATTTTTAATGTTATATAGGCAATGGAAGCAGCGGTGGAGTATAGTTAGGAACAATTTGAATCAGATCCATTGGATATTAATCATGAGGTGTTTTAGTTGGTCCAGTCAGAATTATTCCAGTGTCTTTAGTATTAGCAATTATTTTGGAAACAGAAGCAAAAAATCCAATGGTTGTCTGAGGGTGATCGCTACACTAAGTTTTTTCATACTGCAATGGTAAATTGTCAAACACATTTGAAGATTACTCAGCTTAAAATTATTGGGGGTATTTGGTTGGAGAACATGGAAGACATGAAAGCAGAAGGGGTCGACTACTTTCAACCATAGTTACCGGAAACTCTTCCCATCCCTACAAATTGTGTACCGATTCATGTGTATTGAAACATGATTCATTTGTGTCCCAAAATGCGGCTATTCACGTTTCGGAACGTTAAAGGTAGCAAATCCTTATTTATTATTGAGAAAACGAAAAAATATTCTCCAATTTATCTAATTATAAATATTTAATATTGGATTGAGGATAATAGTTATTGAAAGTTGAACATTTTATTTTCTCTAGTCACTAAAAGTACAAATTTATTAGAAATTTAATACTATATACTATCAATTATCTTCTTATCCCTATAATGTAACAATTTTTTTAAGAAGTGGAGTATCGCGATGTATAGACTAAGCCTACCCCTATGTATCAGATACTTAAAAAATAGTGAATCGCGTCCCCATACCCGTACCATGTTTCTTAGCATACTGCGATTCTGGTAACTATGTTTTCAACAATTATTGATTTTTGAGCGAATTGAACAGTTAGCTCTTGACACTTTACTTTAGTTTATACCTTCGTTGGTTACGCAAGAGGATAATGATATATTTCTACAGCAAATTACAATGCAGGAGGTGAAGGACTGATTGTATCGTTAGGTAGAATTCAACTTTGAAATGACAAACAAGCAATAATTAACCCTATACACTAATTCATTATACTTTACCTAACTTCCGCAAGTATATGGAGTTGATAGTGGTATAGGATGAGTGGGTATTGTCCCACAAGGATTATTGAAAGGCAATTAGCAAGATTTACGGATATTTGTCTAGTTAAACAAAATCAAACAAGGGATGATGGAACTATTCTAGTAAAAACCATAATTAAATGAAAGCGATAAAAACTTAATTTAAGGCTAGATTAACTAAGAAGCAAGTAAGTGAAAATAACTAATTACGATATTAAGGAACTAATTAAGCTATTCTAGTAAAAGCAAGTAAAGGAAAGCACTTAATTTTAACCTAAATTATCCAAATTAAAACTAAAATTGAAAGCAAGCAAATTACTAAAAAGGGCTGCAATTAAGAGACTTTGAAGACTAAAAGCAACCATTTCTAAACTAGAAATTGGAAAGAGTTAAACTAGAAATCTAAGTATTTTTGGATTTTTGATAAAAATAAAGAAAGCCCACTAAGAATTAACTAGAAATTACTGCAAGAAATTGAAAATTCTAACTAGAAATGCAAGAAATTATCAAGAACCCTAATTTACCTAAGAAACCCTAAATTGCAAGTAAAGAAATTCTTAATAATTAGACTAGAAAGCGAATAAAAATTACATCTACACGAAACTTACGATTAACACACTATGATTATCTAATCAAAATTCGAACTTGACAAGAAATTAAAAGAAGATCTAAGAGACAATTAAAAAGAAATTTCTATTAAAGAAGAAAACTTGGAGTTCAAGATATCCTAAACTATCCTAAAATCTAACTAAACTATCTACTACTTCCTACTTACTAATTTTTAAGTATCTTAACTAATGTAATGTTACACAAGGCAAAAATCAGGAGTTGTTGTCTGAAAGTTTACCAAATTGCCCTTACAACTTAACTCTCAGCGAGTCAAGATCGCGATATAGAGCAATTGAGATTGCGATCTCGACTCTAATGCATTAAGACAATTTCTCGAGTTGAGATCGCGATATGGAGAGTTTGAGATCGCGATCTCGACTCTCTTCTCAGAATTCTTCATTTCTTCCATTATTGCAATTTGGTCCTTTGAGTTTTGTGCATTCTAACTTCCAACCTCTAATTTTGACCTGCATAATATTAACACCATTAAGCAATTAATTGAACTAAAATTTAATGAAAACTTATCATATTTAATCAAGAACGGAAATACAAACACATACGAAATAAATTAACCAAAGTCTTCAATTACTTACCCAAAATTCGGGATTTAAACTATCAAAATGCTATAATTTAGAGAAAAATAACTCTAGTTTACTAGAGTTATCACACCCCCAAACTTAGCGTTTTAGCGTTTTGCTAGTCCCGAGCAAAACAAAAATTAAAATTAAAAGAAGCCTACTAACACTCAAACGTATAAGCACCTCCAAAGTTGACGTGACACTTGATGAATCATGGATGTACTTAGACTAATTAAGAAGTCTCTCAAAAAACATTCAATACTATATGATATGTGATAGTATCTAAGTGTATCAATCCAAAATTCAAATTTGTTCTACATAGAAGCACACATTCATTCACTACACAAGATTTCACATCACCAAGCATTACCATTCTCAAAAAGAGTTACCAAAAATTTTAGTTCTTTCCATTTAAACATCATTACTTCTCAAATCACAAATATTTTGAAGTTAGTCAACTATCTCAACTAGGCATCATGAAAATAGAAGTTCAATTGGGAATCAACTTAAATGCAAATGTCACACATTTCGAGAATAGACCTCTAACAAGGAATAAGTAATATGAGATTAATGATAAGTATTATAAACATTTACTCCTTAACTTATTGGTATATTGAAACACAATTCCTAATGGCTTAATTCGGAGAAACAACATGAGTATATGTCAAAATCTCGTGCTCGCTTATTACTACTCTAGTGGCTTATTTCGGAGAAACAACATGGGTACAGGTTGGAATCCCGTACTCGCCTTTTTCCTAATTTTTTTTTTGCCCTAAACCTAAGAAAAATGAGTGAAATGTACCTAAAATTAATCTCGAATATCAATTATTCATAAGTTAGAAGCACATTCCCTATGCAAACACACGAAATGTCCCAAAATTTCTTCTACTATCATTTAACTCGTTTCTTTCCAAAAGACAGTTCATCAACCAAATAATACAATTGATTTGATCAGAAACAACATTTCAAATAAAATTTCCTAAAATTTCAGCACTTCTTTTTGAAAAATAGTGATGCTAAGTTTATGAATTCTTTATGTTGCAAACGAACTACTCACATACTCAAAAAAAAATTTGAAAGGAATCAATCATATACTTCAATTACAAAGTATTGAAAATCAAAATTTATCATCATTGAGTACCTAATTTATCAATTTTTCATCCATTCAACATCAAGTGGCAACAATATGTATAAACTAACCATTCCTAACACAAAGAAATGAACACCCCCAAACTTGTCTCTTTTATTCTAGTTGATGAATAAATCATCCTTCCACTCAACCAAAAGTGAAACATAAAGACATACCCAAAATTAACAAAAACTACTCGAATCATGATATAGCTATAAACTAAGAACTAAAATTGAGT
Source organism: Cinchona pubescens (assembly GCA_025175665.1). NCBI lineage: Eukaryota > Viridiplantae > Streptophyta > Magnoliopsida > Gentianales > Rubiaceae > Cinchona > Cinchona pubescens. The sequence continues at coordinate 7,656,436 of JANKKI010000027.1, read as the reverse complement.
AGGAATGCTAAGAATAGTAAACTGTGCCATGCATCTCACCGTTCAAGCTTCAAACAAAATCATCATTCAATTCAACTCATCAACTAATGTAAAGATGGCATCAGCTTAGGGCCCTTAGCCACTCTACTTTTATTAAGCAATGACCAAACTTCACCAAGTGTCAAACATGAGATTCCCAAAGAGATTCAATCCATAAAGCATCAAAATAATTAGCTACTTGGCGTCAACTTAAGGCCATTAGCCAAACTACTTAAAAAGAAAAACTAAAATACTTCAATTCCAAAGACTAAAAGTAAAACAAAAGCAATCCAAAGTAATCAAAAGTTATGGTGTTCAATCATAAAAAAAGAGAGAATTATCATCATCCATCAAATCAATCCATTGATCAGGGTTAGTCTTCATCCATGCTCAAGCAACTGGTGATGGATGGGCTTTATCTCCTCATTCCATCTCTTCTTGACCCTCTTCAGCATCACTAGGTTGGGCCTCTTCATGATTATCATCCATGTCCCCTCCGGTCGCACCCGCATAGCTAGATCCCTCATGATGTGTGGTAGCCGCCGGTGGTGTGTAGTACTGTCCACGATGTGGACCAAAGTGCCATGCCGGAGGTGAGGGTGGCTGTACCCAAGTGCCTAATGAATTAATCTTTAAAGCTTCTCCAATGACGGTCAAGTTGTTGTGCGTCACCATTTGACTATTCGACCAGTACCTTTGTAGATCATTCATTTCTTCTTCATTTACCGAAGCATTAAATACCAAACCTGGGGGTATCAGAATCATTGAAACTCTCTAAGGTGGTGGTGGCTGTGGATGTGGCTGGGTAGGGTGCTCCTCCTGGTGGTGCTTTTCATATTCTCTCACCATCCTATAGACATATTCCCGATTAATCCTTCCTCTACAATGTGTCAATGGTTCCAAATGACCAATCGGGCTAATGCTAACCTGCTATGGTGAAAAGATGGTGAATTAGACTAGGAGCATAAAATATAGGATGTCCAGACCTACCACTCTCCAAAAACCCCTGTCTAATAAGGTGACCAACATTCACTGGGACTCAAGTCATGATGGCATAAACTAAGAGTACTTTGTCCCTTTGGATAAAGCTCATAGCATTGGACCCCCAAATGTGGCTACTGATAAAATAAAACCATAGCTTAGCCACTAATGACAGTCCTTGACGAGCAAATTTTAACTCAGTGGTAGATGAAGTACTCTTAATCCAATCTACCCTTCTATCACAAATGGCATCTTTGATTGCATTCATATCCTTATCTTTATTATTCAAAAATGCCAAGTATTGACTAGAAGGTACAGGAGGTATGTTGAAATACGCATTGATCACATCAGCACTAAAATCTACTAAAACCCCCCGTATGCGTACCTTGCCATCTTCTAATTCACATAAGTTGCAATGAAACTCCTTGACTAGTTGGGTAGCCCCGGAAACTGCTGATCAACTTGAGTGTTAAAACCATCCCAATGCCGTGACCTAATTTGTTCCTCTATAGCTCGTCTAGCATCTTCATAAATTCCCCAATGCATAGACATGTCAAAGTTCCGTTCACTAATCACCTCATGCTTCCCGTTATTCTTGTACAATTGTTGAGCCCTATCACTCGAGAACTAAGTTTCAATTTGCTCATCTCCCTCAAACGGTTGTTCCGAACCACTCTTTCCACTAGTACCCTCTCCGGACTGTCTTTTCCTAGACCCGGTTCCTCTTCCTCTATTCTAACTCTTCTTTCAGAGACTGCCATAAACCCCTCTAGTCATTTTTTATCAACAAAATTCAATCAACAATTTAAGAATTCAACTCCCAATCAAGAACCACAACTACAAAATCACAATCAACAATTTTACAAGTATTTCAATTCCAAATCAACTCAAATCAAGTGTCAAGTTAATAATTCAAACAATTGGACAAATCAATATCACAATTCTCCTAAAACAAATTCTATCTAGCACCAATTATTGTCCAAAATTCAACAATTGAGTACCACTACTTTCTCCACAATATAATCCACAAAATCCCACAATTATCTTTAACAAATTATCAATTAAAACTAAAAACCCAAGGAAGGATATTACCCGTTTTTTTCCCAAAATTTCCCCACAAATACTTGTGTATCAATCCCCCCTTGAAGTCCAAATTTCTTCAAAAATCCTCAAAAAGATGCTAGCTTTGATGTTCCTAGAGGAAATAGAATGATATTAGTGATGGGTATGGAGTTTAAAGTGATTTTTAGTAAAGATGAGGGAAGAATTTTGAGGGATTGGGGTTAGGGTTTTCAGTTGAGAGAAGAAGAATAGGGAATTTTATGAAAAGAGAAGAAGAAGAAGTGGCACTTAAAATGATTCTTCACTTCGAGATCACGATCTCAAATTTTGAGATCGCGATCTGGCCTGATCTCGAGATCGTGATCTCGGATTTGGTATCGCGATCTCGAAGGAGTTGAGATCGCGATCATTGACTCGGTGCAAACATAGCCTTTACAGAAGTTTGGAGTTGAGATCGCGATCTCGACCAAATGACCATTCTGCCCTCCACAAGTTTGAGTATGAGACCGCGATCTCAAATTTTGACATCGAGATCTTGAGCTCAACTTCTGCAAAGTGAATTTTTCACACTTAGCCGAAATTGCTCCACTCTTGACCACTTTTCTCCATTTGCAAGGACAACCTACAAACAAAAATGCACAAGTTAGGATGACAATTTTCACTCAATCTTTAGCACCATTTATTCAACTCAAAAACTCAACTTTTTTTTTAACAAAAATTCTAACCTAATTCAAACCAATTTACTCAAAATCAAGCCAATTAAAAATCACACCAAAAGAAAGCAATAACAACTAAATTAAAGACTTGGGTTGCCTCCCAAGAAGCGCTCTTTTATAGTCACTAGCTTGAATGGCATGGACTTCATTCCAAGTAATTGAGGATGATTGACCCTTCTTTCCTTTTTGGTTTCCATGGTGGAAAAAGTTTGATCCCCTTAAAGCTTGATTTTCGGGTTTTCCATGCACGAGCCCTTTCTTTCTAGCCTTATCCATCGCTAGTGCCCCAATTAACATCTTCAATTGTTTCTCAAACCATTTTCTTTTCCTTTTGTGCCTTCTCAATTTCTTGATATCACTATTTTGCTTATTCTTTGCAAAACTCTCTTCATCCTTCGTCAACACACATCCCTTATCGGGTGGTTTTTCCTTCAATTCATTTCTCGGATCCTCCTTTATTTCCAACACTTGCTTGAGCGAATTGCCTTGGTTAACTTCATATGCATTTTATCACTCTAATAATGAATTCTTTGTAGGGAAGTTGGTTTTTTTTGTTGCTTAGTAGTGAAGTGACAGGATTCTTTAAACCAACATGAAGAGTGAAGCAAGGGGATCTGTTATCTCCATAGCAATTTATTTTGTGTGCGGATGTCTTCTCACGAGGTTTGAGTGATTTAACTTTTAGAGGACATTTCACACCTTATCAAATGTAACGCATGGCCACGAGGATGTCCATCAATTACACATTACCGTATGCTGATTATATGATGATATTTACAAGAGGAGACTACCAATCTGCCAATCATCTCATGAAGTTTTTGCACTGTTATCAACAAGGATCTAGACAATTAATCAATTCTTCTAAGAGCTCCTTGATCTTGCCAAGACGATGCCCTAATTTTTCTCGGATGATGCTAGAACACATGACTAGAGTTCCTAACAAGCCTTTACCTTTCTTTTATCTTGGCTGCAATTTACTTTTAGGAAAATCTAAGGCTTGCTTTTTTCACCATATGGTGGATAAGTTTCAATCTCAATTGGCAGGATGGAAAAATAAAATCCTTTCTCCAGGAAGATGCCTCATTGATAAAACATGTACTTTCAACCATACCCAAATATCAATCGGCAGTTTTGAATCTCTCCAAGGTAATTTTAAAATCATTGTAGAAAATAATGGCCAATTTCTTTTGGAGGGAAATGGACAGTAGGTATAAGGGACATTTTCCGGATAAAGTGGAAAAATTTATGCATGCCAGAGGTGGAGAATAGTTTGGGACTTCAGAGTTTTCATGACATAATTCAATCATTTACACTTAAGTTGTGGTGGTCCTACAAATCCTCAGATTCTTTATGGGCTAATTTCATGGACATTAAGCATCAAAATCCTAATGTTCGGAAACCATCCCCAATTTGATGACGAATGCTTTCTGCTCAAGATATTTTATCCGAAACTCAGATTCACAATCGAGAAGGGAATGCTTCCTTTTGGTTCGATAAAAAGCAAGGAGAAGGATTAATGGCAGATCAAATATTTGGAAATATCTCTCAATTGCTCCTCAAAGTCCGAGAAGTTTATTCTAATGACTAAGGTTGGAATTTTTCAGCACTCTAGGAGCCACTCGAACCATGCCTAATGCAGTACATTTGCCAATCATGGATCTTCTTAACTCCTAAAGTTGATGCATTCTGATGGAAGTTGAATGCTTCCGGAATTTTTTCAGTTTCTTTGGCCTATAACTTTGATTCAGAAGCATGGTGTTAAGTTGCTCTCTAGAAAATTCATTTGGGACTCTAAATCCCCATAAAGATCTCAATATTCTCATGGAAGTTACTCAATAGATGTCTTCCATATGTAGATGTACTCACATATTTGGGATTTAATCTACCATCCAAATGCAGCCATTGTGATGCAATTGAGTCCATGGATCATTGTTTTGTAACTTGTTCATTGGCAAGACAGGTTTGGGCGCACTTTGGAAGTTTGCTTGGTATTCCATCATGGTCAACGTATACGATTCTGCACCAGCTATAATCATGGTGGATGAATTCTTTGACTTCACTTGGGAAGCAATTAATCCTTATTATTCTAGCATTGATCTGTTGGCAGCTATGGTTGGCACATGCAGTATTTTTGCAGATTCATTTGTATCACCCATCATATTTGATCTAGCAAATTGACTCCACATTGGCTTTCTTGACATGGGACAACATTTTATTAGGCGGACTGGTACTGTGCATAAGTCTACTTGATTCCAATTCGCACAATTCTAGCCAAAGTGTCGTAGCCAATTACAGTGGTTTGGAATAAGCCTGCTGGCTAGTGGAAGATGAATGTTGATGGGTCTTCAAGAGGAAATCCTGGACCAGCTGGTATAGGAGGAGTTATTCGGAATAATTCAGGATTGGTTTTCTTTAGTTTCTGAAAATCTCAAGTTGTTCAAACGAATCTTATATAAAGGCACTTGCTCTTTTGCATGGATTGCAGATTTATAGAGATTATAATCAATCTAGAGTGGAAATTGAAATGAATTCTAAAGAGTTGCAATGGATGATTGCAGGCAAGCTAAAATTCCATAAAAGTTGGATTCGGTTATTCAGCAAGTTCAAGTTTGGCTCCAACAAGGTGATCACTCCATCAATCACATATACCGTGGGGCGAATACTGTGGCTGATTTATTGGATAAATTAGGCAGCTCCAACCTATTAACCGATGTATTTTTTGATGCTAAGTCAATTCCTTCTCTTATAGATGGGATCCGGATAGTTTGAAAATGGATATGTTAGGCATTCCATCAATAAGGTTTTAGCACTAGCTTTATGTATATGCTTCCAATGAATAAATGAAAGACAACCACTTTTTGTGGTTTTTGAAAAAAAAGAAAAACTTTCTCAAAGAAAAATGATTCAATTATCAACACAACCTTTAAAATCACTGAGCATTATTCTATCTCGATAGACCACTTGGAAGCGTAAGGATCACTAGCACTCTATCTGTAATGCATATATCACACACAAATAAGAGTATTAATTTAGGTAGGAATGACTAAATTGATATCAATGATGGGTATTACAAATGTTTCCTCTGATAACCTACAACCTTGGTTTTGATGATGACAAATGAAACTTAACTATCTTAACTGAAGTTTTCCAAGATTGCTGGTGCATTTGCTCATTAGCAGGGTTTTTGGATGAAGAACACCGTCCGACTATATGTCTCAGATGCACAAACTCGTCCAACAAGATTATTACGGATGCAATACACTGTTCAAACGATCAGGCAGGGAGCAAAATTTTGAAGCATTCACAATGGACGCACTAGCTCATCCGAAAGAATTTGCCTCAGACATATTTCACCATCCGAAAGAGTAAGGTAGAGTCAAGAGTTTTAAGGCACTTGTAACAGGCGCATCTAACTGTCCAAAAGAAGCTTATATCTGACGAAGCTAACTGTCCAAAAGAAAATCACTCCCAATTAAGCATTAAACCCTTCAGACACAATACACCGTCCGATGTGTGAACCTTTCAAGAATACCTAGTTCGGACGAAGGAATAGACACTAGCTTGGATGTCCAAATAGTATCATCTACTCTTTGATATTCAAGATCGGACGATGGATCGGACACATGACAATTACATCGAATGTCTGAAAACTATAACGGCTAGTTGTTGAACATTTATTATTGAGCCGTTAGGAGGTGGTTAGAACCCAATTTATTGCACCTATAAAAACCAACCCCATTGTAATAATAAAAATCATCTTACACATTGAGATACAAGCAAAGAAAGGCAATTTGAGTGTAAATTAGCTCTTTAGTGATATTGTATTAGTGTGTATTTAAGAAGTTCTATTCAAAATATTGAGTGGAGTGATAATCCTATACAAAAGTGAGGTTTGGTGTAAAATTATTGACTCAACTAAAATGAAGTAGTGTGAGCAATGGTGATCCTACTTTGTACACTAGAGATTATTGGCTCACCAAAATTGAAGGAGCATCTTGGTGGATTATTATTCCAAGCTATCTAGCTTGGATGTGGTGTTTGATCTCTCTCTTAATTTAATTTATTTATCTTATATTTAATTGCTCATCCTTTCATCATCTTATTTTCCAAATGCAAGAAATTTAAATTGTGCACTATTTTTTAAATTATTTTAGAAACCTAATTCACTCCCCCCCCCCTTTTAGGTTGCTTTGGGTCCAACAATTGGTATCAGAGCATTGGTCTCTTTATTTTTCTTAATTTGCATTTGAGTAAAGATCCCTTATGGCAACCATTCATAATGCTTTATTTTTTGAGGGACAATCTATCACTAGACCCCTTATGTTTAATGGGATAAACTTTATTAGTTGGAAAGATAGAATAAAAATATTTTTGCAATCCATTGATATTGACCTATGGTATGTTGTAAATGAAGGCCCTTTTGAAGTTACCATCATTGATGATCACACAAATAGAAGAAGAGAAAAGACAAGAGATGAGCTCACTCCACAAGACAAGCTAATTTGACCTTAAATGCGAAGCTATGAATGTACTATACAATGCCTTGGATGCTAACGAATCAACTCATGTCAAAGGATGTGTTTCCGCTAAAGAAATTTGGGACAAACTGAAGAAAATTCATGAAGGGAGCGAAGATGTTCGAGAACAAAAAAATTCCTTACTTGTTGCTAAGTATGAGTCCTTCAAGATGGAACCACATGAAAATATTGATAAATGTAATGTAGGTTCAATAATATCATTAAGGATCTTGAAGCCTTGGGTAAGGAGTATTCTTTGCGTCGAAAAGAATAGAAAAATTTTGAACGCTCTATCCAAAGAATGGGAGGCCAAAACTATCGCTATAGAGGAAGCAAAGAATCTAAACCCCATGCCTATTGAGTCCTTAATTAACTCTCTTACATCTTATGAATTGAAGTTTAAGGCAAAAGTGGTGGATGATGAAGAAGCAAGACTAAAAAGAAGCATTGCATTAAAGACTTCTCAAGAAGAAGATGAAAATGGTTCCATCAATCTAGATGACGAAAATCTTGATGAAGGAGATCTTACACTCATCAGATGTGGATTTCTCAAACACTACATCAATAAACGGAAAATGAGAAGAGATTGAGCTATCAACCCAAATAATTTCAAAGGGAAGACCAAGCTAGAAATGAAAAAGCAAAATGAAAAATTCTTTGAATGCGGTCAACCCGGACACTTCCCAAATGAGTATCCTTCCAAGAAGAAAAAGGAAGGAAGAAAAACCCCCTTCAACAATTTCCAAATCACATGGAATGATATGCAACTCGAAAGGAGAAGTTGAAGAAGAAATGGAATCGGCGCAAATAGCTTTTATGGCCATTGGTGATGATGAGATAACTTCTTATGATTCTAGTAATGAGAATGATGATAATGATCTTGAAGCCTTCATTTAAAAATGCATGATAGCTTAGAGGAATCATATGTTAGAAATAAGGAGTTAGTTAAAAAATTAAATGCTTTATTAAATGCTAACTCTAAACCTGTGAATGAAAACATTAGGCTATACAAGAAAATGCTGAGTTGAAGAAAAGAATGCATGTGAATTCAAGGATCAAGGAAGAACAAGCCTCCTTGAAGAAAAGATTGGATGACTTGAATGTTCTCTTACATATAAAAAAGGAAAATTTTGTTTGTATGAAAAGGAATAGAAATGTTTTGATCAATAAGAACCTTGTCAATTTTAGAAGGGATGATCTTTGTTTTGTAAAATCAAAATCTTCTTTATATGGAAATAAAAATATTATTTTCAATTATTTCCAATGCAATATAGACATGTAAAACATAATTGCTATGTCAAGAAAAATGAAAAACTTGGAATGAATACCATATGGATTTATAGTAGTTGCACTAACTCTTATGGACCCAAGAAAATGTAGGTACCAAAAGTTATCACTTAATTTCTTGTGTAGGTAATAAACATCACCGACAATGCTAAATGGTCCATAAATAGTGGATGTTCAAGACATATGACAGGTGATGCATCTCTCTTCACCCATCTCAAGTCCAAAAATAGTGGAAATGTGACTTTTGGGGAAAACATGAAAGCAAAATCAATTGGCATTAGTGTGTAGGTAAAAATGGTAAGACCTTGATTAAAACTATGCTTCTTGTTGATAATTTGAATTACAATCTCTTAAGTGTAAGTCAACTATGTGATAAGAATCTATATGTATTCTTTACCAAACATGAATGTTTAATTATTGATAAAAATTGTATCATCTTATTTAAAGGTACTAGGCACAATGATGTTTATGTGATTTATATTATGCTCGATAATATTAGTGGTAGCAATGTAAAATGTTTAACCACTTCTATAGATAATCCTTGGCTTTGGTATAGAAGGTTTTGTTACTTCAACATGGATTTAATTGAAAATCTTGCTAAGAAAGAATTGGTGAGAGGCTTGCCAAAATTGAAGTTTTTGAAAAACAAAATATATGATGCATGCCAATTTGGTAAACAAGTTAAAGTGTCTTTCAAACCAAAGAATTGTGTGCCTACTTATAAACCTTTGGAATTATTGCATTTGGACTTGTCTGGTCCAACTCAACATGCTAGTCTTGGCGGTAGTAAATATGCGTTTGTGATTGTTGATGACTATTCTAGGTATACTTGGATACTATTTCTTATTGACAAAAATGAAGCCTTTGAAAATTTTGTAAAACTATTTTCTAAAACACAAAATCTATTGGATTTGAAAATCATTCGTTTGAGAAGTTACAATGGTGCTGAATTTAAATTTGGAGGTTTTCCCGAATTTTGTGATCACTCAATGGTATTTCTCATGAATTTTCAGTTGTTAGAGTGCCTCAACAAAATGGTGTTGTTGAGAGAAAAAATAGAACACTCCAAGAGGCAGCTAGAACCATGATTAGTGAATGTGATTTACCAAAATATTTTTGGGCAGAAGCCGTCACCACGGCTTGTATGTTATGAATCGAGTTCTTTTGAGACCTATTTTAAATAAAACTCCTTATGAACTATTGTTTTGCAAAAAACCTGTCGTGAGCTATTTCAAAGTTTTTGTTGTAAATGTTTTATTTTAAAAATCAAAGAAATTCTTGGGAAATTTGACAAGAAATCGGATGAAGGAATTTTTCTAGAATATTCTAGTGACAAGAAAGCTTATCGAATATACAATAGAAGAACTCTTTTAATTGAAGAAGTTGTGCATGTTACGTTTGATGAGGCTAATGATATTATTTCAAAGAAAGTTTGTGAAGATGAAGATGTAGGTATACAAAAGGAACTTGTGAAACTCACCATACATGACAGAACATCAAGAGACCACAAACAATGAGGATGATGTTCATCACTTGGATGGAGAAGAAGAAAAGAATGAAGATACTCCAGATGATTTTCCAAGAGCATGGAGATTTGTCTCAAGATTTGATCATAGGTGATCTGTCCGATGGGGTAAAAACTCATTCCCATAAACATTTGAATAATAATTGTGCCTTACTCTCTCATATTGAACCTAAACGTGTGGATGATGCATTGAATGATGCATTGAATGATGAATCTTGGTTTTCTACCATGAAAGAGAAACTTAACTAATTTGAGAAAAACAATGTATGGACTTTGGTTGAAAGGCCCTCAATTCATCCTGTGATAGGAACAAACAGGTTTTTAGAAACAAATTAAATGATAAAGGTGAGATTATTAGAAATAAAGTTAGACTTGTATCAAAGGGATATGCTCAAGAAGAAGGTATTGACTTTGATGAAATCTTTGCACCTATCGCTCGTTTAGAATCTATTCGAGTATGTTTCTTGCATTTGTATGTTTCAATAATTTCAAGTTATTTCAGATGGATGTTAAAAGTTCATTTTTAAATGGCTTTATTGATCAAGAAGTTTTTGTTGAACAACCCCCTGGTTTTGAAAATAAAAATTTTCCAAATCATGTCTTCAAACTCTCAAAAGCTTTATATGGTTTAAAACAAGCTCCCAGAGCTTGGTATGAAAGGTTAAGTGGTTTTTTAACTGAAAATGGTTTTAGAAGGGGTGTTGTTGATACTACTCTCTTCACCAAAATTAATTTTAATGATTAATTAATTGTCCAAATTTACGTCGATGATATCATATTTGTAGCAACTAATGAAAATCTGTGTAAGGATTTTTCTTGTCTAATGCAAAAGGAGTTTGAGATAAGTATGATGGGAGAATTACAATTCTTCCTTGGACTTCAAGTTCACCAAACAAAAGAAGGAACTTTCATCACCTAAATCAAATACAGAAAAGAGCTACTCAAGCATTTTGGAATTGACTCCGATTGTAAACAAGTTGGGACACCAATGTGCTCAACCAACCTTGACAAAGATGAAGAAGGTAATAGTGTTGATGAAAAATACTACAGAGGTATGATCGAAAGCCTACTTCATCTAACAGTTAGTAGAGCAGATATTATGTTTGTCATTTGTCTCTGTGTTAGATTTCAATCATGTCCTAAAGAATCACATATAATTGATGTAAAAAGAATTTTTAGATACTTGAAAGGAGAATTAAACTATTGTCTTTGGTATCCTAAATCCACCAGTTTTTATTTGATCAGTTACTCAGATGCCGACTTTGCAAGTTGCAAAATTGATAAAAAAAAGCACTAGTGGTACATGTCACTTCTTGGGTAATTGTCTAGTGTTCTTGGTTTAGCAAGAAGCAAAATTCTATTTCCCTTTCTACGACTGAGGTCAAATATATTGCTGCTGGAAACTGTTGTGCTCAACTTCTGTGGATGAAACATACATTAAAAGACTTTAGTGTTATTTTTTATTGTGTGCCCTATTCGATGCGATAACACTAGTGCAATTAATCTCACTAAAAATCCTGTCTTGCATTCTAGAACCAAACACATTGATATCAAGCATCACTTTATTAGAGATCTTGTGAGCAAAAAAGAAATTTGTGTTGAATTTGTGTGTACTAAGTATCAACTAGCTGATACTTTTACCAAACTTTTGCCATTAAATCGCTTTGAATCTCTAAGAACTTGTTTGGGTATCTTTGATTTCAAATTTGGAATCTGACACTTCGGACGAATATGAACGTCCAAACTCCTTATTCTTTAGACCTACAAGAACGTCCAAACTCCCCTGTTTAGTCTAGGACACCTATACGCTTCGAACTTTCCTTCTCATTTCTCAAACTCTCTGGAAATTCTTTCAGGCGCTTGTCACCGTCCGACACTCTCTGGGACATACAGCATCGATTTTCGGCTGTCCGTTCATCTACGTTCAGATGCAGACGTATACGAATCGTTTGGACATCCGAACGATTGTTCTACTAAGATAAATGTCTTAAAACTTTTCATTTTCTTCCTTTCAAACAATTCCCCCACCGAACCCTACCTTTGGCATTTGAAAACCTCCTCAAAATTCTCGTACTTTCTACCTCTTTCTCTGAAATTACTTAAGGAATTCCCCTTCCTAGTTCCTAACCCATCTTAATTGAACCTTATTTCACCCATATTACATCTCATTCCTTGCAATTTCTCACAAATTCATCCAAACTCACTTTTCCTCTTCATCCTATTTACAATGGTTTGATCTCGCAGTGGATCTTTAACGGCTACCAGAGGCCGAAAATCGAAAGGCAAGGTTTGGTGCAGGGTCAAACATCCTCAAATCCTCAATCCACTCCTGATCCCTCTCTACCAAAATTCATTGATGCCTAGGCATCTGATCGGTACACTTCTCTTCTTAGCAAGTCTATTATTATTAAAAGGTCTGTTTCCCAGAGTCTTTTTGATGAGTTGAATCTACCTTTTATTAAATCATGCTTTGCAAACCAAAATTGGGGTCATTTTAGTTCATTTGGATTTTCCCGTCTATCATGACACGGTTCTACAATTTACTGCAATCTTAGAAAGGGTACTACTGTTCGTACGTTGATTTCTCGTGTCAATAACAAAAATCTTGAGATTTCCTCCAGTGTCATTAATTCTATTTTTGAATGTGTAGTTATCTCTCCTAATGATATTTCCTATTTTTTCTCTTTGGATAAATGGTCTGCTTTAGATACTCGTTTCGACATTGAAGAAGTCCGACAGATTTTTAACATCAATTTTAAACAGGCTTTGGAAGCCAAAACCACACTGCTTACACTTAAACTCAACATTTTATACACTTTAGTCACCAATTTACTGCTACCGACTGATGGGCATCGCACTAAGTCTGGAAAAATGCAGTTGTACTTATTTTACTGTATTTTTAAAGGTATCCCACTTGACTTTGACTATCTTTTTTGCTCTCTGTGGGAGCTCTTTTTAACTGATACTCGTAGAAATATTCCTTTTGGAAAATTCCTCTCCAACTTAGTTTTCGATTATTTTGACATCCCCTTCACTGGTAAAAAATAATATCCTCCCTACTTTAACAAAGATTACATTGAGCTTAAAGGTTTGCGATTTTTTAATGATCAATGGTTTACAAAAGCTGCATATGAACTTGAACGATCTAAATCTCATGCCTTTACCTTCGACCTTGCACCTCCTCACTCTCCTCCTCCTCGACCCTCGTCTTCCACACATCCACTATCCCATGAACCTCATACTTCCTCCTCCGTACCCTCACTATCTCATCTTTGCACCCTTGTTACGTAACTAAGTAACCAATTGAGTTCCTTCTAACGCCGCACCCTTAGGAAGCTAAAAAGGCTTAAGACCAGGCAAACTATTCTTCAAGAAGCACTCAGTCTCACATCTATGTCTGCCTCAGCTCAAGTCCAGTTTGCTAACATTCAATCCCAATACGTTCTCGAGTCTTCTTCCGATAGCAACGACATCGATGATGGTGATCATTCCACTCCTCAAGCTAAAGATCCTGCTGAGGATCCAATTGGCACCACAAATCCTGACAAATCTGCTGGTACTGGAGCTGATGATAATGACGATGAGGATGTTGATAACACTTTTAACTACATCATGCAACGCCGAGATCTTGACGAATTAAGTGGTCACGACAACGAGGCTACCGAGGATGATGCACCTACCAACAAGCGCAAACTTGAGGAATGCACCAAGAAGAAGAATGACTCCACTTAGACTTGCTCTTTACTTTCTTGCTATTTACTGTTCTTAGATTTGTGTTAAGTTTGGTAGGCTTTAGTTGTACTTGACTAGTTGACTTCTCTAGTTGTAATTATTGACTTTTCCTTGATTATGACTATTATGGTTTGATTTCATTATATTGCTTGCATAAGGGGGAGCATCCTCTTGGGGGGAGCTTATTTTGCTTTGATGATGTCAAAATGGGGAATAAGATGGCCAGTAGTATTTTGCGTTATACTGATTTGAGTTGATTGAAGCACTAGTTAGGCGATCATGATTATTGGGAATAAGATTATGTGATCATGATTATTGTAAGTTATTTAGCCTTAAAATTTGTCATCATCAAAGGGGAAGATTGATAACCTACAAGCTCGGTTTTGATAATGACAAATGAAACTTAACTATCTTAACTGAAGTTTTATAGGATTGCAGGAACATTTGCACAAGCTCGTCCGAACGAGATTATTACAGATGCAATACACTGTTCGAATGATCAGGCAGAGAGCAAAATTTTGAAGCATCCACAACGGACAAACTAGCTCTTCTAAAGGAATTTGCCTCAGACGTATTTCACCGTCCAAAAGCGTAAGGTAGAGTCAAGAGTTTTAAGGCACCTGCAACGAACGCATCTAACTGTCCGAAAGAAGCTTACATCGGATGAAGCTAACTGTCCGAAAGAAAATCACTCCCAGTTCAGCAATAAACCCTTCAGACACAATACACCGTTGATGTGTGAACCTTTCAACAACACCTAGTTCGGACGAAAGAACAGACGCTAGTTCGGCTGTCCGAATGGTATCCGTCTACTCTTTGATATTCAAGATCGGACGATGGATCGGATGCATGACAATTATATCGGACATCCAAAAACTATAACAGCTAATTTTTGAGCATTTATTATTGAGCCGTTAGGAGGTGGTTAGAACCCAATTTATTGCACCTATAACAACTCCTTCGTAATAATAAAAATCATCTTACACATTGAATACAACGAAAGAAAGGCAATTTGAGTGCAAATTAGCTCTTTAGTGATATTGTATTAGTGTGTATTTAAGAAGTGCTATTCAAAATATTGAGTGGCGTGACAATCCTGTACAAAAGTGAGGTTTGGTGTAAAATTTGGCTCAACTAAAATGAAGTAGTGTGAGCAAGGGTGATCCTACTTTGTACACTAGAGATTATTGGCTCACCAAAATTGAAGGAGCATCTTGGTGGATTATTATTCCAAGCTATCTAGCTTGGATGTGGTGTTTGATCTCTCTCTCAATTTAATTTATTTATCTTATTTTCGGTTGCTCATTGCCTTTCATCATCTTATTTGCCAAGTGCAAGAAATTTAAATTGTGCACTAATTTTTAAATTATTTTAGAAACCTAATTCATCCCCCTCTCTTAGGTTACTTTGGGTCCAACATCCTCCTCAACTTGTCGGTATACTAAAAATGTGAAGGCTCGTTTTGAAATCTTTGGTTCTACTTGCTTGGTTTTAAAAGCAATCCTAATGCTCATTTTGAAGAAACAACATTTGTGATTTTAGAATCCCATACTAGCTTTATTTCTATTCTAAAGAGAAACAGTATTTGTGATGCTAGAATCCCGTACTTCCCTTGTTCCTAAAAGTAAAATATTTTTTATTTTAACTATCCTAAACCAAGAAAGAGGAGTACAATGTACCCACTGATGTTTCCCAAACCTTATTTTGGTGATGACATAAGCACTAAACTCTGAAAACAAGCTTTGCAGGTCTGTTACCCTTTCTGCTGGAAACAAGTTGTTCGGACGCAGTACACCGTCCGAACTATGTCAGTTCTTTCTCGGACGAATAGGAGTGTCCGATACAAATTCACTCGGACGCATTTCACCATCCGAACAGACAGGCAGAAAACAAGTTTGTTAATGCTCCTCTACGGCGCATACAACTGTCCAAACAAAGCTTCATTCGGACGTACACGACCTTCCGAAACTTAGTCCGAACGATGCAGCGGACGCATTCACGGCCGTCCGAACGATATCCTTCACCAATTGCACTGAGATCAGAAGCTATGTTGGATGCATCATACTTATCTCACATGTCTGAAACCTCAACGACTAGTTTTTGTGCATTTATTATTTAGCCGTTTGGAAGTAGTTACAACCACCATTTATTGCTCCTATAAATACCTGCTCTATTGTTCTGTAAAATTCATCTAATACATTGAATACAAGCCTTAGAAAAGAGCAATTTTAGTACAAATTGGCTATAGTACTATATTGTATTAGTTTGCAGCTTAGAGTGCAATTCAATTTTGAGTGGAGTGATAATCTTGTACAAAAGTGACACAGTGTGAGGTTGTGAGTAAAATTCTTGGCTCAACTAAAAGAGTTTTAGTGTGAGCAAGAATTTCCCTACTTTGTAAAGATTATTGGCTCACCAAGTGTGTGAAGCATTCTAGTGGATTAATATTTTAAGCTTGTTAGCTTGGGAGTATTGGTTGTTTAATTTCCTCTCTTTCTTTCTTCACAGTTTCATTGATTCTATCTTTATTATATAATTGTTAGTTGAAAAATCTCAAAAAGTTTAATCCTTCTAAAAATATTTTTAGAAACCTAATTCACCTCCTCTCTTAGGTTGCTTTGGGACCAACAATTGGTATCAGAACCTGGTCTCATTTTATTGTTTAAATTGCTTTTGAGAAAAGAACTATTATGGCAACCAATAATACTCTATTTTTTTAGGGTCAATCCAATACTAGGCCCCCTATGTTCAATAGGGCAAATTTTATTAGTTGGAAAGATAGAATAAAAATGTTTTTGCAATCTATTGATATTGGCTTGTGGTATGTTGTAAATATGAAGGTCCCTTTGAAGCTACTATCATTGATGATCACACAAATAGAAGAAGAGAAAAGACAAGGGATGAGCTCACTCCACAAGATAAGGCAAACTTGACTTTAAATGCAAAAGCCATGAATGTGCTATATAATGCCTTGGATGCTAATAAATCAACTCGTGTCAAGGGATGCATTTCCGCTAAAGAAATTTGGGATAAATTGAAGGAAATCCATGAAGGGAGCGATGATGTTCGTGAGCAAAAGAAATCCTTACTTGTTGCCAAGTATGAGTCCTTCAAGATGGAACCACATGAAAATATTGACAAAATGTATTGTAGGTTCAATGACATCATTAAGGATCTTGAAGCCTTGGGTAAGGAGTATTCTTTGGGTGAAAAGAATAGAAAAATCTTGAATGCTCTATCCAAAGAATGGAAGGCCAAAACAATCGCTATAGAGGAAGCCAAGAATTTAAATTCTATGCCTATTGAATCACTAATCAACTCTCTTACTTCTTATGAATTGAAGTTGAAGGCCAAAGTGGTGGATGATGAAGAAGCAAGACCAAAAAGGAGCATTGCATTAAAGACCTCTCAAGAAGAGGATGAAAATGGCTTCATCAATCTAGAAGACGAATATCTTGATGAAGGAGATCTTGCACTCATCACCAAAGGATTTCTTAAACATTACATCAACAAACGGAGAATGAGAAGAGGTGGAGCTACCAATTCAAATAATTTCAAAGGGAAGACTAAGCTAGAAATGAAGAAGCATAATGAAAAGTGCTTTGAGTGCGGTCAACTCAAACACTTTGCAAATGAGTGTCCTTCCAAGTGAAAGAAGTCTAGGAAGAAAGCCCCACTCCAACAAATTTCAAATCACATGGAATGATTGCAACTACGAAGGAGAAGTTGAAGAAGAAATGGAGTTGACACAAATGGCCTTTATGGCCATTGGAGATGATGAGGTAAATTCTAACTATAACTCCAATGATGAAAATGATCTTGAAGCTTTCATTTTGAGGAATTGCATGATAGTTTAAAGGAATCGTATGCTAGAAATAAGGAGTTAGTGAAGAAATCAAATGCTCTATTGAATGCTAACTCTAAACTTGTGAATGAAAATAATAGGCTATCACAAGAAAATAGTGACTTGAAGAAAAGAATGCATGTGAGATCAAAGGTCAAGGAAGAACAACCCTCCTTGAAGAAAAGATTGGATGATTTGAATGTTCTCTTAACTAGAAAAAGAGAAAATATTGTTGATTTGAAAAGAAATAGAAATGTATTAATCAACAAAAATTTTATCATGTTTAGAAGGGATAACTTATGTTTTGTAAAATCAAAATCCTCTTTATACGGACATAAAAATATTATTTGTAAATATTGCTAACAACATGGACATGTCAAGAATATGTGTTATGTCAAGAAAAATGAGAAACTTGGAATGAAAGCCGTATGGATTAATAGCAATTTCACTAACTCTAATGGACCTAAGAAAATATGGGTACCAAAAGTTATCAATTCTCACGATTTATTGTGTAGGTACTTAACATCACCAACAATGCTAAGTGGTTCATAGATAGTGGATGCTCAAGGCACATGACAGGTGATGCTTCTCTCTTCACAAACCTCAAATCCAAAAATAGTGGAAAAGTAACATTTGGGGATAACAATAAAGCAAAATCAATCGGCATTGGTGATGTAGGTAAGAATGGTGAAACCTTGATAAAGAATGTATTCTTGTTGATAATTTGAACTACAATTTATTGAGTGTACTTTGTGATAAAAATTTATGTGTTATTTACCAAGCATGAATGTCTTATTCTTGATAAAAATCATGTTGATTTATTTAAGGGTGCTAGCTACAATGATGTTTATGTGATTCACTTTGACAAAATTAGTAATAGCAATGTAAAATGTCTTACCGCTTCCATAGATGATCCTTGGCTTTGGCATAGAAGACTTTGTCATTTTAATATGGATTTAATTGAAAAACTTGCTAAGAAGGAATTGGTTAGAGGTTTGCAACCAAAACTAAAGTTTTGAGAAATAAAATTTGTGATGCGTGCCAATTTGGTAAACAAGTTAAAGTTTCCTTTAAACCAAAGAATTATATGTCCACTGATAAACCTTTAGAATTGTTGCACTTAGACTTGTTTGGATCAACTCAACATGCTAGTCTTGGTGGTTGTAAATATGCCTTTGTAATTGTGGATGACTATTCTAGGTATACACATGGGTATTATTCCTTGTTCACAAGGTACCACGATCTCTTAGTGAAAAAGGAAACACTCACATTCTAACACAACCGGCGTGTACACCGTTGAATTTCAAGGTATCAAGAACCTCTTCAAAGTTCATGAGATGAGTGTAGGGGTCTTCATTTGGCCCTCCTTCGAACATTGCATGTGATTGGACATTTGAATCAATCCCAGCTTAATTTTAAAATTGTTTTCTTGGATTGGTATCCTAACAATACTAGAATTAGCACCTTTGAAGTTAGGCATGACATAGTCCCTTAAAGGTCATCCATCCTAAATAGCATGCATCCCATGACCATTGCAACCAACATCTCCATTTCCATTACCACCTTGTTCATGATTTCCACTCCTTCTTCATTTTCATCATTCCTAGGATTCTCATTAAGCACTCTTGCATTCTTTTGAGGATTCACCATCTCGATGCTTTCTTACTCTTGTTGAATTCTTTTCTCCCTTCTTATTCCCTTTAGTCTCCGTTCTAATTCCAAATCAAGACAAATAAGTGGTTCTTCTACAATAACCACATACTACAAGAGAAAAGAGAAAACAAGTCAATTCAAGTAACAAATTACCCAAAAGAAAAAGAAAACACAACCTAATGTAAGCTAAAATTAACAACTGAACTAAAAAGAACATCTAATCTAGAATGACCCACAAGTATCTTATATTGGCATTGCACAAACACGTGGTACTGTCGTAGGCTCCCCAAAAATTAATCAAAATCTTCTTATAAAAATGTAGTAGCAGTGAGTCCAACTCGTCCCACAGAGAACCGTGATTGATTATTTTTGTGCTCAAGTACAAGGAAGGGGGTTTTGAATACTTGTAAATTAAAAACTAGCGCAAGCAACTAAATTTAAGAAAATTCAACTAAGAAGAATTTTGGTTCCGGTCATATCCATCATGGAAATCCTTTCAATTGATCATCGACACCAAAAAATAGTTCAATTCTAATACCAAGCACTAATTGAAGAATTAACCCCAATTCGAATGCCAAGTTGATTCTTATTTTTTCTTAAGTTTGGTTAATTTTCAACACGCTTTCCTATTAACCCTTGCTATTAAATTAACGTAGACACACGCCAAAGATTAATTAATAGAAGCTATCAAAAAAAAAATTAGACTAATTAAACATAAACACACGTGGTTATGTCAATTAGTTGATTATTTCCCCCAAATTCAATAATGCTAATCGAGCAATCATCAAACTTAGTTGCTTCACAGATTGAATCAAACACACACGGTTAAAACAATCTAGCTGTAGATTAATTCCAATAACTTGCTATTCTATATAGCAATGGCAAATTAAAAAGAACAATCATAAAATTAAAGTAGAAAAATAATCAATACTTGATATAAAAATGAATGAATTCAAGTACAAAAGTCTCAGAACTTAATAGGATCAACCATGGCTTCAACTCCCTTGAACAAGAAAAAGGGTTCTAGGCAATAAGTGTCATGGGAGAACAGACAATAATGACTGCTGAAAACTAATGACAAAACTGAGAATAGTAGTCGTCTCGCATATCTCACCTTATAAGGGGTATTTATAGTGAATACTGGGGTTACAATTCTTATCTTCGGATAAGAACGTGAAATCGGCTAAAAAAGAGTCCAACCACAGAAAGAAATCTGTCAAAAATTAAAAATCACAAACCCTTCTGAGCTCTATGTACATGCATAGACTATACAACACACAGGTGCGCATGATCAACTTCTAGAACTAAGCTCTTTAGGAACAGCGCATGTGCACTGCTTAAACCTATTGCATGTGCGCGAGGCTTTTATACTGTACTTCAAGCTTTCGGCTTCATTTTTAACCATGATGCTCTTTGAATTTGGCAAAATGTAAAACATAGAAGTTGTAAATCTCTTTCTTATCTTTCCAACGCATCTTAAATCAAGTCAATTAGAGCTCAGACTTGAAATTTATACTTGAAATACAAAACAACATCCAGAATAGCTCCATACTCGTGCACATTTCGCCCTTAGAAATTTTCTTCCATCTTTTTCAGTTCTTTTTCTCTTTAACCTTGCAAAAACTAAGAATAACCAAATTAAGCTCAATAATAACTCAAATCTTGCTTACAATACACAAAAACACGGTAAATGACACATAAAATATAGAGCAATTATGAACTTATCACAAGCAATGCCCAATAACAGAGCCAAAAGGTTGTTAATAGTGAAAGTATTTTGAACTAAGATGTGATCAAAGTAAACATGATCAATAAGTAATAATTAACTCAATCGATCATTAAACCTTCACCCACACACTCGTAAATATACGAGGTAGGATTGTCTTAAATAGCGATGAATGAGTATCGTCCCACAAGGATTGAGGATGACAAGTACTAGACTTAATGGACCATTGTGCTATTTAGACAAATCATCAAGTAGTGTGTCACTAACTACAAGATTTAACTAAGAAAAAAATTAATCAAACACAAATTTAAGCCAGTAGAATTAAGAAAGTAGGTAAATGAACTAATCTACCAAAAGGAAGTAAACATTAACACTAATTCTTACTCTAGAAAGCATGATTAAGCCATAAAAATCAATTAAAACTAGTCTAGATAGTAATTAAACAATTATTCTAATAAAGCAATTAAAACTAATTTAAGAAAGCAAGTAAAAGTTAATCCAAGAAAGTAAGTAAAAATTACTCTAAAAACGCGCAAGTAAAATCTATTTTAAGTTTATCTAAGAAAGCTTACTTAAAACATGAAAGTAATTTAAAATAATTTTAACTGAGAAAGTATTAATTAGACTAGATAATTGAGAAATCTTCATTTTTGACTAAATTCTAGGAACATTTAAAGAATGACTAGGAAATTAGATTTAAAACTAAAAAAATTTGACTAAAAAGGAAGTGTTAATGAAAGCCTACTAAATTCTAAAGGCTTAAAAGCAAGAATTTAAAGATCAAACTAGGAAATCACCAAAAATAGCAAGAACATAAAGAAATTTTTAGGAAATCTAAATTTTGACCCTACTTATATTGCAAGAAATATAGTTAGAAAGCAAGTAATTTTTATATCTACTGAAAGCAAACAAGATGTCCACAAATTTAAGATTAAAAAGATTAATACTTGTAAGAAATTAAATGGTAGATCTAAGGATTAATTAATAGAGAATTTGCACAAAAATGAAACTTGAAGAATAAGAAAGTTTTCTAAAACTACACTAGTACTAAGAAAACTAAGTGCACGCGTCTCCCAATGTACTACCGAATGAGATTTAACAGTTCGTTTGAATGGAGGGGAAAGGATGGAAAAGAACGTATTTATGCGGAAAGTATTAATGACTGCTTGCTTTATTGTTTGGGAATCTAACAAGGAAAGAAAAGAAGTGATTTTGATGGATGCAGTATCCTTCAACATCAATAAAAACTTTCATCCCAAAAGTGGGCTAAAAGTGAGGGAAAAACAAAAGAGCGGGATGCTAAATTTTCAATATGGCAAGTTTACCCTTAAAAAGCTGATAGAAAAAAATTAAATGGTCGATGAATCCCAATGATTTGATAAAAACTACATCATCAGTCTCTCACTCTTCTTTCACAGGCTTCCATAAAATAATAAAAAAAAGTTCAAGTCCCTGTTCCAACTTCACCTGTGTATAACAATCGAAAAAAAAGAAATTGTCCTTCATATTCGTCATCCTTCTTGGCCTATGAACAACAGGTTATTTCTCAGTTCAATATTTGGATTTTATTTTTTTTATGTTTTAGTTTCTTTCTACATTCGAAGGAATACAAGCATAAAATTATTATATATAGGATGTGTTCATCTTTACTTGTTTAATTTCTATCACAAATTTCATTAATGAGTTCTTTCTTGATAGGATAACTCTCATCTTTAATTCCAAAACAACCTAAGAACCTGCTGTTCGATGAAATATTGATTAGATTTTTGGAAACGATGAACAAGAATAAAAGAAAACCTTAATCATCCTAATCAACTCCCACACACTCGCAAGTATACGAGGTTAGTTTGTATATAGGATGAGTAAGAATCGTTCCCATGAGGACTGTTGGAACAATTACTAGGTTCACGAGTCTATTTACTAGTTAAACAAAATAATTAAGGGGTTTTGACTAAATTTAAACCAAATTTAATCACAAGAAATTGAAATAAAGACAAGCATATAAAATTCTAACCCTATGGAAAGCAATTAAAAATAATTAACTAAAACCCTAGTTCAATCTATCCTACTTGCAAGAATTCAATCAAGAACTAGAATTTAAATTAATCTACTCTATGAAAGCGATTAAAAACGATAAAGTAAAACCCAAACTACTAAACTTATGGAAGCAATTCAAAAGTCAAAAGCAATAAAAGAAGATAGACTGACGATAATTAAAGAACAAGAAAGCAATAAGAAAGAAAATTAAATTGCATAAAATTAAATCAAACTCAGCAATTGAAGCAAGAACGAATGTTGAAGATCATCAAGTCTTCAATTCTTGACAAGAGAATGAAATCCTTGCACGAACAATTGAAAATTCTACCCTACGGCTAAACTATTTCTCTACTATTGAAAAACCTAAAATAACAAACGATGGCTGATGATGATCTACCTTTTCTCCCTTTCTCTAGGTGTATTTATAGGTGTTTTTAGGGTTTTGAGGCTTCGAGATGATAAGTACACAATTTCCCATGCAACCGGGCCCATGGGAGGATGTTTCCTGCAAAATAATTAAAGTTTTGTAGCCCACCCGTCGATTGGCACACATGCACTGCAATTTTGTCACGCATGTGCTCGCTGGGCAGACAGCTTCTGGAGCATGCGCCCATGCACTGAAATTATGTCGGGCATGTGCGCACCTGGCAGACTCAGCTTCAACTTTCTCCTCGATTTTGACTCATGATGCAAGCCGAATTTGGGAAAACTCAAAACATAAAAGTTGTAGATATATCTCTTATATTTTCAAAAAATCTTGAATCACCTTAATTTGAATTTGGACAAGAAAGTTATGATCAATCTACCAACTGTGTCAAAAGCGCCCCTCGCCGGTGCATATTTTCAAACTTTGCAATTTTGAATGAGATGCTTATAGAATCGTGGAAAACTTAAAACACAAAAGTTGTAGGAAACTTCCTTAGATTTCTAAATCATCCAAAATTTCATAAATTGGAGCTCGAACAACTTGATCTTTCGAACTGTATCAAATTTGCACCACGCTAGTGAATGTTTTCCTCTAATATTGTGACCCATTTTAAGTTATTCTTCACTCAAACCCTACAAAACTCAAAATAAACTATTTTAGCTCAGAATTACTCAATTGTTACTCAAATTACATTAAAACGGAGGTAAACGACACATAAAATATATGACATTTAGCAGCTTATCACCTACAAGTAAAATCTCTATTAAGGTTTGTTGAATAAAAAAGGGATAATTCATTGTGGTGTGTATCTTTAATGTTGATATATATATGATAAAGGATCCAAGAATTGGATTACATGTCTTGTGTTTATTTATTTGACTGTAACAAAAAAAAAACAGAACTTGACAATTAGTTTCTATTAGAGGTATAAACTGTCATATTAATCTTATTTTTTCTTAACTATGGTTTTGTACATCTCTAAATTGTTTTGTAATTGATAAATAGCAATAAAGAAAGCATATAAGAATGTTGTAAAAAAATCTGTGATTTGTATTTTTTTCTTATGATGCAGTAAACTACATATATATAGTTTTCTAAAATATCTAGATTTTTTAATTGTTTAATTTGTATTTTTTTTTTGGGAATTTTACTATCAACTCAATGAATCTACTATAATATTTCAAAGCTCAGGGGATCTGTTTTGTGATGGATAATCGGAAAGCACTAGAATATAATCAGTAAGGTCCGAAAAAGATACAAAAGCAAAGAAGGAATTACTATGAAATGGACAGCATCTATGGATTAAGCATATATTCAAGCTTTATTGAATCAGCATTATCAAGGATACTGAGTGGATAGAACTTTCACAACTATTGCTTACAACAACATTTTCAATGAATTGAGGGAAAAACTTGGCATCAATTTCACTAAAGATCATTTGAAGAATAGGATGAAGACACTCGAGGAGCATTTTAACAACTCTTATGATTTCTTTCGAGGAGGAAAATTAAGTGGCTTTTCTTTGAATCCATTCCCAAAAATGCGGTGTGCTGAACCAAAAGTTTAGGAGCAACTTATAAGTGTATTCTATCTGGATGTATAAGTTGATGTTTTCTTTCTTTTCATTATGGCTTGGACTAAGATATCTATATTTTCATGTGCTTAGGAAAAACCTGAAACTATAAAATGGAGGTATAAAGTTGTCAAAAACTATGACAATTTGGAAGAACTTTTTGCTAAAAATAGGGCAACACAAGAAAATGCTGAGACTGCAAAAGTATCAGAAAACGTAAACAATGGATGACTAAATCAAATGAAGTGCAACTTGAAAGTTTTATTGATATTGATCAGCTAATATCTCAGAATTTTAAATTTAGAAAACTTTGATTGCTTAACCAAAGAACTGAAGGCACAAGTTAGAAAGGTTTGTGGCCAAAAACCACCTCAAGGTACAGTAGCTTCACAAGGAAAGAAAAGAAAGGTCTCAAATGATAAACTTGATATTCTAAAAACTACACTCAACAACATGTAGAGCACGTGTGTATTTGGAAAATGAGCTGCATGATATTGGAATTGAAGAAGAAAAGATTGATGATTGCTATATTTCCTTACTCAAAATCCTAACAAGACCAGAAGTTTCTTTGGATGCCCACTTGAAAGGCGCAAGAATTTTTTGAACAAATTGATGAATGGTTTCCAACCTTATTTAGAAGGGCCCTCGACGAAGATACTAGAGTATAGTCTGTCCTAGCCAAATATCAACATTCCATGAGATGATAGAAAATAATCACTTTTGTTGATTAGCAAGTTGATTTTAGAAATTATAACTACTTTCTATTATTTATTGGATATTTTAGCTATTGAAACTATTTAAGTCCTTATAGGAATCTTTCTTTTGGCTTTAATATGCATATTCTGATAGAAATACTTTTTGGATTAGGATCTATACACTCATATGGAAGTATGGAACATGCTATACAGATCTTTTTTGTAATATTAACATCAAACACAACAATAAACCAAGCCTTGTTCCCATTAAGTAGGGTCGGCTGCATGAATCTTGCTATGCCATTGTGCTCTATCATGGACCATATCCTCCTCAATTCTTAGATAGGCTATATCTTACTTACAAGTTACCCATCAAGTCTTTTTCGGTCTCCCCTACCCCTCTTATGTTGATTATTATTCTTTCTAAAACCTACTCGCCTGACAAGCGCTTCTACTAGCCGTTTTAACACATGACCTAACTACCTTAAGCGTGTTTCTCTCACCTTCTCATCAGTAGGTGCTACTCATACCAATCTTATCATGAATATGTTCATTGCATATTTTGTCCATCCTAGTGTACCCACACATCCATCTTAACATTCGAATTTCTACTACTCTCATCTTTTCCTTATGTGTGTAATTCACTGCCCAACATTCAAACCCATAAAGCATCATTGGCCTAATTGCATTACATAAAATTTACTCTTAAATCGCACAAGATTTTGTGGTCACACAATATTCCCGATACAATTCTCCATTTAGTCCAACCTTCTTGTATCCGACGTGTGATATCTCGATCTATACCACCATTATTCTGAAGAATTGAACCTAAATATTTAAAATTTCACTTATGGTATCTCTTGATCTCTGATACTAACCCTTACTCTATTCGTACGTGCATTCTTGCTAAATTTAAATACCATATATTCTGTTCTAGATCTACTAAGTCTAAACCCTTTTGCCTCAAGTGTCTATCTCCAGATCTCGAGTTTAGCATTAACCCCATCTTTGGTTTCATCTACTAAAACAACATATGTCGTCTACAAACAACATACACCATGGTATTTCCTCCTGTATGTGTCTTATAAGTTCATCTACAATCAATACAAATAAATAAGGAGTTAAAGAGGAACCTTGGTGTAAATCTATATTTATAAGGAACTCTTGTGTCAACCCTCCTAGTGTTCTAACACTAGTAACCACATCCCTATACATCTCCTTTACTGATTCTATATATGGTACTCTGACTCCTCTTTTTTCTAAAATTCTCCACATATCTTCTCTGGAGATTCTATTGTATGCCTTTTCAAGATCAATAAAAATCATGTGCAAATCCTTTTCCTTATCACGGTATCTCTCAGTAAGTCTCCTTAAGAGATGTATGGCTTCAGTAGTCGACTTCCCTAACATGAAATCAAACTGATTATCTGACACCTTAGTCTCGCTTCTCAACCTTCTTTCCATCACCCTCTCCCAAAGTTTCATCGTATGGCTCATTAACTTAATACCTCTATAATTCACATAATTTTGTATATCCCCTTTGTTTTTGAATATGGGTAAGAGAATACTCTTCTTTCATTGGTCGAGTATCTTTCTACTCTTCAATATTTTAATGAAAAGATTGGTAAGCCAACTTATGCTCTTCTTCCTATGCATTCCCATAACTAAATTGGAATATCATTCGGGCCAACTGCTTCCTTTCTTCATCTTCTTCAAAGCCTCCTCCACCTCTAATTCTTGAATCCTTCGATAATACATTACATTTCTATATTCCTCAAACTTATCTAGCTCTCCCAGAATAATATTGTCTCCGTTGCCTTCATTGAATAATTGATGAAAGTGTTTCTCCCATCTTTCCCTAATTTCCTAATCTCTTACTAGTACCTTATTATTTTCATCATTGATGTACTTGATTTGGGTTAAGTCATTCGTCCTATGTGCTCATGCTTTAGCAATTTTATAAATATCTCGCTCCCTCTCCTTAGATGCTAATTTTGGGTATAAATATTCAAAATCCCTAGCCATCGCTTCACTTACAGCCTTGTTTTTGCATCATTTTTAGCAGGCTTATATTTCTCAATATTTTGTCACTTCTACAACTATATAAAGCCTTATAGTTAACCCTCTTAAATTTGATTTTATCTTGTATATCTTCATCCCACCACCAAGATTCCTTGTTTATAGGGGTATAACCTCTTGACTCTCCAAGTATCTTCTTAGTCACTGCTCTCACTCTAATTATCGTGTTATTCCATAAAGTGTCAGAATTTCCCTGTAAGTCCCAAATACATTCCCCTAACTTTCTCCAAGTATGACTTTATAATCTCTACAAAACTTTCTATCTCTCTTTCTTCTAGGGTTTTCATTATTTTTCAAGAAGAACTGAAGAGGGGGCACAAGATTGACAACCTTGGACCAAGATCATCCTATTCTTCATTAGAGAGTCATAATTTAGTGTAAGTTAGAGTAGAGAGAAGCCATAAAAATATCAGGAGTTGATCAATCTTTCGGAGAAAGAGAATTATCAAGGCGGAAGACGAAAAACGCGACTAACCTAGCAACTAAGTTTTTTTAGTTATTTACTTTTATTATCAATTAGATTGTTGTTTGTTTAAATAGAACATTGTGTGTGTCATTCTGGTACTTAGCAGCACTTTTTTCAAGCATAGTACTTGTGGGAACGAATTCTACTTATCACTTTATTACTTGTAACAATACGTGCGCTTACATGCGTAAATCGTGCAATATTTATGTTTTTATGATTTTTGTAGATATTTGGGTGTTTTAAATATTTTTAATGCTTATTGAGTTACTTTGCTTGTTGTAGATTAACAGTGAAGGCTTAGGCTAGTGCAACAACATAAACATTTAGAAGAATTTTTAGAAGATTTAAAAATTTGGCTACGGTGTACTTTTTGAAGTACAATTTGTATTGACCGCAACCCACTTTACAACATACTTGGTACGAATGAATACATGGCGCGCAGCAAACTTTTTTTAGTATATTTTAAATGCACTACAACTGCATTACTGGATTTAAAACAAAAATATATACAGTTGCTCATAATTTACTAAGTCTTGGAGGCTAAGGAAGCCAAGTAGAGGCAAGTACTATAGTTTGTAGTTAGAGAAAACTTAGAGAGAGAAGTAGTAGTAAGAACCCTTTCTACTCTATTGTTTACTTTAATTGTCTTTTAATTTTCAGCCCTTTAAATTGTTAATCTTTATGCACTTGTAGTTTTATTGTATTAGGTTTTACTTAATTTGTCTTGTTCATAGTTAAGGTTTCCATTTTTGTACATAATTGTTGTTCTTCATCATGCTTAGTGTAATTATTCTCATTTTACACTTTTGTATTTTTCTTAATTAAGAACTAAATACATTAGGGTGGGGTTTAGACTATATTAATTCCTAATGGGTAATGGATAATTTGATTAACTGCTTAGGAAAATTGAATTGATTAGGCAATCACTCGTGGGTTTAAGGGTCAATTAGGGATATTGGTCATTTATTTAATTATTTGGTTAATTAAGGTGAAAAGGAAAGTTCAACCTTAATTAATAATGTTGAGGTTAGTAATTGGATTAGGTTAGAATTAGTTTTTGGTTAAGTAGTCCGCCTAATTGGTTAATGTTAATTTCAAGGTGTTTTTAATCAAGTTTATTTTTTTTCTAGAAGGGATCCACTAATAGGATTAGTTGGATTGATAGAATTCATTTACCCTGAGGAATCGGGAATAGTTGCTTTTGGATATTGATCTCTAATTAGTACAATTGGACCAAGTAATCAAACAAGTGTGCCTAACCAGGGAATTGATTAATTGAAGCCTTAACCTGCCCTTTAATTCTTGAAAACAATCCTTTCATTTACTTTCTTTCTTTTGTAGTTAATTGTTCTCTTTATTTAAGTATTAGATTCATTTTTTAAATTAGCCTTAATATTTTGTCGTTAGTTTTGAAAACAAAAAATCTATCATTTTCAAGTGCTAAATAATACATGTCTCAAACCTTAATATTTATCTAGTTAATCCTTGTGGGAAGATATGCACTTCCCCTTCTATTATTTAACTTGTAAAGATACTTGTAGCATTTCACTTAAATTAGAAGAAGAAGTGAATGTTTGGCTTTCATACAAACTTCCCTTTTGTAAACTTCTTATTGGTTAGCTAGGAATCAAATTTAAGATTCCCATTCTTCTATTGAATTAGAATTAATATGTCCTACTCTAACATTCCATATATCAATAGAAATAATAATATAAGAAAAAATAGCATTCTTATTCATCTCATTGCATTCACTATGAAGGAACAAATAAGCCCCCACAGTAAAAATCTTTCCACAAATTTCCCATTCCTAATCAAAATTAGTTTATCGCCCTAAAAAACCGTTTTATGTGGTCTTATTAAGTAAAGAACAAGAAATACAATTCCTCCTCATGGATGAAACATGCAGCACATTGGTTAGAGAGATTGATTTTTCAAGAATAAGTTTTAGAAGGACCACTAATTTACCCATAACGGAGCAACACAAGTGATAAGTTTATAATTGTGCTATATTTTATGTGTCACTACCACGTTTTTGTATGTGTTGTAAGCAAGATTTGAGTTATTATTGAGCTTAATTTAGTTATTCTTAGTTTTTGTAGGGTTAAAGTGAAAAATGAGCTAAAAAGGATGGGAAAAGATGAAAGAAAATGCTAAGGGCGGAACATGCATGTGTATGAAGTCATTTTAGATAGTGTTTCGTATTTCAAGCATAAATTTTGATCTCGAGCTCCGATTAAGGTGATTTAAGATGAATTGGAAAGAAAAGTCAAAGAGCTACAACTTTTGTGTTTTACACTTTCTCAAATTACACAAGCATCAAGGTGAAAATCGAAGCCAAAGGCAGAGCACAGTTGAGGAAGCCAGCGCACATGTGCTGGAGTTGTGCAGTGCATGTGCTAGGTCCAGAAGCAGATTTCCAGAAGTGGCTCGAGCGCACATGCGTGCTAAGGTCCCTGTGCATATGCACGGAGGACAGAACAGGCCAGGACCTCACTGCCTCGCCCGCATGTGAGCCGAAGGCTGTGAGAAGGCGTGAAGTTGAATTTCCAGCGAGTTTCTTCACCCAGACGGACTCCTTTTCAGCCGATGTCATGTCCTTATCCATAAATCCTTGCTTGTAACCCTAATACTCCATATAAATACCCCAATTAGTGAGAGAAAAAGAGATCGACACTTTTATTTTCTTTTGGCTAGAGTTTTTACCAGTAGAAATTTTTTCTTTATTCTTTAATGGCACTTTGTGCCTAAACCCCTTTTCTTGGTAGAGGGAATTGAAGCCATGGTCAATTCTTTGAAGTTGTGAGATTTCTTGTGCTAGAATTTATTCAATTTTATGTCAAGTATTGATTATTTTTCTGCGATTAATTTGTCATTGTTCTTTTTAACTTATTATTACTGCAGAATATTAAGTTATTAGAATTAATCTACTGCTAGATTGCTTTAACCGCATGTGCTTAATTCAATCTATGAAGCAACTGAATTTGATAATTACTCCATTAGTGTTATTGAATTTAGGGAATTTAATCATCTAATTGGCATAACAGCGTGGTGTTTATGTTTAATGAGCCTAATTGTTCTTGTTGATTTTAAAGCTTCTATTAAATTAATCTTTGGTGCGTGTCTGGGTTAAATTAATAGTTAGGGTTAACTGGAATGCGTGTTGAAAATTAACCAACTTTAGAAAGAAATAAGAGTCAACTTTGAATTGGTATTCATTCGGGTTAATTCTTCAATTAGTGCTTGATATAAAATTGAATTATCTTGTGTGTCAAGGATCGACTAGTGAATTTTCCATGGTGGATACGACCAAAACCAAGACTTTTCTTATATCGAATTTTCTTCAATTATTTTATTGTTTTAGTTTTTAGTTCAAAAGCATTAAAACCACCCTATTCCATTTAGCACAAGAATAAACTCCGTTCTCTGCGAGACGACTTGTACTCACCGCTACTACATATTGAGAGTTGTTAACTTTGGGTACCTACAACAGCATTGCAACTCCGCATCACATTATTTCAATTCTCACCAAAATTTTTTGTGCTAGTTATTATTCAGTTTTTCTTTTCTTTCTTTTTATTATTATTCTTCTACAAATTGTGTATGCCTGTGACCCAGTCTGCTGGACAAGTTGAATTTTAATTTGATCCAAAAATACAAAGAACATTACGCAGATTGGGAAAAGAGATAAGAGAACAAAAGTTAGGGGAAGAACAATTATTTAACTATATCTTTGCAGGTGATCAAGAACAAGAGGAAGATCAAGGGCAGACGAACATGGTGCAATGGACTTTGAGAGAATTAGCCGCGTCCACTCTGAACCAACAACCTTTATGCATTACTTATCCAGAATTAGATGCTAATGTTACATTTGAATTAAAATCTGGACTAATCCATTTATTACCTTCTTTTCATGGATTATCAGGTGAAGATCCGAACAAACATCTTAAGGAGTTCCATGTGGTTTGCACAAGTATGAGACCCACCGGGGTATCAGAAGAGCATATCAAGTTGAAAGCATTTTCATTTTCACTCAAGGATGAAGCAAATAATTGGCTGTATAATCGATTTACCTTTGGGTAGTATCACAACTTGGGAGCAGATGAACAAACTATTCTTGGCTAAATATTTACCTGCATCTCAAACTGCAAATATTGGCAAGGAAATATGTGGCATAAGGCAGTTCAATGAAGAATCCTTGTATGAGTATTGGGAGCACTTCAAGCTATCCACATCATCAGATAAGTGACTCCTTATTAATTTAATATTTTTATGAAGGATTGTTGCCGAATGAAAGGAACATGGTAGACGCCGCAAGTGGAGTGGCGTTAGACAATTTGACCATAAACACTGCTCGTGAGCTTATATCAAATATGGCCACACGTTCTCAAAAGTTTGGGACACGACATGATCAACCTCTCAAACATGTAAATGAGGTAAATGTTTCATCATTAGAACAACAAATGGCTAGTTTGATTTCTTTTGTTCGACAGTTGGCTTCAGGTACCGTACCGTACCGACTGCATAACCATGTGGTATTTGCTCAAATGAGGGACACTCAACAGATATGTGTCCGTCCACATTACAAGATGAAGGTCAAGAGCACGTAAATGCAGCCGGAGGATTCCCAGGGCAGCCATGACAAAGTTATGATCCCTACTCGAACACGTACAATCCTGGATAAATGGATCATCCTAACTTGAGATACGGGAACGCAGCCCCAAATCAGACTCAACAAAATTGGCAGAACTTCCAACCATATAGGCCGCCATTTGCTCAAAGACAACAAGCAAATCTGAATAATCAGTCCGGTAAGTCTTTACAGGAACGGCTGGATATTTTAACTAAAAATACGATTCAATTCCAGCAGGATACAAAGCCTAGTATTCAGCAGTTGCAACATCAAATGGGACAAATGGCGAATGCAATTAGCAGGTTGGAAGCGCAGAGCTCCGGAAAGTTACCGTCTCAAACTGTCATCAACCCCAAAGAGAATGTGAGTGCAATTATGTTGAGGAGTGGTAAAGAGGTTGATGTGCAGTGGAAATTAGTTCCTGAACATATTAAGGCTGAACAGAAGAAGACCACAGTAACTCAAAAAAGAGGTTGAACCATGCGAGAAGAAAAGCAGCAGCAATGAAGATAAAAGTGTTCCTGTATGGCCCGAAGATAAGCCCGAACCCCCATTTCCCGAGGCATTGAAAGAGTTTTCGAAAGAGGATCCAGACAAAGAGTTATACGAGACTTTTCATAAGTGCGAGGTAGATATTCCTTTATTAGACTCTATTAAACAAATACCTCGCTATGCTAACTTTTTGAAGGAATTGTGTTCCCATAAAAGCAAGCAAAAAGAGAAGAAATTTAAAAAGGTAGAGGTTGGGAGGAATGTATCGTCTATTATTCAAAAATCCCTACCTGAAAAGTGTTAACTTTAGCATTTATGATGACGTTGAACCATCTGACCATACTAAATTTGTTTTTGTAATTAATGTGTGTAAGCCTCCAATACAGGAAATTCGTGAACATACCAATAATTAGGAGGTGGACACGAACCGTGAAGAACATCTCGAGGAAAAGAATAAGGACTTGTTTCAGGAAACAAGTAAATGGAAGTTCTAAAGCTTTACTACTTTCTAATGAGAAATTGAAGTTATCTGTTGTGCAGGGAACAATTCCAGATTATAATCTCCTTCCTATTCACCTTAAGCACATATTTTTAAAGGATAAGAGCGAGGGTTATAATCTCAAGTCAACTTAGCAACTCGCAAGAAGAGCAACTTGTTCAGGTCCTAAAAGAGCAAAGGAGATTGAATCCATCATTTGTGAAAACGGTGAAGTGGAGGATCCTTGGACTCCTCCACATGGGAGTTACTTGAATTTGGTAATAGAGTATCACGTCGAGCCAACGACAGTAAACAAAGGCGCTGCATGGGAGGCAATCCATGTCCATTTTAATTTTATTCTGTTATTTAATTTTTGCAACTTTATTTTTGCTTATTTTAGTTTAAAAGGACAGCATGTTTTAATTTTGTTGTTAATTGGGAAATCGATTGCATTAAGAGGCTAAAATGATAAAATGGTCCTTTGAAGATTTTGTGTGTTTTATGTTCAAGAGTGATTTAGGGTAGAATTTTTATGTGTTAATTTATATATAATAAAAAAAAAATCATTCTGCCTTCAGCACACATGTGCGCTGAGGAAGCAGCGCACGTGCGCGTGACGGGAATAAAGGAACTTAAACGTTCCAAATCCCATTATTTCTTTACATTCGTCTTCTCTTTCAACTTTCTCTCAAACCCTCAAATCCCCCACTCCAAGTTTTCCAAAACTCACCCCAATTTCATCAATTTTACACCTAAATTTCTTCTTCTTTAAGGGAAAATCAAATCAAGGTATGAATTTCTCTCTCTTTCTATAATTTTTTCTTATGGGTTTCAATTAATTTTCAAGAATATGTTGAGTCTTTTTATGCTTTGATTGATGAAATCTCATATAGATTGAATTTTGAACGTAAATTTGGTATGATTACTGTATGGATTGTTGATTGAGGATGGATTGCATGTTCATTATATACCCAAAAAGTTCCTCTTTCTTTATGCATGCCATGTGTTCGATAAAATGTAAGTACACTCAATGAATAAAAATGTTCAAACACAAGGCATTGATGCACGAATTTAATTCCTAGGTCATTGATTATGCCATGTGAATTCTTTCTAATTAGTTTTCATGCATAGGAATGTTCATGCATTGTATATAAGCCTCGCTTTTAGGCATTATTTTGCTTGGATTTTCATGTATAATCTAAGGCTTATGATTTGGGGGAATGGTTTTTTTATTTTAGTGTGGGGTGTTGAAATTGTTTGTTTGGGGGTCATGATGCATGTTTATGTTTTATAGGAATGGGAAGAACAGCAAAGAAAACAGCCACAGGCAAGGGTACCGGAGAATCCTCATCATCCGAGGCTCCACAACCAAGAATTGGTGGCGGGTTACGATTTTTAAGTGCGCCAACCAAATAGAAATATGATAATGATATCTCAAAACGGGTTGCAATTAAGGAAAGGGGCATACTCTTTGGCAGGGGTGCCAGAAATCAAGCTAGCCATTCGCAATTGTGGATGGGAGCTTTTCACTTCAAAACCCCCATAGATGTCATCCTTCCGGTGGTCCGTGAGTTTTATTCTAATTTTAATCATTATAGCTCCACCAGGATATATGTACGGGGAAAAGAATTGGATGTCTCTGCCAATGAAATTAGCAGGGTTTTGAAGGTCACTCGTGTTCGTAGCGATGAATGGCCCGACACCCGTAATGCCAACGTAGAGCTTCAACAGATCACAAGCGTTCTTTGTGACAGAGACATGGACTGGACTTTTACGGCAGATGGCATGACAGCTCGGCATTTCCACGCTAATAAACTTAAACCAGCATGGTTTGTCTGGTTTAAATTCCTTTGTGGCCGCCTTCTACTGGTAAACCATCTCACCCATGTCACTATGGAACAGGCCAAATTGCTGTATTGTATTGCTACCGGGAAAGCCATAGATGTCGATCAGCTCATACGTCAACAAATCTACTACTCTGCTACCAGTAGGCAACCGGGATTATGGTTTCCCCATCTAATTACAACCCTATGTTTGGACTCAAGTGGTGTGGTGATTGAGCCTTCTGAAGAAAAATTGAGGCCAGGCCAGATGATTATAATGGAGGTATACAAGCTCCGATTAAACACACTCGATCCCAAGCTTCTACGTCACACGTAAAGAAAGCTGATGATTCAGATGATGAGTCGGTACCTGCTCCACAGCAATCGCAGGAGGAGCTTCTACATCAAATCTTGGCAGAACAAAAGCGGATGGGCCAACGTTTTGATTCGTTTATGCAATATCAGTTTACGTGGCAGCAGACCATGAAGGCTCGTCAGATGGTCAGAGAGCGGGGATAGGACCCTTCTACATTTCATCTCTTTCCTCATTTTCCACAGGATGTGGGGCCCCATGCTCCTTGAGTTTTTATGCCTTATGTGTTGGGCCGTTTTCTTTGTTTGATATTTATCGTCATTGATTTCCTATACAATACTAGTCATTTTCGTTGGTTAAGTTTCATTTTAGTTAGTTAGTTTCCTTTTAGTTAGGTTTATTTACTTAATCAGTAGTGTGTTTCGTTTATTTTTAGTTATGTATTCTCTTAAGAGAGTAAGTTTTTTCTTGATTATTGTAGGATTATTTTCTATAATATTCTTATTTTTCTTATTGTCTCAAGGGAATTATTTGTTTTGTTTAGTGTTCTCTCCAGCTTTCTTTCGCGACAAGGGGATATTTATTGCGGATACTGCTCCAAACACGAATTAAATCCAAAGAAGCTTTTTCTTTTCCCATTTTATGCTTTTATTTTTGCATTGAGGACAATGCTTAATTTTATGTGTGGGGTGGGAGTTATTTGGATTTTATAAGTTGTTTGGTGTATTTTGCTCAATTTTACTACAATATTTTTTGACTTTTTCTTTGATCTGAGAGCTTGTCGAAATTTTTGAAAATTTTGTGGATTATTTTACCATTATTTTTTTTGAAATTTTCAAAAAAAAATTCTTAACGTATTTTTTCCATTTTTCTGCATAATAAATCATTAGTTGAACCATGCATGAATGAGTAATCGGTGTTAATAATTTTTCATTCATGATTTTCAAGTTTTTTGAGCACTAAGCCATACTTTAATTTTTTATTTGGGATATTTAGAGCAATTTATGTAGACTCAATTATGTTGCATCCCAAAAACTCACTTTATTACATTTTTAAAGCTAATTCTTAGACGACCCGATTTAGTTTAAAAATGATGGTAGTGCTTTTTTGTTTGATGAGCCTTTCTAGCCAACCATTTTAACAATTTATTTCTAAATACCTTATTTGAGCCTTATTCTTGTGAAGAGAAATATCATTCTCCTTCTTTCACATAAACTCAATTTACCTATCCTTATTGAGCTTAATGTTCTATTCATTGTTTTATCCTAAGTTTTCCCTTTAAGAGCTTATGGTGCACATTATTTGTTAAGGGGATATAAGGGTGGAAGTTTGTGAGAAGTGAGTGATGTACATTTTTGTTGTGAAATAGGGTATTGGAAAAAAATTGTTGGAGAAAAAAAATGAATATGGAAGTTTCTGTAGTTGCAGGTAGGCTGCCCATCACTGGTACCTGCATGTTTTTGATATTTATAGGTAGTGCCCATCACTGGTACCTATATTTGTAGGTAGTGCCCATCTCTGGTACCTGCGTGTTTATTTGTTGCGGATAGTGCCTACCACTGGTACCCGTACTGTGAGCGGACATAGAAAAATAAAATGATGATGTGATGTATATATGTCCGAGGGAGGTTGGCATGTTTGGTTGTTCAAAATTCTTCATGGGTGTTTGTTACTCAAATGTGGGGTTGTGGGTGTTTAATATTTCGCATGTGAAGAGAAGTTTTATTTTAGTGTGTAGCCACCATTATTATAAAGCTCTTGTTCTTATTTGCTATATCCTCTCCCTTTTTGGCTAACAAATATCCTAATTTCTAGTTCGAACTGAAAGTCCTACCTAAATTTGAATTAAATCAGTTGTCTAGATTAGTGGAGGGGTGTAAGAAGAGTGAATTATGGGGTGTTTAGAAAAAATTTAGAGGGTCTTCATGATTTAATCTAAAATATTGTCAAATCTAAGTTTTTGAATGGCTATACACACATACACACGAATTTCATGTTTTGTTTTCATTAGCATTTAAGCTCTTTGGTTCTTAGACTACTCTGATTGTTGGATTGGTTATTAATTATTTATGTGGATAATTGAGGGAATATGTTGAGTGAAATGTGCTAAGCTTAAATGTTTTAATTTTATATTTGATCGAGGACGATCAAAGGCTAAGTGTGGGGTAATTTGATAAGTTTATAATTGTGCTATATTTTATGTGTCAATTACCACGTTTTTATGTGTTGCAAGTAAGATTTGAGTTATTGAGCTTAATTTGGTTATTCTCAATTTTTTTAGGGTTAAAGTGAAAATGGAGCTGAAAAAGATGGGAAAAGATGAAAGAAACTACTAAGGGCGGAACATGCATGAGTATGAAGTCATTTCGGATGGTGTTTCGTATTTCAAGCATAACTTTTGATCTCGAGCTCCGATTGAGGTGATTTAAGATGCATTGGAAAGCGGCAAGGCAAAGAGTTACAACTTTTGTGTTTTACACTTTCTCAAATTACGCAATAATCAAGGTGAAAATCAAAGCCAAAGGCGGAGCACAGTTGAGGAAGCCAGCGCACATGTGCTGGAGCTGTGTAGCGCATGTGCGCTGCGTCCAGAAGCAGATTCCCAGAAGTGGCTCGCGCACACATGCGCGTGAAGACCTCAGTGCATGTGCGAAAAAGGCTGTGAGAAGGCATGAAGTGGATTTCCAGCAGGTTTCTTCACCTAGACGGACTCCTTTTCAGCCAATGTCATGTCCTTATCCATAAATCCTTGCTTGTAACCCTAATACTCCATATAAATACCCCAATTAGTGAGAGAAAATGAGATTGACACTTTTATTTTCTTTTGGCTAGGGTTTTTACCAATAGAAATTTTTTCTTTATTCTTTCATGGCACTTTGTGCCTAAACCCCTTTTCTTGGTAGAGGGAATTGAAGCCATGGTCAATTCTACAAAGTTGTGAGACTTCTTGTCAGCTTGAATTTATTCAATTTTATGTCAAGTATTGATTATTTTTTTGAGATTAATTTTGTGATTGTTCTTTTTAACTTATTATTTCTGCATAATATTAAGTTATTAGAATTAATCTACTGCTAGATTGTTTTAATCGAGTGTGCTTAATTCAATCTGTGAAGCAACTGAGTTTGATAATTACTCAATTGGTGTTATTGAATTTAGGAAAATTAATCATCTAATTGGCATAACCGTGTGTGTTTATGTTTAATTAGCCTAATTTTTCTTGTTGATTTTAAAGCTTCTATTAAATTAATCTTTGGTGCGTGTCTGAGTTAAATTAATAGCTATGAACTTCTAGATTAGATAGTTTCACTAAAATAAACATATCTTAAGATATGTAACTCCAATAATTGTAGATCTTGAGAATTTGGAAACTATAATCATTTTTCTAAAACTTTCATGAAGAAAACATTCTCAAAATATTTCTATAATCTGCCCAAATTTGTCTATTAAATAACGGTATCATGGAAAACAACACTACAAAGCACCAGATTTGGGCAGTCATTCTTCAATAATCATAACTTGATATATATAACTCTAATAACCATGATTCTTGAATATTTAGAAACTAGGTTCATAATATCAAAATTCTTATGGAGAAATCAAGCAATGAATCAAACGGTAAACAACTCAGAATTATCTCAAAAGTAAGATAAAGTTTCTAGAAATCCACCACAAGCTAGTCGTCTAGTGACTTTCAAATCATTATATTATAAGATCTATAGCTTATGTAACTAAAATATCTATGGATATAAAAACTATAATGAAAACAAGTAAACTATTAATAAATAATTATCCCCTAACTCAAATCATAACCTAATAAAAAATAGCTCCTAATTCATAATAATATCAAACAAAATCTGACTATACCACCACAACTGATTTCTGCTAACTTCAAAAATACATTGAGATCAGTACATAAATAAGTGATCATGAGCCTTATATCGAACTAAAAATATATGAGTCTATATGTTTCAAATAAAACAAAAGAAGATCCAAAGCCAGGTTTCCTACACCTAGTAGCCTATGAAGTAAGACTACTTAAAACTATCTAAGATTTCTGCAGCTTTAGGAATACTGAATTTGAAGTTCATAAACGAATTTTTATGCATTCAAATTACTTCCAAATCATTTTTATTTAATCATAATCTCTTATATTAACATTTATAAACATAGATATCTATCATTTATTTCAGAAAATAGTGAGAAAATTCTCACCCATGAGTTGAAGAACTTGCTAAAACCTAGCTGTCCATTTCTAATTCA
The DNA here is from genome assembly GCA_025175665.1 of Cinchona pubescens. NCBI lineage: Eukaryota > Viridiplantae > Streptophyta > Magnoliopsida > Gentianales > Rubiaceae > Cinchona > Cinchona pubescens. The sequence goes on along the minus strand of JANKKI010000027.1, from coordinate 7,616,102 downwards.
TCTTCTGCTTTCTCGACTTGGTCTTCCTCTTTTCTCAGCCTCTCTCTCTCGAATTGTCTCTCTCATATTCTTCTAGGTTGTGTCAACTAAAAGATAAGAAATATTTAGCCATATAATCAAGCTTAGCTGGTCATGGATGCTATGAAAAGAATGACATCTCTAGCTAGTTAATACACCCAGAGGACAAGGTGAGAACCCACAGTTCATGAAGCTTCATACTCCGACTTCACACAATTATATCATGCTCTATATCATTTTTTGTAAGCCCTTAAGTTTGTCCTGAAATAAAATTTGAATATATGAATTGACCATAAAATTTTTTCTAAAATTATATTGAAATCAACTTCATCATAGCAAGATGGTTAATCATAGATCTCAGAGTAAATTTAAAATAATCACTCATAATCAAAGCCGTAAAATTTTAAAGCATAAAATTTGGGGTCATTACAAAGATGATTGTAAACTCTTTCTTATTTTTTTTCTATAGTTTTAATTGTTTAATATATTAGTTTGCTAAGGTTTCAATTTGATCTCAATATGCAATTCGAATATTTAAATAATTCTCTCTTTTAACTATGGATGAGTGTTTGTTTATTCGAATTTGATTTTAATGCATTCAATTACTTAATCACCAATTGAATTTATTTGGACCATAGATTGAACTTGACAAAGAAATTTACGGTTAGACAAGAATTGAATATCCCTTGTTTGATTAATGTATTTACATGGATGAATAAATTGATTCATGTACAGGATATAAATATATCTATACACCTTAGGTAGCCAAGATTAGAGTTTGTTCTTAATACTATAATCCCAATTGCATCTCACATAGAAATATTATGACTTGGTTTGGATTATTAGGTTTGTATGATTTTGAAATGAACTTGTGAATACATGAGAATCCTGGCTTAACAAAACCCTAGTTCGTAATTGGAAGAAAAGAGATGTGAGATGTTCGAATGAAGTGTTAGTAATAAGTGAATCCTAGGCTTTTATCATTTGAATTAGTTTTTCATTTATTGGTTTTCTTAATTTACTTGTTTTTTTTATTATACTCATTTTTCAAATCTCAATCATTTGGATAGAGTTAGATTGTACTGATTTTGGTACTTGGTAGAATTAAGACAAAGTTATCATGGAAACGATCTCTATTTATCACTTTATTACTTGTAATGATACGTGTACTTATATGTTTAAATCATGCAACAAATATACATAACTAGATTTGCTCAGTGATTGTTTTGCCATGCACCATCTTGAAATCTAGGAACTTCCCTACCATGTACTTCTTCTTTCTAGCATCTTCATGTTGTACTTATTTTCAGAAGCCACCTATATCTCTTGAGCAAACTTATATGGGAGGTAAAGATCGAACTGGGAGTCAAATATAGAGTTAAGAATATAACTGTTGGCAGTTCAATTGTCATAAGCTTAAACCTTAGTGGAATCTATAGGTACTTTATCAGCGAATAAAACTTAATAACCTTAAGAGTTTGCAGATAAAATAGGATCTTCTTGAAACAAAATTTTAGTTTTTCCCATCAAACAGTTCCAATTAAGACATATTAGAAGTACCAACATTAGCATTTGCAACAGTACATATCAACAAATCACTTTCAAATTGTTGGAATAAAAGGTTTGAATCACTACTACAAATAAACACAGGAACAAAGTCAAGGCATGTAATCTTTGTCATTGAAAATAATTTTGTCCCCATGAGAATGCCTATCCACTTGTGCAAAGGGATCATCAGCAATCACTTTCTATGATATAATAGCAGTTTCGGTCATATGTACTAGCAAGCATGTTTTTGAGCCTACTATAAGACTACTTAGTACCAGAAGAAAAAGAGAAGTGAAGAGCATATTAGAGAGCATTCAGTAGTTTTAAACATAACCCAAGGACGGGTATATATAGACTGACAACTTTCGTTTGATTAGAAGTGCTTTAATTAAGGAAAAAATCACGGAAGAAATAAACCTTCTATAGGATACTGGAGACTTGAGTTGGTTAGAATTCTCTAGAAGAAATTTGGAGAATTCAACGATTAATTAAAAATTGATAAGCAATTCAGTTTATTAATAAGTTTGTCATGTCTTATAATTAGTATAATCATCTAATCGTACTAAATGATTTGGACCAAGAGCAAAGTTTTGTAGTTTTTTTATAAAATGTATACAATTTTTTAATTTATTTTAGTGAATTATAGCACTTTTATAAAATGTGATTGTTAAGCTTAAAAGCACATTGCTGTTATAAGTTAAGTTGACATTATCATACTTTTTCTATTTTTTTTTTTTTTTTGTTGCTAACTTTGATATATATCAATTATCATTTTACATTTTGAAAAATACTATCATGCTTAATTGAAAATAGGTAGCAGGTTTGCTAGTGGTGCTGGTTCTAAAAATAATGATATAGTTATTTTTCTGGATATTTTTCACTTACATAGAACATTTCTTGCGTCAATTAAAAAACAATGTCAAATTAAAATTTGAAAAATTTGGTATACTAAAAAAATACAAACAAACAAATTTAAATATAAGAATAGAAAATATATGAACCAAGTTTACAAGAAAATATTAGATATAATTAAAAATTTAGTCCCTCAAGAAGGTATCCCAGTTCTATTTAAAAACTTTTATTGAAAGTCCAAGTGTGTGTGGTTGTATGTGTGTGTTTTATCAAAGTATTCATCTAGACATGACAATTGAAAAAAAATCAAGGGACAAAAGAGTTAAATATAATAAAAAAAATATAGGCTATATTTGTATATTATGAAAATACTTGAGGGACAAAAAAGTTATGAAAAAGTTTATAGGGCTTATGTGTGATTAAAATAGTTCAAGGACGAAAAAGTTTAAAATATAATTTGAAGGATCTCTATGAGATTTTTAAAATAGTTTAGGGATTAAATTTGCAATTCTCCTATCATTTTTTGAACTCCATTGATAATGCTTAAATTGAATGATTAATTAAAAATTGATAAGTTATTCAATTGATTAATATATTTGTCAAATCTTATAGTTAATATAATCATCTGATCGTATGGAATGACTTGGACCAAAATTTAAATTTTGTAATTCTTTTTATAAAATGTATACAATTTTTTTATTCATTTTAGCAAATTTTAGTACTTTATAAAATGTGATTATTAAGTTTAAAATCATATTGGTATTTTTATAAGTTAAGTTGACATTATCATACTTTTTGTTATTTTTTTTTTTTTTGCTAACTTTGATATATATCAATTAATCTCATTTTGTATCTTTAAAAATTATCATGATTAATTGGAAACCTATATCTAGCAGGTTTGCTAGTGGTGTTGGTTCTAAAAATAATGATACAGTTATTTTTTATAGATTTTTTTTACTTACATAGAACATTTTTTCATCAAATTAAAAAATAACGTCGAATCAAAATTTGAAAAACTTAGTACACTAAAAAATACAGACAAATAAATTTAAATATAAGAGTAGGAAATATATGAACAAAGTTTACATGAAAATATTAGAGATAATTGGAAATTTAATCCATCTAGAAGGTCTTAAAGTTCTATTCAATTTTTATCTTCAACTTTTTTTGTAATCTCATGGAAGCCCCTCAACTCTCTGTTTGTGTGGTTTGTTTTTATCAAAATATTTATCTAGACGTGACAATTAAAAAAAAAATCAAGGGACAAAAATGTTAAATAAAAATATATAGGCTATATTTATGGATTACGAAAATACTTGAGGAAAAAAAAGTTATGAAAAAGTTTAGGGGGCTTTGTATGCACGATTAAAATAGTTTAAGGATGAAGAAATTTAAAATATAATTTGAAGGATTTCTATGAGAGTTTAAAAATAGTTTACGGATTAAATTTGCAATTCTCCTATAAATTTTTGAAGTCCGATTAGAAAACTTGGATTGGGTGATTAATTAAAAATTGGTAAACTATTCAATTGATTAATAAGTTTGCCACTTCATATAATTAATATAATCATCTATTTGTATGGAATGATTTGGACCAAGATTTTTTGTAATTCTTTTTATAAAATGTATGCAATTTTTTTATTCATTTTAGTGAATTATAGTACTTTATAAAATGTGATTTTTAAGTTTAAAAACTTATTGTTGTTTTTATAAGTTAAGTTGACATTGTCATACTTTTTCTTATTTTTTGGCTAACTTTGACATATTTCAATTAACATTTTGTATTTTTAAAAATTAGTATCATAATTAATTGGAAACCCATAGCTGCAGGATTGTTAGTGGTGCTGATTCTAAATATAATGGTATGATATACTTATTTTTTATGGATATTTTTCATTTACATTTTATGGATATTTTTCATTTACATAGAACATTTTTTTTCATCAAATTAAAAAATAGTGTCAAATCAAAACTTAAAAAACTTTGTATACTAAAAATTACTAATAAATAAATTTAAATATAAGAGTAGGAAATATATACACAAAGTTTACATGAAAATATTGGCAATAATTGCAAATTTAGTCCATCATGAAGGCCCCCAAATTCTATTTAAAATTGTTTTATCTTCAACTATTTTCGTAATTTCACGAAAGTCCCTAAAGTGTGTGTGGTTTTTTTTTTTTTTTAAAAAAAAATTATTTCGTTGTCATCTAACATGATAATAAATACAAAAACTCAAGGGACAAAAAAGTTAAATAAAAAAATATATAAGTTATATTTATGGATTATGAAAATACTTGAGGAACAAAAAGTTACGAAAAAGTTTTAGGGGCTTATCTATGATTAAAATAGTTTAAGGAAAAAAATTTAAAATATAATTTAAGGGATCTTTATGAGATTTTAAAAATAGTTTAGGGATTAAATTTGTAATTCCCCCTTATCAATTTTTGATTAAAGGATTATAATTGGTTTGAAAGAATAAAATTACCCCATGGATTCAAGTCACTCAATAGTAAGGGGGAAAGATGGTTTTTTTTTATTTTTTACATAAATATTCATACGTAATGATGTTACGCATTCTTTTTAAATAAATTAAGAATAAACCTTAAACATTATATATGTAAAGTATTCTTTAAATAATAAATATTTATTTCTTAATTTGTTATAAAAAGTTATAATTTTATATTTGACATGTATTATAAATAATTGGTACTTATATAATGATCCAAATATTTAGTTTTAAAATAAATCTTTTAGAAAAAGAATAATTATAAGAGGTAAGTTACATAATATGAGGTTTTTGATAAATAAAAATATCTATAAATGTGTTTTAGGTAATTAATTTGAATTCAAATGGTTAACTAAATAGTTTATTTTTTTTTAATTTTAAAGCTATTTAATATGTAAATATAAATATCTTAACACTTGACACTTGTTAAGATTTTAGAGTTTTTCACATACAACCATTCTTCTATACTATACAATATAGACATAGTATTGATATTTGACAACTAAAAATCTATTTAGGCTCGAATAAGCTCATTTAGGCTACAACATGAGATATCTCAAACAATTCAAACTCAAGTTGAGCTTAACATTATTAGCCAAGTCGAGCCCGGGTCAAGCTACTCAAGAACGGCTTGGTTCAAATTTAGCTCTGTTAATAAACATTAGCTTTGAAAAGATAAAAGGGTGGCTGATATTGACCATTAAGTCGAAAGGGCATTGTGATATTTCAATGTTGAGAGAAGTTTAGCAAAATTTTTATCATTGATTACCGACATTAGTGTATGTTGTTCTCACACGGGTCATATTCCTGCCAAGTACACTTCTCTTTAATTTCTTCTAATAATCTATTATATTTAAATAATTAAAATTCATAAAAATCATGAATAATTATATCAATAATTTTTTTCGATGAGTAGATCAACATATCTTAAAATTAAATTTATTCATAAATATTTTATCATTTAATTTACACGAAATATTTAAACGGTGTAAAATGGATCAAAATTAAGATAAAAATTGAAACGTTTAATTAAACGGAAAAAATTAATTAATTTATTTTCAAATTTTTAATATAACAAGTATATGGATATGATTTTTAAAAAATATTTTTAATATTATTTTTATAAAATGTATTGGAGAGAAATTCTCCCTAGTTGCGTTTGTTCCGTTCTCACACTATGTGATGCTAGTGATTTTGAATCTCAATGCTGTAGAGTTCCTTTGAAATGTTAGTTCTGTTCGCTGAAGTAAATTTTGCTTGTGAATGGTATCGAGTGATTCCAATAATATGAAAGTATTGGTAGCTAATCAAAATTTTTGCCGTCTGTGCCCATTGTAGAACTGTTTACTTTCTTAATCTTAACATTAAGAATTTTATTTTAATAATGGTTATACTCTAAGTTTTTTTTTTCTTAGTATGTAAAATTAAGATACAAATGTAGGGAAATTGAGAAGCTCCTTAAGTTGCCTCTAAAACAATCTATCATTTTTAAACCTGTCAAAATAAAATATTATTTGGCTCTTAGTAGAAAAATCACCAAAATAGTTTTTCAAAATTTCATTAAAATTGAAAGGCTTTATCATCTTAAATTTTACCTGATTTAGTCCCTCAACTAAATATTTTATAGTCAATTTGGCCCTCATTCGGTTACGCTGCCCAAGAAATAAGGTTTTTTTTTTTTTTTTCTAGATGGTGAATTGTGGGCGGACAATCAAAAGAAATTTGTATTTTGAACATCACAGCCATATAGGGACGGAATTGGCACAAGTATTTTGTTGAATAAATAACTAAATTGCCTAAAATTAAGTTGAGGGACCCTTTTAATTTTAATACAAAGTTGAAGGACTATTTGGGTTTCTTAGCTCAATAAAAATAATTATTAAACTTGACCCAACAGTTATAGAACTATTGAACCAGTCATAGAACTAGACTAGTCTTCTAAAATGACCATATAAAGAAGGAACTCAGTGGTACTTGGTGAAATTCGATAGTTGAACACAATACTTGAAAGGATTTGTTAAAACTCGACGAGTTTGAAAATTTTCCTTAAAATGACTTTTTTTTTTTAAACTTAAATATTGCATGAATTTTCTAAAGTTTATTTCCTAGTGATATTTAATTATACTTTTACTTTTTTTTGACTAGTATTTTAATAAAGAAAGACAAAATATTATTAATTCTCATGTTTATTGTGACAAAATTTTAATATTTCGATATTAACTTCTACGAGTTAAGTTTTTATAAAAACATTTACTTTGTAAACATGTTGTAACTTGTGATTGTTTAATATATAATTATACATTGAAAAGGAAATTTTTGTTTAATTTAAATATATTAGTTTATTATTAATTGGAAGCTATTAATTAAATCCATAACCTAGTGATTAAACCGGTAATCTATTAATTCGTGACATTCTCGTCTGGGTTGATACCGGGTAAGTCGACGTCATTCCCACTTTCTTCATCCTCAATCCTCTATCCAAGAGGAACATGAACAGTATTTTTGGGATAGATAAGACTGCGAAACCAAAACAACAACAAAACACCCGCACAGCTCACTCAAGAAATTCCAATGTTGTATGAATGAAATGACCAATATGACAACGCACACAGCACACACTTGTTTGCTAAGGAGAATTGAGTTAACCCAATTTCCCAAACCCTTTTCCAATCCTTCTAAAACCCTTAAACCCCACTCTTTATTTTCCAAAAAGAATGTCTTTTTCACGTCAAAGTTGAACAAACTCTTTTGCTCGAGCCACCAAAGGCTCAGAATCAATTCTTGTAATGCTTCTCCTTCTGCTCAAAATTCTAATTTAGAGGACGCCAACTCAGCTCAGCAGCTTTTCGAGGTTTGGCTCTGTTAAATTTCTTTTAAAGAAAAAAAGCACAGTTTTTTCATACCTTGGAAGGAGGATTTTTTTTTTTGGATTTTAATTGTAGGTGGTAAAAGAAAATGAAAATATTGATTACCCATTTTCTTTTCTTTTCTTTGTTGGAAATTGAGGAAAAGGAATAATTGTGTTTGGTCATAATTGATTTGGTAATTAAGAAAATGACATTTTTTTTTACATGAAAAACTTGCACAATGTTCAAGATAAGTATTTTTTGACTAATTTTCAGCTTTGAAATTAACTGTATTTACAAGAAAAAAGGGGAAATATAAGTAAAGTCTTGTTCTTTTGAATGTGTTTTTAGTTTTTATTTAGAAGGGATGAGTGACTGATTGTGTTGATTTATTAATGGGAATTTCAGAAGTTGAAAGATGCTGAGAGAGAAAGAATTAACAAGTTGGAGGAGTTTGAGAGAAAGGCAAATGTACAGCTGGAGAGGCAGCTGGTATTGGCATCTGATTGGAGCAGGGCATTGCTGACAATGCGGGGAAAGCTGAAGGGAACTGAGTGGGATCCTGAGAATTCTCATAGGACTATTCCCATAGACTTTAGTGAGTTCCAGAGGCTTCTAAATTCGAACAATGTACACTTTATGGAGTACTCAAATTATGGCCAGACAGTTTCAGGTAATTTAACTTCTGCTTATCAGGTCTTTGTTATTGTTTATTTTTGAGTTTTTGTTAGGTATACTTCAGGTCTAGAATGCATATCCTTATCTCGGTGGTGAATGGAAGAAAAAAGGATGATTTACTACTAATTTGTCATTTAGCTGATTAACAATAGTTGAAACGTATTTCATACTCAATTTGAAGAGATATATAGATTTGTGAAAGTTAATATTTGGTAGAACTTGTCTATTTTACTGAGCATAGAAGGTTAAAGTTCTCAACTTCTTATGTTTGATAATTTTTGTTCAGAAAACTTTGAATAGGATGGGTGAGACCAGTTATCTGTATAAAAGTTAAAAGTTTACTGATGTAAGAGGAACCAAATGTCGGTATCACTATGAGATAAAACGGAAGCCTATGTGGGCATTGAATTGGTATTTTAGTAATTCATCCTACAAGTTCTTGACATTCTGTACTTTTAAGAATGTTTGGGGGAGTAAACGTGTAGATGCCTATTTTCTTACAATGTGTGTGAGGATACATGTGGGTGTGGTTATGACAATAATGATGCCGAATTAACTGAGTCCTAACATGCACAGATAGCATACAATTAGTTGGTTTTCCATGAGTAGATAGCTTGGAGATATGTGCATAACATTTGATTCATCTTATTCTGTTCTTGTGTGCGATGTGCATGCTATACACACTAACCATTGCTCTTCTCAATTTGCCTTTCAATCCATCTTAAAGCCAATGGGGGGAAGTTTTTGGATGGATGTGACCCCTTGGTTCTATGAAATTTAGCTGAAAGTGTATACCTCACTGAAGAAGTGAGATTGTGAGATGCAACCGGCATGCATACATACATATGTATATGAAAGTACATAAACACATGGCTTTGTATGTGTGTGTATTCATGTGTAGAGAGATAGTGATGAAAGCGATGTGGGGATAAAGCAGCTGCTAATCTTAAACCATATATATTAAGCAAGGAGAGGCAAAATCAGGTTAACAACGAACTGGGAAAAGTTGTGTGTTTGTTAGTGAAGAGCTGTAGAAGAACATCACTTACATTAATAAAGAACAACTTTTACTCTTCTTTATCTCATGTTCCTTTCAAAATAGTTGAGGATTCAAGATTCATTTATAGCGGTGGTGGTTTCCATTTTATATGCATCACTTCACTTTAGCAACAGACACAGATAAGTCTTGTTACTGTGTGCTTTTGTTCTTTATTCCATGATTCATCAATGAATAGTTGTCCTCAAAAATTTAAACAGATTACATTAGTTTATTACAGGTTCTTCTTACCTTCTGAAACTTCTGATTATTTGTCTCTTTCTTTTTGAGTCTGTGTTTAGTGATTTTACCATATTACAAAGATGGCAAAAAGGAAGGTTCTGTAGGGGATGTGAACAACAAAATTGTGTTCCGGCGCCATGTGCGTTGATCGTATGCCTATGGATTGTTGGAATGATGTTTGGCAGAAGTTACATCAACAGCTTGTACATGTTGATGTACTCAATGTCAATACAGTACGTGGAGAAGTTTATTCAACTGTCGCAACTGCAGTTGTGTGGTCTATGCGCCTTGCTCTTTCAGTTGTGTTGTATCTCTGGATTGATAATATCATGAGACCTATTTATTCAAAGCTTATACCATGTGATCTGGGTGCCCCTACTAAAAAAACAAGACAACCATTAAAACGTCGTGCTCTTGGATCATTAGGCAAGAGTAGGTGGGTGGATGGTGATTATTTGTCAATTGATTACTATTTTTTAAGTTTTTATAGTAGCCTATTTTTGTGTACTTGCTACTAGAGTTTTTGATAATCCAAATTAAGCCTAACCCATTATCGGTAAGAAGATTGGAGATCCCATTACTCACAGTCTGTTTTCCTTTGATGTTCATCCATGTTACTTGTCATAATTTAAAAAAATTGGATGCAAATTTTCTCTTTCTGGAAGTGTTTGCTCAGTTACAATCCATTTTCCCAAATGATGCTCAAGTAGGAAAAATTAGGGTTAATAACACTTTGCCCCCCATTCACACTATTCATTTATTACTAATATTAAAATTATTAAGATAATCTAGTTAAATGACTAAAATACCCTTGGTACTATATTTTGATATTTTATGTATTTAAATTTTGATGGTGATGTGATATTTAATTTAAAATAAAAAATAAACTGTATATTATTTCAATATAATCTATATCAATATATTTCTTGGCCAAATTTTTAAAAGTTTTGGATTTCATTTTATATTATTTTGAATGTGAATGTTTAACTATGGTGATAGAACAATTCCCAAATGGTCTTATTTTCTATTGAAAAATTTTCTTTAAAGGATTATATGAAAATATATTTTCTATAATTTTTTTTTGATTTTTTTGATGTATATAGTATTTTACACTTTTAATATTTGGTTTAACTTGTGTAAATTGCGTTGTCGGATATAATATAATTCAACAGTTTCTCACATTTCACTCCCTAAAGTCAAAGATATCGATGTGTTATTATATTTATTTCCTAATTCTTTTGTAACTATCGAAGATCAATTAAATACATGAAAAATCAAAAATAATTCTAAGGGTATTTCAATCATTTAACTAGATTTTCTTGGTATTTTAAATTTTTTAAGATGTGAATAATGTGAATTGGGTGCAAAGTGTATATTTCTATAGTTAGGGGGGCAAAGTGTAATTACCCACCTAGTTTAGCTGGGCAAAGTGTTATTAACCCTTAAAATTATTCCTCCTGTTCTTTTATGAAGAGAATTTTCCATCATCCTTCCCTAATCATAATCTTTTCCCTCCCTAAGGATGTAAAGTGGTGGTTTTGTCATGTTTGATTCTCATTTCCAACTTAGTTAAATATTGCTTGTTCCCTCTGTGTAAGTGGTGACAATCTGTGTGGCCCAAATGTGAGTGCACTATTTTGGCTTCTCTGTATGATCGCATTGTTTGTTTATAACTACAGCACTATGTATAGCAAGCCAATCATTGAAGAACAATTTTCCTGTATATTTATCAACCCTTTTGCTAAACTACATCATGAATGGAGGGGAAGGAAAATGTTATGAACTGTTGCACCTGTTTTTAATGTTGGAAATGATGTTCTGACCAAATTTAATGTTTGATGTGGCAATAGTGGCAATAATGCATTAGATCTAACATTTTAACTTGTTTTCCTATTAGGGCTAAATTTATTTCGGCGGAGGAAAAAACTGGTGTTACATTTGACGATTTTGCTGGGCAAGACTACATTAAAAGGGAACTACAAGAGATCGTAAGCATATTAAAGAATGAAGAAGAGTTCCAAGATAAAGGCATCTATTGTCCGAAAGGTGTACTTCTCCATGGTCCTCCTGGAACTGGGAAAACCCTTCTGGCAAAAGCCATAGCTGGTGAAGCAGGTCTTCCATTTTTTGCAGCTAATGGCACTGATTTTGTGGAGGTATAGGATTTTCTCTTTACCTGAAATTTCTGTTTGGACACATTTTGATATACAAGTTCTACTGACTTCAATGGACATAAATGTGAATCTAATATAGAAAACCTGAGGTAGATATTCTTCTATTATAACTGTTGAAATTTACCTGTTAATTCTTAAATCAATGGTCTAAGCTGTTTGATTTCGGTATTGAGATCTTATTAATGGTATGCTTCAACTATGCACCTCATAATTTAATGATATCTTCCGTTTTGATTTCTAACATGCATTTTACATGTATTCAAAACTATGTGATAATGTGCTTCTGAAATTGATGCTTTAAGTTGTAAATTGCTGATAAAAGTAATTAGTAATTCTTAAAGCGTTGGCTTCTTGTGCCAAGGGATTGTATACCATGATTAAATTCTGCATCATGGTGATCTTTAAAGGCATAACAAAGGATCTCATAAAGGTCTTTTTATTTGTTTTTTGCAGTTTCAGTGTTTACGGTAATAGTGCCCACTGAATTCTTGCAATTGTAATTCTTTCAGGATTAGCTCAAGTAATTTTGACTTGTGAAAATTTTCTATATGATGTCCCATTTGTGTAACCAGTGTTAACAAGAGCTTGATATACTAGCATAGTTTTCACTTAGTGTCAACTTTCTAGATGTTTGTAGGTGTGGCTGCATCTCGTGTGAAGGATCTTTTTTCTAGTTCCAGGTCTTTTTCTCCGTCAATCATCTTTATTGATGAGATTGATGCAATTGGCAGCAAACGTGGTGGACCTGATATTGGTGGGGTAAGTTATGCTACTCTCTTTTGGTTTGTGTTGAAATTCACTTATTGAGTATGCTCTACTATAGTTACTACTGAGTATTACCCTTTTTCCCTAAGCAATTTTATTTTCCAAAACATTCATTTTCCATTTTTCTTGTACTTTGGCTGTCTCTATTATTCTGGGGATCAAACTTTATAAATTGCAACTGTTTGAACTTTAAAAGCCACTGCTTCTGTAAATTCACTATTCCTTTGAGAATTTATAATAAGTACTTAAGGGTGCTTTTTGATTAGTTGATTATGCTGAAGCAATTATCTATAGTGCTCAAATGAATAGTTGATTAATCTTGCAGCATCAGTTCAGCAACATGAATTTTCTCCGTTCATTGTTAATATCAAAGATGGTTTCTGTTTTAATTTTAAACAAAAATTCACGGGACTCTTTCTTTCTCATTTTGAAATGCTTGGCAAGAAATATTTTATTGCCAAGTACCATAAGGAATGAACAACAGGGATTGTTTTGCCAGCACCTGTAGATGAGGCTCATAAAATAGCATGTCCATATGCAGGATTGTATTAGTGTCATTAGATGCAACTGTGCATCTTCCAAATTATACCTGCTTAATATTGTTTTTGTCGTTTTTTTTTTGGGGAGGGGGGGGAATAGTTTCCCCTTTTCTGGGGCTAGGTACTCCTCTGGAGCAGACATTTTTGGGAAAGCGAGCTATTATAGACATGAAAAGTTAGGATAGGTATATTCTTTTCCAGCATATTCCAAACATTTTTTCTGGTTTCACTTCCTTATGACTATATGGTTTTTTCTAAATCTAAGGGTATAAGTTGATTCATGTCACAGATCAAAAGTGAAACCTAGTTGCTATTTCGATTTCCTTAATTTCACTCACTCAAGTGTTTCTGTTATTAGTTTCTTGTGGTCCTCATATTTTAGAACTGTTGCTATCTATACCTGTCAACTGTTGTCAACTGTTATTAAGGGATTTTGTTCTTTTCATACAATTATTTCAACATTACCCACCATTGTTTCTTGGCAAATGAAAATTGTTGTTACAAACATGGGTAGGGGTGTTTGTTCGACCAGTATTCGACTTTTTGACTTATTTGACTTGACTTGTTTGATTTTCGATTTGAAAAGAAAAAGATTGACAAGAATCGGATCGAGAAAGCATGGGAAAAAGAAAAATGCACAAAAAAAGAGAAAAACCAATCACGGAACTCAAAGTCAAAGTCAAGTCATATAAACTCAAAGTTAATTAAAGTCGAGTCGTTTAAATTCAACTTATTCGGTTGATAAGTCAAATAACTCGAATAAGTCGAACAAAATCCACTTTAATTTCATATTCTAATTTCAAAATTTAGTACATTAGTCCACAAACTCTATGTTCTAATTCAAAAATTTAGTTCATTATTCCACAAACTCAAAATATGACATACTATCATTCGACAAATTCAAAATATGACATCTTTGAAATATAAATTAATTCAAAGATTACAAGTTCATAGCTAATGCAACCAGGTTACAAAGGTTAACAATCACAACATTCTTCAATAAGTATTAAAGTGTATATAATTACTTAAATCTAGTCTCTATATGAACATCAGAAGAGGAGGTGATCTAAATGGACATGTGCGAAGAGATAATGAGGATTATAAAGAAATGCATGGTGGATATAGTTATGGGGGAAGAAATGAAGAAGAAAAATCAATCTTAGAGTTTGGAATGGCATTCGACCTTTGCATTATCAACACTTTTTTCATGAAGAGGGAGAAATCATTTAGTTACCTTCCAAACGTGGTTCAACAAAATCACAGATTGACTTTCTCTTCACAAGAAAGAGAGATAGAAGGGTTTGTAGAGATTGTAAAATCATAGCTGGAGAAAGTTTAACCTCACAATATAGGCTTTTGGTGGTGAACTTTTGGCTTAAACATCACATTAGACGAAGGAACCTACTTAGATCACCTAGAATTAAGTGGAGGAATTTAAAGAAGAAAAAAGAAGAAATTTTTAGGAAAGAGTTGCTAGGGCAAAGTATTTGGGACTTAAAAGGGGAATCTGACACTTTATAGAATGATACTTGGAGAGTCAAGAGGTTATGCCCCAATGAACAAGGAATCTTGGTGGTGGAATGAAGGTGTACAAGATAAAATCAAAATTAAGAGGGCTAACTATAAGGCTGATGAAAATATTGAGAAATATAAGCTTGCTGAAAAGGATGCAAAAAAGGCTGTAAGTGAAGCGAGGGATAGGGCTTTTGAAGATTTTTACCAAAAATTTGGAATCTAAGGAGGGGGAGCGAGATATTTATAAAATTGCTAAAGCAGGAGCCTATAGGACAAAGGACTTAACCCAAGTCAAATGCATCAAGCATGAAAATAATAAGGTGTTAGTAAGAGATAAGGAAATTAAGGAAAGGCGGGAGAGATACTTCCATCAATTATTCAATGAAGGCAATGGAGGCAATATCATTTTAGCAGAGTTAGATAAGTCTGAGAAGTATAGAAACGCGACGTATTATCAAAGGATTCAGGAATCAGAGGTGGAGGAGGCTTTGAAGAATATGAAGAAAGGAAAAGCATTTGGCCTCGATGATATTCCAATTGAGGTATGAAAATGCTTAGGAATGAAGGGCATAAGTTGGCTTACCAATCTTTTCAATAAAATATTAATAAAATATTGAAGAGTAAAATGATACTTGACTAATGGAAGAAGAGTACTCTCATACCCATATTCAAGAACAAAGGAGATATACAAAATTGCGCGAATTACAGAGGTATTAAGCTAGCTATAATTATGAGCCATACGATGAAACTTTGGGAGAGGGTGATAAAGAAGGTTAAGAAACGAGACTAAGGTGTCAAATAATCAATTTTGTTTCATGCCAAGGAGATCGACTACTGAAGCTATACATCTCTTAACGAGACCTACCGAAAGATACCATGATAAGGAAAAGGAAAAGATCTACATATGATTTTTATTAATCTTGAAAAGGCATACGATCAAGTCTCTAGAGAAGTTATATGGAGAGTTTTAAAAAAAAGAGGAGTTAGAGCAGCATATATAGAATCAATAAAGGAGATTTATAGGGATGTGGTTACAAGTGTGAGAACACCAGGAGGATTGACACGAGAGTTTCCTATAAACATAGGTTTACACCAAGGTTCAACTCTAAGTTCTTAGCTATTTGCATTGGTCATAGATGAATTTACAAGGCACATACAGGAGGAAATACCATGGTGTATGTTATTTGCAGATAACATTGTTTTAGTAGATGAAACAAAATATGGAGTTAACTTTTTGCTAAACTCAAGGTTTGGAGAGAGACTTGAGGCAAAAGGATTTAGCATTAGTAGATCAAAAATAGAATACATGGAATTTAAGTTTAGCAAGAGTGCACATAAGAATAGAATAGGGGTTAGGATCGGAGATCAAGAGATACTCATAAGTGACAATTTTAAGTATTTTGGATCAGTTCTTCAGAGTGATGGTGGTATAAATCGAGATGTTACACATCGGATACAAGCAGATTAGACTAAATAGACAATGGCATCGGGAATATTTTGCGACCGTAAAATTTCTTTACAACTTAAGGGTAAATTTTATAGAACGGCAATTAGGCCAGCGATGCTTTATGGGTTTGAATGTTGGGAAGTGAATTACACACATGAGCAAAAGATGTGAATGGCAGAAATGCGAATGTTAAGATGGATGTGTGGGTACACTAAGATGGGCAAGATATGCAATGTGCATATTCGTGAGAACATTGGAGTAGCACCTCTTGATGAGAAGACGAGAGAAACACGAACTTAAAGTGGTTAGTTCATGTGTTAAAGACGTCCAGCAGAAGCGCCTATCAGGCAAGTAGATTTTAGAGAGGGTAGTCAACATAAGAGGGGTAGGGAAAGACTGAAAAAGACTTCGTGGGTAACTTGTAAGAAAGATATAGCCCATTTAGGAATTGAGGAACATATGGTCCGTGACATAGCGCAATGGCGTGCAGGATTCATGCAGCCGACCCTATTTAGTGGGAATAAGGTTTGGTTTGTTTGTGTGTGTGTGTATATATATATGTATGTATGTATGTATGCATGTATGTAGTGCAATAACTTTTAAAGCATATATAATTATTTAACTCTACTCTCTATACGTATCAAATGGAAATTAGTAATCCATTTAATTAGTTATTGAAACAAAAGTGTTACAATAATAAGTTGTACACTTATGTTAATATATAAGTACATAAAATGTACATAGTGTATAATATTATATTAAAACTCCAACAATTATACAAAAAAAAGATATTTAAGTAATTTAAGAATTAAGACTATTATCATTTATTAAGATATTTAAATATTAAGAATTAGAATATTATAGTTAAAATATTATGTATGCAAATACATTAATAAATTATTACAATATATGACACTAAAAAGATGTAATTGTTCAACTTATTCAACTGGCAATTTGACTTGGAAGCTAAAATCAAAAGCCAAGTTGAGGGGTCGATTATTTAATTGATTTCAAGTCAAAGTAGAGTTGAAAGTCGAACAAATGAAGTTGAATTTTTTTTTTTTTTGACTTGACTCAATTCGATAGTTCGACTTGATTGACTTTTGAACACCGCTATCACATGGGGACAGTATACAATATTCCCAATCATATGTATTATTGAAATTAATGTTCAAATTTGTAAGGCCACATCTCATATTGGAAGCAGGAGGGAAAATGGTATTGAATGTAATACCTTGGGTAATGTGTTACTAATAACTTGGTTTAAACATTTTGGCCCGATAGTTTAGGGCAAAAGTTATTGGATGCCCCAGGTGTTACAATTTATATAAAAACAAATCTCATGCAGCAAGGTGAGACTGGGGCACTAGTGTTAGGCCTACGTGGATACTAGACCTAGAGGGGTGAATGTAAGGCCCCCTACCACATCAGAAATGGAAGGGAAATGGCGATGAATATAATACCACGAGTTATGGGCTATTAATAGCCTTTTGACTCGGTGGTTTAGGGATACAAGTTATTGGGCAGTCTAGGTTCAAAGTGTTGCAAAAATTGTCATCAAACACTATCACACTTGTTAGTGAATCTTTTTTGGCATAAATTAGTGAAACAACATGTTCCGTCACATCAATATGCCAAAGCCTGAATATCTGTGGGATTGATGGCTCTCAAACCTTTTTCTATTAGTGCATATGTATGCATTAGTTGATAGATTCTATCTTTTTTGTTAAGCTAGAGAGTAAAAGAGAAAGACCTTTTGGGAAAAATTAAATGATCTCAATATCTTATGAGAGCACCTATATACACACACACACAAATAGAGGATATAGGCCTACGAGCCTTAGTACAACTACATAGTACAAATATTGTGTAGTACAACTATACAATGCTATATATTAATTCTAACACTCCCCCTCAAGCTGGAGCATACAAGTCATATGCACCAAGCTTGTTACAAATAAAACTAATTTGAAAACCTCGGAGAGACTTTGTAAAAACATTTGTTAGTTGGTCATTTGAGTTGACAAGACTAGTAGCAATACACCCAGACAAAATCGTCTCTCCGATGAATTGACACAATCAATCTAAATATGCTTGGTCCTCTCATGGAATGCTAGATTAGAGGCTATATGTAAGTCAGCTTGATTATCATATCAACTTTATCTGCCCAATCTCTCCAAACTTCAGTTTTTGAAGCGGTTGTTTCAGCCATATGAGGTCATATGTTGCCAATGCCATAGCACAATATTCAGCTGCGGCACTTGATCTGGCAACAACAGTTTGCTTTTTACTCTTCTAGGATATTAGATTGTCCCAAATAAGGAATGATACAGTATCCTGAAGTAAGGCAGGCATCTGAAGTGGACCCTATCCAATCTACATTAGAGTACCCAACCACTTGATATGGCCCTTATTTTCATATAACAATCCTTGGCTTGGTGCTCCTTTAATATATTTTAGAATCCGAACTGCAGCATCCTGGTGGCTATCGCATAGAGATTGTATGAATTGACTAACTACACTCACGGTAAGCGAGATATCTGACTGGGTGATGGTGAGGCAGTTAAGCTTTCCAGCTAGACATCGATATTGTCCGGGATCTGCAAGAGGCTTCCCTTGATTTGGTAGAAGTTTAATATTTAGATCCATTGGAGTATTAATCAGTTTGCAGTTTAACATACCAGTTTCTTCAAAATATCTAAGGCATACTTTATTTGAGAGATAACAGCACCAAAACTATATCGAGCCATTTCAGTTCCAAGAAAATACTTGAGTCAGCCTAGATCCTTAGTCTGAAAATGACTAAAGATATGATTTTTCAACTGGAGGATCCCATTTCTGTGATCATATCCAGTAATGATAATGTCATCCACATAAACTACCAGATAGATGCATCGGCCATGTGGACAGAATGATCAGCTTCACTCTGATTCGTCCCAAACTGTTGAGCAACAATGTTGAAACGGTCAAACCAAGCTCGTGGAGATTGCTTTTAGCCATAAATAGAGCGACGAAGCCTACATACCTAACCATATTCCCATTGAGCAACAAAGCCTGGGGTTGCTCCATATAAAACCCAACCTGAAGCTCTCCATGGAGAAAAGCATTTTTTTTATCCAACTGATAAAGTGGTCAACAATGCATGGCAGCAATGGATAGAAATAGGTGAACGGAGGCAATTTTGGCCACAGGAGAAAATGTGTCATCATAATCCAAGCCATAAATCTGAGTGTAACCCTTTGCTACTAAACGAGCCTTAAGCCTGTCAATCTTTCCATCAAGACCCACATTGACAGTATAAATCTATCGACAAACAACTGTGGATTTACCATGAGGCAATTGAACTCAATTGCCAAGTGCCATTAGAATGTAAAGTTTCCATCTCATCAGTCGTAGCTTGTTGCCACCCTGGATCTGAAAGTGCTTGGTAGTTTTAGGAATAGAAATGGCAAACACAAAAGATACAAAATGCTTAATAGGGGAATATGGTAGACACAGAAGATACAAATGCTTAATAGGGTGAAGATAGCCAATGATAACTGAGAAAATTATATGTGAGAGAGGATTACAGGTAGAACGGGTACCTTTTCGAGTGACACAAAATTGGGGGTCATCATGTGGTAGGTCCAAAGTAGGTGAGGATATTGGTGCAGAGAGTGAGTCGTCTAGAACGTCAATAGTACCTACAGAAGGATTGAGAGAGACTGTGGTCGTGAAAGATGATGATAAACTTGAAGAGGATGTGTAGAGGCACTAGGAGCTAGAAGGTTACTAGACTTGAGTGAGGGTTGGAAGATACAAGTGGTGGACCTAGATAAGGAATGGGAAGGACTTCAGAGATGGCTGTGGATTCCATAGGAGATGTGACAGAATGGGGATGAGTCGAAAAAGGTAACATCAGCAAATGTTGTTTCAGAAGTAGAGCTCGACATGGTGGCCGTGAACAATATTGATTAATAGTTCCAATGAACAGAGACAAACAGTGCCGGTGAGCAGTGTCGTGAACAGTTTGATGAAAAGTGACATGAACGGTAGCCGTGATTCAAAGAGATTTGATTTAATATAGAATGGCTAGATGTAGACTCAACTACGGATGCGAGGCACTACCTTATCGAAATCACAGCGGGAAAGAAAACATCGCTGGAAAATGAAGAATGTATGGTGGCGCAACCAGGGTTTGCTCGGCTAGGGTTTTCTTTCCCCTAGTCTAATACCATGTTAAGTTAGAGAGTAAGAGAGAGAGACTGTCGGGAAAAACTGAATGATCTCGTTATCTTATGAGAGCACCTATATATATATATATGGGCCTACGGGCCTTAGTACAACTACATAGTACAAATACTGTGTTGTACAACGTATACAATGTTGTATACTAATTTTAACATTTTTTCATTCAGTTTTTAATGTTAGTTATCTGATAAGTACGACCATGTACTGGCCATCTATTGTATTCAACATGATGAAAGAAGTAGAACTTCCTGTAAATTCTTAGCGACAGGAAACTCAACTGAGTCGTTTTGTAGATGAAGTCTTTTGAATACCGAAACCTCATTCACCTACCAACTCGAGTATATTTTTGTGTTTCTGCACAGAAATAATTTCATTTGGACAACCATTATTTACGATATTATTCAGAATATTATTTGGAATATACAGTAGTAACTTGTTGAGATGTGATTTATTTGAGATAAAGTTTGATTGGAAAACGTGTTTAAGGAGTTATTGCAAAATATTATTTGAAGAATAATGAATAATGGTAGCAATCCAAATATTTTGCATATCTATTACAGTAATAAGGTGGGAGAGATACTTCCATCCTCTATTCAATGAAGACAATAGAGACGATATCAGTTTAGGATAGAGTTAGCTAAGTCTGAGGAGTATAAAAACGTAATGTATTATCGAACGATTCAAGAATCAGAGGTGGAAGAGGTTTTGAAGAAGATGAAGAAAGGAAAAACAGTTGGGCTCAATGATATTCCAATCGAGGTATGGAAATGCTTAACAAAGAAGGGCATAAGTTGGCTTACCAATCTTTTCAATAAAATATTGAAGAGTAGAAAGATGCCTGGCCAATGGAAGAAGAGTACTTTTATACCAATATTCAAAAATAAAGGGAACATATAAAATTGTGCGAATTATAGAGATATTAAGTTATTGAGCCATACGATGAAACTTTGGGAAAGAGTGATAGAAAGAAGGTTAAGAAATGAGACTAAGGTGTCAAATAATCAGTTTGGTTTCATGCTAGGGAGATCGACTACTGAAGCCATACATCTCTTAAGGAGACTTACAGAGAGATACCAAGATAAGGAAAAGGATTTACATTTGATTTTTATTGATCTTGAAAAGGCATACGATGATCTTGAGAGTCCCTTGAGAAGTTATGTGGAGAGTTTTAGAAAAAAGAGGAGTTAGAGTAGCATATATAGAATCAATAAAGGAGATGTATAGGGATGTAGTTCCAAGTATGAGAACACTAGGAGGGTTGACACGAGAGTTTCCTATAAATATAGGTTTACACCAAGGTTCAGCTCTAAGTCCTTATCTATTTGCACTGGTTATAGATGAACTTACAAGGCACATAAGGAGGAAATACCATGGTGTATGTTATTTGCAGATGACATTCTGTTAGTAGATAAAACCAAAGATGGGGTTAATGTTAAACTTGAAGTTTGGAGAGAGACACTTGAGGCAAAAAGGTTTAGAATTAGTCGATCAAAAACAAAATATATGGAATTTAAGTTTACTAAGGGTGCAAGTAGGAATGGAATAGGGGTTAGTATCAGAGATCAAGGAATACCTATAAGATAAAATTTTAAGTATTTAGAATCAGTTTTTCAGACTGATGGTGGTATAGATCGAGATGTTAATATTCACATCGGATACAAGTGGGTTGGACTAAATGGAGAATGGCATCGGGAATATTTTGCGACCGCAAAATTCCTTTACGACTTAAGGGTAAATTCTATAGAACAGCAATTAGGCTAGTGAATTACACATGAGCAAAAGATGAGAGTAGCAGAAATGTGAATGTTAAGATGGATGTGTGGGTACACTAGGGTGGACAAGATATGCAATGAGCATATTCGTGAGAAGATTGGAGTAGCATCTATTGATGAGAAGATCAAAGAAACAAGCTTAAGGTGGTTAGATCATGTGTTAAGACGACCAGTAGAAGTGCCTGTCAGGCGAGTAGATTTTAGAGAGAGTAGTCAACATAGGTGGGGTAGGGGAAGACCAAAAAAAGACTTGGTGGGTAACTTGTAAGAAAGATATAGCCCATCTAGGAATTGAGGAGGATATGGTCCATGATAGAGCGCAATGGTGTTGCAGGATTTATGCAGCCGACCCTACTTAGTAGGATTAAGGCTTGGTTTGTTCTGTTTGTTTGTTATTACAGTGTTTTAATTGAACTTTGATTTTCCTTTGACTATAAGCTACATTGGCATCTATGAAGTTTTGGCTATAAGCTAAACTGACTATAGTTAAATGTTTGGTTTTAACTCTTGTGGTGGAGCCTTAAAACTATTTCTGAACTGCAGTATTAAGAAGTTTCAGTTCGTATCCTGGTGAAGCTAGTTAAATATTGTACTCATAGCATAAATGTTATTTCTTGGCTTTTGTTTTAGTCAAAATATTTATATAACCATCGGAGTACCTGTTTGATATGGGAAAGAAACATAAGTATGTCCAACTGACAATGGAGATCCCCATCAATCCAGCATATAGAAACATATTTTCGATTTTGTGTTGTGATTCATTTATATCTTTCTTAACTTTTCTTCCTCATATTTCACAAGAGGTGATAGGGTAGTATTGTAGCTTATTGAATACATGAACAATGTCCTCTGATATTTATTTGCCATATCAGGGTGGTGCAGTGTTAGAGGGAACAAGGCTTGCTTCAGATACTTACTGAAATGGATGGTTTTAAAGTGTCAACATCACAGGTATGCGTATCTGGATTCCTGTGATGTGTTTTAAACAAATAATCAAGTGTACGTATGTGTTTGAGAGGTTTAAGGTAACCTCTTAAGACAATAGGCAGAACATAGAAGCAAATGGATTCTTACTTTTGTTAGTCAAATTTTGACTTGGCAGGTCCTAGTTATTGGTGCAACAAATAGACTGGATATCTTGGATCCTGCTCTCTTGAGGAAAGGACGTTTTGACAAGATTATAAGAGTTGGTTTACCATCAAAAGATGGTAGGTTGGCCATATTAAAGGTATGTTTTGACAATGCTTCTGCCATTTTTTGGTTTTCATTTTGTGAAGTTCCTTTGAAATATTTTTGTTCAAAGTAAGATGAAAATATATCCATCATTCTTGTACTTTAAGTGTTATTATATATGCTGCAGGTGCATGCACGAAATAAATTTTTCCGTTCTGAAGAGAAGGAGGATTTGTTGGGGGAAATAGCCGAACTCACAGAAGATTTTACTGGAGCAGAACTGCAAAATATACTGTATGTTTAGCCTGTATGCTATAATTCAATTAGCACGAGGTACTTGACTCTTATTCACTGGACAGGAATGAAGCTGGGATTTTGACTGCTAGAAAGGACCTGGACTACATAGGACGAGACGAACTTCTTGAGGCACTGAAGAGGGTGAGTTTCAACATTTTGGAAAAAAAATGGGATAACTGTTTTGTATATGCTATAGACCACTGTATGTAAGTAGCACAAATTTGCGTAATGTTTCCGAGTATTGCAGCAAAAGGGCACATTTGAAACTGGCCAAGAAGATAGTACAGAAGTCCCCGAGGAATTAAAACTAAGATTGGCATACCGAGAAGCAGCTGTTGCTGTTCTTGCTTGCTACTTTCCAGATCCTTATCGACCTTTCATTGAGGTTATTGATATATCATTGTCAATTGTCGTTTATCTTGCACGTTATCTCTATAGTGAGAAATAGTTTGTTTGGGATTTTTGCAGGCAGATATTAATTCCATCAGAAGTCAGCCAAATATGCACTACTTGGAAACCCCAGGCAGGATTTTTAAAAGGAAGGAAGATTATGTGAACTCCATAGTGCGTGCATGTGCTCGTAAGTGGCAGTTTTCTTCTTTTATAATAGGATTTTCATCTTTTTGTAGTTATATATGTGTCTTATGCCACAAGCCAATGGATATTGACATGATGTTGCAACTGAAGCTATTTGTCTAGTTTTGCAGCTTGGGTCCCCGATTGATATCTTTCTACTCTAAGCACTAGAAAAGTCTTTTGTGTGTCTTGGGAGCATTACCTATAGTATGTTCTTGGGTTGGGATCCCTTTTATTGATCATTACATTCTAAAGCTGTAGAAGAGTCATATGGGTATATCTTGGGACTGTTGTGGTGTACGGGAATATGATAACTAGTGGTTCTCTCTGTCTCCCAGTGCAATTGCAAACATTAACGTAGTGCTATCATGTGAATTCAATTATTCTCCGAACACAAATGACATTAAAATTGAATAGTACCCAAACCACGACATTCTTACTCTTCCCCTCCCCACCCCCAGAAGAACTGTTGCTCTAGGATTGGTTTTCATAATCGGCTGCTTGTTTTCGTTTGTATTTTTACTTACTATTATTATTTTATTTATTTATTTATTTTGCTTCTATAAATTGTGCATAATGCTGCCTTAAGTGGCACTTATTTTAAGTTGCACGTGATATACCGTGGATTACGGGATAAGAGCTATGTTACCCAGACCCGCCCTTCACCCCCGGCGCACCCGTGTCAACACGACATGGGTGCGGGTGCTGGATATGTGCCCGATCTGGTCAACGTCAGATGGGTGCTTTGACTGATAAGAGGGAGAAGAAGATCGACTGGTTTTGCAGTCGGTTGCTGTCTTGACGTTGATGATTGGCTTCTATGTTGGGAGGAGAGAAGAGATCTAAAGCTGCTGAGATAGCCGATTGGCTTCTATGGTGGGAGGAGAGAGGAGATCTAAAGCTGTTGTTTTGCTGTCGGTTACTGTTTTGCCGTAGTGGCGATGTACAGATGCTGAAGGAAGAAGATGAGAAGGTTTGAGGGAGGCGGCTGTGTTTTAAGATAGAGATAGGTTTCCCCTCTTACGAAAATTGCAACTAAACCCCTGCATTTTCATTTCTCTTTCTTTTTTATATGTGACTTAAATTCTTTGCCGTTTTAACCTTTTGTAATGTTAATTTGGCCCTCATACTTGCCAAATTACATTTTTGACCTGTTTGTGACCAATTTCCTTCCCCTACCATTTCTTTTAGAAGACTTTAGGTCAAACCAGTATTTATCATCAACTACCCTAAAATAAAAATTGTTCCAAGAAAAAAAGACAAACATTTATGAAAATTTATATGGGCAATATGATTTTGTGACGTATCCCCGTACCCGTATCCGACTCTTTTGCCGAGTCCCCATATCTCAAAATATGAAAATTAACGAATTCAACACCTAGACACGTACCCGCATCCGATTCCTGTACCCGAGTCCGGGTAACATAGGATAAGAGTACTTGATTAGTTTATTAAAGATAAATTTCTACAATAAAAAGTGGTAAAGGTTTAGTTGAAGTAAAGCGGATTCTGATGTTAAGCTTACAATACAAGGTTCATGACTCCATAAATGTTTTTTAAGTCCTCAAGATTGTTAAAGGCAAACACAAAATATCAATTGTATTTCTTGCACATTTTCGGCATTTGTCTCTCTTCTAATGGAATACTTTTGCAGCTAGAGTTATTGAGGAAGAGATGTTTGGAGTTGATAATCTATGTTGGATCTCTGCCAAGTCAACTTTAGAAGCATCAAGGCTTTCTGAGTTTCTGATTCTGCATACAGGAACGACTGCTTTTGGGAAGGCTTACTACAGATATCAGAATGATCTTGTGCCGAATGTAAAATATATGACTGGTGTCTCGGCAGATTATTGTTATCAACTAAATCACTATAAAGTTTTCTTGTGTATTAGTTATAGACGTGTTCTGATATTAAGTATTAGTTATAGACGTGTTCTGATATTAAATCACTAAACCATCATTTGCAGCTTGCTGCCAAACTTGAAGCGCTCAGAGATGAGTATATGCGCTCTGCTGTGGAGACATGCTCATCTGTTCTAAAAGAAAACCATTTAGCTGTTGAGAGTATAACAGGTTTGCATTCATGTTTCTTGTCAAACCTTCCTTCTAATGTTTCTTCACATGTAAAGTGTTATGAACACTTGTAGCTGCTTACTGCTGTCTGCTACACCATTCTGTTTTGAGCAGACATCTTACTTGACAAGGGAGAGATTAAAGCTGATAATATATGGAGCATATACAAAAACTCTCCACGCATACCTCAGGTACTTACTGAAATTTGGAATGTTTACATCTGCCTTCTTTAGTTGTCTTCACTTTGCTCTTATAAGGTGTCCGGGAATTGGTTTTATGCATTCCTTTTTCTGGGCATGATCATTGCTTTTGGTTTATGGAATTCATAAAAGAGACCATGAAAATCAATGAAATCCATTTAACCACAAATAACTTTAAGAACAAGAGACTATGTCATCATAAGTAGGTTATGTCTCAAAACCTAACTTAAACTACATAGAACATAATTGAAATAAAAGTAACTATAGAAATTGAATTAAAAGCCTCATCTAAAGAACAATAGTAGGTAAATGCTAAACCAATGTAAAAGTCACGAAGAAGTTCATACAAGTTTTCAAAGTTTGAACCTCATCCTTTTCATCATCTTCTATGATGAAACAGAAATTTCAAGAGAACTAGGCTAAAATCTAAACAAAAGATGATAGAAATCCTATTTGTATTTTTAAAGGTACAAAGTTATAGGATCAGATTTGGCTTGAAAACTAAGCAAACCAGATGCATAACAGACTCGGAAACCCTAAAAATGCATAAAAAAATGTGTTGCTGATAGTGTCTGGGACTGGCAGGACCCAGCCCTTCTTCCACAACTTACTAACGGCACCCATTGCGCAGTAGCATGCCAGTATGCCGGTTTCATTAGTTTTGGTGTTTTCTTTGAGTTTTCCAACCTCAACATGTCCCCAACTTTGTCCAATCTTCAAAACATGACAAAAACACAAAATAACTATAAAATCAAGTTACTCCTACTGTCCTATTTTATTTGACATTGTCAGATTTGCACACAGTTTAAGAAAAATTGATGTTTGATCAACTAGTAAAATACTTTTTCCTTAATCGTCGTTCAATTCAAATTCAAAATTTGTTAGTTGATTTTGGAGTTTGGAATGGTATGGGAGTAATTAATGTCGTGCCTTACTCCATTTTGTACCCCCTAACTTGCATCCGATTCTCACTTTGCACATCTATACTTTTTTTTGGACATATTGCAATCTGAAATCTCAGATTTATCCCATTTCAGTCCAATTTTTAACTCCATTACCAAAGTTAACGGAAGTTAGGTAAGTGCATACCGCGAGCTTGTTTAAGGGTGTATTGTATCAATATAGAAGTAGGCATAACTAATTCCACTTTGCACTCTCTAACTTAAGATTAATTCTCACTTCTCCCCCAATTTTAAATTTGGGACACATTGCACACCTAACTCTTATATTAGTCACACTCTGGTCCAATTTTTAATAGTATTAAAAAATTTGATAAATGTTCCACTTTAGCTGCGCGGTGTACATGGTTTTAACATCCGTTAGCTTTTATAATGGCGTTAAAAATTTGACTAAAATGGATAAATCTGAGAGTTCAAGGTGTGATTTGTCCAAAAAGAAGTTTAGGGTGCAAAGTGAGAATCGAGTACAAGTTAGACGGTGCAAAGTGGAATAAGCCCTTAATTTTGAAACATGACTTTAATGCTATTCTTTTGGGACTTGCATGAAGGGTAAAATAAGTAAAATAGCCTTTATATATTTGCCTTTTTAATGAGTGACAAATAATTTGAAACAAGTTAAAATAGAAAGGGTTACATATAAAATGGGACGGAAGGAATTTAAAAAAATAAAAGCACTGAAAACACCAACTAAGATTAATAGCCAAAAATAATCAAAAGTGAGGAAAATCACACAATAAACCTGAATTTCTCTTTAAACTTGCACAAATTTAAACTAAAAGTGAATGGAAAATTACTCTAATGAGTAGAGTTATTAGTTATCTCAGATGTATTTTTGACACATTAATGAGGCCAAGTTGACCATTTTTGCCTCTTGCAACCTCTCCAGTTTGGGAGCCAAAGAAAAGATTTGTCTGGTGGCTTTTGTATTCCATTGGCCCACTTTTCATCCCAAGGAAACATAGGGTTAGTTTCATGACCACCTCTTACTCACATCTAATCGGCTGTGTATAAGATTCATGACTGTAGAGATTGTTGATTGCAGATGTTTGTTATAATTTGCACCTTATTTAAATTGAGGATGGGAATCATATCCTTTTGTAGTGCTACCCCTTTTTGACCTGAAAAATCATTGATGGTAATATTAATCGTCCTGTCTATGCATATGCCATCTTATTATGGGTGCATGAAATGTGTGATAGCACCAGAATATGGGCAATCTAATTGCTGTGCTCTCACATGTATAATGCAACCTAAAACAAAAATTGTTGGGCTGACTATTCCAGGGATGGACTATTTCGTGTGAAACCAAACTGTTCTATATGACCTAAGAAAAAAAAAAAAAAGAACTGTTCCATATGAGATTGCTAGTGGTGACATTTATTGTTCTATGTTGAGGCTTGAGCTGAAGGCTTTAGCATTTTTTGTATATTACTTGTAATATTCTTACATACTAATTGTCTAATTATTGCTGTTCAGCCAGCTGTTAGTCCAGTAGATGAATATGGAGCGCTTGTTTACGCTGGACGATGGGGCATTCATGGCGTTTCTTTGCCAGGGAGAGTCACTTTTGCACCTGGAAATGTGGGATTTTCAACATTTGGTGCTCCCCGGCCAATGGAGGTTGGTATGGCTATAATAAGGTGTTGTATATTTATGCTTCATGTTTCATAATATTGGTTTCATACTTTTATGATTTTAAACAGACTCAAATTATCACTCATGAGACGTGGAAATTAATTGATGGAATTTGGGATAGAAGGGTCAATGAAATAAGCACAGAAGCCTCAATAGAAATTGAAGAAGATGAGGAAGAGCCTCAACTTCTGATGGCCAGTCATTTCCTATGAACGTAAATTATTTGGTAAGTTTATAGGCCTTAATATTGGCTAGCTTTGTGGTGCATGCTTCCCTTGTGGAAAATGTGGTCAAAATTTCTGGAGAATTATCAGTTCCATCTAGAACTATGTGGCTGACAATACAGGTCAAATATACATATTATGAGTTTTTATTTTTTATTTTTATCATGAATTAAACTTGCAAACTCTTTGCGTGTAGGATCGGTGATATGAACAAGAAGTGATGTGTCAACATGAGGCAGAGTTCGCGACTTTGAGAGCTGAATCTTGCAATATTTAACAGTCGTATGGTTCAATTAGGATTTTGTGAGCTGAAGGCTTGCACCTTTTAGACTAGCACTAGGAATATTGCATGTGAAACTGATACTGATAATGATAATAAAAAAATAATAATACGTTGTTATTCATTAACTTTTTTTTTGCAATTTAAATTATTTCTTTTTAAGTAGTAAGGTCACTATTACCAATCCATTATCGTGTCTACCATCACCTAGTACAATCTTTTTCAAGCAATAGATGCATAAGTTTATCTGCATTGTTTGTGCGTAAAGAGTTTTGCATAAACGGAATTCATTAAGTATTTGAAATAGAGCAAAATGTAGACACGATTACTAAACTATTAAGTTGTTGCATATAAAATTATTGAGTTATTTATTTTGTAAATTTGGTTACTGAATTACTTTAAGCGTGTGTTTGGAGTTATTTCGTGTGTGCAAATTTGATCACTGAAATACCTTACGTTTGTCTGCAGTCACCATAGAAATAAAAGTGATTTTGGACATACACTTGAAGTAGTTTAATGATCAAATTTATAAAATAAATAGTTCAGTAACTTCGTGTATGTTATCTAATAGTTTGATGACTATTAATGCATTTTTCTCTTTGAAATATGTTACAAAACTATTTTAGACACTTAGATGTCATATGTATTTTCTGTATAAAACATATTGTCCACTTGTAAAGCATAGATACAAATATACAATATTTTATAAATAACTAATATAACAGAAATAAAATAAAGAGTATAAAGAGTCATCTCTCTAGTATCAATATGAACAAGCATAAATATGCACAAAATAGAATTCTCTCAGATTCTTTTGACTTCATAAATTATGAATCATACATGTAGAATCATTGCAATTGAATTTATAGTGATTGAAATTTGCTGATAGTGAAACTTTATATATTTAGTGCAACTGGAAATCGCGTGAAATTTGTCTAAATATTCTCCTTCTTATCGATTGAATGGCGCATCATAGCATAGACAAAAATTTTAAATTATATGACTAAACGTGATAAACTTAAATGGATGAGGTTTTATTATTTTATCAGACGCTTACTACATATGTAATTATTGCATTCTTTTCATAATTCAAGAGAAATTGAATCTCTAAATTGAAAGTGTTTTATGTGGTTAAAAATTTTATTTGTTGATTTTAGTATGATATGGGTTGAAATTTTTGTTGATTTAAAACTTTTGTAAAAAATTATATTCTTCAATATTCTAAATGGTATTATATAACAATTTGCAAACAATAACAATTTTATTTTCCGACCATAGTTTATGTTATAACTACTAATACGCACATAATCACTCTGAGAGAACCATAAACAAATGAATAAAGCTAAAACAAAGACATTTTATTTACTAATTTTTGAAGTAACACTTTTACCGTATGTTGATTAGTATTAACGTGAGTAAGATTGATAAGAATTTTTATTCTTTATTGTTCTTTACTTTATGATAATTTTATTTGTATAAGGGTTATAACTCCTCGTAACTTTTTTTTTTTTTTTAGTTGGATAAGTGGAATTTAATTCAAACTCTTTTTTTTTAAATTTTTTTTCCTTATATATTCATGCATGTTGTTAGATGATTGTAAAGTATAAAATTAGGATGCCTTCAGAATAAAATTGATTTTTTTTGGGATGTTTTGTATTGTGGTGAATAACATTAAACATTTTCCATAACAACCATATTTTGACATTGATGTAAAAATATTAAAAATGTCAAAACATTAGGTAACCATCAATTCCATATCTTATAATTACATTTTTGTCCTAAAAAAAGAACTTCAAGAATGATTTTCACGTGCGAAGGAATTTTAGGAATCAACGAAACACATGTTTGTCGTGAAATTCTCATGTATTGTTGCAATATAACATTTATTGGAATATTGGTAAAGTATATATTTTTATTTTAGCTATTCTTTTGTTTAGGATGAGTATTAACTGGTTTAAGTGTTTAATTTTGTATGGTGGCTTTTCAATATTTTTTATAACTTGACATTTTTATTTTCTTTAAATAAGTTAAATTTAATTTCCACTCTTTAATTTTCATTAGTGCCCTTATTTATTATGAGATGTTTATAAAGTTTAAAATTAAAGACATTTAAGGAATGAAAAATGTCAAAAACATAAAACTATTTATATTTTTAAATATGGTATAGATAGATATAGATTATTATATTTTTATTAGAGTTCAATTTTTTAAAGGATTTGAGTCCTGAGCTCAAGCGAGCTAGCAGTTGCATTGTAACACATCTTTTAGAAAGGTCAAGTTTGCGCATAGAATTGTGCACTGATGATATCAGAATCGGTTGCCTACGTGACACTGGATATTTATGTAAACTGCCTACATGACATATCTCATTAAGAGCAAACATGTAAATTACCTAAGTGGTGAACAGCCTGACAGAAAATTTGGACACTACCTAAATCTATAAATAGAGACTTCTAACCTCATAATTGTATCTTTACTCTCATGAATATTAATATCAGAGCATTATTTCTCTAGCTTTTATACTCATTATTTGGTGTCATCTGTGGGAATTTGCGACAAAAAACTAGTGTTCCTTCTCTTGTTTTTGCCTTGTTTTCCTTACTTTTTGAGCTTTTCCTCTCAATTTCAAAGCTTTTATGCACTTTCCACTGGTTGAATTTTCTACAAAATGAAGAATCATACTACTGCTCGTCATGTTGAAAACAAAGAGGCTGAAAGAGATAACTAGCAGATCTTGATCAGATTTGAAAATCAGGGTGAGGTTGAACCTCCACAATGCTTCACCAGAAGCATGAAAATGTACTCCAGATCATCACCAACCATATGGAGTCCTTTAAAACTTCCGTTTGTTCAGCGAGAAGACAAAATGCCTGAAGCAAACTGATCTGAAACTCCTTGCCCCAATTGGCGCCTTGGCTAACAACGTGCTCTGGCCATGAGAAGCACTTATCTGAGGGACAAAATCCTTCGAAGCAGATCTCTAGATAGGCTTCAGCAATCTCGCTCAATACACATCAAGCCTAAGCAGTTCTAAATTCATGAGCATATCAGCTCCAATGCAAGTCGAGGTCGGTTGAAAGAGTAGGTCCCTGCCCAACTATTTCTAAACAGTTCAAGGAGCAAAACCTGGAAAGAAAAGTTAGGAGATCCTGAAGAGAAACAACTTAGTCACTCGATCATGCTTCATTACTCTATGAGCTGGACAAGGACCCATTTACAATGTCCATAAGAATGGAGCCCCTCCCTATTCAATTTAAACAGCCTGATTTTAACAAGTATAAGGGAGATTCTAATCCCTCTGATTACATTTCTCATGTGATGTCTATAACAAATATGTAAAGGATGCAGTGTGATAAGTTCATAATTGTACTATATTTTATGTGTCATTTATGACGTTTTTATGTGTTGTAAGCAAGATTTGAGTTATTATTGAGTTTAATTTGGTTATTCTTAGTTTTTGTAGGGTTAAAGTGTAAAAGAGCTAAAAATGATGGAAAAGATGAAAAAAAATGCTAAGGGCGGAACATGCATGAATATGAAGCCATTTTGGATGATGTTTTGTATTTCAAGCATTACTTTCGAGTCCAAGCTCCAATTGAGATGATTTTGGATGATTTGGAAAGCCGTTGCAAATTTCTACAACTTTCGTGTTTTGAATTTTCTAGGATTCTATAGGCATATTGTTCAAAATTGCAAAGTCGAAAAATGTGTACCGACGAGGAGTGATTCTAACACAGTTTGGTAGATTGAGAATAACTTTCTTATATGAGCTCTAATTGAGGTGATTCAAATTGTTTTGGAATATGAGACATAGATATACAACTTTAATGTTTTGATTTTTACCAAATTCGGTCTGCATCAGGGTCAAAATCGAAGCCGAAAGTGAAGCCCGGTACACATGCGCTGGGGTTGTGCAGCGCATATGCGCTAGGACCAGAGGAGGACTTTTCAGCATTTCCTAGGGCGCACATGCGCCCAAAATAGGCAGCGCATGTGCGCCCAAAACAGTAATATTGCATATTTTTGGGTTTTTGGCAGATTTTTTCACCCGGTTGGACTATTTTTCAGCCGATTTTACGTTCTTATCCGAAATAGACCTTAATTGTAACCCTAAGTACTCGTTATCAATACCCCATGTAGGGTGAGAGAAAAAGCATTGACACTTTATTTTCTAGTTTTATCTAGGGTTTTCGACAGTAGAAAATTATTGTTTATTCTTTGGCACTTTGTGCCTAAACCCTTTTCTTGATCGAGGGATTTGAAGCCATGGTCAATTCTATTATGTTGTGAGACTTCTTGTGCTTTAATTTATTCAATTTTATATCAAGTATTGATTATTTTTCTGCAATTAAATTTATGATTCTTCTTTTTAAATTATTATTGCTGCAGAATAATCAAGTTATGGGAATTAATCTACTGCTAGATTGTTTTAACCGCGTGTGCTTAATTCAATATGTGCAGGAACTAAGTTTGATAATTACTCGATTAGTGTTATTGAATTTAGGAAAATTAATCAACTAATTGGCATAACTGCGTGTGTTTATGTTTAATTAGCCTAATTGTTCTTGTTGATTTTAATGTTTCTATTAATTACATCTTTGGCACGTGTTTGGATTAAATTAATAGTTAGGGTTAGTTGGATCGCGTGTTGAAAATTAACCAATTTCAGAAAGAAATAAGAATCAACTTTGAATTGAAATTATGGTTAATTCTTCAATTAATGTTTGATATAGCATTGAATTATTTTATGTATCAAGGATCGACTAGTGAAATTATCATGGTGGATATGACCGAAATCAAGAATTGCCTTACATCGAATTCTCTTTAGTTATTTTACTGTTTTAATTTTTAATTCAAAACCATTCAAGAAAACCCCTTTTTCTGTTTGGCACAAGAATAAATTTCATTCTCTGTGGGACGAACTTGACTCACCACTGCTACATTTTTATTGAAAGATTGTTTAATTTTGGGTATCTACGATAGCTTTTCACCAAAATTTTGGCACCGTTGCTGGGGAACAGTTTGATTTATTTTTGTGCTTTAAATTTTTGTATTTAATTGTGTATGCTTGTTATTTGATCTTTTTTGCTCTCCATCACTGGTTACTAATTCGTATGAGATTTATTGTTCCGATTTTATTATCGACCAATTACCACCACAACCTTGGTATGATTCCTGCACGTATAAGTACAATCAAGGATGGATAGATGATCCTGAGTTTGGTTATCCTGAGTTTGGTTATCCATCACAAGATCTTCTGTGTATACATCCAGTTTTGTCACAACAACCATATACCCAAACTGGTAAATCTTTGGAAGAATTAATTTATTCTTTAGCTGCTAATACTTTGCAATTTCAACAGGAAACAAGAGCCAGTCTACAAAGTTTGGAGCATCAACTAAGTCAACTAAATTCTTCCATAAGTAGACTAGAATCTCAAGTGATTGAAGGTGGAGAAGATGAAGAAAAAGGGCAAGAACTAGAGATGGGATTAGTAGACTACAAGCCCATTGAGGGTGACTCTAGTTCATTGCCTCTGATTTTAATGCCTCAAGATCTTCCAGAGTAAGAACCAATCAAGGTTTTGGACTTAGCTATGGAAGATGTGGGGTAACACAAGAGATTCTAACTAGTATGAAGGATCACCACTTGGCTGTTAATAGGGATTGTATTGTGGTGCTATTATACCCCACATTCTCTTATGGATCGATCTTAAAAGTTAAGATTATGAAGTGGCTTATAAAGAGTTCAATATCTTCGAGTCTCCCAAGGACCATAACGAAGGGATTAAGTTGGCTTACATAGACAACAATGGAGTCAGAGTTGAGTTTATAACTGATGGAGTCAAGAAGGAGATAGAGGATAAGTATATGACGAACAATTACAAGGAGAGCACCTATGCACTATCGCTAACAATTATTGAGCTCTCTTTCCTCTAGTATAGGGATGGTTATTCCGACCATCTTGTTTATAGTCAAGTTATTGACTATAAAGGAGCGCTGCATGGGAGGCAACCCATGTTCGTTTAAATTTTATTCCGTTTATTTATTCTTAAAATCTCATTTCTGTTTATTTTATTTTTAGGCTTAGAGTAGTTTTATTGTGTTGTTAGGGTAGGTAAATCGACTTAATTGATAAGTTAAGATGATAAAATGGTCTTTCTCGCAGGATTTGGGGCCAAATGCTGTATAAGCTTTATATGTTTAATGCCCTATGTTTAGGGCCATTTTGTTGATCTTTTAATTTTCCAGTTGATTTCTTGAACAGTTTAGTTGTTTTTACTAGTTAGACATTTTAAGTTTCACTCTTGTTATGGTGTTTTCGTTTATTTCTGTTGTGTATTCTCTTAAGGGAGTAAGTTTTTTCTTGATTATTGTAGCATTATTTTCTACAATGTTCTCGTTTTTCTTATTGTCTCAAGGGAATTATTTGTTTTGTTTTGTTTTGTTTAATGCTCTCTCCAACTTTCATTCACGACAAGGGGATATTTATAGTGGATACTGCTCCAAACACGAATTAAATCCAGAAAAGCTTTTCTTTTTCCCATTTTATGCTTTTATTTTTGCATTGAGGACAATGCTTATTTTTAAGTGGGGGGTGGGAGAGTTATTTAGATTTTTAAGTAGTGTGTTTGGTATATTTTGCTCAATTTTGTTGCAATATTTTGACTTTCTCTTTGATTTGAGAGCTTGTCGAAATTTTTGAAAATTTTTGTGGATTAGTTGACCATTTTTTAAAATTTTTGAAAATTTTCACTTAACGTATTTTTTCCATTTTTTTGCATAATAAATCATTAATTGAGCCATGCATGAATGAGTAGTCTGTGTCAATATTTTCCATTCATAATTTTCAAGATTTTTAGCACTAAGCCATTCATTAATTTTTGATGTGGGATATTTAGAGAAATTTATGTAGACTCAATTATGTTGCATACCAAAAACTCACTTTATTACATTTTCGAAGCTAATTCTTAGATGACCCAATTTGGTTTAAAAATGAGAATAGTGCCTTTTTTCATTTGTTGAGCCATTCTAGCCAGCCATTTTAACAATTTATTCAAAGTACCTTATTTGAGTCTTTTTCTTGTGAAGAGAAATATCATTCACCTTTTTTCACATAAAATCAATTTATCTACCCTTATGAAGTATTGAGTTTAATGTTCTTTTAATTGTTTTATCCTAAATTATTCCTTGTAAGAGTTTTATGGTGCACTATGTTAAAGGGATATAAGGGTGAAAGTTTTTGAGAAGTGGGTGATGTACATTTCTGTAGTGAAATGGTGTATTGGAAAAAAATTGTTAAAAAAAAATAAATATGGAAGTTTCTGAAGTTGCAGGTAGTGCTCATCACTGGTACCTGCGTATTTTTGATATTTACAGGTAGTGCCCATCTCTGGTATCTACGTGTTTATATGTTGCGGGTAGTGCCTACCACTGGTACCCGTACTGTGAGCGGACATAAAAAAAAAAAATTATGATGTGATGTATATATGTCCGAGGGAGGTTGGCATGTTTGGTTTCGAATTTCTCATGGGCGTTTATTACTCAAGTGTGGGGTTGTGGATATATGATGTTTTGTATGTGAAGAGAAGTTTTATTTTAATGTGCAGCCACCATTACTATAAAGCTCTTGTTTTTGTTTGTTATATCCTTTCCCTAGTGCCTCTTTGGCGAATAAATATCCTAACCTATATTTTGCTAAAATTCCTACCGAATTTAAATAGAATCAGTTGTCCAAATTAGTGGATGGGTGTAAGAAAAGTGAGCTATGGGGTGTTTAGAAAACAAATTAGAGGGACTTCATGATTTAATCTAGATATTTTCAAATCTAAGTTTTTGAATGGTTACACACACATACACACGATTTCAAGTATAAATTTTGAGTCCAAGCTCCAATTGAGATGATTTTGGATGATTTGGAAAGCTGTTTCAGATTTCTACAACTTTTGTGCTTTGAATTTTCAAGGATTCTATAGGAATCTTGTTCAAAATTGCAAAAGTTGGAAAATGTGCACCAACGAGGAGTGATTCTGACATAGTTTAGTATATTGAGAATAACTTTCTTATATGAGATTCAATTGAGGTGATTCAAGATGTTTTGGAAACATAAAACATAGATCTACAACTTTTTTGTTTTGAGTTTTACCAAATTCGATCTACATTAGGCGTGTCAAAATCGAAGTCGGAAGTGAAGCCTGGCGCACATGCGTTGGGGTTGTGCAGCGCATGTGCGCTGGGACTAGAGGAAGACTTTTCAGCATTGCCTAAGGTGCACTTGCACCCAAAATAGGAAGCGAATGTGCGCGCATAACAACAGTATTGCGTATTTTTGGATTTTTGGCAGATTTTTTACCCCAGTTGGACTCTTTTTCAGTCGATTTTACGTTCTTATCCGTAGACCTTAATTGTAATCCTAAGTCCTCATTATCAATACCCCATGTAGGGTCAGAGAAAAAGCATCGACACTTTATTTTCTAGTTTTATCTTGGGTTTTCAATAGTAGAAAATTATTGTTCATTCTTCGGCACTTTGTGCCTAAACCCTTTTCTTGGTCGAGAGATTTGAAACCATTGTCAATTCTACTATGTTGTGAGACTTCTTGTACTTGAATTTATTCAATTTTATATCTGTTGGCCCCAAAGCAACCTAAGAAAGGGGAGGGGGTGAATTAGGTTTCTAACATAAAAATTATATAGAAAAATAATCACCAATAAAATCTTTTAAACTATCAAATGGATAAATAGATATAAAGACAATGAAGCTTATAAAATATAAAAAGGTAAAGAGAGAAATTAAACAAGCAACACTTCCAAGCTACCAAGCTTGAAGTGTTAATCCACTAGAATGCTGCACAAAAATTGGTGAGTCAATAATCTTCTAATGTACACAAAGTAGGACAATCCTTGCTCACACTAATTAACTTTAGTTGAGCCAAGGATTTCACTCTTAACCTCACTTTAGTACAAGATTATCACTCCACTCAATATTTTGAATTGTACTCTAAGCTACACACTAATACAATATAGCACTATAGCCAATTTCAAATTAAATTACTCTTTTCTAAGGCTTGTATTCAATGTACTAGATGCTCCTTACAGAACAATAGAGTAGGTATTTATAGGAGCAATAAATTCTGGTTGTAACTACTTCCCAACGGCTCAATAATAAATGCACAAAAACTATCTGCCGTTAAGGGTTTCGGACGTCCGAGATAAAGATGGTGCGTCCGACACAACTTTCGATCTCAGTATACTGGGTGAAGGATGTCGTTTGGATGGCCGTGCATGCGTCCGTTTAATCATCCGGATTGGGTTTCAAACGGTTCTGTTTGTCCGAAGCAAGCTTTGTTTGGACAGTTGTATGCGTCCGTTGAGGAGCTTAGGATTCTTGATTCTTATCAATCGGACGAAAATATATGTCCGAGGGATATCTCCTCGGACGAGCTTGTGCGTCCGGTGCAGGTGCATGAAGAAGTTTGCTTTCTGCCTGTCCGTTCAGACGGTGAAATGCGTCCGAGTGAATCTGTATCGGAAGCTTTTGTTCGTCCGAGAAAGTAGCATAGTTCGGACGGTGTATTGTGTCCGAACGACCTGTTTCCAGAAGAAAAGATAGCAGACCTGCGTAGCTTGTTTTTAGAGTTTAGTGCTTATGTCATCATTAAAATAAGGTTTGGGAAACATCAATATCAAGACAGGAGTATTGATTATTTTTCTACAATTAAATTTATGATTGTTCTTTTTAACTTATTATTGCTGCAGAATAATTATGTTATAGGAAGTAATCTACTGCTAGATTGTTTTAACCGCATGTGCTTGATTCAATCTGTGAAGGAACTAAATTTGATAATTACTCGATTAATGTTATTGAATTTAGGGAGATTAATCAACTAATTGGCGAAACCGCATGTGTATATGTTTAATTAGCCTAATTGTTCTTGTTGATTTTAATGCTTCTATTAATTAATCTTTGGCGCGTGCCTGGATTAAATTAATAGTTAGGGTTAATTGGATCGCGTGTTGAAAATTAACCAACTTCAGAAAGAAATAAGAATCAACTTTGAATTGAAATTATGGTTAATTCTTCAATTAATGTTTGATATAGAATTGAATTATTTTATGTGTCAAGGATCGACTAGTGAAATTATTATGGTGGATATGACCGAAATCAAGAATTTCCTTACATCAAATTCTCTTTAGTTATTCTTATACTTTACTATTTTAATTTTTAATTCAAAACCATTCAAGAAAGCTCTTTTTTCTGTTTAGCATAAGAATAAACTTCGTTCTTTGTGGGATGAATTTGACTCACCACTACTACGTTTTTATTGAGAGATTGTTTAATTTTGGGTGCCTACGACAGCATTTCACCACAGTGACGCAATCAGGTGCAAACTCTTTGCCACCACACTCAGAGGCTTAGCTCAAAAATGGTTCCATGAGTTGCCAATCAATTCAATGACCACATTCCATGAACTCGCCAAGTCCATTTTGAGCCACTTTAGGAGAAAATTTGTCCTTCTAAAGGACATCTCTCATTTGATGAACATTTGACAGAGATCTGATGAAACTCTAAGCCAATATGAGGACCGCTTCACTAATGTGGCATTTTAGATTAAAAATGTGGATAAAAAAATAATGATCACTGCCTTTTGTAGTGGAGTTAGGCTTGGAAATTTCAATGCTGAGATGGCCAATAGGATGCCTTCCACATTCTTCAGAATTATTAGAAAGAGCATTTGATCACATCTGGGGAGAGGAATCAAACAGGACCAAGAGGAAGCTCTATATGCCCAAAACTGGAAAAGAAAGAACTGATTCAGACCCTTCCTTTTCTAAAAAATAAAAAATTTCTAACCGGTTCAACTACCCTAATCGAAGACTCCTAATAGAAAGAGTAACATTTCCCAATAATGTTACTGGAATAGGCCAATCCAAACGAGGGTATTGCTTGACACTGACTTCATCCCTCTAAACACCTCAAGTAAGGAATCTTGTATCAAGTACAACATACTGGGGTTTTGGAACCCTCACATCCAATACAAACTAGTTCTGATTAGAGGGACTGGTCAAAATATTGTACCTTTCATGGCAGCATGGCCATGATATCGAGGTGTGCGATGACCTCAAAATTAGATTTGAAAGAACTATACAAGATGGTCATTTGTAACAATTCATCTAGAGGGAAATTGTTGAGTTTAGGAGAAACAATGCTCAATAGCAAGATAGCAAGATATGTTCAGCTTAGCCTTAATAATACCCATCTCGATAGCCTCTCCAGCCAAGAAATAGCCAGCCGCAGCAGGAGCCTGAGAAAAATGTTATTGGGGTAATCAACACTATAGCCTGGCGGACCAATCATAGGGGATTCGAGAAATACTTGGATGAAATACACTCGATATGTCCCCGAGAGCGAGGACTGGAAAATGAGGCTCAAGCCATTCATGAGCCTTGGTTTCACTTTAGATGATCCTACTCCTAACTGTATGCCAAATTCCAGCCTTGTTGTGATTCAGTTTAGGTCAGCTGCTATGAAATTCATAGAGTATTTGTGGAGATAGGCAGCTTGGCAAATATCACTTTTTAGGATGCTTGGGAGAAAATGCACGTCGAACATTCTTTGATCAAGCCCTCCAAGACCCCTCTAGTCGGATTTATAGGCGATTTGGTCATGCTAGGCCTCTGACCCTGGGGACTCCTTTGAAACATTGGGTTGAAATGGCTAATTTTGTCTTTATAAAGAGCAAGGACAATATTACAATGTGATTTTGGTTCAGTGATATGAATCAAGGAGCACCTTCAAGCGTGGATGAAATTTTGTCTTTATAAAGAGGGACAATTCTTACAATGTGATTTTGGTTCAGTGATATGAATCAAGGAGCACCTTCAAGCTTGGATGAATTGATAAAGGTTCGAGAGGGATCATTGTAAGTTTCAACTAGACCAATTACAAAGGCATGTGCAAGAAGGATTCAACAAGCCATGCAAGGCTTAGTTTGAAGAG
The DNA here is from genome assembly GCA_025175665.1 of Cinchona pubescens. Taxonomy (NCBI): domain Eukaryota; kingdom Viridiplantae; phylum Streptophyta; class Magnoliopsida; order Gentianales; family Rubiaceae; genus Cinchona; species Cinchona pubescens. The sequence goes on along the minus strand of JANKKI010000027.1, from coordinate 7,574,514 downwards.
TCCTTGCTAAGAAAGTTGTCCAAAGCAAGTTAGAGATTGATCAGGATTTAAAACTTGTCTTGCAAGTTTTTTAAGTCCAAATCCATGACTTGGAGGATGGGGCCGGTTCTCAATAATGTCCAAGGGGCCGAGACTTCTTATTATAAATTTTACTGGGCTTTTTTTTGTTTAAGGCTATTCTTTGATAAAGTCCAATTCTTGTTTAAGTGTTGTGTAATTGGGCTGATTTTTAGACTTAGTTTCTTATAAAAGTCTTTTAGTAAGTCCCATGCAGCCAAATTTGGCTTACCCTTGGCCACCCCTTAAGCTTCTAGAATCTAGGGTTTCTTTGAGTTTACTTAAGTTTATCAAGTTACAACTTTTAGAAGACTTGGATTGTAAGGCAAGGAGGCTAAATATACCTATCCTTTACCCTAGAATTTTTAGGACTTTAAGCCTATAAATAGGCCTTGTAGCTATCTCTCCCATTTACCAATTCATCAATAAAATTTCAATATTTTAAGTGAGAGAATAGTCTCTCTTTTGATCTTTGCATTTAAGACTTGCGTTGGGATCACTGCTTGAGCAACCAGTGATTGTGTTTTCCAACTTAAGATATTAGTTCCTACCTAAACTCTATAGATAGCGGGTCAAATCCTGTGCTTTAATACTTGTGATTATTTGTGCCTTTCTTTGTTCTTCTTGCTGTCCGAATTTTGTGACAAAACTTGGATTTTCTATCCTTAGGATTTTGGTGCCATTTTGCATTGTTGGGTTTTGTGATATCAAGTATGATTGTGCACGAGATTTGCATAAGCAGGTATTAGTCTTAGGTTCAATTCCTGGTAAGTTCTTTGTGATTTCTTTTAAATTTCCAAATTTTCTCCTTTAAGAAAATCATATCCTTGTCCTGAACACTTGTCCATTACTCTAGTTTCTGTCTTTATTGTGCTGTACATTGTTCCCTTTCTTTATCTACAAATTTCGGTTGCTACTGCAGTGTGGATAAAAAAATTTAATTTTGAATAGTAACGGCTGCTCTTTAGAAAAACACTGAGACGAAAAAATTATTTTAGGGCTACTTACTCTATTGGTGCTTGAATTTATAGGGAAGTGCTAGTTATCTAATTAAAATCAAGAATGGTGTTGTTTGCTGTCCTTCAAGGTAATTCCAAGTTGAATTTGGAAACTTACCAAATTCGAAGTTGAATTTAAAAACTTACCAAATTCCAAGTTGAATTTGAAAACTTACCAAATTCGAAGCTGAATTTGGAAACTTCACTAGTACCAACTCCCAAGTTAAATTTGGAAACTTACCAAATGCCTAGTGAAATTTGAAAACTTACCAAAACCCAGGTTAAATTTGGAAACTTACCAAATTCCTTTTTTGGAAAATTTCCAAATATGAAACTTACTTTCTATAAATCATTCTACTTCCCAAATATGCACCCTTTTTTTTTTTTTTTCAAAAGCACTTTTTTTTTCTGTTCTTTTAATTCTTTTTATTAATCTTAAGTGCTTGATTTTGTGTTCTAACAGTGCTTAGTTCATTTATTTATTGCTTACCAGATTCTTGTTTTCTCTCTATACCTATTTTTATTTCTGGTAGTCTCAGGTTTTACTGTTTCTTGTTCTTTGAAGGTTATATCCAAATTTTTTGGTGTCTCTTTGTTGGCATTGACCCGTGAAAATTTGCTCTTCTTGTCCTCTGACCAATTAACTTGTTAACACATAACTGGAACTCACTTGGTCCTTGAGTCTTCAAAAACTTTAGAGTGAACTAAAAAGAGGAAAAAGAGCTATGTGATGAGATCACCCGAGTGACAAAAGCGATAAATTTGAGGATAAACATGAGTGAATTTGAGTGACATAATTTGAGTGAATCTACTTCCAAAGGGTGTGTTGAGTGGGGAGGAACTTCTTTTGAATTTTTTCACTAACCCTAATCACTTTCTTTTCTTTGTGAGTGTTTTATTATGTTACAAAAAGAAAGTAGTAGGGCTAACCAAACTATAACAATGGAGGCCATTCAATAGCTATTTGAACGAGTACTCGCCGCATTTGGCAATTTTAGAGATAGAATGGATCAAATTGAATCTCGTATCAATGAGCAATAGGGAGGCCTATCTCAATGTGTTAGACGCCAAGTACATAGAGCCAATACTCCTCTGTGACATCAAGAATAGAGCCAATACTCCTTTGTGACATCAAGAAGGTGAGTTTGATTCTGATCATAATAATTCAAATGATGATGTGTTTGATGGCAGAGATAGAAATGTGCAACCTGGTAGAAGGAAGAAAGGTTGGATCAGAGACAATGATATTAGTACAATCAAATTATCTTTACCCCGTTCCAAGGTAAAGCCGATCTTGATGCCTACATTGAATGGGAACGAAAGGTAGAATTTATTTTTGATTGTTACAATTATTTTGATGAAAAGAAAATAAAACTAGCTGCTGTATCCTTTACTGACTATGTAGTAACCTAGTGGGATCAATTAATAATTAATAGCCGTTGAAATAGAGAATGTACTATTAATAATTGGGCTGATATGAAATATATTTTACGCAAAAATATTTGTTCCATCTCGCTATTATAGGGAATTGCAACAAAGGTTACAAAGCTTGAGGCCAAGTACTAATTTCGAGGAAAAGTACCAATAGGAAATGGAGGTTGCAATGATTAGAGCTGACATTAATGAAGACAGGGAGGCCACAATGGAGCGACTCTTGAGCGGACTCAACAAGGAGATTGCCAATGTAGTCGAACTACACCATTATATTGAGCTTGAAGAAATGGTTCATATGGCGGTCTACCAAGGTAGAAAAACAACTCAAACAAGGAAAAATGAAGGAAATATATGGTTCAAATTCCTACTGGAAGCCAAATTGGATTAATGCATTAAAACAAGGTGAGATGTCTAATTTTAAACCTACAGAGGCTGAAAAGTCTCTAGTTCGAACTCGGCCATCCACCAATGACAAAGGTAACTTTAATTCTAATAATAATCAAATCGTGATATAGGTCAAATTGCTTCTTAATGTCCAAACAAGAATATTTTGAACATAATTCGTGGAGAAGTGGCAAGTGATGAAAGTGATGGTAAAGATGAGACCATGCCACCGCTTGAGATCCATGGCTATAATTTGGTGTTTCTTAGAGCTCTTCATGCACAAGTTGAGTATAAACAAAATGAGATATAAAGAGAAAACATACTCTATACTCGTTGTTTTGTTCATAATAAAGTTTGTGGATTTACTATAAATAGTGGTAGTTGCATGAATGTGGCTAGCCAGTTGATGGTAGAAAAATCGTCATGAATTTTCCAGTCATAAAGTATCCTAGACTACATAAATTGCAATGGTTAAATGAAAGTAGAAATCTAAAGGTTAACAAACAAGTTTTAGTTTCATTAACCTTGGGCAAATATAAAGATGAGGTCTTGTGTGATGTCATACCTAGCAAGATTGCCATATCTTGTTAGGTAGACCTTGGCAATTTGATCATAAAACTACTCATGATGGTTTTTAGAATAAGTATAGGTTTGAAAAAGATGATAACAAGTTTGTGCTCAAGCCTTTAGCACCATATCAAGTCCATCAAGAGCAACTCCTGTTGGACCCAAAGCAACCTAAGAGGGGGGAGGGGTGAATTAGGTTTCTTAAAAAAATTACTTTGCAAAATTTGCACTTATAAAATCTTTTGCACTAACAAGTAGACTGATAGAGATAAAAACAATTAAGCTTAAGAAGTATAGGAAAGGTAAAGAAAGAGATTAAACAAACAACACTTCCAAGCTACTAAGCTTGAAGTGTTCATCCACCTAGAATGCTTCACAAATATGCTGAGCCAATAATCTCAAATGTACACAGAGTAGGGCAATCTTTGCTCACAATAATTCTCTTTATTTAAGCCAAGGATTTTACTCTCAACCTCAGTTTTGTACAATATTATCACTCCACTCAATATTTTGAATAGCACTTCTAAACACACTAATACAATTTTGCTCAATAGCTAATTTGCACTCAAATTGATTTTCTTCTTGCTTGTATTTAATGTGTAAGATACCTTTTACAATATCATCAGAGTTGGTATTTATAGGAGCAATAAATTGGGTTGTAACCACTTTCCAATAGCTCACTAATAAATGCTGAAAAACTAGCCGTTATGGGTTTCGGACGTTCGATGTTTTGTTGTGCGTCCGACCCAGCGTCCGATCATACTTCGGATGGTATATCTCATCCGAGAGGTTTGATGCTTTATCGGGGAATTTATCTCTTTGGACAGTCTTCTTCGTCCTATGTAAACTTCTTTCGGACGGTTGGATGCGTGTATAAGATAAAGAACCCGTTGTAGAGCTCTAAATTCTTGATTCTGCTTCACTCTTCCGGACAGAAAAATACGTCAGAGGAATATTCTTTCCAATGCGCTTGTGTGTCCATTGTAGGTGCTTAAAAAATTTGTTCTCTGTCTATTCATTCGGACAGTGAATTGTGTCCATTGTAATCTCTATTGGACTATCCTGTTCGTCTGAGAAACGTAGTACTGTTCAGACGTTATACTGCGTCCGAAAGCTCTATTTCCAGCAAACAAAATAGCAAACCTGCACAGCTTGGTTTAAGAGATAAATGCATATGTCATCATCAAAATAAGGTTTATGGATCATTAATCTCCCCCTTTTTGATGATGACAAACCATGAATCAACAAATACAAACAACTCCATCACAATAGATACAATAATTTAATAGATGTAAGTTCCTACTCCCCATTTTGACATCATCAAAATAAGCTCCCCCTTAGAGGATGCTCTCCCTCACGTATGCAATGGAAAATAAAAGCAAACCAGATCATTTAAGCCAAATTAGGTAAGAGTACAAATTAATAATGATATCAACCAAATAAACAAGAAGTAAAACTAAATAAGAAGTACAAATAGGAAGTACGAATAAACAACAAAAACTAAGTTGAGTCATTTTTCTTCTTGGAGCGTTCTTCAAGCTTGCGTTTCTTGGTGGGTACATCGTCATCGGTAGCTTCACTGCCATGAGCATCAGTATCTCGTCGTTGCATGATGTAGTTAAAAGTGTTGTCAACATCCTCATCCTCGTCATCATCAGCACCAGGAGCAGTGGATTTGTCAAGATTGGTGGTGCCAGTAGGGTCCTCACGATCGTTCTCCTCAGGAATGGAATGATCATTATCATTTGTGCCATCGTCATCGATTTCAGAAGAAGATTCGAGTGTACTGGGACTGGATATTGGCGAACTGGATTTGAGTAGAAGCAGACATGGCCAAACTAAGTGCCTCTTGAAGAATTGTTTGACGAGTTTCAATGCGTTTCAATTTGCGATTGGTGCGAATGCTGAAAGGAGCTCATTTGATCGCTCAAAGAAGTAAAAAGGCTGCAAATATGAGAAAGGAAAGGTTCGGAAGAAGAGGTATGGGGATCATAGGATGGTGGAGGTGTTTGAGGAGTTGGGGAATGAGAAAGTGCTCGGCCAGAGATAGAAGCTTGAGATTTTGACTTCTCAATTTCATAAGCTGCTTTTGTAAACCATTGGTTGTTAAAAAATTTCAAACCCTTACGTTCAATATATGCTTTGTTAAAGTAAGGGGGATATTGTTTTTTTCCAATAAATGGAATGTCAAAATGATCGAAAATTCTTGTAAAATTTTTTCCAAAAGGTATGTTGCGACGAGTATCAGTTAAGAAAAGTTCCCATAATGAGTAGAAGAGATAACCAAAGTCTAGTGGAATGCTTTTAAAAACACAATAAAATAAATAGAGCCGCATTTTACCTGGCTCAGTGTTATGCCCATCAGTTTGTAACAATAAATTAGTGACTAAAGAGTAGAGAATGTTAAGTTCAGGAGTAAGCAAAATAGTTTTGGCTTCCAAAACATGTTTAAAATTGACATTAAAAATTGTTTGAACCTCATTGATGATCAAAACGATTGTCTAAAGCAGGCCATTTATCCAATGAGAAAAAATAAGTAACATCATTAGGCGAAGGAACCTCACATTCAAAAATAGAGTTGATGACATTGGATGAAGCTCAAGTCTTTTGTTGTTCACACGAGTTATCAATGTGGGAATAGTGGGACCTTTCCTAAGATTAGCAGTGAATTGGGGTGCTATATCATGATAGACTGGTAAATCAATGTGTACCAAATAACCCAATTTTGATTTTCAAAGTAAGTTTTCACAATAGGCGAATTAAAGTCATCAAACAGACCTTGGGAAACAGGTCTTTGAACAGTGATGGACTTGCTAAGAAGAGAAGTGTCGGTAGAGGATTGAGGATTTGGGAAAAAAATGGGAAGAATGGAAATCGTAGAAAGGTGAAATAAAGTTCAATCGAAATGAGGGAGACCTAGGTTTTGAAATGAGGATTTCCAAATCAATTTGACAGGAGAAGGAGTGGGTTGAGAGAATTTTGAGAGGGAACAAACTTCTCCAGAGCTAGGGTTCGGAGGATGAGAAATGTCCGATAGGAGGAAAATGAAGAGTTTTAAAACTGGAAAAGCAATAGTTTGGACGGCTGAACAATTTGTATGCGTCCAATGGTTCGTCCAAACGCAGCAGATGAACAGATGGCCGAAGCTCTACACTGTATTTTCGAGGAAGTTTCGGACCTTAATAAGGCTCCATAGGAATTTGAGAGAGTTTATAAAAAAGGAGGGAGAATTTGGACGATTATAAGCGTCCGAGACAGAGAAGAGGGTTTCGGACATTTAAGAGCATTCAATAGAATATATGGTTCGGACAGTCATGTGTGTCCGAAGTCTGAGTTTATATAGATGTGAAATTAATGATGCCCAAACGAGTTCTGAGATATTCAAAATGATCTAATGCCAAGGGTTTAGTGAAAATATCAGCAAGTTACAGGTGTTGAAGATCTTTTGTACATACAAATTCAACACAAATTTCCATTTTGCATACAAGATCTCTAATAAAATGGTGCTTGACATCGATGTGTTTCATTCTAGAGTGCATGACAGGATTTTTTGTAAGATTTGTTGAACCCCAATTATGATAATCATGTTTTGATGATGACCAAATTGCACTAATGGTTTGAAAAGTGTGCAAAAAAATAGGTAGGTTCGGATGCAAATGATCATCTGAACTAAACAACCAGAAGACTCCACAGACGCAAATGACTATCCGAAAGAATTTGAAACAAGTCTCGGACGAAGAACAGCGTTCGATCATATTTCCAGAAGACTTTGCTTCGATTGGACGCAGGTTCGGACGCATCCTCGGACATCCGAACGAATATCCTCAGAGAACGGACGCAGTGTAGGATGCAGGGTTTAGCAGCGGCCTTCCGAACGGTCCAACGGCTAGTTTGTTCGGATGCACACTTGCTGCATCGGCCGTCCGGAAGGTCCAACGGCTAGTTTTTTCCAGTAAATAGAAAATAGCCGTTGGAAAGTTGTTGGAAGCAGATTTTGGGCAACTATAAATACCCCTAAGCCTAAATTAAATAAGAAGAGACTTCTACATGATTGCAAATAATACTTGAGCTATTTGAGAGAAATAGTGGGTACAAGTGTTGTAATAGTGTAGGTAGTTTTGTGAAAAGAGCTTAGAAGTGTAAGAGTTCTTCAAGTGTAATAGTGGAGAGACAACAATTGTAACAAAGGGAGGTTGTGAGTGTAAAACTCTTGGCTCAACTAAAGGAAATTAGTGTGAGCAAGAGTGATCCTCATTTGTGTAGAAGAGGTTATTGTCTCACCTACTTTGAAGAGACGTTTAGTGGCTAAACTTCAAGTTGTGAACTTGGTAGTTGACTTGTAAGAAGCTCTTTGTAGTTGTAAACTCCAAGCTCGAGAAGCTTGGGAGTTTGGTTTGATTCTCTTAATCTCAATATTCTTATTTGTTCTTGAAACTTAAATAGTTGAATGTATCTATTGTATTCATTTGTGCTTAAGTTTTTATTTGGTGCATAAAGTTTGAATTTCTATTAAGCACATAAAAGGTTTGGTTTAGATACAACCTAATTCACCCCCTCTTAGGTTGCTCTTTGCGGCCAACAAGATTAATTGCACTAGTGTTATCACATCTTATAGGCACACAAAAAAAAATGACAGCAAAGTCTTTTAATGTATGTTTCATCCATAGACGTTGAGCACAACAGTTTCCAGCAGCAATGTATTCGGCTTCTGCTGTAGAAAGTGAAATAGAATTTTGTTTCTTGCTAAACCATGACACTAGATAGTTATCCAAGAAATGACCCATTCCGCTAGTACTTTCTCTATCAATTTTACAATCAGCAAAGTCAGCATCAGAGTAACTCATTAGATCAAAAGAGAAGGGTTTTGGATACCAAAGACAAAAATTCATTGTACCCTTTAAATATCTTAAAATTCTTTTTACAGCAATAAAGTGTGATTCTTTAGGACAAGATTGAAATGCACTAGCAAACAGAAAAATAGCAAACATAATATCCAGTCTGCTAGCTGTTTAGTAAATTAGGCTTCTGATCATACCTCTATAGTGTTTTCCATCAACACTTTTACCTTCTTCATCTTTGTTTAGTTTCGTTGAGGTGCACATTGGTGTCCCAACTTGTTTGCAATCTTTCATTTCAAATCGCTTGAGTAGGTCCTTTGTGTGCTTGATTTGTGTAATGAACGTTCCTTTTTTCGTTTGATGAACTTGGAGACCAAGACGAATTGTAATTCTCCCATCATACTCATTTCAAATTCTTTTGGCATCGAGTACGAGAATTCCTTGCACAAGCTTTCATTAGTTGCTCCAAAAATAATATCATCAACATAAATTTGAACAATTAACAAATCACTAGAATTAGTTTTGGTAAAGAGAGTGATATCAACAACACCTCTTTTAAAACCATTTTAAATCAAAAAACCACTTAGCCTGTCATACCAAGCTTTGGGAGCTTGTTTCAAACCATACATGAAGCTTTAGAAAGTTTGAAAACATGATTTGGAAATTTTTTTTTTTCAAAACCAGAGGGTTGTTCAACGAAAACTTCTTGATCAATAAAGCCATTTAAAAATGCACTTTTGACGTCCATTTGGAATAATTTGAAATTGTTAAAGCATGCATATGCAAGAAACATGCGAATGGATTCTAATCGAGCAACAGGTGCAAAAGTTTCATCAAAATCGATGCCTTCTTCTTGAGCATAACCCTTTGCAACAAGTCTAGCTTTGTTCTTAATGATTTCACCTTTATCATTTAATTTGTTTCAAAAAACCCATTTTGTTCTGATTACGGGATGAATAGATGGTCTTTCAACTAAGGTCCATACATTGTTTTTCTCAAATTGGCTAAGATCTTCTATCATAGCAAGGACCCAAGATTCGTCATTCAATGCATCATCCACACGTTTAGGTTCAATATGAGAAAGTAATGCACAATTAATATTCAAAGATTTATGAGATCGAGGTTTTACCCCATCCTCTGATAGATCACCTTTGATCAAATTTTGAGGGTGACTAGAGAAAAATCTCCATGCTATTGGAAGATTTTTTTGGAGTATCTTCGTTCTTCTCTCCTTCTTTATCCAAGTGATGGGTATTGTCCTCATTGTTTGACGTGATCTCATGATGTTCTTCATGAATAGTGAGCTTTTCGAGCTCCTTTTGAATACCTACATCTCCATCTTCACATACATTCCTAGAAATAACATCATTAGTTTCATCAAATGTAACATGCACAACTTCTTCAATTAAAAGAGTTCTTCTATTGTATACTCGGTATGCTTTCTTGTCATTAGAATTTTCTAGAAAAATTCCTTCATCCGATTTTTTGTCAAATTTTCCAAGATTTTCTTTGATTTTTAAAATGAAGCATTTACAACCAAAAACTTTGAAATAGCTCACACCGGGTTTTTAACAAAACAAGAGTGCATAAGGTTTTAATTTCAAATAGGCCTTAACAAAACGCGATTCATAACAAAACAAGCCCGCTGTTAACGACTTTGGCCCAAAAATATTTTGGTAAATCACATTCACTAATCATAGTTCTAGCCGCCTCTTGAAGTGTTCTATTCTTCCTTTCAACAACACCATTTTGTTGAGGCACTCTAACAACCGAAAATTCATGTGAAATACCGTTGTGATCACAAAATTTGGGAAAACCTCCAAATTTAAACTCGACACCATTATCACTTTTCAAACGGATGATTTTTAAATTCAACAAATTTTGAATTTTGGAAAATACTTTCACAAAATTTTCAAAGGCTTCATTTTTGTGAGCAAGAAATAGCACCCAAGTATACCTAGAATAATCATCAACAATCAAAAAAGCATATTTACAACCACCTAGACTTACATGTTGAGTTGGACCAAACAAGTCCAGGTGTAATAATTCTAAGGGTATAGAAGTGGACATACAATTTTTTGGCTTAAAAGATATTTTAACTTGTTTAACAAATTGGCATGCATCACAAATTTTGTTTTTCAAAAACTTCACATTCATTTTGTCAATCCTCGCACCAATTCTTTCTTGGCAAGGTTTTCGAATAAATCCATGTTGAAATGACAAAGCCTTCTATACCAAAGCCAAGGATCATCTATAGAAGCGGTTAGGCATTTTACATTGCTACTACTAATATTATCAAGATGAATCACATAAACATCATTGTGCCTAGTACCTTTAAATAAAACAACATAATTTATTAAGAATAAGACATTCACGTTTGGTAAAAATTACATATAGATTTTTATCACATAGTTGACACACACTCAATAGATTGTAACTCAAATTATCTATAAGAAGAACATTTTTAATAAGGTCTCACCATTTTTACCTACATCACCAAGACCAATTGATTTTGCTTTCATATTGTCCTCGAACGTCACCTTTTCACTACTTTTGGATATGAGTTTGGTGAAGATAGATGCATCCACCGTCATATGTCTTGAGCACCCACTATCTATGAACCATTTGGTATCCTTGGTGATATTTATTTCCTACTTACAAGAAATTAAGTGATAACTTTTGGTACCCACATTTTCTTGGGTCCATAAGAGTTACTAAAATGATTACAAATCCTTACGGTATTCATACCAAGTTTTTCATTTCTCTTAACATAGCAATTATTTTTCACATGTCCATGTTGTTGACAATAATTGCAAATAACATTTTTATTTCCATATAAAGATGAGTTTGATTTTACAAAGCATAAGTCATTCCTTCTAAAGGTGACAAAGTTCTTGTTGATCAAAACATTTATATTCTTTTTCATATCAATAATATTTTCCTTTTTTCTATGCAAGAGAATATTCATGTCATCCAATCTTTTCTTCAAGGAGGCTTGTTCTTCTTTGATCCTTGTTTTCACATGCGTTCTTTTCTTCAAATCACTATTTTCTTGTGATAACATATTATTTTCATTCACAAGTTTAGAGTTAGTATTCAATAAAGCATTTGATTTCTTTATTAATTCTTTATTTCTAGCATATGATTCCTTTAAGCTATATGAATGCAATTTTAAAATGAAAGCTTCAAGGTCATTGTCATCATTTTCATCATTAGAATCATAGTTAGAAGTTACCTCATCATCACCAATGGCTATAAATGCCATTTGTGCCGTCTCCATTACTTCTTCAACTTCTCCTTCAGAGTTGCAATCATCCAATGTGATTTGAAAATTGTTGAAGCGAGGCTTTCTTCCTTCCTTTTTCTTCTTGGAAGGACACTTTGCAAAGTGTCTAGGTTGACCGCATTCAAAGCATTTTTCATTTTGCTTTTTAATTTCTAGGTTGGTATTGCCTTTGAAATTATTTGATTTGATAGCTCCACCTCTTCTCATTCTCCTTTTATTGATATAGTGTTTGAGAAATCCTTTGGTGATGAGTGCAAGATCTCCTTCATCAAAATCTTCATCTTCTAGGTTGATGGAAGCATTTTCATCTTCTTCTTGAGAAGTCTTTAATGCAATGCTCCTTTTTGGTCTTGCTTCTTCATCATCCACCACTTTAGCCCTTTAGCTTCAATTCATAGGACGTAAGAGAGTTAATTGACTCAATCGGCATGGAATTTAAATTTTTTGCTTCCTCTGTAGCGATGGTTTTGGCCTCCCACTCTTTGGATAGAGGATTCAAGATTTGTTGGTTTTTCTCACCCAAGGAGTATTCCTTTCCAAAGGCTTCAAGATCCTTGATTATATCACTGAATCTACAATACATTTTATCAATGTTTTCGTGTGGCTCCATCTTGAAGGACTCATACTTGGCAAAAAGTAAGGATTTCTTTTGTTCTCGAACATCATCGCTCCCTTCATGAATTTCCTTCAACTTGTCCCAAATTTCTTTTGCAGAAATGAATCCCTTGACTCGAGTTGACTCGTTGGCATCCAAGGCATTGTATAGCACATTCATAGCTTTCACATTTAAGGTCATGCCTTGTTTTGTGGAGTGAGCTCATCCCTTGTCTTTTCTCTTATTCTATTTGTGTGATCATCAATGATGGTAGTTTCAAAAGGACCACTTCATTTACAACATACCACAAGTCAATATCAATGGATTGCAAAAATATTTTCCTTCTATCTTTCCAACTAATAAAGTTTATCCCATTAAACATAGGGGGTCTTGTGATAGATTGACCCTCAAAGAATAAAGCATTATTGGTTGCCATAATGTATCTTTACTCAAATGCAGTCTAAGCACAATAAAGAGACCAATGTTGTGTTACCAATTGTTGGACCCAAAGCAACCTAAGAGGGGGAGGGGGGTGAATTAGGTTTCTTAAAAAAATTACTTTGCAAAATATGCATTTATAAAATCTTTTGCACTAACAAGTAGATTAATCGAGATAAAAGCAATTAAGCTTAAGAAGTCTAGGAAAGGTAAAGAAAGAGATTAAACAAACAACACTTCCAAGCTACCAAGCTTGAAGTGTTCATCCACTAGAATGCTCCTCAAATATGCTGAGCCAATAATCTCAAATGTACACAAAGTAGGACAATCCTTGCTCACAATAATTCTCTTTAGTTGGATGGAGCCAAGGACTTTACTCTCAACCTTAGTTTTGTACAAGATTATCACTCCACTCAATATTTTGAATAGCACTTCTAAAGTACACACTAATACAATTTTGTTCAATAGCTAATTTGCACTCAAATTGCTTTTCTTCTTGCTTGTATTTAGTGTGTAAGATACCTTTTACAATATCATCAGAGTTGGTATTTATATGAGCAATAAATTGCGTTATAACCACCTATCAACGGCTCAATAATAAATGCTCAAAAACTAGCCGTTATGGGTTTTTGACGTCCGATGTTTTTGTTGTCTGTTCGACCCAGCATCCGATCATACTTTGGATGGTATATCTCATCCGAGAGGTTTAATGCTTTATCAGGGAATTTATTTCTTCGGACAGTCTTCTTCGTCCGATGTAAACTTCTTACGGACGATTGGATGCGTCCGTTGTAGAGCTTTAAATTCTTGATTTCACTCTTTTAGACGGAAAAATACGTCCAACGAATATTCTTTCGGACGCGCCTGTATCGTCAGTTGTAGGTCCGTGAAAAATTTGTTCTCTGTCTATTCGTTCAGACAGTGAATTGCATCCATTGTAATCTCTGTCGGACTATCCTGTTCGTTCAAGAAATGTAGTACTGTTCGGATGTTGTATTGCGTCCGAAAACTCTGTTTCCCGCAAGTAAAATAGTAGACCTGCACAGCTTGGTTTAAGAGGTAAATGCATATGTCATCATCAAAATAAGGTTTGTGGATCATCAACTCCAAATCTGCAAATCACTTGAAGAGAATGGTAAGTTGAAGGCTGAAGGTAAGCAAAAGGGTAAGATGGCCAAAAATTAGTCCAAAATGATAGGAAATTTAGAGAGAAATTTGGCTAAAAGGAAGGATAAAATAAACAATTGAGTTTGTATGCTAAGCCGAGAGAGGTTATGAGTGCTTGCAAAAATAATTTGCCTACTGTTTTGTTGATGTTTAAAGATGTTTATTTTGCTAATTATGACCTTGATCCTTCTCTTCCTAGTGCTTTTAAGGCTTTTTTTTTTGCAGGAATTTAGTGACATATTTCCCCAAGAGACTCCCCCTAGATTGCCACCAATCTGAGGGATAGAGCACCAAATCGAATTCGTCCCCGGCACTATAATTCCAAATAGACTAGCATATCGAGCTAGTCTGGAGGAGACGAAGAAGATTCAAAGATAAGTCAAGGAGTTCCTAGCTCAAAGACGCATCCGAGAGACTGTTAGTCCATGTGCCATATTCGTTTTATTGGTACCTAAGAAAGATAGATCATGGAGAATATATGTGGATTGTTGTGCGGTGAATCGCATCATGATAAAGTATCACCATCCCATTCCTTGACTAGATGACATGTTAGATAAACTTCACGAGTTTGGGATTTTCACTAAGATTGATTTGAAAAGTAGATATCACCAAATTAGGATGAAAGAAGGTAACGAGTGGAAAACTACTTTTAAAACCAAACATGGATTATATGAATGGTTGGTAATGCCATTTGTTTTGACTATTGCATCGAGTATACTTTCATGAGACTAATGAACCATGCTTTGTGAGCTTAAATTGGTAAATATATTGTAGTTCATTGTGATGACATTTAATCTACAACAAATATTTTGAAGATCATCTCGTGCATGTTTGTTTGGTACTTGAAGCCTTAAGGAAAGAACAACTTTATGATAACCTTAAAAAGTGTTCACTTTGCTTGGATAGAGTTGGTCTTCTTGGTTTTGTAGTGACTTCAAGGGGGATAGAACCGGATGAAGTAAAGGTGAAAGCCATCCAAGGTAGCCAACACCTACTTCCATGTTTGATGTGCGAATCTTTCATGGTTTGGCAAGTTTCTATAGGAGGTTCGTAAAAGACTTTAGCACAATTGACACACCCTTGATCGAAGTCATCCAAAAGGAGGTTCGATTCAAATGGGGTCTTGAGTAAGAAAAGGCATTTTCGACTCTTAAAGCTAACTTCTGCACATTTATTGCTTTTGCCTAATTTTGGTAAACCTTTGAGATTGAGTGTGACGACGCTACTTCTAGTATTGGTGTAGGTGGCGTTTTGATGCAAGATAAGCAGGCAATTGCTTACTTTTGTGAAAAATTAAGTTGTGCTGCTTTAAATTATTCTACCTATGACAAAGAATTGTATGCTTTGGTTAGAGCTTTAGATAATTGGCAACATTATTATGTCAAAAGAATTCATTGTTCGAATAGACCATGAAACTTTGAAACATTTAAATGGCCAAAATAAAACTAAATTGAAGGCATGCTAGATCGGTAGAATTCATTGATATGTTCCCATATGTGATCCAATATAAACACGACAAAGAAAATGTTGTAGCTGATGCATTGTCACATAGGTATGCATTGATTTCTGCATTGCATACATGTTTTCTTATATTTGAGCACATTAAAGACTTGTATGGAAATGGCCCTAATTTTTCATCCATTTTGTTGTTTGTGAAAATGGTACTTTTGAAATTTTTACAAGTTAGATGGCTATCTTTTTTGAGAAAACGTGTTATGTGTTCCACAAGTATGTTTTCTACCTGAGTTGCTTGTGAGGGAGTCACATGGGAGAGGGTTGATGGAACACTTTGGAGTCTTAAAATTATAGACATTTTGAAAGAACATTCCTTCTGGCTGCATATACGAAGATGTTGAAAAGATTTGTTCTAAATGTTTGATTTGTAAAAGAACTAAGTCTAAAGTTCAACTCCATGGACTTTATATGCCATTGCGTGTACCTAATCATCCTTGGATCAAAATTTCTGTGAATTTTGTGCTAGGATTACCAAGGTCCAGGTCTAGTAAGATTGTATATTTGTTGTGGTTGATAGATTTTCCAAGATGGCACATTTTATTCGTTGCACAAAAACTGATGATGCATCTCATACTGCAAATTTATTTTTCAAAGAAATTATGCATCTACTATTCCTAAAACAATTGTTAGGGATAGGGATGCCAAATTTTTAAGCCATTTTTGGCACATTTTATGGGGAAAACTTGGCACTAAACTTTTGTTTTCAACTACTTGTCACCCACTAAAGACAAATTGATGGTCAAACTAAAGTGATAAATCGTACTTTAGGTACATTGCTGCGTGTTGTGATTAAAAGGAATTTGAACTCATGGGAAGAGTAAATTCCATTCATTGAGTTTGCATATAATCATTCTATGGATTCTTCTGCTAATTGTTCTCCATTTGAATTAGTTTATGGATTTAACCCTCTTACTCCTTTGGATTTGTTACCTTTACCTGTTTCCGAGTTTTTAAGTTTAGGTGGTAAGAAAAAGGCAGAATTAGTCAAACAAATCCATGAGGAAGCAAGGAAACATATTCTGGATGCCAATGAACGTGTGGTTAAAAGGACAAATAGAGGCCGCAAGGAGGTTGTGTTCGAGCCAGGCGATTGGATCTCGGTTCATTGGTGCAAGGAAAGGTTTCCAAATTTAAGCAAATCTAAGTTATCTCCAGTGGAGATGAATCATTCTAAGTTTTGGAACGCCTCAATGACAATGCGTACGAACTTGATCTTCCTGGTGAGTACAAGACTACCAGTGCTTCTTTTAATATTATTGACTTTTCTCCGTTTTCTTTTGATGAAGTCTGGATTCGAGGACGAATCTTTTTGAGGAGGGAGGGAATGATATGAATCAAGGAGCGCCTTCAAGTTTGTATGAGTTGATAAGGGTTTGAGAGGAATAATTGCAAGTTCAAACTAGACTAATTACAGGGGCACGTGCAAGAAGGATTCAAAAAGCCATGAAAGGCTAAGTTTGAAGTGTCCTTCCTAAGGAAGTTGTCTAAAGCAAGTTAGAGATTGATCAGGATTTAAAACCATTCTTGCAAGTTTTTGCAGTCCAAATCCATGTCTTTGAGGATGGGGCTAGCTCTCAATAATGTCCAAGGGGCCAAGAATTTTTATTATAAATTTTACTAAGGATTTATTTGTTTAAGTTTATTCTTTTGTAAAGCCCAATTCTTTTTTAAGTACTGTGCAAATTGGGCATGTTTTTAGACTTAGTTGTTTAGTCTTTTAGTAAGGACCATACTGCCAAATGTTGGCCTACCCTTGGTAGAATCTAGGGTTTCTTCAGTTTACTTATTTATCAAGTTACAACTTCTAGAAGACTTGAATTGTTAGGCAAGGAGGCTGCATATAGCCATCCTTTGTCCTAGAATTTTTAAGACTTTAAGCCTATAAATTGGCCTTGTAGTCGTCTCTCCCATTTAGTGATTCATGAATAAAATTTTGATATTTGAAGTGAGAAAATAGTCTCTCTTTCAGTCTTTGGACTTAAGACTTGCGTTGGGATCACTGCTTCCGCAACCAGTGATTGTGTTAACCAACTTAAGATATTGCTTCCTGCCTGAACTCTATAAATAGCGGGTCAATTCTTGTGCTCTAATACTTGTGATTGTTTGTGCCTTTCTTTGTTCTTCTTGCTATCTGAATTTTGTGAACAAACTTGGATTTTTGATCCTTGGGGTTTTGGTGCCATTTTGAATTGTTGGGATTCGTGGCATCAAGGATGATTGCACATGGGGTTCACACATTGAATACATTTTGATAACTCTATATTAAGAGTTATTTTTGTAGTTTTTTTACTATGAATTCGAATTGGTTTAGTCCTATTTGTTGGTATTTTGTGTTGTGATTTGGTGTTTCGTAGTTTATTGGCTTCGTGTTGTTTTGCATTAATTGTGTGTTTAAGAAGTGTGGGTATATATTCATTATATTTTGTGTTGTGTGTAGGTATTAGAGAAGGGTAGAACTGTCATTTTGCACGAACATTGCAAGGGTTGAATTCGCTACCAAGTTGAAGTCATGCTGAGAAGTCCTAACTGCAGACCATGGTTGGGCAGAAGGAAACACACGTGTACTAAGAGTCGAACAGAAGGTTATTTACAGTCTATGATAGAATGAAAGCAAATTTCCCCCAGAATGCGGGTGGACTCATAGACTACAAGTGGACTTGCAGACTGCGGCTGTCAAGGCCAAATCACTCACAGACTGTGGGTGACCGATTTGGGCTTGGGCATTTTATTTTTGATTGCTTTTAAGAGGATTCATCTTTAACTCAATTAAAGGGATGACTCTTTTATCTTTTTGCCTAGGGTTTTAGAGCTACAATTTCCCGGACATTCTAGCTTTATTGCTGTTCTTATTTTTCATTGCAATTACGACTTCAAATTCTTTAGTTCTTCAATTCAAGTTCAAAATTTTCATCAAGTTTATTTCTGGTAACTTGATGCTATTCAGTATTTTATATTTAATTGCAATTGCTTTATTTTATTTTTTATTTCTTAACAATGAATTTTTGTAAATTGATTAATTATTACTTTTTTACTCAACTCATGAATCACTAATTTCATTAGGGTTTGGGTGTGGGTGATACTATCATTCATGGGTTAATTAAATCAAAGGTCAATTATAAAATTATATTAATTGGGTACTAATTAGCACAAAAACACAACTCTAAAGAGTAGCTAACTTTAGTTGTAGTTAGGTTGGTCGAGGCGATATGGTTATCAAATGTCCATTATATACCTGTGTTAAATTGTTTGATTAATTAATATGAGACCAAGATGGCAGGATTAATTAATTGGTTTGCAAAGAATTCCATACATATAGTGCTCAAATTAAATTAGTCAAGATAGACAAGGTCTCGAACCCTAGTTAATTAAATTTGATAGGACACAATCAACGAATGTCGGGGTTGGGTTGATTTTTGGGAAGTATACCTCCATGAAATATAATTGAACTAATTGACCTAAGATTTGATTAACCAGTTAGGATTGCTAGCATAGAACTAGACCCATCTTGTTTATTACTTGAGACACTTTACTATTAATCTGCAATATATTCTCTTCGCATTCTTTAGTTCTAGTTATTTAATTTTTGCAATTGTAATTTTAAAAATCTGGTGCAACAAAATCATTCATCTAAATAGAAATTGGGTTAGAATCTCGATACTTGCTTACACAGTCCTTGTGGGAACGATCCCTACTCACTCTACTACGTTGATATTGTGCACTTATGGATATCAGTGAAAAAGTATCGAAGAGGTTAATTTAACTTTTCTAGAGGTAACACCAAGTTTTTTAGCGTAATTTCCGGGGACTATTGCTTAGGCAATATTAAGATGCTAAAACGATTCATAATTTAGACATTTATTTATTTATTTATTTTTGTCTTTAATAAGTTATCTACGAGTCATTTTTCCATCAATCTCTTCACTGGTATTTTGTCACATAACTTGATGCTTGTAACGGTTTCCTTGTTCTTAATAGTTTATGCACAGGTATGATCGAACTCTTGCAAAGATTGATCTCGAAATTGATAGGACTTTTAGGCATTTAAGGAAACAGTCACTTCAGCAGCAACAATAAGCAAAATTAGACATGGCCAACGAGAGAAATCCATACTATCTGGTGATTCTATAAGCTGATGAGGAGAATGTGGGAAGTAATATTAGATTTGGGGCCAATGGTAATGATGCTCTTGCACGAAATAATCAACCATTAAGAGACTACACTTTACCCACTTTTGGAGAATTTCAAGCACGTGTTGTACCACCTCGCATACTGGAAAACAAGAAATCTGATCCAGTTTGAGATAAAATCTAGTCTCATATCTATTTTGTAGTAGCATACAATGTTTTCAGGGCTGCATATTGAGGACCTGAATCGCCTCCTAATGAACTTTGAAGAGGTATGTGACGCCTTTAAACAAAATGGCATATTCCAGATGCTCTTAAATAGGCTTTTTCCCTCCTCATTGAGGGATAAAGTTAAACTTTAGTTGCTAGGATACAAGCAAGGTACATTCATCACTTGGGAGTGGTTGGCCAAAGCATTCATGTCAAAGTACTTCTCACCCTTGAAGACGGCTAAACTAAGAAATGACATCATTTCTTTTAACTGAAAAATTGGGAAAAATCTTAGCGAAGCTTGGAGAGGTACAATGATCTGTTGAGCATGTGTCCTCATCACGGGTTACCTTTATGGATACAGATAGAGACTTTCTACAATGGGTTACTTCAGGAAACCCATGAATCTATTGATGCCTCAGCCAGTAGGTCTCTTATATTGAACAAGACATTGGAAGAGGCTCACAGGAATTGTTCGACCAGAAGTCCAATAATTATTTCAAATATTCCGCAGTACAAGCCCGAGAAGAATGGAGGGGGGTATTGGAATTGACCACCTTGGATGCATTGCTTGCTGAATAAAAAGCTATGGCTGGGCAGATGGCAGCTATATCTAAGTAATTAGAGAGGATAAAAGTCAACGCCGTGGCTACAACACAGTCGCTTGTTTTCGATATTTGTACAGGTGATCACCCGAATGGCCAATGTAGCACACTAATACCATCTTCTTCTTCTTTTGCAGGTACTGAACAAGTGAACTATATGAGGAACCAAGGCGAGACGCAAAATCAGCCCATAAATCAAAAAAACCCCTATGTAACATGTACAATATTGGTTGGAGAAATCATCCAAGTCTATCAGGGGGAAATCAACAGAATTAAGCCAGTTACCAACAACATGGCTCGAATGTTCGACCACTCTTCCAATAATACCAACACCCATAATGGCATATGCATGCATTCCCACCTCAGTGAGACAAGTCAACTGGAAAATATTGTCACTTAATACATGCAAGCCAATAATGAGAGGATGAAAAGTTAAGAGGATATGATTAGAAATCAGAATGCTTCAATCAAGAACTTGGAAAACTAAATGGGTCAAATGGCAAGGAGCCTAGCTAATAGAGTGCTTAGGGCATTACAAAGTGATACTCCTACTAACTAGAGGGAATATGCAAAGGCTATTACATTGAGTAGTGGCGAAACCATTGAATCCAACCTTGGAAAGAGGAAGGAGAGTGAATTGAAGAAAGAGATAAATGACGAAAAGGAAGGTGGCAATGATGATGCCAAGGTAAGGAAGAATGAAGCATCAAGGTACAAGATCCCTGCTCAGAGGGAAACTGAAACTCAACCTACCCATCCGGTGAAAATTCCACTTCCTAATAGATTAAAAAGCATGTATGATAAAAAGAAGTCTAAGAGATTCCTCGAGATTTTCAAGAAAGTTGAGAGATCACAACATACCCTTCATGGAACAGCCATTGTGAATATGTCAAAACAGGAAAAGTTCATGAAGCAAGTGTAGACCAACAAAAGAAAGTTATTGGGAGATGAGATTTTGTGCCTAACTAAAGAGGCAAGGCCATCATCCAAAAGAAGTTACTTCCCAAGCTGAAGGACCCCGGTTCATTCTCTATTCCATTTATAGTTGGGGGTGTTGAATTTTCACCCATTGTGTATGGAAACACCTATAACCTCTCTAAAAGGAATCACCCAAATTTCTCTTGGAGCAATCAATCCTACCAATACAATGCTAATCAACCCAATTCTCACAATCGAGCTTCATCTTCCTGAGTCTATGATCATCCCTACCAAAGGAACCCAAAATCTCATTTCCATCATTCTCAAACCAATCCTTCTTATCAAAACAACCAAACGAGTTCCCCCTATCAAAACCTAATCTAACCCTTCTTTTGAACAATCCTCAAAACTTTACTAGAGAGGGGGAGGATGTACAATCTCAACTTGTGGAGTTAAGCAAAGGAACTTGAAATGTCAATGAGGGATAGAGAGAGCACAAGGTGAGAATATGAGAATTTGAGAAGGGAGAATGAAACTCTAAGAAGGGAGCATGACATCTTTGTGAGAAATCATGGCACTTTTACAAGAAATTTGGAGACTCAATTGGGTCAAAAGGCTAACAATAAAATGAGAGACCGTTGGGAGATTTACCATGTGATTCAATTCGAAATCCAAGGGATCAAAATTAAAGGGTCTACAATGGAAGGAAACAAGTTCAAACCATTACACTTTGGAGCGACAAGGCATTGGAAGGAAAGGTTAAGGAAGGTTTGACATCAAAGGGTAAAGAAAGCGATAAACTTAAGAAAAATGATGTGCAAAAAGGGAAGTCTTCAAAGGGCAAGGGTGAAATGATTGAAGAACCAACCAAGCCCATTGATCGAAAACATGAAGGCAAGGATCCACTGGCACAATTGACAAAGCAATTGAGAGTGCCATTTCCCCAAAAGTTGAAGTGAGATGAGGAAATCTAAGAAGTTCAAGAAATTCATTAAAGTGTTCAAGAAACTTGATATCAATATCACATTCATAGAGGCACTTGAAAACTTGCCCGCATATAATAAAATTATGATGCAAGTTCTTATCTCGAAGAGAAAACTCCATGGGGATGAAATTCTATACTTAATGGAAGATTATACTGCTTTACTTGCAAGGAAACGACCTTTAAAGTTGAAAGATGTGAGTTCCTTTTCAATTCCTTGTGAGATAGTGGGTATTCAATTTGACAAGGCTCTATGTGATTTGGGAGTTTCGATAAAACTCATGTCTTTCTCAGTCTAAAAGAAGCTTAAAGGTGGAGATTTGAAGCCTACTAGTATATCTTTGCAACTTGTGAATCAAAGTATAAAATTTCCAAGAGCGATCGTTCAGGACATCATCATCAAAGTTGGCAAAGTGTACCTCCCAGTGAACTTCATAGTTCTTGATATCGAGGAGGAAAAGGACATCCCAATCATACTAAGAAGACCATTTCTAGCAGCCAGTCATGCCTACATTGATGTTCAAGAAGGGAAGTTGAAATTTTGCATTAATGATGAAATTACTTTTAATGTTTTTGATTCCTTAAAACTTCCTTCTATCCACAAAGATCTTATGAGCATAAATGTAATTGATAACTTTTTCCATGATTTTTCAGGTATAGTTTGCTTGAATCCCCATTGGAAAGAGCTTTGGTGAACCCAAGCGAAATTGCTCAAGAGGATGAGAAAACAATAGAGTGTTTGCACAATTTTGAGGAGAATGATCCTGTGCAAAAGCTTGAAGAGGACAATGATGGTAAAGGTAAAATGAGCTGTTTGAACAACGAACCCCCCAAGGTTGAAGTTAAACCTTTTCCCATTCATTTGAAATATATTTATCTTGGTCACAATGAGACTTATCCTGTAATTGTGAATGCATCATTGACTAGTGAGCAACTGGAGAAATTAGTTGTCGTGCATAAATTGCATAAGAATGCCATTGCATGGAAGATGAACTGACAACATTAAGGGAATTAGTCCCGGTCTTTGCATGCATAAGATTCTATTGAATGAGGCAAAGAAGGTTGAACCCTAGCTTAAAAGAGATGGTTAGGAAGGAGGTCATGTAGCTTTTAGATGCCGGTATTATTTTTCCAATTACTGAGAACAAGTGAGTTAGCCTGACCCAAGTTGTCTCTAAGAAGGATGGCATTACTATTTTGATTAGTGATACCAATGAATTCCTGCACTTTAGATTAGTCATGGGATGGCGTGTTTGCATTGCTTTTAAAATGTTGAATGAAGCTACCCATAAGGACCATTTCCTTTTGCTCTTCATCGATCAAATGTTAGAAAGATTAGCCGGTTTGCATATTACTATTTTCTTGATGGCTATTCCCAGTATCTCCAAATTTCCATATGCCTAGAGGACCAAGAGAAAACCACATTTACATTCCCCTATAGCACATCTGTATATATAGGAGAATGCTCTTTGAGCTTTGCATTACTCCTAGTACACTTTTCAAAGGTCCATGTTTCCTATCTTTCACAATACGGTAGAAAAATTCATTGAGATTTTCATGGACGACTTTTGTGTCTTTGGTGTGTCCTTTGATGATTTCTTGTCGAACTTGTCTAATGTTTGCAAAGATGTGTGAAAACCTATTTGGCCCTTAAATGGAGAAGATGTTGAATAGCTGGAGGAAGGATTGGGCAATGAAGTTGGATGATTCTCTTTGGGCATATTGGACGGATTTCAAGATACCAATTGGGATGTCACCATACCGCATGGTCTATGGCAAAGCTTGTCACTAACTAGTGGAACTAGAACACCGAGCGTATTGGACCATAAAGAGCTTGAATTTTGACATGAAAGAAGCTTGTGAAAAGTTGTTCCTAGACTAGAATGAATTGGATGAATTTCAGAGGAAAGCATTTGAAAACTCACTGATCTACAAAGAGAAGATGACAAACAAATTTTGAGGAAACAATTCACTTTGGGTGATCATGTCTTGGTCTAAAATTCAAGGTTCAAATTATTTCCGGGCAAGCTCAAGTCTAAATGGGAAGGTCCATTTGAAGTGATCAGGTATTTTCACACGGAGCTGTAGAGTTGAAAGGCACATAATCAAACTTCAAGACCAATAGAAATCGTTTGAAACTCTACCATGGTGATCCAGAAGAAAGAGGACGCTTATGTTGATGCTTGATCCTTGCATGCCATAGTCAAGCTAATGACTATAAGCGAAAGCATTCTTGAAATGCAACCCAAGTTTCTTCTCTCTTATCTAATTTGTTCTTTGATTAATTATGTGTATGTAGGTTTAATAAGCTTAATTTTAGAGTTCATTTGGTTTATTTTTAGTTTGATGTTGTTTTCGTGGAATTGATAATGGAAGCAATCTATAATGTGATAATTTTGTGATTGTAGGTGATAGGGAAGTCAAAGGAGAAAGTTGGAGAAAAATTGATAAGTGGTGCATTGGTTAAGTACCAATGACTAGGGTTATTGATTTCAATGACCTGCAGTCACTGACCTGACCAACTCACTGGAAATTCGACTACGCGATCAACCAAGGCTGAACATTTTGAAAATTTGTAGATGTCACAATGAACGCAGTAACTGATTCTAAGGACTAATTTTAATACCTGGGGTCACTGTTTGCTTCCAAAATTTTTTCTAAGTGCCAATGACTGTAGTTTTCGATTTTCCTGACCATGGTCAACAACTTGTTTTAGGAGAAATTTTCTAAGCTATAATGACCACAGTCACTGTTTTAAAGAAGGATTATCAATGACCACAGTCACCAATAGGAAAAATTTTAAATCCCTAATTGCATCCATTAACTGCGGTCAATAATTTTCTTTCGTTATTCATTGACCGCGGTGCCTCCTTTCTCGAGTATAAATATCTTTGAAGCCAGAAATTCTTAGAAACCATAATTTTTCCAATTTCAACCCCCTCCTACCTCTCTCTTTCCCCCTTTTTACACACAAAAATTCTTTCCTTTTCACCAAAAATTCCCTCAATTTTCCACAAGGCACCCCAAATCAACTTTTCTTCAAGGCTTAGAGGATTCATCCATCAAGAACATCATCAAAGGACTTCTCAACTCAAACTTTCACTGAGTAAAATCATTCTAATTCCCTCAAACCAGATTTTTGTGTGCTCTCAATCTTCAAGTTTATCCTTGTTTGGAGTATTGAGGAAAATTTTGAAATTATTATTGATTTTTTTAGAATGCTTGGTTGATTGTTTTTGGGTTGATTTTGATGGCTTGTTCGGTTTGGTTTAATTGCAATTTGTGCGTTGTTTTTGGTGCTTGTTGATTAAAAATGGTAGGAGATAATATAGTGGTAGCTGCGGTTTTAGTCGATAATAAAAGGAAATGCAGACTGGGTAGCCAATTTGAAAGTGATGGTGGTGCCAGGGCAAGTAATGATCATATTTTTGTGAGTGTAAAGGCCTCTAAAATTTACCACAAACATGCTCAAAATCATTCAAGAAAGGAGTTGTGATGCCTCGGGAAGTTGGGGTTCTTGGAAATTCGAGGGGCTTAGGATGGAAATTGAGCATCAATTGAATAAGCGAACTCGGGAAATGTTCTATGACAAAACTCCTATTGGCTATGTGAATTTGTTAAAATAATTCCACTGCAATTTGAGTGGATTGAAAGATGAACAAGTTTATGTGAGCAAGAAATGGGTTGATATGAGTGCGAAAAAGATAAATTTGGTCTATATGGTTCTGAATCTCAATGGTAGTGGGTACGAGGACTTGATGAATCCTCAATTTGGGGGGCCCGACTATAACAAGATTTGGATGTATTTGTGTGGGTGTGATCCTCAGTAGGCCATTAACTATGCTCAAACCAAAGTTTTGGGTTTGCATAAAGAGTGCCTTCAATTGTTACCCAAAATTTGGATATATTTTGTTTGTTACTGTATCTTAGGGACCTCCACTTTATGTTTTGTGTAGAAGGAGAAAACATTCTGGTTTTTGGCATCTTGGAAATCTATGAATCAATTTAGGGAAGATCATCTACTCTGGTAGATTTCTTGAGAAATTCATAGTTGGGAAAACCCACATTTTCTCTTCCTGGTCTTGTCACTCAACTTTGTCTTGACATAAGTTGCCAGATCAATCTTGGGCAAGAAGAAGTACATGCAAAAGGGCAAATTAATGGAGGCTATGTGCACAGTATAGCGAAGGAATTCAAAAGGCACCACCCAATATAAGGTGCAGCAGACTCACAACCTACTCAAGCACCATTCATCACCATGCCAAGTGGTTATGTCTACAGCTCTCCGCAAAGGGACCATAAGTAAGATGAGATGCAAGCTTATTGGACATATAGTCAATTGATCATCCACAACTATTTGATACTCATTGGCCAAGATCTTCAAACAATAACTCTCAACACTTGGATCTACCCAAGACCTCTCCCAATATGGCACTATGGGACACGATGTGATCAAGGCTTCTTCCAACTACATGGTGAATAAGAAGCACCACTATTCGACGATGATAAAGAAGAAGGGACCAATGTGGAGAATTTGAAGGAGTGGATCAAGGGAAACCCAGAAGACTCAAGTGATGATAATGAAGAAGAAGAGGAAATGAAGAGGAGGAAAATGATTGACTCCACCTCGGCTGCCCTATGGAGAAGAGCCTTTTATCCTTTACATTTACCTGCTTTCTACTCCCATTACCCCTTCTTTATTATCATTGCAAGTTTGAGAGGTTGAGATATATTTCTGCTGCATTTCTTTTGTTGTAGGATAATTAGTTTATTTTCTTGGATTGTTAGTTAGAAGTTTTATTGCGTTGAATAATGTTTTTAGTTAAGGGGTTTGATTCTTATTGACTAGTGGTTGGTTTTGACCCCTTAACACTCATGGTATTTTTCTTAAAAAGGATGACCATTGGGTCAATTTGGTATGGTTATCCTTTATTTTTGCTTGGACATGTTTTTATTATGGTTGATTGAATCTTCTTGCCATTTTGATAAGGTCCAATTTTGGTTATTGTTCTTATATATTGTTGGGTTATTGCTTATTAACTCTATTCATTTCTTGTGCTTAATGGTGAGTGGATGGATGAACAGTTTGGTGGTGTCCTTTGTGAGGTTTGTTTTTATGGTTTGTGTTTTGGGATGAGTTGAAGTGGTTGTAGAATTCGGTGAACAATTCATGTACATAATGGATTTTAATCCCTTAAACTTTGCCAATTGTTCAACCTCTTTCATGCAAAATGTTTTCTTTTGGGTAGTTCTGATGTTAAATGTTAAATCTTACTATGTCTGTAAGTATTGGTTGAATACCAATTTCACTTAATTGTTGATTGGGTTTAAATATGTTGAAGTTTTTGAGAATTGGATCGATAGTGTAGAAAGTAATGATTTAAGTATCCTTGGTCATTTTACATCAAATGTATTGTAGGATATTTTGTGGATTCGTAAGTTTTAGCGTAGGACATTAGTTGGGGAAGTGTGAATCCTACATTCACCAAATAGCTAGATTTTGGAAGTGATCCAGGCATTTTCTTGGACTATTTGAGCAAAAAAGCCTAAATATTGTAAATCAATTTTTTCCCCAGTATACCCTTTGAGTCTTAAAGTCTAAATTCTTTGATAACCACACAACTCAACCATCTCACTTGTTCTTGTACTTTCTTTTCATCCCATCACCTTAATCATTGTCTAAGTTGTATTGGTACATCAATGTGGAAGTTAAAGTTTATATGATGGAATGAAGACAATTTTCGCTCAAGTCCTTAGAAATTGAAGTTTAATGCTTAATCTTGTTTAGATTTCTTGTGTAATTAGCTGCTATAAAGTTTGTTTTATCTTGTAATTTGCATAGTTTTAAAAACAATAATTTTTGGTTTTGTTCGTCAATGTGGATTGGTTGTTCATGGTACATGTGGGGATTTTTGCTTAAGGGATTGGTGTCCAAAGGTTTGTTTTGAATGACTAAGGTAAATTGAGTCACTTTTATCCATACTTATCCTACCCTCTACCTTAGCCTAAATTACACGTGTTTGAAAGTCCTATATGATCCTTGATATAGACTACTATAAGATCTTAGAGATTTAGGGTTGAAGCATTGCTTTGGTTGATGCTCTTCGTAACTCTTTCAGTGTCCATAAATATCCTTGCATTTTCACTTGCATCTTTAGTGCTTCTTAAAATAAGTCTTAGTGATCTTTGTACACTTGAAGCTGATTTTGGAGAAAATTGATTTCTTTACTCTTGATCAACTTGAAATTGAATTTGTATTGTATGAATACTACAATTGTCAAAGTAAGGCTTGCAACTAAAACTAGTTACACTCTTTGAAATGTGAAAGTGGTTAAACATTTTAAGTTTGTTGAGTTAAAACTCCATTTCCGCATGCTTAAATGTTCTCTAGTTCAATGTGTTCAATTTGCATTCATTTCCATTGTTGGTGTGCTTATACTTTTTCTTTCTTGTTTTGCTCTGGACTAGCAAAACGCTAGGTTTGGGGACATGATAACTCTATTAAACAGAGTTAATTTACCTTTAAACACTGTGCAATTTTTGTCATGTTAGTTCCACCTTGGATTTGGATTGATTTTATGTGTTTTTACTCATAAATTGTGTTTAGTTGTGATTTTTACGACATTAGGTTCATATTATGATTTTTGGTAGTAATTATTCACTAAATTTGACTTAATTGACAGTTAAAAACTTTCTGTGCATTTTGATTTAGTGATTTTAGTGTATTTTATAGGGAAGTCTGAAAATTTGATAACAAGCTGAAAAAATGAAAGAAGCGAAAGGCAAAGATGTGATTACATGAAAATGGAACACCAAATCCAAAGCTGATGAACACTCAATGACTACAGTCAAGGACATCAAGAAGACAAATCAGTAACCATAGTCATCAACTACTTCAGTTTCAAGTGCCAATAACCGTGGTCATCTGTTCAATGAAGGAAATTTCGGTAAGCGTGATCTCAAGCAATTACAAAAAATTAGACAATAACTGGGGTTACTGAATTTGTATGGGAAAAATAGTAACCGTGGTCATTGAAGACAATCAGTAGTTCGACCATCAGATTTTTGAACCTATATTGGAGTTTACACTAAAAACACATATTTGTAGGTGTAGAAGTACATGGGGAAGAATAGTGTCCCCTTTTATCTTAAATCTTGTCATGAATATTCTATCTTCTACTTTAAACTCTAATTTTAGTTGTTAATCAAGTTGAAAGATTTAACCTTCCTACTCTTGAATTATTAGGCTTTTTATTAGATTTAATTTGATACCAAGTTTACCTATTTTCTCATTTCAAATCTTTCAATTCAGTTACCTCAAATTCTTGCTCATTTTAAGATTTTGCCTATATTTTAGATTAATTAGTAGATCTTTTTGTAAATCTTGCTTTTCTTAGTGTTAATTCTCTAATTAGTAGTGGGTTTTCATTAAATCTAGCTTTTAAACTAAATCATTAGCTTAAATCAGGATTTCTTCCCTTTTTTTACTAACTTTCCAAAAATGGGAAAAATGAAGAACATTCTATTTTCTAGTGTAGGAAATGCTTACTTTGATAACTTCATTTTTATTGTCTCCCCTACTACCCCTAAGTAATATCAGCCTTGCATTTATTATGCTTTGTTAGTTTAATCTTTTAAATTCCTTCCCTAGTTCAATGTCTTTTATTGCTTTCTTAGTGTATGTTTTCAATTTCCTTCCTAATTTAGTAATTTAATCTAGTTGCTTAATTAAATAACTCGATTGCTCTCTTAGTATAACAATTTATTTTCTTTCTTAATCTAGAATATTACTTTCTTTCCTAGTTCCATACCATAAATACCTCCCTTAATCTAGACTTAATCACTTTCCTAGTTTAATTTTAAATGCTTTATTAGAAAAAGTCTTATTTGCTTGCTTAATCTAGTTCCTAATTATTTCTCTAGACTTGTGCTATACTGTCGTTTAGACTAATTTTTATGGTTTTCTATGCTTATACATTGCGTGATAAGACATTGTGTGATAGACTAAGAATTAGGGATAATCTTTACATGCATTCTTAGATTAGTTAAATTACTTGTCTCATTTAAAGCTTTCTTTCATGAATAAGTATTTTTGTAGTTAGTGACAAACTCTTTGATTGTTTGTCTAAATAGTATAACAACCCTATAAGCCTAGTAAATCACCATTCCAACCTTGTGGGAATGATACCTATTTACCACTAGCCTATAAAACTACCCGTATACTTGCAAGAGTGAATGAATTGGTTAAGTGTTGAAAGGGTTTATTTTTATTGATTGTTTGGCATCTAAAATCCTTACCAACCTTGAGCGAACATATTTTTAAGAAAGGAAGTCAAGAAACTATTAGATGCTGGTATTATTTATCCAGTTAGTGATATTGAGTGGATTTGTCCCACTCAAGTGGTGCCTAAGAAGGAAGGAATGATTGTGGTTATTAATGAAAATAACAAACTAATCCATTGGTCACGGGTTGGAAGGTGTATAATTCACTCAAGAGCATCGAAATGTTTTCTCCTCCTTCTCTCTAGAAACTCACACACTCTCTAAAGTTAATCTTAGCCCGAACTGCCTGCCCTTCAATCCCGGATGTTCTGTTTATTGGTTGAAGGGCTATCACTTTCTTTTGCCGAAGCTCTAATGGGTAAATCTAAAGGCATTGATCAACTCCAGTCCGATCAGCTTTTGAAGAAATTGCAAACCTTCAAAGGGGAACCAACTATTTACTTTTCTAAGGAGGAAGTACAAAAGTTGGCAGCCCATTCCGTTACACATTGGTGGGCAGTTTCCAAAAGGGGGAAACCAAACATGGAAATAGTGCAAAAGAGTTTCCAAACTATTGGATTCAAGGGGAATTTCACTGTTGGCTTTCTTGATCACAAGTACATCCTTATTCGGTTTTCTATGAAGGAGGACTATCTACGTTGCTAGCTCAAGAATGTTTGGTTCATTAACGGATTTTAGATGCGCGTTCTCAAGTGGCACCCTCTGTACACACCAGGCATAGAGCCTTCGATTGCTCCCATATGGGTCACTTTTGAAGGTCTTCGTAGTTTTTAGTCTTGCACAAGTGGTGGAAACTCCACTCAAATTAGACATGGCAACTCTACAGGAAAATTTTACTTGCCCTAATATAGCTAAGGTCTGTGTGGAAGTAGACCTCTTGGCAACTCTTCCTTCGCGTGTGTGGTTAGGGATAGGGGATGATGGAAGATGGAAAAAAATTTCATATGAAGATCTCCCATCCTACTGTACCAAATGCAACAAGATAGGCCATCACATTGTTGATTGTAAAGCCCGAACCACAAATTTCCAAATCAAGAAGAGTTGAACTCGGCTAAGATGGTTGCTCATCCTCCGAAGAAGAAAACCACACAATGGCAACCTATTCAACCTCATTCGGAAATATCCAAGAAGAATCATTCAAAAATTCAGTCCAAAGAGGATGCACCTCCGGCAGCAAAAGTGGTGGTGGAGGTGGAGGTGGAGTAACCACCGGTCAAGGTGGTTAACCAGCTCCAACAAACCAGGGAAATTAAAATTCAAATCCCTTGAAGGATGGAACTCCAAAGTCAAATTGGCATGAAGAAAATACGAAACAAACAAACTTGAACTCGAAAAACAACTTTTACTCGTTCCAAGGACTAACCGAACTCTCCAAATAAGCCACAAGATCTGAATATTCAAATTTCAAAAGATGATCCTTCTTCTCATGCAGGAATTTTGGAAGAATTACCATGTTGCTTTTCAGACAATGATTCTACCCATGCACAAGGTCATGCACAAGATACACCGCCAAATGAACATGAGCTGGCCATCAAACTAAACGAAAATTCCACCCCAACAAACTAGCCGAGAACTTCTCATCATCAAATCCTAGGCAGCAAGTCATCTCCACATCTTCATGTTTTGGACAACAACATCAATGATGCTTCAAACAGTTCTCACAGTAGAATCGTGCAAAACTCCTAGCCACAGGTCAGCCTTTTTTTAACGAAATTATATTATTTTTGAGCAACAAGGAGACTTCAAACATACGTTTGGGTAGCAAAGAAACCAGCTTCATGTCCACTTAGCCTCTCTCTCAACAGCCAAAGTTTAAGTCGATGGACGACTCTATCATAATGCCTATTGAAAAGGCATTGGTGGAACAAACAAGGTACTGTTCAGATAATTAATTTCCTAATAGCTGGGATGTACACCCAATCCAAGACTTGGAATTTCTAGCCCCAAAATAGAAAGGAAGACGTAAGAGGACATACAATATGCCAAGTATAATGCGATCCAGGAATTCCTCGAAACCTCTTTCCTCGGTTTAATTCTAAAATATTAGATGGCAAGTCATAGAATTAAATGAAGCTAGCATCGTAGATTTCACAAGATGTTATAATTCAAAGGGTTTGTCTTTGAATTCATTCATATTGTTGGAGAGCAAGGCTTCATGTTAGCCTCCATGTAACTATTTTTTTCCTCAATAATAAATGAGAATCCCCACCTACTAGGTGGTTGCTAAAAAAAAAAAAAGGGTTGGAAGGTGTGTATTGATTATAGAAAGCTAAATGAAGCCACTTGTAAGGACCATTTTCTACTATTTTTCATTGATCAGATGTTGGAAAGACTAGCAGGTCATGCAAGTTCTTTCTATTGCTTTTTGCATTGTTATTTTGGATATTTTGAAATTTCTTTAGCTCCGAAGGATCAAGAAAAACTAACTTTACTTGTTCTTATGACATCTTCACTTATTGAAGGATGCCTTTTGGTTTATGGAATGCATCTAGCACTTTTCAAAGATGTATGTTTGCAATTTTCCATGACATGATTGAAAAATGTATAGAAGTTTCCATGGATAATTTTTCTGTGTTTGATTCTTCATTTCATGATTGCTTGTATAATTTGTCATTAGTTCTTTAACGATGCGAGGAATCAAATCATGCCCTTAATTTTGGAAAAATGCCATTTTATGGTTCAAGAAGTAATAGTTCTGGGTCATAAAATATCTACTATAGGATTGAGATTGATAGATATAAAATTGAATTTATTGAAAAATTATCTACTCCTAATAGTGTTAAAGGCATAAGAAGTTTTCTAGGACATGTCAGTTTTTACTAGTAGTTCATTAAGGATTTCTCTTTAATATATAGGCAACCCTTATGTTATTTATTGCAAAAAGATGTGACCTTTAAATTAGATGAAAATTGCCTTCATACTTTTATCTTGTTAAAAAAAGCTCTAGTGTCTGCACCTACAGTAATAGCACCTGACTGGTCGTTATAGTTTTAAATCATGTGCAAACTAATGACTTTACCGTGGATGCTGTCCTATGTCAAAGAAAGGTTAAAATCCTGAATATAAACTATTATGCTAGTAGAATTCTTAATGAAGCTCAAGTCAATTATATCACAACTGAAAAAGAGTTACTAGCTGTTGTTTTTGCTTTTGAAAATTTTCAATCTTATTTAATTAGCCCAAAGATTATTGTTCATACTAATCATGTAGCATTAAAATATTTTATTTCTAAAAATGATGCAAAACCAAGATTGTTTTGTTGGATTTTATCGCTACAGGAATTTGACTGGGAGGTCGTTGATAAGAAACAAAGTAAGAATCTTGTGGTTGATCACTTGTCAAGGCTAGAATTGGGGTAGAGGGGGAAATCTTGAATTGTTTACAAATAAACAGGAATTTATGGAGGAAAATTTGATGATGGTTGGAACTAACCCATGGTACGTGCACATAGAAAATTATTTGGTTGCAAGGGTTATCTCGCCACCAATAAGTTACAACCAGAAAAAGAAGTTCTTCTCTTATGTAAATTCTACTACTTGGATGAGTCATTTTTGTATAAGAAGTATAGAAACCGAGTAATCTAGCACTGTCTGAACGATGAGGAGATGGAAAATGTGCTAAGAATATGTCAGTCATCACTAGTTGGGAGGCATCATGGCAATCAACGAACCGCTGCCAAAATCCTTCAAAGTGGTTTGTGTTAGCCTACACTATGTCGGGGGGATTTATTGAGCATTAAGATAAGTGCCAAAAAGTAGGAAATATATCTTGTATAGATGAGACGCCCTAGAACAATATCATCATTGTTGATATATTCGATTTTTTGGGGATAGACTTCATTGGGCCTTTTTCGAGCTCTTAGTCAAACCCTATATATCTTAGTGGCGGTGGAGTACGTTTCTAAGTAGGTTGAGGTGGTGGCTTTACCTACTAATGATGTTAGATTTATCCTCAAGTTTATCCACCATAACATCTTTTCACAATTTGGAGTACCGTAGGCAATCATAAGTTATGGGGGTTCACATTATAAGAACTCTCAATTTGAGCCTTATTATCCAAGTATGGGGTGATGCACAAAATTTTCTTCCTTTTCATCTTCAGACTTCAGTCAAGTTGAGGTGTCAAACAATGAGTTGAAGCAGATCTTGGAAAAAACTGGGCATTCTTCACCCAGGAACTAGAAATGAAATCTTGATGATGCGCTATGGGCATACCGAACTGCATATAAACTCCTATCAAGATGTTCCCATATATGTTGGTTTTTGGAAAGGCATGCTATCTTCCAATAGAACTAGAACACGAAGCATTTTGGGTGGTCAAGACATTAAACTTTTATGCTAAAAACGTGGGAGAGAAAAGATTGCTGAAATTGTACTCCCAGATCTTGGTGAGTTAGAGGAGTTTGGAGATGAGGCTTATAAAAATGTCTGGATTTACAAAAAAGGACAAAAAGGTGGCATGATAAATACATCCTGTACAAGGAGTATCGAGTTGGTGATGAAGTTCTTTTGTACAATTCTAGACTTCTGTTATTTTGGGAAAGTTAAAGTCAAGATGGAGCGAGCCAATTAGGTTGATTAGAGTTTTTCCACATGGGGTGGTTCAATTACAAGGTCAAAACAAACATTCCAAGTGAACGGGAGCAAACTGATGATATATCATAGAGGCGACATTAATAGCGGACTTGAAGAATTCCACTTTGTTGATTAAATGGACGCAGACACATAAGTCAAGCTAATGACTTAAAAGAAGCACTTCTTGGGAGGCAATCTCAGAAATTTTAATTTAATTAATTTTCTTGAATTTTAGTTTAATTTTAATTTTTTTAGTGAATTTAAAGCTAAGAGTTGGTGAATAATTATTTTTCGTATTGTTTTTGCAGGTTTTAACTTGTGCAAGGAAAAAGTTAAGGATAAAGGACTCGAATTGTGATCAAGTAGACAAGAGTCACTCACAGACTATGAGTGACCCAAGCTGCCAGTGAGTAAATGAAGAAGAAACTTCTACAGTCTCTGAGTCGGACAAAAGGACATCTACAGACTGAATACAGACTAAAGCTTTTCAGTCACAGATTGTGGACAAACCAGAATGACTTCAAAAGTCTCCAATCTGTGGCTGGATAGGCAAACCAAAGTGTTTAAAAACACCATTTGATTTATGTTTCATTGTGATGATTCACAAACCTTATTTTGATGATGACATATGTTTTTAACATTTTAACCTAGCTGTGCTGGTCTGCAATTTTGTCTGCTGAAACAGAGCTTTCGGAAGCTATCCACCGTCAGAACTATAATACATTTTTTGGACGAACAGGAGCGTCCGATAGAAATTACAAAGGACTCAATTCATTGTCCGAATCGGATAGACAAAGAGCAAATTTTTTGAATGCCTGCAACGGACGCTCCATACAGGCACGTCTGAAGGAATATATCTTGGACGCACATTTTCGTCCGAAAGAAGTCTACCTCGGACGATCAAGACTGTCTGAAATAAATTATTCCCTGATAAAGTATTAAACCTCTCGGACATGATATATCGTCTGAAGTATGAAGTCTTCACACACACCCAGTTCAGACGGTGGAATGGATGCTTGCTCGGACGTCCGAACGGCATCCACCACACATTTATCTGAGATCAGACTCTGGGTCGGACGCACAATATTAATATCGGACGTCTGAAACCTATAACGTATAGTTTTTGTGCATTTATGATTGAGCCGTTGGAAAGTGGTTAGAACAAATTTATTGCTCCTATAAATACCAGCTCTATTGATATTGTAAAAATGACTTTACACATTGAATACAAGCAAGAAACAAAGCAATTTGAGTTCAAATTGTCTATTGAGCAATATTGTATTAGTGTGTCCTTTAGAGCGCTTTTCAAAATTATTGAGTGGAGTGATAATCTTGTATAAGTCAAAAGTGAGGTTGAGAGTAAAATTCGTGGCTCAACTAAAAGGAATAAGTGTGAGCAAGAATTGTCCTACTTTGTGTACATTAGAAGATTATTGGTTCACCAAAGTTGTGAAGCATTCTAGTGAATTATTTCTTCAAGCTTGGTAGCTTGAGAGTGTTACTAGTTTAATCTATTTCTTCATCATTTTTATACTTCATAAGCTAAATTGCTTTTATCTCTATAAATTTATTTGTTAGTGCATAAAGGTTTAAAAGTGCATACTTTGCAAAGAATTTTTAAGAAACCTAATTCACCCCCCTCTTAGGTTGCCTTGGGGCCAACAATTGGTTTTAGAACTTGGTCTCTTATCTTGAGCTTAACTAGCTTTTGAGAAAAGATCATGGCAACCAATAATGCATTATTTTTTTGAGGGTCAATCTATAAGAAGACCCTCTATGTTTAATAGGGTAAATTTTATTAGTTGGAGAGATAGAATGAAAATATTTTTGCAATCTACTGAGATTGCAACTTGTGGTATGTTGTGAATGAAGGTCCTTTTGAAGCTACCATCATTGATGATCATACAAATAGAAGAAGAGAAAAGACAAGAGATGAGCTCACTCCACAAGATAAGGCAAACTTGACCTTAAATGCGAAAGCTATGAATGTGTTATACAATGCCTTGGATGCAAATGAATCAACTCGTGTCAAAGGATGTGCTTCCGCTAAAGAAATTTGGGACAAATTGAAAGAGATTCATGAAGGGAGTGATGATGTTCCAGAGCAAAAGCAATCCGTACTTGTTGCCAAGTATGAGTCCTTTAAGATTGAACCACATGAAAATTTTACAAAATGGATTGTAGGTTCAATGACATCATTAAGGATCTTGAAGTCTTGGGTAAGGAATATTCTTTGGGACAAAAGAATAGAAAAATCATGAATGCTCTATCCAAAGAAAGGGAGGCTAAAACTATCGCTATAGAGGAAGCCAAGAATTTAAATTTCATGCCTATTGAATCTCTAATTAACTAACATATCTCTTACATCCTATGAGTTGAAACTAAAGGCTAAAGTGGTGGATGATGAAGAAGCAAGACCAAAAATGAACACTGCATTAAAGATTTCTCAAGAAGAAGATGAAAATGCTTCCATCAACATAGAAGATGAAGATCTTGATGAAGGAGATCTTGCACTCATCGCCAATGGATTTCTCAAACACTACATCAATAAAGAGAGAATGAGAAGAGGTGGAGCAATCAACTCAAATAACTTCAAAGGAAAGACCAAGCTAGAAATAAAAAAGCAAAATGAAAAGTGCTTTGAATACAGTCAACCTGGTCACTTTGCGAATGAGCGTACTTCTAAGAAGAAAAATGAAGGAAGAAAGCCCTCTTCAACAATTTTCAAATCACATGGGATGATTGCAACTCCGAAGGAGAAGTTGAAGAAGAAATGGAGTCGGCACAAATGGCATTTATGGCCATTGGTGATAATGAGGTAACTTCTAATTATGATTCCAATGATGAAAATGATGGCATTATGATCTTGAAGCCTTCATTTTAAAACTTCATGATAGCTTAAAGGAATCATATGCTAGAAATAAGGAGTTAGTAAAGAAATCAAATGCCTTATTGAATGCTAACTCTAAACTTATGAATGAACATAATAGGTTATCACAAGAAAACAGTTATTTGAAGGAAAGAATGCATGTGAAAACAAGGATCAAAGAAGAACAAGCCTCCTCGAAGAAAAGATTGGATGAGTTGAATATTCTTTTGCATAAAAAAAGGGAAAAAATTGTTGATTTGAAAAGGAATAGAAATGTATTGATCAACATGAATTTTGTCACCTTTAGAAGAAATGGTTTATGCTTTGTAAAATCAAAATCATCCTTATATGGAAATAAAAATGTTATTTGCAACTATTGTCAACAACACGGTCATGTGAAAAATAATTGCTATGTCAAGAGAAATGAAAAACTTGGTTTGAATTCTACACGGATTTGTAGTCATTTTACTAACTCTTATGGACCCAAGAAAATATAGTGGGTACCAAAAGTTATCAATTAATTTCTTGTGTGGAAAATGAATATCACCAAGGATTCAAAATGGTTCGTAGATAGTGGGTGCTCAAAACATATGACTGGTGATGCATCTATCTTCACAAACCTCAAATCCAAAAACAGTGAAAAAATAACATTTGGGGATAACATGAAAGCAAAATCAATCGGCATTGGTGATGTAGGTAAAAATGGTAAGACTTTGATTAAAAATGTGCTTCTTGTTGATAATTTGAATTAAAATTTATTGAGTGTGAGTCAACTATGTGATAAGAATCTATATGTGTCTTTTACCAAACATGAATGTCTAATTCTTGATAAAAATTATGTTGTCTTATTTGGAGGTACAAGACATAATGACGTTTATGTAATCTATGTTGACAATATTGTTAGTAGCAATGTAAAATGCCTAACCGCCTCTATAGATGATCCTTGGCTTTGGCATAGAAGGCTTTGTCATTTTAACATGGATCTAATTGAAAATCTTTTTTTGTGCTAAGAAGGAATTGGTAAGAGGCCTACCAAAATTGGAGTTTTTGAAAAACAAAATTTGTGATGCGTGTCAATTTGGGAAACAAGTTAAAGTGTCTTTTAAACAGAAAAATTGTGTGTCTACTTCTAAACCCCTAGAATTATTGCATTTAGACTTGTTTGGTCTAACTCAATATGCTAGTCTCGGTGGTAATAAATATGATTTTGAGATTGCTGAGGATTAATTTAGGTATACTTGGGTACTATTTCTTGTTCACAAAATGAAACTTTTGAAAATTTTGTGAAATTGTTTTCCAAAATTCAAAATTTGTTGAATTTAAAAATCATTCGGTTGAGAAGTGATAATGGAGCCGAATTTAAATTCGGAGGTTTTCTCGAGTTTCGTGATCACAACGGTATTTCACATGAATTTTCAATTGTTCGAGTGACTCAACAAAATGTGTTGTTGAAAGCAAAAATAGAACACTTCAAGAGGCTGTTAGAACTATGATTAGTGAATGTGTACTTACTAAAATATTTTTGGGCCGAAGCCGTTAATACGGCTTGTTACGTTATGAATTGAGTTTTGTTAAGACATATTTTAAATAAAACACCTTATGAACTTTTATTTTGTTAAAAATCCGTTATGAGCTGTTTCAAAGTTTTTGGTTGTAAATGTTTTATTTTAAAAATTAAAGAAAATCTTTGAAAATTTGACAAAAAATTGGATGAAAGAATTTTTCTTGGATATTCTAGTGATAAGAAAGAATACCGAGTATACAATAGAAGAACACTTTTGATTGAAAAAGTTGTGCATGTTACATTTGATGAAACTAATGATATTATTTCAAAGCATGTCTGTGAAGATGAAGATGTAGGTATTCAAAAGGGGCTTGGAAAACTCACTATTCATGAATAACATCAAGGGATCTCTCCAAACAATGTGGGTAATACAAATCACTTGGGTGAAGAAGGAGAAAAGGATGAAGATACTCCAAAAGATCTTCCAAAAGCATGGAGACTGTTTGAATCTAGTCACCCTCAAGATTTGATCATAGGTGATCCGTCTGATGGGGTAAAACTTCGATCTCATAAACCTTTGAATAGTAATTGTGCATCACTTTCTCATATTGAACCTAAATATGTGGATGATGCATTAAATGATGAATCTTGGGTCTTTGCTATGCAAGATGAACTTAGCCAATTTGAGAAAAATAATGCATCGACTTTGGTTGAAAGACCATCAACTCAACCCGTAATCGGAACAAAATGGGTTTTTAGAAATAAATTAAATGATAAAGGTTAAATTATTAAGAACAAAGCTAAACTTGTTGCAAAAGGTTATGCTCAAGAAGAAGGTATTGATTTTGATGAAACCTTCGCACCCGTTGCTCGTTTAGAATCTATTTGCATATTTCTTGCATATGCATGTTTTAACAAATTCATATTATTCCAAATGGATGTTAAAAGTGCATTTCTGAATGGTTTTATTGATCAAGAAGTTTTCGTTGAACAACTTCTTGGTTTTGAAATATAAAAAATTTTCCAAATCATGTTTTCAAACTTTCCAAAGTTTTGTACGGTTTGAAACAGCTCCTAGAGCTTGGTATGAAAGGCTAAGGGATTTTTTTATTGAAAATGGTTTCAAAATAGGTGTTGTTGATACCAGTCTCTTCACCAAAACTAATTTTAATGGTTTGCTAATTGTTCAAATTTATGTTGATGATATTATCTGTGGAGCAACTTATGAAATCTTGTGCAAGGAATTCTCGTACTTGATGCAAAAAGAATTTGAAATGAGTATGATGGGAGAATTATAATTTTTTCTTGGACTCCAAGCTCACCAAACAAAGGAAGGAATGTTCATCGCACAAATCAAATACACAAAGGAGCTACTCAAGCGATTTGGAATGGAAGACTGCAAACAGATCGGGACACCAATATGCTCCTCAACTAAACTTGACGAAGCTGAAGAAGGTAATAGTGTTGTTGTAAAACACTATAGAGGTATGATTGGAAGCCTACATTACTTAACAGCTAGCCAGACCGGATATTATGTTTGCTGTTTGCCTATGTGCTAGATTTCAATATTGTCCAAAAGAGTCACACTTAATTGCTGTAAAAAGAATTTTTACATACCTAAAACGTACAATGAATTTTGGTCTTTGGTATCCAAAATCCTCCACTTTTGATTTAATTAGTTACTCTGATGCTGACTTTGTTGGTTGTAAAATTGATAGGAAAAGTACTGGTGGTATGTGTCATTTCTTTGACTGTCTAGTGTCTCGGTTTGGCAAAAAGTAAAATTCTATTTCACTTTCTATGGTAGAAGCTGAATACATTGCTGCTGAAACTGTTGTGCTCAACTTTTGTGGATGAAACATACTTTAAAAGACTTCGGTGTAATGTTTGATTGTGTAACCATTAGATGTGACAACACCAGTGCAATTAATCTCACAAAAAATCTTGTCATGCATTCTAGAACCAAACACACCGATGTGAAGCACCATTTCATTAGAGATCTTGTTTGCGAGAAGGAAATCTGTGTATACTGAATATGTGTGTATGAATGATCGACTTGCTGATATTTTTACTAAACCTTTAGCTTTGGATTGCTTTATATCAATCAGAACTCGATTGGGCATCATTAATTTCACATTTGTATAAATTCTGTGTTCGGATACACATGATCGTTCGAACCACATACTCTGTCGGATGCTCTTACACGTCTGAAACCCTCCTCTCTATCTCGGATGCTTTTAATCATCAGTACTCTCACCCCCTTCTTCTCAACTCTCTAGAATTCCCAACGGACGCTTATCATCGTCTGACACCTTCTCGACGCAAAGCACAGAGCATCGGACGTCTGTTCCTCAGCGTTCGGACGCACGATCAGACGTATGCCAATCGTTCGGACATCCAAACGATTACTTATCTTGTTTAAAACTCTTCATTTTCTTCCTATCGGATATTTTACACCATCTAAAATTTTCCCCTTTCAAAATTCTCTAAATTTCTTCCATACGAACTTTCTAAAAGAAAATGCCACGTTTCAGAGGGCGAATCCATCAAATTGGATCAACCATTAACGAGTAATCCTAATGTGGGTGGATTTGGTCAGGGAGATGCAGAAATAGTACTTCAAGATCCATTACGTGTCCAAGGCCACTACTGAGGCGAAAGAAAGGAGCAAGATACAGCCAAAAGCCGGAGATTCTCGCGCAGGAACAAGCGTAGGCCTGTAGCGCGCCTCTTTTGATGAACTTGTTAAGCTTAAGACTCTTACTCTATCTTC
Source organism: Cinchona pubescens (assembly GCA_025175665.1). Lineage (NCBI taxonomy): Eukaryota > Viridiplantae > Streptophyta > Magnoliopsida > Gentianales > Rubiaceae > Cinchona > Cinchona pubescens. Next base: position 7,532,393 of record JANKKI010000027.1, on the reverse strand, counting down.
TTAGTTTTTTACCGGTTCTTGCTACTCCTTCTCTTGCAAAATTGACTGGGGAATCTTCATTCCCAAATATCTTATCACCTCTATTGCATTCAATTTCACCACTTTAACATTTTATATCTTCGAATTTCCTCAAGATTCTCTAAAATTACTTTTCCTTCTTTTTCCTCATTTTTTTCCAAAATTACAATGGTTCGATCTCATGGGGGTTCTTCTATAGCTACACGTGGGCGAAAATCTAAAGGAAAGTCTCCGATGCAGGGGCAATCATCCGCTTTCACTCCTCAAACTTCTACCAATTCTCCTCTTTCCAAATTTATTGATGCCAAGGCATCTGAACGGTACATCTCTCTTCTAAGTAAATCCATCATTGTTCTAAGACCTGCTTCCCAAGGTCTTTTTGATGAGTTTAATTTGCCTATTGTCAAATCCTTCTTTGAAAAACAAAATTGGGGTCATCTAGTACATATTGATCTGCCTGTATATCATGATATGGTTCTCTAATTCACTGAAAATCTTAGGAAAGGCCCCAGTATTTGCACCTTAGTATCTCGTGTGAATAACAAAGATCTTGAAATTTCATTCAATGTCATAAATGTTGGTCCCAAAGCAACCTAAGAGGAGGGGTGAATTAGGTTTCTTAAAAAATATATTTTCAGAATTAGTGAGCCTTTTAATTTAAATGCAGATATAATAAAATCAATGGAACAGTAAAGTAAAGAGAGAAAAATTAAACAATCAATACTTCCAAGCTAGCAAGCTTGAAGTATCAAATCTCTTGAATGCTTCACACACTTGGTGTGCCAATAATCTTTACAAAGTTGGGAAGTTCTTGCTCACACTAAAACTCTTTTAGTTGAGCCAAGAATCTTACTTACAGCCATACTTTCTTACAAGATTATCACTCCACTCAAAGTTGAATTACACTCACAATTGCACACTAATACAACAAAGCACTATAGTCAATTTGCACTCAAATTACTCTTTTCTAAGGCTTGTATTCAATGTATTAGATGATGTTTTCTTAATGTCAAAGCAGCTATTTATAAGAGCAATAAGTAGTGGTTGCAACTACTTTCTAACGGCTAAATAATAAATGCACAAAAAGTAGCCGTTGGGGTTTCGGACGTTCGAGATATATTGGATGCGTCCGACACATCGTCCGATCTTCTTACAGTTGTTGAAGAGCTTCGTTCGGACGTCCGTACATGCGTTCGTTCCTTTGTCCGATAGAGGTTTCGGACGGGCATGTTCGTCTGAAAGAGAAGCAGTAGGATCCCATTCATTGCTCTACGTCTTTTTGCCTGTTCGTTCGGATGGTGCAATGCGTCCGAGAAGTTTTGACCTAGTTCGGAAGGTTCAGTGCGTCTGAAAGCCCTGTTTCCTGCAAAAGCTTGTTTACAGAGTTAAGTGTTTTTGTCATCATCAAAATAAGGTTTGGAAAACATCAATCTCCCCCTTTTTGATGATGACAAACCTTTATGTAAAAACAATTGGATATGACTAATCATAATGCAATATAGCACAATTTGATATGACTAATTAATCATTTTGTAGTATAGAGAAGATTACTCCCCCTTTTGACATCATCAAACAAAGCTTCCCCTGAGAATATGCAAGTATTTGACAGAAATTCAACAAGCTTCATATATTTAACTTAAAAGTTCTAACAACCAAGGAAATACATAACCAATCTACGGGAAGTCTAACAACCAAAGAAATGCTGAAAACAAAATACAAATGTCAAAAGATCTAATGCGAGTCATTTCACTTTTTGGAGCGCTTTTCAGTCTTTTGTCGATGAGTTTAGTGCTACTTTGGAAGGAACACCTTCATTGGTGGCTTCACTATCTTCCTCTTCTCCTGTGCGATGTTGCATGATGAAGTCAAATGTGTCATCAACATCCTCATCGTCGTCGTCATCGTCATCGGCAGCTCCTTGGGCAGCTTCTCATTGTCCTCACGAGCATTTTCATTTTCAGGTTCATCACTGTCAGAAGATGATTCAAGTGGATATTGTGACTGAAGATTAGCAAATTGAACCTGAGCCGAAGCGGACATGCCAAGGCTAAGTGCCTCTTGGAGAATCATTTGACGGGTTTCAAGTCGCTTTAATTTTTGATTTGTGTGACGTTGAAAGGAACTGACTTGAGTGCTCAAAGAGGTGAGAAGTCCACAGATATGAGAAAGAGATGGTTCAGATGTAGATGGAGGAGGAACGTCTTTGGTGGAGGTTGATGAACCATTTAGAGGAGAATGGGGAAGAGCAAAATCAGAGGTGGAAGCATGTGATTGTGACTGTGCAATATCAAAGGCCGCCTTAGTTAGACCATTGATCGTTGAAAAACCGGAGGCCTTTGCGTTCAATGTATGATTTGTTAAAGTAAGGAGGAAATTGTTTGTTTCCGGTGAAAGTAATGTTGAGGAAATCAAAAAATTTGGTGAGAAATTTGCCAAAAGGAATGTTTCTTCGAGTATAAGTAAGAAAGAGTTCCCATAGGGAACAAAAGAGATACCCAAAATCAAGTGGAATGCCCTTGAAAACACAAAAAAATAAGTAAAGTTGCATTTTACCGGGCTCAGTACGATCCCCATTAGTTGGCAATAACATATTTGTGACAAGAGTGTACAGAATATTGAGTTCAGGAGCGAGTAATGTAGTTTTGGCTTCCGAGGCCTGTTTAAAATGGATGTTAAAAATAGCAACTTCATCGATATCAAAATGAGTATCATCAGCGGGCCATTTGTCTAATGAAAAGAAATAGGAGAAATCATTGGGGTTTGAGACTTCACATTCAAAAATGGTGTTAATGATGTTTGATGAAATCTCAATTCACAAATTTTGATTGGTGTTGTTAACACGAGAAATGAGAGTGCGAACAGTAGGGCCTTTCCGAAGATTGGCGGTGAATTGAAGCACCATGTCATGATATACAGGTAAATCAATATGCACAAGATGACCCCAATTTTGTTTTTCAAAACAGGATTTGACAATGGGAAGATTATACTCATCAAATAGACTTTGAGAAGCAGGACGTTGAACGATTATAGATTTACTTAAAAGAGATGTATACCGTTTAGAAGCCTTGGCATCGATAAATTTTGACAGGATTGGATTTGTGGAGACTTGTGGATTAGCTGATGATTCTCCTCGTACTGTAGCCTTCCCTTTAGTTTTTCGTCCTCGATTTGTTGTAGAAGAACCTCCGCGAGATTTGAACATTGTGATAGAAGGGAAAGAAAAGGAGGAAAATTTCAAATTTTTGAAGATTGATGAGAATTTGAGGAAATGAGATGGTAGATGGGGGAAATTAGATGGGATTTAGGTGAGAAAAGCTTTGGGGAGGATAGAATTTTCCAACGAATTTTGGAAGAGCGAGTATGAATTTGGAGTGGGTGGTGAGGGGACAATTTTCGCCAGAGGGTTTTCGGGGGAGGTGGTGAGTCCGAAATGGGGAAGATGGACGGTTTTAATCGAACAAGGAGACCTTTCGGTCGGCCAAACGTTTGGTGTGCGTCCGAAGAAGCTTCCGAACGCTGAAGAACGGACGGCCGAAAGAAGAGCTAGTGCGTCCGAAGTTCCTTCGGACGATGGTACACGTCCAGAAGAATTCCAGAGAGTTTGGTGAATAAAATGAATATCGTTCGGACGATTATGAGCATCCGAGAAATAAAGGAGGCTTTCGGACGATCCAGAGTGTCTGAAAGAAAAGTAGTTCGGACGAAGGAATGCGTCCGAACTAAGAACCTAAGCCAAATTTATCTGTAAAATCCCCAAACATTTTCTGAGAAATTCAAAGCGATCTAGAGCTAAGGGTTTTGTAAAAATATCAGCCAATTGATCTGAAGTAGGCACAAAATCAACACGAATTTCCTTTTTACTAACAAGGTCTCTAATGAAATGATGCTTAACATCAATGTGTTTGGTTCTAGAGTGCATAATAGGATTTTTTGTGAGATGAATAGCACTAGTGTTGTCACACATTATGGGAACACAATCAAAAATTACACCAAAATCTTTCAGAGTATGTTTCATCCATAGAAGTTGAGCACAACAATTTCCAGCAGCAATGGATTCGGCTTCAGCAGTAGAAAGAGAAATGGAATTTTGTTTTTTACTAAACCAAGACACAAGACAATTTTCCAGAAAATAACACATACCACTGTTACATTTTCTATCAATTTTATACCCAACAAAGTCAGCATCAGAATAACTAATCAAATCAAATGTAGAGGACTTTGGATACCACAGACCAAAATCCATTATTCCCTTTAGATATCTAAAAATTCTTTTAACAGCTATCAAATGCGATTCTTTAGGGCAAGATTGAAATCTAGCACATAAACAAACAGCAAACATGATATCTGTAGTCTACTGGCAGTTAAGTAAAGTAGACTTCCGATCATACCTCTATAGTGTTTTTCATCAACACTATTACCTTCTTCGTCTTTATCAAGTTTGGTTGAAGTACACATTGGCGTACCAACTTGTTTGCAATCTTCCATACCAAATCGTTTGAGTAGCTACTTTGTGTATTTGATTTGTGTAATAAACGTTCCATCCTTAGTTTGATGAACTTGTAGTCCGAGGAAAAATTGCAACTTGCCCATCATACTCATCTCAAACTCTTCTTGCATTAAACGTGAAAAGTCCTTGCACAAACTTTCATTAGTTGCTCAAAAAATAATATCATCAACATAAATTTGAACAATTAACAAACCATTTAAATCCGTTTTTGTAAAAAGAGTGGTGTCAACTATTCCTCTTTTGAAACTATTTTCTATCAAGAAGCCACTTAATGTTTCATACCAAGCTCTTGGAGCTTGTTTCAAACCATATAAAGCTTTGGAGAGTTTGAAAACATAATTTGGCAAAATTTTTATTCTCAAAGCCCGGAGGTTGTTTGACAAAAACTTCTTGATCGATAAAACCATTTAAAAAAGCACTTTTGACATCCACTTGAAATAATTTGAAATTATTGAAATATGCAAATGCTAGAAACATGCGAATGGATTCTAATCTAGCCACGGGTGCAAAGGTTTCATCAAAGTCAATACCTTCTTCTTGAGCGTAACCTTTTGCAACAAGTCTAGCTTTGTTTCTTATGATTTCACCTTTGTCATTTAATTTGTTTCTAAAAACCCATTTAGTACCAATAACGGGATGAGAAGAAGGTCTTTCAACTAAGGTCCATACATTATTTTTCTCAAATTGACTAAGTTCATCTTGCATAGCATTAACTCAAGATTCATCACTCAAAGCAACATCTCTATGTTTAGGTTCAATGTGAGAGAGTAATGCACAATTACTATTTAAAGGTTTATGAGAACGAGTAGTTACCCCATCGGATAGATCACCTATGATTAAATCTTGAGGACCCTACTGGCACCACTAATGTTGACAAAGCTACTGAAGGAGTTGATGATCATGAAGACGAGGATGTTGACGACACATTTAATTATATCATGCAAAGCCGCGACACAAGAGACAATGATAGTGAAGCGACTAATGAAGATGTCCCCACAAAAAAGCTCAGACTTGAAGAATGGTCAAAGAAGAAAAATGACTCCACCTAGATTTCTTGCTTAGATCTTTTATGTTTATTGACTGAATGTAATTGGGTTGCTTTGATGTTTGCAACTAGTTTGTAATTGCTGCCATTTTTATTAACTACCATGCTTAATGAACCTATTGAAAATCTTGATGTTTATCTTGCTCTGGTTTGCTTATATGAAGGGGTGCACCTTCTCAGGGAGAGCATATTTTGATGATGTCAAAAGGGGGGAGTAATATGCATGCAATTAATTGTTTGTAACAGGATTTGGTTGTATTTGTTGTTTGTAATATGAATTGGTTGTATTAGTCTATACATAGTTTGTCATATCATCAAAAAGGGAGAGATTGATGATTCACAAACCTTATTTTGATGATGACATATGTTTTTAACATTTTAACCTAGCTGTGCAGGTCTTCTATTTTGTCTGCTGGAAATAGAGCTTTTAGACTCAGTACACCGTTCGAACTATAATACATTTTTTGGACGAACAGGAGCGTCCGATAGAAATTACAACGGATTCAATTCACTGTCTGAACGGATAGACAGAGAGCAAATTTTTTGAATGCCTGCAACGGACGCACAGGCACATCCGAAGGAATATATCTCGGACACACATTTTCGTCCGAAAGAAGTCTACCTCAGACGATCAAGACTGTTCAAAATAAATTATTCCCTGATAAAGTATTAAACCTCTCGGACGTGATATATCATCCGAAGTATGAAGTGTTCACACATACCCAGTTCAGTCGATGGAACGGACACTTCCTCGGACGTCCGAACGGCATCCATCACACATTTATCTGAGATCGGACGCTGGGTCGGATGCACAATATTAATAGATCTTATAATACTTTATTAGACGTCTGAAACCTATAACGGCTAGTTTTTGTGCATTTATTATTGAGCCGTTGGGAAGTGGTTGCAACAAATTTATTTCTCCTATAAATATTAGCTCTATTGCTATTGTAAAATAGACTTTACACATTGAATACAAGCAAGAAACAAAGCAATTTGAGTGCAAATTGTCTATTGAGCAATATTGTATTAGTGTGTACTTTAGAGTGCTTTTCAAAATTATTGAGTGGAGTGATGATCTTGTACAAAAGTGAGGTTGAGAGTAAAATTCTTGGCTCAACTAAAAAGAATTAGTGTGAGCAAGGATTGTCCTACTTTGTGTACATTAGAAGATTATTGGCTCACCAAAGTTGTGAAGCATTCTAGTGAATTATTACATCAATCCTGGTTGCTTGAGAGTGTTACTAATTTAATCTATTTCTTCACCCTTTTTATACTTAATAAGCTTAATTGCTTTTATCTCTATCAGTTTATTTATTAGTGCATAAAGGTTTAAAAGTGCACCCATACTTTGCAAAGAATTTTTTAAGAAACCTAATTCACCCTCCCCTTTTAGGTTGCCTTGGGCCCAACACATTGGTCAAAACTTCTTTTCTTTTCTTTTCCTATCTCTCCTTGACCCTTCTACTCCTTAACCTTTCTTTTCTTCTTCTTCCTCTACTTGTTCTCTCCTTCAATTTTCACATCTTTCTCCTTCATCCTCTATTTTCTTTCCCTTCATTTTTCTCCACCATCACAAGATGAATACCTTAATTCTTACTTCATTGTCTTATCAACCAACCCATAAGAAGAACACCACAAATAGGAAACTGGTTATTAACAACTTGGTGACTATTTCGGTGAATTTCAACTGATACAAGGATGATTTCAACTAGGTTAAAGTAGTTGAGATTTTCTACAAGGTGCATTTTTACGGCACAATTTTTGGCATTGAGTAAGTTATTCCTTTTAATTTTGGGTACATTTTCTGTAGATTATTAGTGATACTGGTGCTTGCAATTAATAAAGGTTGTGTAGAGTGTGGTAGTTTAGGAATTGTTCAATTGCTTGCTTATTTGATTGGTTGGGGTACGAAGTTTACTTGAATATTATTTGGGTGGATTATTCGTGATTTGTGTGTGGATTGTTGATATAATCTAATCATTATGATGGGAAAGAAATAAAACTAAGCCAATGATAATACTTATAATGGCAATGTATTTATTTCCTTAGAAGCCAAGAGATTCCAGACAAACTCCAAGCCCGAGTAAATCCTCTTTATGAAAGAGCTTTTGTTTTTAGACATGTTTGAATAGAAAATAACAAGGAAGTAAATGAATTATGTCGTAACATTGTAAATAACATTCAAAAGAGAGAATGGAGTGATTTTTGTAATCTCCTATTATTGTGGTAAATGAAAACATGGTCTGTGAATTCATTGATAATAGTCTTGGTCTATCAGGACATGTAGTTAAGGTCAGGGAAATGTTAATTAGTTATAGGAAGGAAATAATAAATGAGCTTTATCACTAGAAGCCAGTTTAATGCATTCTTAGAAATGACAGATTATAGTGAAGTGGCTAGTACATTGACTAATGGTTAGGGTACTTGGGAGATGATGGATTATCAAAGAAAATGGATTAGGCTCAAGTATTTGAATTTGGAGGCTTGGGCATGGATGCAGTTCATTTGTACATGAATGTCGGCTAACTCACATACTACTGAGGTTACTTTTGATCGGGCTTTATTGACTTTTGCTATTATGGAGGGCCTAACTATTAATGTTGGATGTGAGATTCATCGAGAGATTCTTCAAAATGGGAATAGGAAGCACAAAGCACTACTTTTCCTACTTTAATTACTCAACTGTGCTAGTATGAAAGTTTGCGGATTGCCTTTACTAAGAAGCGGGAAGCACAAGCACCAATCGACAACAAATGTCTTTAGTTGGTTATAACCCAATAAAAGTCCGCGATGAAAATAGTGCAAGCTAAAGCAAGAAGTAAGCAAGCAACTAGTGAAGGTTAGAATGTTCAATCTTCAATAGAGAGGAAATAGACCACGTGAACTATTGCTAGTGCCACCCCTCAACATATTGCTAATTCTATTTTCCACCCGCCTCTCAATAGTGAGACTTAGGTCTATCACAACTAGTGTTTCGAAGAGATGCGCCAAAAGATGGATTTCATTGTCTGGTAGATTAGTCACTTAGACAACTTTGGTATCTCCTGCTAGCCTCAAACTACTCAACCACTGAATTGGCATAACGGCCACTTGATGATATCGAGAAAGAAGGACCGGGGACAAGGAAGGGAAGTGATAGAGCCGGTCCATTTGGGACAACCTAGCTTTTCTTACATCTGCACTTTAGTCAGGGAAGCTTTTCTATTTTATTTTTGTTTAGTATTTCGTGTGTTTTTTTGTCTAACTACTAGTCATAGTTTTGTGTTGTCTTGGCAAGTGGTTATTTAGTTGGGAGTATATCTACATTTAGTTGTGTTAAGTGCTTAGTTGCTTGTCAATTTGTTATGTCAAACTAAGTTATGTAATTGTGTCTCATAGTTAGAATGGTATATTATTAATTGGATTGATTTTAGCTGACAATGATATGGTTAGGTAGAATTATTGATTCACATGATTCATGTCACGCATTTTTGTTGAAAAAGGGTAGAACTCAAATTTATGTCAAATGGTGCTTCCTTAGGTGTAAACTGTTGAACTCATTAATCCTCAGTCATGTAGTTTGTTTTGCTTGCCGATATTTATTTGGGAGTTATTGGAATTGTTTCCTTGCGATTATCAGTTGGGATAGAGTAGGATATGATGTAGGCCTTTGTAATTTCATTTCTGTGTTAATGCATGGTGGGTATTTTGTTCTATTATTTTTATTTAATTCATTTACATTAATATAATGCAATTTTCAATGGCTAGTTCCTTATGTGCTCCATACACTCCAATAAGCTTGTGTAAAAAAAAGACAAAAAGAGAAAAAATGGCTTGAATGAATAATATAATGCAGCTTGTGTGAAAATACATCTTGCTAAGCCTGAAAAATAATAGAGAGTGCCAAATAGAAGGTGGTAATAAAGGAATTATGAAAGGTTATATTACCATTTATGAGTTAAACGATCATGGTAGTTCTATAATACTTGGCCTTTCTGTGACATTTGCTTGCTTGCATTTTTAGGCTTACTAATTTTTCTTTACCTTTTTGATAGTTATGAGGTATCAATTTTTCACATCTTTTGAGTTAGTTGTGGGAAGTCAAAATTTCTTATTTGAATTGGCCCATAGTAGTACACGAGTTCTTAAATTTATTTTTGAGAAAGTCTATTTGACATGTATTCGTGTGGATTTTTAATTTATTTTTGAGAAAGTCTATTTCAAATTTATTCGTGTGGATTTTTGTTGTGTGTGAGGTATGATATGAATTTCATGTGGTTGGTTGGAAGGTGAACTACGTTTCTGAGCCAAGTATGTTAATTCAATTTTAATATCGCCATACCTATCTTGTGTAGTTCATTTTGTTCTGTTTGTTTTATTGTCAGTGTAATTTTGCTTTGGACTTCGAAAAATGCTAGATTGGGAGAATTGATGACTCTATATTTAGAGTTATTTTTGTACTTCTTTTATTGTGAATTCGAGTAGGTTTAGTCCCATTTTGTGTTATGAGTTAGTGTTTAGTAGTTTATAGAATTTGTGTTGTTTTTGTGTTAATTGTGTGTTTAGGAAGTGCAGATATCTATTCATTATGTTTTGTGTTGTGTGCAAGTAATAGAGAAGGGTAGAATTGTCATTTTGCACAAGTAAAGCAAGGGTTTGATTCACTACCAAGTTAAGTTGTACTGGGAAGTCCCAACTGGAGACTGTGGTTGGGTAGAAGGAAACACTCACAAATTGCGAGTCGGACAGAAGGGTATCCGAAGTCTACGGAAGAATGGAAGCAAATTACTTGCAGACTATGAGTAGACTTCCAAACTGCGATTGTCAAGGCCAAATCACTCACAGATTGTGAGTTGTCTGGGCCTGGGCTTTTTATTCTTGATTGCTTTAAATATGATTCATTTGTAACAATTAAAGAGATGACTCTTTTAGCTTTTGACCTAGGGTTTTAGAGCTATTTTTTCTCAAACTTTCTATCTTTATTATTGTTCTTATTTTTCATTGCAATAACGACCTTGGATTCTTTTGCTCTTCAATTATTGTTCAGATTTTTCATGAAGTTTGTTTTTGGCAACATGTTCTTATTCAGTATTTTATATTTAATTGCAATTTCTTTGGATTTTATTATTTTCTTGACAATGAATTTTTGTCAATTGATTAATTATTGGTTTTCTACACAACCCTGACTCATTGATTTCATTAGGTTTTGTGTACGACTGGTTCAATCATTCATGGATTGATTAACTCAAAGGTCAATTATAAAATTATATTAATTGGGTAATATTTAATGCAGAAGGGCAACTCTAAATAGTAGATAACTTTAGTTGTGGTTAGGTTGGCCGAGGTGACATGGTAATTAAACCTCTGTCATAGACCCATGTTAATTGTTTGATTAATTAATGTGAGACTAAGAAGGTGGTGGGGTCAATTAATTTGCTCGCAAGGAATTCCATACAGATAGTACTCATATTAAATTAACCAGGACATAGAAGGTCTCGAATCCTAGTTATTTAAATTTGATAGGACTCAATCAATGAAGGTCGGGGTTGGGTTGATGTTTGGGGATTAAACCTCCATGAAATATCATTGAACTAATTGACCTGAGATTCATTTATTCAATGAGGATTGCTAGCCTAGCACTCGACCTATCTTCTCTATTACTTGAGACACTATACTATTAATTTGCATTCTTTAGTTCTAGTTATTTAATATTTTCACTTTAATTTTTGAAATCTAAAGAAATAAAATTCGATCATCTAAATAGAAATTGGGTTAGAGTCTCGGTACATACATAGTTCTCGTGGAAACGATTCCTACACACTCTACTACATTGATACCAAGCACTTGCGGATATTAGTGAAAAAGTGTGAAAGATGTTAATTAAATTTTTGTACAACAAATATGCTTACAAAATTCGACTGCCCATTGTTTTTCACATTGGCATCAAATTTATGCTAAGGGACAGGTCAGCAGGGTCAGTCATCGAAAGTTAGAAAGAGGCCCAAGTTTAGTAATGATGTCCCTCTGTTCTCATTCTCAAACAATGAGCATTCCACATGTGCCATATCTAGAACAATTCAATGCTCCAACCTTAAGTTCGGAGGCATCTGAGCTAGCTATGGTCCAGGATCCCAAGGAAAAAGGAAAGGCAAAACTAGAGCCCGAGGATGGGTCCCCAATTGAGGAAATGGCCTTTGATTTGACCCTCCCTTATTAGAAAATCAGAATTTGTGCAATGTTTCTAGTTGAGCTACATAGGATTTTGATCCAATTGTTGTATGAGTACAAGTACATTTTGGCTTGGACCGTAGAGGACAATAGAAGTAGAGGTAGACAAACTTCTTTTAGCCAAGATCATTAGAGAGGTCATTTATCCGATCTGGCTTTGTATCTTGTGCTTGTAGCTAAACTGATTCTTCTTGGTAAGAATGTGCCAAGATTTTACTGATCATAATAAAACTTGTCCAAAGGATAGTTATCCTTTGCCTTGGATTGATGCTGTAGTTGATTCCTTTGTAAGCTTTGTAATTCTACATTTTTTAGATGCTTTTAAGGAATATCATCAGATATACACGAAAAAGGAAGATAAAGAAAAGACCTCTTTCATCACTGATCGAGGAACTTACTATTATCTCCCATGCTTTCTCTTATTTGAAAAATGTTAGCTCCATATATAAGGCTTGTCAACAAAACCTTCAAACCTCAAATAGGTTGAAATATGGAAATTTATGCAGATGACATGCTCGTCAAAAGCAAGACCTATGCGGAAACAATTGATGATTTAGGGAAACTTTTGATACTTTGAGGTCTATCCAAATGAGGTTGAATCCTAAAAAGTGCAATTTTGGGGTTTCCTCAAGTAAATTCTTGGGATTTATTGTATCTCATCAAGGCAAACTTTGAAAAGGTCAAAGCTATAACTAAGATGGCATCCGGAAATCTCTAACCTTACTTAATGAAGTTCGAAGACTAACAGGAAGAATATCTGCTATGGATCATTTCTTATCTAAATCAGCTACAAAAAGAACTTTCATTCTATCATATTATAAAGAAGGTCGACAATTTTTAATGGACTGAAGAAGCTCAGAAGGCCTTTGATCAGTTGAAAGAATACTTAAGAAATATTCCTAAGAATACTTTGATGTTTCCAAAACCTTATTTTGAAGATGACATATGCACTAAACTCTGAATTCAAGCTGTGCGGGTCTACTAACTTTTCAGTTAGAAACAGGGTTTCCGGCCGCAGAACACCGTCCAAACTATACTACATCTTTCGGACGAACATGAACGTCCGATACAAACTCCCACGGATGCAGTACACAATCCGAACGGACAGGCAGAAAGGAAACTTTTTCAAGTACCTGCAACGGATGCACAGGAGCGTCCGGAGAGATTTCCCTCGGATGCATATTTCCATCCGATAGATGAGGTAGAGTCAAATCTCCGTAAGCTTCACAATGGATGCAAACAACTGTTCGATCAAAGTCTGCTTCGGACGAACAAGACTGTCTGAAACCTAGTTCGGACGATGGAATGGATGCATGCTCGGCCGTCTGAAGGGCATTCATCACATACTCTGTACTGAGATCGAACGCTTGGTAGGACGCACAACTAATACATCGGATGTCCGAAACCCTTAACGGCTAGTTTTTGTACATTTATTATTTAGCCGTTGGGAAGTAGTTACAACCAGAATTGATTGCTCCATCAAATACCTGCTCTATTGTGTTTGTAAATATATCTCACACATTGAATACAAGCTAGTAAAAAACCAATTTGAGTGCAAATTAGCTATTGAGCAATATTGTATTAGTGTGTACACTGAAGTGCAATTCAAAAATGTTGAGTGGAGTGATAATCTTGTACTAAAGTAAGGTTAAGAGTAAAATCCTTGGCTCAACTAAAGTGAATTAGTGTGAGCAAGGGTTGTCCTACTTTGTGTACATTAGAAGACAGATTATTGACTCACCAATTTTGTGAAGCATTCTAGTGGATCAACACTTCAAGCTTGGTAGCTTGGAAGTGTTGCCTGTTTAATTTCTCTCTTTACCTTTTTATATTCTAAGCATTATTGTCTTTATATCTATTTATCCATTTGATAGTTTAAAAGATTTTATTGGTGATTATTTTCCAAAGTAATTTTTGAGAAACCTAATTCACCCCACTCTTAGGTTGCTTTGGGGCCAACAATTGGTATCAGAGCATTGGTCTCATTCTATTGATTAAATTACTTTTGAGAAAAGATCCATTATGACAACCAACAATGCTCTATTTTTTGAGGGTCAATCTACCACTAGGCTCCCTATGTTTAATGGTGCAAATTTTATTAGTTGGCGAGATAGAATGAAAATATTTTTTCAATGTATTGATATTGACTTATGGTATGTCATAAATGAAGGTTCCTTTGAAGCTACCATCATTGATGATCATACAAATAAAAGAAGAGAAAAGACAAGAGGGATGAGCTCACTCCACAAGATCAAGCAAACTTGACTTTAAATGCGAAAGCTATGAATGTGCTATACAATGCCATGGATTCTAATGAATCATCTCGGGTCAAGGGATGCTTTTTCGGTAAAGAAATTTGGGATAAATTGTAGGAAATCCATGAAGGGATCGATGATGTTCGAGAGCAAAAGAAATCCTTACTTGTTGCCAAGTATGAGTCCTTCAGGATGGAACCACATGAAAATATTGACAAAATGTATTGTAAGTTGAATGACATCGTTAAGGATCTTGAAACCTTGGGTAAGGAGTATTCTTAGGGCAAAAAAATAGAGAAATCTTGAATGCTCTATCCAAAGAATGGGAGGCAAAAACAATCGCTATAGAGGAGGCTAAGAATTTAATTTCCATGCCTATTGAATCTCTAATTAACTCTTTTACACCCTATGAATTGAAGCTAAAGGGTAAAGTGGTGGATGATGAAGAAGCAAGATAAAAAAGGAGCATTGCATTGCATTAGTAAAACTTCTCTAGAAGAAGATGAAAAGCTCAAATCAACCTAGAAGATGAAGATTTTGATGAAGGAAATCTTGCACTCATCACCATAGGATTTCTCAAACACTACATCAAAATGAGAAGAGGTGGAGCAATCAACTCAAATAACTTCAAGGGAAAGACCAAGCTAGAAATAAAAAAGCAAAAAGAAAAGTGCTTTGAATATCGTCAACCCGCTCATTTTGCAAATGAATGTCCTTCTGAGAAGAAAAAGGAAGGAAGAAAGCCCCGCTTCAATAATTTCCAAATCACATGGGATGATTGCAATTCCGAAGGAGAAGTTGAAGAAGAAATGGAAATGGCACAAATGGCATTTATGGCCATTGGTAATGATGAGGTAACTTCTAATTATGATTCTAATGACGAAAATGATGACAATGATCTTGAAGCTTTCATTTTAAAATTACATGATAGCTTGAAGGACTCATATGCTAGAAATAAGGTGTTAGTTAAGAAATCAAATGCTCTATTAAATGCTAACTCAAAACTTGTGAATAAAAACAATAGGTTATCACAAGAAAACAGTGATTTGAAGAAAAGAATGCATGTGAAAACGAGGATCAAAGAAGATCAAGCTTCCTTGTAGAAAAGATTGGATGATTTGAATATGCTTTTGCATAGAAAAAAGGAAAATATTGTTGATTTGAAAAGGAATAGATATGTATTTATCAACAAGAATTTTGTCACCTTTAGAAGGAATGGTTTATGCTTTGTAAAAGCAAAATCATCCTTATATGGAAATAAAAATGTTATTTGCAATTATTGTCAACAACATGGTCATGTGAAATGCTATGTCAAGAGAAATGAAAACTTGGTATGAATTCCATAAGGATTTGTAGTAATTTTACTAACTCTTATGGACCCAAGAAAATGTGGGCACCAAAAATTATCAATTGATTTCTTGTGTAGGAAATGAATATCACCAAGGATGCAAAATGGTTCATAGATAGTGGGTGCTCAAGACATATGTACGCCAGTGATCCATCTATCTTCACAAACCTCAAATCCAAAAATAGTGGAAAAGTAACATTTGGGGATAACATGAAAGCAAAATCAATCGGCATTGGTGATGTAGGTAAAAATGGTGAGACCTTGATTAAAAATATGCTTCTTGTTGATAATTTGAATTACAATCTATTAAGTGTAAGTCAACTATGTGATAAAAATCTATGTGTTATTTACTAAACATGAATGTCTAATTCTTGATAAAAATTATGTTGTTTTGTTTAAAGGTGCTAGGCACAATGATGTCATAGAAGGCTTTGTCATTTTAACATAGATTTAATTGAAAAACTTGCCAAGAAGGAATTGGTAAGAGGATTACCAAAATTGAAGTTTTGAAAAATAAAATTTGTGATGCATGTCAATTCGGGAAACAAGTTAAAGTGTCTTTAAACCAAAAAATTGTGTGTTTACTTCTAAACCCCTAGAATTATTGCATCTAGACTTGATTGGTCCAACTCAATATGCTAGTATTCTGGGGCTCGGTGGTAGTAAGTATGGATTTGTGATTGTTGATGATTATTCTAGGTTTACTTGGGTACTATTTCTTGTTCACAAAAATGAAGCTTTTGAAAATTTTGTTAAATTATTTTCAAAAACTCAAAATTTGTTGAATTTAAAATCATCTGGTTGAGAAGTGATAATGGAGCCGAATTTAAATTCGGAGGTTTTCCCGAGTTTTGTGATCACAACGGTATTTCACATGAATTTTTAGTTGTTCGAGTGCCTCAACAAAATGGGGTTGTTGAAAGAAAAAATAGAACATTTCAAGAGGCCGCTAGAACTATGATTAGTGAATGTGACTTACCAAAATATTTTTGGGCCGAAGCCGTCAATACGGCTTGTTATGTTATGAGTTGAGTTTTGTTAAGACCTATTTTAAATAAAACACCTTATGAACATTTATTTTGTAAAAAACCCGTTGTGAGCTATTTCAAAGTTTTTGGCTGTAAATGTTTTATTTTAAAAATCAAAACAAATCTTGAGAGAATTCGACAAAAAATCGGACGAAGAAATTTTTCTTGGATATTCTAGTGACAAGAAAGCATACCGAGTACACAATAGAAGAACACTTTTGAATGAAGAAGTTGTGCATGTTACATTTGATGAAACTAATGATATTATTTGAAGAATGTGTGTGAAGATGAAGATGTACGTATTCAAAAGGAGCTTGATCAGCTCACTATCCATGAAGAACATCAAGGGATCTCTCCAAACAATGTGAGAAATACAAATCACTTGGGTGAAGAAGGAGAAAAGGACGAAGATACTCCAAAAGATCTTCCTAAAGCACGGAGATTTGTTTCTAGTCACCCTCAAGATTTGATCATAGGTGATCCATCCGATGGGGTAAAACTTCGATCTCATAAACCTTTGAATAGTAATTGTGCATTACTTTCTCATATTGAACCTAAATATGTGGATGATGCATTAAATGATGAATCTTGGGTCTTTGATATGCAAGATGAACTCCTTATGATTCATCATTAGGTTTAATGCATCATCCACATATTTAGATCATCAACTCAACCCGTAATCTTGTTTGAAAGTAATGCACAATTACTATTCAAAGGTTTATGATATGCACAATTACTATCCACATATTTAGGTTCAATAAGAGAAAGACCCAAGATTCATCATTTAATGCATCATCCATAAATCTTGTTGAGATCTATTTTAAACAAAACTCCTTATGAAATCTTGTTTTGTAAAAAACCCGTTGTGAGCTATTTTAGAGTTTTTGGTTGTAAATGTTTTATTTTAAAAATCAAAGAAAATCTTGGTAAATTTGACAAAAAATCGGATGAAGAAATTTTTCTAGGATATTCTAGTGACAAGAAAGCATACCGAGTATACAATAGAAGAACACTTTTGATTGAAGGAGTTGTACATGTTACATTTGATGAAGCTAATGATGTTATCTTAAAGAATATATGTGAAGATGAAGATGTAGGTATTCAAAAAGAGCTTGAGAAGCTCACTATCCATGAAGAAGATCATCAGGAGATCACATCAAGCAATGATGTCAACAACCATCAAGTAGATGAAGAAGAAGAAAAGAACAAGGATATTCCAAAAGATCTTCCAAAAGCATGGAGATTTGTCTCTAGTCACCCTCAAGATTTGATCATAGGTGATCTATGCGATGGGGTAAAAAATCGATCTCATAAACCTTTGAATAATAATTGTGCATTATTTTCTCACATTGAACCTAAACGTGTAGATGATGCATTAAATGATGAATCTTGGGTCATTGCCATGCAAGATGAACTTAGTCAATTTGAGAAAAATAACGTATGGACCTTAGTTGAAAGACCATTAATTCATCCTGTAATTGGAACAAAATGGGTTTTTAGGAACAAGTTAAATGATAAAGGTGAAATCATAAGGAACAAAGCTAGACTTGTTGCAAAAGGTAATGCTCAAGAAGAAGGTATTGACTTTGATGAAACTTTTGCACCCATTGCTAGATTAGAATCCATTCGCATGTTTCTCGCTCATATGCATGTTTTAATGATTTCAAATTCCAATGGTTTGTTAATTGTTCAAATTTACGTTGATGATATTATTTTTGGAGCAACTAATGAAAGCTTCTACAAGGATTTCTCACACTTGATGCAAAAAGAGTTTGAAATGAGTATGATGGGAGAGTTACATTTTTTTCTTGGACTACAAGTTCACCAAACAAAGGAAGGGACGTTTATTACACAAATCAAGTACATAAAGGAGCTACTCAATCGATTCAGAATGGAATATTGCGAACAAGTTGGTACACCTATGTGCACCGCAACCAAACTTAATAAAGATGAAGAAGGTAATAGTGTTGATGAAAAACACTCTAGAGGTATGATCGGAAGCCTACTTTATTTAATGGCTAGCAGACCAGATATTATGTTTGCTGTGTGTTTATGTGCTAGATTTCAATCTTGCCCTAAAGAATCGCACTTAATGGCTGTAAAAAGGATTTAGATACTTAAAGGGCACAATGGATTTTGGTCTATTGAGGTACCCAAAATCCTCTACTTTTGATTTAATTAGTTATTTTGATGCTGACTTTGCTGGGTGTAAAATTGATAGAAAAAGTACTATTGGTATGTGTCATCTCTTGGGTAATTGTCTTGTGTCCTGATTTAGTAAAAAACAAAATTCTATTTCTCTTTTTACTGCTGAAGCCGAATACATTGCTGTTGGAAATTGTTGTGCCCAACTTCTGTGGATGAAACATACTTTAAAAGATTTTGGCGTTGTTTTTGATTGTGTGCCTATTAGGTGTGACAACACTAGTGCAATTAATCTCACAAAAAATCTTGTAATGCACTCTAGAACTAAACACATTGATGTTAAGCACCATTTTATTGGAGATCTTGTTTGAAAAAAGGAAATATGTGTTGAATTTGTGTCTACATTAGATCAACTGGCTGACATTTTTACTAAACCCTCGGCTTCAGATCGTTTTGAATTTCTCAGAAATCAGTTGGGGATTTTAAAGTTTACATCAGCATAAACTCTTTGTTCGGACCGTTGGCACATGCTCGTCTGAACAACACTCTCTGTCGGACACTCTTACTCGTCCGAAAACATCCTCTCTTCCTTGGACGCTTATGATAGTCCGAATTCTCCTCACTTTCTTCATTTTCCTACTGGAATCCTACCGGACGCCCTTCATCGCCAGACACAATATCGAACGCACTAGCCTTGAGTTTTGGCCTTCCGTTCATCAGCTTTCGGACACACGTTCGTACACATACAAATCGTTTGGACGTCCGAACGATCACTCTGCTCGCTTAAAATTGTTCATTTTCCCCTTTCGGCTCACCCAAATCCCCGAACCCTCCTCTGGCGAAAAACATTCTCCCTCAAAATTCTTATAATTTCTTCCTTCTCTTGCCAAATTGTTTGAGGAATCTTTATTCTCAAATTGTTCATTACCGTTATTACACTCAATTTCACCAATCTACCATCAAATTTCTTCAAATCTCCACCAACTTCCCAAAAATCACACTTTTTTCTTCTTTTATATATACTTTCAATATAGGATTCACAATGGTTCAATCTCGTGGAGGCTCTTCAACAGCAACTCATGGACGTAAATCAAAAGAAAAAGCTCCAGTGCAAGGGGAATCGTTCTCTTATCCTCAAACTTCAACAAATCCACCCCTATCAAAATTCATAGATGCTAAGGCATCCGAACGGTATACATCTCTTATTAGCAAATCTATAATCGTTCAAAAACCTGTTTCTCAAGGTCTTTTTGATTAATTTAATCTTCCAATTGCCAAATCTTGTTTTGAAAAAGAAAATTGGGGTCACCTAGTTCATATTGACTTACCTGTTTATCATGATATGGTGCTCCAATTCACAGCCAACCTTAAAAAAGGACCCACTGTTCGCATATTAGTTTCTCGTGTGAACAACCCAAATCTTGAAATTTCTTCCAAAATCATAAATACTATTTTTGAATGTGAAGTCTCATAGATCGAATGAATTTTCTTACCTCTTTTCTTTGGATAAATGGCCTGCTCTGGACATTAGATTTGATATCACACATGACGAGATTAGAGCAATTTTTAATGTCAATTTCAAATAGGTCTTAGAAGCCAAAACTGCTTTGCTCACTCCTGAAATGAACATTTTATACACTCTTGTCACAAATTTATTGTTATCAACTGACGGGTATCGCATCGAGCCTAGAAAAATGCAACTTTAGTTATTTTACTTCATTTTCAAAGGGATTCTTCTAGATTTTGGGTACCTTTTCTGTTCCTTGTGGGAACTATTTCTCACCGATACTCGCCGAAACATTCCCTTCGGTAAATTTCTCACAAAAGTGCTTGATTATCTTGAAGTACTTTTCAGCAGCAACAAACAATTCCCTCCCTACTTCAACAAAGCCTACATTGAGCGAAAGGGCTTACGTTATTTTAATGATCAATGGATAACTAAAGCTGTTTTTGATATTGAAAGATCAAAAACTCAAGCCTTTATCTCTGGTCTGGCACTTCCCTATTCCCCTCCTTCTCATACACCTCCACCAGTCCACGATCCTTACCCTTCTGCTCCTCCGAACCTTTCCTTTCACACATTTATAGCCTTCTCAGTTCCTTGAGCACTCAAGTGAGCTCCTTCTAACGTCGCACTAATCGCAAGTTAAAGCGACTTGAAACTCGTCAGATGATCCTGCAAGAGGCACTCAACTTGGGCATGTCTGCTTCAGCACCAGTTCAATTTGCAAATATTCAATCGCAGTACCCCCTTGACTCCTCTACTAAAAGTGATGACAATGACAATGCTGAAGAAGAGGATGATTGTAGTGGCGACGACGAGGACATTGATGATCAGGGTGCTGTTGATTCTGATTAGGGTGACGACGAGGATATTGACGTTATATTTAATTTTATCATGCAACGACGCGATGACGTAGATGACGATAGTGAAGCCACTGCTGATGATGCCCCTACCAAAAAGTGCAAGATCGAAAAATGCTCTAAGATGAAAACTGACTCAACTTAGATTCTCTGTTAATCTGTATTTTGGTTTTGGAATTATTTTGGATATTTCTTTGAATCAATCAATAGATGTTGGAATTGAAATTATTTTGGTTTTATGAATTATTTTGGTTTTGGAATTGAAATAGATGTTGACATTGTTAATATCGGTTTGGAATTGAAATAGATGTTATTATCATGTCTTGGTCTACTTTTGATGATGTTGTTTATTTTAGTGCACTTTCTCAGGCGGAGCTTTTTTTGATGATGTCAAAAGGGGGAGTAGGAATATGCAAAAATTGTTGGTTGTGCTATTAATGATATCTGTTGATTTTTTATATACATTCTTGGATGTGTTTGGTTATTCAATAATTGTTTGTCATCATCAAAAAGTTGGAGATTGATGTTTTCCAAACCTTATTTTGATGATGACATAAGCACTAAACTCTGAAAACAAGCTGTGCAGGTATGCTATCTTTTTTGCTTGAAACAGGTCGTTCAGACACAGTACACCGTCCGAACTGTGCCACGTACGATACAGATTCACTCGGACGCATTTCACCCTCCGAACGGACAGGCAGAATGCAAACTTCTTCAACCTGTCATTCTGCACCTGCAATGGACGCACAAGCGCGTCCGAGGAAATATCCTTCGGACACATATTTTCGTCCGATTGATAAGTATCAAGAATCCTAAGCTCCTCAACGGACGTATACAACTGTCCGAACAAAGCTTGCTTCAGACGAACAGGACCATCTAAAATCCTGTTCGGACGATGAAACGGACGCATGCACGGTCATTCGAACGACATCCTTCACCAACTATACTGAGATCGAACGCGCTATCGGACGCATCATCTTTATCTCGGACGTCCGAAACCCTTAACGGCTAGTTTTTATGCATTTATTATTGGGCTGTTGGGAAGTAGTTACAACCATAATTTATTGCTCCTATAAATACCTGCTCTATTATTCTGTAAGGAGTATCTAGTACATTGAATACAAGCCTTAAAAAAGAGGAATTTGAGTGCAAATTGGCTATAGTGCTAAGTTGTATTATTGTGTAGCTTTAAGTGCAATTCAAAATATTGAGTGAAGTGATAATCTTGTACTCTCAAAGTGAGGTTAAGAGTGAAATCCTTGCTCAACTAAAGTGAATTAGTGTGAGCAAGGATTGTCCTCCTTTGTGTACATTAGAAGGTTGTTGACTCACCAAATTTTCTGTAGAGTTCTAGTGGATTAACACTTCAAGCTTGGTTGCTTGGAAGTGTTGCTTGTTTAATTTCTCTCTTTACCTTTTATATTTCATAAGCTTTATTGTCTTTATATCTATTTATCCATTTGATAGTTTAACATATTTTATTGATGATTATTTCGCTATATAATTTTTAAGAAACCTAATTCACCCCCTCCCCCCTTAGGTTGCTTTGGTGCCAACAGTTCATTTTCCTCCTTTCGGGCTCACACTACCCACCGAAACCCTCTCTGGCGATTTATTTTCCTCCTCAAAATAATCTCAATTTCTTCCCTCTCCTGAGAAATTGTTTGAGGGATTTTCATTCCCATAAGGTTAATTACCTCTATTGCACTCCATTTCACCAACTTACCATCCAAATTCTTGATCAATTTCTACCGACTTCCCCAAAAATGTCATTTTTTCTTTTCTCATATTTTCAAAAATTGACAATGGTTCGATCTCGTGGTGGTTCTTTGGCAACCTGTGGACGTAAATCGAAAGGAAAAGCTCCAGTGCAAGGAGAATCAATGGCAAATCCTTAAACTTCCACAGATCCATCTCTACCAAAATTCATAGATGCCAAGGCATCTGAACGGTACACCTCTCTCCTTAGTAAATCCATCATTGTCCAAAGACCTGTTTCCCAAGGTCTTTTTGACGAGTTTAATCTGCCAATAGTAAAATCTTGTTTTGAAAAACAAAATTGGGGTCACCTAGTTCATATTGATCTACCTGTTTATAACGACATAATACTCTAGTTCACAGCCAATCTTAGGAAGTGTCCCACTGTTCGCACATTAAAATCTCGTGTGAACAACAAAAATCTTGAAATTTCTTCCAATATCATTAACACCATTTTTGAATGTAAGGTTTCGTCGCCTAATGATTTTTGTCTTATTTCTTTTCTCTGGATATATGATCTGCTTTGGATACTCGTTTTGGTATTGATGAGGTCCGAGTACTTTTCAATGTCAACTTCAAACAGGCTTCGGAAGCCAAAACTACTTTACTTACTCCTGAATTGAACATTTGATGCACTTTGGTCACGAATTTGCTGTTACCCACTGACGGGCATCGTACTGAGCCCGGAAAAATGCAACTTTACTTATTCTACTATGTTTTCAAGGGAATTCTAATTGATTTTGGATATCTTTTCTGTTCTCTGTGGGAACTTTTTTTAACCGATACTCGCCGAAACATTCCCTTTGGCAAATTTCTCACAAAAGTTTTTGATTATCTTGATATCCCATTCACTGGCAAAAAAAAAATTCCCTCCCTACTTTAAAAAAGCGTACATTGAGAGAAAGGGCTTACGTTTTTTTAATAACCAATGGTTTACCAAAGTTGCTTATGAAGTTGAAAGAGCCAAAACTCAAGCCTCTTCCTCTGGTTTTGCAGTTTCTCTTGATTCCTCTCATCCTCAAACACCTTCACCCTCCCATAATCCCCGTCCTTCTTCCTCTGAACCTTCCTTTTCACACATTTGTAGCCTTCTTAGTTCTTTGAGCACTCAGATGAGCTCCTCCCAGCATCTAACTATTCGCAAGCTAAAGTGCCTTGAAACTAGTCAACAAATTCTTCAAGAAGCACTTAGCTTGGGCATGTTTGCTTCTGCTGAAGTTCAATTTGTTGATATTCAGTCACAGTACACTCTTGAATCCTCCTCCGAAAGTGATGACAATGACACGCATGACAATGATCAAGATGAGGGTGATCGTGAAGAACCCACCACTCAAGGTACTGCTGATGAGGGCGATGACAAGGACATTGATGACACATTTAATTATATCATGCAGCGCCGCGACACAGGAGACGGTGATAGTGAAGCTACTTATGACATTGCACCCTCCTAGAAATGCAAGCTCGAAAAGCGTTCAAAGAAGAAAAATGACTCAACTTAGACTTTCTGCTGTATTGATCATCATGTCTTAGGACCTCTAATCTATATTTTGGATGACAGTTGTTATTAGTGTAAATGACGTTATTGGTGTTAATATTGGTGTTCACATTTCGATGTACTTGTCTATTTTTGTATGTGATTGGTATATGTTGGCTTATTTTTACATTTTTAATGTGTGATTAGTGTGTGTTAGCTTAATATGTGATTGGCTTATTTTTACATTTTTGACTATGTAACTTCTCAGGGGGAGCTTACTTGTCTATTTTGATGATGTCAAAATGGGGAGTAGAAATATGGTTTAGGAATAATCATATCTGTTGATTGTTGAATATGCATATCTGTTGACTATGATCATATCTGTTGATTGTTGGTTGTATTCGTTTATTCAAAGTTTGTCATCGTCAAAAAGGGGGAGATTGATGTTTCCCAAACCTTATTTTGATGATGACTTATGCACTAAACTCTGAATTCAAGCTGTGCAGGTCTACTACCTTGTCTGCTGAAAATAGGGTTTTCGAACGCAGAACAAGCCGTCCAAACTATACAACATCTTTCAGATGAACAAGAACGTCGGATACAAACTCCCACGAACACAGTTCACTGTCCGAACGGATAGGCAGAAAGGAAACTTTTTCATGTACCTACAACGGACGCACAGGAGCGTCCCGGGAAATATCCCTCGGACGCATATTTTCGTCCGATAGATGAGGTAGAGTCAAATCTCCTAAGCTTCACAATGGAAGCATACAACTGTCCGATCAAAGTCTGCTTCGGACGAACAAGACTATCCGAAACCTAGTTCAGACGATGGAATGGACTCATGCTCGACTGTCGGAACGGCATTCATCACACAATCTGTACTGAGATCGGACGCTTGGTCGGACGCACAACTAATACATCAGATGTCCGAAACCCTTAACGGCTAGTTTTTGTGCATTTATTATTGAGCCATTGGGAAGTAGTTACAATCAGAATTCATTGCTCCTATAAATACCTGCTCTATTGTGTTTGTAAATAAATCTTACACATTGAGTACAAGCAAGAAAAAAAGCAATTTGAGTACAAATTACCTATTGAGCAATATTCTATTAGTGTGTACATTGAAGTGCAATTCAAAAATATTGAGTGGAGTGATAATCTTGTACTAAAGTGAGGTTAAGAGTAAAATCCTTGGTTCAACTAAAGTGAATTAGTGTGAGCAAGGATTGTCCTACTTTGTGTACATTAGAAGATTATTGACTCACCAATTTTGTGAAGCATTATAGTGGATGAACACTTCAAACTTGGTAGCTTGGAAGTGTTGCCTGTTTAATTTCTCTCTTTACCTTTTTATATTCCATAAGATTTATTGTCTTTATATCTATTTATCCATTTAATAGTTTAAAAGATCTTATTGGTGATTATTTGCAAAGTAATTTTTAAAAAACCTAATTCACCCCTCTCTTAGGTTGCTTTGTGGCCAACATCCTTGTCAACCATCTTTGTAATTTGATAGAATGGAAGTTGTTTAGAATATAAAAGAATAAAATATTCCTAAATTACACAAAGTTTGAAAGAATCTTAAAGAAGTCTTTCTTTATAATGTAAAAGAATACTTGGGAAATGTTCCTAAGTTAGTCTTGCCTCAGAAAGATAAAAAATTGTAATTATCTTTGTCTTGACCATTCAGTCAGCTCAGTTCTAGTCAAAGATGTTGAAGATGGGAATAAACTGCTTATTTATTTCACTAGCAAAATGATTAAATGTCCAGAAAAGAATTATCTACTAATTGAAAAGGTAGCATTTGCTCTAGTGACATCAACTCAGAAGTTGAGACCATATTTTTAGGGACATAAAATAATCGTGCTGACTCATTTTCCCTTGAAAAATATTCTGACAAAACCAGCATCTCAAGTTGTATGCTAAAGTGGTATGTAGAGCATCGAGTTCAGACCTTGGACAGCAATCAAAGCACAAATCTTTTTGGATTTTCTGTAGAAAATATGGGCATAACTCAACAAGACGTTGTAATGTCTATAGAACCTATCAAGAAAGCTAAGACAAAGGAAGATCAAGTAATCTAGGAGTAATATGTGGATGGGGCCTAGTGTGAGCCCAGATCTGAGGCTGGAATTATCATCCATACCCTTGAAGGAGATTATTTTACTTATGCCCTCGTATTTGAGTTTCAGGCAACAAACAACGAGGAAAAATACGAGGCACTCATATCTGGGATGTGGTTATCTCAGAAGATATGGGATCGGTTTTTTAATATTCACAGTGATTTGCAATTGCTTATAAATCAAAGTTTGGGGAATTTCGAGGTTAAAGAAATTATGCTTAAGAAATATTTTGACAAGGTGAAGAGCTAGGAAGTGAAATTCAGGAAGGTTAGATTGTCAAAGTGCCAAAAGCTAAAAACACTCATGTTGATATGCATTTTTCAAATTAGCCTCAGCAATTTACTCACATCTGACCAAAGTAGTCCTTGTCGAGATGCAGGCGGTCAGATCAATCGATCCTGCAGAAGCTACAATGGATTTGATATTGACCCTGGGTGGATGGGCCAAATCATTTATATCTTTCTGTCATGAAATGCTTCTTGAAAACAAAGCTAAAGCAATAAAGGTCAATATATGAGCTCCAAGGTATGAACTGGTGTAGGGAGGTCTTTACAAAAATCTTATTATGTATATCTTTCGCTTAGATGCCTCCAACCATCTGAAGTTAGATATGTGCTAAGGGAAATTTATGAAAGCATCTGTAGATGCCATGTGGTGCCCAAAATTTTAGCAGGGAAGGTACTTCTAGCTAGATATTATTGACCAACTTTGCACTTTGATGCTAATGACCTTATCTAAGCTTGCCATAAATGTCAGATACGTGCACCTATATCTCCGCATCCTGGGTCGAATATGTTTCCTATCCAAAGCCCATGGTCATTTGCCCAATGAAAAATTGACCTGCTCGGTCCTTTGCCCAAAGGCCTCGAAAAAGTGAAGTTTTTAGTGGTTGTTCTTAATTATTTCACTATATGATTTGAAACTGAACTATTAGCATCAATAACAAGAAAAATCCATAGGGAAGTTTTTTTATATTTGGAAAAGCATCTATGCTAGTTAGGAATTCCTGGGGTCCTGATCTTGGACACTGGCAAGCAATTTGAAGGGAAATCCTTTGTTGGCTTCTGTGTTGGACTCGAAATAAATCAGCACTTTACTTTGGTAGCTCATCCACAAGTTGATGGACAAACATAGGTATCTAATAAAACTCTCTTGATGGGGTTGAAAACTCGTCTTGACAAAGCTACAAGAGCTAGGGTTGATGAATTGCCGAGTGTTCTTTAGGCTTATTGAACCACGCCTCGAGCAACTAATGGAAATACTCCTTTTAGCCTTGTATATGGCTCCAAGATGGTTATCCCTGTTGAGATTGGAATGCCCTCAGCTTGGATAGCCTTGCATAATCCTTAGTAAAATGATGATGTTTTAATGATAAATCTTGACCTTTTAGAGGAACAAGGCTTGACGCTTCTATTCGAGAGGGGAAATATAAGCAAATGATGTCAAATCATTACAATTTTAAAGTCAAGCATTATTATCTATGGAGGCTTGGGGTTTTGACCTCTGAAAAAATGAGGCCATCTGAGTTGAAGGAACTAAAAAGTTTGATCCAAATTGGGAAGGCTCCTATGGGGTACTTGAAGCTCGCATGTCGAGCCATTATAAACTTGTCGGTATGCATGGTGTTCACTCAAGTAAAGTAAAAATCAATTAAACACTTAAACAAGTAATAAAACCTCACTCTTACACTAAATTTTACGCACTCAATCAATTAAACACTTAAACAAGAAATAAAATCTCACTCTTACACTAAATTTTACGCACTCTCCAGCAACTATACTGGAAAGGTAGTAGAAAGCAGTAAGTGGGTATCATTCCGATGAGGATCGTTTGGTTGGCAATTACTAGGATTTAATGGCCATTATATAGTTAGGCAACCCAAAAAGAGAGCAAATACGAAACCTAATCAAAGCCATGAATTAAACAGGCAAGTAATTCAAGATTAAAAACTAATTTATCTACTAAAACAAATAAAGAAAGCAATTTTGACAAGGGTATACTGCTAATTAAAGGATTAACTAATTAAATCTAAGGGAAGAAAGTAAAACTACTTTTACATGAACTAGATTAAACGAACTAGACTAGAATTGAAAGGCAATTACTCCTAATTGAACCAAAGAAAGCAATAAGAAAGCATGAAACCAAAGTGAATTTCATTTTTTCACTAATCGAACTATTGAAATTATCAAAGGAAATAAGATTAAAACTAGATATCTTTGGATTTTTTTATTAGTAAAAGAAAGCCGAATAAAAACCACTAGGAATTAAAACAAGGAAATGAAGTTTTAAACTAGAAATCACTAAATTTACAAAAACCATAAAGAAACTTGAAATGGAAGTAACTAGATTTGAAAGAAATTTATCTAGAGAGAAAGTGAAAAATATATCTAACGAGAGCTAATGATTAACCCATTAAAAATATCTAATCAAAATTAAAACTTTCAAGAAATTAAAGACAAGATCTAAAGAAAATTGAAAGAGAACTTGCATTAAACTATTTAAAAGCACAAGTTTAAACTATAGTAACTA
The DNA here is from genome assembly GCA_025175665.1 of Cinchona pubescens. Taxonomy (NCBI): domain Eukaryota; kingdom Viridiplantae; phylum Streptophyta; class Magnoliopsida; order Gentianales; family Rubiaceae; genus Cinchona; species Cinchona pubescens. The sequence goes on along the minus strand of JANKKI010000027.1, from coordinate 7,503,586 downwards.
CACTACTAACTATGTGAAAATCTACTAACTGCACTACCTAGTGTGTGTACTAACACATACTAAAAGTCTATATATAATTGGAGTATTACAAAATCTAATAATTAGAATTTTGCAGCCAAAATTAACAAAAATACCATTAGTACATTTATTGGATGTGCCTCGATGCCGCGACATCGAACTAAAATTACATAAGCCAAATTCTGCCTCAATGTCGCAAAATTGAATTTTATGTCGCGATATCAAGACTATTTTAGCAAATGTCTTCAATTCTTCTCTAATCTGTTTTGGCCCTCAAACTTGGCTCATTTTGACTTCTAGCTTCCAATATCAACTTGCATAATATTAACGTAAATAAGTAACTAAATTGACTAAAATTCAACAAAAACTCATAATATTCACTAGAAATAAAAATACAAAAACACAATGTAAAAATTAACTAAAACACTCAAATAAACATCAAAATTCAGAATTTACATACAAACAAAATCCTTTGATTTAAATTCACAATAATCTAGTTTACTAAAGTTATCACACTCCCAAATTTATCATTTTGCTAGTCCCGAACAAAACATAAATAGAAAGAACCATGCTAACAAACAAACAAGACAAAACAAAACACCATCAACACAGTTGACAAAACAAAATATGAATAATGGATGTAGTTTGAACAACTAGGTAACCTCTCAAAGAACCTCAAATACCAAATGATAATTGAACTATTTCCAAAAAATTATGTTCATTTACTACAAAAACTTCAAATTAGCAAGCATTATTAACCATTCTCAAAAAGATTCCCAAAGAGTTCTATTCATTCAAAACATCATCTTTTCTCAAATTACAAATATTACATAGTTATTCAATCATCCTGATGAGGTTGCATGGAAATAGAAGTTCATTAGGAATCTACCAATATGCAAATGTCGCACAATTTTGGGAAAATTAGTTTATCAAGGAATGAGTAGTATGATATCAATGATAAGTATTGCAAACATTTCCTCCTCGACTTGTTGGTATTCTAAAACGTAATTCCTAATGCCTTAATTTAGAGAAACAACATGGTACATGCTAGAACCCCGTACTCACCTTATTACTACTCTAATGTCTAATTTCAAAGAAACAACATGGGTACATGCTGGAATCCTGTACTCGCCTTATTCTTAAATGCAAAAATATATATATTTTTTTTGCACGGCCGTAAACCAAGGAAGAGAAGTAAAACGTACCTAAGATTAATATCCAATACCAATCATTCACAAGTTAAAATATTATTCCTTATGCAAACACACAAAAATGTCTTAATTTCCTTCTATTCCGTTTAACCCAATTTTTCCGAAGGATAAATCGACTAACAAAGTAATATTGATGATTTGATAAAGAACAATATTTCAAGTAAAATTCCCCTAAAATATTAGTACCTCTTTTTGAAAATGGAAATATCAAGTTTTTGAAATTCTTATGTAGCTAAAGAACTACTCACACACATTTATTACTAAATTCATGAAATTACCAATTGAAATAGTTCAATCACATAGTATTGCAAGTCAAATATCATCATCGAGTACCAAATTGATCAACTTTACATCTAAAAGTCATCAAATACACACATAAACATCAAATAATAGGTAAATCCCATGTGCTGCGATGTCGCAACACCAAAATGTGTTTAGGAGACCTGTCTCTTATACACAAATTTTTAGCCTCTATAGAAGTTCGCGGTTGATGTCGCAACATGGGTTTTGATGTCGCGACATCGACCAAATTAGTAGAATGCCCTCCAGAACATTAAGCTCGATGTCGCGACATGGACTTGAATTTCTGTAATGTTCAATTTCAACACTTAGTAAAACTTTCCAACTTCTTTCTAACTTCAACCCAAATCTTCTCAACACCTGCAAACATAAAAAACACATGTATTAGAAAACTAATTCCATCCATTTTCTAGCCCAAATTATGGGAATTAAAAGAAAAATTTTCAAAACCAAATCTAACCTAAATTTAACCAAATCACAAGAATATTAAAATTAAACTCAAAGTAATACTAAAATTTAGCAAAAACACTAAATTAAAGCTTGGGTTGCCTCCCAAATAACGCTCTTTCATAGTCACTAGCGTGACAACAACAATGGTTGATCAATTCAAGCCTTTGATGGTGGTTGGCCGCCTTTGATGGTGGTTGGCCACCTTTTGCCTTTGGTTTCCAAGAAAAAAGCTCAACATCATTTTTCTCCATTACTAAGGCTTGATTTCCATCTTTCACTTCAACATTTCCTTCTTTCCATGCTTTTGCTAGGATTAGTGCACCAATTATCATATGCAATTGCTTCTCGAACCATTTTCTCTTTTTTTTGTGATTCTTCAACTTTTTACCATAAAAAATTGTTTGCACCTTCACAAAAATCTCTTGATCCTTCATCACCCTATATCCATCGTCGAGTGGTTTTTCCTTCAATTTAATTATTGACTCTCTTTTTGTTTCAACCACCTCTTTGAGTGATTTCCCATTAATAATCTTGAAATGTGACAGCTCTTCTTTGACCTATCAACAAGAGAATTAAGAAAATGTTTAGCACAATTCTTCTCAAAAATTGGAACATTATCATTATAATAAAAACATCGATTTCAACCAATTCATTTTCAACTTGTAAAGTCAACTTCCCTTTATGAACATTGATCAACGCATGTGCAGTTGAGAAGAAATGCCTTCCTAATATCAATAGAACTTCACTTTTTTGTCCACTATCAAACACCAATAAATCAATTGGGATAACCAGCTTATCCACTTGAACAAGCACATCCTCCTATAGGCCATACAGTTTTCTCTTGAATAAATCCTCTAATTGTAGGATGATTCTAGTTGGTTTAGCATTAGTAATTCCCAACTTGTCATAAAGAGCCTTAGGCATAATGTTAATGCTTGCCCCCAAGTTACAAAGTGAACGATGCAATGTTTGACCTCCTATATTTAGCGGTATAGAGAAACTACTGGGAACTTTGAGTTTAAGGGGAAACCTTCTTTGATAAACTGGCATAAGTGAATGGTACATATGGTATCAAGACTTACTTTCTCATTATCGTCTTATCTTTTTTTTCTAGCCAAAAGATCTTTCATAAAACGAGCATGCTTAGGCATCTTGGTGAGGACATCAAGAAAAGAGATGTCAACATTAAATGTTTTAAACATATTGAGAAATTGGTTGAATTGTTTCTCTTTTTCCTCATTTCTTGAATCAATAAGACTTTCAAGGAATGACACTTTTACCGTGGAGTCCAATTTTTGTTCTTCCAGTTGCTTCTTCCTTGACACCTTGATTGTATTTCTTTTTCTTTATTGTCATCACCACGAACAACTTCCATTTTCTCCTCACTCACTTTGGATTTTTGTTTCTTATCTTTTCCATCGACCTTTTTCTTATCATTAAGCACCACCAACTCTTTTCCATTCCTTAAGGATATAGCATTGTATTGCTCCTTTGGATTTGGAATGGTATTTCTAGGAAGTATCCCCATAGGACTTTCATTGTTCAATCTTGACAGTTGATCCTATTTTTATCTCCAAATTTCTTGTCGATGCTCTCAAATTTTGATACTCTCTCTTTTGTTCCTCCATTTCCCTTCTTTCTCTTTCCAATTCTCTTCTCAAATATGTTGCCTTCCTTTTCCAACTATCATCATAGGCATTATTCCTTTGAGAAAAATTGTTAATTATACATGAGCTGAGAAAAGTTAAATGGTTGGTATAGAGGTCTTGGTTGTTGATGTTGAAATGGAGGGTTAGATGGAGGTTAAAAGGAGTTGGCCTGGAAGTTTCTTTGATGAGGATGTTGATAAGGTTTGGTAGAAGAAATTGGGGCTTGATTTTGAAAGTTTTGATGTTGGAGATTGTGTCGGTATGGCGGATTTTGATGATTGTTTAGGTTACTCTAAGAGAAGTTTGTATAGTTTCTCCATGAAGGGTTGTAAGTATTTCCAAAAGCTCCTTGAGGATTCCTTGAGGATGAAGGTTGATTAGATACATAGATAATTTGCTCACTTGTACCCAAAGTTAAGGAGAACCTCACATCCATTGGAGTGCCCACCACCACAAAAGTCACATGCCAAGTTTGATTGAAATGAAGAGACAACAACGTTCACGGTGTTTCATTTCCCAAAATTCTCCAACACCCTTGTAAAATTGTTCATGACATTCATATGTAGGCCTTGTTGTGCAAAGAAGGCATCATTACGATTAAAATTCAACATACCACCTTGTTGAGCGTTAGCATGATTGGCTTGTTATTGAACCAATAGTAGAGTCATAGGCCCATGATAGTAATAATTTAAAGCCATTCTATTAAGCAACTCTTATGCTTCTTCTAGTGTTTTGAATGAAATGAAGCCATCGCTGGAAACATCAAAAATATATTTTGTTTCTTGTGCCAACCCGTTATAAAATGTTTGGATTTGTAACCAAAGTGGGATGGCATGGTCAACAACTCTTTGAAGCAATCCCAAGCCTCACTTAGGCTTGCACCAATATCTTGTTTGAAAGAAGTGATCTCATTATGAAGTTTGGGAGTTCCTCAAAGGTAGAAAATACTTTGCCAAGAACTCTTGTGCCAATTGGTTCCAAGTAGTGAAAGTATAATAGCCTATGTGGCCTTGAGCATGAGATTGCAGAAACGCCTTTCCTCTATCTCTCAATGAAAATGGGAAGATCGCATGTGTACACAATCTGGATGGACTCCATTGAATATAAATGTGTCCAATATCTCTTCAAAGTTCATTAAATGCGTGTAAGGGCCTTCATTCAAACTATCTCTGAACATGACATGTGTTTGCAACATTTGAATCAATGTGGGCTTTCCCTCAAAATTATTTACTTGCATGGGTATCCTTGTAATACTTGAATTGGCCCCATCAAAATTGGGCCCATTTTCATTACCAAAACCACCAACTCCATGATTTTCGACTACTTCCTCTAGTTTTTCATTCTCATTGTTCAAATTCCTTTGATTTTAATTAAGGTTAGCCATTTCAATTCTCTCTAACTCTCATTGAACCCTTTTGTGCTTCCGGATTTGCATCAATTCTTTCTCGTTTTCATAAGCCAAGCAAATCAAAGGTCCTTTATCTTTTCTTATCATGCACTACAAAGAGAAAATTCAATCAATTAGTCACCAGTGCCAATTCAATTCACAAGTCAAGATTACCAACATTAACAAAACTAAGATTAACTACTAAAAACAAATAAAATGACTAATCTACACGATTCTCAAAGCATCTAATATTTCAAATATATCGAGGATAATCCCCGACAATGGCGCCAAAAACTGGTTCACTCGAGTAGAGTAAAAATCAATTAAACACTTAAACAAGTAATAAAAGCTCACTTTTGCACTAAATTCTACCCGCACTCTCGCAAGTATATGGGAAAGGTAGCAGATAGTGGTAAGCAGCTATGCTTCTCCCGAGGATCGTTTGGTTGGCAATTACTAGAATTTAATGGCTATCATATAGTTAGGAAACCGAAAAAGAGAGCAAATACTAAACTTAATGAAAGCCATGAATTAAGCAAGCAAGTTGTTATTGAAGATTAAAAACTAATTTATCTACTAAAGCAAATAGAGAAGCAATTAAACTACTAATTATAGGATTAACTAAGCGAATCTAAATGAAACAAGTAAATGAAAGAAAGTAAAACTATTTCTACATGAACTATATTAAAGAACTAGACTAGAATTAATAGGAAATTAATCCTATTGAACCAAAGAAGGCAATAAGAAAGCGTGAAACCAAAGTGAATTCCATTTTTTTCACTAATCAAACTATTGAAATTTGTAAGGGAAACAAGATTAAAACTAGATATTTTTTAATTTTTGGATTAATAAATGAAAGCCCAATAAAAATCACTAGGAATTAAAACAAGGAAATGAAGATTTTTGACTAGTGATCACTAAATTAACCAAAACCCCAAAGAAATTTGAAATAGAAGTAACTAGATTTGAAAGAAATTTATCTAGAAAGTAAGTAAAAATTATATCTAATGAAAGGTAATGGTTAACCTACTATAATTATCTAATCAAAATTCAGCGAAAACTTGCAAGAAATTAAAGACAAGATCTAAAGAAAATTGAAAGAGAACTTGTACTAAACTAAAAATCTCACATTACACTAACTACACTACAACTATGTGAAAATCTACTAATCACTCTACCTAGTGTATATACTAATACATACCAAAAGCCTATACATAGTTCAAGTATTACACAAGCAAATAAATATAATCTGGCATCTAAAATTTACAAAATGCCATTAGCACATTTGTTGGACGTCCCTTGATGTTGCAACATCAAACTAAAATTACATAAGCCAAATTGCACCTCGATGTCGCGACATCAACATTGTTTTAGCAAAGGTCTTCAATTCTTCTTTAATCTCGTTTTGAGCCTCGAACTTTGTTCATTTTGACTTCTAGCTTCTATTTATCTACCTCCATAATATTAAACTAAATAAGTAACTTAATTAACTAAAATCCAATAAAAACTCATAATATTCACCAAAAATAAAAAATGCAAACACATAATGCAAAAATTATCAAGCTCTACTAAAACACCGACGTAAGCATCAAAATCAAAATTTTAACTAACAAAATACTATGATTTGGAGGCAAAATGACTCTAATTTACTAGAGTTATCAGATGGGTAGCCTGTGCCTCAGATGTGAAATTTTAAATCTAAAAAGTATTACCCGGGACATTAAGCTCTAATATTAATAAAAGTTCATCCCTTTGGAAAAGCCTGTATTTTTTCTTTAAAGAAACACAAACAAAAGGGACTTCCACATAGGTGTCCCCCCTAAAAAATAAAGAGTTGCCCTAGAGCCTGTTGATATGCTAAAGTAGCTAGGATCAAGCTCAGAAAAGCAAAGAAAATAAAAATGAGGTAAAGTAAGTTAGAGGGGTTGAGACCTATTGGTCATTCCTAAAACATAAAGAGCTGCCCTAGAGCTCATCGATACGCTAAACTGGCCGAGATCAAGCTCAGAAAAGCAAAGAAAATAAAAAAATGCAAAACCAAGTTAGAATGTTTGAGACCTAATGGTCCCTCCTAAAAAATAAAAAGCTTCCCTAGAGCCTACCAATATGCTTAAGTCGTCGGGATCAAGCTCCAAAAAAACAAAGAAAACTAAAAAATAAAAAAGGCAAAAGCAAGTTAGAAGGGCATAGACCTATTGGCCCCACTCTAAAAAAAATAAAGAGCAGTCCTAGAGCCTGCCAATGTGCTAAATTTGTCAAGATCAAGCTTAGAAAAAGAAAAAAAATAATAAAGAAAGCAAGGAATGAAAAAAAGAACCAATACTTAAGTGTTGATTCAAGAAAGGTCTATGACTTAGCATAGAATTGCGAATTTCTCTAAAGCCATTTAAACAGAAATATTTGTATGTCTGAACAATAATCTAGAAAAAAGGCTTAAGCAAATTCAACAAGTATGAATTTAAAATTTGAAGGTGAACAGAGAAATAAGGCAAAAGATCTTTTCATTAAAGTAAGGGATTTACAGGAGAATGGGTCCAATTTGCTATTACAAAACTTTTCCTATTCTAAGTCCAGGCAAATTGTATCTCAGGGCTCCTTTGGGTAGCTCTGCTCAACAAGATCAGTTACCTCAATTTGGAGAATCAAAGAAAGTGGTGAAGCAAAAATTAGATTCATTAAGATTTCAAGATGTATTAAGTTCTTCTGAGTTAAAGGAAAGAAAACTCAAACGCTCAGCATCTTGTGAGCTTGCCTCTGGATCAAGCTGGCTTAAGCCTTCTTTATTGGTTGGCTCGAGAACAAGAGCAGGTGCTCTAAAATTGGCTTCTAAATTGTTTGAGGTCTCTTTAGTAACCTTGGGATCATAAGCTTTGGTTACATCCAAGTCTATGCCGGGAAAGTTACCCTTCATAAAAAGGTCATAGGCTGAAGTAAAACCCATGATAAAGGTAGACTTGAAGAACTATTCAAGTCCAAGTTTGGCTTCATCAGAAGCTAGGAACTCATTCTTGCCAACAACTTTCAATTGAAGTTCCTACTTCTTAAGGGTCAGCTTCAGCTTGGTAAATGAGTGCTCCAGCTTAGCTACCATAGCCCCCAAGAATTAGATTCAGCCTTAGCCTTACCTAGTAGCTCTTGAAGACTGTTAGCTTAGCCTTGATGTTATTCAGCATCTATCGTTAGTGTGATATTGTTATGCTCGGATGCATGAAGCTTGTTGTGAAGCTCGTTTATTTCTGCCTCCATCTCGTAATATTTGACGGAGAAGGCTTCTTGGCACTAGGCCTCTTTCTCCTTAATATCCTTGGCTATAATAGGCTTAGTTGGAGTTTAAAGGCATTCTTTCTATACTTTATTTCCTTTTCTCTTTGGAAGATTTCTATGGTCTAGGCATGCTCCTGGCCTTTCTAGCCAAAACTAAGTTCATAGCCTATAAAGCGTAGAAAGGGAAGAGTTAAGCATAAGCTATCAATGCATAGAAACTTTGGCGTATATAGAAAAACAAAGGGATAGTGCTTACATTCATCAAAGTTCTGTATAGTTCATTGTATTTCTCAACCAAGCTGAGGTCCTCGACGTAAATCTTGTCTTAGGGTAGTTGGAAGCTTACTTTTAGGTGGCTACCCAACTAAATTGAGGCTCGGTCGTTAACATCTTGGCTGTTGTTCGGTTTGAACCCAGAACTAGAACCCTCTAGAAGCTCTAAGGCCCTTGCGAGCCAAGCCGTCTAAGGCGTATCTCAGCTGACAGCTATCGTTATTTCATGAGTAGGAGTGTAGGCCCTTTCACCTGAAGAAATGTGCCACTCAAGTATATTAACGCAATTTGGAATAACAAGAAGACATTTTTTGTCCAAAGGAAAGGTACAATTTTCACCTTGGGTGCTGAGATACTCCACACTAGGTTAGTTTTCTCCATATGGATAGTAGACTTAGGAGCAATAACTACTGTATTTCCTTTGGCAAAGGCCTCAAAAGGGGCTCCAGAGTTGCTGGGAAGGGCCAGTTGCTTCAGAGGAGGTGCTGTCCTCATCTTTGCCCCTTGAGAATGGTCTTTCTCTGTATTTGCTCTATCTAATAATAGTAGGGGCTACCAAGAGAACAGAGGCTTGGGTACACTTTCTCCCGAACCTTGAGCTAGAGAGGCTGGAACTAGGAATAGTACTCTTTAAGCATTGGGGATACATGGTGGTGCTCTCCAAGTAAATAAATGTGGCAACGGATTGTGGGTCAACAATTATTGTAGATAAAGTTAGAATTGGGGGAATTGAGGTAGGAGTAGTAGGTGAATTGGTGGAGCTCAAGGCAGGTGTAAAGTTAGAGGATAGAGTGGGGATATTAGCTTCTGAAGGGCCTATTCTTGACATGATGGGAGGCGCTTGGACTGTTGGTTTTGGTTTTAAGACAGACAAGAAGCTTCCAAGCCTATTTTTCCTTGAAAAAGGTGAACAGATAAAAGTCTAAAAGTCAAGTAACACAAGAAGGAAAGATGTACTAAATAATAAATAATAATAAAGGAGCTAGACAATGAATCTACGCTCAAAGACCTTTTTAGGGTCATAACTAGCAGGTAATCCCCTCCCAAGAGAGAGGCCGGCCCAGGCCAGAATTCTGATGCTAAAATGGTAATTTTGACTTCTAAAATTTCTATCTAAACAAGTAGAGGTACAAATTAAGATGGTGGCAGGGTTGGATGTCTAAGGGATTTGGTTCCAAATAGAAAAAGAATCCTTGGATAAAATTCCAAGGTCCTCAAGCCATCACAAAGCTAAGGTACCTGGCAAAGAAAAAGTAATTTTTCTAGCCCTGAATGGCTAAAGGATTGCGTTGGATCGACAGAAAGGTAGTTTGAGGTGAGAAAAAAAAAGGCCAGTTCTTACGGTCATTTTAAAGAAAATTGTGAAGGCTACTAAGCTAAGGGGATAGTCATACAATTTGCAAAATATGGCAAAACTTGTGATAGAACGAACTCAGTTCGGAGTTAGTTGTGACACACTGATATCCTAGTGGTTTGCAATTTCCATAAAAAAGAGAGACTGGAGGATGAAGACTAGCAAGAAGCTGCTCATCATAAGTAGTCATTTAGCCTACTAGGTGCGTGTGAGCTCGACCTTCAAATGAGGGGCATACAAGGTGGACCCCTTTGGGAATATTTTATCTGATCTCAGATTTTTCTAATATCTTGAAGGGATAGGTAATTTAGTAAAGAATCAGGCCTCAGTTGTGGATGTAGGAATGGGGGAAGTACTTCCAGGAAAAACCCAAGGGAATGGAAGCGAGAGAAGGTGTTTTGTAGGGGTTCAATTCAAAATTTGTGGGGTCTTTAGGGCCATAAATAGGGGTTTTGGAGGAAGAAACAGAAGAAGAGAGAATGTTAACAGCAAAAGGAAAAGAAGTAGATGTACCAGTATTGCTTCCAGACACCATTGATGAAAACTTTAAGGTTGATCTGAAGATTGATTTGAAGGTTGACAAAGGAAGGGGAAAAAGACAAATGATTAAACTAACAAGGTAATGGCTAAAACAGGGGACAATTGATAAGCTCAAAAATATCTTTAGTTTTATATATTATTTACCTTCTTTTTACATGTTGTAAGCAATAGTTAGTTAATTATAAGTTTAACTGATTTATTCTTAGCCTTTGTAGGGTTGAAGTGGGAAAAGAGTTATAAAAGGACAGAATAAAGTGAAAAAAAAATCAAAAAAGCGAAGTGTGCACAAGCATTGAGTAATTTGGACACTTTTTTATATTTTGAGTATAATTTTTTTTTCCATCTCCAATTAAGTTGATTCAAGATGCATTGGAAAGCTAAGAGAAAGAGCCAAAATTTTTACGTATTGCGTTTTCCCGAATTCTATCAGCATCAAGGTCAAAATTAAGAGGTTGAAGTGGAAGCAGATGTTCTGGTTTTAGCACACGTGCACCCGAAATCCATAGCATGTGCGCTCATTCCAGAGAGGAAGATTCCATGAGCCAATTCCAGCACACATGCACCTAAAACCCAGAGCATGTGTGCCTGACCCTATGAGATTCTGTGAAATTTATTATTTTGATAGCTTTCTTCGTCCAAATGAACTTTTTTTCTAGGGTTGTCATGTGTTTCATATGGGATAAGAAAATTAAACTCTAAAATCCCTTATAAATACCCCTTTGATAGTTGAGTTGAAAGAAAGAAAGATTTTAATCGTTCTTTAGTGATAGTTTTAGCAGCTTTATTTTGTGTGCTCTTCCATGACCTTTTGTGCCTAAAAACTTCATTCTTGGTCAAGGGAACTGAAGCCATGGATTCTTCAACGTTGTGAGACTTATTGCGTTTAATTATTCAATTCTTATTTCAAGTATTGGTATATTTTCTGCATTTATTTTTATGATTGCTTCTTTTAATTGCTATGAAGGCTAAGTAGTTAATTGATATATTGAATCTCTTTAGCTAGATTAACATTGGCTGCATTATCTGAATTAATCTGTGAAATGACTAGGTTTAATAATTGTTGGAGTAGGGATATTTAATCTAGGGAAAATAACCAACTAATTGGCATAACCATGAGTGCTTATGTTGTATTAGTCTAATTGATCTTTCTAGTTCTCAATGCTTCTACTTGATTAATCTTTGGCTCTTGTCTGGATTTAATTGGTAGTGAGGGTTAATTAGATCGCGTGTTGAAGATTAAACAAACTTATGGACTTAAGATGTAAGAATAAGTCTTGAATTGAAATTCGGGCTTAATTCTTCCATTAGTATTTGATATAAGGGTTGATATATCTTTGGTATCAATGATCGACTGTTGAATCTCCATGGTAGATGTGACCAAGACCAAGGTTTGTTCTCTTTGTTTCTTTCCTTTAATTTCAATTTGTTGTTAGTTAGTTTCTTTTATTTATTTTCGTTGTATTTAATCTCCCCCAGTCTTTATTCACAAAAGTATGATGTAGTAAGCTATACATTCTCTTTGGAAACAATCCTTACTTCCACTACTACCGTTAATCTTTAGAAGTATAGGTTTATTTTTTGGGTACAGGCGACAGCAAGACCAAAATTTTGGCATCGTTGTCAGGGTGTGATTCTAGCTGAAATTTGTGCTTCTATGTTTTTCAATTTTGTGTTTCTACTAGTGTTTTTTTTTTTTTTTTTACGTTTTTGTTTTTTTCCTATTTTTGTTCTTAACTTTGTATACTTATTACTTGATTTCTTTTAGATCTCCATCATGGCTACCAATGTGCATGAGGTATATTGGTCAGATTTGGCTATTGTTATTCAACATTTAGAAGACATTCGACTAGTAAGAACTTGTGAGATTTGCGCTGACAATCACTCAACTGATATGTGCCCTACTTGTCAAAGCAATGAATGGTTTCTTTAGTAGGACCCCTTTACGTACAACTATTACCAAGAATGGATGGATTGTCCTGAGTTCGGTTATCCGCCAAAACCATAAGATTTTCAGTGTATACAACCTGTTCCACCACAACAACCTTATTCCCATCCTGGTAAGTCTTTAGAAGAACTGGTTAATTCACTGGCCTCTAATACATTGCAATTTCAACAAGAAACAAGAGTTAGTATTCAAAGGTTGGAGCATAAACCAAGTCAACTGACACCTTGCATGAGTAGACCAGAATCTCAAGTGATTGAGGATAAAGAAGACAAAGAAAAGGAGCAGGAACTAGAGATGGGATTAGTAGACGATAAGCCTATTTCCTGAGGGTGACTCTAGTTCATTTCTTTCAATTTCAATGCCTCAAGATCTTTTAGAGCAAGAGCCAATTAAGGTTTCAGATTTGGATATGGAAGAAGCACAAGAGAATCCAACCACTGTGAAGGATTGCCACTTGGCTGTTCAAAGGGATTGTATTGTGATGCCTTTATACCCCATATTCTGTTACGGCCTAATCTTAAGAATTGAAGATCAAGAAGTAACTCATAAAGAGTTCGATATCATTGAGTCTTCTAAGGATCATGAGGAAAGGGTTAAGGTGGATTGCATAGATGACTAATGCGGTCAAGGTAGACAGCATTGAGCAAGAAGGGTGGTTTAGAGTTGAGTTTCTGAATGATGGAGCCAAGGAGTTTGAGGATAAGTATATGGTGAGCCACTATAAGGAGAGAGCATATACACGACTGATTATAGTCAAGCTATTGACTAAAAAAGAGCACTTCTTGGGAGGCAACCCAAGTTTTTTATTTTATTTTTTTATCTTTCTATGTTTTTGACGTGAGTTTATGTTTTATGTTCTATTTAGTCTTTTAAGGGATTAAGTTTTTTCCTGATTATCTTGGCATTTTCATTTCCTTGATTTTCTTGTTTTTCTTAATTTCTTGATTGACTAATTGTGTTGTTTAGTGTTTGTGATTGTCTTGTAGGTGTCAAGACTCCAGCCCAAGTTCAAGGCCATTTATTTTGGGACTGATTACACCACATGATCTTCTTTACACTAGATAAGCTTTTCTTTTCCCTCTTTATGTTTTCATTTTCTTCAGCACTGAGGGCAATGCTTATTTTTAAATGTGTGGTGGCGAGTCATCTGGATTTATAGTGTTTGGTGGATCAATTTGTTGTTTGCTCATTTTTGTTGCAACATTTTTAGCTTTTCTTTTGATTTGACAGCTTTTCATGATTTTTAAAAGTTTTTGTTCAAACTAGTTGAAAATCTTTGAAAGTTTTGGAAATTTTGCAATGCTTAGTTTGGCTCTTTGATTTTGTCCATGATAATTGTTCTAAAAGAGTTGAACAATTCATGAGCTGGGTAGTCGGTGTTAATATCTTCCTTGCATGATTTATAAGAATTCTTGAGCACTATAGCCATGAATTATTTTTATTTTTGATACTTAGAGATAATTATGTGACTCACTTATGTCGCATCCCAGAAACTTGCTTTATTACATTTTCGAGGTAAAATTTTATAGACAACTTGATTTCATTTAAAGATAAAGGTAAGCATTTCTTTGGATATTTGAGCCCTTTAAGCCAACCCGTATTTTGAAATTTGTATCCCTCGTACCCTGTTTGAGCCTGAATTTGTAATGAATGGAGAGAAACACCATTCGCTTTCTTTTATTAAAACTCATTTTACCTATCTTTATGTGCTTAATAATTTCTTTTTTTTTTTCTATCCGAAATGTCTCTTAAGAGGTTTATTGCAAACAATTATTTGTTAAGGAGATAAAGAAGTGACAGGCAATTAAATGTGTGTGATAAATTGTTTGAATGAGTTGTGTAACTTTTTAGGGGGGCAAAAAGAGGGTATTATAAAAATTTATTGACAATAGCAAGCAGTGCAATCACTGGTATCTGTGTTGATGCATTTGTGGGTAGTGCCTATCACTGGTACCTGTATGGAGAGTGAACACAAAAAATGAGAAGAAATATGAAAGAAATGTTTGAAAAATATTGGCATCTTGGGCTAAATTGAAGAAGGATGACTTCTTTGTGTTTGTTATATGAAATTCTTCGTGGGTGTTTGTTGATTAAGTGTGGGGTTATTTCTCGATAAGGATAGGTAGTTTAATGTTTAAAGAGAAGTTTTATTTTAATGGTGCACAACATTATCTTAAAGCTCTTTCTTTTGTTTTGTTATATCCTTATTCCTTCTTTGATTAGATAATACCCTAGCCTAACGTTACAAGCTAAAAATTCCTACTTAATTTAAATTGAGTTAGTTGTCTACATTAGTGTAGAGGTGTAAGAAGAGTGAGTTATGGGATGTTCAAAAACATTCTAAGAGTTTGCATGATATGTCAATTGATTTGAGTGTCTTAAAAAATGTTTTCTTGAATGGCTATGCATACATACACCGGATTTCATGTCTTGATTTTATTAGCATTTGAGCTCTTGAGTTCTTATACTATTCCTTATGGTGGATTGGCTTTTGATTATTTATGAGAACAATTGTTCAGATATGTTGGGTGAATTTTTGATGTACTTGTTTGTTTTAATTATAGTTTTATGTATCATTAACCTCATTTTTATGTGTTGCAAGTAATATTTGAGTTAATTATAAGTTTAATTGATTTATTCTTAACTTTTGTAGGGTTGAAGTGCAAAAGAAGTTAAAAGGACAGAATAAAGTGTAGAAAAATCAAAAGAGCGAAGTGTGCACAAACATTGAGTAATTTGGATACTATTTTTTATTTTGAACATAACTTTCTTGTCCAATCTCCAATTAAGTTGATTCAAGATGATTTAGAAAGCTAAGAGAAACAGCTACAACTTTTATGTTTTGCCTTTTCCCAAATTCTGTCATAATACATTGAGGTCAAAGTTGGGGTTGAATTTGAAGCAGATGTTTTGGTTTCAGTGAACGTGTGCCAAAAATTCAGAGCATGGGCATCATTCCAGAGAGGAAGATTTCAGGGGCCAATTCCAATGCACATGCACCTAAAACCTAGAGCATGTGTGCCTGAGCTCGTGAGATTCTGTTAAATTTATTATTTTTGATAGATTTTTTCGTCCGGTTGGACTTTTTTTTTAAGTGTTTTCATGCGTTTCTTGTGGGATAAAGAAATTAAACCCTAGATTCCCCATAAATACCCCTTTGATAGTCAAGTTGAAGGAAAGGAAGTTTTTATCGTTCTTTAGAGATAGTTTTAGCTGCTTTATTTTGTGTGCTCTTTCGTGGCCTTTTGTGCCTAAAAATTTCATTCTGGGTCAAGAGAACTGAAGCCATGCATTCTTCAACATTGTGAGACTTATTGTGTTTAATTATTCAATTCTTATTTCAAGTGTTTGTTATTTTTCTGCATTTATTTTTTCTATGATTGCTTCTTTTAATTGCTATGAAGGCCAAGTAGTTAATTAATGGATTCAATCTATAGCTAGATTAATATTGGCTGCGTTGTCTGATTTAATCGGTAAAACGACTAGGTTTAATAATTGTTGGATTAGGGTTATTGAATCTAGGGGAAATAACCAACTAATTGACGTAACCGCATGTGCTTATGTTGTATTAGTGTAATTGATATTTCTAGTCTCAATGCTTCTACTTGATTAATCTTTGGAGCTTGTTTGGATTTAATTGCTTGTTAGGGTTAATTGGATCACGTGTTGAAGATTAACTAAAATTAAGGAAAGATGTAAGAATAAGCTTTAAATTGGAAAGATGTAAAAATGAAGGTTTGTTCTCTTTATTTCTTCTCTTTAATTTCAATTGCTTGTTAGTTAGTTTCTTTTATTTATTTTCATTGTATTTAATCTCTCCCCAACCTTTATTCACAAAAGTAGAAAATAGTTAGTTATATACTCTATATGGGAACGATCAACCTATCGACTTCCGCTACTGCCATTAATCTTTAGAAGTTCTATGGGAACGATCCTTACTTCCACTACTACCTTTAATCTTCAGAAGTATAGGTTGTATTTTTTGGCTGCAGGTGACATCATGACCAACAGTACAGTAAAAAGGTATGAGGAGTTCTTCGAAAGGACGAGAAAAGAGAAGAAAAGATGCAGTAATCTTAAGGAAAATGCTTGAAATTGTAGAAAAACAAGATGAAGGTGAAGATGTAAGTGTATAGGGAAAATTTACAAAGTATAGTTATTTCTATGAGGAAATAAGGGGTTGAGAGTTCTTAATTTGAAGTCAATTTGAGAGTTATCCGGGGCAGCTATTTAAGGTAGTGTACCGGATATTGTGCAAACAGATCCAGCGAGTTATGGCAGTAAGAGTGGTGCAAATGTGGGAAAATGGTACAATAAGAAAATGTAGGAACGGCTTTCAAGGAAAGTGTTACGTCTAAAATAACTCAAACATCTACTGATAAAATAAACACTCCGCTAAATCAAATAACATTAATTTGATGACAAAATGCAAGTATATTTAGTATCAAATACTAGCTAGTACAAGTAGGTATCGTTCCCACGCGGAATGGTATGCAATCACCAAATATTTACCTAAAATTCTAATTGAAAAGATGATTAAAAAGATAATTTAACTAAAATTACACTAACAACTATGTGAAATTAGCAATAAAGAGGGTTAGAATTTATGCTAGCTAATTTTTAGGGTGTTGGTTAATTCAGCTAATCAAGTGAATCTATGTGCCAAATTAGACATTGATTCCCAATTCTAATCTAATTTATGCTAATTTTCAGGGTGTTGGTTAATTCAACTAATCAAGTGAATCCATGTGCCAAATTAGACATTAATTCCCAATTATAATCTAATCCCGATCCCTCAGCAATTAAATCTATCAATTTGATTACCTAAGTGTGGATTTCTCCTACTCCATAACATAACCAAATTTGATTAACTACTCATGGAATTCTAGCAATCCACATCTATGTGAATTAGTCTGCCAAGGTCTAATTCTAGCCCTAATTCAACACTATTCTAGCTCTATACTCGAGGTTCAATTCCCATATCCTCTGAATTACCCCAAATTAACAAGGTGAGTGATCAATTTTCCTAGTTAACCTGTAAGCCCCTTAGTATTGCCTAATTAGTCCATATTAGCACCTAATCAACCCAATAATATCTACCTTTTAGAAATTGGCTTCACACAACCCTAACCTATAACTAAATAATGCATAATAAATAACAAGAAAGCAAAGAAAGGTATGGGAAAGCAATTAAATAAATAAAAACATGAATTCTGAAAAACTAGTGCAAGAAAAGAAAGGCATTGAAAGCTAGTGAAAATGATGGCATTAAATGAAGTCTTCACAACTTAAACAAACATTAATATGAAAGAGAAAAAAAAAGTACACTACACATAAATAAAACAAGGACCAGAGCCCTCAAATCAACCCCAAAATGTGTATTTATAGTAGGGTTAGGGTTATGGTTTAAGACCAAAAATAGCCTTGAAAATGGGCGACAAAATGCAAAAAATCATGCCTTCCGGGTAGAGTTCACCGTCAGGAACCTTGGAACTCTAAAGCATAAAATCTCATAGGGCAGAAAAGCTTGTCTCTGGCGAGACTCCCTGACAGCTCTACGCTATTTCGTTGTTTTGCCTCTAAAATCCCCGTTCAATGCCTGATTGATTTCTCCTACTGAATCCTAACAATAGAAGCACATTATTATCTATAATAAACACTTAAAATAAATCCTAAATATTTAAATAAAATTCTCACAAAAGAGACCAAAATTGAAAGACAAACATACCCAAATGAAAACATAACTCTCAACAGAATTAAGTTAAAGACAAGACACAAATTCTAGAAAAAAGAACCTAATAAAATATAATAATTAAGACCTAAATAAGTACTAACATGATCGAAATTGTACCAAAAGTGATAAATTTAGGATACGTATCACTCTAGTTTCCTAGGGTTATCACACCCCCAAAGCTTTAAGACTTTGTTCATCCCGAGCATGCATAAGACAAGAAAAGAAGAATAACAAACACATAATCGATACAAAATACTTAAACACATGTCACTTAACACTAAACACCACCAAGAGAAAAGTAAGTGGGAATGTTGAATTCTGGCACACTTGTCAAAAGTCAAAATGAAGTTTTAATTCAACATACACAACATTTTCATTTGCTCTTTCATTTAAAAAAATGCACACTAGTTTTGGATACAAACATTACCTTGACTAATGAAGTCTTCATGAAATGCTAATTAAAATGTGACAAGTCTGAAATTAGTGCTAATTTTGTATGCATTTTGTTATTAAAATTTGGTGTATTTATTTCCATTTGTCATGTTTTATGGATAAATAGGTAATATTTAGGCATTTAGAGTCGTCATGTTAGTTTTTATCTTTTTTTATATAGTTAAATGTGTGTTTCTATTGCATATATTATCTATCTATGTGATTTTGTGTGACGTGCATGTGAGTGATAACCTGTAAAAGGTCATTTGGCAGCTGAGAAAAAGATTAGAAGTGGAGAAACAAGAATCTAACTGAGCTGTGATAGAGACCAGCCACTGACAGCAGTTGGACAAAAACCAATTGCGGCTGAAATAGAACCACAACCACAGACAGCGGTTGATATAGAAGGATGTACCACTGACAGTGGTTGGCTCGCTCACAGTAGCTGACCAAGGTATATTTAGTCGCTGAGAGTGATAGATCCGGTCAACCCATGGGCCTTGTCATGTTACTTAAAAATACTAGCGATTCTTGTACTAGAAAAGGACAGCGATACTGAGACTTTTTTTTAGGGATTGATTTTAGGGTTTTGAACTACAATTAGGTTAATTGATTCTTCAACTCTTAAGACCAAATCTTAAATTGTGGACAATTCAAGTTTCTAATTTCACGCACTATTGCAATTCTTTTAATTCTGGTATTGATTTCTTTATTATTTTACTATGAATTTCTTTATTTAATATTATTCATCACATTAATATGTGTTGTGTAACATTTGATTCCAACAGTTTATTTCCATTCCCACATATCATGAGTTGCTAAATTAGTCAGGGCTCGAGTGCGGGTGAAGCAATCAATCGATGAAAAATCGAATTGAGGGTTAATCATTAAAGGTTATGGTAATTGCCTAATCCTTAACATAAATAGACAATTTAAGGGAGTAACTAACCCTAGTATTGGTAAGGCTGACTAAGGGTCTAAGGATTTTGATTCTTGTTTAATGAACAATGTTAATTTATTAATCTAATTAATCTAGTTTAGGTTGACAGATTTAATTAGTTGATTCGTCGAGTTTCTCAGAAGAAAATTCACTTTCTAGACAATTATTGACTTAGATTAATTAGGTATGTTAGTTGAAGGTTTCATGACCCTACTTAAATTAATTTGATATGGTTCATTTACCAAAAGTTTTAGGGTTGGATTGAAATATGGGAATCAAATCACCATTCACTATAATTAATTAATTGATTGATTCGCTATTTGACTGACCCTAGATGATCGATGATTTCTAGCCTTGCATTCGACCTTTCTTAATTATTATTGTCTGTTCATTTAAATTTAATTATTTTCTTAGTTTTTAGTCATTTTAATTATTTTTGCAAAAAAAAAAAAATGATTTCCACTACCAAAAACATTACAAATCGGTCATTTAAATTGAAATTGAATTAGACTCTTGGTACTTGCATTAGTCCTCGTGGAATCAACCTTTACTCACCCGATTACATTGATAATTGTATACTTGCGGAATCAGTGGAATGTGGGATAAGGAATTTAAAACTTGTTCAACACATATCCTGTTTTTTGGTGTTATTTCCCGAGACTTGTTGTGGCAATACTGAGACGCTAAAGCAACTCCTAATTTACACTTTTCATTTTTCTGTTATTTTTCTTTACTCGTTACTTTCTTGTGAGCCATTTATTGATTTATTTTCTACTAGTTATTGTGTTATTTAAAATGGTACTCGTAATAGTTTCATTGTGCCTATTATGCACAGGTCTGATCAAACTTGCCTTAGTCAAGTTTGATCTATTAATAGAAAGAACCTTCAACAAAGAAGACAAGCTTTACAGTAGCAGGTAGATATGGCCAACAAACAAGATCTACGTCAACCTATGGGATAGCAATAAGTACCAGCAATTAACTGTGATCGGGTAGTGAATGAGGAGGAATTTGAGGATAATGGTCAGAATATGCCTTTTGGAGACTATACCCAACCTACTTTTGGAGGATCAGAGTCCAGTATTTTACCACCTCCCATCCATGTAAATAATTTTGAAATTCAGCCAGGATAGATATCCATGCTTTAGCAGCATTTGATGTTTTCAGGTTTACATAACAAGGATCCAAACTGCCATCTGATCAACTTCGAAGGAGTTTACGATACTTTCAAACAGAATGGTGTGTCATATGATGCCTTCAATTTAAGACTATTCCCTTTTTCTTTGCTAGAGAAGGCAAAGTCATGGCTGGAAGGATATAAACAGGAAACTTTCACAACATGGGATAGATTGGCGCAAGCATTTTTCTTCAACATGTCAAAATATTTTTCCCTATCTAAAATGGCCAAGCTAAGGAATGATATTACTTCTTTCACTAAACATCTTGGAAAAAACCTCAGCAAAGCTTGGGAAAGGTATAATTATCTGCTTACTGAGTGTCCACATCATGGGTTAGTATTATGGATGCAAATGGAGATATTCTATAATAGGATGCTTCAAGAAACCTGTGAGTCGATAGAAACTTCAGCAAATGGATCCTTAATATTGAACAAGACAGCTGAGAAAGCTCAAGAGCTATTGGAGAAAATGTCCTATAATTATTTTATGTCTTCAGCAGCCCAGAGTAGCGAGCAAAGAAGGGGAGTGCATGAGCTGAATGATTGGGATGCCATAGTGGCTAGACAAGAGGCCACAACTAAGAAAGTCGATTTGTTGACCAGGCAATGGGAAGAGATGAAATTCAAGGCAATGGCTACAGCGCAGCCGCCCTTCTGCGATTGTTGCTCGGGTGACCATCTCAATGGTCAATTCAGTGCACTGACAATAAAGATCTAATTTTTCTTTTGCAGGACATGAACAAGTGAATTATATGGGCAATCAAGGTGGTCAAAATTTGAACCAATATAGAAATTAGAACAATGCTTTTAGTAATACATATAATCTGGATAGAGAAATCACCTGAATTAATCACGAGGTAATTAGAAAAATCAAAACTCGAATGCTCAACCTCTATTTTAGTAGTATCAATCTAAAAAAAGTCAAGTGCAAGTAACTCCATCCCGGCAAGGGAAAGAAAGTTAGAAAAGACTCTTACATAGTTTATACAGTTCAGTGCTGAAAGAATGAAGAGTTAGTATGTTGCAATAAAGATTCTAAAGACTCAAATGGGGTAGTTGTTAAGGAGTATAGCAGATAGACCACTTAGTACATAGCCAAGTGATACTATCGCTAACCTTACGGAGCATGCCAAAGCAATAACCTTGAGGAATGATAAAGTTATGGGAGTAGAAGAGAAAAAAATTGAACCTGAAGGTAAGCAACAAGAGGAAAAGCAAGGATAACAATGAAAATTCTAAGTAAAGGACAACGAGTCATAAAGGTGCAAAATTTCTTCCAAGAGGGAAACGTAAGTCCAAATTACCCATCCATCAATTTTAATTCCATTCCCAAGTAGACTCAAAGGTGAAAATGATAGAAAAAAATTTAAAAGATACCTCAAGATCTTCGAAAGATAGAAATCAATATGCCTTTCAAGGAAGCACGGGAGAACATGTCCAAATATGCCCAATTCATGAAGCAAATGTTGAAAAATAATAGGAACTATAGGGAAATGAAATTCTATCTCTATCTAGGGATGTAGTGCAATTATTCAAAAAAATTTACCTCCAAAACTTAAAAATCCTGGTTTGTTCTCAATCAGATATACTGTTGGAGGATTGAGTTGGAGAGGACTTTGTGTATATTTAGGGGCAGCTATCAACTTGATGCCTATGTCTATTTACAAGAAGCTCAATGGTGGGGGAATGAAGCCTACCAATGTTTCCTTCAATTAGCTGAGACCAAACTATGAAACACCCTGAAAGTATTATTGAAGATATGTTTGTGAAGGTGGGGAAGTGTTATCTACCTCCAGCCTTCATCATCCTACACATGGAAGAGGATAAAGAAATGCCCTTGATTCTCAATAGACCATTTCTAGCTATGGGATGGGGAATAATTGATGTCCAAAATGGAAAGTTATGATTGAGAGTCAATGATTAGAATGTCAATTTCTTTATTTTTAACTTTCTCAAACTTCCCACTATTGTTGATTTAATGATGGTGGATATAACCGAAGAACTTGTTAATGATTTTTGTAGAAATAATATTCACAGATTCCATTAGAAAGAACATTAACTTAATTGGATGAGTTGGACAATGAAGATGAGTCAGCGAGGGCTTGCTTGGAAGTGCGAGATGAAGATCTGACAAGTAAGGATGACGACCTATCTGAGAATAAAGGTAAGACAGGTCTCCAACCAACAACTCTCCAAGTTAGAATTAAAACTACTACCTAATCAAAACATGGCTCTTATGTATGCTTTTTTGGGTAAAAATGATACTTTTCCAGTCATAGTTAGTGTGAATCTATCTGAAGAACAATTAGATGCATTACTTTTTGTCTTGGGGAAGCATAAAGGTGCAAGTGCATGGAGCATTCATGAAATAAAAGGTATAAGTCCTACTATTTGCATGCAAAAAAGTTTAATGACTAAAATTTATAGGGCTTGTGGACAACCTCAATGTCGGTTGAACCCTACATTGAATGAGATGGTAAGAAAAGAGTTAATGAAACTGCTAGATGCTGGAATAATTTACATAATCAGTGATAATGAATGGGTATGTTCTACTCAAGTGGTACCTAAGAAGGGAGGAATGATGGTAGTTGCTAATGAGAATAATGCATTAATCCTTTTTGGGTTGGTCACTGGGTGGAGGGTATGCATTGATTATAGGAAACTTAATGTGGCTACCTGTAAAGTCCACTTCCCTTTCCCCTTCATTGATCGAATGTTAGAAAGACTACCAGGTCATATCCTTCTATTCCTTTTTATGTGGTTACTCTAGCTATTTCCAAGTTGCTATAGCTCCAGAGGATTAAGAAAAAACCATATTTACATGTCACTATGGCACCTTTGCTTATAGAAGGATATCTTTTCGTTTTGTAATGCATCTAGCACTTTTAAAAAATGGATGTTTGCAATTTTTCATGATATGATTGAAAAATGTGTAGAAGTTTTCAAGGATGATTTTTCAATTTATGGCGCTTCATTCCATGATTGCTTGTATAGCTTGTCTATTATACTTGAATGATATGAAGAGACAAATTTAGCTCTTAATTGGGAGAAATGTCACTTCATGGTTCTGGAAGGGATAGTTTTAGGCCATAAAATTTCTGCAAAGGGTATAGAAATGGGTAGGGCAATAATTGAAGTTATGAAAAATTGCCTCCACCCATGAACATTAAAGGAATAAGGAGTTTCTTAGGACATGCAGGGTTTTATTGGTTGGTTCATAAACAACTTTTCTGCAATTTCTTTTACAAACCCTTGTGTGATTTATTGCAAAAAGATGTGGCCTTTAACTTTGATGAAAATTGTTTGCAAGCATTTAATTTGTTGAAGAAGGCCTTAGTGTCTGTACCTACTATCGTAGCACCTTATTGGTCATTACCATTTGAAATTATGTGTGATGCTAATAATTATGTTGTAGGTGCAGTTCTTTGTCAGAGAAAAGATGAGGTCTTACATGTCATCTACTATGCTAGTAAAACTCTTAATAGTGCAGAAATTAATTACATTACTACTAAAAAAGAGTTGCTAGCTGTGGTTTTTGCTTTTGACAAATTTAGGTCCTATTTAATTGGTTCTAAAGTGATTATTCATACTGATCACACAACTCTAAAATATTTGTTTTCTAAAGTGGATGTAAAACCATGGTTTATTTGATGCAGCCGACCCTACTTAGTGAAAATAAGGCTTTGTTTGTTTATTTGTTTGTTATTTGGATCCATTACATCGCAAGTTGAGGAGTACAAGTAGAGGACTAATTTCGTACAACAAAACAGGTAATTTCACATCCGAAAACCAAGTAAGATTTTTCTCGTTTACTATTAGGGTAAAATTTTGGATTGTGGGCAATTTCTTTGTGACTATTTGTGCTTTTAAGTGTTGATTAATTGTCAATGTAATTTGGGAAATAATTGTTGATTAAGTTTTGGGAGGAAATTTCAGCAGTTAATTGCTTTGAATATTTGCGTGATTTTGTTAAATGGCAAAAGAGAGGAAGCAAACCAGTGTTAAAAGTTTTGATGATAATATCTTTGTATCCCTTAAGGCTAAACAATTACACGACAAAATGCAAAATCGAGCGAGTATTGTCCGAGTGAGGGATAGACTTAAGTCATGTACATATTGAGAATAACAATGATGCCGATGCACCAAGTCAGGCAATTTTTAATAAATTTCAAGATAGGGGATGGAAAGATTTTGTTAAAACTGTAACAGTGATTGATAACAAGAACATGGTTTGCAAGTTTATAGGTAATAGCTTAGAGGCATATGATTATGTTGCCAACGTTAGTAATATTTCGGTGAGTTACCTCTTTGAAGTGATTAATGAGACATATCATTTGCAAACCAATCCCAACAACCAGTTTACCTAATTCCATAAGGGTGACGTTGATTATGACGAGGTGTGCAATCGTTTGACTGATGGTTGGGGGTATTAGGACATGGATGGGGACCAGCGGAAGTGGATTGGGTTAAAATATTTAAATGAGGAGGCTAGAGTTTGGATGCAATTAGTGTGTATCCATATTTTATGTACAACCCATACCACCGATGGTAATCCTACCAGGGCTTGCCTCATTTTTGCTATTATGGAGGGGATGACCATTGATATTGGTCGGGAAAATTGTTTAGAGATATTGAGGAATGGGAACACGAAGAATAAGGCACTATTATTTCCACATTTAATTGCTTAGTTGTGCCAGCTTACATGGTTGTAGGTTGCAACTAAAAAGAATTGGGATGTGCCAAAACCAATTGACAACATTGGAAATTGTTTCATCAATCATCTGGCAAGAGAGTGCCTAACAAGGAATACCGCAAGGAATGCTGGTTTTACCTCCTCATAGGCCTGCTTTAGACTCTTTTTTCCATCATTCTCTTAATACTGAGACACAAAGAGAACACCTCATGTATCACAGCCAATGTTTGAAGGACATGCAATAGAAGATGGATTTCCAAGCATGGCAACTCAGTCATCTAGGTAATTTCATTTCAACATGTCTCACTAGCCAAAGGCCACCCCACCACCCAAGTATCATTATAGATCTTCAGATGAAGTAGAGAGAGAAGGACCAAGGACAGGGAAAGGAGGGTATAAAGCTAGACCTTCAGGAGCTGCCACAAAGTGAATGTCCACTACATCTGCACAGTTGTTAGGGAAGTGTTGTTTTTTTTTCTTTTTCTTTTTCATGACTTTAGTAGGTAGTTTTGTTGTTTCCACTTGCCTAGTTTGGTTATTTGTGTTAGTAAAGAGAAGGCAAGTGTTGTACTAGTCAAGTGTGTTTATGTTTAATTGTTTTTCTGTCTAGTGGTTTGTTTGTGATATAAATGTATTGATGTTTGATAAGAATGAAATGTTAATAGTAAAATTGATTCTAGTTAGCAATGAAATGATAACATAGTATCGTGTGATCACATGTTTCGTGTTCTATTATATTGTTTAAAATGTGTGGAAGTTTGAGCTTATACTGATAATATTTTCTTGATTTTACATGTTTGGCTTATTGCTATTAGAGAGGAGTCACATGATTTATTTTGATGCCCATATTAATTTTAAGTTGTGCGAATTGAGTTGTTATAATTGTTGGGTTGGATAAAGTGGAATATGATTTGGGCCTTCGTATTTCGTTTGCATATTTTTGCATGGCAAGATATTAGGTTTCATTATGTTTGTTTAATTTGTTAGCGTTGATATAACCTTTTTCTGAGGCTAATTCCTTAGTGCTCCAATTACTTCAATAAGCTTGAAAACAAAAAGAAAAAAATAACTTGCTTTACGTAATCTTAGACGTAAGGATGGTAAGAAATGAAAATTAAAAGGCAACTTGCATGAAAATGTGATTTGCTAAGTCTAAAAAGTTAAATAAAGAGCCAATAAAAGGTGGTCACAAAGGTACTACTAAAGCTTATATTGCCGTTTTTGAGTTAAATAATTGAAATAGTTCTCTAATATTTTACTATTGTTTGACATTTGTGTGACTGCATGTTAAGGTCCATTGATTCTTCATTACCTTCTTGATGGTTATAATGATTTAGCTTTGAACATCTTTTGATTGATTTTGGGTAGGAAATTTGTTGTGTGACAAGACCTGTATTGATAAAATATAAGTATGGCATGTAAATTTGAGAATTTTTTTTTAATATTTACTTGGATGGAAATTTTTGTGTGAGTAAATGTGGAGACTTTATGTGATTGGTTAGAAGTGAACTAGGTTGATGAGTTAATTGGATCAATTCGATCTGAAGTGTTTATTCTCACATGTTTTGTTTGTCTAATGAGTTTTGTTCGGGACTAGCAAAACTCAAGTTGGGAGAAGTTGACAAGTTTGAAAATAGTGTTATTTTTGTGTATGTTTTGTTATTAAATTTTGGCATATTTATTTTTATTTTTTGATAATATTTTGGAATTTAGAGTTGTCATGTTAGTTGTTATTATTTTTATAGTTAAATGTGTGTTTTTGTTGCGTATATTATCTACTTATGTTATTTAGTGTGTCGTTCAGGTGAGTAAGGGTAAAAAGGTCATTTGCCAACTGTGGGACAGACTAAAAGTTGAGAAATGAGGATCTAAGTTTGTTGTGATGAAGACTAGCCACTGACAGCTACTGGAATAAGACCAATTATCCGCTAACAGGGCTTGAAACAGAACCACGCAGTTGACAACGGCTGGTATAGAAGGATGCACTGGTGACAGCGATTGGCTCACTGACATCGGCTGACCAAGGCATATTTAACCACTATAGAGATTGACCCGGTCAGTTTATTGGCTTTGGCACATTACTTATAAATATTAGCGATTCTTGGAATTTCGGCTACTGTAAAGGGGGAGCAATACTCAGACTTTTACTTAGGGTTATATTAAAGGGTTTTGAACTAAAACTAGGTTAATTGACTATTCAATTCTCTAGACGAAATATCAAGTTGTCGATCATTCAAGCTATTAATTTCAAGCACTTTTGCAATTCTTTCAATTTCGGCATTGTGTTCTTTATATTTTATTATCAATTTCTTTATTTCATATTATTACAATAGTTTATTTCCATTCCCGTGTATCATGAGTTGCTAAATTAGTTGCCCCAATGATGCAATCAATTGTGGGGAAGTCGAACTGAGGGTTAATGTTTAAAGATTATGGTAATTGGCTAATAATTAACATAAATAGACAATTCAATCAACCCTAGTTTTGATTAATTTGACTGAGGGCATACGGATTTTGAACCTTTTTCAATGACTAGTGTTAATTTATTATGCTAATTAATCTAGTTTAGATCGATATATTTATTTAGTTGATTCGCTGAATATTTCGGAAGAAAATTCAATGAATTCTAGATAATTAATGACAGATTAATTGGGTAGGTTAGTAGAAGGTTTCATGACCCTACTTAAATTAATTTGATAGGATTTATTTACCAAAAGTTTTGGGTTGGATGGGAATACGGGAATAGAATCACATTAATTATAATTAATTAATTGATTGATTCACTATTTGATTGACCCTAGATGATTGCTAACCTTGCATTCGACCCGTCTTAATTATTATTATCAATTAGTTTAAATTTAATTGTTTTCTTAGTTTATAGTCTTTTAATTATTTTTGCATAAAAAAAATGATTTCCACCACAAAAAAACATTACAAATCGATGATCTAAATAGAAGTTGAATTGGACTCTAGGTACATGCATTAGTCCTCATGGGATCGACCTTGCTCAACCTACTACCTGGATAACCGTATGGTTGTAGGATCAGTGGAAGCATGGGACAAGGAATTTAAAACTTGTCCAATGTGTGTTAAAATGCAAGTTGATCTAGTGCTAACAAGTCTAAGAAAGCTTTCTCAAAAATTTGCTTCAAGTATAAAAAGATAATTAAGACTTATTTGAGAAGTACAAATCAATGCAAATGAACGCACAAGAATATTTGTTAGCACCACTGTTGGTCCCAAAGGAATCTAAGAGGGGGGGAGGGGTGAATTAGGTTTCTAAAAAATACTTTTAGAAATATTAAACTTATTGAGATTTTCAACTAACAATTAATATAATAGAATCAATGAAACTGTTATGTAAGAAAGAGAGGAAATTAAACAACCGATACTTCCAAGCTAACAAGCTTGAAGTATTAATTTACCAGAATGCTTCACACACTTGGTGAGCCAATAATCTATACAAAGTAGGGAAATTCTTGCTCACACTAAAACTCTTTTAGTTGAGCCAAAAGTTTTACTTACAACCTCACTTTCGTACAAGATTATCACTCCACTCAAAATTGAATTGCACTCTAAGCTGCACACTAATACAATATAGCACTAGAGCCAATTTGCACTAAAATTGCTCTTTTCTCAAGGCTTGTATTCAATGTATTATATAATCTTTACAAAATAGTAGAGCAGTTATTTATAGGAGCAATAAATGGTGGTTGCAACTACTTTCTAATAAATGCACAAAAAGAAGCCGTTGAGGTTTCAAACATCCGGGATAAGTAGGATGCGTCCGACACAGCGTCTGATCTCTATGCAGTTGGTGAAGAACATCGTTCGGACGGCCGTGCATGCATCAGTTCCATCGTCTAAACAGAGCTTCGGACGGTCATGTTTGTCTGAGAGAGACTTTGTTCGGACAGTTGTGTGCGTCCGTAGAGAAGCATTAAGAACCTTGCTTTCTGCCTGTTGGTTCGGACGGTGAAATGCATCCGAGAAGCTTTTCATAGTTCGGACGGTGTACTACGTCCGAACACCCTGTTTCTAGCAGAATAAGTAACAGCAAAAGCTTGTTTTCAGAGTTTAGTGCTTATGACATCATGTCATCATCAAAATAAGGTTTGGAAAACATCAATCTTCCTCTTTTTGAGATGATGACAAATAGTCATGGAATAACCAATATGTAAAATCAACAGATATGAGTGATAACCAATCATTTTGCAATATAAATTACTACTCCCTCTTTTGACATCATCAAACAAGGCTTCCCCTGAGAAAGTGTACCCAAATATTCAACAGGAA
Organism: Cinchona pubescens; assembly: GCA_025175665.1. Taxonomy (NCBI): domain Eukaryota; kingdom Viridiplantae; phylum Streptophyta; class Magnoliopsida; order Gentianales; family Rubiaceae; genus Cinchona; species Cinchona pubescens. The sequence continues at coordinate 7,473,923 of JANKKI010000027.1, read as the reverse complement.
TAGTACAAGAAGATAAAGTAATTCATAAAAGGATAAAATCGAGAGCGAATCCAGCTAGTCAAAGGAAAAATTCAAAGAAATGCCAAAACTAAAATACATATTATGAAAGAATCTAAGTCGAGTCATTTTTCTTCTTAGAGCGTTTTTCGATCTTGCGGCGTTTGGAAGGGGCATCATCATCAGTAGCCTCACTGTCTTCATCTTCTTCATTACGGCGTTGCATGATGAAATTGAATGTGTCATCAACGTCCTCATCGTCGCCTTCATCTTCATTGGCAACACCTTGATTATTTGTGTCCTCTTCGTCATCCTCACGAACATCCCCTTCTTCGGCATTGTCATCACTTTCGGTAGACAGGAGTCGAGTGGATATTGTGATTGAATATTGGCAAATTGAACCTAAGCTGAAGCAGACATGCCCAAGCTAAGTGCCTCTCGGAGAATCAACTGACGAGTTTCAAGTCGTTTTAACTTACGATTAGTGCGACGTTGAAAGGAACTTACTCGAGTGCTCAAAGAAGTGAGAAGGCACAGATTTGAGAAAGTGAAGTTCGGAGGAAGATGGACGAGGACCATGGACTGGTGGAGGTGTTTGAGGAGGAGGAAAATGGGAAAGTGCCAAACCAGAGGTAGAAGCCTGGATTTTGAACGTTCAATATCAAAGGCTGCCTTAGTTAACCATTGATCGTTAAAATAACGGAGGCCTTTTCGTTCAATATAAGATTTGTTGAAATAGGGGGGAAATTGTTTATTTTCGCTGAAAGGTACATCAAGGAAATCAAATACTTTGGTGAGAAATTTTCCGAAATGAATGTTTCGTCTGGTATCAGTAAGAAATAGTTCCCACAGGGAGCAGAAGAGATACCGAAAGTCAAGGGGAATTCCCATGAAAACACAAAAAAATAAGTAAAGCTGCATTTTTCCTAGCTCAGTGCAATGCCCTTCTGTTGGTAACAGCAAAATCGTGACAAGAGTGTACTGAATGTTCAGTTCAGGAGTGAGCAATGTAGTTTTGGCTTTCGAGGCCTGTTTGAAATTAATGTTAAATATTGCTCTGACCTCATCAATGTCAAATTCGAGTATCAAGAGCGGGCCATTTATCTAAAGAAAAGAAATAAGAAAAATCATTCGGATTTGAGACTTCACATTCAAAAATAGTGTTCATGATGTTGGTAGAAATTTCAAGATTTGTGTTGTTTACAAGAGAAACTAATGTGCGAACAGTGAGGCCTTTCCTAAGATTGGCTATGAATTGAAACACCATGTCATGATAAACGGGTAAATCAGTATGGACTAAGTGACCCCGATTTTGTTTTTCAAAACACGATTTGACAATGGCAAGATTAAATTCATCGAAAAGACTCTCAGAAGCAGGGTGAATGGTTGAACGATTATAGATTTCCTAAGAAGAGATGTATACCATTCGAATGCCTTGGCATCGATGAATTTTGGTAAGGTTGGATTTGATAAGGCTTGAGGATTAGCAGACGATTCCCCACGCACCGGAGCTTTCCCTTTTGATTTTCGTCCACGAGTTGCTGTTGAAGAACCTCCATGGGATTTGACCATTGTGAATGAAAGGAAAGAAAGAGAAAAAAATTTTAATTTTTGTTTGAAAGGTTGGTGGGAATTTGATGAAATGAGATAGTAGATGGGTGGAATTAGGTTCAATAATGGTGATGAATACTTTGGGAATAACAATTTTCCAAACAATTTGTGGAGAGAAGGAAGAAGTTGGAGGAATTTTTTAGGAGAAAAATTTTGCCAGAGAAGGTTTCGGTGGTTAGCGTGAGTCCGAAATGGGGGAAAGTGGACGGTTTTAATTGAGCAGGGAGACCGTTCAGACATCTGAACGATTGGTGTGCGTCCAATGAAGCGTCCGAAAGCAGCTCAGATGAACGGAAGGCCGATCGAAGAGATAATGCGTCCGATATTCTTTCGAACGATGGTAAGCGTCCGGTAGAATTCCAGGGATTAAGTGAAGAAATTGAGTAACGTTCGGACGATCATAAGCGTCCGAGGCAGAGAGGAGGTTTTCAGACGAGTGAGAGCGTCCGAGTAAGAGTGTTGTTCGGACGATCGGGTGCGTCCGAACGAAGATATTATGCCAAATTGAACTATAAAATCCCCAAACATTTTCTGAGAGATTCAAAACGGTCTAGAGCCAAGGGTTTTGTAAATATCAGCCAGTTGATCTAAAGTAGGCACGAAATCAACACTTATTTCCTTTTTACAAACAAGATCTCTAATAAAATGGTGCTTAACATCAATGTGTTTGGTCCTAGAGTGCATATCAGGATTTTTTGTGAGATTAATTGCACTAGTGTTGTCACACCTTATAGGCACACAATCAAAAACAACACCAAAATCTTTTAGAGTATGTTTTATCCACAGAAGTTGAGCGCAAAAATTTCCAGCAGCAATTATTCGGCTTCAGCCGTAGAAAGAGAAATAGAATTTTGTTTTTTGCTAAACCAAGACACAAGACAATTACCCAGGAAATGACACATACCACTGGTACTTTTTCTATCAATTTTACACCCAGTAAAGTCAGCTTCAGAATAACTAATTAAATCAAATGTAGAGGACTTTGGATACCACAGACCAAAATTCATTGTACCCTTCAAATATTTAAAAAACCTTTTTACAGCTATCAAGTGCGATTCTTTGGGGCAAGATTGAAATCTAGCACATAAACAAACAGCAAACATAATATCTGGTCTGCTTGCTATTAAGTGAAGTAGGCTTCCGATCATACCTCTATAGTGTTTTTCATCAACACTATTACCTCATTGGTTGAAGTGCACATAGGCGTACCAGCTTGTTTGCAATCTTCCATTTCGAATCGTTTGAGTAGCTCCTCTGTATACTTCATTTGTGTAATAAACGTTCCTTCCTTTGTTAGGTAGAACTTGTAGTCCAAGGAAAAATTGTAACTTTCTCATCATGCTCATCTAAAACTCTTTTTGCATTAAATGTGAAAAATCCTTGCACAAGCTTTCATTAGTTGCTCCAAAAATAATATCATCAACATAAATTTGAACAATTAAAACCATTGGAATTTGTTTTTGTAAAAATAGTGGTGTCAACTAGACCTCTTTTAAATCCATTTTCAATCAAGAAACCACTTAATCTTTCATACCAAGCTCTCGGAGCTTGTTTCAAACCATATAAAGCTTTAGAGAGTTTGAAAACATTATTTGGAAAATTTTTATTTTCAAAGCCCGGAGGTTGTTCAACGAAAACTTCTTGATCAATAAAACCATTTAAAAATGCACTTTTGACATCCATTTGAAATAATTTGAAATCATTGAAACATGCAAATGCGAGAAACATGCGAATGGATTCTAATCTAGCCACGGGTGCAAAGGTTTCATCAAAGTCAATACCTTCTTCTTGAGCATAACCGCAATTTTGCAATAAGTTTAGCTTTTTTCTTATGACTTCACCTTTATCATTTAATTTGTTTCTAAAAACCCATTTTGTTCCAATTACGGGATGAGAAGATGGTCTTTCAACTAAGGTCCATACGTTATTTTTCTCAAATTGACAAAGTTCATCTTGCATGGCAATGACCCAAGATTCATCATTCAAAGCAACATCTACCTGTTTAGGTTCAATGAGAGAAAGTAATGCACAATTACAACTCAATATGAGAACGAGTAGCTACCCCGTCGGATAGATCACCTATGATTAAATCTTGTGGGTGACTAGAGACGAATCTCCAAGCTTTTGGAAGATCTTTTGGAGTATCCTCGTTCTTTTCTTCTTCATCATCTACTTGATGGTTGTTGACATCATTGCTTGATGTGATCTCTTGATCATCTTCATGGACAGTGAGGTTCTCGAGCTCCTTTTGAATACCTACATCTTCATCTTCGCACAAATTCATTGAGATAACGTCATTAGCTTCACTCATCAAAGGTAACATGTACAACTTCTTCAATCAAGAGCATTCTTCTATTCTATACTCGGTATGCTTTCTTGTCACTAGAATATCCTAGAAAGATCCCTTCATCATTTTTTGTCAAATTTACCAAGGTTTTCTTTGATTTTTAAAACAAAACATTTGCAACCAAAAACTTTAAAATAGCTCACAACGGGTTTTTTACAAAAAATGAGTTCATAAGGAGTTTTGTTTAAAAAGGATCTTAATAAAACTCGATTCATGACATAACCCGTGTTAATGGCTTTAGCCCAAAAATATTGTAGAAAGTCGCATTCACTAATCATAGTTCTAGTGGTTTCTTGAAGAGTCCTATTTTTCCTTTCAACAACACCATTTTGTTGAGGGACTCTAACAACCAAAAATTCATGAAAAATACCGTTGTGATCACAAAATTCGGAAAAACCTCCAAATTTAAATTCGGCACCATTGTCACTTCTTAAATGAATGATCTTTAAATTCATTAAATTTTGAATACCGTTTGGAAATCAATTTTACAAATTTTTCAAAAGGTTCATTTTTGTGAACAAGAAATAGTACCCAAGTGTACCTAGAATAGTCATCTACAATAACAAAGGCATATTTGCAACCACCAAGACTAGCATGTTGACTAGGTCCAAACAAGTCTAAATGCAACAATTCTAAAGGTTTATGAGTGGACACATAATTCTTTGGTTTAAAAGAAACTTTAACTTGTTTACCAAATTGGCATGCATCACAAATATTATTTTTCAAAAACTTTAGTTTTGGCAAACCTCTTACCAAATCCTTCGTAGCAAGTTTTTCAATTAAATCCATATTAAAATGACAAAGTCTTCTATGCCAAAGCCAAGGATCATCTATGGAAGCGGTAAGACATTTTACATTGCTATTGCTAATTTTATCAAGATGAATCATATAAACATCATTGTGCCTAGTGCCCTTAAATAAAACAACATGATTTTTATCAAGGATAAGACATTCATGCTTGGTAAAAAACACGATATAAATTTTTATCACAAAGTTGACTTACACTTAATAAATTGTAGTTCAAATTATCAACAAGAAGCACATTCTTTATCAAGGTTTCACCATTTTTACCTACATCAGCAATGCTGATTGATTTTGCTTTATTGTTATCTCCAAAAGTTACTTTTCCACTGTTTTTGGATTTGGGATTTGTGAAGAGAGAAGCATCACCCATCATCTGCCTTGAACATCCACTATCTATGAACCACTTAGCATTGTTGGTGATGTTAAGTACCTACACAGTAGATCAATTGATAACTTTTGGTACCCACATTTTCTTGGATCCATTTGAGTTAGTGAAATTGCTATCAATCCATGCGGCTTTCATTCCAAGTTTCTCATTTTTCTTGACATAGCACATATTCTTGACATGTCCATGTTGTTGGAAATATCTACAAATAATATTTTTATTTTCATATAAAGAGGATTTTGATTTTACAAAACATAAGTCATCCCTTCTAAACATGATAAAATTAAATGAGATTACTTTGTTGATTAATACATTTCTATTTCTTTTCAAATCAACAACATTTTCTTTCTTTCTAGTCAAGAGAGCATGCAAATCATCCAATCTTTTCTTCAAGGAGGCTTGTTCTTCCTTGACCTTTGATCTCACATGCATTCTTTTCTTCAAGTCACAATTTTCTTGTGATAGCCTATTATTTTCATTCACAAGTTTAGAGTTAGCATTCAATAGAACATTTGATTTCTTCACTAACTCCTTATTTCTAGCATATGATTCCTTCAAGCTATCATGCAATTTCAAAATGAAAGATTCAAGATCATTTTCATCATTTTCATCGTTGGAGTCATAGTTAGAATTTACCTCATCATCTCCAATGGCCATAAATGCCATTTGTGCCGACTCCATTTCTTCTTCAACTTCTCCTTCGGAGTTGCAATCATCCCATGTTATTTGAAAGTTATTGAATCTAGGCTTTCTTCCTTCCTTCTTTTTCTTGGAAGGGCACTCATTTGCAAAGTGTCTCCAACGAGTTGACTGCATTCAAAGCACTTTTCATTTTGCTTCTTCATTTCTAGCTTAGTCTTTCCTTTGAAATTATTTGAATTTGTAGCTCCACCTCTTCTCATTCTCCGTTTCTTGATGTAATGTTTAAGAAATCCTTTGGTGATGAGTGCAAGATCTCCTTCATCAAGCCATTTTCATCATCTTCTTGAGAGGTCTTTAGAGCAATGCTTCTTCTTGGTCTTCCTTCTTCATCATCCATCACTATGGCCTTCAACTTCAATTCATAAGATGTAAGAGAGTTGATTAGCGATTCAATAGGCATTGAATTTAAATTCTTGTCTTCCTCTATAGCGATTGTTTTGGCATCCCATTCTTTGGATAGAGCATTTAGGATTTTTCTATTCTTTTCACCCAAAGAATACTCCTTACCCAAACCTTCAAGATCCTTAATGATGTCATTGAACCTACAATACATTTTGTCAATATTTTCATGTGGTTCCAACTTGAAGGACTCATACTCGGTCAACAAGTAAGGATTTCTTTTGCTCACGAACATCGTCGCTCTCTTCATGGATTTCCTTCAATTTATCCCAAATTTCTTTAGCGGAAATGCATCCCTTCACGCGAGTTGATTCATTACCATCCAAGGCATTATATAGCACATTCATGGCTTTTGCATTTAACGTCAAGTTTGCCTTGTCTTGTGGAGTGAGCTTATCCCTTGTCTTTTCTCTTCTTCTATTTGTGTGATAATCAATGATAGTAGCTTCAAAGGGACCTTCATTAACAACATACCACAAGTCAATATCAATAGATTGCAAAAATATTTTCATTCTATCTCTCCAACTAATAAAATTTACCTCATTGAACATAGGGGGCCTAGTATAATTGACCCTCAAAAAATAGAGTATTGTTGGTTGCCATAATAGTTCTTTTTCTCAAAAGCAATTTAAGCAATAAAATGAGACCAAGCTCTGATACCAATTGTTGGTCCCACAGCAACCTAAGAGAAGGGTGAATTAGGCTTTCTAAAAAATACTTTTAGAAATATTAAACTTATTGAGATTTTTCAACTAACAATTAATATAATAGAATCAATGAAACTGTGATGTAAGAAAGAGGGGAAATTAAACAACCAATACTTCCAAGCTAACAAGCTTGAAGTATTAATTCACTAGAATGCTTCACACACTTGGTGAGTCAATAATCTTTACAAAGTAGGGAAATTCTTGCTCACACTAAAACTCTTTTAGTTGAGCCTAGAATTTTATTCACAACCTCACTTTCGTACAAGATTATCACTCCACTCAAAATTGAATTGCACTCTAAGCTGCACACTAATACAATATAGCACTATAGCCAATTTGTACTCAAATTGCTCTTTTCTAAGGCTTGTATTCAATGTATTAGATTATCTTTACAGAATAGTAGACCAATTATTTATAGGAGCAATAAATGGTGGTTGCAACTACTTCCTAATGGCTAAATAATAAATGCACAAAAATTAGCCGTTGAGGTTTCGGACGTCCAATGATGAGATAAGTAGGATGCGTCCGATACAGCATCCGATCTCCATGCAGTTGGTGAAGAACATCGTTCGGACGGCCGTGCATGCGTCCGTTCCATTTTTCGAACGGAGCTTCGGACGGTCATGTTCGTCCGAGAGAGACTTTGTTCGGACAGCTGTGTGCGTCCATAGGGAAGCATTAAGAACCTTGCTTTCTGCCTGTTGGTTCGGACGGTGAAATGCGTCCGAGAAGCTTGACATAGTTCGGACGGTGTACTGCGTCCGAACACCCTATTTCTAGTAGAACAAGTAACAGACCTGTAAAGCTTGTTTTCAGAGTTTAGTGCTTATGTCATCATCAAAATAAGGTTTGGAAAACATCAACCACAAGATTTAGCAAAGTTCATCAACCGAAGCAATACTTCACCCTCGACTCTCTAATATCTATTAGCCTAGATTAAGGATCATGTAGGACTTTTTCAACCTTCTAATGTAGGCTAAGGTAATATGGTAGGATAAATTTGGACAGGCTCAATGCAGAATCTCCTTAGTCATTTCAATACAAACTATTAGACTACTATCCCATACATAAAGTCCCAAATACCAATATAACTTAACCAAAAAACACTTGAAGGGAAAAAATACAACTTTTATTGAATTAACTTTTCAAGGTAAAATAAACCTTTTTAATCGAATAAGAAACATAAGACTGGTAATTTTTTTCCTTTTTTCCCTCTCTCTCACTCTCTCTCTCTCTCTGCAACAATAACAATGACACGGCATAAAAAATACAAAAGGGGAAATATTAACAAAATTTAACTCGTTAATCCTATCCCCAAGCAATTATACAAAAATTTCCTTCAAACGATCATGAAAGCCTTAAGTGTCACATTCGGGAACTAGGCTACTACAATGACTATGGTAACGGGATGAAGAGAGGATAAATATACAAAGTGGAATGGCAAATCATATTTTTGACAAAGAAATTAGACTATAAGGCTCAAAGGGGACATTAGGGATAAGTTCAACATATGGTAGCTTTTTTGGCTCTATCTTTAAATGGTCTAAGAGATCTACCGAAAGCGAGTTATGGTAAGAGTGGTGCAAATGTGGGAAAATGGTACAATAAGAAAATGTGAGAAAGGTTTTCGAGGAAAGTGTTACGTCAAAAAAGATTCAAACATCTACTGATAAAATAAACACCTAAATCAAATAACATTAATTTGATGAAAAAATGCAAGTATATAGTGTCAAATAGTAGCTAGTGGAAGTAGGTATTGTTCCCACGAGGAATGTTATGCAATCACCAAATATTTACCTAAAATTCTAATTGAAAAGATGCTTTAAAAGGGTAATTTAACTAAAATTACACTAACAACTATGTGAAATGAGCAATGAAGAGGGTTAGAATTTATGCTAGTTAATTTTCAGGGTGTTGGTTAATTCAGCTAATCAAGTGAATCACTGTGCCAAATTAGACATTGATTCCCAATGATAATCTAATTTATGCTAATTTTCGGGGTGTTGGTTAATTCAGCTAATCAAGTGAATCCATGTGCCTTTAAATTAGACATTAATTCCCAATTATAATCTAATCCCGATCCCTCAGCAATTAAATCTATCAATTTAATTACCTAAGTGTGGAGTTCTCCTACTCCTTAACCTAACCAAATTTGATTCACAACTCATGGAATTCTAGCAATCCACTATGTGAATTAGTCTGCCAAGATCTAATTCTAACACCAATTCAACACTATTCTAGCTCTATATTGGAGGTTTAATTCCCATTTCCTCTAAATTACCCCAAATTAACAAGGTCAGTGATCAATTTTCCTAATTAACCTGTAAGCACCTTAGTATTGCCTAATTAGTCCATATTAGTACCTAATTAGCCCAACAATATCTACCTATTAGAAATTGGCTTCACACAACCCTAACATGTAACTAAATAATGCATAATAAATAACAAGAAAGCAAATAAAGGTATGGGAAAGCAATTAAATAAATTAAAACATGAATTCTGAAAAACTGGTGCAAGAAAAGGAAGGCATTGAAAGCTAGTGAAAATGTCTTTGTTGATGGCATTAGATGAAGTCTTCACAACTTAAATGAGCATTAATATGAAAGAAAAAAAAAAGTACACTACTCATAAATGAAACAAGGCTAGATCCCTCAAATCAACCCTAAAATGTGCATTTATAGTAGGTTTAGGATTGGTTTAAGACAAAAAAATAGCCTTGAAAATGGGCAAAAAAATGCAAAAATCATGCCTTTCAGGTAGAGTCCGCCGTCAGGAACCTTGGACCCTCTAAAGCTTAAAACTCATAAGGCATAAAAGCCTGTCTCTGGCGAGATTCCCAGACAGCTCTAAGCTATTTCGCTGTTTTGCCTCTAAAATCCCTGTTCGATGCCCGATTGATACATCATTTTCTCCTACTGAATCCTAACACATATGAGAATATTATTATCTATAATAAACACTTAAAAAAAATCCTAAATATTTAAATAAAATTCTAACAAAAGAGACCAAAATTGACAGGCAAACAAAGCCAAACAAAAACGTAACTCTCAACGGAATTAGGTTAATGACAAGACACAAATTCTAGACAAAAGAACGTAATAAAATATAATAATTAAGGCCTAAATAAATACTACAAAAATTAATTAACACATTCTAACACAAAAGAAATAGACAAAAAAATGCTTAAAAACTAAACATGATCGAAATTAGTATCAAAAGTGATAAATTTAGGATACATATTACTCTAGTTTTCTAGGGTTATCACACTCCCCAAATATAAGACTTTGCTCATCCCGAGCAAGCATAAGACAAGAAAAGAAGAATAACAAACACATAATCGATACAAAATACTTAAACATAGGGCATTTAACAGTAAACACTACCAAGAGAAAAGTAAGTGGGAATGTTGAATTCTAGCACACTTGTCTAAAGTGAAAATGAAGTTTTAATTCAACAAACTCAACATTTTCATTTGCTCTTTCATTTACAAAAGTGTACACTAGTTTTGGATACAAACATTACTCTGACTAATGAAGTCTTCATGAAATGCTAATTAAAATGTGACAAGTCACTTGTAAAATTAGTGTTATTTTTGTATGCATTTTGTTATTAAATTTTGGTGTATTTATTTCCATTTGTTGTGTTTTATGGGTAAATAGGTAATATTTAGGCATTTAGAGTCATCATGTTAGTTTTTATCTTTTTGATAGTTAAATGTGTGCTTTTGTTGCATGTATTATCTATCTATGTGATTTTGTGTGACGTGCATGTGAGTGATAAGTAAAAGGTCATTTGGCAACTGAGAAAAAGATTAGAAGTGGAGAAACGAGGATCTAAGTGAGCTGTGATAGAGACCAGCCATTGACAGTAGTTGGACAGAGACCAATAGCGACTAAATCAGAACCACAACCACATATAGTGGTTGATATAGAAGGATGTACCACTGACAGTGTTTGGCTCGCTCACAGTAGCTGACCAAGGTATATTTAGCCGCTGACAGTGATAGACCTAGTCAACCATGGGCCTTGTCAAGTTACATATAAATACTAGCGATTCTTGGACTAGAAAAAGTACAGCGATACTCACTCTCAGACTTTTGTTTTGGGATTGATTCTAGGGTTTTGAACGATAATTAGGTTAACTGATTCTTCAATTCTTAAGACCAAATCTCAAATTGCGGATCATTCAAGTTTCTAATTTCACGAACTATTGCAATTCTTTTAATTCTGGTATTGTTTTCTTTATTATTTTACTATCAATTTCTTTATTTAATATTATTCACCACTTTAATATGTTTAAATTTGATTCCAATAGTTTATTTCCATTCCCACATATCACAAGTTGCTAAATTAATTAGGGCTCGAGTGCGGGTGAAGCAATAAATCGTGGAAAAATCTAATTGAGGGTTAATCATTAAAGGTTATGGTAATTGCCTAATCATTAACATAAATAGACAATTCAAGGGAGTAACTAACCCTAGTTTTGGTAAGATTAACTAAGGGTATAAGGATTTTGATTCTTGATTAATGAACGATGTTATTTTATTGATCTAATTAATCTAGTTAAGGTTGACAGATTTAATTAGATGATTCTGACTAGAGTTTCTAGGAAGAAAATTCACTTTCTAGACAATTAATGACTCAGATTAATTAGGTGTGTTAGTAGAAGGTTTCATGACCCTACTTAAATTAATTTGATAGGATTCATTTACCAAAAGTTTTAGGGTTGGATTGAAATATGGAAATAGAATCACCATTAACTATAATTAATTAATTGATTGTTTCGCTATTTGACTAACCCTAGATGATTGATAGCCTTGCATTCGACCTGTCTTAATTATTATTGTTAGTTCATTTAAATATAACTTTTCTCTTAGTTTTTAGCTGTTTTAATTATTTTTACAAAAAAAAAAAAAAAATTGATTTCCACTACCAAAAACATTACAAATCGGTCATCTAAATTGAAATTGAATAAGACTCTTGGTACTTGCATCAATCCTCGTGGAATCGACCTTTACTCACCCAACCATTTTGACTACTGTATACTTGCAGAATCAGTGGAATGTGGGATAAGGAATTTAAAACTTGTTCAATAGCGTCTTTGATGAATGGTTTTTTGTGCTATTTCCCGGGAGTTGTTGAGGCAATATTGATACGCTAAAGCAACTCCTAATTTACACTTTTCATTTTTCTGTTATTTTTCTTTACTCGTTACTTTCTTGTGAGCCATTTCTTGATTTATTTTCTACTAGTTATTGTGTTATTTAAAATGGTACTCGTAATAGTTTCATTATGCCTATAGTTTATGCACAGGTCTGGTTGAACTTTAGTCAAGTTTGATCTAGTAATAGAAAAAACCTTCAACGAAGAAGACAAGCTTTACAGTAGCAAGTAGATATGGCCAATGAAAGAGATCTACATCAACCTATGGGAGAGCAACAAGTACCAGCAATTAACTGTGATCGGGTAGAGAATGTGGAGGAATTTGAGGATAATGGTTACAATTTGCCTCTACCTCACAATAGAGCATTGGGAAACTATCCTCAACCTACTTTTGGAGGATCACAGTCCAGTATTTTACCACCTCCCATCTATGCAAACAATTTTGAAATTAATCCAGCCAAGATAGATGTCCATGCTTTAGAAGCATTCAACGTTTTCAGGTTTACATAACGAGATTCCAAACCGCCATCTAATCAACTTCGAAGAAGTTTGCGATACTTTCGAATGGAATGGTGTGTCATAGGATGCCTTCAATTTAAGACTATTCCCTTTTTCTTTGCTAGAGAAGGCAAAGTCATGGCTGGAAGGATATAAATAGGAAACTTTCACAACATGGGATAGATTGGCACAAGCTTTCATGTCAAAATATTTTTCCCTATCTAAAACGGCCAAGCTAAGGAATGATATTACTTCTTCACTAAACATCTTGGAAAAAACCTCAGCGAAGCTTGGGAAAGGTATAATTATCTGCTTACTGAGTGTCCACATCATGGGTTAGTATTATGGATACAAATGGAGATATTCTATAATAGGATGCTTCAAGAAACCCGTGAGTCGATAGAAACTTCAGCAAATGGATCCCTAATATTGAACAAGACACCTGAGAAAGCTCAAGAGCTATTTTTGTAAGGATAAAATGTCCTATAATTATTTCAAGTTTTCAGCAGCCCAAAGTCGCAAGCAAAGAAGAGGAGTGCATGAGCTGAATGATTGGGATGCCATGGTGGATAGACAAGAGGCCACAACTAAGAAAGTCTAGTTGTTGACCAGGCAATGGAAAGAGATGAAAGTCAAGGCAATGGCTACAGCGCAACCGCCCATCTGCGATTTTTGCTTGGGTGACCATCTTAATGGCCAATGCAGTGGAATAACAATATCTAATTTTTCTTCTGTAGGACATGAACAAGTGAATTACATGGGCCATCAATGTGGTCAAAATTTGAACCAATATAGAAATCAGAACAATGCTTTGAGTAATACATATAATCTGGATAGAGAAATCACTTGAATTAATCACGAGGTAATTAGCAAAATCGAAACTCGAATGCTCAAACTCCATTTTGGTAGTATCAATCTCAAAAAAATCAAGTGCAAGTTACTCCATCCCGACAAGGGAAAGAAAGTTAGAAAAGCCGACTCTTATATAGTTTATAAAGTTCAGTGCTGAAAGAATGAAGAGTTAGTATACTGCAATAAAGAATATAAATACTCAAACGGGGTAGTTGTTAAGGAGGATAGTAGATAGACCACTTAGTACATTGCCGAGTGATACTGTCGCTAACCCTACGGAGCATGCCAAAGAAATAACCTTGAGGAATGAAAAAGTTATGGAAGTAGAAGCGAGAAAGAGTGAGCCTGAAGGTAAGCAACAAGATAAAAAGTGGATAACAATGAAAATGCTAAGTGAAGGACAATGAGTCATAAAGATACAAAATTTCTTCCAAGAGGGAAGCGAAAGTTCAAATTATCCATCAATTTGAATTCCATTCCCAAGTAGATTCAAAGGTGAAATGATGCAAAAAAGTTTAAATGATTCCTCAAGATCTTCAAAAAGATAGAAATCAATATGCCTTTCATGGAAGCACTAGAGAACATGTCCAAATATGCCAAATTCATGAAGCGAATGTTGACAAATAATAATCTTGGTAGGAACTACTGGGAGATGAAATTACATCTCCATCTAAGGATGTAGTGCAATTATTCAAAAAAATTTACCTCCAAAACTTAAAAATCCTAGTTTGTTCTCATTCACATGTACTGTTGGAGGAGTTGAGTTCGAGAGGACTTTGTGTGATTGAGGGGGAGCTATCAACTTGATGCCTTTATCTATTTACAAGAAGCTCAATGGTGGGGAAATGAAGCCTACCAATGTTTCCCTTCAATTAGCTAACCGAACTATGAAACACCCTGAAAGTATTATTGAAGATATGTTTGTGAAGGTGGGGAAGTGTTATCTACCTCTAGCCTTCATCATCATAGACATGGAAGAGGATAAAGAAATGCCCTTGATTCTCAATGGACCATTTCTAGCTATGGGATGGGGAATAATTGATGTCCAAAATAGAAAGTTATGATTGAGAGTCAATGATTAGAATGTCAATTTCTCTATTTTTAACTCTCTCAACGAGGGCTTGCTTGGAAGTGCGAGATAAAGGCAAAGATCTGACAAGTAAGGATGACGACCTATCTGAGAATAAAGGTAAGGGAGGTCTCCGACCAACAACTCTCCAAGTTAGAATTAAAACTACTTCCTAATCATCTTATGTACTCTTTTTTGGGTAAAAATGAAACTTTTCCAGTCATAGTTAGTGCGAATCTATATGAAGAACAATTAGATGCATTACTTTTTGTCTTGAGGAAGCATAAAAGTGCAATTGCATGCAGCATTCATGATATAAAAGGAATAAGGTCTACAATTTGCATGCATAAAAGTTTAATGACTAAAAATTATAGGGCTTGTAGACAACCTCAATGTCGGTTGAACCCTACATTGAATGAGACGGTAAGAAAATAGTTAATAAAACTGCTAGATGCTGGAATAATTTACATAATCAGTGATAATGAATGCGTTTGTTCTACTCAAGTGGTACCTAAGATGGGAAGAATGATGGTAGTTGCTAATGAGAATAATGCATTAATCCTTTCTAGGTTGTTCATTGTGGTGGAGGGTATGCATTGACTATAGGAAACTTAATGAGGCTACATGCATTGTCCACTTCCCACTCTCCTTCATTGATTAAATGTTTGAAAGACTAGAGGGTCCTTTTGTTGCTTTTTAGCTGGTTACTCTGGTTATTTCCAATTTGCTATAGCTCCAAAGGATTAAGAAAAAACCACGTTTACGTGTCACTATGGCACCTTTGCTCATAGAATGATACCTTTTGGTTTACGTAATGCATCTGGCACTTTTCAAAGATGCATGTTTACAATATTATTTCATTATATGATTGAAAAATGTGTAGAAGTTTTCATGGATGACGCTTCATTCCATGATTGCTTGTACAGCTTGTCTATTATGCTTGAATAATGTGAAGAGACAAATTTAGCTCTTAATTGGGAGAAATATCACTTCATGGTTCTGGAAGGGATAGTTTTAGGCCATAAAATTTCTGCAAAGGGAATAGAAATGGATAGGGCAATAATTGAAGTAATGAAAAATTGCCATACTCCACCCATGAACATTAAAGGAATAAAGAGTTTCTTAGGACATGCAGGGTTTTACCGGCCGATTCATAAACAACTTTTCTGTCATTTCTAAAACCTTGTGTGATTTATTACAAAAGGATGTGGCCTTAGTGTCTGTACGTACTATCATAGCAACTGATTAGTCATTACCATTTGAAATTATGTGTGATGCTAATTATTATATCGTAAGTACTGTTCTTTGTCAGAGAAAAGATAAGGTCTTACATGTCATCTACTATGCTAGTAAAACTCTTAATAGCCCACAAATTAATCACGTTACTATTGAAAAAGAGTTGCTAGCTGTGGTTTTTGCTTTTAACAAATTTAGGTCCTATTTAATTGGTTCAAAAGTGATTGTTCATACTGATCACACAATTCTAAAATATTTGTTTTCTAAAGTGGATGCAAAACCATGGTTAATTTGATGGATTTTATTGCTACTGGAGTTTGACTGGGAAGTTGTGAACAAAAAGAGAAGTGAAAACCTATAAATATTGCTGATCATTTTCTAGGCTGGAGTTAAATAAAGAAAGTAGTGAGTCACTACCCATCAAGGAGGAGTTTCGGAGGAACACTTGATGGTGGTGAGATCTAACCCTTGGTATGCTGATATTACTGACAATTTAGCTGCCACAGTTGTTCCCGCTATCAATCAATTTTAATCAAAGGAAGAAATTTTTCTCCAATGTTAAGTTCTACTACTGGGATAAGGCATAGTTGTACAAAAGGTGTCGTATTCAAATTATTCGGCTATGTGTGAATGATGATAAAATTGAAAATATCCTTCAGTTGTCATTCATCACCACTTGAGGGCATCATGGTAACTAGAGAACGACTGCTAAAGTTCTTCAAAGTTGGTTATATTGGCCTACATTGTTCTGAGTTGTGAGGAGGTTCGTTGAGTATGTAATAAGTGTAAAAAACTAGAAACGTATCCACAGAAATGAAGTGCTACTACACAATGTCCTCATTGTTGAAATATTTGATGTAAGGGCTCAAGTATAGACTTCATGCGCCCTTTTCCAAGTTTGTACTCCAACAAGTATATCTTGGTGGCAGTGGACTATGTCTCAAAATGGGTTGAAGCGGTAGCATTGCCTACTAATGACGCATGAGTTTTGACTAAGTTTGTTTAGCATAACATTTTCTTAACATTTTGGGTACTGAGATCAATTGTAAGTGATGTGTGTTCCTATTTTAAGAATTCTTTGCTTGAGGTATTGTTGGCCAAATATTGGGTGAAACTTAAAGTTTACTTACCTTATCATCCTCCAAGTTTGGGACAAGTTGAGGTGCCAAATAGAGAATTAAAGCGTATCCTGGAAAAGAGGTAGCGTCCTCATGAAAAAAATTGGGCTTGGAAACTTGATGATGCATTGCGGGCATGCCGAACTACGTTTATGACACCTATTGGGATGTCTCCATATAGGTTAGTGTTTGGAAAGGCATTTAATTTACCAGTAGAGCTTGAGCACAAAGCCTTTTGGGCTATTAGGGCATTGAATTTTGATGCTAAAGCAGCTAGAGAAAAAAGATATTTGAACTTGTGCAAGCTCAAGGAATTCCATAATGAAGTTGATGAAAATGCTTGAATTTATAAAGATAGATTGAAGAAGTGGCACGATAAGTGGATAGTACTGAAGGAATTTCATGTTGGTGACAAAGTACTCTTTTATGACTCTAGATTGCAGTTGTTTCCAAGAAAACTCAAATCAATATGGAGTGGAGCCTTCAAGGTGGTAAATGTTTACCCATTTAAGTAGTGGAGGTTCAAGGAGAAAAGTCAACATTTAAGGTTAATGGTAGTCGATTAAAGATATATACAACCATGATGGTGTTTTTGATGATAAATTAAGGAAGTCCATTTCCTCAAATAAACGGCCACGAGGAGTAATTAAGTCGAGCTAATGACTTTAAACAAGTTTCTTGGGAGGCAACCCAATCATCTTATTTTTTTCCTTCAGTCTAGATTGCAGTTGTTTCCAAGAAAACTCAAATCAAGATCAGGAGTGGAGCCTTCAAGGTGGTAAATGTTTACGCATTCAGAGTAGTGGAGGTACAAGGAGAAAAGTCAATATTTAAGGTTAATGGTAGTTGGTTAAAGATATACAACCGTGATGGTGTTTTTGATGATTACTTAAGGAAGTCCATTTCCTCGAATAAATGGCCACGAGGAGTAATTAAGTCGAGCTAATGATTTTAAACAATCTTCTTGGGAGGCAACCCAATCATTTTATTTTAGTCAATTGTTTATTTTATAAATCTCTTGTTTAAGTTTTTGGTCAAATAAATAAGTCAATAATTGCTAATCATGTTTTTAATAATTATTTTGCAGGCATGACGTGATTTGGGAAGAAATGGAATACGAACAAAAGAAATGAAGCTGGCTAGTATAGGTCACCACTGATAGCGGGTGACCCAAGAGTAATCACCCATAGATAGCAGGAGAAACAAATTGCCACCCACTGACAACTGGTGAAACAAGGCTATAAACTACTGAATGCGGATTTGATCCAAAATACCAACCGCTGACAGTGAATGAAAGGTGTTAACCGGTCGTTGATAGCGGCTGGTCCGGGCAAGCAAAAAATGTTTTAAAAACCTTCATTTGCTTTCTTATTTTCAAAGCCCTAAACTTCTTTCTTCTTTTCTTCTCTAGCCAACTAAGAACAACCCTTAAAAAATTGTCCCTAGTCTTTTTTTTTTGTTCCTTTGTGGAGGAATTTAAAGAAGGAAAAACAATAAATTTTTAGGAAAGATTTATTAGGGAAAATTATTTGGAACTTACAAGGAGAATCTGACACTTCATAGAATGACAAGGCAACTAGAATGAGAACAACGGCTAATAAGATACTTGAAGAGTCAAGAGCTTGTGGCCCCACGAACAAGGAATCTTGGTGGTGGGATGAATGTGTACATGATAAAATCAAAGTTAAGAGGGCTAACTATAAGGCTCAATATAGTTGTAGGAGTGAAGGAAACATAGAGAAATATAAGCTTGCTAAAAAGAGGCAAAAGAAGTTGTAAGTTAAGCGAGGGATAGGGCTTTTGAAGATTTTTACCAAAAATTAGAATCTAAAGAATGGGAGCAAGGTATTTATAAAATTGCTAAAGGAAGAGCCCATAGGACAAAGGACTTAACCCAAGCAAAGTACATCAAGCATGACAATAATAAGGTGCTAGTAGAGATGAGGAAATCAAAGAAAAGTGGGAGAGATACTTCCATCAACTATTCAATAAAGGCAATGGAGACAATATCATCTTGGGAGAGTTAGATAAGTCTGAAGAGTACAAAAATGTAATGTATTATCAAAGAATTCAGGAATCAGAGGTGGATGAGGCTTTGAAGAAGATGAAGAAAGGAAAAGCAGTTGGCCTCGATGATATTTTAATTGAGGTATGGAAATGCTTAGGAAAGAAAGGCATCAGTTGGCTTCCAATCTTTTCAATAAAATATTGAAGCATAGAAAGATGCTGGAATACTGAAAGAAGAGTACTCTCATACCCATATTCAAAACTAAATACATGAGATATACTAAATCGTGCAAATTACAGTGGTATTAAATTAATGAGCCATACGATGAAACAGTGGGAAAGGTTGATAGAAAAAAGGTTAAGAAATGAGCTAATGTGTTAGACAATCAGTTTGGTTTCATTCTAGGGAGATCGACTACTGAAGCCATATATCTCTTTAGGAGACTTACTAAGAGATACCATAATAAGGAAACGGATTTGCGCATGGATCTTGAAAAGGCATACGATAGAGTTCCTAGAGATGTAATGTGGAGAGTTTTAGAAAAAAGAGGATGTGGTTACAAGTGTGAAAATAGCATGAGGGTTGACATGTGAGTTCCCTATAAATATAGGCTTACACCAAGGTTCAGCTCTAAGTCCTTATCTATTTGCATTGGTCATAGATGAATTTACAAGGCACATATATGAGGAATTACCATGGTGTATGTTATTTGCAGACGACAATGTTTTAGTAGATGAAACAAACGATGGGATTAATGCTAAACTCGAGATCTAGAGATAGGCACTTGAGGCAAAAGGGTTTGAACTTAGTAGATCAAAAACAAATTATATGGAATTCAAGTTTAGCAACAATGCACGTAGGAATAGAAAAGGGATTAGTATCAGAGATCAAGAGATACCCATAAGTAAAAATTTTAAGTATTTATGTTAAGTTCTTCAGAGTGATGGTGGTATAGATCGAGATGTTACACATCGAATACAAGTAGGTTGGACTAAATGGAGAATGGCATCAGGAAATTATACGACTGCAAAATTCCTTTATGACCTAAGGGTAAATTTTATAGAACAACAATTATGATAACGATGCTTTATAGGTCTGAATGTTGGGCAGTGATTACACACATAAGCAAAAGATGAGAGTAGCAGAAATGCTAATGTTAAGATGGATGTGTGGATACACTACCAGGATGGACAAGATATGCATTGATCATATTCGTGATAAGATTGGAGTAGCACATATTGATGAGAAGATGAGAGAAACACGGTTAAGGTGATTAGGTAAGCCTCATGTGCTAAGACGACCAGTAGAAGCGCTTGTCATGCAAGTAGAATTTAATGAGAGTAGTCAACATAAGAGGGATAGGGAAAGATTAAAAAGACTTGGTGAGTAACTTATAAGAAATATGTAGCTCATCTAGGAATTAAGGAGGATATGGTCCATGACAAAGCGCAATGGCATAACAAGATGCATACAGCTGACCCTACTTAATGGGAATATGGC
This sequence comes from Cinchona pubescens, assembly GCA_025175665.1. Classification (NCBI taxonomy): domain Eukaryota; kingdom Viridiplantae; phylum Streptophyta; class Magnoliopsida; order Gentianales; family Rubiaceae; genus Cinchona; species Cinchona pubescens. The sequence goes on along the minus strand of JANKKI010000027.1, from coordinate 7,453,528 downwards.
TTGGTTTGTTTATTTGTTTGTTATTTGGATCCATTACGTCGCAAGTTGAGGAGTACAAGTAGAGGACTATTATTAACAAAATTTAACTCGTTACTCCTATCCCTATAGCAATTATACGAAAATTTCCTTCAAACGATCATGAAAGCCTTAAGTATCACATTGGGGAACTAGGCTAATTCTACAATGACCAAGGTAATGGGATGAACAGAGGATAAATAAAGGAAGTGGAATGGCAAAATCATACTGTTGACAAAGAAATTAGACTATACGGCTCAGATGGGACATTAGGATTCTCCAGGGATAAATTCAACATATGGTAGGTTTTTTGGCTTAAATGGTCTAAGAGAATGCCTAGATCATTTCCAAAATCTATCTATTTAACTAAAAATTGGGGATTCACACTAACCCAATCAATGTACCAAGTTGAACTCACAAAACTCACAAAATATCTAAAAATACATGTCCATGAAATATGACAAAATGATGCTCCACTCATTTCTTTCTCTACTCAAAACCAATTTCCAAAAATTTTGAATGTTTAAACCATATGAACAATCAATTGAACTTGACATTGGAAAAACACTTATGGAAAAAGTAAAGTTTGAGGTCAAAACTAGTTAAGAAAAATATTTTTATAAAGTGGTTGAAAGCATGGTTGAGTTTTAAGGGTTAAATTCCATTCTTAGTCGAATCAACACATGAAGTGTGACCTATGTTCAACATCCAATTTTAACTTTCACAAACAACAAAGGCAACTAATAAACTCACAAATGTCGTATATTTCATGTGTCGTTTACACGCTTCATTTTCATGTAATTTGCGAAATAATTGACTTAATTATGATCTTAATTGTTTTATTTTTAGTTTTTGAAGGTTTTTCATGAAAAATGAGTCAAATTGATCAAAAAGTTGGAGAAAAATCAAAAGGATGCAAAATGTGCACTGGCGAGGAGCAAATTTGGACACTGTCTGGTACTTTGGTCATATGTTTCTTGTTTAAGATCCAATTGAGATGATTCAAGATGTTTTGGAAAACTAAAAGAAAGAGCTACAACTTTATGTTATGCGTTTTCCAACCCGACATCAAGGTCAAAATCTCTGTTGAAGTTGAAGTAGAGTGCAGAGCACGCACGTGCGCGACAAGCACAAGCAAGAAAAAAAGAACTTTTGCCTTTGGAAATTGCGCACATGCGCAAGAAAATGCTGTGCATGTGCGCACGCCGAGCAGCTGGTGACATGAATTGCTTGTTTTTGAAGTTTACTCCTTCCAGTTGGACTCCTTCTCTAGTAGTAGCGTATTTCTATAACACATCTTAGAGGCCTAAACCCTGATGTAAAACCTATAAATACCCCATTACGAGGGGAATTAAACATAACGTAGCAGCCATTAGTTAGATTAGATATTAGAAAAGAAACTCATTAGATCAGGGGCTTAAGTTTTATTCTTCCTGTGCAAGACTACGAGTTCCATCAATTTTTTGTTCGGACTACGTTACTGAGTTTGATTTATTGATTTAAATTTAATTTAATTTTTTTTCTTATTTGAATTTTATAATTTTAATTTACGTTTACTTTTCTAGTTTATTGATTTAAATTTGCAATCGGTGAATTTCACTGCTTTTTTTAGTTCAAATTAGTTTTGATAATTGTTCTTGATTTATAAGTGTTTAAAATTAATTTAGCTAGCTAGAACAAAACTCTTGCAATTAATTTGTCTAACTAGTTCGTAGGTTTGTGAACCTTTGTAATTGACTAATAGTCCCGTAAGAATGATCCTTACTCACCCGATCTACAAACTCACCTCGTATTCTTGCGAGTGTATGTAAGTAATGATTAGGGTTATTAAGGCTTATTTATTAACTATTTCGTGAAATGGATTGCTTAGTCAATATTACACCGAACAAGTTTTTGGTGCTGCTGCCGAGGACTATTTTTGGCGCAATATTAGGTTTAGCCAACCTTACAAAATTAGTCTTATTTTTTAAATTATTTACTATTGCTTTTTGTTCTTTCTTTTTTTTTTTTTTTAGATTTTTGCTTTAATATTTGAGCTTTGGTCTTTTTCTTGTAGTTACTGGTAAATTTTTGTTCTTGTTACCAACCACTAATTCCAGGTGATTTGGAGATTGAACAAACATTATCCAGAAACCGCAGAAAACTGCAAGAATCTAGCCAAGGGAAAAATTTAATGAAGAATCCAAATTAAAGTGTTGGAGATCAAGAAGAAGTAGCGAGTAACAATAGCAATGGAGGAAATGATAATCACCGACTCCTTAGAGATTATGCTTTACCAAATTTTGAAGGGGCAAATTCTAGCATTGCCACTTGTAATATCGAATACCCGTACCGGCTAACAACCTCGAAATCATGCCAACTTTAATCCAAGTGCTCCAAACACATGCTATGTTTGAAGATGGGCAAAACGAGGATCCCTATGCTCATCTAATGAATTTCAAAAAGTCATTGACACCTTCAAATACAATGAGGTAAATCCCGATTGTATTCAAATGAGAGCTTTTCCGTTTTCTTTGCGGGATAGGGCAAAGGCTTGGTTGCAATGATTCCAGCAAGGTACTTTCACGACGTGGAATCAGCTAGCTCAAAAAATTGTCCAAGTACTTTCCACTATCAAGAACCGCAAAGCTCCACAATCACATTATATCATAATGACAGATCACTAGGGAAAGTCTAAGTGAAGCATGGGAGCTTTACAAAGAACTACTCAAAAAGTGTCCACATCATACAATTCCATTATGCTTACAAGTACCGATGTTCTATAATGGATTATTTTTGGAGACGAGATTGATCGTCGAAGCAAGCGCTGGAGGCACCTTCCCTCTCTGAGTTAAAACTCTAAAAGAGGCACAAGAGTTGCTAGAGAGGATGGCATCAATGCATTACTGTCATGGCACAATCACTCCTTTGGTTGGACAACAATAGCAAGTCCAACAAGTTAGTACTCAATAAGGAGTACAATTAATCTTAATGATGCCTTCTTAGCTCAACAAGGCATGATGTTAAATTCGATGACCAATCTGAAAAAAGCCCTAGGGAATTTGGGGAGAAGTCCAGTGAACTCCATAGATTCAACACCTCAAGCAATTCTATCTTGTGATTTTTGTGGATGAAACAATCAAAATGGCTTTGACAAAACACCCATGCCCATGGTGAGCAAATTCAATTCCTGGCCAAGGAATCAACCTAATTCCTATGGCAATAGCTATAACCCAACTTGGCGAAACCATCCAAATCTCTCATGGAGCAATCAAAACAATGTCCAAAATCCATCTTTTCAATCAAACTAGCCACAACAAAATTTTTCCAATCAAACTTCATCTTCTAGAACATGTGAAGTGTCAACCACCACACCAAAGGAATTTCCAAAACTTTCCACCTCAACAAAATAACTTATACCAACATCCACCACCAAGACCCCCACCTCAAAATCTCAGTTATTCTCCATATGTAAACCATGAGCAATCCACTAAGGATAATTTAAGGAGGGACTTTGAAGCTTTGAGGAGGAAGTATGACAATTTGCGAGCTTCTACAAGGCATATGGAACTTCAGTTGAGACAGTTAGCTTGCCAAAATAATGAACGACCTATGGGAGCATTGTCAAGTGACACAATCCCAAATCCAAAGAAGCAATGCAATGCTATTTCACTAAGAAGTGGGAAGGAATTGGTTGTACAAAATGACAAGGCAAAGGTTGATAATGAAGCTGCGAAGCCAAAATCCAAGACAATTGAAGAAAAACTTGAATGCAAGGTGACGACGAGAAGATGACCAAGGAGAATGCAACAAGGAATTGAGGATGAAAAAAGTTCCATTTGAGATGATTCAAGATGTTTTTGTTGGAAAGCTACAACTTTCACGTTTTGCATTTTTCCAAATTCTGCCGACATCAAGGTCAAAATCGATGTCGAAGTTGAAGCAGAGTGCAGAGCACGCATGATCGAGAGAAAAAGCTTGCGAACAGAAATAAAGAACTCTCGCCTCTGGAAATTGCACACATGCTCAAGAAAAGGCTGTGCATTGTGCACACCAAGCAGCTCGTGATGTGAATTGCTTGTTTTGGAAGTTTTCTCCACCCGATTGAACTCCTATCAAGTTCTAGCGTATTTCTATCCTCTTAGAGGCCTAAACCCTAATGTAAACCTACAAATACAGCATTACAAGGGCTGTTGAACATAACGTACCAGCTATTAGTTAGATTAAACATTAGATTAAAAACTCATTAGATTACGGGCTAGGGTTTCATTCTTCTTGTTCAAGACTATGAGTTCCATCAACTTTTCATTCTGGCTACATTACGGAGTTTGATTTCTTGATTTAAATTGAATTTAGTTTCAATTCTTTCTACTTATTTCAATTCCATAGTTCTAACTTAATTTTCTTGCGTTTACTTTTCTATTTTATTGATTTAAATTTGCTTTCAGTGAATTTCACTACTTTCTTTAGTTTAAATTAGTTTTGACAATTGTTCTTGATTTCTTAGTGGTTAAAATTAATTTATCTTGGTAGAACAAAACTCTTGCAATTAATTTTTCTAACTAGCTCGTAGGTCAGTGAACCCTAGAAATTGACCAATAGTCCTCGTAGAAATGATCCTTACTCAACCGATCTACAAACTCACCTTGTATCCTTGTGAGTGTGTGTAAGTATTGATTAGGGTTATTAAAACTTATTTATTAACTTCTTTGTGAATTGGATTACCCAGTCAGTATTACACCAAACAACTACACCATTCCCAATGTACAAGATAATAGATGCTACCGCACTTTTTATATTATTCAATGATGAGTACACTCATCCTACTACTCTCCAATTCACAAGAAATACAAATACTACTCGAAAGCATAAAACACATAAAACTAGCTAAACATAATATAAGGCAATGACTTTGAATTATACTTGGATTAAGCTTACATAGAAGATGGACAACATATTTAATGAAATCAATGCGAAAGCAACCAATTAAGCTTAAATTGAACATAGAAACAAAAGTTATACTCTTTATCATGGACTTCAACAACATTAAGCACAACACAAAAAAAGGGCAAAGCAATGAGCAATTTTATGTAAACCATATAAATGCTATTTCCAATTAAATATGAGTTCTAGAAATTGATTTTCCCTTTTTTAGACAATCAAAGTTAGACTAGAAAGGTCATTAGAATTTTACGGGATCCAAAAAATTAAAAGAAAAAGAAAATAAGCATAAGTAAATGTCCAACTCATCCCCCCAAATTTAGTTCACAAATAATTGGTCTCAAAAAGACACTTAAAAACAAAAATTGCTCCTAATACATATGAACCATTTAAATGAATTACTTAAATTGAACTCAAACACTCAACAAATAAGACTACATCACTCAACAATAATTTCTATAGCCAAATAGTAAAAATTAAGTCCAAATTCATTTAATAAAGCATATATCAAGCACAAATCACCAAAAATTCCTATATTACCATCATCATTCTCGTTAATAACCAAATTTGTCCAATTAAACTAAAATCATTTACCAATAACAACACATGAACTAAAATCACAAAGCTACAAGCCTTTTGGTTTCTTAAACTAAACCATGAATAAAAGACAAAGTGAATAAAATACTCCCCTAGTAAGGCCAAGGAGACTTCCCAAGGGTGTTGTAGTAGTCCTTACTGAAATTGTTTCATTTATATGCACCTCCAAATTCTCCAAGGACTTGAGGAATTTTGGCAAAAATGGTCCTCATTTCGTCCTCGGTCCTCTCTAGTAAGTATTCTTCTTCTTTTGTCTCTTATACACATCTAGCTGGCTCTTTCTCCACAAACACTCCAAATGACACCTCTTTGTGGTAACTAGGAAAAACTCATACTCAATCTAAAATTGTGTCGGAAGAGTACCCATGGTGATTCTAAACAACTGTTGAGTGACCCGATTGTTGATAGTTGAAGCCCCAGAGGTTCTTCGCAACAGGTTTCCATTAGGATGTGCTCTTTGTTTTTGTCTTCTTGAACCGGTTCATTCTCTTTTTCCTTTGCTGGAATGTTGAATCCCATTGTATTTCACCACCCACTATCATTTGAAGTTTAGAAAATTGGTCTTGTATTCTCTTTATAGATTTGGTTTTAATCTATATGAAGGTCATCATCATCTTCTCCAATCTTGCCTTATTATCTTCTTGGTCTTGAGCATAACCACAATTGTTGCGAAGTTTGCCCCGTAGCATACTCCATAGTTGCCTTGAGCATACCCACAATCATCCAATTCAATCGATCCTCCATGATAGATGTAATCTCTAAACTTACATAATGGACATATGGTTGACTTCATCACACTCTTCTATTTTGTTTGGTAGGTTCATAGGAGTCTCTTGAGTAGTTCCAACCTTCTTTTGTGCTATTTTAAATTTTGTTGAGTTTGAAGGTGTTGTAGATGACTATTTGATTGCTCCATGACGGCCATCATCATTGTCTCCAAACTTGCATTCTCCTCTTCTCTGGTTGGTGGTGGTTGAGAGCAGTTACAACCATGGTACTCATATGTAGGCTCTATGGGTGTAGAAAAAGAATAAAGATAAACTTATAGCTCTCATATGAATTTGGTTGGGAAGACCATTCCATTTGACAATTACAAGGGTAGGAGGATTAATCACAAGAAACAAACTCATTGATCAGATCTCTATTATCATAAGAATAGTAATTTCCTTGGTATGAATCATTCCAACTCATTCCTTGCATGTTCTTGGAAAATCAACTCTAAAAACAATAAAAACAAATAACAGAAATAAAACAACAAAAATAAGAAAAAATATGAAAGTTTGGACTACAAACTAGTCCAAACTATCCATGAAGTGAAAATCTTTTTGGATATTTTAGAGTAAGACAAGTAACTACCAAGACAAGTAACTACCAAAGAGGAAAATCTTTTTAGATTTTAAAAACAAGAGACACAATTATACAAAAATGAAAAATCTTGTTGGGATTTCAAGTAGATGAAGCAATTATACCAAAACAACACAAATGAGCTTCATTATAGTATTCTAACAAAATTCTATAAATATTAACAACCATTCCCCAGCAACAGCGTCAAAAACTTGTTGCATGTAAAAAGACATAAATATCTAGTTATAAACACCTAAATGAACTAACTTTAACTAGGTGACAAACCGTAAATATACAGTGTCAAATAGTAGCTAGTGAAAGTAGGGATTGTTCCAAAAGGAATGGTACGCAATTACCAAATATTTAGCTAAATTACTAATTGAAGGAATGCTTTAAAAAGATAATTTAAGTAAACCTACACTAATTAAGTGAAATGAGCAATAAAGAGAGTTGAGTATATGCTAGCCAATTTCCCGGGTATTGGTTAATTAAGCTAATCATATGATCCTATGTGCCAAATTAGAGGTTGATATAATCTCAATTATAACCTAATCCTGATCTCTCGACAATTAAGTCTATCAGTTTAATTACCTAAGTGTGGATCTCTCGTACTCCATAAACTAACCAAATTTGATTAGCTACTCATGGGATTCTAGCAACCAACTAGGTGAATTAGTCCACTAAGATCTAATTCTAACCTCATTCCAACAAGAAAACAACTCATTAACCTCTACCCATTAGAAATTGGCTTCACACAACCCGAACCCATAACTAATTAATGCATAATAAACAACAAGAAAACAAATAAAGGCATGAGAAAGAAATTAAAAAACTAAAACATGAATTCTAGAAAAATAATGCAAGAAAATAAAGGCATTGAAAGCTAGTAAAAATGATAGTATTAAATGACGTATTGAAAACTTAAATGAGCACTAAAATGAAAGAAAACAAAGTACACCACACATAAATAAAGACTTACAAGATTGTAAAATAAAGTTATACAAGATGGCAAACTAGTCTAGGTAACAATGAAAAAAGAATGAAAATTCCTCCCCAAATGGGGAGGAAGAAAAAAAGAAGGAAAACAAGGCTTAGAGCCCTCAAATCAGCTCCAAAATATGTATTTATAGTAGGGTTAGGGGTTGGGGATTTAGGATAAAAATTCCCTTGGAAAAGAGCTAAAAAATGAAAAAACTGGGCATCCCAGGTAGAGCTTGTTGTTGGCGAGGTGCGAACAACTATGTTTAGTTTTGCCATTTTGTCAGATATTCGATTGATACGCCATTTTCTCCTACCGAACCCTAACACATAGGAGAACATTATTAGCCATAATAAATACTTAAAATTACTCCTGAACATTTAAATAAAATTCTTACAAAAGAGACTAAAAATGAAAGATGAATGAAAACCTAACTCCCAAAGGAATTATGTTAAAGACTAGACACAAATTATAGACACAAAAACCTAATAATATGAAAATTAATACCTAAATAAGTACTAAAATACATAATAAACATATACTAACATATTCTAATACATAAATAGTAAAAATAGACAAAAAAGACACTTAAACACTAAAATGCTCAAAATTAGTACCAAAATGGATAAATTTTGGATACATATAACTCTAGTTTCATACAGTTATCAGGAAGTTAATAATTGAAATTCAGAAAAAACATGCAAGACGGGAAAATGTGGCTTTGAAGTAATAATTGGAAAGCATTGGAAGTTTCTCGAAAATCTAAAATGACAAGAAGCTGACTTGACAGTTTCTACTCAGTAAACGAAATAGCCACAAATCATATCGAGTGATGTGACCTCTAAGCTTAGAGGAATAGCCAAAAGTCAAATTAGGGGGTATAGCCTTTAGGCTTAATTTCAACATCTAAGTTCAAAGAGAAGCTCAAAATTAATTAAGAACTGCTCAACTCTCAAGAGTCCAGACCAAGTCTCGAAAGCCTTAAGGGGAGACTTCATGTCAAATGGGTATTCTAAAACAGCATGCATTGGTTAAAGGCAGAAGCTCAAAAAAATCAAGAAACATGACATAAAAGTAACCATGAGTCATGAGCGGAAGCTCGGATGATGCAATATTTGATAAAATGGGGACTGATGTTCATCAACCCAACCCTAAGTGTGAGCTCAGTCTTGACCTAAGAAAACCAGAACCAGACTTTTTCTACTTATTTGACGTATTTTTGTACTTGATTTTATTCCTTTAAATACTTGTTAATATCTCTTTCAAGTGTTGAATAATCGTTTTACTCTTTTTTGGACATTTTCTAAAGTTTTCAAGCAGAAGTGAAATTTTTCAAAACTTAAGTGAGTAAAGAAATTTTTTTGAAAACTTCACAAAGACTTTCCGCAAAGTCTGAACCCCAGAAGCCCTACTATTTCATTTCTTCCTCAACCCGTAGCTAACCTTCAAGAACCATTCCAAACTCCATTTTATCCTAAACTCCAAATCCTATATTTAGCTTAGAAAATTTATTCTTCAAATCAATTGGTGATCAAGAGGTATTTCTAGGCCTTTAATCTAACTTTACAAGTAAGTTGCTTACTCCAAGTTTTGCATGGATTTTCATATTAAATTTCAAGTTGCTCAAAAAATTAATTTGCTTGATTTTTGTTGTTTATGGTTTTATTTTTTTACAAAATATGTTTATGAACTACTAAGATTTGATTTGTGGATTTAAATGAATTTTTAACTATTATTTTTATGAGCTTTGAACGAGGGTTTGAACAATGAATTCTAATTTTTTTTTTTTTGGATTTTAATCTTATTTTCATGGATTTAAATCAACCCCTACTTGTTTGTGTTGATTGTTGCTTGATTTGCGAATTTGGGTGATGCCAAAATTGAACCCCTACCTCGTTATTTACACTAATTGTATTATACACTCCTGGTTTAAGTGATACGGGGTTAGAGTTTTGAGATCGTCGAAGTTAGGGTCATCGAAATCGATTTTCGAGATAAGTAACATTTATACCTTTTTATCGATTTTTTGTATATGATTGGGTAAGAAGTCCTAGAATAACTTATAGTATATTAAAGTAATTATTTACTTGATTTAAGTAATTTTATGTGGTAAGTATCTTTATAATTTATGTGTTCATTATATAATGTACCTCTTTGTTTCGTTGTTGCATTTGTTAATGATTGACTTTGTGGAGAGCTCAATGGGTCACTTGAGTAAACTTGGCTATAAGTGAGTGAATGAAATGATACACTGTGTACTCTGCTTTGTAAATGTTATACCTAGTCTATCGGGAATGAAATGATACACCGAGTGAATGAAATGATACACTATGTACTCTGCTTTGTAAATGTTATACCCAGTCTATCGGGAAGATAAGTGATAGGTACTTTGTTATGCCTTGTCTACTCAGGTGAATAATAGGTAGAATTAGATCCATTGTTGCGAAAACTTTTATGAACCATTAGTTCATTGATTGGCATTTGCATTTTAATTATCGATAATGTCTTGTTTATTGCACGCTGTGTTGATCCTATACATTTTATTTGTAATTGGGTCTAAATGTTATTTACTAAGCATTAAAGCTTAGGTTAATCTCGTTATTGTTCCCTTTTTGTGTGCAGTTGAGGACCAGTAGAAGGAGTTTACAGGTCCTAAGTCGAGTGCCTACGTACGAAGGGATTACAGTGCGGACCCCAGTTACTGGAGTTAGAGTTTTCATTTTCCATCTTAGCGTGAGGTTAGTTCTTTTGTTCAAGCCTATGTGCCTAAGGACTAGTTAGAGTTTGTCTTGTATATTGAACTTCTGATTGTTGTTTGGATTGTGGTGCAGCACTTGTATATAGGTGTAATTTGGTTATGTTATGGATTGTTATGGGCGTAATTGTTGTATACATCTCTTGTGGTATTGTCATGGCTATTTTGAAAGGTTAAATATGTATTGTGGGTTGTTTACTGCTCTTGTACCGTGCCTTGCATACTTGGGGTGATCCCAAGGTGCAGCGTATCATTGTCCTATTTTGGGAGTATGATATTGAGTGGTATCAGAGCCTAAGTTATTCATTCCTTTGTCTAGTATTAAGTTGAACTGTTGTTGCTTAGCACAATTTGATTGCAATATTGGGGACTTGGACTTTTATGTAACTCAAGGTTTGGGACTGGCCAACTCATACTTGGAATTATACTATTACTTGTTCTTAATGCTTAGGTGGGTAATGGTTGAAGTGTGCAAGTATGTTATTTCATGGTTAGTGTCTGAACAAGAATTAACATGTGATATTTACTCTATATTAAATGTGCTTGAAATGGCATATGTATTAAATAGACAGAAATAGGTTGTTATAGCGTAGTAGGGGACACTAGAGCAGGGGATTGAGACCAGCCACTTATAGGTTGAGGAGTCTGTTAGGACAAATCAGGAGATAAGTGGACAGACTCAAACTGACCAACAGCTACAACAACTACAGTAGTTATAGTAGCCCCAACCATCATAGATACTAGCACTAGTGATACTATACTACCATTGCAACTTTTGTGGGGCAGGCAGTACATGCGGCTATTCAAACTATCACTACAAATCCTATATCTAATCCACCACCATAACCAATGGCCAGATTATATGTTGATTATTACTATCGGGCAATTACGAAGATGAATATTCCCACTTTCAAGGGTAGACATGATCCAGATACTGCTAAGAAGTGGTTGGGACAGATTGAGAATAATTTGGACTTATTGAAGGTTCTAGATGAGCACAAAGTTCCAATAGTAAAGCCATTCTTGGTTGGGGATGCAGCTAGATGATGGAAGGGAGTGAGGCCTATACTTGCCCCTATGGGACAGATTTCTTGGGAGGCTTTTAGGGAGGCATTTCTAGAGCATTTTTATCCTACATATCTTAGAGTTGAGCAGAGGATAAGTTCAATTCGTTTAGACAGACTTTAGGGATGTTTGTGTTGAAGTATTAACAAAGATTCCATGCACTTGGAATGTTTGCTCCTACAGTTATGAGTGGGGTGGAGAATTCCAACCATTTTAGGCAAGGCTTACTAAAGAAGATTTAGGAAAAAATAGCAGCAGTGGATACCAATACATTTGAGAAGCTGTATGACGCTAGTGCTTATGTGTAGACACTTTTCTAAGATGATCGGTAACTAAGGGAGGTGGTTGGCAGAGGTGCATATGTCACTCCACAAAGACCAGTCTACAGACCTACAGCATCTCCGACTCCTAGTGTATGACCAGCTCATCTGCCAGTTCAATAGCTATGTGGTTTCAAACTCCAGCCACTACAGGCAATACCGCGACCACCCATAGCTATTGCTTGACCCTCTTGGGTCATTAACACAAGGAGAGGAATGATATCAGTACTAGCTCTAACTTAGGCACGACCTCATATCCCAGAGTGCAGTTGTGCCATTGTTATCATATGGGAGAGTGTTAGTAGAGGTTAGGAGCATGTTTGGCCTATGGCAATTTCAAGCAGAGGATCAGAGATTGTCCTACTAATGGGTCAGTAGCATTGCAGCAGCGCGTGCCACAGGGGAGGTATGGTAATGCTACTGGACCAGCTACAGCCTAGGTATATACTATGATTCAATAGAGAGATGCATGGATCAGGTTAGGTCATCATAGCAGGAACAGTATTAATTAACGATGTGCCCACAACAGCATTATTTGATAGTGATATTATGCATTCTTTTATTTCTAGAAGATTAAGTAAGAAGTTGAATATTAAACCAGATTAGCTTGACACTCCTTATGGAGATGGTACACAAGGGGATAGGAATCTTGAATCCAGATGGATATATATCCTAGTTGCATGGTGTCTTTGGGTATGTATGATTCTGATGCTAACTTAGTATAGATTAATATATCTAACTTTGATGTAATATTGATTATGGATTGGTTGTCCTGCAATTATACTCACCTAGATTACAGGAAAAATAAAGTTAGGTTTTCGGATCCAGAGAAAGAGGAATTTGTGTATCAGGATGGTATCGAAAAGGTAGAACCTATGCTAATACTATCATTTTACAGGCACGGAAGCACTAAGTATAGAAAAAGAGGGTGCTAAGCTAGAAGATATTCCACTGATCTGAGAGTTTCTAGATATCATTTTAGAGGATTTGCTCTTCAAGATTGCTACCAGAGTGGGAAAAAGAGTTTAAAATTAATCTACCACCAGAGACTGCACCAATCTCTAAAACTCCTTACAAAATAGCCCCAACAGAACTTAAAGAAATTGAGACATAGTTACAGGAGTTTTTAGATAAGAAATTTATCAAACCTAGTGTATTTCTTTGGGGTGCTCCAATATTGATCATGAAGAAGATGATGGCAGCCTCAAATAATGTATTGACTACTTGGAGTTGAACAAGTTCACTATGAAAAATAAATATCCCCTATCGACAATTGTGGCCTATTCGATCAGTTGAAGGATGCCAAGGTTCTAGATATATTTGAGATCTGGCTACCATCAATTGAAGATCAAGATAGAGGATGTTCCCAAGAGTGCCTACTGCCATAAAGAGTTCTTGGTTATTTCTTTTGGGTTAGCCAATGCCCCTGCAACTTTTATGGACTTGATGAATAGGGTATTCCAACCCTATTTAGACAGGTTTGTGATAGTTTTCATTGATGACCTATCTTTATATATTTACCTTTAGAGGAAGATCATGAAACGTATCTCAAACTGATTTTACAAATGTTAAGGGAACAAAAGTTGTATGTGAAGTTCAGTAAATGTGAATTTTGGTTGAAAAGTGTAGCATGTCCTGGGCATATCATCTCAAAGAATGGAGTATTCGTGGACCCTAAGAAGTTTGAGGTAATTGTTGATTGGCCAAGACTGGAAAATGTGACAGAGTTTGCATTTTCTTAGATTGACAGGTTATTACCAGAAGTTTGTGGAAAGATTCTCTTTGAAAGCAGTACTATTGACCAGACTTATTCAGAAGAAGACCAAGTTTATATGGGATGCAAATTGTGAGGCTAGTTTCGAAGAGTTGAAGAACAGGTTGATATCAGCTCCAGTGTTGACCTTGCCATCCATGATTGAAGGGTAAATGATCTACAGTGATACTTCTAAGAATGGTTTGGGTTGTATGCTAATGCAAAATGATAGGGTCATTGTTTATGCTTCGAGACAGCTGTTAAAGCCCTATAAAGAAAACTATCACATTCACGACCTAGAACTGGCAGCTATTGTATTTGCTCTAAAAATTTAGAGACACCATCTATACGGGGAGCAGTGTGAAGTATTTATAAATCATCAAAGTTCAAAAACTTGTTCATATGGAAGGAACTTAATATGAGGCAGGACATATGGTTAGAACTGCTCAAAAATTATGATTCGAAGGTAAGTTATTACCCAGGCAAAGCCAATAGGGTAGCAAATGGTCTAAGAAGGAAATCATCAGAGGTCATAGCCAACATGTTGATGAGACAAATGGAAGAACTTAATTTGGAAATGTAGAGTCTACAGATAGTATTTTAGCAGCACTGGTTGTTCAACTGACCCTGATAGACAATATTAAACAAACTCAAGTTATAGATCCAGAGTTAAATTAAGTTTAGGAACAATGTGCTAAGTCGAGATTCAAGGGAATTTTGAGTTGATAATGGCAATGTTTGGATGCAAGGACTACTCTTCAGTTTACTACAATTAAGGACTTGAAGGAAGATGTCATGGCTGAAACTTACAGTTCCAGATTTTTCTATCTAACCTGACAAGACTAAAATGTATAAAGATTTGAAATAACATTTCTAGTGGAACAACATGAAAAAGGTAATTACAAAATTTGTGTTCAGATGTTTGGTTTGTCAACGCTAAAAGCTGAGCATCAAAAGTCGAGTGGTTTTGGTTGAGTCTGTTGCCTATTCCAAAATGAAAATGAGAGCATATCACGATGGATTTCATTAATGGGTTGCCTAGGACTAGAAGACTTCTACTCCTATGAAACAGTTAGTGTAGATCTATATGGAGAATATTGTGAAGTTACACGGTATACCTATTAATATTATTTTAGATCGGGATCCAAGATTCACTTCAAGGTTTCAGACAGCCTACCCATAGGTACAGAAGTGGTTTTGAATTTTGCATTTCATCCACAAATAGAGGGGCAATCAGAAAGGACAATTAAGACCTGATAGGATATATTTTGAGGGCTTGTACTATTGACCTTAGGGGTAACTGGGACGAGTGTTTGATATTGATAGAGATTTACTACAATAAAAGTTATCACAGTAGCATCGGTATGGCTTCGTATGAAGTTCTGTATAGAAGGAATGTTGGTCACCTTTGTATTGTGATATAGTTGGGGAAAGAAGACTAAAAGGGCCAGAGTTTACAGTGGACAAGATAGTCGTTATTCGACATAAACTCAAGGTAGCTCAGGATAGACAGAAGAGTTGGGCAGATATGAAAAGAAGATCGTTGGAGTTTCAGGTTGGGGACAAGGTATACTTAAGGGTTTCACCAACTAGAAGGGTTATGAGATTTAGCAAGAGCGAAAAATTGAGTCCAAGATTTGTGGGATCCTTCGAGATTCTAAAAAGAGTGAGAAAAATGGCTTATCATTTGGCTTTACCACTAGTGTTGGCCCGAGTGCATAATGTAATTCATATTTTACAGCTCTGAAAGTACATATCCGATCCAAGTCACGTGATTCGTCAAATATCAACCTCTTAGTGGTAAATATGAGATAACTTATGAAGAGGTACCAGTTTCGATTATTGATACTAAGGAATAAGTCCTTCAACATCGATCTATTCTAATTTTTAAGATTCAGTGGTCTAATCATTCTGAAAAGAATGCTAAATGGGAATCCGAAACTGACATGCGAAACAAGTACCCCTGTTTGTCTCATAGGGGCGTTAAGTTTCGAGATTGAAACTTTTCCTTAGAAGCAAAGAGTGTAATACCTAATTTTTTCTGCTCATTCCACGTAATTTCGTACTTGATCTTATCCTTTTAAATACTCGTTAATATCTCCTTCAAGTGTTAAATAATCGTTTTACCCTTTTTTGGACATTTACTAAATTTTTTGGGCAAAAGTGAAATTTTTAAAAATTTGACATACTAAAGAAAAATGTTTGAAAACTTGATAAAGACTTCTCTATGAATTCTTAACCCCAGCAACCCTACAATTTCATTTCTTCCTCATCCTGTAGCTAACCTTC
Organism: Cinchona pubescens; assembly: GCA_025175665.1. Classification (NCBI taxonomy): domain Eukaryota; kingdom Viridiplantae; phylum Streptophyta; class Magnoliopsida; order Gentianales; family Rubiaceae; genus Cinchona; species Cinchona pubescens. The sequence goes on along the minus strand of JANKKI010000027.1, from coordinate 7,437,491 downwards.
AAGAGCCATTCCAAACTCCATTTCATCCTAAACTCCAAATCTTATATTTGGCTTAGAAAATTTATTCTTCAAATCAATTGGCAATCAAGGAGTATTTCTAGACCTTTAATCCAACTTTATAAGTAAGTTTTACTCCAAGTTCTACCTAGATTTTCATGTTAAATTTCAAATTTCTCAAGAAATTAATTTGCTAATTTTTGTTGTATACGGATTGATTTTGTTACCAAATATGTTTTATGAGCTATTAAGACTTGATTTGTGGGATGAAATGATTTTTCAGCTATTATTTTTGTGAGCTTTGAAAGAAGGTTTGAACAACTCCTCACTTGATGATATATTTTGAAGTTATGAAGTCTAATTTTTTTTTGGATTTTAATCTTATTTTCATGGATTAAAATCAACCCATATTTATTTGTGTTCGATTATTGCTTGATTTGAGAATTTGGGTAATACCAAAAGTGAACCCCTTCCTTGATATTTATCCTAATGATATAACACTTGCCATCCTATTTTAGGTGATACGGGGTTAGAGTTTTAGACCGTCAAACTTAAGGTAATCAAAATTGATTTTCGAGATAAGTAGTGTTTACGCATTTTTCGCGATTTCTTATACATTACTGGGTTTGCAGTCATAGAATAACTTATATTGTATTAAGGTAAATGTACTTGATCTGAGTAACGCTATAAGGTAAATACCTTTATAATTAAAGTGTTCGTTATATAATGTGTCCCTTTGTTCTGTTTGTTTTATTTATTAATGATTGAATTTGTGGAGAGTTCAATGGGTCACTTGAATGGACTTGGTTATGAGTGAGTGAATGAACTGATACACTAATACTCTAATTTGTAAATGTTATACCTGATCTATCGGGAAGACGAGTGATAGATACTTTGTTATTTCTTGTCTACTCGGGCAGATAATAGGTATACCTGGATCCAGTGTAGGAAAGACTTTTGTGAACTATGAGATCATTGATTGGCATTACATTTTAATTATTGATAATAATTAGTCTTTACTCTCATTTATTGCACTCTGTATCGATCTCATACATGTTATCCATAATTGGGTTTAAATGTTATTTACTAAACATTTTATACTTATTCCGTTATTATTCCTCTATTGTATGTAGTTGAGGACCAACATGAGGAGTTAGCAGGTACTAAGTCGAGTGCCAACTTGGGAAGGGATTACAATGTAGACTCCAGTTACTGAAATTAGAGTTTTCATTTACCATCTTAGCATGAGATTTGTTCTTTTTTTTTCAGGTCTATGTAACTAAGGACTAGTTAGAGTTTGTCTTGTATATTAAACTTTTGATTGTCGTTTGGATTGTGGTATGACGCTTGTATATAGATTTGATTCGGTTATGTTAGGGATTGTTATGGGTGTAATTGTTGTATTCATCTCTTGTGGTATTGTCATGGTTGTTTTGAATGTTAATGATATGTATTGGTTGTTATTTATCGCTCTTATATCGTGCTTTGCATATTTGGAGTGATCCCGATATGCGGCATGTCATGGACGATCTCATTTTGAGAGTGTGACAGCCTATGTGGCATTAGATATTTATGTAAACTGCATACATGTCATATCTCATTAAGGGCAAATATATAAATTACTTAAGTAGTGAACAACCTGACAGGCAATTCAGACACCCACCTAAATCTATAAATACGGTCCTAACCTTATAATTATATCTTTTCTCTCATTAATATTAAACTATTCTCTCTCTTCCTTCTCTGGCTATAATACTCATTATGCACCACATTCATTATTTTGAATAGTGTCATTGATATGTTTCACAAATTTTGAGGATTTATGTATACATAAAGCTAGGAAAAATCTGCTATGAGAAAGTGGCTTGATCTTGGTGTTCTCAAGGTCAATTCATTTAGCTTCTTATTAAAGAATGGTTGTTTGAAAGCTCTGTTGGGAAGGAAAAGTGTTAAAACAATTTCTTATTTGTCATATGATTTCGTACTTGGAAATCTTATTTTCGTACATATTGACTTGTTAATTTTCACTCTTGTTGCATTTCAATTGGAGTATATACATTGGAAACCTAATGGCTGATAATGTACCAGCTACATATTTGCAACCAAAAAGGAAAAAAAAAAAAAAACCCAGCAATATAATTATCGGCCAAATATAGTTGTAATTTTATAATCCGTTTTGCTGTTAAACTACATTTGTAGACCTACTCGCTTTAGAGTTTTCATTTGATATCTACTTTGAGTTAAGCGTTCTTTACATGCTTTTGTCATTGAAAATTATGTTAACCGACATTAGCTTCGAGAGTTTCTATTGTGCGGGTACATTGAGTTGTGCATAGTGGTACTGCCTTCGATGCATTACCGAGGTTTTTTGCCGTTTCTAAGTTGATTTGGTTAGCATCCAATTCCTTCTTGTAATATTTACAAAAGCAAAGGAGCTATTTTGACGATACACTTATATATCTATAGAAATTCATGGGGAAGTGAGCTAGACTGTGAAAGGTGATGGGGAGTTATGATTGATTTTCGTTCATATAGCATCATCTACTCTTAGCCAACCAATCTCATGTAAATGCTCATTATTCTTTGTTGAAATAACAAATTTTTTCATCCCGAAAGCAAAAGAACATCATTAGCCTCTCTATTTATGTGTTGGAATGAATAATTTAGTGCAAAGATTTGCTAAAGCGTAAAAATGGACACTAAACTCTGAAAGATACAATGTTAGGATGAATATCTCCTGGTATTTGACGTTGATGTGGAAACTTTGGAAGGATAGTAGCTATGTGCTTTGCTGTCTCCAGATACTTGGCATACTTGCAGATTAATCCTGCTTCCGTAGTTTCTTTATGATTATTTTCGTTTGAGTCATTGCAAGCTGGGTTCATATTCTTGATCAAATTGGATATTAGTGTACCATTGAAATCACAGTTGTTTTCTTCTTGTAAGATAACCTCCTTAGATGTCTTTTTCTTGAAACTCCAGGCACCAGTTTTCCAATTGAAATAGTATAGAGGAAGGAACCTCTGTCCGTAAATAGCTAAAAAAATTCAATTGCAGCTAAAATATACACAAATTCTGCCTTAGACATGTAGTATGGGAAGCTAACTCTTGTCCATCCTGGCTTCATACCATTGTATCCCTGTTGAGAAGCGTACTAATTTTAGTAAGACAGCATCCATCAGAAGTTAAAAATAGCACTAGGGCTAGGTCCACTCACCATTTCAATGGCAGATCTCAAGGCAAGCGACTGAGCCCTGTCAATTTTGAGCAACATGTGGCCATAGGGTCCTGCACAAGCACACCCGCCCCTGCCTTGGATACCGAAGAGATCACTGAGGAGCTTGGAAACATAAGGGCCGTGAAGAGGTTTGTCTCTCTTATTTCCTGTTTCTCTCCGAAGGCAGAGTCCTGTTGTTTCTTTTGCTGCTAAATTTTCCTTGGCTGTTACTTCTGTTGATGGAGAATAAGTAGTAGAGAAAATAAGAAAGGATAAAACTGCTTGCCGCTTAGCAGTTATGTTTCCAAGTATCCATACGTTTGGATTTGTTAAACGAAGAAGCCTTTCGAGTGCTTGTTCAATATAGTTATGCTCCAGTCTTTCAATCACATTGTGGCCAATGTATTCTTTGACCCAAAAGGCTAATGCTGCTCGAATCTTCTGGATGATAGGTGGAGTTCCAGCTTCCTCTCTTTCCTCTACATTCTTCACATATATAGTATCCTGAGGTAATACAAGTTCTTTTATTATTTAGCGAACAATACTTCAACTAATCTAAACTTTTGACTCTGATAAAATCATCTAAATTTGGGTATTGCAATGTCCAAGTTTTCTATTACCTCTTTTCTATAACATATATACTCTGGATTAAAATTTTAGAGAGTGGATTCAACGAAATTAGAGTCTTCTGTCTCTATATAAATAGGGTTTAAAAAAGACTGCCATAAGCATTAGTATCTCTTTGTTTATGTTGTATCGGTTAATTGTTCATTTGCTCACAGATAAAATGTGAAGTTCCTAAAAGATATGATCATATCTTGTAATCCATCTTAAGGTTAAGCAATTGTTATGTCAAAGATTGATTTCCCTAGTTCGTTATCTTTGTGGTACGTAACATTTTGAAATACGTTTTTAACGGTCAACAACTAAACAACATATGGAAAGTTGAAATCAAATATGTCCAATTTAAAACTTTTGCATCTTTGAACTTTTTAAGATTCATCAAATGTTTTAATCTTTGACGAGGATGGTGGAATTAAATTAGCTCTGGATACGTAAATCTTGAGCATCATAATCTCGGGCTTAAGGATCTGTAATCCTAATTTTGGGCTTAAGTACGATGATCTCACATCAATGATCAACCTAGTTGAGGATCTGTAATCACATATAATAATTAATTCCAGAAACATAAGCATACTTCATCAAGGTTGTACTCATTTCTGTGATACGAAACTACAAAGGTGAAAATATCATCTTGGCATATTTTGTTTGTTCTACATATTCTGGGTCAAAGGCTCAAAGCCACCATATTTGAATTGTGCAACAAATAGATACTGTTGTGCGTTTTCATCTCCAAAAGTCAGACCAGCTCCCCGTAATTTTTTTATTTGTTTTTTGAAATAATTATAAATACCGGAGGTCAAAGTCAAAAACAAATAAAGATGGAGCTGAAGAATCAACCGTTCATAAAACCAAACACAGATTTGGAACCAGCCCAAGAAAAAGACACACTTGCCTGCTCATTCAAGCGATTGACAAAATCAACTGTTCCACCCCCACAAGTTGATGGAGCTGAAGATGTCAGCTGATACAGGGCCTTGTTCATCAGGAGAATACCTGGAGAGCCTGGACCTCCCAAAAATTTATGTGGGCTCAAGAAAACAGCATCATAGCCATCAATTTTCCCTGATCTCATGTTGATTTTCACATAGGGACCACTGTCCACGCAAAAATCACAATCATCATTATAAGTACAAGCAAAAAATTATATATTCCAGAAGACTAATGGTTTTTATGTTTCAAAGCTGCGGAAAATTTTAGTTACCTTGCTGCAAAATCGAAGCAAGCAAAAGCTCCGTATTGATGGAGGAGTCGGGCTATGGCTCTGGTATTTGAATAAATTCCACTCACATTGCTGCAAGCAGAGAAAGAACCGAGCATAGGACAGTTTCTTGATTTATATGATTCGAGTTGTAGCCTCAAGGCTTCCATGTCAATTAGGCCATTGTCATCTAATCCAATCTCAACAACTTCTGCCAAGCTTTGTCTCCAAGACAGGATATTAGAGTGATGTTCATAGGGGCCAATAAAAACTACCCATCTTTCTTCATTTTTCAGGCAATTTAAGATCCTTTCTCTTATGATTGAGGGGATTGCAACTCCCATTACTTCCTGAAGTCGTTTAATTGCTGCTGTCGAGCCAGAGCCACAAAATATTATCACATCTTCTCCACCACTACCTAAGCATTTCTTGATGTATTTGGCCGCTTCGTGAGCCATTTTTGTCATCCGGCAGCCCACATAGTTATCACTTGTGTGACTGTTACCTGCATAATCAATTATATATCTCATCGTATTTATTGCCTTAAAGTTTCAAAATTGTCAGAGTTCTAATAGGATCAGAAGCCTGGAGTGGAAGAATGCAGAAATGACGTACCATAAAATGGAAGAACATGATTGATGATATAGTCCTCGATATATTGAAGAAACCGGCCTGAAGCAGTATGATCAGCATAAGTAAGCCTGCGTTTTCCAAACGGGGTGTCGAATTCTACATTTCCACCAATAATTTGTGAATGCAGCCATTGAAGTTTCTTGTCTGTGGATTTAGTACTTGGTATGCCTTTCTCTAGCTCATGAAATGATCCAATGTGGTACTTACTGGAATGGTCATCACGTGGCTCTAATAAACCACTTTGTTTCTTCATCTTTTGTCTCCTAAGGGTACTGTCTTTCAACATGGGTTGCTCAAATTCCATTCCAAAAATCTGATGGATATTTTTTTTGTGTTGATTATTTAGATATATAGATTGTGTATATATAGAAGAAAGAAGATTTTAGAAGCTTTAATGCTTAAAATAGAAGTTGGAATAGTATTTTAGAAGACTAAACAATGTGTCCTTTTTTTCTTTTCTTTGCCCTTTTTCCTTTAATTTTGATTGTGGATGTTTTTTCAGTGGGTCAATTTCAGGGTGAAAACTTAGCTGGGATGTTAAAAAACTATAGGAAGCGAGACTTAGTTTGTGTAAAACCAGCAACTTGTTAAAGGCACTTGGATGACATGCATCATCTGCCCAATCAAATGTGATGAAGGCACCTTTTTTTTTTCGTGGGCTACATACTACATTGAGGTTTTACGGTCCGGTTAAGAAGTTATTTTATTGATTTTAAAAACTTATACGATATAAAGTTTTAAATCACATAATATTATATCTCTTATAAGGTACAATTGGATGATTCCCTATAAGAATTATAAATTTTCCCTATATTAATTATAACATTGTCTAATGCATTGTAAAATTGTATTTTGTAAAATATTTATGAATCTTTGGGCAAATTCAATGGAACATTTTGATGGAAGATGATGAGGGTAATTTTCACTTATAATTAGGTTTAAGAATATAAGTTTGACAAAAATTGAGATTGATCTATATTTTAAGAAGTGAACTTCTTTTATTTAGACATTCAAAATAGCGTACAAGAGTGCATAATTATACTCTGCATTTCCCATGTTGATCATGTACAACAATTTTTCTCGCTTTTTTATCAATAGAGGACTTATTAGATGAGAGGATATAAGATTTTAAAGAATTTATACGTACAATGGCCCGATTATTCATTCATTGGACGACCAGTTAGATTGAATAAAGTTTCAGCAATTACGAAAAGTATGAATTCATGCTCCCATTTTCGGTAAATACAAAATCTTCTATCTACGCCATAGTATGCGACTCAAGAGCTTTCCAGTTTTGCTTTATTTGTTTCCCAAATATAAAGTAGCTAAAGGAATACCTATTCACAAAAGGTTTAGTTGTGGAATTTTTTTTTATTTGATATTTGCAATGAGAAGAAAATGGAAATAGTAATAGTTATTTTTTATGAGATTTTATATGTATTTATTTCCTTTTTTGAAATTAATGCCAAAATTACACAAAAATGGCTCTCGAATTGTATAAAGTAGTAACAGTATAAGAAATTCTTACGTGGATTGGCTATGAACTCTGTCCATATAAGAATTTCTCATAATAGTATCATACTAGAAAGAAACAATGCCTTGTATGTGTTAATTAACTAGTTTAAAAATACGTGCGTTGTATGTTGGTGGTTATTTCAGACAGTAATTATTTACATATTTTGTTAAGCTTAATTAAAGATAAAGGTTTGTTTTGACAATTAAATTAGAAACATAGGGATAATGGAGGCACTATAATTTTTATTTCCAAAATAATCGTATTTAGTCTAATAAGAATTTCATTTTTCAAGCACTGTAAAAATCTATTTCTAAAAGTTGTATAATTTGTGATTTTTTCAAGTAGTACCTCCAATGTGTTCTTTTTATATATATATAATATAACATCAAAGTATCATACTGACTTTAAAAATATAGTTTCAATAAAATTTACACAATATGAGTTTGTATTTCTCCCAAATTTTTCCACATGCATGACAACCTGTGTTTGCTCAACTATTATTAGGCATTTTTGGTGACTAATAACGATTAAATATTTTTTTAACTACTTTAAGTTTTCTCTAATTGCATATTTTGATTTGATTTTTTTTTTCTCTTCATCCATTTGCATCTGTCTTCTTTTAAATCAACTAATTATGGCCACTATAATTATTAATTCAAAGAAGAGACATTTTTTTATGATCATTTAAAGTTGAGACACAACCGGTTATATATTAAAATTGGACAAACAACTATCTAATTAGTTCTTTGAACTATGTTTTAAAAATTTGAGATATATGATCATATACCATAGCTATCTTTTCATACAATTATATTAATTTTCAAACAATATTCCTTTACTAGAAAGCATTTTTTTCTACAAAACGATGTAATTTGTTAGGTCCAAAACTAAGTAAGAAAATAGTAACCCCTTAGCATACTAAACTATATTATGAAAACTGAAAATTGTGACTTTGTTAATTCATAGTTCAACGGATTTCCCGAAATAGTTTAATTGATTATCTCATGCAATTATTAGAAAGGTGTTAGATATTTCTATACCATCTAGGAGAACACAATGTGTTGGCTCTAAACCATAAGTTGAAACTTGTGAAAGGGTAATATCCCTGAGTATATCGGTAGCTAAATCTCTTCTTCATCTCCCTTTTTTTTTTGAATTTTCTTTTTGTATTGTAAGAATGCTAAAACCTTTTTTTTTTTTTTTTTTTTGCTTTTTTTTCTTGATTTTTCTCCATGGCCTCTCCTTCATTCCATTATTTTATAACATACAGTCCAAATAATTTCAACATAAGAATTCTTTCTCAAATACTTTTATTTTATTGTAAATGTCCAAAATATTTTCTTAAATAGTTCATTGGGAATCAAAATTTTAAACGATTTCTCTCTTTTATTCGAAAGAGTCACAGTGGAATAATTAATTATTTAATTGCTAAATTCATCCAAAAAAATGTTCTTTACTATTGTTATTAAAAGGCAAATGATATCATCATACCCTTAAAAACTTGTTACACACTCCTATCTTCTTTTTAATAACTAAAAAGATCAAAAGACCATCATTTGCACCATCATATTTTTTATGCCTGATTTACTCTTATTTCACATCCCACATACTAGTTACATCTTCTAAACTTTTAAATCTTTTCTCTTTCTGCCATTCCTTCTAAAAAATTGAAAAATTTGACCAATTCATAATTATTATTTTTTATGTGAATCTTGTAGTCTTGAAAAAGAGTAGAAAAGTATTAGATGAAATTTATATCGTTTTTACGTTTTTTTAGTTTTTATGAGCAGAACTTATGAGACTTATGAATGTTTTGTCTTGTGCTGATGCCATTTGTTTTATACTACAATCATGTTTTTTTTTTTTTTTATGAGTGAAATTTTAGATAGCACTTTTTATTTTAATAATGGCTATTTTCTTTCTAGGTATGTTAAATAGCTCATTTTTTACTAATTTATTTATGTTGAAATCAATATTGTTTGAGGTCATGTTGTCCAAATCATCAAAAAATTTACATGGAATATTTCACAGTAGTTAGTGTTATAATTTTTATGTTCATAGACTATTTGATTCGTATGACAATCATGAGCATATATTTAAATGTTCGAGAATGATTGGACTACATTCTCTTTTAATATAAAATGCCAATTTTATTTTATTTCTAACAATAATAAGCAAAAGAAAGTAATGGATTGTGGTGAGTCATAAAATAAGCGTAAATTAGCCCATCAAAAAAAGAATATTTTCCAACTAAGCGATTCTATTATGAAAAAAAAATTATTTTTAATCAAATTTAATTCCTATTGTGAACCCTAAAATTTTTAGTTATATTTCTTTTTTCTTTCTTTAGGTGCATTTTACTTAACTAGCCTAAGAAATTACAAAAACATATTCAAGTGAATGAGTGTACTACATTCTTTGCTAATATAAATTATCTAATTTTATTTTTATTTTTATTTTAACAATTATAAGTAAAAGAGAGCAATAGATTACCGTATTTGGTGAGTCACAACATAAGGTTAAATTAGCCCATCCAATAAAGAATCTTTTCCAACTAAGTGATTCTATTGTAATAATAATAATAATAATAATAATTGTTTCAATCAATTTTATTTCCTATTATAAACCCTTAAATTTAGTTATATTTCCTTTTTTTTTCTTTAGGTATATTTTACATAAATAGCCTTAGCAATTACAAAAGATATTCAAGTTAAATAACTAATATAGTCATTTAATTATAAAGCAAGGGTAAGTTCGGAAAGAAAATCTAGAGTACCTAATCAAACTCGCTCTTTTAATATAGCATAGATGTATGAATTTCATTTAAACTTTTTAACTAATATTGTAACTAAAAGATAATAAAAGATGAGTAAATAAATCAACTTCATTATTTCTTTATTCTTTAAGTTATGTTCCTTCAATGATGATTCAACTTCTTTTTTTTTAAATTTTGTATTCGATTTTTTGTTTCACAATGTTTGTCTTTGTCTTTTCCATAAGCACACAAACTGATTTCTCTTCACAAACATTCGACAATCTTTTCTCTTCACGATAATATTTTATGATAGATAACATTGCTTTTTTTAGATAATGACGTGTAATTTAATTGGTAAGACGCTCATATTATGATCTATTGGTCATGGATTCGAGTCACTAATGGGTAGATGGAGAGGTGATTTATTTAAAAGCAAAACCTAAAAAAAAAAAAAATTCATTTTATTAATGTTAATTTTCACTTATATGCTAGTTGAAATGGTTTTGTCTGTATTCTATATAAATTTTAGTACCACTCATGCATATGCAAACTATAATTTACAGGCTTTAATCATTATTTCTAAAAATAGTTTGTTATTTTCTTCAAATATGTAATATTACTATTACTAATCATACTTTTAAAATTGTAAGAACAAATTAGTTTTGGTGGTAAGACCTTTTCATTTTTCAGTAATAGACACACCTGTTTGTTTTCTCAGAACTTCAATTAACCACATAATTTTTAATTTCTTATGAAATTCCATTATTCCAATTTTTCTTCTATTTTTGCTCTCCTGTAAGGTGTATCATTTTTACTAGTTCTTAATAATACAAGGGTAAAACTCCCTTTTGGTGAAAGAGTTTTGTTCCTTTCACTAATGCCCCTATATATTTACATATGATATAACTTTCCATAGATCTTATTAGCACTAACAAATGTCTTTGTAAATTCTTTTCTTCCAATTTTTTCTTATATTTGTCACACATACAAATTGTGCCATATTTAGTAGTTATAAATAATTACTCATAATTACCAAATCAAAATAACTTCCATAACTTTTATTTTTTGACTAAATTTATTTTTAAAAGAGTGCACATTGTGTGTCTTTAGCCCTAGTTACTATTGCTATTACTACTTGTCTAGTTACTATTGCTATTACTACTTGTATAAAGCCTCAGTTTTATTGGTGTAATACTTGATTTTTGATAGAGGTTTAATATCTATCTATTCCTATTTAATTTCAAATTTATAACTTCACACTTCTCACGGTCATTACTCATCTCTCTTATGAAACATACTCAAAGGTGTTGCTTGTATTCATTATTTATACGACAATATTTAATGATTAAAATATACAATTCAACTCATATATAAGACAAATACAAAACTAAAAATATAACAAATCTACAAAGATAAATGACAACTATACAAAAGAGTATTTAATAGAAATATTTGTTACAAATTATTAATATTGAACTTAAATTAATAGAAAATATTTGTGTGCTTTACATCATCTTTAATAGCATTGAATTCAAATTTATGTTGTTTTCAGCTAAAAATATTTGTTGGTAATTAAGGTAATGTAAATTAATTGTATAACATATCACAAAATCAAAACATAATTCAAACCTTTTAGAAGATGAGAATATGCTAGTTCCAGAATTTCTTTCTTTGATTTTTTCTCACGACATGAAACAATAGGACTGATGCATAGCATTACAATTAACTTAATTCCACTAAAATATTTCATTTACTTTTAGAACTATATATTTCTATTTAATTTACCTTATAATTTCAGTAAACAAGATATTTTTTGCTCAAATTGAAATTCTTGGCGGATCATTACTAATAAAGTATATTAGTAGATGAAGTTTGTTAATGTATCTTTACATTAATAATTCATTTTTTCATACATTAGTATGATTATTCTCTATTTTTCTATTGCATTTGCACATACATATCATGTAGTACTTTGAAATACCTATATAAGATGATTAATGTATGAAAATTCTCTATTTTTCTATTGCATTTGCACATACATATCATGTAGTACTTTGAAATACCTATATAAGATGAAGTAAAATCATTAAAATCCATTGAAGTTATCATAATGTTTAAATGCATTACTCCTTTGTTCCCATTTAAATGCTTACATGCATGTTTTTTGGGATGTCATGTGTGTGATGTTACTGTTTCAAAAAAGGTCAAAACCATGCAATTAGAAATAAATTTTATTAAAAAGCATGATCCCTTCATATTTGATAGTGGGAGTATGATTTTCGTGAAAGAGAGCTATGGATGTAGTTTGAAATTATACTATTATCAGTGGCATTTGGGCTTCGCGATATACTTATCATTTACTTTCCATTGTTGAAGGATTTATGTCCTAGTATTTGTGATTACAAGAATCTTGATTTGCAAGTTAATCTCAAATACTTTTCTCTTATGATTTTATATCTTTATTGATATTTATAAGAGTGTTAAACTTGTGTCATCTAATTTTAAAGTTTTAAGTTTACCGTGAAACTAATTTGGTGAAATAGAACAATTTGTTGTATAGATAAATAGAATATACTGCATTCAAGTCATAAGAAGGATTATGCCTAGATATCCAATTTTTTTGTGAACTATTCATATCCTACAACTTATTTAAAAGCCTTATTAGAATAAAACAGTTTTATGTTAAACTATTTCTACAAATGTATTGACTATAAATTACCGACAAATGACCGTTTCTCAAGCTTTAGTTTTTCGTTAGTTTATTGGGCAAATTTTAGATGAAAGAAAGCAATGCGAGTCTTCAAATAAATAATATATCTCAGTAAAAAGATTATTAATCACTTGAGGATAGAAAAATTAGTCAAAAAAGTTATTTGTGCATCGCTTTCAGAAGAATTATGGTGGAAATATGGCAAAGACATTACATAAGTCATTTAAATAGTTGATAATTATTAGAGAAAAATACACTAATGGTCACCGAATTAAGTAGCTACAAATGTCGTCACTCAACTAATTTCTTCACAAAAATTTTTGCTAAACTATGAAAATTGTAAAGTTTTTGGTCACTCCATGTATATTAGATGTTATGGAAGTGAAATAGTTACTTTCTCTAGGATAAAATTATCAAAATGCTTTGAAGCTAGAATAGGCAAGTGTTAAAAAAAATTTTAAAAAATTAGGGATTGAGTTGCAGTTCAAAAAGCTATCTTCCTCTCCAGCTACTGATTATAACACATGAAGAACTGGAGATTAGGTTTGCTTATCTTATGGTATTAAAGTGGTAGTTTAACCTTCAACTTTGAAGGATTTAGTTGTTTGATTGAAAACTTGTAGTCATTCATCAATTTGTATTGATCAGGGCTTTTGAGCTTTTGGGAAGGGGTTAAAAACATCGAGGCTTTATGGATTTTGTGAACTTTGCAATCTAAAAACACAAAATTTTGATTTTGAATTATGTTTTTGGTTATTCTGAGTCTTTCTTTGGTAGGTTTAGCTTTAATTTCATTGGTTAAACATAAGTAATAAAAAGACAGCTATCTAGGTTTCTCTCCACGGCTCTCTTACCCTTACGATTAGCTTTCCTTTTAACGTTCAGGCCTTCTATCTTCTACTGAACGGCACCCCCAACAATTCATTCAGTTGCATTGGTCGTTTCTAATTCTAATGACTCTATTCCCCTTATCGAGCCTTCTACCTACAAGGGGAAACCTGCCATATTCTTTCCATCAGAAATCATACAAAAGTCTTGCTCATCCTTTTCATTTTTCATTTTTCATTGGTTGGAAAATTCTCTAAAGGAAGACCTTCAATGGAAGCCTTGCACACAGAGTTCAAAAAGATTGGCTTCGTTGGATCTATACTCTAGGCCTTTAGGATCACCATCACATACTAATGATGTTGGATAACAAAGAAGGTTATCTCTGAGTTTGGTGTTGTGGCTTTTGGTCCATATTAGGGTTTGGAATCCATATCATTAAGTGGACACTAGATTTTCGAGTTGACTGCGAAATACCACTCGCTCTAGTTTGGATTTTGTTTGATCAGCTTCTTCCTCATTTATTTCACAAGGCAGGCTTCTTCTCCATTGGCTAGCTAGTTGGTGAGCCATTGAAGATAAACATATCCACGACAACTAGAACTCAGCCTTGTAAGGCTAGGGTTTGTGTGGAGTTATATCTTTCGAAGCCTCGGCTTTGCCGTGTTCGCATAGACATTGGTGAGAAAAGCTTTTCGCAGTTCATCTCATATCCGGCAAAGAAGGATATTCCTCCCAACTGTACACATTGCAATAAGTTTGGTCATCCAGTCGCTGAGTGCAAACTATTGGAAAACCCTAATACCAAGCCAGCTGCCAAATCAACTTATGCGGCCAAGTAGAAAAAGATATCTGGTGTTGTCCCTTTAGCCTCCAAGAACCCTAGCTCGAACCCTAGCAATGGATGTTTCATGGCTTGTGATGCTCAAGTGTCACTAAAAAGTGCTTCACCGACAACAATCCTGCAGCAACAAATCATATCAACAATAGCTATCACTAAGATGACAAACTAGCAATGGGTTCCTAAGAAAGTTGCTGAGGTTCAATAGGTCTCTCAAAGACCGGCTCAATTCATAGCAGATTGCTTCTGTTTGCTAGCTTCAGAGAAAGAATTAGTTTCAGCATATAACAAATTGCAAAAGAATATCCTGACCCTATCGTGTTGGAACTAGTGAAAATTCCAGTCTATCTTTTAGTTTCACTATATGCCTCACCTAGAGATGATACAGCATTTTCATAAGTTTCAAGCAAGACGAGGCAAGAAACGGATTCCAGAGGATAAAGTTACAAATATTTTGTCTAACACATATGAGGTTATCCTGCTGGTTGTTGCTTGTGAGGAGTTCAACAGTTTAAGACTTTTCCTATCTTATTTGGATTAGTCTAAAGATCCTCAACTAGTCTCACCTCCTAAAGTATCCAAACGAGGTCATAAAAAGAAAAAGCAAGCTATCCAAACGCCTCACACAATTTTGACAAGGCAAGTAGTAAAGGCTTTCAGTGAATCTGTTCCCCAACTTTCCAATGATTAATATTATGATATGGAACATTTGGGGAATAGCTCACACGGTGTCTCTCAGACGTTTAAAATAATTCATTTGAACTTATTCACTTTCTTTGATAGTAATTTTAGTGCCTATGTTGGATGTGTTTAAAATTAATGGTTTTACCACAAAACTCGGGTTTAACTTTTATCAATCCAACATTACTAGCGAAATCTGGGTTTTCTAGAGTATGAAGGGAGTTTCCACCTGCATACATTAGAAAACTCAAAGCAATTCATTCACTTGTCTTTAGCTCATGATAGTTGGGAATGCTTAATGGAAGCTACATTCATACATGCTAAGTGTACTAGAGCATAGCATAGACCTTGTTGGGATTATATGTGCTTTATAGCCACTCGACAAGCCAAACCCTGGTTCATAGGAGGCGATTTCAATGTCATTCAATCACTTTATGAATATAAAGGACATTCTATTCAAAATTTGAATGCTATCTCAAATTTCACAAAAAAGATTTCGGACTGTGGTTTGCAGAATGTTCCATATACTGGGAGTGATTTTGCTTGGGTAGGTTTGGGAGATGGTCGACAGGTCTGGAAGTGGCTTGATCGCTGTCTAACAAATCAAGCTTGGCAAAACATTTTTGCTAATTCAGTGGTATATCATCTCTGTAGGGCTTCTTCAGATCATTCACCGATACTTTGGGAGTTGCTGGATGTAAGTATTCCGAGACCTAGCCCTCTTTCGGTTTCAGAATATATGGATTCACTATGCAAATTTCCTAGGCACTGTTGCTGGAAATTGGAGAATTCTAGTGTAAAGCTCTGGTATGCAGGCATTTCTTCATAAACTTTTGAGGCTAAAAATTTTTCTTAAAGGTTGGAATAAAGAAGCGTTTAGCAACATATTTGATGTTGTTCAAATGGCTGAAGCTGATGTTCATAACTATTAGGCAAACTTTTAAGCGGACCCCTCTAGCTCCAATCAAGAGTTGCTTAGTCAAGCTCAAGTTAAACTCTTTCTTAATTTACAAAAGGAGGAAATCTTTTGGAAGCAGAAGTCTCATCTCAAATGACTTGCCGAGATAGATGGTAATACTAAATTTTTCCATGCATCTCTCGGAAATAAAAGAGCTGCTCTTGTAATTCGCATGATCAAAAAGTTAGCTGGGGAATAGATTTCTACAGCCTCAAGTATTAAACAGGAAGCAACCCAGATCTTTGAGTCCCTTCTTTTTTATGAGAGGCTTGAATATGTCTCAGCCATAGAGGATCTGTTAGGGTTTATTCCTAGCCTCGTTACAGTTGCTCCAAATGCTGATCTATTGAAGCCCGTATCTTTGGAAGAGGTTAAAGGGCTATTTTCCAACTAGATAAAGACCGTGCGTCAAGACCGGATAGTTTTTCGGGCTTATTTTTCCTGCATTATTAGAATATTATACAAACATATGTTCTTCATGCAATCCAGGATTTTTTGCAGGTGTCCCCATTTCGAAAGGAATTTGGGAAGGATTCATTGTTCTTTTGCCTGAGATAGAGAATCCAACTTCTTTTTCAGACTTTCAGCCATTATCTCTTTGTAACTTTATTAATTCTATTGTTTTGAAATTTTTTTGCAAATCGACGGACTACTAATAGCCACATTTCTGATATCTCAAGAGCAATCAAGATTTGTCAAGGGTCGAAATATGTGAGACAACATTTTACTGGTGCAAGAATTGCTTGGTTCCTTTGATAAAAAAGCTCATGGTCATAATATTATTCTTTTGAAGCTGGGTATGATGAAGGCGTTTAATAGAGTGTCATGGCAATTCCTGGAGGCATTGATGATCAGATTTGGCTTTCATATCAATTATGTTAATCTTGTCGTGAATAATTTCAAAGGTGGATGGTTTTCAATCTTGCTAAATAGGGAGGTCACAGTTTTCTTCCAGGCATCGCGAGGAGTTAAGCAGGGAGATCCACTATCCCCTTTTTTGTTCATCTTATGCTTGGAAGCACTCACCAGGGGCCTATCTATTCTAATTGCTCAGAAATCCATTGTCCCTTATGCAGTTCCTCGCAATTGTCCTATTATTTCTAACTTTTCTATTGCTAACAACATGATAATGTGATCGTGTGCATAGTCAGAAATATTATATCACTTCTTGAAATGTATCAATAAGGATCCAGTCAAAAAATTAACTCTTTTAAGAGCTCTTTATTCTAGCCTGCTTCTTTAGGTGTTTCGGCCGCTCATGTATTAGATAAAATCAGGGGCATCAAGCGACGTGTACTGCCCATTCCTTATCTAGGGTGCATTTTATACAACAAAGGTTAGCCTGCTGGAAACATAAGCTACTATCGCAAGGAGGACGTTTAGTTCTTATAAAACATGTGTTGTCTTCGATTCCAATACATGTTTTATAGGCCATGTTTCCCCCTAAAGGGTTTCTTCACATAATCGAGGGTGTCATGCCTGATTTTCTTTGGGGTGATTCAGATCTCGGGAAGAAACAACATTGGGCTTATTAGAAGTTAATCTGCTTGTCGATAGAGGAAAATAGCTTAGGATTGAGAAGATTGCAAGAGGTGGTAGATGCCTTTTCACTGAATCTGTGGTGGAACTTCTATGATTCGTCATCACTTTGGTCCATCTTTATTCATGCAAAATATCCTAGTGGTAAGTGCTCAACATTTTGGTCTGGAAACGGATGCAACTAGTTAAACATCTACTAGATAATTGCATTCAAACTCCAGTTCGAAACGGTAACTGCTCATTCTAGGATGATAGTTCGCTTATGGTGATGGGCTACTCATTCCTACTGAATCAATCGGCTAGAGTTCTCAATACGTCAGCTGTATGACAATTTTCATGGCTGGGATCTTCGCCTTGTGGAGAGGTTCTGTCACTAGAGGATAAAGCTAGGGTTTTAGCCACCCGATTGTACCTGTCTCGACAACCGAGCAAGCACATTTCGAACTTGGAATCATCTGGTAAATTCTCGTTATCTTCAGCCATCAAAATTGCTCGACACAATGCACAAAAATGTCACACTCGAGCTATAATTTGGGGATCTCCTATTCCACTAAAAATATTTGTGTTCATGTGGCATTTGTTAAATGGTTTTCTACCTTAACTTGAGGTTCTAATGAAGATAGGTTTTTCCATGCCATCCAAATGCCCTGCATGCACCTCCTTGGATAAAATAGAATATTTGTTTATCCTTTGCGTGCTATCAATGAAGATCTAGTTCCACTTTGCCAACGCACTTGATCTCCCCTCGGTCAAAGAATTAATTCCGACAATTTTACTTTCTTGGAAGTTGGCTTTCACTCACAAGACAAGCCATTTACCTCGGTCCTTTTCTCCCCTATTTTATGGACATTATGGATGGATCAAAATCACTACTTCCTCTTTGATGGTATTTTACACACTATGCAATGGATTATCTATAAGGTACTAGAGCACATCTCTAACTTGAACATAGCATCACCGATCTTTCTATCGCCTTGACTACAGTGCTGGGCTTCACAAAGCTCAATTTGAGTGACAGCTTCCTTCTCTCGACAACTATTGGCAATTGCTTGGTCGAGGGACTTTGAGAGAGTAAAGCTCAATGTTTATGGTTCCTCCTTGGGAAATCCTAGCATGATAGGAAGTGGAGGAATTGCACGGATTAACTCAGGAACCATGCTGTTTGGTTTTGCAAAATTTTTTGGTGAAGGGACAAGCTTGCACACTAAAGCACAAGCTTTTCTGCATGGTATCACTCTCTGTCAGGCACACTCAATTTCGCATGCCATAATGATATTGAAACAATTTCGAAAGCATTACATGACATTGTCACCTCCAAATCAACAATTTCTTGGCAATTGCGTGGGATTATTCGGCAAATTATAGACCTTTTATCTCAACGCAACTTTACTCTCCAGCACATTTATCGTTAAGTAAACTCCATTGCAGATCTTTTTTCCAAAGAAGGAAGTAGTAATAGGGAGCTTTATTTTCACTCAAATGATGAACCTTTTTTAATTTCTAGAAGTTTATTTCTAGATTCCTTAGGTACTCCCAACTTTAGATTGGGGAACACTTAATGTACTTTTCTCATTTGCTTTTATAAATAAATTTACCTTCGCGGTTCAAAAAAAACCTTTGAGAAAAAATAGGAAGAAGAAACAGAGAATGATGGAAGAAAACTCTTTAGTAACTGACTGCATAGATGGAAAAATGTTGTCTACAAGTTTGAAATAACCTAAAAGTTGTTTGTTCACCATCTACACAAATGCAGAAAAGGTCGTGTAGAAGTTTGGAAAAAACTACATCACCAATCCTTAATTATCTCATGAGGGTAGCTTCCTCTCAGTTGATTTCTTTGTAAATTGGCTTTTGACCCAACTCCAAATTATGCAAAAAAATTACTTCCATAATAGGGGTTTGGAGAGGGGAGAAGGCCCTGGAGAAAGTTATGGTGATAAGGCCACGAGGCTTAATGTGATTACAGGTGGTGTAGGTTTGGGGTGATGTTTGGGGGAAAATTAAAATTGTAATTTAAGTTTGCCACAATATTTTTTCCTCCTATTTGAATTTTAGCAATTCTTTATCACTTCAATATGTTTGAAGGATTTTAGCATTCAGAAAATTACATTCAATATAGACTTAACAGTTTAAATAGACACCAATAATTTTAAACATGTATTTTTCATGGTTTAGTGGCAATTTTTTTTAAAAAAAAAGAAAGCACAGTTCGGTAACATTATTTGCAACAATCTAATAATTTAGTGATTATTGATGTAGTTTGCTCTAATTTTTATATACAAAAATTCACTGTCATGTCAGTAGTACACTAATTTTTGAAGCATAAAATAAAAAGGATGCTTACAACTAATTTAAAAGCCTTATTATATAGGAAAATTTTTTGTAATATTATTTTCTAAAATAAATAATTACTGACTATAAATCATACACGAAGTTTATTAAGGTTTTATTTTGCTAGTTTTTATTGTGGAAAAAAAATTTAACTAAAAGAAGAGAAAGACAAGTCTTCAACTCAAGAATTTAACCTAGTGAAAATTTTATTTATAACCTGAGAAAAAAAAAAAAGGCCTCAAAACAATAATAACAATTATGTTGGAATTATGGTGCCAGGCTGTTAGTCTCAGATATGTAATTTAAATGGTTGGTAATCTTTTATATACATAACTACTTTTGAAGTATACCATCTATCTCATACACATAAAATGCTTGATAATGATGTATTAGCATAGGTATAATATAATTTCTTAAATTCTATAGTTTATATAAAGATGACTTATTTTATTACGAAATTAGATATGATAAAAGTAAATTACAATCTATTAAAATTTGATAATAGCAAAACTTAGAACATTACAATACTTATATGTACAATCATATTTCACTTTGACTTTTTAGGGTGCTTTTTTTTTTTCTAAACTTTGGCCATGCATACAATTAGGCATAGGCTCAAGTTTATATTAGCATACGGAAAAATAAATTTCAAAATTTTCTGTACATTTCCCTCTTATAAAATAATGGAAGTATTAATAAATCAACTACAACATTAAGCCTATGGAATTACTTTTTGTAACTTCCCTAAGATAAATTTCATCAAATTTTGTAAGTAAAAAGATAATGCATATTCAATTAAAGAAATATTTAGATTATGCTATTCACACCATAGAGCACACACTATACCTTAATTTAAAGAAAAAAGAAAAGAAAATCACTGTTTCACCATGAATATTGACAAAAAAACCTTTTCACATATAAAAGAAATGGAACACTTTATTACTAAACAAAACTTGAATTTTATAAAATTGCATAGGTTCCAATATTTCAGTTTCCAAACACAAACTGTGCCATTATTTTAAATGGTTGCTGTAGATCTTGTATTCTATATTCTTAACATAAAATTAAATTGCAAAATTGTTATTTTATTGAAATTTTAATTAATTTTAATAAGTAGTGACTTGGATCACAGAGTGTTAATACTCTAAGATTGTAAACGTTTTATATTGCAAATTATTTTTTTCTGTTGAAACTAAATATTAGATACGAATTTAGTTTAAGTCATCTTTTAAAGCATTTTACCATGTTAACCATTAATATCTCTAAAAATTTGTTACAAATATTTTGTGATCTTGTTGAGACAATGAACTACCTTTTACTTTTGTTGTGCATTAACAACAGCTCTCAAACATGTTTGGTTCTCATTCTCATGTTGCACTCAAACTCATTTCTCCCAACTAACTGAATTTAATTGATGAATTCATAAATGTATAATCTGCCTTTCAAAGGCACCCAAGGAACACATAGTGTAGAAGCTTCTTCTGAACTGGTTAATATGCTAGTAAAACATAACATTCATAATCTAATGGGGCGCAAATTAACTATTCTCTACGGAGAAAGAGTTGCTAATAGTAGTCTTTCCATTTGATAAATTTAGGCCATTTTTTATTAGATCTAAAATCATTGTTCATATTGACTGTTCTGCTCAAACATATTTGTTATTTAATGATGATGCTGAACCAAGACCAATACGATGGATATTAAATTTGTAAGGGTTTGATTCGGAAATAGTAGATGAAAAGGTGCCAAAAACACTGTAGTAGATCATCTATCAAGGTTGTAATTCCGATATGAAGCAGAGGCAGAATCATACCTATTTAAGAAGAATTTCCAAATGAAAGGTTGATGGTGGCCAATACAACCCATTTTGCAATATTTTTGCAATGTTTCTATGGTTTCGATGATGTTCTCCTACAAGCAATGAATGGCACACTATTAACACATTCACAATTTCTTCATCGAATACACATCTCCATATCATTTGTTCACTATAGTGCTTGTACAAATATGGTTCATCTCCAAAAGATGGAAATACTTCATATCAGAAAAGAACTTCTTCCTCCAATTAAAACCCAGTGATTGGGGCAGAACCTTACCCACTAGATAATTCATGATATCTGCATACCATAGAGATGCTATAAAATTCATTGAACATTGTGATGAGTGTCAAAGGGTCGGGAACATACCCCGTAAGACTGAAATGCCTCTCAACAATATTTGGCAAGTTGAACTTTTCGATGTGTGGTGTATTCACTTTATGGGACCTTTTCTACTTCGTTCTCTAATAGGTACATCTTTGTAGCAATTGACTATGTGTGTAAATAGGTTGAAACAATAGCATTGTCAACTAATGAAGCAAGGTGGTAACCAAGTTCATTAAACATAATATATTATCAAGATTCAGAGTACCTAGACCTATCATTAGTGATGGAGGTTTGCATTTCGGAAATTCTTAGTTTGAAACTTTATTTTTCAATATTAACTGTCTAAAAGAGATTATTTTCATACATTTTAACTTGGATTTTATTTAGATTTCCGAAGCTTTGTATTTAGAAAGTAGGGTTATTTTGGTAATTTTAGGGTTTCTGCTAAAATGTTATTTTATGATTTTTAGTGTTTATGTACACTTATTTATGTGTTTTATGGTCTTTTATAGGTTTGAAGTTCTTCGATTGTCAAACGGGATGAAAATAGAGCAAAACGGAGCACGAACTAAGCAAAACAGTGAAATCTCGTGAGGACGCTAGGCGCAACCATGCCTTACAACTTTTAGCTAGGCACAGTTGCGCTTGGGGCTGCCTCAGTCGTGCCCATGCTATCCAAAAAATGGTGAAACAACATATTTTGCAAGTTTTGGGCTTTGTAGGAGCATTTTTTACCTATAAACTTGTAAAACCCTATTGAGCACTATAAATAAGTGTTTTAGGGTGTTAGAAACATAAAGCAGAGTAGATTATAGTATAGAATACAATATACATGGCCGTTATAGGGAAATCATTAGAAGAACGAAGGACCAATTCTCAAGAGAAGAATCATCAAGATTCCCGAAGGAACGAAGAAAATGACCAAGCATAGTTTTTCTTCTTTTCCTTTACCTTTGTGATTTCATACTCTATGACAATTATAAAACCACATTTTAATGTTTTATGTCTATGATTATGCACAAATTCCTTAACAAGGGTTAATTTAAATTTTACCGTGAAGGTTAATTCTTAAGATTTTATGTGTTCCTTTTGATTTCTCATGTGCATTTGCTTATTTGAATTATTCTTAATGGCTCTACATGGTTGATCACCCTCTAGAGTGAGTTGTAAATTCTATTTTGATTCGACAGAGGAAACTTAGGGTTAAGACGGGTTTAAATAGCATTTGTTTGGAACATTCAATAATTCATTGTACTATTTTGTGGGTAAGGATACACATATACCTATCCACCTTAGGCAATCAAGTTAAAATTCATTAATATGCACTAGTATTGGCTCAATGTCACATAGACATATAATGGATTGGTTAGGATTAGTATATTTGCATGAGTTTGATAGAAATAGCTCATGCAATTACATCAAACCTTAGATTAGTAGACAAAAAAAGAAATTGAGGGAACGATAAATCAAAGAATTCAATTGGATTGGTAAATGAAGAATAAACCGTAGGTTTAATATCAATTTATTTTTATCTCTTTGTTTAGTTAAATACTTCTTTATTTTTTTCACAATTTCACTATTGTATTGTTTAAATAGTCTTTCATGTGTCATTTTGGTATTGGCAACCTCATCAAGCGTAGTCCTTATAGGAATGATATCTACTTACTCTGTATCACTTGTTTGATATGTGCACTTGCATAAGCAAAATCGTGTCTATAACTAAATGCGAATAAGCTTTTGGCACTGTTGCCAGGGACTTAGCTCTTGACATTGTTTAGTTTGCTAATATCAAATTAAGCATTTGAATTCTAGTTTAAATGTTTTTATTTTCTCTTTGTGTGTTTTGTTGGATTCTTCATCAATTTTATGCCTAGAAGGTTGAAAGGGATATTACTTCTTTTAAACCTAGAGAATCGAGTATATAACTAGCCATTTTAGAAAGAAGGCAAGATGAGGTATCCAACCTGTCTTAGAAATGGATGATAATGATAATCCTGTTAATCCAATCGTACAAGTATAGCCAAACCCAGCTGAGCCGAGGTCTCTTAGGAACTTTGCAATAACAACAATGGATGGTCTTGAATTGAGCATGTTGAAGCTGCCGATTCAGGCAAACAACTTTGAGCTGAAGCTATAGATCATTCAAATGGTGCAATCATCAGCTTTGTATGGTAGGTTGCGAGTTACAATCCTAATGTTCACATCTTTGACTTCGTGGAGATGTGATACTTTTTGGCATAATGGAGTATCAGATGATGCTACAAGGCTAAGGCTTTTCCCATTCTCACTACGGGATAAGGCCATGGCCTGGTTAATTTCTCAACCACCAGGTTCCATTAGGACCTAGAACAATCTTTAACAGAAGTTCCTAACTAAATTCTTTCTATCATCAAACACAGGGAAAGTAAGGAATGATATACCACTTCGTGCAACATGATAATGAGCCGCTTTTCAAAGTATGAGAAACGTTCAAAGATTACTGCAATTGCGTCTATCAGTCTTCCTGATTGGTTGCAAATTTAAACGTTCTACAATTGTTTGTAAAGGCCAACCAGAACCATCATTGATGTAGCCATAGAGGGAGACATTATGTGCAAGTCTTATGATGAGGCAGTCTAGATGAAAGAAGATATGCCATCAAACAACTATCAATGGCCAAACGAGAGAGTCGCACCAAGAAGAATGGTAGAAGTTTGTGAAGTTTATGCTTTGATAGCCTTTATAACATAGTTAGCCACTCTAACTAAGAAAATAGACAATATGGGTATCCAAGGTAGAAAAATTCAGAATCCATTTATATCTTTTGATGTATGTCAAGAGGTACATTCTAAGAAGCAGTGCCTAAGCCTAAACGATTAGAAGGTAATCAATTACATGGGCAACTATCATAGGAGCCTGAATAACCCATATGCCAATACCTGTAATTATTGCAAGTTGGAGGAACGACCCAAACTTTTTTTGGAACAAGAATTAATAGGGGGTCATCATCATCCATGAGACCACTAGAGTTTCGAAATCAACAAAGACTGCCACGACTAGAGCCACAGAAAAAAGATACTGTGGAAGAGTTACAAAAACATTACATGGATAAAAATGAAACAACAGTCCAAAGTATGAACGAGTTGTTGTAAAGCCAAACTGCATCAATCCACAATCTAGATAGCCAAATAGGACAGATAGCCAATTTTATCAAACATAGGCCCCAAGATACTCTCTTGATAGACACAGAAGTAAATCCATGAAGACAAGGAAAGGAGCAGTGCAAGTTAGTAATGCTTAGGAGTGGGAAAATACTGGTGAAGAATAACAAACAAATGATGTAACATAAATAAGAATTATTGAGTGGGAAAAAGATGGCAATACAGACAGAAGTACACAAGAAAAGAAGCAAAATAAAGAATTGGTATTCCCACAGGTGCCATACCCCTAAAAACTGAGAGAAGCAAAAGTCAGATATCCAATTCAGGAATTTTATGAAAATTTTTAAGAAACTTCATATAAGCATTCCATTTGTGGAAACATCAGATCAAATTCCAAGCTATTTTATGTTTACGAAAGATATCTTAGCAAGAAAGAGGAGATCGGCTGACTTTGAGACTATTACCCTCACAAATAAGTGTTGCAGTGCAATTCTACCGCAAAAACTTCCACTAAAACTAAAAAATCCAGGTAGTTTTACAATTCCTTGCACAATTGGAAATCAATTTGTACTTAAGCCTCTTTGTGATATTGGTACTAGAATTAATTTGATGTCTCTTACTATTTTTAGGAAATTAAATGTGGAAGAAGTGAAACCAACATTAGCAGTCCTCGAGCTTGAGGACTATTCATTGGTACATCCAAGAGGAGTCATCGAAGATGTGTTGGTCAAAGTAGATAAGTTTATGTTGCTTGTTTCCTATAGATTTCATTGTACTAGACTTTGAAGAAGCTATAAATAAGATTTCCTATAATTCTTAGTAGACCTTTCTTAGCGACAGATAGAACTCTCATCAACATTCAAAAAGGTGAGCTAACAATGAGAGTACATGATGAGGAGGTAAAGTTCAAAGCCTTTAATGCTATGAAGATATTTGGTGTATGCAACATTAGGGAATGATAAGGAGGTAGTGTCTCAATAATGAGATTCAGACGAAGCATTCAAGGAAGAAGTGAGTACAAGAGTACTCATTAAAGAATTAACTAAACTACCTAATCGAAGCAAGTAAAATTAACTAAAACAAGAATGCAATAAGAAAGCAATTAAACCTAATTTGAATAAGAGAAACACAGAGAAAGTATGAAAGAAAAGAAATCTCCATTTCTTTTCAACTAAAAATTTGTAAAGAAAACTAAGTTTAACATTAGAAAATTTTAGATTTTTGATTGTTTTAAGGAAGCTCACTAAAAATTACTAAAATCTAATGCGTGGAAATGAGGATTTTAACTAAAGCTACTAGTTTAGGGTAAGAACCCTAAAAATTTCAAAAGCAACTTGAAATTGAAGAAACTTGGACTAGAAGAAAATTAAAGAAAAAGCATGTAAAATTTATATCTACTAGAAGCTAATGAAAAATCCACTATGCTTAACTGATCAAAATTTAAACATATTAAGAATTAAAGACAATATCTAAAGGAAAATTTAAGATAACTTTAATTAAGAAGAAGAAGAAGTCTTGAAGGTTAAGAAGCTATATTAGTCTACTCTAAACTAAAAGTAGCTAAATACCAATTGCGCACTAAATTATGTGTTTTCTAAACTACCTACTACCTACTACCTACTACTTGGTAATTGTTTATACAAGTCTAGTACTAAAAGCCTAAATGGAGCTTAAGAATTACAAAGTTGGCAGAATGCATTTGCTGAAACGCGTGTCTATATCATGATATCACATTTGATATCATGATATGGAGTTTAAAAATAGTCCTCTGATTCCAACGTCCATGTCGCGATATCACATTCGACTATCGTGATATAGAGCTAATTTCTAATAGCTTGAATTTTCTCTTTTTCCCTTCTTCCTTTGACAGTTTCAATCCTCTACGCTCCATATCCTTCATCCTAGACTTGTAAAACGTTCAAAACCTATTAAGTATCGAATTAAGTAAGCCAAAATTAACACTAAAATGATGATATTTATATAAATACAAATGCAACAACTAAATGCAAGAAAACTGAAGCAAAAAACACATAAATCTACCCTAAATTCCAGAAAATGCTAACCATAAGCTAGTTTAATAAAATAACTCTAGTTTATTAGAGTTATCACACCTCCAAACTTATCATTTTGCTAGTCCCTAGTAAAACAATAAATAAAAACAAACTTACTAAAACACATAAACATAAACACACCACCAAAGATGACTACACAAAAGATAAACAATGAATGTATTTATGACCAATTAGGGCACCTCTCAAGGGACCTTAAATAAAATATAACAACTGAACCATTTCAACTAGTCACTTCGGATCAGTTTTCAAATTGCCCAAGAATCACAAGTTCAAATGCTACACAAGATTTCAAATAACTAAATATTAACCATTCTCAAAAAGGTTTTTGAAAAGTAAGTTCCATTTCATGCAGAACATAGTTTCTCAAATCAAAAGCATTGCCAAGTTGTTCAACCATCCCGACAATGCCACATGAAAATAGAAGATCATTAAGAGTCTACCTACATGCACATGTCACACAAAGTTGGGAACATTAATCTATCAAGGAGTGAGTAGCATGATATCAATTACAAACATTGTCTCCTAGACTTATTGATATTCTAAAACGTAGCACCTAATGGCCATTTTGGAAAAACAACATAGGTTTAAGCCAGAATCCCGTACTAGCCTTATTACTATTCTAATAGAATATTTCAAAGAAACAACATGGGTACATGTTGAAATCCCGTACTCGCCTTATTCTTAATAGTAAATTTTTTTTCACGGCCTTAAACCAAATAAGAGTAAAACGTACCCAAAATTAACATTCATAACCAATCACTCACAAGTTAGAATAATACCCCTATGCAAACACATAAAATATCCTAACTTATTTCTATACCATGTAAACCACTTTATCCAAAAGATAAATTGACCAATAAAGTAATACTAGTGATTTGATCAAAAGAAATATTTCAAATGAATTTAGCTAAAAATGTGAGTCCCTCACTTTGTGAAAATTGTAATATACGGTTTTGAAATTCTTGAGTCGCAAAAGAACGACTCAACACATACTTAAATTCATAAAATGTCCAATTAAAATTATTCAATCATATTGTTTTGCAATCCATATGTCATTATTGAGTACCAATTGGATCAATTTTCTATCCAAATGTCATCACGCACACCCATATATACAAGAACAAAAAGTAACATTCCCAAACACAAGAAAAGTAACACTCCCAAACTTAACATTTTTATTCAATTGATGAGTAAAACTTAGCAAACCACTCACCCAATATTCAATTCATACAAAAAAACATACTAACAAACTTAAAACCAGAAAAACATAAACTAAAACAAAATCTAATTAAACAAGTCCAATGAAACAAGTCACCAAGAGAAACATTAAGCCCAAAACCAAGTATTCATCCATATAAGTTCAACATAATCAAACAAACATTCAAGCACCAATAAATAGCCTACTTGGCATAATTTAAGGCCCTTAGCCAACTATCATCCAACAAGAACCAAAGTATCTAAATATCTAAAGAGTGATAAAGACAATAAAGTAAAATAGTAATAAAGGTGCTAAGGAAATGAAATAAGGAAATATGTCCCTCAAAAACTAAATTCAGAATAAGATAAAGGGTTGGTGATTCTTCAATGGTTGTTAGCCTCTGATGCTTCATCATTGATCTCAGTGATGTCTTCAACGCCTATTGGGTCATTTGCTCCTTCAAGCTAGCTCTTCTCAAAATCCTCCTCCTAAGCTCCACCAGTGTTCTTTATAGGGCTTGCTCCCCTTGCTTTTCCTTGCTCCGCTTGAGTTATCACCACCGTACCTACAAGGGTCCCCATCTGTGGTGTATAGAAGATTTTCCACGAGGTACTCCCATAGTGCCTTGTAGGTAGTGGTCATGGACGGATCCACGAACTCAGGACAAAAGGATGTGAATGTTGCGCCATTTGTGCCATATTATGCTGAAAGAGCATCTAATATAGGTCTAGTACCCGTATAACTCATTCTTTTTGATGTTTTCCAAACCTAATTTTGATGATGCCATAAACACTTAACTCTGTAAAACAAGCTTTTGCAGGAACAGATCTTTTGGATGCACAGAACCGTCCGAACTAGGTCAAAAGCTCCTCGGACACATTGCATTGTCCGAACAAACTGGCAGAAAGAATGGGATCCTACTGCCTTTTCTTCGGACGCTCAGGACCGTCCGAAACCTCTGTCGGACGAAGGACCGGACGCATGCACGGACGTCCGAACGAAGCCTCTCAACAAACTGAAAGAAGATCAGACGCTTCCTCGGACGCATTCCAATCCTCCTCGGACGTCCGAAACCCTAACGAACGCTATTTTTTGTGCATTTATTACTTAGCCGTTAGGAAGTAGTTGAAAGCTGTATTTATTGCTCTTATAAATAGGTGCTTTAATAACCTGAATAGATTATCTAATACATTGAATACAAGCCTAAGAAAAGAGTAATTTGAGTGCAAATTGACTATAGTGCTTTGTTGTATTAGTGTGAAGTTGTGAGTGCAATTCAACTTTGAGTGGAGTGATAATCTTGTATGAAAGTGTGGTTGTAAGTAAGATTCTTGGCTCAACTAAAAGAGTTTTAGTGTGAGCAAGAACTTCCCAACTTTGTAAAGATTATTGGCTCACCAAGTGTGTGAAGCATTCAAGAAAATTGATACTTCAAGCTTGATAGTGTATAAGTACAGTTTGTTAAACATTTAGATGTTATCTGAACTTTACAGGTTCTAGTAAATTTCTTATATCTGCATTTGAATTTAAAAAGCTTACTATTTTCTGAAAGCATAATTTTTGGAAACCTAATTCACCCCCCCTTTTAGGTTGTCTTTGGGACCAACAATTGGTATCAGAGCTTGGTCTCATTATATTGCTTAAACTGCTATTGAGAAAAGAACTATGGCAACCAACAATGCTCTATTTTTGAAGGCCAATCTGTTACTAGGCCTCCCATGTTTAATGGGGCAAATTTTATTAGTTGGAGAGATAGAATGAAAATATTTCTGCAATCTATAGACATTGAGTTGTGGTATGTTGTCAATAAAGGTCCATTTGAAGCTTCTATCATTCATGATCACACAAATAGAAGAAGAGAAAAGACAAGGAATGAGCTCACTCCACAAGACAAGGCAAACTTGACGTTGAATGCAAAAGCCATGAATGTATTATATAATGCCTTGGATGCAAATGAATCAACTCGCGTGAAGGGTTGCATTCTGCTAAAGAAATATGGGATAAGTTGAAGAAAATTCATGAAGGGAGCGATGATGTTCGTGAGCAAAAGAAATCTCTACTTGTTGCCAAGTATGAGTCCTTCAAGATGGAACCACATGAGAACATAGACAAAATGTACTGCAGTCAATGACATTATAAAAGATCTTGAAGCCTTGAGTAAGGAGTACTCTTTGGGTGAGAAAAATAGAAAAATCCTGAATGCTCTATCCAAAGAATGGGATGCCAAAACAATTGTCATAGAGGAAGCTAAGAATTTAAATTTAATGCCTATTGAATCACTAATCAATTCTCTTACATCTTATGAACTCAAGCTAAAGGCCAAGGTTGTGGATGATGAAGAAGCAAGGCCAAGAAGGGGCATTGCTCTAAAGACCTCTCAAGAGGAAGATGAAAACAGCTCCATCAATCTAGAAGATGAAGATCTTGATGAAGGAGATCTTGCACTCATCACCAAAGGATTTCTTAAACATTACATCAACAAACGAAGAATGAGAAGAGGCGGAGCTGCAAACACAAATAATTTCAAAGGGAAGTCAAGACTTGAAATAAAGAAGCAAAATGATAAATGCTTTGAATGCGGTCAACTCGGGCATTTCATGCAAATGAGTGTCCTTCCAAGAAAAACAAGGAAGGAAGAAAACCAAGATTCAACAACTTTCAAATCACATGGGACGATTGCAACTCCGAAGGAGAAGTTGAAGAAGAAATGGAGTCGGCACAAATGGCCTTTATGGCTATTGGAGATGATGAGGTAAATTCTAACTATGACTCTAATGATAAAAATGATGAAGATGATCTTGAAGCCTTCATTTTAAAATTGCATGATAGCTTAAAAGAATCATATGCTAGAAATAAGGAGTTAGTAAAAAAGTCAAATGCCTTATTGAATGCTAACTCTAAACTTGTGAATGAAAACAATAGGCTATCACAAGAAAATCGTGATTTGAAGAAAAGAATGCATGTGAGATCAAAGGTCAAGGAAGAACAAGCCTCCTTGAAGAAAAGAATGGATGATTTGAATGCTCCCTTAGCTAGAAAGAAAGAAAATGTTGTTGATATGAAAAGAAATAGAAATGTAGCAATCAACAAAAATTTTGTCATTGGCATGTATAGAAGGGATGACCTATGCATTGTAAAACCAAAATCTTCTTTATATGGTAATAAAAGTATTATTTGTAGATATTGCCAACAACATGGACATACTAAGAATATGTGTTATGTCAAGAGAAATGAAAAACTTGGAATGAAAGTTGCATGGATAGTAAGCAATTTCACTAACGCAAATGGACCCAAAAAGGTATGGGTACCAAAAGTTATCAATTGATTTATTGTGTAGGTACTTAACATCGCCAACAATGCTAAGTGGTTTATAGATAGTGGATGTTCAAGGCACATGACGGGTGATGCCTCTCTCTTCACAAATCTTACATCCAAAAACAGTGGAAAAGTCACTTTTGGAGACAACAACAAAGCAAAATCAATCGGCATTGGTGATGTAGGTAAAAATGGTGAAACCTTGATTAAGAATGTACTTCTTGTTGATAATTTGAACTATAATTTATTAAGTGTTAGTCAAGACTTGTTTCTAATCATTATAACTATTAGTTGCAACCAAGCATGAATGTCTTATCCTTGATAAAAATCATGTTGTTTTATTCAAAGGCACTAGGCACAATGATGTTTATGTGATTCATCTTGATAAAATTAGCAATGGCAATGTAAAATGTCTTACCGCTTCTATAGATGATCCTTGGCTTTGGCATAGAAGACTTTGTCATTTTAATATGGATTTGATTGAAAAAATAGCCAAGAAAGATTTGGTAAGAGGCTTGCCAAAACTGAAATTTCTGAAAAATAAAATTTGTGATGCTTGTCAATTTGGTAAACAAGTCAAAGTTTTTTCAAACCTAAGAATTTTGTGTCTACTCATAAACCTTTAGAATTGTTGCATTTAGACTTATTTGGACCTACTCAATATGCTAGTCTAGGTGGTTGCAAATATGCATTTGTTATCGTAGATGACTATTCTAGGTTTACTTGGGTATTATTTCTTGTTCACAAAAATGAAGCATTTGAAAAATTTGTAAAATTGTTTTCCAAAATTCAAAAATTGTTCGTTTAAGGAGTGACAATGGTGCCGAATTTAAATTTGGGGTTTTCCCGAATTTTGTGATCACAACGGTATCTTTCATGAATTTTCGGTTGTTAGAGTCCCTCAACAAAATGGTGTTGTTGAAAGGAAAAATAGGACTCTTCAAGAAACGGCTAAAACTATGATTAGTGAATGTGACTTACCACAATACTTTTGGGCCGAAGCGGTTAACACGGCTTGTTATGTCATGAATCGAGTTTTATTAAGATTTCTTTAAATAAAACTCCTTCTGAACTCATTTTTTGTAGAAAACCCGTTGTGAGCTATTTCAAAGTTTTTGGTTGCAAATGCTTTATTTTAAAAATCAAAGAGAACCTTGGAAAATTTGACAAAAAATCGGATGAAGGAATTTTTCTAGGATATTCTAGTGACAAGAAAGCATACCAAGTTTACAATAGAAGAACGCTTTTAATTGAAGAAGTTGTGCATGTTACATTTGATGAAACTAATGATGTTATCTCAGATTAAGAATTTATGTGAAGATGAAGATACAGGTATTTTAAAGAAGCTCTAAAAGCTCGTTATTCATAAAGATCATCAAGAGATTACATCAAGCGTTGATATCAACAACCATCAAATTGATGATGAAAAGAA
This sequence comes from Cinchona pubescens, assembly GCA_025175665.1. Lineage (NCBI taxonomy): Eukaryota > Viridiplantae > Streptophyta > Magnoliopsida > Gentianales > Rubiaceae > Cinchona > Cinchona pubescens. The sequence goes on along the minus strand of JANKKI010000027.1, from coordinate 7,404,365 downwards.
TGAGGATGCTCAAAACGATCTTCCGAAAGCTTGGAGATTCGTCTCTAATCATCCTCAAGATTTAATCATAGGTGATCTATCCGATGGGGTAACTACTCGTTCTCATAAACCTTTGAATAATAATTGTGCATTACTTTCTCACATTGAACCCAAACATATAGATGTTGCTTTGAGTGATGAATCTTGGGTTAATGCTATGCAAGATGAACTTAGTCAATTTGAGAAAAATAATGTATGGACCTTAGTTGAATGACCTTCTTCTCATCCCGTTATTGGTACTAAATGGGTGTTTAGAAACAAATTAAATGACAAAGGTGAGATCATAAGAAACAAAGCTAGACTTGTTGCAAAAGGTTACGCTCAAGAAGAAGGACTCTTCTATTGATTTTGATGCAACCTTTGCACCCGTGGCTAGATTAGAATCCATCCGCATGTTTCTTGCATTTGCATGTTTCAATAATTTAAAATTATTTCAAATGGATGTCAAAAGTGCTTTTTTAAATGGTTTTATCGACCAAGAAGTTTTCGTCGAACAACCTCCGGGCTTTGAAAATAAGAATCTTCCAAATTATGTTTTCAAACTTTCCAAAGCTTTATATGGTTTGAAACAAGCTCCAAGAGCTTGGTATGAAAGATTAAGTGGCTTCTTGATAGAAAATGGTTTCAAAAGAGGTATAGTTGACACCACACTTTTTACAAAAACGGATTTAAAAGGATTGTTAATTGTTCAAATTTATGTTGATGATATTATTTTTGGAGCAACTAATGAAAGTTTGTGCAAGGATTTTTCACAACTAATGCAAGAAGAGTTTGAGATGAGTATGATGGGCAAGTTGCAATTTTTCCTCGGACTACAAATTCATCAAACTAAGGAAGGAACAATTTATTACACAAAGGAGCTGCTCAAACGATTTGGTATGGAAGATTGCAAACAAGTTGGTACGCCAATGTGTACTTCAACCATACTTGATAAAGACGAAGAAGGTAATAGTGTTGATGAAAAACACTATAGAGGTATGATAGGAAGTTTACTTTACTTAACTGCCAGTAGACCAGATATCATGTTTGTTGTTTGTTTATGTGCTAGATTTCAATCTTGTCCTAAAGAATCACATTTGATGGCAGTTAAAAGAATTTTTAGATATCTAAAAGGTTCCTTCAAGAAGTTTTAGAATTGTCTAAGTCCTCTATCTGGTACTTTTTCTATCATCAGATTACAGCTTCGTCAGCATCAAATGCTGTATCTTATACACATCTGGCGTGTGTATTGGAATGCGTCCGAGGACATCTAGATGTGTATAAGAGACAGCATACTCAAAGATTTTGGTGTAATTTTTATTGTGTTCCTATATTGTGTGACAACACTAGTGCAATTAATCTCACAAAAAATCCTGTTATGCACTCTAGAACCAAACACATTGATGTTAAGCATCATTTCATTAGAGACCTCGTTTGTAATAAGGAAATTCGTGTTGTTTATGTGCCTACTTCAGATCAATTGGCTGATATTTTTACAAAATCTTTAGCTCTAGATCGCTTTGAATTGCTTAGAAAATGCTTGGGGATTTTACAGATAAAATTGGCATAGGTTCATAGTTCGGACGCACTCCTTCGTCCGAACAACTTTTCTTTCGGACGCTCTAGATCGTCCGAAAGCATCTGTTACTTCTCGGACGCTCATATTCGTCCGAACAATATTCTTTTTTTTCTTTAAACTCTCTGGAAATCTTCCGGACACACAGCTTCGTCCGAAAGAATCTTCGGACGCACTGGCTCATCTTTCGACAGTCCGTTCTTCATCTTTCGGACGCTTTGTCGGGAGTAGTTACCAAACGTTTGGCCGTCAGAACGGTACCCCTGTTTGATTAAAACCGTCCAAATCCCCCCTTTCGGACTTACCTTCTCCACCGAAAACCCTTAGGCGATTTTTCTTCTCTCCACTCCCCCTCCAAATTCCCACTCTCTCTTCCAAAATTGATTGAAAAATCATCCTACCCATAACCTTTATCACCTAAATCACATCTCATTTCCCCCATTCACCATCTCATTTCCTCAAAATCTCACCAATCTTCAAATTTTTTTTAAGTTTCTCTTCTTCCACTACAATGGTGAAATCTCGTGGCGGTTCCTCTACAGCAATTCGGGATCGCAAAACTAAAGGGAAGGCTCCTGTACGAGGAGAATCATCGGCAAATCCTCAAGTTTCCACCACTCCAACTTTATCCAAATTTATCGATACCAAGGCATCCGAACGGTATACTTCTCTTCTCAGTAAATCCATATCGTTCAACGTCCTGCTTCTAATAGTCTTTTTGATGAATATAATCTTCCAATTATCAAGAACAAATCCTGTTTTGAAAAACAAAATTGGGGTCATCTAGTGCATCTTGATCTACCTGTTTATCATGACATGGTACTTCAATTCACGGCCAATCTTCGAAAAGGTCCTACTATTCGCACCCTCATTTCTCGTGTTAACAACAGACATCTTGAGATTTCATCGAACATAATCAACACCATTTTTGAATGTGAAATCTCAAACCCCTCTGATTTTTCCTACTTCTTTTCATTAGATAAATGGCCCGCTGAGGATACTCAGTTTGATATAGATGAAGTTTGAGCCATTTTTAACATCCATTTTAAACAGGTTTCGGAAGCCAAAACTGTGACTCGGGATATACTTAATATTAAGTATAGGGGCGTCACAAATCTGTTATTGGCAACTGATGGGTTTAAACTGAGCCCGGAAAAATGCAACTTTACTTATTTTATCTGTGTCTTCAAGGGTATATCAATTCCGAGTCTTGTGGAGGCGTTTATTCCACTTTGGGCATCCATTCTGAAATAAAAGAACGAAGAAACATTCCTTTTGGAAAATTTCTCACCAAGGTTTTTGATTTCCTCAACGTTCCCTTTACCGGAAACAAACAATATCCTCCCTATTTTAATAAATCCTACATTGAACGAAAAGGTCTCCGTTTTTTCAATGATCAATGGCTAACTAAGGCAGCCTTTGATATTGCCCAGTCACAATCCCATGCCTCCACATCTGATTTTGCTATCCCTCATTCTCTTACTCCTCAACCACCTCTACTCACATCTGCACCATCTACTTCTGAACCATCTTCTGAACCATCTCTTTCACATATCTAGAGGACTATTTGAATCTCTGAGTACTCACAGTCAGGCATTTCAACGTCGCACAAATCGCAAGTTAAAACGACTTGAAACTCGTCAAATAATTCTCCAAAAGGCACTCAGTCTAGGCATGTCTGCTTCGGCTCAAGTCCAATTTGCTGATCTTCAGTCCCAACATCCACTTGAGTTATCTTCTGACAGTGATGAACCTGAAGATGAACATATCACGTGAAGACAATGCAGAAGCTGCTCAAGGAGCTGCCGATGACGATGACGATGATGATGAAGATATTGACGACACATTTGAGTTTATCATGCAACGTCGTACCGGGAGGAGGATGACAGTGAAGCCACCGCTAAAGATGTTCCATCCAACCGACAAAAAACTGAAAAGCGCTCCAAAAAGCGCAATGATTCTCATTAGTTCTTTTACCATTGTATTTCTTTTGTTTGTTAGCACCTCTGTGGCTTGGTTATGTATTTGACTCTTGCACCATTGGAACCTTTTAGTTGAATGTATTAAACTTGTTTCATTTCTATCAAACTACTTGCATGATCTAAGGGGGAGTCTTTTTGATTGATGTCAAAAGGGGGAGTAGTTATATTGTTATGCTTTGATATATGATATGTATATTGTTATTCTTTGATATATAATATGCCTTGATATGATTGATATGTTGTTAATTGATATCCAATTATGAGATATTGCAAATTGATTAGTCATATCCAATTATGAGGTTTGTCATCATCAAAAAGGGGGAGATTGATGTTTACTTAACTCTGTAAAACAAGCTTTTGCAGGAACAGATCTTTCGGACTCACAGAATCGTCCGAACTAGGTCAAAAGCTCCTCGGACGCATTGCATCGTCCGAACAAACTGGCAGAAAGAATGGGATCCTAGGAGCTGCCTTTTCTTCGGACGCCAGACCGTCCGAAACCTCTATCAGACGAAGGACCGAACGCATGCACGGACGTCCGAACGAAGCCTCTCAACAAACTGAAAGAAGATCGGACGCTTCCTCGGACGCATTCCAATCCTCCTCGGACGTCCGAAACCCTAACGGCTATTTTTGTGCATTTATTACTTAGCCGTTAGGAAGTAGTTGAAAGCTCTATTTATTGCTCTTATAAATAGGTGCTTTAATAACCTGAATAGATTATCTAATACATTGAATACAAGCCTAAGAAAAGAGTAATTTGAGTGCAAATTGACTATAGTGCTTTGTTGTATTAGTGTGAAGTTGTGAGACAGCTTCACACACTTGCAATTCAACTTTGAGTGGAGTGATAATCTTGTATGAAAGTGTGGTTGTAAGTAAGATTCTTGGCTCAACTAAAAGAGTTTTAGTGTGAGCAAGAACTTCCCAACTTTGTAAAGATTATTGGCTCACCAAGTGTGTGAAGCATTCAAGAAAATTGATACTTCAAGCTTGCTAGCTTGGAAGTATTGTTTGTTCAATTTTTCTCTCTTTACTTTACTGTTCTAGTAAATTTATTATATCTGCATTTGAATTTAAAAAGCTTACTATTTTCTGAAAGCATAATTTTTGGAAACCTAATTCACCCCCCCTCTTAGGTTGCTTTGGGACCAACACTTTTCTTCTTCATTATGGGATGTATTGAAGACATTCCTAAGCTACAGGAAAGTAGGCTGAGTCGATTGAGCTAGGGGTTCATCTCGATGCTTGTTGGCCTTCTTGATCATGTTATGCATATATTTCTGATTAATCCTATCCCTCTCATGTGTTCGGGACTCACCTAGAATAATTTATTATGGCATTTTTCGTCAACACATAAATGGGAAATCAACTCAGGTAAATATAAATTAGGATGGTCAGTCATCCCATTCACAATAAGACCCTATCGAATCAACCTCCCAAGATTTAGCGGCATGCCCAACAAGAACCTTACCAGCTACACCAAACTTTGAGAAGGTTGAGCAATCGAAGGATGAGACGAGTGATGATTCTAATTAAGAGTCCATGAGTTGTAATGAAGAAGAGTATGAGTGAACCAAGTAACAACTCAAACATTCGGGAAGTGTTGTTTTTGTCGTTGTTTACTTTTCATTGTGGTGAATCTTTTCATGTTTTTAGTTGTGATATGAAACATTAGGGACAATTTTTTGTTTTAAGTTGGGGGTGGTGCTTATGTTTTGTCTGTGTTTTTTGTGGTGACATGAATATGTGTTATGTGGAATGAGTTGTATCTTATTTATGATGAAGTTTGGTGGTGTATTAGTTCTAAAATTTAGAGTTATTTTTCAAAAAATTTCCAAGAAAAAGCACAAAAAGATTTTTGAATTTTAGATAGTTTTTATCAATCTTGAGGACCTAACTGTATAAAAGACTCCCAAACTACCGGATGGCAGCCTTCAAGATTTCTATACTCTCTTTCCCTGAAATATTGTAGAGGGTTAACCAAAAAGATTTTATGTTTCTAGTAGTTTTTGTGTGTTTATTAACTTTTGTAATATGTGTCATGTGTTTAAAAATATTTGAAGGGGAACTATTCTTGTTAGAGTGTGTGGATTGAAAGTTTACATAAACTTTCTTTGCTCTTTGATCCCATTGAATTGTGAAGTGTTATCACTATACAACTAAATATATTTCCTTGAGTGAGGGTGTGAAAGTGATAAAATTTTCAGTGAGAATTAATCATAATTGCCTTGTGATATTTGTTTAATTTGAGAAACTCGTTGGACGTGTGTGATGCGATTCCCGCAGATAAACTGACAAGACTCGGAATTGATGCGGAACCCAAGAATGCCTAAATAAATCTTGGCTAACTTGACAGATTCAAACCCATTGATAAAGAAATCAAGAATCTAAAGTATCTATTCTCGACTATACGAGATATCGACCCATTGTCTATAACGAGACAAGAACCGATAGTGTTTAAGATAGGTAGTTGCAAGAATCAATCTTTCAAAATATCCGTCTTTGGAAGGCAAGTTGGAGAATTTTCTCACAAAGTCTTTTCCAGAATATTGATGAATGAATAATTAGCCGGGAGTGTTTTTAACATAACAAAGGGCTGGCCAAACCCTACAAAAATAGGCTTAATACTAATAGGAAACATCCTTGCCAAATCCTAGTAGGTTTAAGATTGGAATACTAGATATAAAACTGGCTAAACTAACATTGATATAAGTTGATATTTTCACCCCAAATAAAACAAAAATCCTATAAAAAAATGCCAAAAAATAAATCCTAATTTAATTAGGAATGGATGGCCGAATAGGGCCTTGGTTCAAATTAGTGTTTTTCCAACTCTTCGTGAAGCTTTTTCAATTCTTGGACTTCTTAGACTTGAATCTTCTTGGAGTTGGACTTCTAAAACGTGCACATGCCTTTTAATTTGAGCTTGAATGAATTATTGACCCCCGTTTGCAAATAATAATGCTTGTTGGTCTAAAATCTCCTCGACAAAGCCTAACATGGCTTGGTGCAACTTCTTGGCCCTCGACCTCGTGATTGGCCCGATTGGAACTTGAATTGGATCCACTCCTTGAGCTTGTTCCATGACCCCAGCACTTGTTCCTTGGCTCACGTGTGCATCATCTCCCTCTCCATTTAGACAATTCGTCTCGAATCGCCTCCTACATCAAAATCAAAATAAGAAAGATCAGTAATATTAAATGTGGTACTAATATTATACTCATTAGGAAGGTCGACCTTCCTGGTGAGTATCAGAGAATCCCTACGAGGATCATATTTAGATTTCCTTTTGTTTGGGAATCTTTCCTTTTGTAAATATAGCCAAACCCAATCTCCTATTTGGAAGACCACTTGTTTTCGACCCTTATTGGTCTTTGTGGCATTATTTTGGTTAGTTTTAAGCATTTGCTGCCCAGCTTTCTCATGTATAGATTTGATTAACTCAGCCCTTTTTGGTCCATCAAAACTAGTTAGTTTTTTTCGCATGCAAAGGAATCAAATCTAATCAGTATATGGATTAAAACCATAAACAACTTCAAATGGAGAAAAACCAATTGAAGAAAGAATTGTACGATTATAAGCAAATTCAACAAATGGCAAACAATCCTCCCAAGACTTCAAGTTTTTCTTTAAGACAGCTCACAACAAAGTTCCTAAAGTTCTATTAACCACTTCAGTTTGGCCATCAGTTTGAGGGTAACATTCAGTAGAAAATAGCAATTTAGTACCCATTTTCCCCCATAAGACACACGAAAAGTGACTCAAAAACTTGACATCTCGGTCACTATCTAAAGTCTTAGGAACCCCATGCAAATGAACAACTTCCCTAAAGAACAAGTTTTCAACATGCATAGCATCAGCTATCAATTTTATTACATGGCATGAAATATGGTATTTTAGAAAATCCATCCACTATCACAAAAATTGAATCACGACCCTTTGGAGTTCTTGGCAATCTTAAGAAAAAATCCATGGACACATCGAACCAAGGGTGACTTGGAATAGGCAAAGGTATGGAAAGACTATGTGGATTAACTTTGGACTTAGCTTTCTTACAACTAAGACACTTAGCACGCACACGTTCTACATATTTGCACATCTTAGGCCAGAAAAAGTGTTCTTTAAGTATATCTAATGTCTTAGTCACACCAAAATGACCCATGAGACCTCCACCATGTGTTTTCCTAACGAGTAATTCACGGAATGAGCAATTAGGAATGCACAATTTATTCTCACAAAAAAGATAACCATCATGCTGATAAAACTTGTCAAAACCAATTGACTTATATGCTTCAAACACATTTGAGAAATCAAGGTCTTTAGTATACAAATCTTTTATATGTTAAAAACTAAGAAATTTAATGTCAGGTGTTTGATGAAATCAAAGCATACAGAAACTATATTATTTTTTCCTTGTGTATACTGTAAAACATAAGGGAACATTTCAATGAATTCTAACTAAAGTGCATGACTTCGGTTCAACTTACCTTGGCCCTTCAAAACTTGCAACGACTCACGGTCCGTTCGAATTACAAATTCTTTAGACCACAGATAATGTTGCCAATTTTGCAAGGCCCGCACCAATGCGTAAAGTTCCTTATCATATGTCGAGTAGTTCAACGTGGCTCCATTCAACTTCTCATTGAAGTACAAAATTGGATGTCTATCTTACATCAAAACTGCACCTATACCAATACCAGAAGCATCACATTCTACTTCAAAAGTTTTAGAAAAATTTGGTAAAAGTAAAACAAGAATAGTAGACAACTTAACCTTGAGCATCTAAAAAGCACGCTCTTGTGTCTCGCCCCACTTAAAATCTACCTCTTTCTTAATTAACTCAGTGAGAAGGACAGCTATAGTGTTGAAATCTTTCACGCAAACCTATAGTGAAAACTTGCTAAACCATGAAAACTCCACATTTCAAATGTGTAAGTAGGAGTCGGCCAATCACTAATGGCCTTGATCTTTTCTCTATCGATCTCAATACCTTTCGAACTACTAACAAAACCAAGAAAAATGACTTAATTCCTGAAAAATGAGCATTTTTTCATATTAGCACAAAGTTGTTGTTTTCTTATAGTTTCATATACTAGACGTACGTGCACAAGATATTCATTAAAGATTTGCTATAAATCAAAATATCATCAAAATAAACAACAAGAAGTTTCCCGATAAATTCACATAAGATATGTTTCATTAATCTCATGAAAGTACTTGGTGCATTTGTTAAACCAAAAGGCATGACTAACCACTCATAAAGACCAAATCTGGTTTTAAATGCAATTTTCCATTCATCCCCTTCTTTCATGCGAATTTGGTGATATCCACTTTTTAGATCAATTTTAGTGAAAATCTCATAACCATATAATTTATCTAACTATGTCATCAAGACAAGGAATAGGATAGCAATACTTTATTGTAATGTGGTTTACCGCACAATATGTCTATGCACATATGCTTCCTGCTTTGGCACTAGAATTATCGACACAATACACGGACTCATATTTTCCTACACATTTCATTGAGCCATTAGTTCCTCAACTTGTTTTTGAATTTCCTTCATTTTCTCTAGATTGGCTTTATAGGCGGGTTTATTTGGGATGACCAAGCCCGGGACAAAATTAATTTGGTGCTTAATACCCCTGATAAATGGCAAGCCAGGGGGAACCTCTTTAGGGAATACATCCTTGAACTCCTGCAAAAGAAAAACAAAAGATCTCAGCAAGGCTAGATCAAGGTCAGGCTGAACAAAATAATTTTCTTTAAAAATAAGTAAAAACACAGGCAATTTTAAACTCATAGTTGACTAAACCTCTTTGAAGCCTACAAAGAAATTAGCTTTCTTTTTCAACTTCTTTCCCTTAGAATTTTCAAACCTAACCAATTAGGTCATCTTTAGGGTTTTTTAGATTTAAGGGTGTCATTACCGTTTTCCACTTGCTTACCCTTTTCCAGTCTAGCTTTTTCCTTATATTATTCATCAAATGAGTTCTTTATGTAAAATTTCTCTTACTCACTTGATGTGGAGCCAGTTGCTTAAGTACAATCTTTTGGCCATCTTTAAAGAATGTATACTTGTTTGTATGGCCATTATGGTTAGTGTGTTTATCAAATTACCATGGTATACCTAACAATATGTAACACGCTTGCATTGGTACAATATCACACAAAATTTCATCCTTATACTTTCCAATAACTAATGAAATTAAAGCTTGTTTAGTTACTTTGACCTCACCACATTCATTTAGCCATTGCAATTTATAGAATGCTTTAGGCAAGGCAAACTCAATTTTTTAATCATTAACTTACTCACGACATTGACACAACTACCACCATCTATGATTAAACCACAAGCACGACCTTGACAACAGATTTGAAAAAGAAAATATTCTCTATACATTATACCTCAATTTGGTCATCCTTGGTCTGAGTGTGAAACACCCGCAATACTACCAAGGTAGGTATCTGAGAAAGATCCTCGACTCTTTTTCATCATGACTGGGTCTACCAATGCTAGCATGGAGTCATCTTCATCATCAGTCCCTTCACTTACAACTTTATTCCCTTGCATGAAGAGTGCACGCTTATTGGGACAATCATTCGCATAGTGACCTGCACCCAAACAACGATAACACTTAATATCACGAGTGTGTTTGGAAGTGTTAGAAGATGCTCTTTTAACTAAGGAATCCATAGGATGTCTGACAGGTTTATGTTCGGCTTCATTGGTTTTAAGATTAGTTGGTTATTTTGAACTTGATTTGGCCGAGAAGAATTATTGTTAGACCAATTCCTACACCAATTAGTGCTAGACTTACCTCTAGGTTTACCAATATTTTTAAGTTGCTTTCCACTTTAATGGCTTTTTTCAACCATATTTTGTAATTCAATGTAATGATGGACAACTCTACAATGTTGGCAATTTCCCTATTAAGCCCACATAAGAATCTGGCCATAGTGGCTTCTTTATCCTCAACTACATCAGCCCTCATCAGACATCTTTGTAGCTTCCTGTGGTACTCTTCTACAGATTTATTACCTTGCCTTAAGGTTTGCAAAGTTTGATGCAAATCACGAAGATATGTAGAAGGTACAAATCTTTTGTTTAATGTAGCATTTAAAGATGTCCAATAATTAATTGGTGGCTCTCCACACCTAATTCTATTGGTCTTAAATTGATCACTCTAAAGCATGATCACTAAATGATGCAATAGCTAATTGAGCTTTCATTTGTTTAGAGTACTTATTACAACCAAAAATAACCTCTACCTTCTTTTCCCATTCAAGATAAACATTAGGATCGAGACTAACTTGACCTGTAGGGATAGTCAATTTAATGTTACCAATATCATCATCAACCTTAACCTTTAGCACATGGCATCGAATCCTCGACCTTGCACCTACATCAAGTTGAAATTGATATATCTCATTGTCAGACTCATCGAATCGTAATTGACATACGTACCTCGACAAGCTTTTGGGGCTCTATGACCCTGAGGCTTAACTCGACTAGCTAGCAAATGTATCTCAATCCTCCCTTTAGTTAACATCTCAAGAGAGCGTGGAATACCCTCAAAAGATATTGCAATTTCGGCCACACGGGATTCCAAGGCATTCACCCTTGAACTTTTTCCTTCTTGAGACATGTTAAATCTATAAAAATAAACTAAAACGTGAGGAATTCAAAAATTAGGGTTAGTGATGCCTTAACACACCTAGTTATAAATTTATAAAACACCTAAATCCTACTACTAACTAGGTGGCATCTCGCAAGTATACGGTTGTCAACTAGTAGTAAAGGGAAGTAGGGATCGTTCCCACAAGAATTGGTCGAAAACAATTACCAAGATTTATGGGTGCTTGTGTAGCAAAATCAAACGATGGATGATAGAACTATTCTAATAAAAACCATAATCTTAATTCCAGACCCTTACTAACCTAAATTAACCAAATTAAGACTGAAATAAAAAGCAAGCAAATCACCCAACTAAAAGGACTACAAATGAGAAACCTTGAATATTAAAAGCAATCATTTCTAAACTATAAATTGGAAAGAGTTAAACTAGAAATCTAAATATTTTTGGATTTTTGATAGAAATAAAGAAAGCCCACTAAGAATTAACTAGAAATTAATTCAAGAAATTGAAAATTTTAACTATAAATGCAAGAAATTATCAAAAACCCTAATTTACCTAAGAACCCTAAATTGCAAGTAAAGAAATTCTTACTAAATTAGACAAGAAAGCGATAAAAATTATATCTACGCGAAGCTTGAGATTAACCCACTATGATTATCTAATCAAAATTTGAACTTGACAAGAAATTAAAAGAAGATCTAAGAGAAAATTAAAGAGAATTTTCTATTTAAGAAGTAAACTTGGAGTTCAAGCTATCCTAAACTATCTAAAAACTAACTAAAACCATCTACTACTTTTAAGTGTTACTAATTTTTAAGTAACTTAAATAGTCTAATATTATATTAGGCAAAAAAATCAGGAGTTACTGGCTAAAAGTTTACAAAATTGCCCTTACAACTTAACTCTCAGCGAGTTGAGATCGCGGTCTAGAACATTTAAGACCGCGATCACGACTCTAATACAGTAGAACAATTTCCCGAGTCGAGATCGCAGTCTGGAACAGTCGAGACCGCGATCTCGACTCTCCTCCCAGCATGCTTCATTTCATCCATTTTTGCAATCTGGTCCCTTGAGCTTTGTTTCTTCCAGCTTCTAACCTTTAATTTTTAACCTGCATAATATTAAAACCATTAAGCACTTAATTAAACTAAAAAATTAACAAAACTTATCATAATTAATTTAAGAACAAAAATACAAATACATATGAAAGCAATTAACTAAAATCCTCAATTACTTATCCAACTTTGGAATTTAAACTATCAAAATGCTATAATTTAACTTAGCGTTTTGCTAGTCCCGAGCATTTGAAACAAAGATTAACATTAAACGCAACCTACAAACATTCAAACATATAAACACCTCTAAAGTTGACGTGACACTTGATGAATCATGGATGTACTTAGAACAATTAAGCGATCTCACAAGAAATGTTCAACACTACGTGATATGTGAAGTATATGAGTAAATCAATCCAAAATTGAAATTTTGTTTTTCATAGAAGCACACATTCATTCACTGCACAAGATTTCACATCACCAAGCATTACCATTCTCAAAAAGAGTTACCAAAAGTTTTAGTTCTTTTCATTTGAAACATCATTACTTCTCAAATTACAAATATTATGAAGTTAATCAACTCTCTCGACTAGGCATCATGAAAATAGAAGTTCAATTAGGAATCAACTTAAATGCAATTGTCACACATTTCGGGAATAAATCTCTAACAAGGAATAAGTAATATGAGATTAATGATAAGTATTACAAATATTTACTCCTTAACTTATTGGTATATTAAAACGTAATTCCTATGATGGCTTAATTCGGAGAAACAACATGGGTACATGTCGAAATCCCGTGCTCGCCTTATTACTACTCTAATGGCTTATTTCGGAGAAAAAACATGGGTACATGTCGGAATCCCGTACTCGCCTTATTCCTAAATTTTTTTTTTTTCAGTCCTAAACCAAGGAAAATGAGTGAAATGTACCTAAAATTTATCTCAAATATCAATTATTCACAAGTTAGAAGAGCATTCCCTTTGCAAACACACGAAATGTCCCAAAATTCCTTCTACTTCATTTAACTCATTTATTTCCAATAGATAGTTCATCAACCACATAATATAAGTGATTTGATAAGAAAAAACATTTCAAATAAATTTTCCTAAAATTTCAGCACTTCTTTTAGAAAAATAGTAATGCTAAATTTATGAATTCTTCATGTTGCAAATTAATTACTCACTCACACAAAAATTCTTAAAATGAATCAATTATACACTTCAATCACAAAGCATTGAACATCAAAATTTATCATTGTTGCATTGAGTGCCTAATTGATCAATTTTTCATCCATCAATCATCAGAAGGCAACAGAATGTATAAAATGACCATTTCCAACGCAAAAAGATAAACACCCCCAAACTTGTCTCTTTTATTCTAATTGATGAATAAATCATCCTTCCACTCACCCAAAATTAAACATCAAGACATAACCACACATAACAAAAACTAATTAAACTATGTCCTACTTTTAAGCCTAGAATTAAAATTGAGTAAAAATGTCAAGAGCAACTGTGCCATGCATCTCACCATTCAAGCTTCAAAAAAAATTCAGCATTCAATTCAACTCATCAACTAGTGCAAAGATAGCATCAGCTTAGGGCCCTTAGCCACTCTACTTTTACTAAGCAATAACTAAATTTCACCAAGTGTCAACATGAGAATCCAAAAGAAATTCCATCCATAAAGCATCAAAATGTATCAACTTGGCATCAGCTTAAGGCCATTAGCCAACTAAAGAAAAACTAAAATACTTTAATTCCAATCAGACTGAAAGTAAAAACAAAAGTAATCCAAAGTAATAAAAAGCTATGGTGTTCAATAAAAATAGAGAAAATTATCATCATCCGTCAAATCGATCCAATGATCAGGTTTGGTCTTCATTCATGCTCATACAAATGGTGGCTTCATCTCTTCATTCCATCTCTTCTTGACCCTCCTCAGCGTCACTAGGTTGGGCCTCTTCATGATCATCATCCATGTCCCCTCCATTCGCACCCTCGTGGCTAGATCTCTCATGATGTGTGGTATCCTCCAGTGGTGTGTAGTACTATCCACGAGGTGGACCAAAGTGCCATGCCGGAGGTGATGGTGGCTGGACCCAAGTGCCTAATGAAGTAATCTTCAAAGCTTCTCCAATGATGGTCAAGTTGTTGTGCATCACCATTTGTCTGTACGACCAGTACCCTTGTAGATCATTCATTTCTTCTTCATTTACCGGAGCATTAAATACCAAACCTGGGGATACCAGAATCGTTCAAGTTCACTGAGGAGGTCTAGTGGTCGTTGTCGCTGTGGCTGGGTAGGGTGCTCCTCCTTCTGGTGCTTTTCATATTCTCTCACCATCCTATAGACATATTCCCGATTGATCCTTCCTCTAGGATGTGTCAATGATTCCAATTGACCAATCGGGCAGCCGGCTATGGTGCAAAGATGGTGAATTAGACTAGGGGTATAAACTATGGGTCGTCCCAACCTACCACTCTCTAAAAACTCCTGTCTAATAAGGTGACCAGCATTCACCGGGACCCCAGACAAGATGACATAGACTAAGAGTACTTTGACCCTTTGGATAAAGCTCACAACATTGGACCCCCAAATACGGCTACTGATAAAATAAAACCATAACTTAGCCACTAGCAAGAGTCCTTGACGAGCAAATTTTAATTCAGTGACAGATGAAGTACTCTTAATCCACTCTACCCTTCTATCACAAATGGCATTTTTGATTTCGTTCATATCCTTATTTTTATTGTTCAAAAATGCCAAATACTGACTAGAAGATACAGGGGGGGTATGTTGAAATATGCATTAATCACATCAGCACTAAAATCTACCAAAACCCCCCGTATGCGAACCTTGCCCTCTTCTAACTCACATAAATTACAATGAAACTCTTTGACTAACTGGGTAGCCCCGGGGTCAACCTGAGCGTTAAAACCCTCCAAATGCCTTGAACTAATTTGTTCTTCTATCGCTCTCCTAGCATCTTCATATAATCCCCATTGCATGGATAGGTCAAAATTCCTTTCTCTAATCACCTCATGCTTCTCGTTATTCTTGAATAATTGCTGAGCCCTATCACTCGAGAATTGAGGTTCAATTTGCTCACCACTCTCAAATGGTTGTTCCGAACCCCCTTCTCCGGATTTCCTTTTTCCCTCTCATTCTAACTCTTCTCTCTACTGCCATATACCCCTCTCGTCATTTTCTTTATGCAAATGGAATTCAATCACCAATTTCAAAAATCCAACCTTTAATCAAGAATCAACACCACAAAATCACAATCACAATGACAACCATTCTCGAAAAATTTCCAAATATTTCAATTCAATTCAATTCACAAATCAAACCAATAATTCCAACAATTGGACAATTTACAATCACAATTCTTCTAAAACAAATTACCACCAATTACTTGTCCACAATTCAATAATTAAATACCAAAAATTTGCCAGAATTTAATCCACAAAACTCCACAATTGCCTTCAAAAATTGCCAAATACAACTAATATTCCAAGGAAGGATATTACCCGTTCTTTTTCGGATTGAAATTTTTCCAAGAATTACTTGTGTGTCAATCTCCCTTGAAGCCAAATTTCTTCCAAAAATCCTCAAAAAGATGATTGCTTTGATGTTCCTAGAGAAAAATAAGATGATATTAGTGGTGAGTGTGGAGTTTTAAGTGATTTTTGGTGAAGATGAGGGAAGAATTTGAGGAGTTGGGGTTAGGGCTTTCGGATGAGAGAAGAAGAATAGGGAAAATTTGTGAGAAGAAAAGAAAAGATCGAAGCTTTTAAAAATTTTATAATCTGGCAATCGAGATCGTGGTCTCAGTTTTGAGATCGCGATCTGACCTGATGTCGAGATCGCAGTTTCAGTTTTGAGATCACGGTCTCGAACAATTGAGATCGCGGTCTCAGTTTTGAGATCGTGGTCTCGAACATTTGAGATCGCGGTCTTGAACAATTGAGATCTCGGTCTCGAACATTTGAGATCGCAATCTTAACTCAGTGCAAAAATAGCATTTGCAAAAGTTTGGAGCTGAGACCGCCATCTCAACCCAAATGACCATTCTGCCCTCCAAAAGTTTGAGTTTGAGACCGCGATCTCAAATTTTGAGATCGCGGTCTCAAGCTCAATTTCTGCAAATTGAATTTTCACACTTAGCCAAAATTGCTTCACTCTTGACAACTTTTCTCCATTTGCAAGGGTAACCTACAAACAAAAAATTCACAAGTTAGGATGACAATTTTCACTCATTCTTTAGCACCATTTATTCAACTCAAAAACTCAAATATTTTATTTTATTTTATTTTTAACAAAAATTCTAACCTAATTCAAACCAATTTACACAAAATCAAACCAATTAAAAATCACACCAAAAGAAAGAAATAACAACTAAAATAAAGACTTGGGTTGCCTCCCAAGAAGCGCTCTTTTATAGTCACTGGCTTGACTATGTCATGACCCTCATTCTTGTGTTAATCAGACAATTTCTCGTCCACCTTCAATGATTCCTCCAGAGTAGGGTTTAAGCCATTGTCCATTGACCTTGAAAGCTCCCTCTTTCCCCTTTATCTCTATTGTTCCATGAGAGAAGGTTTGGATCACTTCAAAGGGACCACTCCATCTTGACTTAAGCTTCCCCGGAAATAACTTGAGTCTTGAATTATAAAGAAGCACCAAATCACCGACTTTAAATTCCTTCCTTTGGATATGCTTATCATGCCATGCATTTGTCTTCTCCTTATAGATTAGAGAATTTTCAAATGCCTCCCTCTGAAATTCATCCAAATCATTCAAATCAAGCATCCTTTTTTCATAAATAAGATGCCTCCTTCAACTCAAAATTCAAGTTCTTTATGGCCCAATATGCCCTATGTTCAAGATCCACTGGCAAGTGACACGCTTTTCCATACTCAATACGGTACGGAGACATGCCTATGAGAGTTTTAAATGTTGTACGATAAGCGCACAAAGTGTCATCTAACTTCAATGCCCAATCTTTCCTAGCATTATTCACCGTTTTCTCTAGGATTCTCTTCAATTCTTGGTTTGACACCTCCACTTGACTCGATGTTTGCGGGTGATAAGCTAAAGCAACCTTGTGTTTCACCCCATATTTTGTCATTAATACCTCAAATTGAGAATTCTTGAAATGTGATCCCCCATCACTAATGATAGCTCGAGGAACTCCAAACCGTGAAAAGATATTCTTGCGAAGGAATTTAGTAACTACCTTGGCCTCATTGGTTGGAGTAGCAATTGCTTCAACCCACTTCGACACATAGTCCACCATAACCAAAATGTACTTATTGGAGTATGAGACCGTGTCTATTCTAGGCAAAAAGGTCCCATGAAATCAATCCCCCGTGCATCAAATACCTCCAACTCAATAATGCCATGAAGTGGCATTTCATGTTTCCTTGAAATATTACCCACCCTTTGACATTCATCACATTTGAGCACAAAATCCCGGGAATCCTTGAACATAGTTGGCCAATATAAATCACTTTGTAAGACCTTGAAAGCCGTCCATTGAACTCCATGGTGCCCCCCAACTGGAGATGAATGACAATGGCTTAATATATAGGAATCTTCACATTTCGGAACACATCTCCTTAGATTTGATCATTGCACTTTCAGAACAAATATGGTTCTTCCCAAAAATAATGTTTAAACTTCGCAAAGAATTTCCTCCTCTCATTGATGTTTAGCATCTTTGGTACTATCCTTGCCACAAGATAATTCACAATATCCGCATACCATGGACTCATCTCCTTCACCTCAAACAAATTCTCAATTGTAGATTCTTCATTGATTATCCCTTCTTCAAGATTGACAAGTCTAGTGATGCCTCAATTCTTGACAAATGGTCGGCTACCATGTTTTCCACTCCCTTTTTGTCGACCACCTCCCAATCAAACTCCTACAACAAAAGTATCCATCTCAATAAACGTGGCTTAGCATCTTGCTTAGAAAACAAATACTTTAATGCGGAGTGATCGGTATGAACAATTACCTTTGATCCAATCAAATATGACCTAAACTTATCAAATACAAAAAACTGTAGCAAGTAGTTCCTTCTCTGTTGTTGAATAATTAATTTGTGCATCATTTAAGGTCCTACTAGCATAGTAAATGACATGCAACATCTTGTTCACTTTTTGACATAGCACAGCACCTATATTGCATAGTCACTAGCATCACACATGAGCTCAAAGGGAAGAGACCAATTTGGTGCTACAATAACCGGTGCAATCACTAGAGCGTGTTTTAACTTATTGAATGCTTTCAAACAAGAATCATTAAAATGAAATGGACAATGTTTTTGAAGTAAGGAGCACAATGGAAAATCTAGCAATATGAGAGAAATTCCTAATGAATCTTCTATAAAAACTTGCATGACCTAAGAAACTTCTTACCCCTTTAAGATTGATCGGATGAGGTAACTTTTCAATTACCTCCACCTTTGCCCTATCAACTTCTATTCCCTTTGATGAGACCTTGTGACCCAAAATGATTCCTTCTCTCACCATGAAATGACATTTTTCCTAATTGAGAACTAAATTAGTTTCCACACACCTCTTTAACACCTTGGACAAATTTGCAAGGCAATCATCAAATGAGCCACCAAAAACACTAAAGTCATCCATGAAAATCTCTATGCTCTTTTCAACCATATCATGAAAAATAGCAAACATACAACATTGAAATGTACTTGGAGCATTGCAAAGTCCAAATGGCATTCTCCTATATGCAAAGGTACCAAATGGGCATGTGAAAGTTGTTTTATCTTAGTCTTCCAGAGAAATGACAATTTGAAGGTATCCGGAATAACCATCAAGAAAATAGTATTTATATGCAAAACCGGCCAACCTCTCAAGAATTTGATCAATAAAAGGCAAGGGAAAATGATCCTTTCGGGTGGCTTCATTCAACTTTCGAAAATCAATGCACATTCGCCAACCCGTAACCAATCTAGAGGGGAGAAGCTCATTGGTTTCACTTATGGTTACGGTAATACCACTCTTTTTGGGAACGACTTGAGTGGGGCTAACCCACTCACTATCGCTAATAGGGTAAATAATACCGGCTTTCAAAAGCTTAAGAACCTCCTTCCTCACAACCTCTTTTAAAGTAGGATTCAATGTTCCGTTAAGCACAAAATTTCATCGCCATGCAATTTTCTTTTTGAAATAAGGACTTGTTTCATGAATTTGGCATAGGTAGGCATGTTCTCAATTGCCTCCATGAAGGGGATGTTGATTTCAAGCTTTATGAAAATCTCTAGAAATTTCTTGAATTTCTTTGCCTTTTCTTCATCCCTTAGCCTTTGAGGAAATGGCACATTAACATGTTTTAGTTTTTAGAAAGGCAGGCTCATAATGCTTAAGATCCTTTCCTCATTGCTTTATGAGTTGGACATAATAGACTCATTCATCATTTTGTCTTGCCCATTTGAAGACTCTTCTTTTTCTTTATCTTCATCCTCAACCCCTTCTTGTTCTCCATTCTTCATTGAATTTCTCCCAACTCTTTCTTCCAACTCTTTACCACTCCTAAGGGTAATAGCCTTGCATTGCTCCTTAGGGTTTGGAATGGTGTCACTCGGAAGCACTCCTAAAGGTCTCTCATTGTTCAACCTTGCCAATTTTCCCAATTGAATCTCTAAATTTCTTGTCGAAACCTTCAAATTCTCATAATCTCTTTTATGCTCTTCCTCTTTCCTATCCAATTCTCTTCTCAAATACTCGGCTTCTCTTTTCCAACCTTCTTCACCCAAATTCTCTCTAGGAGCATATTGATCATGATACATGGGTTGGGAAGAATTTGCAAAATGGAAAGGAGGTCTTTGTTGTTGGTTTTGAAACAAAGGATCAATGGGGAAATTTTGATATGAGTTGGGTTGGACATTTTTTTGATGTGGCGATTGATAAGGTCTAGATGAGGAATTCGGGGCTTGAGTGTGTTGGGCATTTTGAGGTGGGGAGATTGGATTGGTTGTTTGTGTTACTCCATGAGAAATTTGGGTGATTTCTCCAAGAAGGATTGTAAGTGTTCCCATAAGCTCCGGATTGGTTCCTTGGAAATGAAGATTGATTAGCCACATAATTGATTTGCTCATTAGCTCCATATGGCATCTCACAATTCCCATTGGCATGGCCGCCTCCACAAAAATCACATGCCATGCTTGGTTGAGTTGGAGAAGAAGTCATAGCATTTACACTACTAGGTTTCCCTAGATTCTCCAACGCCTTTGCCATGTTGTTCATCACATTCATGAACATGCTTTGTTGAGCTAAAAGGGAGTCTTGCATGTTTAGATTCAACGCTCCACTACTTGCATTGGCTTGATTAGCTTGGTGTTGAACCACCGGTGGAGTTCAAGGATGGCTGGTCTCATGCAAGACTCGGTCCATGATGGTAGTGGTTGTATGCCATCCTATTCAACAACTCTTGAGCTTCTTCCGGAGTCTTATATGAGACAGAGCCGTCAGCGGAGGCATCTACAATGGATTTCGTCGCTTGAAGTAAACCATTATAAAAGGTTGGGACTTGAAGCCACAAACGAATGGCGGGATGCGGGCATTTTCTTAGCAACTCTTTGAATCTTTCCCAAGCTTCCCCTAGGCTTTCACCAACATCTTGTTTGAACGATGTAATCTCATTCCTTAATTTAGCGGTTCTTGCGGGAGGAAAGTACTTTGCCAAGAACTCTTGAGCAAGTTGGTTCCAAGTGGTGAATGTTCCTTGGGCGTGGGATTGCAATCATGACTTTGCCCTATCACGAAGAGAAAAGGGAAACACCCCCATTCGCACACAATTCCGGTGTACTCCATTAAACTTAAATGTGTCCAAAACTTCTTCAAAATTCATGAGGTGTGTGTAAGGGTCCTCATTTGGTCCACTTCCAACACATGGCATGGGCTTGGAGCATTTGGATTAGGGCGGGCTTGATTTTGAAATTGTTGGCCTGCACGGGCATCCGTGCAATGCTTGAGTTCGCCCCATCAAAATGGGGTAAAGCATACTCCCTCAATGGCCTTCCATTCCCATTCATGCCATTTCCATTCCTATAGCCATCAATTCCATTATTTCCACCTATCTCTTCTTCTTCGTTTTCCATGTTCACATTCCCTTGATGAGCATTAACATTTGCCATTTCTATCATTTCTTGCTCTTGTTGTACCCTTCTCAATCTTCTAAGTTCTCTTAGCTCTTTCTCCCTTTCCTTGTCTAAGCAAATGAATGGCTCTTGAGCTCCTCTTACCATGCACTACACAAAAACCAAAATAGTTAATTGAAGTGCCAAGTCAATTCTGCAAGACAACCAATCAAACATAAAAATTAACAAAATTAACAACTAAATTAAACTAAACTAAAGTGCTTAATCTACACGACCCGTAAAGCGCTTAATTAGGCCATTTCCAAAACCGAAGACAATCCCCGGCAACGGCGCCAAAAACTTGATGCCTTAACACACCTAGTTATAAATTTATTAAACACCTAAATCCTACTACTAACTAGGTGGCATCTCGCAAGTATACGGTTTTCAACTAGTAGTAAAGGGAAGTAGGGATTGTTCCCACAAGGATTGGTCGAAAGCAATTACCAAGATTTATTGGCGCTTGTGTAGTTAAGCAAAATCAAACGATGGATGATAGAACTATTCTAATAAAAACCATAATCTTAATTCTAACCTAAATTAACCAAATTAAGACTAAAATTAAAAGCAAGCAAATCACCCAACTAAAAGGACTACAAATGAGAAACCTTTAATATTAAAGCAATCATTTCTAAACTACAAATTGGAAAGAGTTAAACTAGAAATCTAAATATTTTTGGATTTTTGAAAGAAATAAAGAATGCCCACTAAGAATTAACTAGAAATTAATGCAAGAAATTGAAAATTCTAACTAGAAATGCAAGAAATTATCAAAAACCCTAATTTACCTACGAACCCTAAATTGCAAGTAAAGAAATTCTTACTAAATTAGACAAGAAAGTGAATAAAAATTATATCTACGCGAAGCTTGCTATTAACCCACTACGATTATCTAATCAAAATTTGAACTTGACAAGAAATTAAAAGAAGGTCTAAGAGAAAATTAAAGAGAAATTTCTATTTAAGAAGTAAACTTGGAGTTCAAGCTATCCTAAACTATCTAAAAACTAACTAAAACTATCTACTACTTTTCTTACTAATTTTTAAGTAGCTTGAATAGTCTAATATTACATTAGGCAAAAAAATTAGGAGTTACGGCTGAAAGTTTACAAAATTGCCCTTACAACTTAACTCTCAGTGAGTTGAGATCGCGGTCTGAAACATTTGAGACCGCAATCTCGACTCTAATACAGTATGACAATTATCCCGAGTCGAGATCGCGGTCTGGAACAGTCGAGATCGCGGTCTGAAACAGTCGAGACCGCGTATGCGATCTCGACTCTCCTCCCAGCATTCTTCATTTCATCCATTTTTGCAATCTAGTCCCTTGAGCTTTGTTTCTTCCTGCTTCTAACCTTTAATTTTTAACCTGCATAATATTGACACCATTAAGCACTTAATTAAACTAAAAATTTAACAAAACTTATCATAATTAATTCAAGAACGAAAATACAAATACATATGAAAGAAATTAACTAAAATCCTCAATTACTTATCCAGTTTCGGAATTTAAACTATCAAAATGCTATAATTTAGAGGAAAATAACTCTAGTTTACTAGAGTTATCAGTTAGTAAGAACTAAGAAGGACCTCACAGCACTTCCTGAATGTTTGCACTCAAATTTTAAGATGTCACACAATTTCACTCATGTTTCACTCAAATCCAAGGTTTTTACCCTCTAATGAACTCACCACTCTTGTCTTTTCCTCTCGTTTTAAATTCTCCTCAAAGTCTTTCGCAAACTTGAAAGCACAGAGCAAGAACGACACAAACAAGTAGGTATTACCAACACTTGGAACACAATTAGTAGTTATAGACAAATGAAGCAAAGAATAACGAATGGCGGATTGATTTAACAAAGAACGCACACTACATACTTTAGAAAGTCAAACAATAAGAAGGTCAAACAACCTAAGGTTTTGGTTAGAAAAAATTAACCCGAGGGAACAAGAGTATTTCTGGTATTTCACTAACAAAAATTGAAAAGAATATAAACAAATTTTAGTCGAGAATTATGTCTTAGGAAAGTAGGAAAATTGCAACACTTTACTTCAAATCCTAATAGGAAAAGGACTAGAATTACTCTTAGTTGGAAATAGGAATTAGTGTAATCCAAGTAGAACAAGGATTCTAGTGAATGTTTTATTCCAATTAAGACAAGGAGTGAAAATATGCAAGAATATGGAACAAGGAATTAGCACAAAATTTCTAATGCAAGAAGGACTTGGAGACCCTAATTTGACTAGGGTTGGAATTCGGCCTCTTTTCTGTTTTTTTTTCCTTGGGTGTTTTCTTTTACAGCCTAAGGCACGAATTTCCAGCAACAAAATACCTCCAAAACTGCCACAAAATTTGAAGCACGAGAAAATCGCAAACTTGGACACTCGAAAAATGGTTAGTGCTGAATGGTTTTTTTTTTTTTTTTTGGATTTTCTCACATCGAAATATGCACAAAATTATAATTCAATCCTAGAAAAATCTGTATAAAAATATTGATGGGAAGAATCAAGAACAAAGCGTCAACCAGCAAAACCCTAAAAGAACGATTTAGGATTTTTCTTTTGAATCGGATCTTTTTTTTTTTTTTTTGGTCAAAAGAACATAACAAAAATGAACAATATATGAACAAACAAATTTTTTTTTTGGATGAACAGTAACAATTTTTTTTAATAAACTGACAAAATAGCAAGAAACAATTTAAAGATGTATGAAACAAGAAAACAAACTATTCAGGAGCCAAAGCTCGATACCACTCTAATGCGAATCCCGCAGATAAATTGACTAAGACTCGGAATCAATGCAGAACCAAAGAACAACTAAACAAAATCTGACTTGACGGATTCAAACTCGTTGATTAAGAAATCAAGAATCTGAAGTATTTGTTCTCAACTGTATGAGATATTGACCCGTTGCCAATAACGAGACAAGAACCCATAGTGTTCAAGATAGGCAGTTGCAAGAATCAATCTTGCAAAATACCCAAGTCTTTGGAAGACAAGTTGGAGAATTTTCTCACAAAATATTTTCTTGAATATTGATGAATGAATAATTAGCTAGGGGGGTATTTTTAACGTAACAAGAAGCTGGTTAAACCCTACAAAATAGGCCTAATACTAATAGGAAACATTGTTGCCAAATCCTAGCAGGCTTATGATTGGAAACTAACATTGATGTAGACTGATATTTTCACCCCAAGTAAAACAAAAATCCTATAAACAAATGCGAAAAAATAAATCCTAATTTAATTTGTAATGGATAGCCGAATAGGGCCTTCGTCTGAATTAAGGTTTTATACTTGAACCCTTCATGAAACTCTTTAATTCTTGGACTTCTGGACTTGAATCTTCTTGGAGTTGGACTTCTAAAACATGCACGGGTCTCTTAACTTGAGCTTGAATGAATTCTTGGCCCCTATTTGCAAATTATAATGCTTGTTGGTCCAAAATTTCCTTGACAAAGCCCAGCATGGCTAGATGCAACTTCTTGGCTCTCGAACTCGTGATTGGCCCGATTGAAACTTGAATTGGATCCACTCCTTGAGCTTGTTCCATGACCCCAACACTTGTTGCTTGGCACACTTGTGCATCAGTGTGTGTTTTGATGTTTGCGAAATATAAGTGAGTTTTGAGTCAAGGAGATGATTCAAGTAAGTTCTTTGGACCGTTTGAGCCAAAATACCAGCCGAATGAACAAATTATCCCTAATGTCCCTTCCTGAGCCTTACAAGTCTCATTTCTTGAATAACCATGTTATTTTAGCCAACTTATTCTTTTTATTTCCCGATTCTTCTACCCATCACACTTGGTAGTTAGGGTTGGTTCCCTTGGGTATCAATATTATGGTTACAATGTTGTGGTGATTAGATGGAAAGGAACTATTTTGTTGGGGAGAAAAGCTAAATTATATGACTTGTTAGTGTAAATTCTCTATGTTACATTATGTTGGAAAAAAATGTGTTGGGACAAGAAAAGAAAAGAAAAAAGTAAAAAGAGAAGAAAAAAATGATAAGTTTGTTTTAGCGTTATGTATAAAGAAGGACAATTCCTTCTAAGTTATAATAAAGAAGATACATTTTTCCTTCGAAAGTTGGAATTGGTTAGATGGGATGGTATTTGGGGGAATGCTCTAGTGGGTATTTGTTCAAAGTTGTTAACTAACGTTACTAAGGTAATTTGAGTTACTTTTATCTAATTTATCCTACCTATGTTCTTTTATTTTTTTTAATTAGCTAACCACTGGAACTATGGTGGACGGACGCTATTCCCAAATTTTATTAATAAATGAAAAAAGTAGAGTACATCGAGTGCTCGGACTAAAGCCTTAGCCTTTCATCTTTCTGAGATTAGGTATACCCATCTCATCTAATCTAACAATAGCTATCAAGGTGTTGGGAAATTTGAAAAAGAGAAAGAAAGATGTAAAGAAATAGAACTACTACCCATCTTGGCCAAAAAGTCTGCGACTGATTAGCTTCTCTAAAGCTATGTGACAAGCGAAAACATCATTGAATAAGTAAATGCTTGATTTGGTGAATCAGGGCATCCACCTTCCAAGAAACGTGCGAACCACTTGTCAACATGGTAAAGAGTAAGAGAGTCTAATTCAACTTCTAGGTCAGCAAAGTCATGCAAGATAGTAAACTTTAATTCTCAAAGGAGTTCGCATGCTTCCGCCTCTAGTCTTGAGGTAAGACCCAACGAGAAAGCAAAACGGGCTTTAATCTGACCTTGATGATCATGAATAATACCACCACAAACAGCCTGTCCTAGATTACCTAGAGATGAACTATCAACATTAAGTTTAAGAGATCTATCTTATCAGGAGTAGGTTTTGTCGAAGCAATAGCTGAAAAATGAGACCGCACTGAAGGCAGATTTGGGATTGGCAAATCCGTTCCTGAAACCTTACCAAAACCTTTCAACAAACTAGAGTCAATTAAGCCCTCCATCACACGATGAATTGTTGAAGACGGCAAAGGAAGAACTCCCTCTTCAATGAATTTATTCTGAGCCAACCACAAATTCCAGCAAACTAGAACTTGAGCAAGATTCAAAAGCTCCTTATCCATTTGAGACATGGAAGACGGCCACCAAGAATATAAAATATTTGAAATGAATGTACCACGCATCAAAGAAACTCCAAATTTAGAGCTAAAAAAGCTCCAAACCAAGGGACAATTAGCGAACCAGTGATCTATACTATCAAAGCGAATACGTGATAGACATTTGGATGATAAACGAAATCCAAATTACATAACAACCTCGGGGAAAGGTAAGAAATCATTAAGCAACTTCCAAACAAAAATAGAAACCTTTATAGGTAATTCTAGCACCCCAAATTTGCTTTCGCAAAAGAATCTCTCATTTTTCCGTCTAAACTGATGATAAGCTAATTAGTGGTAAATTGACCAGCGAGGAGGAGCTCCGAATCACTTTTTCATTGCTACCACTAAAAAAAAAAATGTGGTTTGCAACACCCTAGGCTGACTATTCTCCGAGACATGAGAGCCAAGAAAACCATGATCCCAGCCAAGATCATTATCGAAGACCTCTTTGATCCAGACATTTTCAACTACGTCTCAATCTTGTTCATCCAAGATTGGCCTATACCCTAGCCAGTTATCAAACCAAAACGATGATTCTCCATTCCGCACTAAAATCTGAGATGAGTCATGAAAAATATCCTTAACTGAGAGCATACGCCTCCAAATTGAGGAGCACCTGTGCGCTCTTCAGCAACCCAAGAAGAATGAGAAGAATTAAGGGCAATATTGGAAAAAATGATTGTCACCATGATGGAGACTCGAACCAAATCCATGAAGAAGATTGGTATAAAATTAATTTGTCGAGTTTATAAGAACGATAGACAATGAAGGCCGAGAGATTACAATACTCTCACGCATTGAAAAGCAAAATACACTCTAAAAATCAATATAATATCGTGAGTCATGTAACATGTGCAATAAAGAGAAACCACAAAAATAAATATCAATATAATATCGTGAATCATGTAACATGTGCAATAAAGAGTAACCACAAAAATAATCCAATTTTAGGACCATCATGTACAAAGAAATACTTTTTGGAGGAAACCGAAAAAATGACTACTTATGCTAGAGTTTTACAAAACCTTGAAAACTTCGAATGTTTTAACTATTGGAGTAAGTAAATTCACCAAAAATTTCGTCACCCTTGGAAAGTCTCCTAGTATTTAAAATTATGACTTTTAGTCTCTCTTTTTTTTGGAAAAACTAAAACTCATAATTTTATATTTGAAATACTACAAAATATTACGTGAATATTGAAGAATTATTTATACTATTTTCCCATATCTCTTTTAATACAAGGATCGTATTGTGGAAGACCGAAATTGCCGGGGGCGGGCGAATTGGTTAACATTGATCAGACATACTATAGATACCAGACGAAATAAAGAGAGTAACATACTCCACTCGATTGTCGTTCCGTAGCTTTTACTGGAAATAACAGTGACATAAATTTAAATTCCATGCTGTCTAATGAAAACCCGATCTAAATAACAAAACATCACAAAACTGTGCGGTTATGCTCATTACCAATGTCTCTCATTCATCATGTTTCTTCTTCTTCTTCTTTTTGACTTCATCTTCATCAGCTTCAGAGTGTTTTCTCTTCTTTTTCTTCTTTTCTACTGCTTCAACGTTTTTAGTCTCATTCTGCAACTCAACATCTTCAGTCGCATATTTCTTCTTTTTCTTCTTTTCCTTCTTTTCCTTCTTTTCCTTCTTATACAACCACTTCAGCTTCAAGTTCAGCAGACCATCATCTGCAGCATGTGTCTCATCTATATCTCTATAGAATACACATCCTCTTCTTCTTTTTCTTTTTATTCTCTTGGCCATTACCAGGAGCCTCATCAACTGCTGCTGCATCCTTCTGCTTTTCCCTCTCATTCTCTTCCTTCTCAGATGATGGCTCAGTATGTCCCAGAACGGAGTCAGCAGCAGGATTGTAAGCCTGAATACAAAAGAAAGTCAGAGTTTGCAACTTGGCCAATCAATAGAGATTTCAAGTCCAATTAATTGCTGACCTTCCCAGGGATTATCAGTCCCCCAGCACCCTTCTTCCGATCCTTGTCATAAAATTCAATCTTTGGTTTGCCTTTAGCAGATCCAGCAGAATGACTCAACTCTTTGCCTTCTAAACTCCTCAATCGTGCTTCAAGCTGCAAGCACAGAAGAAGATTTAACAACAGTAACGAACAGGACACATAAACCCTTGAATATAATCAATAATACCTTGGCACGATTCTCCAATCCCATTGTATTGTCCTGGTTATCACCAAGAGCATCATATCTAATTGCCAATGGTGACACAGTTTTAGCAGCAAGAGATCTTGATATTTTACCCTTGTGTTTTGGAGCTGCCTGACCAATTAGAGATGCATGGTATATAAGACCATATTTAGGAGTCGCATGCTTTGTCTTAAGAGCTCGGAACAAAGCTTTTTCAGCACCAAGTATCTGTACTGTACTTCCAGGTTGCTTAGCAAGATTCAGCAAGCTGCCTCCATGGGCAATAAGACGAGCACCAACAAGTTCACCAACAAGAGCAGTAAGATTAGGGGCAATAGTGTTCATCCTGCTCCTTAGATAATCATATAATTGAGCTCTGTACTCAGCAAAAGAAAGAACTTGGTTGCATAGTTCTTTTATGTTCATCAGATCAAGGTCACTAATTTCAGTTCCCATGGAAATCAAGGCAGCTTCCTTAAGCTCTGTTTCAACTTCTTCAGGGAGAATCTAATATTTCAACAGTGTAGAGAGAGAATGTCAATGTCATATCTTCACAGATGAGCAACTTAAGAAAATAAAATATGAACAAACTTCTATGCTTATGATTTAGCTTGTTTCCAGTTAAGTATTCTAAGTCCAAGCGTGCAACATTTTGGCCAGCACAACTTAATAC
Source organism: Cinchona pubescens (assembly GCA_025175665.1). Taxonomy (NCBI): domain Eukaryota; kingdom Viridiplantae; phylum Streptophyta; class Magnoliopsida; order Gentianales; family Rubiaceae; genus Cinchona; species Cinchona pubescens. The sequence continues at coordinate 7,374,970 of JANKKI010000027.1, read as the reverse complement.
TATCAAAACCCAAAAATGATCCAAAGAAACTAGGAATTTACTTCATACTTAGACCGTGAAGGAAAATAGTAACCATTAAGAACAAAAACTTTCCAGAGACTATATATATTTGTAAGGTAGACTATATTCTATGGATGCCTTCTTTGTAAACATTATCGAAGATTCCCTAAAAAATGCATTCTGGCATAAAATAAAAAACTAGCCAGGACCCAAAAGCCTCTAATAGGATTTTCCTGGAAGAAAAGAGAGAAACTCTGGTATTATATTGTCTAGAACCCCTTACTATCCCTAGAGAAAAAGATGTCTGAAGCTCTACCTCAGAAAAATCAAGCTTTGCAGCATTTGAACGGTCACCCATCAACTTTACGGCCTTGGCATACAGTATGTTATCCTGTACAATCTTTGCCAGCTCATTGGAAAATGCCAACCATACCACTCTCGAACTCTCATTGCATAGGTGTTTAGCTCCTTATCAATATCATCCAAAAGGCCAATGGCCTGAATGATCATTGTATCCACCTAAAAAAGTCAACAGTAAGAGATAAAATTAACCTTCTGTCTTAGGATCAGGACGTCAAAAGCACAAACATTCAGATCTTATCAAAACCACAGAATGTAAAGCAACAGTAAACCTTTCAATCGTGTATAGTTTTCTAACTACTCTCTTGCTTTAATCTTAATTGGGAAAAAATTAAAAATAAAAACATGACCATGATTTGAAGAACCAAATATTCATATCAAAGAGGAATAATTTCAACAGTGCTATAATAATTAAACGAGAAGAGAAAGACACAGATAATACTTCAGTTAGCAAATCAACATCCCAAATCACCTTTTAAAATTAAATGTGCCACCAAAAAGCTAGAATGTTTATTTAACTGCAAATTATACTAACTGATACTATCAATTTACCTTGTTTATCAGGGCTGAACTTTAGCTTGTATCGAGACAAGCTGTGAGATAAACCCAAGCTCATTGGATTCAGATCTTGTGCAGCTAGACCAGAAATAAGTTCGGATAGTTGACTTCTCACACCTCTCATCAATTCCATGACAGCATTGTTGTGAACACAATCAATTTGCTACAACATAAAATCGATCAGGGAATAAAATACAAAAAATGCTATAGTTCCAATAAAAGTACTGGTATTATCTAACCAGCTTCTCCTTGATTGCATTGCCAAGTTTTGAATCAGCCACAGCTAAAGCTTCACCCTCACAATGAGCCCGTAAAAACTTGCGAAGACCTTTGCTTGGCTTGCTATCGATCAACAAGGTGGCTGCTGACAATGCCTCTGAAGTATTCTCAAACTTCGAGAAAGCTTTTAGCTTTACAACCTAATATTAAAAGTTCAAAACGAACACAACTTAGCACAGTAGTTTTTCAACACATCACATTTAACCCCTTGAGTGAATAATGAATTCAAGCCAAATACCAGCCGAACACATAAATAACCTTTAAAGCCAACAGCAGAAAAAAAAAATGACTATAAATTATCAACAGGATACCAACAAAATCTATAAACTAAGCCAAATATTATCTAATCGCCCAGGAAAAAAATTAAAAATTAAGAAACCTTTCTTGCAGAGTTAGCAGTAGAGAACTCCTTCCATAAGTCCTGAAATTAAAAAAGACAAAAAAAACATTTTAGCACTTAAACCAATCAAAAATCATCACCGTATTTAATTATAACCCAAAAAATGTGAATAAGAATTTATAAATAATCAAAAAGGGAAATAGTTAAAAAAAAATTAGGTAAGAAACTAAAATTACCTCAACTTTGGAGAGTTTGCCTTCATCCAGTACTTTGAAAAGAGCAAATCCGGCCGGAGTTTCAAAAAGCACTAGCATTTTTCTGCTTCAACTTCCCTAAAAACTACCAAATGTAATGTTTTTAGCCCAACAAAAAACGATTAATTAGCCGAATATAGAACAACTGCAGATTTGTTCATGTGAGTGAAAAGAAGAGGTGAAGATTGAAATCAACTTACAAAGTCGGTGGATGGAGAGAGAAAGACTGCGTTTGAGTGTGAGAAACAAAGAAAGAGGGTAGGAATTTGGTCCTTATATTTTTTCCAGAGAGGGGCATGGTCTAGGGTTTAAGGGTTTTCACTTTTCACACGGAGGTAGACAGTCGGTTAGGGTCGAGAGGGACGGGTACCAAATCCAACTTGGGCCATATACGTATGATTGTATATTTTGTAAATGCGAAATATTTAGGTAGACCTGATTTTTTACCTTACTTGTAAATTCTGTGGTATAAATTAAATGTTATAGAATCCATTACATAAGTTGATGTAAGAAAGATTTTATAAAATTTAATTTTGACCGTAAAATTTACAAGTGAAACAAAAAACTAGATGTATATAAATATTTTCCTTTATAAATTGACTCTATGAGTCAATGGCATGGCTTCGGAGCTTCGCCTATTATACACATCTCTTTGTGTATAAAATAAATACATATATATATATATATATATATATATATATATATATATATAAACACTCAACCTATTGTCGACAAATTGGCTCTACTTTCAATGGTACAGGATCTTCTGTCCCACACTTTGTCTCATTTTTTGTCACATCACTTAATGAACAATGAATTGTGATTTTAATAGAGTAATGTTAATAGTTTATTAATGAACAGGCATGTTTGATTTTAATAGAATAATCTTAACCGTTCATTAGGTGGTATAAAAAAGAGTAATATAAGGTGTGGAACAGAACATCCTTTAATGAGTTTTAACAGCACTTGTGAATCTTATAATGTAAACATGAATTTGACTTGTGATGTATGGAGGTTATGTAAGAAGTTTTTGGAGAATTCTACAATTCCGTTGAGAAAACCATTCTCCTAATTTTAAGGACTTGTACAGTACAAGTTTTTAAACCACATAGTATTGTACTGTATAAACCCTTAAAGTACAAAGGAATGATTACCTAAAAGGAATTGTAAAATTTTTCGAAGTTTTATAAGATATATGGCCCGTAATTATACCACAATTCTACAAAATAAAGGCATAAACTAGTTTGTGCAAGAATTTTTTTCCAACAAGCAAAATATAATTTTTCTCTTTGGTAGCTAACCTAGTCCCTTATTATTGAAAAATTGTCATTCTAGTACTCGAAATGAATGTACCAATAAATTGAGCAAGAAAATTGCACTTTGGTCCTTATCTTTGAGATTTTACCCAATTTAGTTCCATAATTTGTACCAATTTCATTTGAAAGTAAACAAAAATTAGAACTACTTACAGCTCATACTTGTTGGCCCAATTTCTAAAATTTTATTTTGCTCCACAAATTTTCAAGAAAATACTCGATTAAATCCACAAAGAAGTTTGAATATATTAGAGGATCTCACAATTGGCCAAAACTTATACTCAAATCCAATCACATAATGCAAGATTCATGATCTTACACCTTGATTTCCAAACTATCACAAACAATCAAACTCGTAAAAATAAAAACCAAATATTAAAGGAGGATCATGACAATCCTCCCTGCTTAAAAGAGTTGCGTCCTCGCAATTCCACTTCAATTTGGTAAATTGATCCAAATATGTACAACTTTTTAACCATCATATTATAATTCCTTCATCAAAATATTTTTTGAACTTCTGTGAATAATACTCAATAAGCCCGACACAAAATGTCCATTAAAAAGAAGTTATGTATCAACCTAGATTGGCTCGAGCACTAGAATCTATTGAAGCCAATTCACCACTCAGATTGGCTATTCCCAAGTGCAAATAAACTAAATCTGAAGTTCTTGATCGATAACCAACTTTAAATTCCACAAGCCAATACAACGATTTTCAAACTTAATACTCCAACTCCTCATAGTCTAAGAATTGTTTTCCGGCTTGTGGTACAAAGAGCTTTGATACCATCTATGATGTGTACTAGACCACCACTTATGGAGACCCAGTTGGACACCTGCCTAACTCTCGACATTAGCTCTTATAACTTTAAGAAATAAAAATTCATACTTACTCTCAAATAATCAAATAATACACTAGTGTATAAATATAATTTAATTCCACAAAATTTCGGCTACAAATTACAACTTGTAAGGAGAAAATTCATGATTCAACTATCTTAGCTTAAAACTATAAATTAAGTACAAAAAACTACAATCTAAATAACCATGAATGCTCTGGAACTGCCTTCTTATACCGATCGTTATGCCCTTAATCCTTCTCACATAAGGAAAACAAATATATATATAAAAAAAAAAGGAAGTACATGAGCTATTGCTTAGTGAGGTTTTAAGTTGTGAAATGTATTTTACAAAAAGTGTCCAATAATTTTTCGATAATGAAAATTAAACTCAACAATCGATCAATTGATTGATAATTATTCATAGCATTCAACACAACTATGAAATAAGCAAGTACACAAATTTAAACACAAATAAAAAAGATATGGGTGGATAGAAAAGAGCTCAATTTAAACTAGCAATATTTGGATTTTCTCCAAAATAATGAGGCATAACATGTCCATCGTTAGATAAGTGACTTTGAAATATATAACAATCACAAACTCCGAATCTCCATCAATTATACCATCAAACTCTAAGTTGCCACAATAATAAAAATCTCAAAACTCCTAAAACAATAACCACACACTCACAAGTTGACGATCATCTCATCCAAAGAAGGTGGAATGTATAGCCATGGTAGCTAGACTATTTCAACTAAGTCCAAGATATGCTCGATGTATCCAAACTACACGCGACAAGGCCCATCTCTCCTCGATTCAATAATATACACAATTGAATTTACAAACATGCACAAGTAATTCATGAATATAGTATAAATTTCTTTACAGTAAAATGTACTGTGAGATTCTTTAGCTCCAACAACATAGAAAACATTTCACTTGTGATGAATACACAAAATGTGTAAATATCCATAAACAAGTCCTAGCAGTTACAGAAAAACATGTGAATACGCAATATAATACTATTATAACTTACTGAAAATTCTAATGCAAGAATTATATTATTTCAATTTTCAAATTTAAAGTTATTTTAAAAAGGAGAAAGATGCCAAGAGTTGGTAAACTTACCAATTCAGATTTGACAATGTTATAAAATAAAAGTTTCATAATATGTATATAAGTTTGAAAACTAAAACATCAATACCATTGAAAATTACGCTCGATGTTCTATAATTTTCAAGTAGAAATGATCATTGAATTATTGTTCAATTTAGCACAGAAAATGGATTGAAGTACATAACCATCATAAATCCATAAATAGATTTCCTGATTAGGAGTTCACTAACATCTTTATATCTTGTATTATAAAACTCCAAAAATCATGTTCTTGATGGTGTTAGAAACTTAACAACTCTTATGAAGAAACCTTGCTCAGACACATTTTATAAAGTCTTCCAAAATGATTACAAATGCAGAATATCATTACAAATTACTATGAATTTACAAATTACACAGTTTCACTAAAATAAACATATCTTATGAAGGAAACTCCAATAAATTTGAAATTCGATTGAGCATTTAGAAACTATCATTTCCCTAAAATTTTCATGAGAAAACGTTCTCATAATATTTCTAAAATCTGGCCAAATTTGACCACAAATTGAGAAATCATTTAGAATAACATTGCAAAATCAAGATTTGGGCAGTTGTCCATAAATCATCATAATCTGAGATATATAATTCTAATGACCATGATTCTTGAACATTCATAAACTAGATTCCGAAAACTAAAACTTTCATGAAGTGATTACCCTTGAATAGAATCCTAACCTAATAAAAATAGCTCCAAATTCAAAATAACATCAAACCAAATCTGGTTATCACTTACAGAAATGATTTTTTTAACCAATTTCAAAGATTCATTAAGATTAGTACATAAATAATTTGATCATGAACCTGAAACCGAATTAAAGCTCTATGACTCTAGGATTTATAACAAGAAACAGAGATCTATTTGGAGTTTTTTACAACAAGTTACTACCTATGAAATATCACTGCCCACAACTATTTAAAACTCTAAATAGCAAGTAATTTCAGGAATTTTGATTTCAAAAGGATTTCATGCTTCTAAGTTACCTCCAAGTCATGTTCAACATTTATAAACATAAATGTATCATTTATTTTGGAAAGCAGAAAGAAAATCCTCACCTAAAAGTTAAAGAATATGGTAACACCAACTGTTCACTTATCTTTCTACTCTTCTTCTTGTTTCTCTCTCTCAGCCTTCTTTCCTTCTCTACTTCTCTTTCTTCTGTTTTCTTTTCTTATTACTAACTTCCACTACTCCAATTTAGTTAGAAATACGTATAGGTTATTAATAAAAATAAAACTAACCTGGCGGCTGCAAGACTAGCCTAGGTGTCGATACCGCCTGTAGCTTGAGCTTAGTCACTACTTGCTGTTTTATATTATTTCTAGCTGGTTTTGCTAATTAAAGGGTAGAAGATTTAATTTACATAAATTTGTAATAAGGAATGCTTAATTGGTCATAGTGGTTTTCAAAGAATACCACCTCCAAATAAAAATGAAGAGCTAAGTTTAGCTAAAATTGCCACCTCTTACTAGCTTTGCATTACGTGGGAGAAGGCTAGAAGCAACAGCGCATGCTCCTTGGTCCAACTTCTAAAATTATATTTCGCTCCACAAATTTTAGGAAAACACTTAATTAAGTCGATGATGAAGTTTGAATATGTTAGACGATCCCGTAATTATCCTAAACTTATACTCAAATCCAATCACATAATAGCTAGCTTCATGATGTTACACCTTAACTTCCAAATAATCACTAACAATCAAACTTGTAAAAAAAAATTAAAACCCAATTTAAGGGTCGTCACAGTCCTCCCTCTTTAAAAGAATTGCGTCCTTACAATACCACTTCAATTTGGAAAAATAATATCCAAATATATACAACCTTTTAATCATCATATTCTAGTTCCTTCATCAAAATACTTTTTGAACTTCTAAGAATAATACTCAACAAGTTCGACACAAGATTTCCTTGAAAAAAAGCAATGTATTAATCCAAATTGGCTCGAGTATTAGAACTCAAGTTAAGCCAATTCCCCACTCGAATTGGCTATTTCAAGTGCAAATTAACTAGATTCAAAATTTTTTCTCGACAAACAATCTTAAATTTCATAAGTCAATACAACAATTTTCCAAGTTAATACACCAACTCTTTGTTGGCCCCAAAAGCAACCTAAGAGGGGGGGGTGAATTAGGTTATCTCAAAAGACAAACCTTTTTAAGTGCTTAATAGAAATTCAAACTTTATGCAACAAATGAATACTTAAGCACAAATGAATATAATAGATATTCAACAGTTTAAGCTTAAAGAACAAATAAGAATGAGATAAAGAATATCAAACCAAACTCCCAAGCTTCTCAAGCTTGGAGTACATGCACTAGTAGTGCCTCTTCAAAGAAGGTGAGGCAATAACCTTCTTGTACACAAAGTAGGCTCACCCTTGCACCAACTAAGTTCCTCTAGTTGAGCCAAAGGGTTTTACACTACAACCTCACTTTTGTACACTTGTTATCCCTCCACTCTTTGATACACTTGAAGATCACTCACTAGTCTATTCTTGCTCACACTAATTCCCACTAGTTGAGCCAAGAAAGCTAGACTTCTCAAACCAATACAACCCACAATATTTTAGCCTATTTCTCCTCAAATAGCTCTTACAAGTGTTTGTATTGAATGTAGTCTACTTTTAACTTAATTCAGACCTAGGGGTATTTATAGTTGCCAAAGTTCTTGCTTTCAATATTTGGCAAATTCTTTGTGTCGGACGATTACCATCGGACGCATGTTCGGACGCATCCTCGGACCTGTCTCTTATACACATCTAGATGTGTATAAGAGACAGATGGTAATCGTCCGACACAAAGAATTTGAAGCAAGCCTCGGATGAAGAACAGCGTCCGATAAATTTCCAGAAGACTCCCTTTTGATGATGACAAATCAATTGGACAATTCAAAACTACACAAGAGAATTTGTCCATTAGTCCATTATTTCTCCCCTTTGGCATTATCAAAACATAAAAAGAATAATGCGATTAAAGCTCCCCCTAAGTTTATTCTCCCCTTGAGGACACGGAGAAGGAGAGAATTCATGCAAAAAATTATGATCAATAGCACTTATGATCAAACAATTTTCGCTTATTCTTTACTAAAAAGCATCATGAAAACAATGAAGCATGTGTGATGCAATTTCTTGTAAAAACAGATTCATTTTTTTTTTTTTTTTTTTTTTTAAATGCTCCCCCTTTCTTTTGCAAGTAGTTCATTTATTCCTAATTTTTCATTTCTCTTAACATAACAATTTTTCTTTATATGGCCATGTTGATGACAATGATTACAAATAATGTTCTTATTGCCATAAAAAGAAGATTTAGATTTAACAAAGCATAAATCATTTTTTCTAAAGGTGATAAAATTTTTGTTCAAAAATATATTTCTAGTTCTTTTCTTTTCAAAAATAAGATCATAGAGAAATGTTCTTCTCATGATAAACATCTAGATGTGTATTTTTCAGAGTAACATTATTTTCTTTTGTCAAAGAATTATTTTTATGCACAAGTTATGAGTTGGCTCTCAATAAAGTATTAACTTTAATTTTTAATTCTTTGTTCTTAGCCACACCTCTTTCAAACATTCATGCATTTTAAAATAAATGATTCAACATCTTCATCATCATTATTGCATGAATCATCACAAGAATCACAACTAGAGGTTACCTCATTATCGCCAAGTGCCATAAAGGCCATTTGAGCCTCCTCATATTCTTCTTCAATTTCTCCATCCGAATTGCAATCATCCCAAGTGATTTGGAAGTTGTTGAAGTGAGGCTTCCTTGAGTCTTTTCTCCCTTTTGATGAAGCTTTAAATGCTATGCTTCTTTTTCCCTTTGCCTCCTCATCTTGTAGCTTGTTTTTGCTCAACTTCAATTCAAATGAGGTTAGAGAATTGATCAAAGAATCAATAGGCATAGAATTTAAATTTTTAGACTCTTCTATGGCAATGGATTTAGGTTCCCATTCCTTAGGTAAAGCATTCAAAATTTTTCTATTCTTTTCACCCAAGGAATATTTTTTACCCAAATCTTCCAAGCCTTTACCATAATGTGGAACCTACAATACATCTTGTCAATGTTCTCATGAGGTTCCATTTTGAAGGATTCATATTTAGCCACAAGAAGTGACTTCTTTTGCTCTCTAATATCTTCACTTCCTTCATGGATTTCTTTCAATTTGTCCCATATCTCCTTGGCCGATATGCAACCTTTTACTTTAGAAAACTCATCTGCATCCAAAGCATTATACAAAATATTAATAGCTTTAGCATTTAAAGATAAATTTATTTTATCTTGTGCATTTAACTCAAATCTAGTTTTAGGCCTTAATCTATGAGTATTTTCATCAAAAATATTTGCCTCAATAGGACCTTCATAAATAATATACCATAATTCAATATTAATAGATTGAAAAGAATTTTCATTCTATCCTCCAAAAACAAAATTAATGCCATTAAACATGGGAGGTCTAGTGATAGAATGCCCCTCTAAAAACAGAGTATTATTGGTTGCCATAATGATTTTTACTCAAAAGCGGTTAAGCTCAATATATGAGACCAAGCTCTGATACCAATTGTTGGCCCCAAAAGCAACCTAAGAGGGGGGGTGAATTAGGTTATCTCAAAAGACAAACCTTTTTAAGTGCTTAATAGAAATTCAAACTTTATGCAACAAATGAATACTTAAGCACAAATGAATATAATAGATATTCAACAGTTTAAGCTTAAAGAACAAATAAGAATGAGATAAAGAATATCAAACCAAACTCCCAAGCTTCTCAAGCTTGGAGTACATGCACTAGTAGTGCCTCTTCAAAGAAGGTGAGGCAATAACCTTCTTGTACACAAAGTAGGCTCACCCTTGCACCAACTGGGTAAGTTCCTCTAGTTGAGCCAAAGGGTTTTACACTACAACCTCACTTTTGTACACTTGTTATCCCTCCACTCTTACACTTGAAGATCACTCACTAGTCTATTCTTGCTCACACTAATTCCCACTAGTTGAGCCAAGAAAGCTAGACTTCTCAAACCAATACAACCCACAATATTTTAGCCTATTTCTCCTCAAATAGCTCTTACAAGTGTTTGTATTGAATGTAGTCTTTTTACTTAATTCAGACCTTGGGGTATTTATAGTTGCCAAATATCTGCTTTCAACAACTTTGTATTAGCTGGAGAGATAGAATGAAAATATTTCTCGGACGCTGTTCTTCGTCCGAGGAGTGCTTTGTTAAATCTATCTTCTATTTCTCCGTCCCAGAACTTGATTTGTATTCTAATAGATCAAGGAAAATACCATTTAAAAATTGCACATGTAACATAAATGCGGGAAATTCTAAAGCCCTCCCTGTTTTTCAGCACACTTGTCTTTAAACCATTAGCATGATTTGGTGTTCATCAAAACATGATTAACATAACTGGGGTTCTTCAACTCTTTATAATCCAAGAATCTTTTTCCCGGCTTGCAGTACAAACAGTTGTAATACCATCTGCAATGCCCCAACCAAACCCTACCTCAGGAGACCCAGTAGAATGCCTGCCTAACTCTTGTCAGGGTTAAAATACTTCTGTAAATATGAATTCAAACTTACTCTCAAATAATGAAATAATACACTAGTGTACAAATGGAATTTAGTTCCACCAAAATCTCTCTGCTATTGTATGGTATTTACGATATTATCGAGTTTGACACAATCAACAGAAGTTATAAAATAACTCTATCAATCATAAACCTTCACCCACATTCTCACAAATATACGAGATAGGATTGTAGGTAGTAATGAGTGAATATCATTCCCTCGTGTATTGAGACGACAATTACTAAACTTAGTAGGCCGTTACGCTATTTAGACAGATAATTAAGGAGTTTGCCACTAACTACCAAGATTTTAACTAAGAAAGCAAGTAAAGCAAGTAATGAACTAATCTAGGAAAGTAAGTAAAAATCTCCATTAATACCTACTCTAGAAAACATGCTTAAACCCATTAAAAAGTAACTAAAATCGATATTCAATTATTATAACATTCAGCACAACCATAAAGTAGGCAAGTACACAAATTTAAATACAAATAAAAAGGATATGAGTCGATACAAGAGAGCTCAATCTGAGCTAGTAATATTTAGATTTTCTTGAAAATAATGAGGCACAACTTTATCTTCAGATAAATGACTCCAAAATAAATAAAAATCACCAACTCTAAAGACTCAGTCAATTACACCATTAAACTCCAAATGGTCATAACAATGGGGAGAAATCTAGAGACTCCAAAATCAATAACCACACACTCACAAGTTGACGATCGTCTCATCCAAAGCATGACACTACTAGAAAAATAGTAATTAGTGACCGATTTTTGTCAAAAATCTATTGCTAAATGATTTAGTGATGAATTTTTCAAGGGAAACATCCGTCGAAAAATATCTCGTAGGTAAAATATAGCAATGAATTTACCGACAAAATTTTAGCTACAAATATTTCTGTCAAAAAATCGGTCCCTAAATTTGGTATTGGGATGGTGTGGAAAACGTTTATAGGGACAAACTTTTCGGTTGCTAAACTAGAAATCGAATATCTGTCACTAAGTATGACAGTGGCAACTGAAAAATCCGTCACTGATGAAATATTTTAAAAAATTTTAAAAATCTTAGCAACGGATTAATTTAAAAATTTTTAAAAAATTAGAATACTGTTAAATTCCAAACTTGCCTTAGGAGTAACCAAATATAAATTAGAATACCATCCAAACCTACCAACTGCCACCAAATATGCAAAGACATTCAAATATGTCTACAATCACCATAAATCAACCACAGCAATATATAAGAAATGTGTCATAAAACCAAATCCCAACAACAAAGGTAAAAGTAACTCAATATAAGTAAATAAGTACAAAGTTTATCAACTAACATCCAATAATAATGTGTAAAAGTCACTCGTAATCTTTTTCTTCCTCATCATCATCACCACCACCACCACCACTACCACCACAACCACCATCTTCATCTTCATCCTCATCTTCATCTTCACCTTCATGTACAGAACGATTTAGTGGCTTTCTTAGCCTTTTCACACCACTTATACCATCATAAGATACTTATGTTTAAATTTTTGTTGACCCATAATTTTTTGAATGGGATAAGAAGAAAATTTAGCCAAAGAGTGAAAATGATCTTCAATGACTGCCAGGAAATAATTAAGATGGAGATGTTATTAGTCTCTATTATACAGAAAGGAAAAAGTAAAATGGGGTCAAATTTGACACTCTAAGCCTGCACGCGAACAAGAAACAAATTTACAAAGCAATAAACCAGGCTGAAGTAAATCTAGAAAAATATAAGGTACTTGATCATCATTAATGCAATGAAGTGAACCAAAAGTATTGAACTGCACGTTGATGCAATCCCGTTAAAAAGGTAAAGACCCCTTTTCTGGTCCTGAAAAGTGAAAATTTTATCAAGATGTCAATGTAGTTTGTTGTTATGATCAATAAAGACATTCAAGTAATCAAAACAAGTAGCCAATCAAACATTAGATGGTAATCATGAGTACTAATGTGGTATGATCAAATAATTTTGAAGCAATAAACCAAATAATGTAGGTAGGATCATGTTGATTGTCATATATGAAGTAGATGACTTCTCATCAATTTGAATAATTAGTAATTACTCTATATCAGTATGTTAGTAGCCTAGAGATTAGGTACTGCATGGTATAGATATTGAATTATTGTACATAAAAGAATAACATGAACATATCTTTAAATGCTATGTAAGTGGTAGAAAGTCACCCTGTAATGCACTGATAAAGAAAGTAGTAGTGAGTTATATTAACAAGTGATGAGTGTTTAGTAAAGTGATCAACTATAACTTGACATAAGGCTTTGAAAGCAGTTAAATCAAAGAAGAGTTAATTAAAAGTAAACAAAAAGACAGTTTTAAGTATGATAGAAAAGAACACAAAATTAATGCCATACTTCATACATTAAATAAAAACTTAAGTAAAAGGAAACATAGATTTAAGAATCTACATTTGAGCCTTATATCAAAACTTTGACAATACAGTATGCCCCAAAGAATTCAATAGAAACAGAACTTTTGAAAATAGATAATAATTGTTGCATTCTACGACAAAAAGAGGGCTGATTCACGACATGTTTATCACTAATTTTAATTCGTTTCAGCCCCCCAAAGATAACTATTAAATTTGATAGTGCAACTATCACATTAGAAACTAAAAAATGGTGAATTTAAACACTAATAGGTAGTAGTAACTCACATTTAAATAATCAAAAGATAACTAAAAACATATAACCATAATACACTCAATTAATCTTTTGACCTGCTAAAATGGTAAATCTGGTTAGAGGAAGTGAGCAAAAGGCCTGGACTTCCATTTTAGGAGGCAAAAGAGAGAATTACTTACAAAGCCTCCAAACTGAAGTCATGATAAAACAAAATCATTCTTTCATTTTGGGTGTATTTATAACTTTTTAAAATATTAGAACAACACGAAGAACTTACAACATCTTCTTCAGTGAAATATTTCTCAGCTTCTATTTCTTAAGTTGCACGTCTAAAGACTTGATGTAGAAAAAGTTAAATTATATTCATAACTTTTCACTAATCTCTACAAGTACACAATACAGTGTAGTAGGATGAACAGGGATCATTCTCACAAAGACTTTGCAGACAAGTACGGAAAATTTTCCACAATTTCTATTTTATCTAGATTGTGATAAGATGATCACAATAATTGTTTTTGGATTTTTTAAAATAAACTAAAACTATAACTAAAACAGAATTAAATTAAAACACTTAAATAACACAAATTAACAAAAGTGTTTCAAATATTTTAAAAGTGGGTTAGGTACTAGGCTAGCAATTCTTTCAAGATTGCTCAAATTCCCAATCAATCGGTTCAATAATATTAAATGGAAGTTCAATTCTTAATTATCAACCCATCCCCGAATCCTCACACAATTGGGTTCTATCAAATTAATTGATTTAGGGATAGATTCCAATTTGATTTAATTCAATTAAATTGAGTTTTTTTAATGGAATTTATAATGAACTAACCAAGTAATTCTCATAGACATGATCTCGAATTAACCTAGTCTAATAATTAACATAGGTCTACGATCGAGGATCTATTTCCGTGTCACCTCGGCTAACCTAACCAAAACAAGAGTTAGCTATGTTCTTGAGTTGTCAATGATATTAATTATTTCCCACGCGTATAATCAAGACTTTCCAATTAACGGTTTCCCAAGTTAATCCATGAAAATTTGCATTACCCCTACCCAACCCTAATTGATTTAGTGTCTCATAGTTGAAATAAACATGCAACAATTAATTAAATCACAAAAACTCATGATCAAAGTGTAATTAGGGTTGTCACTAAAATCAATATTACAAGAAAATCTAAAGAAGAATATAACTTTAAACAAATAATAACAACAACAACAACAATAATAATAATGAACGAAATTACTTAAAATATTCTTAAAATAATTAAAACTGTAAATTGCAAAGCTAGATTCTCCCCTAGAAATAATTGTTCAATCTTAGATTAAAACCTATTCTTGAATCGAAGATCGAATACTAAAATTTTTTGTGCAGAAAAATAATATAAAAAATGAGTTCGAAGCCTATGAAAATAATAAGCACACCACGGCTGGAAGTTGAAAATTGTTAAGTGATAGTTTAATAGCTTTTGATGGCTTAATTGCTCCAAAAGTCTTAATGATATCACTTTGGACTTCTACTACTATGCTCTTTTCTTGGATAAGCTTAGCTTAAATGAGCAAACAACTCCCTTAAGCTTGCCTATGCACGCTACTGGTTAAGCTCGCCTTTTGCAAGCTTAATGTGCTAGATAGACTTGCCTAAGGCGAGTTGACTTCTGCCTTGGCGAGCAGACAGTCTTGTTTGGTTCGAATTTTGTCCTTAAACTCGAAATGACTATCTTGTCCTTTCAAGACCTACACACACAAATAAAACACAATAAATAACTATCCCTTCATGTTTAACACGCCAAATAAACCGTACTAAACTACGAAAATCAAGACTAGAACTACACAAATTAAGCACAATTAGAATATTAAACAGCTCTAATTATAGAGTTACAAACTCCTCCCAACTTAGGGTTTTGCTAATTCTGAGTAGAACAAAACCAAATAAAACTCACACATGACAAAGTAGGAATGGCAATATTAAAACCAAAAGACTTAATTGACTCATAAACCGCGCTCGAAACCACTTCTAACCAACCACATGAACCATATAACATGAGTACGCACACCAAAAAGTCCACATGAATAAACTTCAAATAAACATTCTAGCACATAAACTCAAGAACTCAAATATGTCAATATGGGCCATGTTATATAAGAAATCATGATGTCCCACAACCAAGTCAAAAGTTACATAAAACTGAAACCTCGAAACCATAAAAAGGTGAAGAAAGATCAGTGGAACCTTACCATGCAAAGATCAGAAATGGCATACAAAGGCAAAGCATTATAGAACCATTAGTACTGCTTAACCCAAAAATAGAAATATAACCTTTCATAATTCCTTTATGACCATCTTTTTATTCGGCTCCTTTTTATGTAGGTTTAACAAGATGTATTTTCATGCAAGTTGCCTTTAAATTTCTTGTTTCTTACCATGCTTATGTATTTTACGTAAAGCAAGTCATTTTTTTAAAGGTCATTGGAGCACATCGAACACTTAAGAAACTAGGCATGAAAAAATGGATTATATCAACTTACTGTAAAAAGGTCAAACAATCAAAATAGAAACTAATACCTACCATGCATAAACACACAAATAAGAACACAAATGCCCATGTCATATCAATTTCAATCCAATCAACTATTATAAAGAACAATTCCAGCAACTTCCAACAAAGTATGGACAATAACAACAAATTACACAACTCTTCTCTAATAATAATGAGTTCAAAAATTCATATCCAAGAAAGCATTATTTGATATAAATTCAGGCTTCCATCCTTTTAAAATAAAAATGTGCACATAAATCATGCGGTTTAAAATGCTAGGTTATCATATCATTGGCAATTAAAAGCAATTCTACTAATAATATACCATTGCAACTAAGTTGATATCATATTTGACAAGCACTAATACAACCATAATAAAACACTTAAACATGGACAAACATCACTAAACCACTACTTACCAATAGAACACAAGACTAAGGCAAGTAGTCTGCACAAAAACATAACACACTAATAAAAAGTACAACTAAAATGATAGCCTTGTATAAATAAAATAAAAATAAGACATAGAACTCCCTCGACAAATTATGCAGATGTAGAAAATGATCAATCACCTGCAATCCCAGATGGACCATCTGCATTTCCTCCCTTCCTTGTCATTGGGCCCCCTCTCTCAAATTCGTTTGGTGGACCATAGTGCCACTCCAGTGCAGCTGATTCTTGAGGCCAATGAGTCATGTCAAAAGGATTAATTTGATTCATCCTCCAAGCATTGATATCCATCTTCTGATGCAGTGCATGTAAACTTTGACTTTGATAATGCATCAACTCTTTACGTGCATCCTTATCATCCGGTAAGAAAAATACATAATCTAAATGTGTATCCGGTGTTGGTACTGGTGAGGCCCCATTTGTTGGGGTTTAGGTTGCTGTGCTTCCCCATCATCATTATTTGAGGAGTCCTCATCAATGTTATCACTACCATATAAAATCTTAGCCTTTTCTTGAACCTTTCTCATTCACGAACAATGAGTTCTAACAACTATCTTCAGATTGTTGTTGTTGATATTTTCCTTGGGTGGGATTCTGGACCTACCTGTGGTATGTACTCCTAACTTCTTCCTAGGTACTTGTTCATTAACTGGTAGAATTCCTTCCAACATCTTTAAGCACGTCTTTGTCGATTCATCATACTTCGTCATGTTTGTTGCGTGCATCAAGGCTTTGTCCAGTGGGATTTCGTACTAGAAAAAATTATCATTTAGTTCATCAATAATATCAATTGTCATCAATTCATCATATATAGATGGAAGTTTGAGAGAATTAAAATTGAAAAATTAACAACCTGATCGTTGACTCTCAATTATAACTTCCTATCTTGCGCATCAATTAGTGCTCTGCTAGCTGCTAAGAACGACCTCCCATGGATCAACAAAATAACCTTGTCCTCCTTCATGTCCAGTATGATGAAATCTCCTAGCATATAACACTCACCCACTTTTACCACAATATCTTCAACAATTCTCTCGGGTACTTAAAGATTCTATCGACCAGCTAAAGAGAAACGTTTGTCTGCTTAAGTTTCCCATTGTTGAACTTCTTATAGATAGATAATGCCATCAGGTTGACGGATATCTCCAAATCACACAATGCCTTTTCGAATTCCATGCCCTAACTGTGCATGGAATGGAAAACAAATTGGGGTCTTTCATCTTTAGAGGTAACTTTTTTTGGATGATTACACCGCACACCTTTGTTAAGCATAGAATCTCATCTCCCAGTAATTTTCTATTCCTTGAAATCACTTGTTTCATGAATTTTCCATAATTGGGCATATTCTCAAGTGCTTCCATGATAGGTATGTTGATTTCTACTTTCTTGTAAACCTTCAGGAATCTCTAGGACTTACTCTTTTGATCCTCGCCCTTGAGCTGATTAGAAAATGGAACTCTAATCTCAGGCTCTGGTGGCTGACTTTCTATCATCTTCTTAGTTGGGATTTTGTACTTTTTTGGTTGCCGTACTTTTCGTTTACTCTTTTTTGTGCTCTCAATATCATTTTCGCTGTCTACTTTTTGCTTACTTTTCATCCTTCATCTCATTCTCATTTCTGTCCTCTTTCTCCTCAATCAGTTTAAGATCTAATACTTTTTCACTCCTTAGGCTGATAACTTTTGCATGCTTTCTTGGGTTAGAACAGTATTACTCGAAAATGCTCTTGGTGGTCGTCCAACAAGCTTCACATTATTTGACCCACCTAGTTCTCTAAATTTCTAACCGTAGCCTCTGTACTCTTTATCCTTTCATCTTGGTTTTTCATCTTTTTAGCACTAAACTGAATGAATTGACTAAGAGACTTCTCCAATTGACTCTCTTTCTCTAGATGGAGCGGGGGGGTGCTTACATCTGATGTTGTTGGAAAGATGGTCTATGATTTGAACCCTATGGCTATGCATGAGCCTAATTTTGTTGGTTTCCCTAGGAAAAGTTCAGATGATTTCTCCACCCTAGATTGTAAGTATTGCTATACGGGTTATTCTGGGGTCTAAATTGGCTATAATTCTAATTGTTCATATAATTATTTGAGCAATTGCTCATAACTTGAAAAAGAAGAAGAAGTTAGTGTATTGCACTGACCATTAGGATGATTACCCGAACAGAAATTGCAAACAAGTGGCTGTGGAGTAGCCACAACATTTGCTGTCGTCCCATCCCTCCTCTTTGATAATAGCTCTAGTTGATTTGTTATGAGTTTATTTTGGGCCATTATTGCATCCATGGTATTCAATGTGAGGACTCCTTTCCTTTGTTCCCTTGCTTGAGATGTAGAGGATTGAAAGTAATTATTAGACATCATGTCCAGCAGCTCTTGAGCTTCCTCTGATGTCTTATTTTGTGACAAAGATCCATTCGCTAAAGAATCAACCGCTTCACGGGGCTGTTAGGACAACCCATTAAAAAAGTTTTGAATCTGCAATCAAAGTGGCAACCCATGGTGTGGACATTTACTCAGAAGATCATTATAACTCTCCCAAACCTCACCAAGATCCTCCCCATATTACTGACTTAAGGAAATAATATTATTTCTGAGCTCACATCTGGAAGTCTTAGAAGGTGAGAAGTACTTTGGCATGAAGGCTTTGGCTAGTCTATCCCAAATGGTAAATATACCCTACTTATACCCTTATAACCATAGTTTTGCTTTGTCCCGCAATCAAAAAGGAAATAACTACAACTTGAGTGCTTCTTTATTGAGACTAATCTGTTTGAAAGTGTCACAAACGTCCTCGAAATTCATTAAGTGGCAGTTTGGATCTTTACTTGGGAAACCGCCAAACATAGCATGGTATTGTAACACAGATATAAGAACAGGCTTAATCTCGACTTACTGGCTTGAATGGGAGGTGGAACAATACTAGAATTAGACCCGTCCCCAAAAGTTGGTAAAGTATAATATCCTAGGGGTTGGTTGCTGCAAATAAGTACATTATGATCATTAACCATGAATTTGCCATTATTCTCATCATTGCTGTTGTTTCCCACGTCGTCTATATTCTCAGGATTTATCAGCTATCTTGGATTCCTCTCATTAGCCATACTCGATTTATATGGCTACCTGTCTCTGATCCCTCTTGTTCTTGTCATATATATTATATATTTTCTAATATTTCTCAAAGTTCTTTTGATCTCCAGATCTAAATCACTAAAAGTTCTGTCAGAGCTCATAAACTGCAAAGCAACACAAGGAAAATGAGATCACGTGTACCAATATATATACTACAATAAACTGTGTAAAAAGAGAAGAAAAGTGAAACAATGTCACACAGGAAATAATAATAAATTCAACTAAAAAGAAAATAAAAAGTCTAATCTAGGAATTGTCTTGACTTTAATATTTCTTAAAACAATAGTCTCTGGTAAAAATGCCAAAAACATGATCTGGGAAAAGTTAAATTAACATTCATAGCTTTCCACTAATCTTCACAACTGTATGGTATCAGTGTAGTAGGACAAATAGGGTTCGTTCCCATAAAGACGACGTAGATAAGTATTGAAAATCTCTCACAATTTCTATTTAGACGATCACAATAAGTGTTTTTGGATTTTTAAAAAAATAAACTAATACTATATAATTAAACCAAGAAATAAATTAACACCAAATTAGAAAAAGTGTTTTCAAATATTTTTAAAAGAAGGGTTAGGTACAAGGCTTGCAATTCTTTCAAGATTACTTGAATTCCTAATCAATCGGTTCAATTATATTAAATGAAAGTTCAATTCCCAATTGTCAACCCAATCTAGATTCCTCGCACAATTGGGTCCTATCAAATTAATTGGTTTAGGGGCAGATGCTTCTTTGACCTAATTCAGTTAAATTGAGAATTTTTTGACCTAATTCAGTTAAATTGAGAATTTTTTTATGGAATTTATAATGAACTAACCATGCAATTTTCACAGTCATGATATCAAATTAATCTATTCTACTAATTGACATAGGCATATGACGGGAGATTGACTTCTGTATCACCTTGACCAACCTAATCAAAACTAGAGTTAGTTACGTTCTTGAATTGCCGATTGATGTAAATTATTACCCACGCGTATAATCTTTTCTATTAATGGTTTTCGTGTTAAAATCTGTGGAGATTTGCATGACCCATACCCAACCCTAATTGATTTAGGGCATCATAGTTGAAATAAACATGCAAGAATTAATTAAATAACAAAAACTTGTGATCAAATTATAACTAAAATTAATATCGCAAGAAAATATAAACAAGAATATAACTTTAAACAAATAATAATAATACTAATAATAACAACAACAACAATAATAATAATAATAAGGAACAAAATTACCTAGAATATTCTTGAAATAATTAAAACTACAAATTGCAAAGTTGGATTCTCCCCAAGAAATAATTGTTCAATTTTAGATCGAAACCTATTCTTGAATTGAAGATCAAAGACTAAAATTTGTTTTGAAGAAAAATAATGTCAAAAAATAAGTTCTAAGCCTATGAAAATAATTAGCACACCACAGCTTGAAGTTGAAAATTGTCAAGTAACAGTTTAATAGCTTTTGATGGCTTAATTGCTCCAAAAGTATTAATGGTATAGGATTTCTACTACTACACTCTTTTTCTTGGATAATCTTGCCTCAAGCGAGCAAATAACTCATGTAAGCTTGCCTAAGGCAAACACGCCACTGGTAAAGTGCTAGTTAGGCTTGCCTCAGGCATGCTCACTTCTGCCTTGGTGAGCTAACAGTCCTATTCGGTTCAAATTTTGCCCTTAAATGCGAAATGACTGTCTTGTCCTTTTAAGACCTACACATACAAAAATAAAACACAATAAATAACTATCCCTTCATATTTAACACACCCAATAAACTACTAACACAACAAAAAAAAAAGAATCATTAACACACCAATTAACTAATACTAAGTCACGAAAATTGGGACTAGAACCACACAAATTAAGCACAATTAGAACATAAAATAGCTCTAATTATAGAGTTATCAAGACTCCTTGTATGAAAAACATTCAATCCAAGGAAACATTAAAACTAAAAAGATAAATTTCCAAAAGGCACTAATTACAACTTTCAAATATCATGCTTGCCAACAACAACAACTAAGTTTCACAAGAATCAAGACGTTTATCTCAAAAATATTCAAGCTCAAAGGAATAAGAAAATAAACGATAAAGCACAAAAATAAAGAAGTTTCAAGAATCAAAATTGCAAACTTTAAGAAATATAACGAGTCAAACAAATGTCTACATGTAACTTCCCTCTTTTCCAACAATTGTTTAATAATATGGACCAGGTAAATTCTCAATATAAGAAAAGATTTTATCATTGTGCTTGACAAGAAACCATACCTCATTCTACCTAGGAGGCAAAAATAAAATTTAAGGCTTATCTAGATACGTACATATGACAATTGACAATTTAGAGACATGATCTGATAGCGAGGAGCACAAAAATAGAATTTAGCAAATGTTGCAATTCTAAAGTATAATATTTATCGATCAAGAAATATCAAATGTAAAATTATTTGCAAAAGGGTAATTTTATAACTTTAGATAAAAACAAAGTACATACAGTGCGAATAAAATCACACAATTGAACATAGCATTCAACAACTTATATTAGATATCCTCTTAATAATGTTTCTGAATATAACCGGAGGCTCAGTTTCTCCTGCCAGCTATTGTCACTTACCATGCAAAAAAAAAAAAAAAAGAAAGATTAATGAGTAATTGTGTCAAAAAAATAAAGAATTGATATTGCAAAGATAAAAAAAAACAAATAATTGATATTGCAAAGATTAATGGCTGTGGCTCAGTGGCGCAGCAAATAGCAGTGGGGTGGCGCGGAAATGGTTGTGGCGACTTGAGGGGAGAGAGGAGAGAGGAAATAGGGAAGAAACCAGGAGGAATGCAGAAGAGGAAATAAGATACTAGGGTTGGTGGATTTTAAGAGAGGTGGGTTGAAAGTAAAGAATGGTGGTGGAAGGTGGAGAGGCATGGGGGAAGATGGAAGGTGGAAGAGAGGATATGTCGAATGTGCATAAGAAAGAGATATTTTATGGTTTAATCAGCCAAAGTGATGATTTTTTTTAAAGAAAATTGCTTAGCAATGGAATTTTCATTATGAAAGGTGAGATACCAATATACTTTGTAAAGGAAAAATCTGTTGCAAAGTTGCTAGTTCATATTCTTAAAATTATTTTATTTATAAAAAATTTTGTAACAGAAATAACTGTAGCAAACATTTATAAGTTTTATTTTTTTTTCAAAAAAGTTTTGCATCGGATTTTGCAACCAAGTTTTGTAATGCATTTTTTTTGTCACAAAATCTGCCGCTAAAATTATTTTTTTTAAAATTATCCATTGTAATTTGCAATAGAAAAAATCGGTCGCAAAAATCCGTTACTAATTTGCTATTTTTTAGTATTAGTAGGTTGCATAGCTATGGTAGTTAGATCATTTAGACAAAGTCCAGTACTGAGCTGACATATTCATACTACACAAGGCAGGACCCAGTTATCCCCGGTGTGATAAAGTACACAATCGATTTTACAAACATGTACGAGAAATTCATGAATAGAGTATAAAATTCTCCACAATAGAATGTAGTACGAGAAATTTTCAGCTTCAACAACATAGTGAACATTTCACTTGTGATGATTATACAAAATGTGTAAATATCCATGAACAAGTTCAAGCAATTAAAGCAAGATATATGAATGCGCAATATAACGCCACTATAACTTACTAAAAATTCTAATGCAAGAATTATATTATTTCAATTAACTAACTAAAAGTTATTTGAAAAAGGATAAAGATGTCAACAGCTGGTAAACTTACAAATATAGATTTGACAATGTCATAAAATAAAAGTTTCATAATATATATTTATATATATATATATATATATATATATAGATATGTATGTATTTATGTATATATATTTTTGAAAATTACATCATCAATACCATTGAAACTTGTGTTCAAAGTTCTATAATTTTTCTGTAGAAATGATCATTGAATTATTGCTCAATTTTGCTTAGTAAATGCTTCGAAGTACATAATCATCATAAGTCCATAAATTGGTTTCCAAATCAGAAGGAGTTCAATAAAATCTTTATATCTTGTGTTATACAACTATAAAAATTAATGTTCTTGGTGGTGTTAGAAACTTAACATGATATACTAAAGCTCTTATGAAGGAAACTTACACAGATTTGTAGTATAAAGTCCTCCAAAATGGTCAGAAATGAAGAATATCTTCACAACATCACTATGAGTTTCCAAATTACACTATTTCACTAAATATATCTTAAGATAGGAAACTCCGATAACTATAATTCTTGAGGATTTGAAACTTGAAGACACGTTCTCAAACTATTTCTATAATTTGCCCAAATTTGACTACAAATGGAGAAATTAAAAAGAATAACATTGCAAAATCAAGATTTTCGCAGCCGTACTTGAATCATCGTAACCTGGGATATATAACTCCAATAAACATGATTCTTAAATATTCATAAACTAAATTCAAAATATTAAAATTTTAATGAGTAAATATCCCCTTAATCAAATCACAACCTAATTAAATATATCTCTTTATTCATAATAATATCAAACCAAATCTGGTTATCACCAGCAGAGCCAATTTCTTTACTGCCAACCTTAAAGATTTATTGAGGTCAGCACATAAATAATTTGATCGTGATCCTAATACTGAATTAAAGTTACAAGTTTATTTTCAAGAACAACAAATAGAGATTAATTTGGAATTTTCTGCAACAAGTTACAACCTATGAAAGATCACTATCCAAAACTATCTAAAATTATAGAGTTTTGAGAATTTTGATTTCAAATGAATGTTCTGCATCCAGGTCACCTCCATGTCATATTTATTTCATCACAAGTTTTTATACTAATATTTATGAACATATATGTATCATTTATTTTAGAAAGAAGAAAGAAAATCCTTACTTAAATGTTGAAGAACATGATAATTCACCATGATATCCACTTATGCTTATCCTCTTCCTTCTTGGAGTTCTTGTTTCTCTCTCTTAGCCCTATTTTATTCTCTACTTTTCTTGCTTCTATTTTCTTTTCTTATTTCTGAATACTACTACTGCCATTTAGTTAGTAGTACATATAATTGTATTGATATTCACTCTAAAAAATTGGAGTTATTTTGCTTGTTTAACTATATCATTTTGATAGTATTTTCCTGGTTTAAGTGTCTGATTTTGTGTTTTCATCTACTCTATTGCATTTACTATTCGCATTTACATTTTGCAAATGTTAAGATATTCATACTAGTTTAAGATAATTTTAGTACAATCTTGTTACTCATTAAGTTTAATGTATATTTTGCAGGTTTTGATTAAAAGAACTAAAGGCAAAAGAATAGAGAAGTTCAAGGGCCAAATTGCAAAAAATAAATTTCAAGACTTATGTTGGAAGGAGCTCTATACCGCAATATCAAAATATTGCAAGGGAATTGATACCGCGATATGAAGATAGAATTTTGAAGGCTATTGTACAGTACCATACTGCGGTATCAAACCATGTACAAAAATTTGATACCTTAGTCCAAATTTCTTGTTTGTACTAAATTGGGCAAAAATGTAATCTTATTGCTAAAGTTTCCTTTTAAATCCACTCTTGTATAGATCATTAGTATACTAAATGACACATAGTAATAGTGTAGTTGGTAATTTTAATAGTAGATTAGTTAATGAAACCTTACTTCTCACCAAGTTTTAGTTAATAGCAATTTTCAACTTTAATTAGATCTTTAGCTTAATTTCTTGCAAGTTTTAATCTTTCTTAGCTTAAATTGGTGGGCTTTTCATTAGCTTTAAGTAGATATATGAATTGTCAATTTTTAATTTACATTTTTTGTCATTTAGTAGGTTAAAATCTTAGTTTAATTTGTAATTTCTTGTGTTTATATTAGTTTATTCTTCTTTAGTTTAAATAGATGCTTTCTTACATTTAGTAGAATTTAGTATGCTTTTATTTTAGCTTCATTTTAATCCAAAAATATTTAGTTTTCAATTACTCTTTCTTGTCAATCCTGGTAGGCATAATTTTAGTTAAAAATGGTGATTTCTAATTTCTTATGTTTTATTTATGCTTTCTTAGTTTAATTTAGGACTTATTGCTTTTATGCTTCAGTTATGCTCTTTCTTAGATTAGTTATTTAGTGGTCATTGTCATTTGCTTTATTTAGATTAGTTTAGGTAGATCAAAGTTGTTACTGTCTTCACTTGCTTTCCGTAGCATTAGTTTAGTTAATTTGTAGTTGTAATTGCTTCATTAGTTTAATTTCGTAGTAGTAAATCTTTAAAACCCAACTTCTAATTGTCTAAATAGTGCAAGTGTCCCTTGAATCTAATAATTGCCAACAAACAATCCTTGTAGGACTATGTTCCTCACCACTAGCTATTCATCTGTCCCATATCCTTACGAGAGAGCGAATGATGGTTTAGTGTTTAAAGAGTTCTTTTATTCCTTGTTTTTGTGAACTTTGCACTTTCCATTTTTGACACACACATGTATAATAAAAGAAAACTAACTTTGTGGCTTGGTGGTTGCAAGGCTAGCTTAGGTGTTTACACCTCCTACTAGCTTGAACTTAGTCATCACTTGCTTTTTTATATTCTTTCTAGTTGGTTTAGCTAAAATATTTTAGGTATTAAGGGGTAGAAAATTTAAGATACACAAATTAACAATAAGGAATGCTTAGCTGGTCATGGTTGTAATCGAAGAATGCCACCTCCAACTCAAAATGAAGAGCTAAGTGCTAAAATTGCTACTTCCAACTGGTTTTGCATTATGTGGGAGAAGGTAAGAAGCAAGAACTCATGCTTCTTGGTCCAACGTCTAAAACTATATTTTGCTCAACAAATTTTTAAGAAACACTTGATTAAGTCCCTAAAAAAGTTTGAATATGTTAGAGGACCCTATAATTGACCTAAAGTTATACTCAAACCCAATTACATAATAGCAAGATTCATGATCTTACACCTAAATTTCAAAACAATCACTAACAATCAAACTCGTAAAAAAACTAAAATCAAATTTTAGAGGTTGTCACATTTCTATTAATGCTTCCAAAGTTTAAAATATAGCTCTAATAAAAGATACAACACATGGAAGAACAAATTTTTAGAAGCATTACTACAAATGGTGGAGATTGAGGTAAAGGTCTTGTGGTCTTTGGCATTTTAATTTTAACCAAAGCTAAAATTTTAATATTGTAAAAATTTCCACAAATTTTTATGATTATTGGAGTTCGTTTGACACTGTTTCAAACTTTAAAGTTTTACACATCTGTAATGCACTTTTTGAAAGTTGTATTCTAGATTATTTTTTGAATAAAAATTTGCTTCAAATATTGTATATGGTAATACTATATTTTTTTTGGGTGAAAGTTTGATGGCTTTTTTATGCGTCTAAGTTATTTTCATAACTTTTGATACTTGAGCCAAAATTTTCTAGAAGATTACTAGAAAATTTTCAATTTTAAAAATGAATGATAAAATTTCAAATTTAAATCTTTCTAGAAATTTTGATGAATTTTTTAGTTTATTTCAAATTTCAATACTTTCTACACAAGTAGCACACTTTCTAAAAATTGTATTTTGGATGAATTTTTCAAATGATTTTTTTTGTTAATAATATGTTGTATTTATACAATAGTATGAAATTTTGGTTATTATTTTGGGTATGTTCTTTTTTTAAATCAAAATTTTAAGTGCTAGCCAAACAGTACAATTTATACTCGATGAGACTAAACTAGACAAAATTCTAAAGAGAAGGAAACCAATGGTAATTTTCTTATTCAATGTAACGTCTACATGGGATTCATGTAACATTTTTTTTCTTATTTTCATCAAATTGTCGTTAAGTGTCCTTGATAGGTCTTTTTCTTTAATGACGATGGATTGGGTTGGTTAATGGTGATAAATAAAGGATCAAATTGCTAAGATCCAAAGATAAAAGACCAAATCTTATTATTATTTTTCTTTTTTCTAATTATGTTTTGACTTTTTGTTTAGTTTGGGAGTTTAGGAGAGAAATAAAACAGAGAGAAAACTCAAGTTATGAGAGTAAGTAAACTATGCAAGGACGTGATAGAATAATGTGCTATGCAGGATTAAATATTAGATCCATCAATCAAAGAATGAAATTTTACCTCTAAATCCTACAGAATTCTATTCGAGGGAGTAAGTTACTTACCATCTAGGTGGCATTTCCTTAACTACAAATTTTCTGAACAACTCGATGACTTTACTACCTCATTGTGGGCCTTTCTAATTTCTTTAAGAAAATTTATGGTTAAGGAAGTGTCACCTCATAGTGAGCAATGCTCATTCCCTAGGATAGAAGGAAGTGTCACCTAATAGTGAGCAATGCTCATTCCGTAGGATAGAATTTCCTTAAATCCTATACATTCAAGTGTGATTTGATTGGGACCTTGCAAGAAAAGAAAGGTTCTGAGAATGTAAATGTGTACATCCATTCTTGGTTGGATTAAAAAAAATGAACTGATATATAATATAAAAATTTACGAGCTACTAGTAACATGACCTGTACATTTTTTTTTATTAATGTTTGAGGTTCAGAAGCTGTTGGGACAT
This sequence comes from Cinchona pubescens, assembly GCA_025175665.1. Taxonomy (NCBI): domain Eukaryota; kingdom Viridiplantae; phylum Streptophyta; class Magnoliopsida; order Gentianales; family Rubiaceae; genus Cinchona; species Cinchona pubescens. The sequence goes on along the minus strand of JANKKI010000027.1, from coordinate 7,346,962 downwards.
CCCAATCTTGAGTGTAACAGTGTCCCCAAGTTAGTTTGTCAAGCCTAACTAGTTATCTTGAAATTTAGGATTATAGGGAGCAAATAAAATCATTTGAAATATTATATATATACACACACGTCAATAGAATTCTCATTTTTACAAAAAAGAAAAAGAAAAAGAAAAGAAAACTAAAGAAAAATGGATCAAACTTAGCACAATCATAACCGAAATGACCAAATAACATTGAAAAAAACTAAACTAATATCAAAAGAAAATAAAACTTGGGTTGCTTCAAAAACCACTTATTATAGTTCTTAACTAAACTACTCCAATTTCTAACCATGGATTCCCAAGATCAACCATTCAGAGTAACAGTATCCTTAGTGATAGATTAACCCAAGCCAATTGTTACCAAGTTTCAAATTAGGGTTTATTTCACAATTTACACTAATTTACTAGATAAAGTATAACAGCCGATTCAGTTGCACCTCACTATTTTCCCATGACCTTTTATTCTCCTGATTTCATCGTCATGTTTTACACTAAACCCTCAAGGCACTTTATTTTACTTTAATGCCTTACACTATTTATACAATTCTTGATATTTCTCTTATTCGACCATTGATATTTGTATACATTTAAAAGAAATATAGAATTGTGGGGTATAAAATAAAATAGATAATTAATGGAAGGATTAAATGTAGTGGTTCAAATACTATTTAGGGCTCTGCCATGAATTGAAGGATCAATCTCCAATTTCCTAAACCATATAATGGCCTACTTTTTATTTTTTATTTTTCTATCCCTCAATTTTTAACACTTCATCTTTTCCTCTCAATGCTTTCTTTCTCACTTTCTCCCAAAATTAGTTCATGATTGAGAGTATGGTGGAATAATCAAGTTAAGGAACAATCATTTCAATCTATTGAAGGTTGGAAAGTAAGAATTATACCAAGTTTATGGTAAAATTTGTGATTAGGGTTTCATGAATTTGTTATTTTAGCTAATTTTTTAGTTGTGTATGTATTCTTCTTTTTTCAAATATGCATTTGTCCAATGAATTGATGGTTTAAATAGTAAGATAAAAATATTTTAGACTAAGGTTTGAAGAGTGTTTAACTTGCACCTCGAATTAAAGTGTTTAGAATTCACGTGTAATGGTGTTTCTACTTGATTAGGCATTGGTGACCTAAGTTTGATATGTTTTATTTTTTGTGTATGAGTTTTTTATGGGACTATTGAGGATTTTAAGGTGGTGCTTTGAGCACCAAATTTGGAAATTGAGGCGATTATTCAAAATGCCAGAGTAGAGTGCTGCAGCATTCTGGATTGTGCTTGAACTAGGTGTTGTGACTTTTGTAGAGCGTCGTGGCATCTAGATTGTGCTTAAAATCAGTGTACTACGTCATTTGCCCCTCTATCCAATATTTTGGATCTTTTGTTTTCTTCAGGACATTGATAAGGGCTTGGTTGTTTGTTGTTGTGTGTGGAGTATAGTAGAGAAGTCCTTTTGTTTTCACAGGTTAAAGATGTGAGAATTCGAGCCAAGAGTATACTAGGGTTTCTAATTGATCAACCCCGAGGTAAGTAGTACTAGATACCTCTTTCTATTTCTTTCCAATGGTTTTATAAATGAATGTAAAGAGTTGAATGTATTTTGACAATAAAAAAAGGGTTAAACAGGTGGAGCTAGATTTGTATGAAATAAATGTACTACATTCCAACAGTTCTAGCAATGTAAAAGTGACTTAAAAAATGCATTGATATCAAGAGTGTAAATTAAAGATGTAATGAACTTTTCAGATGTGAATAATCCTTGATAAAGCAAAATGCAAAAGACTGAAATCATGCAAAAAACACGTCCAAAGAGGCGATCACCGGTTAAGATGTTGGGTGATTATATTTTAAACACCATACATCTGTCACTAATAATGAATACCCTAATTACTCGTTGGTTCTCATTCTTTATTGTTTAATTAAAACCCTTAAGGCTACAAATGGGCTACAAATACTCGAGGGCTCAACATATAAATGACAAATTGGCCAAGTTGGTGGGTTTCACATAACTGCTACCCTAACTGGGTAGGTAAACCTCATTATTTTACTAAGGGTCTTTAAGAGAGCTTTCAATGCTTGGAATTTTAACAATCTTAGAGGAAAATCATAACTGCAGACACTGAAAATTTAACAATTTGTTTAATCAATTAATTAAATTTAATGTAATTTAAGTCATAGCCCAATGGTTACTAGTTGGTCTTGGGTTTGATTCAAATAAATTAATGAAATTGAGTAAAATTCGATTAAAATGTCTTAGGCTATGCAAATGAGCAGACCCAATATTTTCTTTAATAACGAGTTTCTTAAGTCATAAGGAAATCCATTAGGTGGAATCCTAAATTTTCTTAGAAATATGGTCCATCTTTCCTTAGATAGGGGGAAACGACTTACGACAGAGGGCATAAGAGAGTTATTGCAGTCACAAGTCTTCCAAGACCTTCAAGTTCTTCAAGCTCCTCAGTTGTCAAATCCTCAAAATCCTGCAAGTTTTTTAAATGATGAAATCTTCAAGTGTTGATAAATTTCAAATTATTCGTAGATCAAGACCGATAAATCCTTGAGGTCTTGCAAGTTCTTTCAATTGTGTATGTCAGGTGTTGTTAAATCTTCAAGTTTGAATTCTTCGTAGATTGAGAAACGTTCTTTCTCAAGATCTATTCATGCATTTAAGTATTCAAGTCAAGTGCTACTAAATCTTCAAGTTCTAGTTCTTAGAAGATCGAAATATATTCATCCTCAAGATCTATTCAAGAGTTCGAGTGTTCAAATGCTAATAAATTTGTAATTTCTAATTCTTCGTATATTGAAAGACGTTCTTCCTCAAGATCAAAGCAAGTGTTCAAGTCTTCAAGTGGTGATAAATCTTCAAATTCTTCATCGATCATGAGACATTCTTCCTAAAAATCCATTCAAGCATTCAAATCTTCAAGTGGTGATCTTCAAGATCTACGTAAATCGTGATACGTTCTTCCGCAAAATCTACTCAAGCTTTCAAGTATTCATGTGGTGATAAATCTTCAAGTTCTTTGTAGATCTTGAGACATTCTTCTCCGAGATCTAATCAAGTGTTTTCCTATGGGACAGGTTTTCTTTCAATTTCCAAATTATTGTGAGAAGATCAATCATCTTCTTTGATTCTAAATCTACAATTCAAAAGGAAAAAGAATCAAGGGAGTATAAAAAAAATACAAATTTGGAGTTGTGTACCATTTTTCACTAAATCAATAGAATTGACAGTTTGGATTATATTCTTGATTTTCTTGTTTATTTCCATACTCAAAATTTGTGTGAACTTATTTTGGCATTACTTGTGAGACCAACTTTGCCCTTCATCTTTTCTCCTATAAAGTTTCATGACTGCACAAACAAATAACTATAAAATGTACATCATGTTCGAAAATGCTTGCTTGAATCCCTACATTGGTCTTACTATGACTCAAACGCAATTTAAGGCACTTACTACTGAAATTGCTCAACAAAAAATTGAGGTCCTTTGAATTGGTTGGAATGAATCTTCTACTGGGGGAAGTCTTCCGATCCTTCTATGTCAAACTTTTCAAGAATCATTGCATCAAGAAGTTCACAAAGAATCCAACTTTCAGAGTGTCAAGTCTCCATTTTTTGAAATTTCGACCACTATGCCATCCATAGTTATTAATGCTTATAACATTGAGGAACACGTGACCGAGATGTCAAAGACAATGGAAAATTGAGGAACACGTGACCGAGTTGTCAAATACAATGGAAAATCTAAAAAGATTGTGGAAGAGAAGGATCTTTAAATTGCAAAGTTGATAGACGAGTTAGAAGTTCTTAGTGGAGCGGAAGTTAGTCATAAAAATTATGATGCATCGGAACCTAATTGTTGGGGACAAGACTGTTGATGAAAGTTCTCACAAGTCAACTTCTTTGCAATGTGATGAACAAGATATATCTCTAGCCTCTCTTTTAGTGCAACAACTTCAAAATATGATTAGCCAATTCTGTAAGAGCTCAATTCGATGGCCCTGATATGAGCTAAGTGTTAGGACAATATAAACAAACACTCAGCTAAAAAACTTCTTAAAATAGAGATTAAAATTCACTCTGCTGCTCTAAATATATGGAGAAATTTGTAGCTAGTGGAAAGGGGTTCATTCCAAAGAGAATTATCTAACAACAATTACAAGGATTCGAGGAATTTTATACTATCTGGACAAGTTATTCAAGTGATGAACTAAAATTAACACTAAACAAGAAAGCAAGAAAAGACATAATGTAAACAACTAATAAATCAATAATAATAAAACGGGATCGGGTTTTGGAAATTTTCCTTCTACAATATGGTTATTTCTAGTGGATGACTATTCATTGGGTCTAAATAAGGACTCCCTCCCAACTATGAACCAATCCCTTAACCCGGCTCACAGTTCTTCTCTAACCAACACATGAATTTCATGGAACCAACTAGAAAAGTTAACATTTTGGTCTGACTACTAACATTTCCAATCAAGTAATAAACTAATCTAGGTATTAAAACCCAACGCTCGTATTTTGCTAAAAAATACACGAAATTGGCTCAAGAAAATACCCTTCTCTCTCACGAAGCAATCAATCATTATAAATATTATTACTTATTTATCCACCAAGTTCATGTTCTTCCACTTAGAGTCTACCACACATACATAGAATTCGCAGTTCTTTAGCCCAACCCCATAGAAATCTAGCTACTCATGCTTAAGTTAACAAGTAATAAAGTAAAATGAAAGAACATAACAACTAAAACTAGAGCAACAATTAATAATATTAAAAATAAAGAACTACAAGCCTCAAGAGCAAACTAATTAATTCTACTGGAAAAATGGAAGACTTTTGTATCTACAAAAAGCTAGCCAAAAAGGGTAACAAATTAATTAAGAAAGCTTTAAACTTTGCATTAAATTAAACTAGTAGTTAAAGGTTTAAAATACCAAAAATTTGGAACTGCGGTGCGGATTGCTAAAGTCTTGGACTTTGTCTTGAAATCTTCTCTTTTTGGAACCTTGGTCCTTGACTTCTTGGTTCTTCAAACTTGTACTCATTTAAAACTTTGACCTCAAATAGTGCACCAGAACTCAATATATATTAATATAGCTGCAAAATAGCATAAAAGTAACATTAAAATTCTAATAATACTCTAATGCATAATCAAAATAAAGAAAATAAAACACACAAAGAAACACATAAAATGAGAAAATAATATCAAAATACTATGATTTTAAGAGACAAAATAACTCTATTTATTATAATTATCAGGTTCGCCGCAATCATCAATTATTTTTTCTAAGCCTTACACGAAAATAATTGACAGTGCGAGGATGTTATTTAATTACCAGCCTTTGAAATTCCAACAATTTGATGGGAAGGGCATCCCAAAGAAGTATATTTCACACTTCATAGACACATGCAGCAATTCAAATAACTAAAGGTGATCTTGTGAAGCAGTTTGTGTGATCCTTGAAAGGTAATACCTTTGATTGGTATGAAGATTTAGAACTTGAATCAATTGTCACTTGGGTATAGATGGAGCAAAAGTTCATGAAATCGTTTCTACTACATATGTCGCATTATTAGCATAACAGACTAATGTCTCAAGGCAATGGAAAAATTAACCGGTCATGACTACATTAACCGTTGTCACACTCTGTGTCTTAGTTGTAAAGACAAACTGTCTGAGACTTCTACTATAGAAATGTGCATACAAGGTATGCATGGGGGACTTTTATACATTCTTCAAGGAATTCACCCCAAGACATTTGATACATTGGCAACTGAAGCTCACGCCTAAAACTAAGCATTGATAACCAAGGCATGAGTTCCTTCATTGAAGATAAAAAAGATAAGAAATTAAAGAAATTTGTAAATGATGAAGTCAAGGAAACTCTTTCCCAATTTGGAGATAATAGACAGGAACACCATGAAGATTTTTCCAACAAAATAGAAGTTTTTAAGCGGTATCATGATCAAAAGTAATGTCTCTATACACACTCCTTGATAAGAGTCTAAATTATCTATCAGTCTCCTTTAAAAGAGCATCAATTGTCTTTAAAATTGCAAATCTTAAACTCTCCTTGACACGAGGTTAAATTATTTTTCAAGGAGTGTGTCCAAATCAAAAGTCATTGCATACTCCTTGATAAATATCTAAAATGTCTGCAATTTTCCTAGACACAAGTTTAAACTAATATCAAGTTCCGAATCTCTTGAAGCCTCCTTAACAAACTGTCTTCAAAATTGTAAATCTTCAAGAACTCCTTGATAAGAGTCAGAATTTTCTAGAAGCCTCTTTAACACAATAACAAAATGTCTTCAAGTTAAAAATCTTCCAAGTGCTTCTTGACAAGAGCCTACTATCTTCAAGTTGCAAATTTTGGAAATCTCATTCTCACGAAGGTAAACTATCATCAAATCAAAAGTTCTTTTAAATTCGTTGCTAAGAGCCAAAACATTCTAGAAATCTCGATGACACGAGCATAACCTTTTGACAAGTTCCAAATCTTTTGAAACCTCCTTTGACACGAGTGTAAATTGTCTTCAAGTTACAAGTCTTTTGAAACCTTCTTGACATAAGTATAAATTGACCTCAAATTCCAAGTCATTTGCACCCTCCTTATTATTGTCTTCAAGTTCCAAATTCACTAAGTCTCTTTGACACGAATATAAACTATTTTCAAATTTAAATCTTTGAAGCCGGCTTAACACAAGCATAAACTGTGTCTAAAATTAAAAATCTCAAAGTTCTTCTTCATGCATGACTCTAAATTCAAGTTACTTCTAACCCACATGAATTGAAACTCTAGACAATACCAAAATTTATTGAATTATGTGATGACTTATTCTTTTGTCAGGGGGGATACAGAGGAAACTAGGGAGTCACTCCCAAGTTCAGCCATATCAATCTTGGTATGGTTATTTTGATGTATGAATATCGTTGCAGGTCGTATCAATGTCAAAATCGCATATCAACTACTTTTTATTTCAAGTTATTAGTAGAAGTTACTATTTATTAGTTATTAATTGTTAGTTAAAAGTATTGCTTAATTTGTTTCAAATTATTATTTATTATTTCAAATACTACTTATTGTTCTAAGTTATTACTTGGGAAAGTAATAACTTATATTCAATAATAGGTAATACTTGGAATACTACTTAGTATTCTAAGTTATGAATAAATAGTATTCCAAGTGCGTTATTACTTATTATCATAAGTTAGCACTTATTATTTAACTTAATTACACTAACTTGCTACATTTTTTTTTCAAATTACTGCTTATTTTTCACGGAGTGATATGTTATGTTCATATGGATAAATAGATATATCACATGTAATATAGAAAAATTTTACAGTCCCTTTTAACAACTATTTCCTTGTGCTTTAATGTTTGTACAATACAATATCAAGTGTTTTAAATGCTTGTACTGTACAAAATTTAAAGTTAAGAGAATAGTTCCATAAAGGAATGGTAGAATTCTCCTGTAATATATGATTAAAAGTAGTTTGTTATAAACATATCTATATCCATATATGTGTATATATATTCGATTTTGAGACTGTCGATCTTCCCACGATCCAATCAGGACGAGTGGCGCAAGGCCACGGGCCAAAAAATCTAGGCCCTGCTCGGCATATTTGTTCAGGCTTTGCTGGCTAGCTAGAGTAACAGTCGGGCCAAGCTGGGCATGGTAAAATTCCGGGGGCTGGCATAAGGGAGGGATTTCTTCCGGGTATGAAACCGGGATTTGAACTCATAATTGGCAAGGAACTTCAAATGCTCGGACACAAATTCTTATTGGATCAAAATTATGATGCATTGAGCCAAGAAACTAAAGAAAGACAATTTGACAAGTGCCTACACACAGAAAGAAAAATCTAACATTCTAAAAATCACAACTAATAAACCAAGTAACAAGGGCAAGGAAGCAAGAAAAGCAGCCATGACTGTCACTTTCACGAAGAATTTCGTACTCCAACGAGTGTTCAGGCCATCATAGTCAGACGACACAAAGTGGGACATATTCTTGCATTCAGTTACTGCATCAATCTCTCGACTTCTGTTCCCACGAAAATAATCATCTAACGAAGATTGTGACGATGGCCGTAACAAATTCAAATCTTTACTTTCGATTTCATACTCCATATCGATCATATATTGGTGCAGAATTACAATCTACGGCCATATTCTCCCCTAAATCTACCTCTGATTCGTCTGAGACAACGGAGGCATTAATAGATTCAACTGTTGCATCAATCTTTGAACTTTTGTCACGGTGATGTTCATTGTTGCATTCAACTATTGCATCAATCTCGGGATCCTTTTTGAAGTAAATATTATTATCTAGAGAGAATTGTGATGATGGGGGCACCATATTCATATTTTTTCCAAAGAGAAATAATCTATGGCTTCGTTATGATCTTCATATTGATCATAGATCGGTGAAGAATTCCAATCTGCCTCCTCATCCTCCAATAAATCAACCTCTGATTCGTGTGAGAATATCAAACTTCTTCGTATGTCGTCAAGACACCTTCTTTGAATTTCATGATCAACTTGCTTATGCATCATGAGTGCGTTATCAGGTTGACTAGCGATCAAATTTACTTTTCCAACTTTCTGCTTGGAAAAGCACCATGTAGTCCAGCGTCGTCTTGGTCTCTGCGAGAAAGTAGTACCACTTCTATTCATGATCGAAGTCTAAAAGCATCAATATAAACTCTGCCTTTAATTTTTAGGGTAAATCAAGCGACAACTCTATGTTTACATTTAAGGAGAGCAGAAAATATAGTATGTCAGGTTTTGGACATTTATATATATATATTAATTATGTAATATTTGCTATTATAATTTATTGACCCAATATAAAGTGATATTTAAGTTAAATGGGCCTAAATCATCTAATTAATATGGATTTTGATGTGTAGTGGATTTTTATGTGTAGATACCATAAAATTTTATTTCCTATTTTATGATGGGCAAAACTCGAGAATAAGAAAAGTATGTCTATATATAGGTTATGCTAACCAAATTCTAGATGTTTTATTTTTCTTGAATATCCCGATCATTAGAAAAGTGAGAACCTATTCTCTAAAATACATATATAATAATTTGGAAGATCAATAAATACAAAATTCAAGAATCGAACTCGTAATATGTAAGCTCAAGAATCACATCCGGATATTCAAGAATCATATTAGTTCTTATGAATTTAGGTACGTTTCTGCATCTTATCTTTAATTTATATTCTTGATGATTAAACATGAAGCATCCGAATTATGATATAACATTGATTGTCATGATATTAAAATTAATTTGGTATTCCATTAAACTTTTCTTGTTTTTCACTATAGTATTTCGCATGACTAATCCGCGAAAGTGTTTCTTTCTGTTTTCGATAGGAGAACTGTTAACTAATTAGGGGAGTAAGAATATGGCAATTTTCATTATTATCTTTACTGCACCAAAAAGTGGTGCAAATATATAATTTTATGGAAAAATGACTTTAATAATCCCTTACATTTCACATTTATATTTTTTTAATCCCTCACATTTAAAATGATGTATTTTAATTTCTCACAAATTCAAAACGCACTATTTTGGTCCTTCGACACAATTACGAGTATATTTTTGCCTGAAATACTCACATGCGTATAATTGTATAATTTTTAATATAATATATTCAAGTGTAAAATTGATAATACCTAACCTTAAATAATAAATTATTCCAAAAAGAATAGGATTGGAGTTGTTAGAGTATAGCTGGTGAAGGAAAAGTTGTGAGGGAGGGGAATAGGAGTAGTGATGATAGTGAGAATTTTGGGGTGGTGGTGATGAAGGTTTTAGGTAGTATCTTTTAATATTTAAAATTTGTGTGTTGTCAATTTTGTCCATGAAAAATGTAACATTTGATACACATGTGAGTATTTCAAACCAAAATATGCTAATAATTGTATCTAGGGACCAAAATAGTACATTTTGATTTGTGAGGGATTAAAATGCATCATTTTAAATATGAAGGACTGTAAAAATATAAATGTAAAATGTGAAAGATTAATAAGATCGTTTTCTCTAATTTTATTCCAGCTCCGAAACAAGAATCCTAATTGGGTACATCTTCCCTTCATTTGGAGAAACTGAACCAATAGTAAAGTGAATGAATATCAGTAGAATCATATGCTATCTTGGCAAAGATACAAGGAATAGATGTAAGAGTGACCAACGAACATGACACAACAACACAAATTGATAAAATCATATCAAATCATGATTATAATAATTTTAAATAAGCTCATCCATGAATATGATTGAGTGCAAAATCTCTAGAAAAGAATTTTTCCTTCATGTTAATAATTTTTGTTACTATGTACCTTCGTATAAAAATATATAATAATGTGAAATTCTATAATAGCTAAAAAATAGAGCACCATGTAAAATTTCATTGTCTACACACCACTAAAAACTTTTGCTTGTTTTAGGGCTTAAACATGATCCGGCTTCAATTCATATATAAAGAAACCATAGACATGGGTAATATACATAGCTTTATTGAAAATTCAATATCTAAATTGTACTGCAATCCACTTAGTTTTCTTTGGGAAAATATTTTTTAAGGGCTAATGTAAGAGTAAAATACATTTTTAGTCCTCAATGTTTGGGGTATTGCATAAACTGGTTCCCAAATCTCATTTTGACAAAAATAAATTTAGTCTCCAAAGTTTTAGTTTAAATAGATTTAGGACAATTGATAGAAAATTAGAATTTTTAACAAAAACAAACCATGTGCTAGTCATGTGGCCATTAAACTCTCATTTTAAATCAAAAATATTAGTCGGGTTTGAACCCTTTTCTGTAACTTAACTCAAAATTCCTCTTTTCTCTTCAACCTAAGAAGTACCCTAATCCTTCAGTTCCTTGTGTCACTTTGTCTTCCTTAAAAACGATCATAAATTTCTTGTAATTTCTTTGAAGATATGAGGAATTGATTGTATCGGATGAGAGCAATGGGATAAGCATTCAAAAGAAATAGAAGGAATTGATGATCTTCGTCAACGAAAACAAAGGAATAGAAGAGATTGAAGGATTAAGGTTCTTATTGGGTTAAAGAGGAAAGAGAAATTTTGAATTAAACGGGAGAAAAGGCTTCATACCCAACTAATATTTTTGGGTTAAAATGAGAGTTTAATGTTAAATGGTTGTTTTTCAAGTTTTTATTTTTGATTTTTTAAAATTTTTTGATTTTATATATGGTTTTTAATTTTTTTGGCATTTGCTTAACGGCCACATGACCAACATGTGATGTGTTTCTATTAGAAATTTCAATTTCTGTTAGTTGTCCTAACTTTATTCAAATTCTAAAATTTTATAGATTAAATCTATTTTGGTTGAAATTTTGGGAACTAATTTATGCATTACCCCAAACATTGGGGACTAAAAATGCATTTTAGTCGTTAATGTAATGTCACCCATGGTTGTTGAACTTCATCCATGTCACTTTGATTTATGAGCTTCCAATTGTACCAATGTCAACTTTTTCTCCGAATTGTCCCCCACCATAATTTAGGAAGGGTATTTCCGCTTTCCTATGTTTCGTTCAATCATAATCTGATCCATTATATTTTAAAATTTGAAAAATTTTGTTAATATTCTAATTAGTTTTATGAGTTAACCCTTTGGTTAAGTTTTATTGATAAAATAAGTGAAACACATTAGCTAAAATTTAATACATTTTATTGACTACTATAGAAGAAGCAAAAAGTCAAAAAAAGATGAACAAAGAAGTGAAAATTGGAAGTTAGAATTTATTTTTATTTTTATTTTTATTTTTTTGTTACTACTTTTGCTCAAAGGTATATTATTTTTTAATATTTCCAAAAAAAATAGAAAAAGCGGAACAAATAAAAGAAAATTACTTTTCCAAAGAAGTTTCCTTTAAAGTTTTTTTCCAATTCATATGGTATTCTATGTCTATTTTATATATTTGGTAATATGCAAGAAAGAATTCATTAAAGGCAGCCAACAAAAGAAAAACGTTTTTTCTTCTATCTGTCAATATATTTGTAACTCAAAAACACAAAAAAATAAAAATAAAAAATAAAAAAAAATAAAAGAAGACAAAACTTGAAAAGATAAATGGGAAGCAGATTATAATAAAATGCTCAATCACATTTTCTTCATTAATTGTTTTGTTTGTAATTACTCAGGTTCTATCTAAGCAATTTTAATTACTACTTTTTTGCTTAATTTCCATTAAACTCAAGTACCTAATTAGCACTATTTTTATTAACCAAAGTTTCTTAGTAATTATCCTCAAGGGGGCAAATTAATATTAAAAAACCTTTATAACGGGGTGGAAGTGAAAATTAAATCTTTTTTAATATATTGAGTCACTGTCTACTTAATTATCTTTGCAAGATCATTAATGGAACATTTTTATTAACTTTGTTATATAACATAGCTGGCAATGATGAAATGAATCATTTAACCACATTCAAGAAAATAAAGAAAATTATGTAGTTGACTTACTGACCCTTGTAAGCGCTAATGTATGAATAGAAATTCAAGAATTTTAAAAAAGCTTTTTGTTTTTGTTTTACAAAAACTTGTTGCATGATTACACACGCAAGTGCACATATCGTTCAAGTAATAAAGTAGTGAAATAAAGTTTGTCCCCTCAAAAACTGTGCTTTGTTCTTGCTAAGTACCAAATTGACACTCTTTACTCTATAGATTCCAAATGATTCAATAATTGTTTGAAGATTGCAAAGGAAAGAAGCAAAGAAATTAAACAAAAAAGGGAAATGAAGATTAATTCAAGATATAAAAGATTTAGGATTTATTTGTCACTTGTCAATCCATTTGTGTTTCTTGCCTCACTTCTCTCTCAATTCTGGTATGAGACTTTAATCTAGGGTTTATTTCAATTACATGTTTATTAAAAAAATTTTCAATTCTATTAATTCAAACGAACAATATGTGTTTATGCAACTTAAGTTGCGATTAATGCGTTATAGAGCAACCCTAACCCTGAGTACCTAGGGTGAATGAGTATACGTCTATCCTATTCACAAATCAGTCCATTCAATTAAATAATAATCCGAACCCAAGTTATTCAAATTAAGCCTGACACTAACCTTTCTTTGTCAAGTTCTAATTAGGGTTTACAAATTAATCCAAATAGTGGTCAATCGAAAGGAAGCAATGAACAAAACATGAATAAAAATCCTTTTGTTTGGATTATCAAAGAGAGGAACGAAACTCTATATTCAAATTTCATGACAAGTTTCAAATCAAACCCTATACAACTATTTTAGTTCATAATCAAATGAAAATAAACACCAAAGAGAAGTTCTACAATCAATTTCACAAGAAAGAGTACAAGAGAGACGGGTAAAAGAAGAAAAGCTCAGCCAAACATTCAACCTTCAATCCTCTTCTCGATCTCAGCACTTCAGATGGATTGAGGCTCTCTTTGATGTTAAATATCCATAACACACTCTAAGTTATGAACATGTGTGTGTGTTGTTTTCTAGGTGTTTACTTGTGAAGTATAGGTTGAAATAGCCGTCAGAAGGTCGAAAAATGCTACACTTGTAAGCTACCTGGTGTGGGTGTGCCTCAGGGTCTTCTTGATGCAGCTGCATTTGGCTTCCAATGGTTGGGCATAGCTTAGCCCCTCATGGGTGCAACTTGCACCTTGGATGCACCAAAAAATAAACTAGTTTCTACTATTTTTCGCACCGATCAGACCCGTTTGACACCTGAAACATTCCGAACCTATAAAAAAATTAATAAATGCACTTAAACACTCAAAACACATAAACTAACATTTCCAAATAAAAACTATTAAAATACAAAAATACCCCTACTTTACACACACAAAACGTCGAAACTCGATTGAAACACTAACTCAAACAAAATTTGGAGAGTTAACACACTCCTTCAAGTTAAACTTTTGCTTGTTCTGAGTAAAACAAAAACAACCAATTACAAAACTCGCCTTAACTTCCTTCAGTGTATCAACAATGGTAACAAGTAAGGATTAAACATATCTAAGAAAGGAATCAAACATGTTTATGTGAAAACTTTGACAATTAATCCCACATCATCATGAAAGTGCGAAGCTCTCCATTCATAGAGAAAGAACAAGAGCAGATATCACTCATTTTACCAATCATGAAAAATCTATTTTGACCAAAAGTTTAACAAGCGATATCCAAGTTGGAAACTATTCATTCACAATACTCACTCATATCTAAATTAACTCAATCCAAGGATCAAATAGGACTTTTTAAGCTTGTAATATACGCTAAGTAGTAATGGTAGGATAAATTTGGATAAGAGTAGCTCATATAACCATAGACATGTTAGTCACTAATCCAGAGCATAGCTCCACAAATATCCCCCACAACCAACATATTTAACTACCACCATTGAAGGAAGTACTTTACCTTATTTTTGAACTAAAGCGAACATCCCTTCTTTAGTCTCAAAACAATACACTTGAACAATTTTTTTTCTTTTTCATTTTTTTCATTTTTTTTTCCAACACATAAGTTCCTTTCATTTTTTCAACTAAACAAAGTAGCATAGGGGATAAGTCTTCCCCCAACACACAAGTCCCTCATCTACTATCCATCATCATCATTACTATTGATCGGATTGATACTTTAAAATATCAACACTACCTAAGGTGATGAGTAAAAAGATAGCTAAAACAAAACAAAATGGTACATTAGCTAAATAATATGGCTATCAAAGAAGGAAATAGGCTCAAAAGAAGATACTAGGGAATCATATCAATTGGTAGACAATTTAGCTCAAACAATCCTAACAAAATTGCCTAAAATCATTTCCATGGTCCAAGATTCATTCATGCATCACAAGCATAAAATTCACACAATTCTACAATGTTAGAAGTTAAACAAAATTTCAAGGCATAGACATGATTAACACTCATTGAAAACATCAAATTCTCACTCTGCTCACATTGCACACAAGAGTTCATATATGTGTTTGTACTGTCACTTCCATAACTCAACGAGGTCAAAAACCAAAGCAACATATATGCACTTTTAGTTCAAAAATTCTAAGGCATAGTCCTCTTAAACTATTTTTAAACTATCGATATATAGCCACGAAAGTTAATGTATACAAACTATATTTCAGACAAAGAAGGAATACAAAACTTGAAGGTGTTGTCTGGTAGCTAGGGAAGAGTCTTTCTCACAGTCAGATCCTTAAGACTGATAGCACAAACAAAAAATAAAAAAGACACATATAACATAAAATAAAAACACCTAACCAATAGGACACACCACATACCGATAAACTAAATACACAAACACAAGTGAAAGTAAACAAGAACGGAAAATAATACAAACACTCTTAAAAACACATAAAAATCTTTTTGAACTTTTTGAAAATTTTTCTGATTTTTTTTCTTTTTCAAAATTAACTCTAAATCGTGCCATAACATGAAAACACCACTAAACTTAAACACAAAATAAACAACATACTTTCAAAATATAAACACAAAATAATTCCACCAAGAAAAAAATATACCCTCCAACTTAAATGAAACATTGTCCCCAATATTAATTCGAACAAAAACAAGAACATAAAGTACAGGCACCAAAAAAAAATTCCCCTGATATTTAATTGTCACAAAACCTTGCTAAAAACGCGCAACGGAACTCAAGCAAACGGATTTGTGATGGCCTGGCACACTAGCTAGTCAGCCAACTCGTTTAGGATCTCACACAGCACAATAGGCAACAATATGTGAAAATGAAAGGAAAACGAAACACACAAGCAATTACAGCCAAAACGGCCAACCTTTGTATCACTTCCGCACAAAGCATACAACAGGCACTTTTCACAAACAACTGGTGTGCAGCACAAATCCAAGTCTTTCTAACGTTCTGCCTTGGTTGCTGACTACCGGTTAATTATAAGGGGCATAGGGGACGGTTGACAAGGTCCAACCGTTAGCCACTATCAGCACTAAACATGGGGCACGAGTAGTGGGACGTTGTGACAGCCTAGCTGTCTACCCAGTCAGCCCCCACGTTTTGGGGCTACCTGGTAACCGCCCAGGTTAGGCTTTTATATACTCCTCACCCTTCTTGTCCACCTCATCCATGGATTCATCCTTATCATAGTCATGGCTCTTATCGACTCCTTCCATTATGACTTATATATTGCAATCTCTTCGACATCGTTATTTATTATTAATAACTTTAGAACTCATATTGAGTAACTATGATACAACACAATTATCAATGACCAAAAATTTTTTCTTTTTCTTTGTGTTGACCTCATACACGAAGAAACCAACAAAGCTTTCTTAGTTTTAGGTTTATAACTATACATGTATTGGAACAAGGTCTGAATTTATGCAAGCACAAATCAATTTCGGTAGATGACTCGCGTTCAAGTAATTTTTTCATTTAACCCTTTTTCTACAACCGCAATTTAAATTCACTACCAATCTCAATTTAATTAGCAAGTACACAACAGACACACATTAATCATACAATTAATTAGACCATATATAATTCACTTTCAAGATTGTTATATATATTCGAATTATGCTCGATTATTAGACATATTCGAATTATGTTCCAATAAATTAACTTGAGATAAGAGAATTAATCGATCTTGGGATGAATTATGTTCCAATAAATTAACTTGAGATAAGAGAATTTATCGATCAACGAACGATTTGAATTACTGTGTGAAGGAACAAAGCCAAGGGTGTAATTACTGTCCTTGAAAGTGATTTTGCCCCCCACGAGATCGTAATCCATTGTTGTAAACGGGTCATAGGACAGTCACTCTTCAAGATACAACGGCAGCCTCGGTTGAGTACACTCACAAACAAGGTTTCAAGCTACTACAGGACCACTCAGTACCAAAATATGAGAAAGAATAGAAGTGAAGAAAGGAATTCAGTATGTCGTGAAGAGAACCTCAAGACCTCTATTTATAGTGGTGAATCCGACCAGAATTTAAAAGTCACAAAACTGCCTTGAAAGAAAAGATAGTTGTCTTAAGAGAAAAGATAGAAAATTTGTCTACCATAGGAGAAAAGATATGAACGAAACGTAAATAAAATTCCACATGAAATAGGTAATCGGCACACATAATAGGTAATTAGTGCAAACCAAAAATATAGTAAAGAAAATTGTGAAAGAAGTAAAACTCGAATAATTCACGCGCACGTATTTCACCATGGGCGGGAGCGCGTGTTTTTTAGGAAAATTCCCAAACCATCAACCATGCATAATCTAGACTCCCAACTACACCGTCCTTGGTTGTCCTCTTCCTCAAATATGGGTGTAGCCGAAAGGATTGGACAGGCAAAAATCAATATGCGACACTTTACCAGTGTATTGAATCATTTGTCCCATTGCCTCATATTGATATTGATACTCCACCACGTTTGTCGAGCCTTTCCACATGGCTTTGTATGCTTAACCCTTTATTCACAGAATGTACTTGAGAGTGTGATTGCTTTAGTTAAGGTGCTTTGAACTGTCGAACTATGCGAGTTACCACCTTGCTATTAATTGGCCCTTTAGGTTCAATTCTATTATCTGTAATCTCATCCCATTGTACAGTTGCAATCAAATATAAATCAGTGATTAAACATGGAAACCACAATTCTTTACATACTGTTTGAGCTGTACAAAAAATCTGTAAATGTATACACATCCCACATCAATGGGTTTTCAAGCATAAAATAAAGTAATATTGCTCGATCCTTTGTGACATGAGTCGAATTCGTAGAAGGTATCAACATAGCATTGCTGATAAAAGAATACCCAATTTTTGCAATTGGTATTAAAAAAAATGCTAAGAAAAGATTTCAGAGTTTTCATTGCATTCTTTGCTGTTTTTCATGGCACATCAACACACCCACACAAAAATTTTTCATTTTAGCGAAATTTGGTTGATCTTTTTAATACTTACTATAATTGTTAAAAGGTATTAAAAATATAAATCCCACATCAATTAGCCAAAAAGATACTGAACTAATTAATAAATTTTTAGGCCACTCCACTTATCACCAATTGGTTTTAAAATAGAAGTCCATGTTCTTTAACATGGTATCAGAACTAGCTCTCAAGTGTTTTTCCATCTATCTACAAGTGTCTTGGGTCTTATCCAACCCCTTCCAACGGGCTCTCATATGTCTGACCCACGTGTAACAGGGTTCCACGTCCAACCTAAGTCACGTGTGAGAGGGGGTGTTAAAGAAATTAAAAATATAAATCCCACATCAACTAGTCAGTGTAATAGGATTTCATATCCAACCCATTAAGTCACGTGTGAGAGGGGGTGTTAAATGTATTAAAAATGTAAATCATACATCAACTAGCCAAAAAGATTCTGAGTTAATTAATAAAATTTTGAACCACTCCACTTATCACTAATTGGTTTTAAAATGAAAACCCATGTTCTTTAACAATAATCATCATTATTAATTGTAAGAACATGAAAGAACTCATTTAATGCACGACGAGTACAATCAACTTTCTTTCCCCTAACTAAAACATAACCATTAACATGTTCAAGCACATTAGAGTAGAACTCCCGTACAATTTATTCAATAGCAATACTGAGGATGTAAACAGAATGTGACCCAATTCCTTCTTTCAATCATATCTTCCACTTGTTTCATAAGAGTTATGTGACTCCATTTTATCTCAAATTGAATCCCTCCTTGAATTACCATATTTTTTTATCATAGTTTAATTTAGAAGTACAAGCCACAGATGTCTATTTCCTTCAGGAGCCATAATTCCAAATTCAAAGTTTCAATTAGATTCGTAAACAGTGCACCAAACAATGGAAGATCAACTTCCTACTCACAAACTAAATCAACAGTGAACAATTTAAGACTCACTAATCACTATTCTTTGCAAAAATCTCACTAAAAAGCTTCAAAGCAACAAGGTAAATTTTACAAACTAATCTTTAGATAAATATTGAAAATAAATTCTATGAACACCAAGATGATATAAATCACCCATATGAAGCCTTTGAAACCTCTTTTGAAGTTCCCTTGAAGTCTAGCAAGAATCTTCCATGGTTGAGCTTCTGAGTTGTTCTTGATAGAAATCATCTCTCTTATGTTGAATGTGTTGAAAATTGGAATAAAGGTTGCATCTTTGATTGTTTGAAGCAAAGTTAATGGTGAAATTCAAGTGGGTTTTGTGCTGGGAAGTATTTGAGAAGTAGTAGGAGAAGAAAAGAAGTGTGTAGAGGTGTGGAAGAAGGGGTGTGGAGTGATATAGGGCTGCAATTCACAGCCCTTAACTCCCTCACCCCACAGCTTGGGCATGCCTTAGGTGCCTGTGGGTGCAGCTGCACCAGCCATTAGTGGCGAGGTGCAGCTTTGGAGCTCATTGGTGCAAGTTGCGCCCGGGCTTGGTTATGCAATTTTCAGCTCAAGTGCTTGCACTAATTTCCATCTTAACTCACTTTCAAAGTGCTTCATTTCACCTCCAAACCTCATTAATCGCCTACACAACATATGTAAAACAAAAATTAATCAAAGAAACATAATTTCTAAGAACACAACATGAACAAAAATTTAGCTAAACTAGAGTAAGAAATTGGAGTTACCTCACAAGAAGTGTTTTAATTATAGTCTATCGCTAGACTTGGTCAATGCAATTATGTGTTTCCAAGTATGATTGAGATTAATTGACGACCCACATCACCACCCCAATAAATTTTCATTCTTTGCAATTGACTTTGAACCAATTTTCTTCACTATTAATTAATTCAACTACACCATGCGGATAAACTTTCATGATCACAAATGGACCAACCTGATCATGGCACCTTGTGTTTCCCAAGAAATAATTTCAACCCTGAATTGGCACCTTGTGTTTCCCAAGAAATAATTTCAACCCTGAATTGAATAAGGCTACTTGATTGCTAACCTAATCGGTGTTACAGAATTTGTTTGTCGGCCATTGCTTGGTCTGTTCCTTGTTGGGTTTTGCATTCTTATAATCTTCAAACCGAAGTTCATCCCACTAATTTAGTTAGAGGAGTCACTTTTCACATGCGGTGTTGAGATCAAAATTGAGCTTTAATATTACCCAATACGCTTTTCGTCAACCTCAAATGCAAAATGACAGTTCTTTCCAAAGATTAACCTATTGGGTGACATACTACTTGGAGTTTTATATGCCATCCTAAATGCCCATAAAGCCTTATCTAAGCATTTAGAATAATCCTTCTTTGTAGGGCACACTGTCTTTTCCAAAGTTCTCTTAGTCTCCCGGTTGAGATTTTTGCTTGACCACTTGTCTGAGAATACGACTCTTGTGTGTGTCTATATATTTGAGCATGAGAGCTTCAAAGTACCGTTTGCAGAAGTGTGAGCCTCCATCACTAATAATTGCCTTTGATGTCCTCAATCTTGTGAATGTGTTCTGTTTCAAAATATTAATCACCACCTTCTTGTCATTATTAAGCAAGGCAACTGTTCTACTCATTTTGACGCGTAATCCACAACTATCAAGATATACTTGTAATTGTAAGAGAAGATGAATAGTCCCACAAATTCTATCTCTCACACATCAAATATGTCGACCTCAAGGATGTTATTAAGAGGCATTTCATACTTCCTTGAGATGTTGCCTACTCTTTGGCATCGATGACATCTATCCACAAACTGATGAGCATATTTGGACAAGGTTGGTTGGTTGGTAGGACCCTGACTGAATACCTTTGCTTCTGTTTTTGCACCTCCGAAGTGACTAGCAAAATATGATGAGTGACAATGATGTAGGATAAAATTCATATCTCCCATAGGTACACACCTATCTGCGGATAAATGTTATTAGCACATAATCTGAACAGAAATGGCTCATACTATATGTACTTATTCACATCAAATAAAAATCTCTTTTCCTGTTGAAAACTCAAATCAAAAGGTAAAATATTAGCTGCTAAACAATTCGCAAATCACAAATCATGGAACTTGATTATTTATGGAAAACAAGTTCTATTTAAATGAGAGATAGAAACTTACTAAAAATCATCAACCAGCTACTGATTGCAAACTACCCTATCCAGCCTCTTCTAAATACATCTCCCATGTCTAGTTCCATGCCAAGTTAATGTAGAACCCGAATAAGGAAGATCCAGTAAGCTGAATTGATGAAGAGTATCTGCGAATTCAGCAATACCTTTTCTGTCTAGCCGAGATGCCACCTTATGCTTTTCTATTTACTTGATGACATTAAAGTCCCCACCCACTATCCAAGGGTCTTTCCTACCATCTAAGAAGTTGATTAAAGAATCCCACAGCTCTCTCCTTTCTAGAGGTGCACACATTGCATACACAAATAGAAAAGGCCATTGGCTTCAAAAAATCATTATATTCCATTGTCAAATGAATCACCTGGACTTTAATAGCAAGAATGTTTAGGGTCTGTTTGGTTATAGGAAAGATGTAAGAAAAAGGAAAGTATTTCTCTTGTAAATGGTTTCTCAAGTTTGGTTGCAAAGAAAATACCAAAGAAAAGAAATCATAGAAATTGGTGAGAAAATTGATAGTGTAATTTGCTTGAAAAACCATTTCCTCACATTTTGGTGAGAAAATGGTGGAAAGAGACCACTAAATAGGCCAATACGAGTACCTTCTAACGGGTCAAAAGTGAAAACAGGTCATTTTTTTAAAATCCTCAAAATACAGACCTCAGACTTCACTACTAGCAAAAAGAAAACATCGCTATACCTAACTCTAATTCCCTTTCTGCCATCAATTTCTTCCCTAATCTCACTATGGATCGGTGGCCTTCACTTCCACCAACAAAATTATTCGAGGGATCATCCATTTCAAGGTTAAATCTTGAAGGGCAATCCAATATTGTGAGAAAGGAGTCTCCGATGGTAAATATCGACCCACGACCGAGTTTTCATCAAGGCAATTCCAGAGCCATTCGAATTCTATTGACGAACTGGAAAAGATATAATTCTTATAGATTGTGTTTGGATTGGTGAATTTGAATTGAATGAAGGATTTGGAATGAATGAATTTGAATTGGATAGATTTGAAATGAAATGAAATTTGGGTGAATTTCAAATCCACTCATTTCACTATTAAAAGCACACCCTTAGGATTTCAAATCGACAACTAAATCAAATAACTTGTTTGAATAACTTATTATACATTAAAATTTCAAATCAAATCCACCTAAATCCCTCTATCCAAACACAATGATATATCTTTTCAATTTTTTGATTTTTTTTTTTTAATATCGATACTTGTGATGTGGAACTATGATGGGTAGTTTATTATTGTGTACTAACAATTAAAAGAGGCATGGATCTTTTTTACTTATTAAATTCCAGTTTGAGGGCTTTGAATTTGGTTATATAAATCGTATAGCTCTCTGGCTTTACTGCTAAATTTTTTTCTTATAGCACTGAAGTTTTCGATATTTGGTATAGTCCTGAAATGATCTAAAAATTGTTCGTTTCTTATGTTTGAGTATTCAGTGTTCATTTGATGCTGTGAGAATGATTTATACTTTTATTGGTCATTTTAAGTTGTTATGATGAATAATTTGAATAGGTCAGTAAGAAGAAAGGTGTATGTCATGCATTATTAATCGCTGAATTAGGCAAAGAATAACCGAAGGCAAAAAATTTATTCGTATAGTTAGGCATTTATTACCAAATAGCAGAGCATATGGATTGAATTGCTACTGTTATTATGCATTTGAGTTGCTGAAGTACTGAGTGATCTAGTAACAAAGTAATGCGGTACAGATCATCAATCTATGTTATTTGTGAAGGTTATTATCAACTGTTTGTTGATTGTAAACCATCAACATGTTTGCGAGTCATGAAATCAAAAAAACTATCATCTGAAAACAAAGAGAAGCACATGAAGTGATTCTATAACTCTCATGTTTCATATTGTAGTAGGATATATCATATACCTTTGTTTGTATTTATCCCTGTTTGTGAATGGAATGACCATGTTGCAATAGAATCTTGGTTGTTAAATGGCTGTGAATGGTTGATTTTCATTAAATGAAAGCTTGAACTTCCATTGTCACTTTACTGTACATTCTTTGAATTTGTAACTGAAGGAAGTTCATTTATCCAATTAGTTTCTTATATTAGAGGGAAGTGTAGCTAATTTCATAGAATATAAAACACAAGAACGATGCTTGCTAAATATTTTTAGGCTCGTTGAGAAAAAAAAAAAAGAAAAAAGAAATTTGTTGAAATATGTGTATTATACAAAATCAAGTTAATAATCACGCCTATTACTATTTGATAATTGGATACAAACATCTAGAAATACAGCTATACATAAGTGTGATTTTTCAAGGTTCTTCTATTGTTTTGACCATTTCTCATGAATGACATGTATGTAGGAAGAGAGTGACTTTTCTTTTCCTTTTATCCAAGAAAATTAAGAAAAAGGATGTTGTGGACTTGTGGGCTTTAAACCAAATTTGAGTAAACCAATAACATAGTTAACAACAAAAAGAATACATATTTATTCAATTCAATGCTACATCTACGACATTGGGGAATTAGGCCTTAAAATCAATTAAGTCCTTACAGATTTACTCGTGTATATTTGTTGCATAAGTTGATTGTGAAACCTATGGTTTGCTGAAAATCATGTTCACTATCATCCAAGTGATGTTTGGTTAAGTTTGTAATTGGGATGGAAATAATTTTTGATGAGTACGATGAAATTGTTGACAGGGTGTGCTCATAGAGGCCATAGCATAGTTGGCGGCTTCGCTTTCCCTAGCTGCAGCTAGAAGAATTGTCGAAGCAGATGAGTTCATGATGGGTGGCTTATATGAAGGATGGATTCCAAGGGAATCATCTGTATGACAATGATTCACTCCACGGGAAAGATATCTATAGGATATCTCATGTTCTTTGGGAGAATATTTTTTTTAAAAAAAAAAGGAGTTATCTGCTCTACAATTTTGTAATGGTTGTCTTGCTTAGTTTTCTCGTAAATTTGGGTTGTGCTAACTGCTAATGAAGCCCGTGAACAGTGCTAATAAATTCTGTGTATTTTTTTTCAAGTACTTTATTGTATATCATGTAAAGCTCTTGTCAGAGATCCGAATTGGTTTGTGTCTCTGTAGGGGTTGGAGACCTTACAGGAATGTACTGCGTGGACTTGGAAAAAAGATAAAATATACCTTATTCATCTAAATTGGAACCAAGGGTATTAATGTTTTAATCTCTGTTGTAGCATTTGGACTCTCATGCAAACAAGAATGGGAGTTGTTATTAATTTGTATGACGTGATATTAATGTTTGATTCAGTCAAATAAAAATAGATAGTTTTTTAGTCATAAGAAACTAATATTATCCTTTATCTATATCTATATCTATATATCTATTGACATGTGGCATATTAGGTAAAAAGAAATTTATTTGATAAAAAATAGAGGTAAAAAATAATTACTTAATTAATAACCAAATTTAAATTAATTACCTAAGTATTATCTTTAAGTTACCTTTTTTCTAAAATCCTCAATATATGCACGCCTCTTATAGTTCTTTCCCCTAAAAAAATTACAAAATTGAAAGTATATTCTGAACCATCATATGTATTTACGTTGTCAAAAAGAAGTTAGAAAAAAAGTTTTTTTTTTTTTTTGAGGAAAGGAAAACAAAAATTTCTTAAGACCAATGATTTTGACACTCCAAAATTAGCTTCGAACATCCCATTCTTATATTTCTTTGACTGAAATGACTCATATACCCATAACTTATACTTCAAAATTATATATCAAAACTACCTAACAACAAGGCACTAAATCAGTTGTTTTATTATATTAGACAAAAATACACTATTTAATTGAAACTTATAATACCTACAACTAAATTAATACTCCAATAAGTTCGAAAATAATATTCAATGTGAAACATTATGGACAACTTGAAAGGATTATTAAATAAACTATGTAATCTAATTATAATAGTAAGACCCAATTTAGGACGAACAAAAGGAAATCCTATCAATTCAAAATATCCAGAACCCATAAAAAAGTTGCAATATATAATTCTTAACTTTCCAATAATTTTTGATTAAATGGATTATCCATCCTAAATTATCCATTTTTTCTTGCTAATTAAGAAAGGTAATACTCTTTTTTAATTGAAAAAAAAGAGAGAATATAATTTAATTTAAGAAAATTACGGATACCATACTAGTCCAATTAAACATATAAAAATGTTTCATAAATAGACATTTAATAAAAGAATTTAAATACAGAAGGCAATGTTCTAATTAGAAATGTATATGGCCATTTAAGTCATTTTTATTAATCAAAAGTGACAATGGAGTGCCAAAATAATTACCCCTTCCTAATTATGCAAAACTTTAATACCATATAAATAATATATATATATATATATGTATATATATATATATACATACATACATACACACATATATAAAGGGTTATAATTAATAACTTTCACAAAGTAAGAAGATTTTTAGCCTACTATGTCTAAATAATATCATTCTTACAACTTAATTACATCCAGTTAATATTCATAAAAAAATAATTTATTAGATCACAAAAGATAACAAACTTTTAAGATCAATTTGTTTTCTTTATTTTTTTCCCATCTTCTTTAATTTATATTTATTGGCAATTAATTATTAAATGTCAACAAATATTATTTTTAAGTGATCATTTAATCATAATAGTTTTAAACATAATTTTAATATTATGAATTGTTATGTCTTATCTACTTTTTGGCATCACATTTATATGTATACTTTATATGAGGAGACCTAAAATAAATTGTTAGAAATATTATTTTTTTCCTTTTACATGTACAAAATAGCTATTATTTTATTATTGTATTCCATATAATTATAACATTTTTTATTTATATAATTTTAATAAAATCAAATACTTATCCATATTTAAAATTTTGTTTTAAAGTTTACTAGTGGTCTTTTAAAAAACAATTTATTAAAAGAACACAAATTTTTTAAATTTGATAATACAAATAGACGTAAAATTTATGAATATTCTGTGCATGTTATGTATTCTAAATGTTGAACCTGTGACAATGTAATTATATTACATTTAAAAGTAGTTTTAATAATATATATTTTCCACTTCAATTATGCTTATATTGCTAGAAGTATGCTTTATATATATTATTCTTATTTAATTTATACATACATACATATGTATATGTGTGTGTTTCTATATATATATATATATATATATATATATATATATGTATGTATATGTGTATACATACATATATGCATATATGTATACAAACATAGAAACACACACACACATACATATGTATGTATGTATAATATTAATAAGAATAATATATATGTATATAAATATTTTTATCTTCTCGATGCATAGCACAATTTTTCAAAGTAAAAGATTAATCATTAAAAAATTAAATTTAATATTAAAAAATCATTATTATAATAAAGCACATAACTAACTCGATAATTTAAATATTCAAAAGCTTTAATTTATTTTTATATTATCAAGTAATACTTAAATAGGAAAAATTCATCGATACACATTAATTAAGAATTCTATCATTATAACTGCCAAATAATCATTGATTAGGAAAAATAAGTATATATCAAGTATCTTTGATTATGACAAAAGTACCACTAATTAAAAACTATGACATATACTTCTAAAATGTTATTTTTATTGATGATATATATCGATAAAAGCAAACTAATTCATACTAAAAAAATAATACTTATAAATATTGAGTTTGATTTTGACCATTTATAACTAAAAAGAATTATGTTCATTCACATTCAACAATATGAGTTTTATCCTCTATGTTTTCATGGAACACTATATAGCTATATGTTTTGGTGTACGAAAATTATGCTACTGTCGAGTTGCAATGCCGTAGTAAGCACCCAAATTAACAACTCTAGTGTAGTAGTGGTGAGTCGAGTTCGTCCCACAGAGAACGGGGATTTATCTTCGTGCTAAATTGGAACAAGGGGGGTTTGCAATGCTTTTTAACTAAAACTAAAACATGAAAATATCTAAAGAAAATTCAATTAAGAAAGATCTTGGTTTTGGTCATATCCACCATGTCAACTTCACTAGTCGATCATTGACACACAAGATAATTCAATTTATATCAAGCACTAATTGAAACGGATACCAATTCAAAGTTGATTCTTATTTCTTTCTAAAGTTGGTTAATTTTCAACACGCGATCCAATTAACCCTAACTATTAATTTAACCCAGACACGCGCCAAAGATTAATTAATAGAAGTATTAAAATCAACAAGAACAATTAGGCTAATTAAACATAAACACACGCGGTTATGCCAATTAGATGATTAATTTTCCTAAATTCAATAACACAATTCCAGTAATTGAGTTATCAAACTTAGTTGCTTCATAGATTGAATTAAGCACACGCGGTTAAAACAATCTGCATCAATAATAAGCTAAAAAGAACAATCATAAATTTAATTGCAGAAAAATAATCAATACTTGAGATAAAAGTGAATAATTTAAGCACAAAGAAGTCTAACAACTTTGTAGAATTGACCATGGCTTCAATTCCCTCTACCAAGAAAAGAGTTTAGGCACAAAGTGCCATGAAAGAATAAAGAGAAAAATTTTCTGCTAAAACCGTAGCCAACAAGAAAACAAAAGTGTCGATCCTCTTTTCTCACCCTACTTGGGGTATTTATAATGAGTATTTAGGGTTGCAAATAATGCCTACTGATAAGAACGTGAAATCAGGTGAAAAAGAGTACAACCGGCCGAAGAAATCCCTCAAAGACTCAAAAACACGTTTTTGCTACTGGCCTCTGCACACATGTGCAAGCTCCTTTGCCCGCATGTGCGCGCGAGGCAGTAAGTTCCAGCCGGTTCTGTCAACAGTGACTCTGCGCACATGTGTGGAGATCCTAGCACGCATGTGCGAGCGAGCTTTTTCTGGAAATTAAGTTTCTGGACTCAGCGCACATGCGCAAGCCAGCTCCAGCGCATGTGCGCTGACTTCCTCAATTGTGCTCCACCTTCGGCTTCGATTTTCACCTTGATTCTTGCATTATTTGGGAAAATTCAAAACATAAAAGTTTCAGCTCTACGTCTTATCTTTCCAATTTTTCTTAAATCACCTCAATTGCATCTTGGGATGAAATGTTATCCTTGAAATAAAAAATAGTGTCTGGAATGACCTCGTATTCGTGCATGTTCCGTTCTTGGCATTTCCTTTCATCGTTTTGCATCCTTTTCAACTCTTTTTCACTGTAACCCTACAAAAACTGAGATTAACCAAATTAAGCTTAATAATAACTCAAATCTTGCTTCCAACACATAAAACCGTGGTAATTGACACATAAAATATAGAACAATTATGAACTTATCATGTTTCAAAACAATCACAATATCTAAGACAAAGTAATATCATTATATATCAGAAAAAAGCCATAGTAAATTCATTACTATAGTATACATATCTAATTTATTTTTTCAACTAATAATTCAGTTATATAGCTATTTTCAATCACTTTTATATGACAGAAATAAAAACATTTCAAATGCATACTTATGAATTATATTTGTAACTGTTTTTCTCTCATTTTTATTTTATAATTAGTAAAATTTAAAGATATTATTACTTACTTTTGTTTTTATTTATATTTTTTAATAATTAAAAGTTTTATGCAACTATCATTAGTTTGATATTGTCGTAAAAATTAAATATAGATATTCGTACTCCCGTGTATAGCATAGGATATTTAACTAGTACATTATAAAACTTTTAGGTTCTTGCATGCCCCTATTAATATTTATTCTAAAAAATATTCATTTGAGAGGTGTGTGAGGAGTTAGAAAAATGTGTAGGAAGCTTTTTTTTTTTAATAAATCCATCTTTCTTCCGCCCACCCTCTATTATAGTGACTCGAATCTATGATCAATAGGTCATAGGGAAGCATGAAAAGTGTGCAAAATGTTAAAAAAGATGTGTAAATATCATCAATCCTAAAACTTAGATGGATTTGATACTTGGATAGCTAATCTTTTAATTAACAAAAAAAAAAAAAAACACTAAAGATGTTCAAAATCAAAATTGTTGTCAATGAAAATGATATTTTCCTAACAAAGTTATTTTTAAGCAATTTGGGCATTATTAACTCTTTTTAGTTGTTATTTTCCTTTTCCATTTCTCAAAAAATAAATTATTTCAATTTATTATGAATAATAATTTGTTAATTTAAAAAACAAAACAAAAAAATCTTTTCCATTTCCTTTGCAAAATCTGCAAACCAAACACAAAAATTACTTTCTTAGGAATCATTTTCCTTTCCTCACTACTTTCCTTAGTAACCAAACAATGTGAGGAATTTAACATTTTCAAAGAATTACTTTCCTTTTCCTCCATTTCCTTTTCTTCACTGCTTTCCTATTTGAACAAAATAGGGCCTTATAGTAAAAGAATTCTTCCAGAATAACCATATAGAACTAGTAGCATTACTAAAGGAGTGATCAAATCCTATATTTTCCTAAAGTTCCATAGCTTTATTAGCTTCACGAATAGGCTCTAAACGTTCTATAAAAGACATGTTAATCATCCTAACCAGCTTCTTTAATCTTCTTAAAGAAGGTTTTTTTCCAATAACTCTAATATTCTAAATTATGTAATTAATGAAGAACCTAGATTATTAGATGACAATTTTGATGCTTTGGCAATACTTCTAGTCACCACAGATGATGCTACCACGATTTACATGTCTTTCTTCCTTCTTCTTGGTCTCTTTTTGACCATCATATTTGCTTACTCAGGAGCATGTAGGGACTTCTTTGATATCTTGTCAAGAAAATCCTTCCATGCTACAATCTATTCGGATTTATCAGGATTCAAGCTTTCCAAACCTCAAATCTGAGAATGAATGATCTTCCTCCTTATGCTTGTAACCACTATTGAAGCTGGAAAATTTTGTCTTGATCATCAATACAGTTGTCTTTTAGAACATCGTTGTTGGGTAGATCTTCTCCATGTTCTTCAATGATCACGATAGATGCCCTATTTAATTCCGGCTGAACCTCCTCCAAGTCGGCAATATTTTTGTCCAAGTTGTTAGCACTATCCCCATGCTGACTATGCAGCTGTATATCCTTCTCAATTATAGGAGTTGATCAGGCTGAGGTTCTATTACTGGCGTAGCTGTTGCACTGGGATCATGCTGTTTTGAATTCTCTTTATTGTAGGGGATACGGACTCCAGATTACCTGCATTGGCTCATGAGGATTTTGGGATATCAATCACAATAATTGCATTCCCCGGCTCTTTCTAGATTTTATTGGGCTTTTGAATTTGAACCTATTTTTGCACTACACCCCTATCATTTTTTTGAATTGCATTTTTCCCCTTATCAACTTTTTAGGTCCTTGATCACTCATTAGGGTTTCTGGGGGATTCTTCCCAAGCTTTTTTGCTACTGATAAGTATTCTTCTATTGATTATGTTTTGCTTGAGGCTGTTTTGAAGCTTCTACCATTACAAGTGGACATTCTTTAATCACATGACCTATCTTGTGACATTTACTGCAATAGCTGGGGATACTTTCATGGTTTATTCTTTTGCCATTTCTAGGTGCATCATAACCCATTCCCAGCCAAACCCTAGTATGCAAATCAACAAGTAGATCAACTTCAATGCACACTTTAGCAACACTGGGTAGATTAAGAGTTGAAGTTGCAACATCAATCTTTAATGGATGGCCTACGGCCTGAGCTAGTGAGAAAACAATGTATTTTTTGTAAAAAACATGCTATTAAATTTTCAAATGAAATTGGTAAGCTCGTAATTGTGCTTTATTTTACATGTTATTTACCGCATTTTTGTGTATTGTAAGCAAGATTTGAGTTAAGATTGAGCTTAATTTTGTTATTCTTGGTTTTTTTATAGGGTTGAAGTGAAAAAGAACTAAAAAAGGATGAAAAAGATGGGAAGAAATTCTAGGGATGAATTGTGCGCGAGTATGGAGCGAATTTGGACTTTGTTTCTTTTTTTAAGCGCAACTTTTTGGTCTAAGCTCCGATTTATTTGATTCAAGATGTATTGGAAAGCTAGGAAAGAGAGCTAAAACTTTGTGTTTTACACCTTTCCAAATTCCAAGACCATCGAGGTCAAAATCGAACCAAAGGTGAAGCACAGAATTAGGGCTTCACACACATGCGTGACCATCAAGCCGCACACATGATTTCCAGAGAGCAAAGTTTTAGAATATAGTGTTCATGCACATGCACGAGGAATAGGGAGCACACGTGAGCACGACTCAGTAGGCTTATGTGGTTTTTAATTTTTGGCAGATTTCTTCATCCGGTTGTACTCTTTTTCACCCGATTTCACATTCTTAACCTAGGGTAGGGATCGTAACCCTAATGTTCACAATAAATAACCCATGTAGGGTGAATAGAAGGGATGACATTCTTTTCTTTCTTTACATAGTTTTTATCATGAGTTTCAGAAGAAAATTAGCGTGTGTTCTTCCATGGCACTTAATGCCTAAAACCATTTTCTTAGTTGAGGAAATTGAAGCCATGGTTGGTTCTATTAAATTGTGAGGCTTCTGTACTTGAATCTATTCATTTTTATATCAAGTATTGATTATTTTTCTGATTAATTTTATGATTGTTCTTTTTAATTTGCTATTGGAGTAGAATAATGGGTTATTAGAATTAATCTATAGTTAGATTGTTTTGTCCGCGTGTGTTCAATTCAATATGTGGAACAACTAGGTTTAGTAATTGCTCAATTAACGTTATTGAATTTGGGGGAAATAACCGACTAATTGACATAACCGCATGTGTTTTGTTCAATTAGCCTAATTATTCTATTTGGTTTTAATACTTCTATTAATTAATCTTTGGTGTGTGTCTGGATTAAATTAATAGTTAGGGTTAATGGGATCACGTGATGAAAATTAACCTATTTAGGGAAAGAAATAAGATATTTCAACTTTGAAATGGAATTCGGGTTAATTCTTCAATTGGTGCTAAGTATGGAAATTGAATTATCTTTTGGTGTCGATGACCAATTAATAGAATTTCCATGGTGGATATAACTGGAACCAAGATTCTTCTTCAATTGAATTCTCTCCAAATTAATTTATTGTGTAATTTTTTAGTTTAAAATTGTTCAAAAACCCCCATTCTTCTTTAAGCACAAGCATAACCCCCGTTCTTTGTGGAACGACCTAGACTCACCACTGCCACATTTATAAGTGTGAATGTGGTTAGTTTTTGGGTGCCAGTGACAGCACGACCAAAAATTTTGGTGCCATTGCCAGGAAACAGTTTGATTTATTTTTGTGCCATTAATTTCTGTTTTTATTTTCTTTTATTTTGTTATTATTTTTTTTGCTAATTGTGTATGCTAGTAACACGATTTGCTGGACAAATTGAATTGCAATTTGATCCAAAAATTCAGAGGATGCTACAAAAATTAGGGAAGGAGTTAAAGGGAAAGACAGCTAGGGGAAAATCAAATTTTTAATTTCATTTTGCTGAAAAACAAAAAGAAAAAGGAGAAACGAGCATGGCGTAAAGAACTCTTCGGGAACTAGTGGCACCCACTTTAAATCACAGCCTGTTGGCATTACATATCTAGAGTTAGATGCAAATGTTAGTTTTGAATTAAAATTTGGACTAATCCATTTGTTGCCTTTTTTCATGGATTATCAGGTAAGAATCCGAACAAGCATCTTAAGGAGTTCCATGTAATTTGTACGAGTATGAGACCTACCGGGGTTTTTGAGGAGCACATAAAACTAAAAGCATTCCTATTTTAACTTAAGGACAAGGCAAAGGACTGGCTGTTTGATTTACCTTCGGGCAGCATTACAACATGGGAGCAAATGAATAGATTGTTTTTAGAAAAATATTTTCCAAC
This sequence comes from Cinchona pubescens, assembly GCA_025175665.1. Lineage (NCBI taxonomy): Eukaryota > Viridiplantae > Streptophyta > Magnoliopsida > Gentianales > Rubiaceae > Cinchona > Cinchona pubescens. The sequence continues at coordinate 7,313,950 of JANKKI010000027.1, read as the reverse complement.
CTCTCGAACTGCAAATATCCGAAAAGAAATTGGTGCGATAAGGAAGTTCAATAATGAGTTCTTATATGAGTATTGGGAGGACATGTTTCAAGAAACTTTGCTCAAGCTGGCCTCGTCGTCAAATCAGTGACTCATTGATTCAATACTTTTATGAAGGTTTGTTTGCTAATGAGAGGAATATGATTGACGCCACTAGTGGAGGGGTGTTAGATAATTTGATTATTGACGCTGCTCATGAAGTCATATAAAACATGGCAGAACGTTCTCAAATGTTTAGGATGCGATGCGAACAATCTCTTTAGTGTATAAATGTGATAAATGTTTCATCTTTAGAACATCAAATAGCTAGTCTAACTTCTTTTGTACGTCGATTGGCTTCAAGAACTGTACAAACTGTGCAACCTACAGAATTATTCAAATGAAGGACATCCGATAGACATGTGTCCCATGCTACAAGATGAGTCTCAAGAGTAGGTAAACACTGAAGGAGGATTTCCAAGGCAACCATGACTAAATCATGATTCCTATTCTAACACGTATAATCTTGGGTGGAAGGATCATTCTATTTTGAGATATGGGAATCTGAGGCACAGCAACATCCTCAACAAAATTGATAGAATTTCTAACTGTATAGGCCTCCATTTTCTCAAAGACAAAAAGCTAATCCGGCAGCTCAATCTGGTAAGTCTTTAGAGGAAATGCTATATGCTTTTACTGCTAATACTATGCAATTCCAACAGGACACCAAGGCCATATCCAATAGTTGCAGCATCAAATGAGACAAAGGGCGACTGCAATTAGTCAATTGGGAGCACAAAATTCTGAAAAGTTGCCCTCTCAAACAATTGTCAACCCCAAGGAAAATGCTAGTGTAATTGTGTTGAGAAGTGGCAAGGAGGTTGAGGTGCCGAGCAAATTAGTTCTTGAACGTGTGAAATACAACGAGAAGGAGACTGAAATGGAAAAATAAGTCGGTCTAGTCAACAAGGGTGAAGAAAAAGGTCAGTCAACTCTGTGGCCAAAATATAAATATGAGCCACCATTCCTTGAAGTATTCAAGGAATTTGTGAAAGAGGACCCAATAGAGACTCTTAATACATAGCATCTATTGCTACATGAAATTTTTTGCAAATACGAGTTAAATATTCCATTATTAGATGCTATCAAAAAAATATCTTGATATGCTAAGTTTTTTATGGAATTATGTACGAATAAGAAGAAGCAAAGACAAAAGAAAGGTGAGAAGATTACTTTAGGTAAAATGTTTTAGCAATGCTTACACAAAATATTCCCACAAAATGCAAGGATCTAGGTATGTGTACAATTCCTTGTTGAATAAACAATACTAGGATTAATGAGGCCATGTTAGATTTGGGAGTGTCTATAAATGTTATGCCTTCTTACACATTGGTCCTTTACTTGAAACTAATACTGTTATTTAGTTGGCAGATAGGTCAGTAGCCTATCCTAAGGGTATAGTTGAAGATGTTTTATCCAAGTCAATGAATTAATTTTTCCAGCAGATTTTTATGTTCTTGACATGGAAAACAATGATGAGTCTGCTCCTATTCTGTTAGGTAAACCATTTTAGAGAACATCTAAAACTAAGATAGATAAGTAGATATTAGAATCTTGATGATGGAATTTAATGGAAAAATTTTTTAGCATAATATTTACAAATTCATGAGGTATCCTAATGAGGATAATTTTATCTATCATATTGATGTTGTTGATTCTTTAGTATAGGAATTTTTGAAGAAGAAATTGAAGTTGAATTGGAGGAGCAACTAGAAAGTGATATTGAGAAGCAGCAAATTGGTAACATATCTTATGCTACATTGTTGATTTCTAATGATAAAACCTCATCTTTTGTTGTGCAGGTGCCTGAGCCAGAACTGAAACGTCTTCAAGTCATCTCAAATATTTATTTTTAGCTTATGGAAAAACTTATCCGGTGATAATTTCCAATAATTTAACTAGTGAACAAGAAGAAAGATTGTTAAAGGTTTTGAGGAAGCATAAGACGGTGATTGGATGGACCATTCCAAATATAAAAGAAATTAGCCCATTCACATGCATGCATCGTATGTTATTGGAAGATGGAGCTAAGCCTACTAGTCAATGGCCGTAAAGAATGCTGAACCCAATGCTAATGGAGGTGGTTAAACAAGAAATACTCAAACTTCTTGAAGTGGGAAAATTTTATCCTATTTCAGATACTGAATGGGTTAGCCTGGTGCAAGTGGTTCTTAAAACGATAGGCATAAAAGTGGTAAAAAATCAAGAAGATGAGATGGTACCCACCTGTATTTAAAGCATTTAGCGGGTTTGTATAGATTATTAAAAACTTAATTATCTTACTCGCAAAGATCACATCCTCTACCTTTTATTGATCAAGTGCTTGAAAGGTTAGCTGGTCATGCTTACTATTGTTTTCTTGATGGCTATTCATAATCCTTTTAGATCGCCATTGCTCTCGAGAATCAAGAGAAGACGACATTCATGTGTCCATTTGGATCGTTTACTTACCATCGTATGCCATTTGTGTTTTGTAATGCCCCTACCACATTCCAAAGATGTATGGTTAACATATTTTTCGATTTTGTAGAACATATTATTGAGCTATTCATTTTGGTGTATGATTTCACTGTCTATGGCGATTTTGTTGATTAGTGTTTGCATAACCTTACATTGATTTTACAAAGGTGCATAGAAACTAACCTTGTTTTAAAATCTGAAAAATATCACTTTATGGTTCAACAAGGTATAGTTCTATGTCATGTGGTATCATCTAAGGGGATTGAGGTTGATAAAGAAAAAATTGATATAATCTAATCATTGCCTTACCCTACCAAGGTGTGGGAAGTTTGTGCTTTTCTTTGTCATGCAGGTTTTTACCGAAGATTCATCAAGGACTTCTCAAAAATATCAACACCTCTATGCAAATTGTTGCAAAGGGATGTGGAATTCGAATTCAATAATGACTGCAAAGTGGCATTTGACAGGTTGAAGCATCTCCTCGTGTTTACTCCAATCATTCAACCTCCTAATTGGGGTTCACCGTTTGAAATAATGTGCGATGCAAGTGATTCTACAGTGGGCGTAGTGTTGGGACAACAAGTTGGAAGGGTGTCTCAGCCCAATTTATTGTGCTTTCATGACCCTTAATGATGCATAGAGAAACTACTCCACCATTAAAAAAGAGCTTTTGGCTGTTGTTTTTGCTTTGGAAAAATTTCTCTCTTATCTACTTAGTGTTAAGGTAATTGCTTATTCTGATCATGCAGCCTTATGTTACCTAATAACAAAGAAAGAGTCAAAATCAAGGTTGATAAGATGGATACTCCTCTTAAGTGAATTCGATCTGGAAATCAAGGACAAAAGCGGGATGGAGAAGAAAGTAGAAGACCACTTAAGTTGACTACCACATGTGGGGAATGAATTAGATATACAAGAAAAAGTTCCTAATGACCAATTGTTTTTAGCAAGAGATACATTACCATGGTATGAAAATATTATTAATTTCTTAGTTACTAACAAATTATCCCATGGTCTGTGTAGGGCAGAAAGAGACAAGATCAAAAGTGAAGCCAAATATTATGTATGGGATGAGCCCTATTTGTGAAAACATTGTGCCAACCAAGCTAATAAGAAGATTTTGGGCTAGGGGTGTCAATTTTTGATACGACACGATTACACGACATGAACATGACACGAAATTTGCGGTTTTTAGCGGATTAGGGTTGGGGTTTTATGACACGAACACGATTATGACACGACACGTTTACAACATGAGAACAAGTGAGTCTACACAAAAGTAAACGGGTCAACACGATTGACACATTTACTGTATTGTATGCAATTATATATATGAAAATATGTTGCGATATGCCTAAAATTATATTATAACTTTTTTAACTTTCATGTATAATTTACTTTTTATTATTTATTTACATTAAAATTCTCTATTATGGATGAATTTTAAGGTTGACTTCGGAGTAAAAAATGCATATTATAAACATAATACTGTATTTTTATATGAAATTATATAAATTTTAGGTATTTAAGATCACTGTGATTTTACAATCTTACAGAAAAAAATTATTTGTACTTGTATGGAATCTTGAGAGAGTCATTATTGCTTATCATTTGGCATAAATTTTTTTGTTGGGTTAATTTAGTACTATCATAGTAAACAGGTTGAACAGGCCATACATGACACAACACGAAATTAAACAGGTCAAACACGACACAACAGGATTATTAATTGGGCAGGGTTATGGTTGAGGTTTTACGACTCGAACACGATTATGACACGACATGATAACCCGCAACACGACACGATTGACACCCCTAATTTGGGGTTCGAAGGGCTTTGATCAGTGATCGTGGCACTCACTTTTGTAACTGTACAGTTGAAGTCCTGCTAAAGAAGTGCCGTGTGAGAGACAAGATATCAACCGCGTATCATTCGTATACCAGTAGGCAAGTTGAGGTGTCTAATAGAGAAATTAAGTCCATCATCCAGAAAATGGTAAACTCTAGTTGTAAAGATTGGAGTTTGTAATTAAATGATGCATTGTGGGCTTATCTCATTGCTTGTAAGACACCAATCGGTATGTCCCCATATTGGTTGGTATTTGTGAAAGCTTGTCACCTCCCTGTCAAAGTAGATTTGGAGCACAAAGCATATTGGGCTATTAAAAGCCTTAATATGGGATTTGATGCAAGTGGTGAGCAAAGGAAATTGCAGTTGCAAGAGTTGGAGAAAATTTGAAATGAAGCATACGAGAATCTATCTACAAGGCAAAGACAAAGGCTTTTCGTGAAAAAATGATCATAAGCAAGGATTTTAAACTCGGTCAAAAAGTCATTCTTTACCGGATGCGTCTTTGTCTATTTCCTGGTAAGTTGTGATCTTGTTGGATTGGTCTGTTTGTTATAACCAATGTGTTGAAATTCAAAACTTACAAGCATCCAAGGTGTTCAAGGTTAGTGGGCATCGTCTTAAGCCCTATTATGAAGGGTTACATTGGAAAACGTGATGGAATTGGATTTAGAAGAACCAAATTACTATTTATAGGAAGGAGCATCAAGTCGAGCCAACGACAATAAACAAAGCAACTTCATGGGACACAACCCATATCCATTTACATTATATTATATTCTTTTATTTGTTTTTGAAGACTTAGTTTTGTTATTTTGTTATTTTGATTTTAGGGTTTTATGTTTTTGTGTTTTTACTGTCAAAAATCAACTTATGTTTTAAGTTAAACAGTTAAAAATCGTCATTTGTGGGTCTCGTATATTGTTTGGGTTGTTTAGGAATGAAAAGGTTATGCTTGGAAGGTGTTTTATGCATGTGCACACCATTTGGTGCGCATGTGTGAAAAAAACAGTAGCTGAACTACCCATTCGACATCTCGCGCATATGCGCGAGGCCAAACCCTGCAATCGAACATTCTGCCTTTTGCGTACATGCACGCCAGATAAGCCGTGCATGTGCGTGCGACTCCTTATAAGGGCAAAATCCTTATTTGCAAACATGACACATGGCTGCTTCTTATTCTTCCAACCCCCTTCCATTCCCTTTCAGCCCCCACTATATCCTACAATTCCCCAACATCAATTCACTCCTAATTCACCACAGTCACATCAAAAACCTTTCTTTTTCATAGGAATAACTAAAGTAATACAATTAAGATATGAATTTCTTTGGATTTTCTTATATTTTTCCTTTTCGTGTTTTAATTTAGATTGTGAGAAGGTTTTAATTTTTCATGCTTCAATTGATTTAATTTGTTATGGATTGAACTTCCAACATGTGATTTGAGTGATTTATGTATGATTTGTTAATTAGGAAGTGATTGCATGTTCCTTATAAGCAGGAAAGTTTCCAACATGTGATTTGAGTGATTTATGTATGATTTGTTAATTAGGAAGTTATTTCATGTTCCGTATAAGTAGGAAAGTTTGTTCTTAATCTATGCATGCCATGTGTTTGATGAATTCTCTCAATGAAAAAAAATGTTAAAACTCAAGTCATTGACACATAGATTCAATTCCTAGAATGTTAATTATGCCTTGTGATTTGCTCTTAGTCAATTTTAATGCATAAGAATGTCCTAGGAATGTGTATAGACCTTAGTTTTGGCACAACTTTGTTGAATTACATCTTGTGCATTCTAGGGCTTATAAGAGTTGGGGGTTGTGTTTTTGTATGAGTGTGGGGTGTTGGAATATTTGTTGGGATTTCCATGATTTTCACAATTAAATCTTGTAGGTATGGCAAGAATGGGCAAGAAAGCGACTATGGGCAAAAGTGCAAGAGCATCTTCCTCAACCGCTTCCCAGTAACAACGAGAAAACACGCAGTGGGGCCGCAATTTCTGTATGCAGTTGCCCAGAACAAATATAAGAAAGATATATTACAGTGGGGTGTGATTAAGGAAAAGGGTATTCAGGTGCCCTTGGCAGGGGTAGCAAAGATTAAACTGACCATTCGTAACCACGAGTAGAATCACTTAATCTCTACACTGAAAGAAGCTGTACTACCTGTGGTGCATGAATTCTACACCAACTTAAGCCATTATAAAGACACTAGAGTGTATGTTCGAGGGAAGCAAGTGGACATCTCTACCAATGAGATTAACAGGGTTTTAAAAGTCAATCGCGTACGCAATGATGAGTGACCGATCGTCAATAAAACAAATATGGAGTTAAATGAGATTACAAGCATCCTTTGTAACGATGCTCTTGAATGGACATATAATACGGTTAGGACTGTGGCAAGAAACTTCAATGCTAATACATTTAAATTGGTTTGATTTAAGTTTATTTTTGTGTGCCTCCTCCTGGTCAGCCATCTCACCTATGTTACTCTAGAGCGGGCCAAACTCCATTACTGTATTGCTTACGAAAAATCCATTGATGTGGGTCAACTCATCCATTAGCAAATATGCTTTCTATCACCAAAAAGCAGTCAGGCTTATGATTTCCTAATCTGATCACTACTTTGTGTCTTGAATGCAGCGTGGTGATTGATCCACCAGAAAAAAGCTAAAGCCTGGGAAGCTAATTACTATGGAGGGTGTGAGGGTTTCAATTAGGCACACTCGTTCACACGCAGGGGACGATGCCGACTTAGAGGATGAGGCTGAGCCACAGTATACTCAAGAAGAAATCTTGGAGCAAATTCTAGCAGAGCAGTAGTGTACCCTATACGGCTGTAGCAAAGATTTGATGCTTACATTCAACACCAGCGTGCCTGGTAGCAGACAATGGAAGCTCACCAATTAGCGAGGAAAAAGAGAGAAGACTCCTCAACATTCCTATTGTTCCCTCCATTTTCCCAGGATTTGGCACCCGATGCTCCTTGAGCATATGATGTTTGATGCCCTCTGCTTAGGGTTGTCTTGATGATTTTCTTATCTTTGAGTTGATTTCTCAGACATTTTAGTTGTTTTTATTTTACTAGACATGTTAGCTAGTTTTATTTTAACTAGGACTAATTTTCGTAGTTGTGTTTTTCTTTATTTTTGTGGTGTATTCCCTTAAGGGATTAAGTTTTTTCCTGATTATTGTAGGATTCAATTCTATATTTTTCTTGTTTTTCTTAATTTCTCAAAGGAAATTTTTTGTGTTGTTTTGTTCAATGTCATCCGAGCTTCAATTCACGTTGAAAGGATATTTATAACGGGATATTGCTCCAAATGCGAATCAAATCCAGAGAACCTTTTCTTTTTCACACTTTATGTTTTTATTTTTGTATTGAGGGCAATGCTTATTTTTAAGTGTGTAGAGGGGAGATATCTAGATTTATAGGTTGTTTGGTGTATTTTGCTTAGTTTCGCTGTAATATTTTAACTTTTCTTTTGATTTGAGAGCTTTTCAAATTCTTGAAAAATTTTTGTATGGATTAGTTTAAAATTTTTTGAAAATTTTTGCTTAACATGTTTCTCTATTTTTCTACATAATAACTATTTAGTTGAACCATTCATGAGTGAGTAGTCGATGTTAATTCAAGATTTTTAAAAATTTTGAGCACTTAGCCACGAATTAACTTTGGATTTGGACACTTAGAGATAATTGTTTAAACTCAATTATATTGCATCCTAGAAACTTGCCTTATTAAATTTTTGTGGCAAAATATTTATACAACCTGATTTGATTTAAAGATGAGGGTAGAGCCTTCTTTGGTTGTTCGAGCCTTTCTAGCCAATCCTTTTGAAAATTGATTTTATCCCTGATACACTGCTTGAGTCTTGAATTGTTATGAATAGAGTGAAACACCATTCTCCTTATTTCATTCGAACTTATTTTACCTATCCTTATTGAGCCTAATAATTTTAATTTTCTATCGCAAATTGTCCCTTAAGAGTTTTATTGCACACATTATTTGTTAAGGGGACATAAGGGTGAAAGGTAATGAATGAATGTGGAAGATTGTGAGAGTGGATGGTTTACATTTGTTGAGCAAAATCGGGTATTGAAAAAAAAAATTGAATTGGAATAATTAATGAGAGTTCTTGATATATATAGGTAGTACCTATCACTGGTACTTGTATATTTTCAGGTAGTGCCCATCTCTGGCACCTGCGTACTGGTATGTTGTGGGTAGTGTCTACCACTGATACCCGTATTGTGAGCAGACATAATATATATACATACATACATATATATATATATATGATGATGAACAAATGTCCGAAGGAATGTTGGCATGTTTGGCCAAGTCGAAAAAGGGGAGACTTCTTTGCTTGTTATTTGTTTGGAATTTTTTATGGGTATTTGTTATTCAAGTGTGGCGTTGTGGATGTGATGCTTCTTATGTGAAGAAAAGTTTCATTCTAATGTGTGACCGCCATTACTGTAAAGCTCTCGTTCTTACTCGCTATATCCTTTCCCTTCTTTGATTAGCCAATACCCTAACATACGTTACAAGCTATAAGTCCTACTAGTTGGTCCAAAAGCAACCTAAGAAGGGGGGTGAATTAGGTTTCTAAAAATACTTTTAGAACGATTAAACTTATTGAGATTTTTCAACTAACAATTAATATAATGAAGATAGAATCAATGAAACTGTGAAGAAAGAAAGAGAGGAAATTAAACAACCAATACTCCCAAGCTAACAAGCTTGAAGTATTAATCCACTAGAATGCTTCACACACTTGGTGAGCCAATAATCTTTACAAAGTAGGGAAATTCTTGCTCACACTAAAACTCTTTTAGTTGAGCCAAGAATTTTACTCACAACCTCACTTTTGTATAAGATTATCACTCCACTCAAAATTGAATTGCACTCTAAGCTGCACACTAATACAATATAGTACTATAGCCAATTTGTACTAAAATTGCTATTTTCTAAGGCTTGTATTCAATGTATTAGATGTCTTTTATAGAACAATAGAGCAGGTATTTATAGGAGCAATAAATGGTGGTTACAACTACTTCCAAACGGCTAAATAATAAATGCACAAAAACTAGCCGTTGAGGTTTTAGACGTCCGAGATAAGTATGATGTGTCCAACATAGTGTCCGATCTCAGTGCAATTGGTGAAGGATATCGTTCGTACAGCCGTGCATGCATCCGTTTCATCGTCCAGATTGAGTTTCGGACAGTCGTGTACATCCGAAGGAAGCTTTGTTCGGACAGTTGTATGCATCCGTAGAGGTGTATAAGAAACTTGCTTTCTGCCTGTCTGTTCAGATGGTGAAATGCATCCAAGTGAATATGTGTCGGACACTCCTGTTCGTCCGACGTAGAGAACTGACACAGTTTGGAAGGTGTACTGCGTCCGAACAACCTGTTTCCAGCAGAAAAGGTAACAGACCTGCAAAGCTTGTTTTCTGAGTTTAGTGTCTATGTCATCATCAAAATAAGATTTGGGAAACATCAATCTCTCCCTTTTGATGATCACAAACTGTTATAGAATAATCAACATATAAAATCAACAGATATGAGTGATACCACAACCAATAATTTTGCATTAGGATCAACAGATAGTATAACCAATCAATTTTGCAATGTTTTCAGCACAACCGACAATTTTGCAATTTTTTTTATTCCTACCCTACTCCCCCTTTTGACATCATCAAACAAAGCTCCCCCTGAGAAAGTTCACTCAAATATTCAACAAGAACATCATCAAAGTTAAGCCAGTATTAATATCAACACCAATATCACCAACATCAAAATTAAGATCTATATCAAGTCAAAATAATTCATAAAACCAAAATGAGAGCAATTCCAACATCAAAGTAATATCCAAAGTTAATGTTAAAGCCAAAATACATATGAATTAACAAAGAATCTAAGTCGAGTCATTTTTCTTCTTAAAGCGTTTTTTGATCTTGCGGCGTTTGGAATGGGCGTCATCATCAGTAGCCTCACTATCTTCATCTCCGTCATCGCATCATTGCATGATAAAATTGAACGTGTCGTCAATGTCCTCTTCGTTGCCCTCATCCTCAGCAACACCTTAATTATCAATGTCCTCGTTGTTACCCTCACGAGCATCCTCTACTTCGGCATTGTCATCACTTTTGGTAGAGGAGTTGAGTGGGTATAAGATTGAATATTGGCAAATTGAACCTGAGCTGAAGCAGACACGCCTAAGCTGAGTGCCTCTTGGAGAATCATCTGACGAGTTTCAAGTCGCTTTAATTTGCGATTAGTACGACGTTGAAAGGAGCTCACCTGACTGGTCAAAGAATTGAGAAGGCCACAGATTTGTGAAAGTGAAGGTTTGGAGGAAGAAGGATGAGAATCATGGACAGGTGCACAGAGGTGTTTGGGGAGGAGGAGAATGGGGAAGCCCCAAACCAGAGGTAAAGGCTTGGGATTTTGATTGTTCAATATCAAAGGCTTCTTTAGTTAACCATTGATCAACAAAATAACGGAAGCCTTTTCGGTCAATGTAGGATTTGTTGAAGTTGGGAGGAAATTGTTTGCTTCCGCTGAAAGGTACTTCAAGAACATCAAATACTTTGGTGAGAAATTTTCCGAAAGGAATGTTTCGATGGGTATCAGTAAGAAAGAGTTCCCACAGGGAGCAGAAAAGATACCCAAAGTCAAGAGGAATTCCTTGAAAACACAAAAACAGGTAAAGTTGCATTTTTCCGGGCTTGGTGCGATACCCATCTGTTGGTAACAGCAAATTTGTGACAAGAGTGTATAGAATATTCATTTCAGGAGTGAGCAATGTAGTCTTGGCTTTCGAGGCCTGTTTGAAATTAGTGTTAAAAATTACTCGTACCTCGTCAATATCAAATCGAGTATCAAGAGCGGACCAGTTTATCTAAAGAAAATAAATAAGAAAATTCATTCGGGTTTGAGACTTCACATTAAAAATTAGGATTGATGATGTTGGAGAAAATTTCAAGATTTGTGTTGTTCACACGAGAAACTAATGTGCAAACAGTGGGGCCTTTCCTAAGATTGGTTGTGAATTGAAGCACCATGGCATGATAAACGGGTAAATCAGTATGAACTAAGTGACCCCAATTTTGTTTTTCAAAACACGATTTGACAATGGAAAGATTAAATTCATCAAAAAGATTTTGAGAAGCAGGTCTTTGAACGATTATAGATTTTCGAAGAAGAGATGTATACCGTTCGGATGCCTTGGCACGATGAATTTTGGTAGGGGTGGATTTGTTGAAGCTTGAGGATTAGCAGATGATTCCCCTCGCACTGGAGCTTTTCCTTTTGATTTACGTCCGCGAGTTGCTATTGAAGAGCCTGCACGGGATCTAACCTTTGTGAATGGAAGGTATATAAAAATTTTGATTTTTTGGGAAGTTGGTGGAAATTTGATGAAATTGGATGGTAGATAGATGAGATTAAGTGCAATAATGGTGATGACTTTGGGAATGAATATTCCCTAATCAATTTGTCGAGAGAAGGAAGAAGTTAGAGGAATTTTGAGGAGAAAAATTGTGCCAGAGAAGGATTCGGGGCTTAGGGTGAGTTCGAATGGGGGAAAATGGACGGTTTTAATCGAGCAGAGGGACCGTTCGTATGTCCGAACAATTTGTGTGCGTTCGATTATGCGTCCGAAAGTTGATGAACGGACGGCCGAAATGAAGAGCTAGTGCATTCGATATTCTCTCAGACCATGGGGAGCGTCCGGTAGAATTCTAGTGGGAAAGTGTAGAAATTGAGGAAAATTTGGATGATCATAAGCGTCTGAGGCAGAGAGAAGGTTTTCGGACGATTAAGAGCGTCCGAGATAGGGTACTGTTCGGATGAGCATGTGCGTCCGAACTAAGAGACTATGCCGATGTGAACTTTAAAATTCCCTAAACGATTTCTGAAAGATTCAAAACGATCTAGGGCCATGGGTTTAGTAAAAATGTCAGTCAGTTGATCTAAAATAGACACAAATTCAACACATATTTCCTTTTTGCAAACAAGATCTCTAATGAAATGGTGCTTAACATCAATGTGTTTGATTCTAGAGTGCATTATAGGATTTTTTGTAAGATTAATTGCACTGGTGTTGTCACACCTTATAGGCACACAACCAAAGACAACACCAAAATCCTTTAAAGTATGTTTCATCCACAGAAGTTGGGTACAACAATTTCTAGGAGCAATGTATTCGGCTTCAGCCGTAGAAAGAGAAATAGAATTTTGTTTTTTACTAAACCAATACACAAGACAATTGCCCAGGAAATGACACATACCACTGGTACTTTTTCTAGCAATTTTCACCCAACAAAGTCAGCATTAGAATAACTAATTAAATCAAATGTAGAGGATTTCGAATACCACAGACCAAAATTCATTGTACCCTTTAAGTATCTAAAAATTAGCACTTACAGCCATCAAGTGCTATTCTTTAGGGAAAGATTGAAATCTAGCACATAAACAAATAGCAAACATAATATCTGGTCTGCCAGCTATTAAGTAAAGTAGGCTTCCGATCATACCTCTAAAGCGTTTTTCATCAACACTATTACCTCCTTCATCTTTATCAAGTTTGGTTGAAGTGCACATAGGCCTACCAACTTGTTTGCAATCTTCCATTCCAAATCGTTTGAGTAGCTCCTTTGTGTACTTGATTTGGGTAATAAACGTCCCTTCCTTTGTTTGGTGAACTTGTAGTCCAAGGAAGAATTGTAACTTTCCCATCATACTCATCTCAAACTCTTTTTGCATTAAATGTGAGAAATCCTTGCACAATCTTTCATTAGTTGCTCCAAAAATAATATCATCAACATAAATTTGAACAATTAACAAACCAGTGGAATTTGTTTTGGCAAAAAAGAGTGGTATCAACGACACCTCTTTTAAATCCATTTTCAATCAAGAAACCACTAGAATAGTCTTTCATACCAAGCTCTTGGAGCTTGTTTCAAACCATATAAAGCTTTAGAGAGTTTGAAAACATGATTTGGAAAATTTTTATTTTCAAAGCCCGGAGGTTGTTCAACGAAAACTTCTTGATCAATAAAACCATTTAAAAAGGCACTTTTGATATCCATTTGAAATAATTTGAAATCATTAAAACATGCAAATGTGAGAAACATGCGAATGGATTCTAATCTAGCCACGGGTGCAAAGGTTTCATCAAAGTCAATACCTTCTTCTTGAGCACAACCTTTTGCAACAAGTCTAGCTTTGTTTCTTATGATTTCACCTTTATCATTTAATTTGTTTCTAAAGACCCATTTTGTTCCAATTACGGGATGAAATGATGGTCTTTCAACTAAGGTCCATACGTTATTTTTCTCAAATTGACTAAGTTCATCTTGCATGGCAATGACCCAAGATTCATCATTTAAAGCAACATCTACATGTTTAGGTTCAATGTGAGAAAGTAAACATGCACAATTACCATTCAAAGGTTTATGAGAACGAGTAGTTACCCCATCGGATAGATCACCTATGATCAAATCTTGAGGGTGACTAGAGACGAATATCCAAGCTTTTGGAAGATCTTTTGAAGTATCCTCCTTCTTTTCTTCTTCATCATCTACCTGATGGTTGTTGACATCATTGCTTGATGTGATCTCTTGATGATCTTCATGGATAGTGAGCTTCTCAAGCTCCTTTTCAATACCTACATCTTCATCTTCACATAAATTCTTTGAGATAACATCATTAGCTTCATCAAATGTAACATGTACAACTTCTTCAATCAAGAGCGTTCTTCTATTGTATACTCGGTATGCTTTCTTGTCACTAGAATATCCTAGAAAGATCCCTTCATCCGATTTTTTGTCAAATTTACCAAGATTTTCTTTGATTTTTAAAACAAAACATTTGCAACCAAAGACTTTGAAATAGCTCACAACGGGTTTTTTTTACAAAAAAGGAGTTCATAAGGAGTTCAATTTTTTGTTTAAAATGGATCTTAATAAAACTCGATTCATGACATAACAAGCTGTGTTAACAGCTTCGGCCCAAAAATATTGTGGTAAGTCGCATTCACTAATCATAGTTCTAGTAGTTTTTTGAAGAGTCCTATTTTTCCTTTCAACAACACCATTTTGTTGAGGGACTCTAACAACCGAAAATTCATGTGAAATACCGTTGTGATCACAAAATTCGGGAAAACCTCCAAATTTAAATTCGGCACCATTGTCACTTCTTAAACGAATGATCTTTAAATTCAATAAATTTTGAATTTTGGAAAAGAATTTTAAATTTTTTTCAAAAGCTTCATTTTTGTGAACAAGAAATAATACCCAAGTGTACCTAGAATAGTCATCTACAATGACAAAGGCATATTTACAACCACTAAGACTAGGATGTTGAGTAGGTCCAAACAAGTCTAAGTGCAACAATTCTAAAGGTTTATGAGTGAACACAAATTTCTTTGGTTTAAAAGAAACATTAACTTGTTTACCAAATTGGCATGCATCACAAATTTTATTTTTCAGAAATTTTAGTTTTGGCAAACCTCTTACCAAATCCTTCTTAGCAAGTTTTTCAATTAAATCCATATTAAAATGACAAAGTCTTCTATGCCAAAGCCAAGGATCCTCTGTGGAAGCGGTAAGCCATTTTACGTTGCTATTGCTAATTTTATCAAGGTGAATCACATAAACATCATTGTGCCTAGTGCCCTTAAATAAATCAACATGATTTTTATCAAGGATAAGACATTCATGCTTGGTAAAAAACACATATAAATTTTTATCACAAAGTTGACTTACACTTAATAAATTGTAGTTCAAATTATCAACAAGAAGCACATTCTTTGTCAAGGTTTCACCATTTTTACCTATATCACCAATGCCGATTGATTTTGCTTTATTGTTATCTCCAAATGTTACTTTTCCACTGTTTTTGGATTTGAGGTTTGTGAAAAGAGAAGCATCACTCGTCATATGCCTTGAGTCTACCGGAACATCCACTATCTATGAATCACTTAGCATTGTTGGTGATGTTACAATAGATCAATTGATAAATTTTGGTACCCACATTTTCTTGGGTCCATTTGAGTTAGTGAAATTGTTATTAATCCATGCAGCTTTCATTCCAAGTTTCTCATTTTTCTTGACATAACACATATTCTTGACATGTCCATGTTGTTGGAAATATCTACAAATAATATTTTTATTTCCATATAAAGAGGATTTTGAATTTACAAAACATAAGTCCTCCCTTCTAAACATGATAAAATTTTTGTTGATTAATACATTTCTATTTCTTTTCGAATCAACAACATTTTCTCTCTTTCTAGTCAAGAGAACATTCAAATCATCCAATCTTTTCTTCAAGAAGGCTTGTTCTTCCTTGACCTTTGATCTCACATGCATTCTTTTCTTCAAGTCACTATTTTCTTGTGATAGCCCATTATTTTCATTCACAAGTTTAGAGTTAGCATTCAATAGAGTATTTGATTTCGTTCACTAACTCCTTATTTCTAGCATATGATTCCTTTAAGCTATCATGCAACTTTAAAATGAAAGCTTCAAGATCATTTTCATCATTTTAATCATTGGAGTCATAGTTAGAATTTACCTCATCATCTCCAATGGCCATAAAGACCATTTGTGCCAACTCCATTTCTTCTTCAACTTCTCCTTCGGAGTTGCAATCAACCCATGTTATCTGAAAGTTATTCAATCAAGACTTTCTTCCTTTATTCTTTTTCTTGGAAGGACACTCATTTGCAAAGTGTCCGAGTTGACCGCATTCAAATCACTTTTCATTTTGCTTCTTCATTTCTAGCTTAGCCTTTCCTTTGAAATTATTTGAATTTGTAGCTCCACCTCTTCTCATTCTCCGTTTGTTGATGTAATGTTTAAGAAATCCTTTGGTGATGAGTGCAAGATCTCCTTCATCAAGATCTTCATCTTTTAGATTGATGGAGCCATTTTCATCCTCTTTTTGAGAGGTCTTTAGGTTCAGCAATGCTCCTTCTTGGTCTTGCTTCTTCATCATCCACCACTTTGGCCTTCAACTTCAATTCATAAGATGTAAGAGAGTTGATTAGTGATTCAATAGGCATTGAGTTTAAATTCTTGGCTTCCTCTATAGTGATTATTTTGGCATCCCATTCTTTGGATAGAGCATTTAGGATTTTTCTATTCTTTTCACCCTAAGAATACTCCATACCCAAGGCTTCAAAATCCTTAATGATGTCATTGAACCTACAATACATTTTGTCAATATTTTCATGTGGTTCCATCTTGAAGGACTCATACTTGGCAACAAGTACGGATTTCTTTTGCTCACGAACATCGTCGCTCCCTTCATGGATTTTCTTCAATTTATCCCAAATTTCTTTAGCAAAAATGCATTCCTTGACGCGAGTTGATTCATTAGCATCCAAGGCATTATATAGCACATTCATGGCTTTTGCATTTAAAGTCAAGTTTGCCTTGTCTTGTGGAGTGAGCTCATCTCCTTGTCTTTTCTCTTCTTCTATTTGTGTGATCATCAATGATAGTAGCTTCAAAGGGACCTTCATTAACAACATACCAGAAGTCAATATCAATAGATTGCAAAAATATTTTTATTCTATCTCTCCAACTAATAAAATTTGTCCCATTGAACATAGGGGGCCTAGTAACGGATTGACCTTCAAAAAATAGAGCATTGTTGGTTGCCATAATAGTTCTTTTCTTAAAAGCAATTTAAGCAATAAAATTAGACCAAGCTCTGATATCAATTGTTGGTCCCAAAGCAGCCTAAGAGGGGGGGTGAATTAGGTTTCTAAAAATCCTTTTCGAAAGATTAAACTTATTGAGATTTTTCAACTAACAATTAATATAATAGAATCAATGAAGCTGTGAAGTAAGAAAGAGAGGAAATTAAACAACCAATACTTCCAAGCTAACAAGCTTGAAGTATTAATTCACTAGAATGATTCACACACTTGGTGAGCCAATAATCTTTACAAAGTAAGAAAATGCAATCTTGCTCACACTAAAACTCTTTTAGTTGAGCCAAGAATTTTACTCGGAACCTCACTTTCGTACAACATTATCACTCCGCTCAAAATTGAATTGCATTCTAAGCTGCACACTAATACAATATAGCACTATAGCCAATTTGTACTAAATTTGTTCTTTTCTAAGGCTTGTATTCAATGTATTAGATGATCTTTACAGAATAATAGAGTAGGTATTTATAGGAGCAATAAATGGTAGTTGTAACTACTTCTTAACGGCTAAAAAATAAATGCACAAAAACTAGCCTTGAGGTTTCGGACGTCCGAGATAAGCATGATGCGTCAGACACAGCGTCCGATCTCCGTGCAGTTGGTGAAGGATATCGTTCGGACGGCTGTGCATGCGCCCGTTCCATTGTCCGAATAGAGCTTCGGACGGTCGTGTTCGTCCGAAAGAAACTTCGTTCGGACAGTTGTATGCGTCCGTAGAGAAGCATTAAGAAACTTGCTTTCTGCCTGTTAGTTAAGATGGTTCGAAATGCGTCCGAGAAACTTGATATAGTTCGGATGGTGTACTGTGTCCGAACACCCTGTTTCCAGCAAAAAAAATAACTGACTTGCAAAGCTTGTTTTAAGAGTTTACTGCTTATGTCATCATCAAAATAAGGTTTGGAAAACATCAATCTCCCCCTTTTTGATGATGACAAACAGTCATAGAATAACTTGACTGTGAACAATATGGTAAATGAACATGGGTTGCCTCTCATACAACGCTCCTTTATAGTCAATAACTTGACTGTGAACAAGATGGTCAGAATAACCATCTCTATACCAGAGGAAAGAGAGCTCAATAATTATTAGTGATCATAAATAGGCTCTCTCCTTATAATTTCTCGCCATAAACTTATCCCTAACCTCGTTCTTGACTCCATCAGTTATAAACTCAACTCTGAACCCCATTGTCGTCTATGTAAACTAGCTTAATCATTTCCTCATGATTCTTAAGAGACTCGACAATATTGAACTCTTTACGAGCCACTTGTCTTGATCTTCAACTCTTAAGGTCAATCCAGTGGAGAATGTGGGTATACTGGCACCACAATACAATCCCTATTAACAGCCAAGTGGTGATCCTTCACACTGGTTAGTATCTCTTGTGCTTCCTCCATAACTAAGTCTAAAATCTTGATTGGCTTTTGCTCTGGAAGGTCTTGAGGCATTGACATCGGAGGCGATGAACTAAAAATAGAGTCACCCTCAATAGGCTTATTGTCTACTAATCCTATCTCTAGTTCTTGCTTTTTTTTTCTTCATCTTCTCCACCCTCAATCACTTGAGATTCTAGTCTACTTATGGAAGAATTCAGTTGACTTAATTGATGCTCCAAAATTTGCAGATTGGCTCTTGTTTCCCGTTGAAATTGCAAAGTATTTGTAGCTAAAGAACAAATTAATTATTCCAAATACTTACCAGTTTGGGTATAAGATTGTTGTGGCAAAACTAGATGTATACACGAAAGATCTTGTGATGGATAACCCAACTCAGGGATAATCTATCTATTCTTGATTATACTTATACGTGTAAGAGTCATACCAAGGTTGTGGTGGATTGGAGAACCATTCATTACTTCAAGAGCTAGGACACATGTCAGTTAAATGATTGTCAACACAAATCTCACAAGTCCTTAATCGTCGTATATCTTCTAATTACTCGATAATGAAATCGGAACAATAAATCTCATGCGAATTGATAACCATGATGGAGATAAAAAAGAGATCAAGTAATAAATATACACAGTTAAAGACAAAAATTTAAAGAACAAAAATAAATCAAACTATTGCATTTTCTACATGCCAAAATTTTTTGTCAATGTTATCATGGGCACTCAAAATTAACAATTTTTAATAATAATGTAGTAGTGGTGAGTACAAGTCGTCCCACAGAGAATGAAATTTATTCTTGTGCTCACAAGAAAGGGGGGTTTTTGAATGCTTTTAAACTAAAAACTAAAACAGTAAAATAACTGAAAAAAATTTGATATAAGAAGAATCGTTGGTTCCGGTCATATCCACCATGACAATTTTACTAGTCGATCCTTGAAACCAAAGATAATCTAATTTCTATACCAAGCACTAATTAAATAATTAACCCAAATTCTAATTCAAAGTTGATTCTTATTTCTTTCTAAAGTTGGCTAATTTTCAACACGCGATCCAATTAACCCTAACCATTAATTTAATCCAGACACGCGCCAAAGATTAATTAATAGAAGTATTAAAATCAACAAGAACAATTAAGCTAATTAAACATAAACACACGCGGTTATGCCAATTAGTTGATTATTTTTCCTAAATTCAATAACACTGATCGAGCAATTATCAAACTTAGTTGTTTCGCAGATTGAATTAAGCACCCGTCGTTAAAACAATCTAGTTGTAGATTAATTCGAAGAACTTAATTATTCTACAATAATAACAAGGTAAAAAGACCAATCATAAAATTAATCACAGAAAAATAATCAATACTTGATATAAAATTGAATAAATTCAAGAACACAACAACATAGTAAAGTTAACTATGGCTTCAATTCCCTCGACTAAGAAAAAGGGTTTAGACACTAAGTGCCATGAAAGAATAACAAAAAATTTCCTGCTGAAAACCCTAGCTAAAACAACAAAATAAAATGTCTACTCTCTTCTAATCACCCAAATGGGGTATTTATAATGACTACTAGGGTTACAAAATTGTCTTAGGATACGAACATGAAATTGTATGAAAAAGAGTCTAATTGGCTGAAGAAATCTGCCAAAAATTAAAAAACCACGTAACACTGCTGCCTTGGGTGCACATTCACTGCTTGATTGCATGCATGTGCGCGCGAACATGTTCTAGAAACTTTCCTTCTAG
This sequence comes from Cinchona pubescens, assembly GCA_025175665.1. Lineage (NCBI taxonomy): Eukaryota > Viridiplantae > Streptophyta > Magnoliopsida > Gentianales > Rubiaceae > Cinchona > Cinchona pubescens. The sequence continues at coordinate 7,293,689 of JANKKI010000027.1, read as the reverse complement.
ACTCAGCACATATGCGCTGCACATCCCCAGCACATGTGCGCTGGTTTTAATGCTGCCCTTCACTTTTGGCTTAAATTTTATCCTTGATGCTTTGGGAATTTAGGAAAGTGTAAAACACAAAAGTTGTAGCTCTCTCTCTTAACTTTCCAACAGATGATATGATTTTACAAAGATTGAATCATATTAATCGGAGCACAGACTTGAAAGTTACGCTTAAAATACAAAATAATGTCCAGAATAGCGTCATACTCGTGCATGTTCCGTCCTTGGCATTTCCTTTCATCTTTTCCATCTTTTTCAGCTCTTTTTCACTTTAACCCTAAAAAATCTAAGAATAACCAAATTAAACTCAATAATAATTCAAATATTGCTTACAACACATAAAAACGTGATAAATGACATATAAAATATAGCACAATTATGAACTTATCAGAGGTTCTGACGCTTAAGTCAGAATTTATATGAGGAATAGGATTAAGAGTAAAATGAAAGTTTGAAAAGGCAAATGAAAAGTTGTATGAATGAATCTCCCTGTTTATCTTGCCAACTTACTATTTATACTCCTCCTTGATGGGTTTAGATAGTTCATAGAATTGAGACTAATTATTGAGCTCATGAGGGTCTTGAATGTGTTTAATTTGTTCATAGCTTGGTTTCAAGTTAAAATTACCAAAATGTATTAAATCCTCGTATATATTTAACTGATTGATCATGTATTCGCGAGCTATTAACTGATATTTTTAGATATCATCAATTGTGAAATTGACAGTCTCAGAATTATTAATTGATTTAAAAGAATAATAATTATTTTGCATTCTGTTTACATTGGATAACTAAAAGATATCCTAAAACTATAGACATTCCGGGGTTGTCCCGAAATTGTAAGGAACTTGCATCAGTTTTTGAGATAAATAAACGTATACGTTAGTGATTCTTTTTAAACCATTTGGTATCCTTCAGTAAATAATTTCACATTTCCAAATAATTATTCTATCTTATGTTAATGGAAAAGACTCGTGAACGGAATTTCATACCATATCCAAAAGTCTCCAAAGAAGACATGATTACATTCATCTTCGTCTAAAGGTTAATTGTAGTAATACGCTTAAGACTTTAGTATGATTTTTCTTTAGTACCTCATAGATTTTGTGTCATTTAATACTCTAGGCTGCCAATAAAAACTAAATTTAAGCGATAGTGTTATCAATATTGTGAAAAAGATAAGTATACTCCAAATTTAATTTGTATTTTAATTCCCAAATTAAGTATTCTTCAATTCTTTGATGTCAAATAAAACACAGTGAAGCATAAATTTTATATTATTTTGATAAATTTTTAAAGCTAGTCCATATTAAGGTGAAAGTTGGATTATATCAATAATCAAAGAAAGAATAAAGAATAAAAATTAATCACTAAATAAAAAAGAAAAGAGAATAATGGATGAATCATAAATGATTATGGTTGTCATATATTTAAAATAAATTGAACATATATTTTGGTGCCTTTTTCTTTCCTTTCAAAATGAAATATGCTTCAAATGAATTAAAATATGATAAAAAGACTACAAAAATGACAATTATATCAAGGGATCTTGACTCTACAATTATTTTTACAATACAAGTATTAAAAAAACATATGCTAAAGGAGAATCTTTATCTTTGTAGTTGTTTTGACAATAAAATTATGATTAATTGGTAAATTAATTGGCACAAAACTGCAGTTATAGACAAATGACGTTTAAGATAAGTAATTAACCCATTTAGCTAGGGGCAATAATGTCTTTTTGACTTTTTAATATTCAAATTGTTGATGTGTGATAAAGAAATGAGTAAAGTAAATAAATAAATAAATAACGTTAGGATAGTGCAAAACTCATTAAAGGGGTTTAATATAATTAACCCAGTAGGAAGTTATCCCAACTATTGACTCCCAATTCACATTTCAGCAGCTGGTGGCTCGTAGGCTCTCCCACAATGACTCCAAAGAAATTTTTAACCGTACATGAATTGTACGCATCTGCAGATATCTAAAAGGTCAAATTGCCAGGAAATCGGATTAGATTAGCTTTTAGCTTTTAGCTATTCAAGAAACAGAGAAGATCCAAATAAGTTAGGGCCCAAAGCCCTTCGACCTGGACTGGAACATGTGTCTAGACAGTGTAGCAATCCATTGTTCTCCCATTGCATTGAAACAGGGTGACCCGTGACCTCATTTCGGAATTTAGCTTTATACCAAAAGTGCCTAATGAATGTTACTGTTCCTTCCGAATGAGCCTTACATCAAATAAAGCAAAAAGACAACTGACTAGTTGTGCACTAAAGTCAAAGTAGATTTTTGTATTTAACCAGAGAACCAAAGCTAGAATTGATAAATATAAGGAAAAGATAGCTAGATCTCTCCATTTCTTTCCAACCATAAATGTTTCAATTTCTTCGATCCCTAACCTTTATTATTTCCATGGCCTACTATTTATTTGGTCTACTTCTTGCTTTCTCCATTTCATTTCAATCACTAACATATGTCCACGGAGACTCTAATTTAATAGAAAAAACTTGCAAAGCGTCAAACTATTATGACCTTTGCATATCATCCCTCAAATCAAATTTGACCAGCCTAGATGCAGACACAAAAGGGTTGGCAATTATTATGGTTAGAGTAGGAATGGCCAATGCCAGTGCAACCAATGCCTACCTTTGCCTCCCAAGTTTTAAGCAGCACAAATGATACACTGATGAAGAAGCTCATTAAAGATTGTGCAAAAAAGTACTCTTATGCCATTGATGCTCTCCAAGCTTCACTTCAAAATCTGAATGCTGAGTTATATGACTATGCTTACATGGATGTTATGGCTGCAGCTGATTATCCAATTGTTTGTCACAATAGTTTTAGGCGCTCTCCAGGGTTGGCTTATCCATCTGAGCTTGCACTAAAGGAGGATGGTTTGAAGCGTATTTGTGATGTGGCTTTAGGCATTATCGATAATCTTGTTAGGTGATTGTGCTGTTCTTTTTTATCTCATTTTTTATGTTCTCTCATTACCCATTCGAAGCCGCTTTGTTCTTGACCAAGGCATAAATTGTATCTTATGCGTGTACTTGCAATAATTTTCTCTTTCTTTCGATTTGTTGTTCTTTACTTCTACAAAATGCTTTGAAACATCCTATTTGAAATTAAACTTAATATCACGTCCAAATTCATTTTGATAATATTTCATTCCAGTATTTATCATAAATTGTAGTTTACAATCCATATCACACTCCATACTACATATAGTATGGCATTACGCTTTATATTTGTAAGTTCCATTAACCATTAATTTATCCCTAAACTTTGTTACAATTTTGATACGGTTAGCCTTAAATCATAAATATCGACTCTATGGGATATTGATCTTTATTTTCCCATCTCTATAACTGCAAGCAACTGTCCTAATATCACGCGGTATGACCTTAAACGGCTGAGATACTGTGACCTGATAACCAATTCATTTTGACTCCAATAATTATCCAGATCCATACCATAAGGTTTTTGAGGAACCACATCAAAATCTGGCAAATCTGTATTGTTTAGCTCACAATCGAGAACAACATTTACACTGATAATCATTTAGAGCATCACTTTCTTGTTTTTCGGCCTCAATTTAAAAATTTTCCATCATGTTATATGACCATATTTTAATTAAGTAACCGTGCTGGTCACCTGTGGATGCCCTTGGTAGGGCTGGCAATTTCTGACACGATACAATAATATGATACGAAATTAACAAGTTATGACACGATTCAAAATTTTTCAGGTCATTATTGGATCAACCCATTTATCATACGAAATTAAATAGGTTGGGTTAGATCAATCCATGGGTTGACACGATAACACGTTAAGTTACTGTATAAACACATTTGGTTGAAATTTTTTTCTTTATTATAATTTAATATAGTATACTTTAAGATTGTAAATAATATATTTAATATTAGAATAGTAAATCAAATATAATAATTATTTTAAATATTATCCAAAAATTTTCAAAAATTTTAATTATATGTTTTAAATTACTATGATAACAAGATCAGTATTAATAATTGTTTAAATTACTAAATAATTAAAATTTGAGATTTTAATTCAAATGAATCGCAAGTTATGTAATTTGTCAAATAGGTTGAACGGGTCAGACATGAACACAAAACGATAAGAAACAGACTCTACATGACACGACACGAAAACGTGTACACGATAAGAAATAGGTCATACCTGACACGATACGATAATCTAACAATTTGACCCATTGACACCCCTAGCCCCTGGCCCAACAAAGCCATGTGCACAAGTATTCGAAGGTGCGGCAACAATTGGTCTCTACTGATCCTTTTCAGTTTCCATTTTTTCATCAAATATCCCGCAATCAAAGCATATTTGATTGTTCTGAATCTCTAATTGCCTTATGCCTCAAAATTGGCCTGAGAGGTACAAAACGACTAGTGATAAGCGGCACCTAACAGGAGTGCGGAAAGGAATATTTGGAACATAACTCTTCCTGACACCAGAAGAGTTGGACCTCATACTACTAGATTCCATAGTCAAGAAGGACCTGAGTTAAAGGTACTAGCTACAGACGCTTAAATACTATTTATAGAAGTGCCACGTGGCCTTTTAGCTTCCAAAAAATAGATTTTGATCCCCTCCCCTTGGGAATAGTGACTCCCTCACAAGAGCAGTACCAATATCAATTTCAATTTCAAACTTCATTATTTTCTCTATTAAACAATACCTACATGCTTTGACACCAAATTTGTGAAAAAACTAAAAATTCAGATTCTTGCACATCAAGAGACACTACTGTTGAGTACTATTTGTAAAAGATGTGTACCCATGTTTTACATATGACTAACACATCACCATTAATTTATGAACCTAGGCTACGCTACCCTAATTTTCCTGCCAAAACACCTGGACCCACATGTTTTCTCCTATGAAATTGACCCGCGATACCCTTGAGCCTGCTTTTTGTGCAGCCAATCAGCAGTTGACACGTGATAGGGGAAGGGGACTTAGTAATATTATAGGCCCCTTCATGCCAATAAAAATTCCTTCGTCCCTTGTTATATACAAGTAAAGTTTGGGAGAAGGACCCAAGGGAGGGAGTAACATTAGTAAGAGGGACTTGGTTCTATTCACAGTACTTAGAAACTACACCGTGTCTGTAAAAGGAAACAATTCAAAAAATAGTCCCCATCTTCTTCTTGGCTTCAACCTTGACCATAGAGTTAGAAAACTAGTTACTCGATTTCGATGACTTTAAGACCGACATAATTTAGACTAGGGTTCAATCTGAACCCTATAAAATAAGACTTATCATGCCTTTTATGGCCTCTTTAATACCTTTGGTGGAAAATCATTTGAAATAAACACATGTATTCTCATTTATAACCCTCCCCAATGCCTAATTAACACTACATGTACTGTTTGAGTAACTATATACAACACAAGGCTAATAGTAACAGAGAATTGGCAAGAGGAATTTGCATTTCCGGTGACAAGCCCCGTATGCCTCTACCAAATAAGCAAATTGTCCCTAGGTTGCAACTTACCAATTAGAGTACATTAACCTAAAGTCCAATTCTATATACCATAAAATCTTAGGATCTGTAAAATTTGCTACGATCAAATTTTTAGACTTTGACAAATTACGAATTCTATGTGCTCATATAAAGTCTGCTAAGTTTACCCTCGATCAAGTGGATATATGGCACTACAGTGCCTACAACGTCAGAAAGGGCACTATGTAGATCCTTCTCAAATGGCCAGATCTTACGAAGCACAAATAACAAAATTATTGCCAGGCCATGCCAATCTACGTTTGGGATTGGAGGTCGACATTCCTTTTCCAGCAAAAGGTACTTACTGGCCCACTGGAAATCTAAGAAACTAGAAGAGAATGACCCAGGGCCTTCAATAAGTAAAGTAGGCTCCCAAAACTCGGTCAAAACAATCAATTAGGGCTAGAGCACATGGGACAATTTATAGGTCCCATTGTAAATGCTGTTAGGATAGAGTGCTTGAGGCCAATCCCTTCAAAACCTAAGTATTATTGTTCATAGACAAAATAAAAATTCTATTAAATAAATTCTTGTAATTTAGTTTTTTACTAATAAATATATTTTGTTTCCAGTTCTGTAATGTTTTTATATTTGCACAGAATATTATTTTAATAATTCATTAATGTTCATTAAATATTATCAATATAGGGAAATGTGATTATTGATTACAATTAATAATTATGTGCATTTGTACCGAAAAGAAATATCGCGCTTTATGAAGAAATTCAAACTTTAAATGGTAGTATTAATGTGCTTCTTTAGCCTTAGATTGAAGTTCTAACTATTTTCATCAAGAATGTCAATGAAAAACCAAAATTTAAAGCTACACATTTGAAGTCTTACTTGGCATTTGCTTGACAGATTATTAACCAACCAGGATATTTAATTAACTACACAAATGGATTGCCGCAAGTTTAGTTTTGGAATGTGGCTTTGTAAATGATTTCTCTTTTTCATCTATTTATTATCTAGCTAGATTGTAATCCTTGGGCAAATTCTTTTTGCACCAAAGTATAAGTTGTACTAAGACACAATGAGTGTGGGCCCTATATGGGCCCCATTGTGAGTCCAAGAACGAGACCGATACAGTTTGATGCACTATACATCTAGGTGAACATAAGATTTTGCCGTAATCCCTGCCCATGCTTAGCACATGATAAAACTATATTTGTGTTAGTGATGAGTAATGTAGTCTAATTAATTCAAATAATCGACAAAAATATAAATATAAGAAAGATAGTAACACAATAGCAAATATTTGGAAAGTAAGATGTAAAAGAAGTATGCAAAATCTAACGTAACATCTTTTCAGAAATCAAAATAACAGGATCTCTATTTTTCACATTGTCCTATTTTTTTTTCATACATGTTCTATTTGATTCCAAATATGAAAAATGTAGTAACCACTAAATTGTCAATAATAGATAGAGTAACAGTAGCATCAATGACTGTGATTTTGAAAGTGAAAGACGTTTAAATATACTCTACTTCTAACTTTTTTGGATGAGTTTGAACTTATACGGGAGAGTGTCTAAGAGTTGGGGAGAAAATTTGAGAGATAGAAGTTAGTGAATAAGACATGTGTATGACACAACTGTCTGTTATATTCCTATATTGCTAATAGTTGTTATTTTGTCTCATATTGATTTCTCTTACATGGTATATAATTGATATTAAAACGCATACACAATAAATAGCTAAATATATTATTTTATCAACAGGAAAATTTCAAATCAACTTTAATTTTTTGGGATTGATTCTATCTATATGTATATGTATATCTATATATATTATAATAAAAGAGAGAGTTTTATTTAGTGATTTTCAATTTCTTTCCAAATTAACCTCTCACTACAAAATTTAATGAATTTGTTATATCTCCAAAGCTGAATGCTTTATATATATATGTGTGTGTGTGTGTGTGTTACTCTTTAGGCTATTTATGTAAAAACTCTCAAAGAGTTAAAGACGAAATAAAATCTACTTTTAAAACTTTATGTTAGGAAATAAATTTGATTGAAATAAAATTTCCTTATGTAATAAATTATTAGAGATGAATTTTAGAAATTAAAAAGAGAAATAAATAATTTTTTGGGATGGCTTTTAGAAATGAAGCAATAATAAAAAAATATAATTTACTTTAAAAATAACTGTACATATTTTTGTTATACTTTTTGAACTTAAAGAGAATTTTAACAATCTAAAAAGGTACATAGGAAATAAAACTAACATTTTGATACTTCGTATTTAGAATTAAGTTTGATTGAAGTAAATTTTCTAATAGAGTAGAATTTTGGGATAGATTTTAGAATTAAAGATGAATATTAAATAAAGTTATTAGAAAAAGAACTTCATTGAATACAAATTTTCACTAAATCTAATTATTTAGTTTAGAACTTAGTTAAAAGATTTTAGTTTTATATATTTATTTAAGTTATTTATGTAAATACTCCTCAAAGAGTAAAATAGGAAATAAAATCTACTTTTAAGGATTCATATTAGGAAACAAATTTGATTAAAACAAATTTCATCATATAATAGATATTATGAATGAATTTTAGAAATTAAAGAAAAGCAGGAAATAATTTTACTGGGATGAAATTTAGAAATCAAACGATAATAAAGAAATAAAATTTACTTCAAAAATAAATTTACATATTTTAGTTATACTTTTGGACTCTTGAAGAGAAAAAAAAAAACATGAAAAATTGAATCAATCCATCTATGATACATATTTTAGTTATACTTTTGGACCTTTGAAGAGAAAAAAAAAAAACTGAATCAATCCATCTATGATCCCATATATATATATATATATGATATATATATATATATATATATATATATATATAGACACACACACACATATATATTAACTATAACAAATGGGGGAGTTTGACTTAGTGATTCATATTTTTCTTTTTAAATAAACCCTCACTATAAAATGTAATGACTTTGTTATATCTTCTAACTTGAATACCTTTTTTAAATAATTGTTTAAGTTATTAATGTAAATACTCCTCAAAGAATAAAAGATGAAATAAAACATAGTTGTAATTTAAGACTTCAAATTAGGAAATAAATTTGACTAAAGCAAATTTGCTTATGTAACAGAGTACTAGGAATCAGTTTTAGAGCTTCAAAAGATTAAGAAATAATTTTATTGGTATGGATTTTAGAAATCAAATAATAATAATGAAATAAAATTTATCTTTGAAAATTTAATTTACATATTTAGTTATACTTTTTGACCCTTAAAGAAAAGAAAAAAGCCTAAACAAAGTGAAAGAGAAAATAAAACTAATTTTTTGAGGCTTAATTGAATAAAGTTATTAAAAGAGAACTTAATTAAAAAAAATTCTCATTAAATGGAATTACGCACATAACTGTTATTAACATATATAAGTTGTGAATACATTAATAGACTAGAAAAAATTTATATGTAATTAAAGAAATTAACAGTTTATTAACAAGTCAATAAAAGGAAAAAGTAAAAATTCATTTGAGAAAAGGGAAAAAAAAAAAAAAAAGGAACTCAAGCTCTTATAAATGGTTAAGTACGATTTTGGCCCTTCAAGCTAAGTCAAAATCTCAATATGCCTTCTTAAATTGAAAAGGCCTCACTGTCATGACCCTCTAAATTGAAAAAAAAAATTCTAATATCATCCTCCAATTGAAAGAGTATCAATTTGGTTCTCTGAACTAAAATAAATGTCCCAATCTATTGAGTCACCCTCAAAACTGAGAGATTACTAATTCGATCCTCGACACGAAAATCTTTTTTAATTTGCACTTCAAATTGAGAATATATTAAGTATAGCTAAATATCATTAACCTTTCAAAATTGGACAAGTTTAAAATATATTTTTAATCTTGATGATGACTTTATCGTTAGAATAAAATTCTATGAAGTAAATTTTTGTATAGAATAGAGAGTACGATCAGATATCAAAATTTTCAAAGATAAATTTTAGAAATTATTCTAAGTAAGAACAAAGCTTTTTTAAGATTAGGAATTAAGTTAAATAATAGTAGGAATTATCTTTTAAAACAAATTAGTAAGACTATCACGTATATATCTTTTGACTTTCTTATGAAAGAGTAATTTTAAAATCTTTTTCTATTTGAATACAAAAAGAAAAAAGAAGAAAACAAAAAAAAGGGAGATTTAAAATTGCTTAAAAAGCCTCAGGACAGTAAACTTGAATCAACAAAGACATTATCCTTCATAGAAATACTGTCAAAATCTATACCTTCCTTCCCTCAATACCATTTATTCTGTTTCTAATGTTATTGTCTAGACTTTGCAATGGAAGAGATTTGTTGTTTAAAATATGAACAAGAGAATTTGACTTATGTGTGATGTATTAAAAATAACTATAATGTGTAATCTATCTTTTTTATTATTATTAAATTAATTGGATGAAAAGGAGATGGGTGAAAAATGTGATCCATACCTAATTTTGTTTTTCTTAAAAGACCATATTTCTTATCTTGTAATTCTTGCTTTGCTTTTATTTCCATTTTTCATGTATTAAATAATTAGTACTTATTTAATCCAAGTTACATTTTGTCTATAATCAAAATTAGTTCTTAAATTATATTAGTCTCAGACTCTTAATAGATAAATATGATCTTCGTACCGAAATTTATTTTTATTATCATTGGACCTTTAAAAATATAATATTAAATATTAGTAGCCATATAAATTACTACTAAAAAATATGGATATCAAATCAGAGAGTAACATAATGGATTAATCAATAATTTTCATGTCGTAACTTTCCAAATGGTAGAATATTTATCACTTTTTCTTCTATTTTATGACACAATTCCTATAATTGTGCAAACTACATATTTAAAAGAGATGTTTATTTAGTATTTGCACAAAGATGGTTCCTTCAAGTTAGTTTCAAGAAAGGTCAAAGATTTCAAAAATAATCAAATACCCCAATACTTGTAAATCCAAAGTTGTTATGACAGAACTTTAATAATTGAAGAGAATAAAGAGTTTTAATAAACTCTAGAAATTGTCAAGACTACACTTCATTTTTTGTTACTAAATTTATAGAAAGAATATAATAATAAACTCAAATACTATTTTCTATCAATCAATGTGCTACAGTGTGATGATCTTTTAAACACTTTCTATCTGTGAAGTTGTATAGAGTACCAACGAGTTCAATTATCCAGCAGTTCTCTTCCTTCTCTCTAGAAACTCTTACTCTCTCTTTAAAATTAATCTTTAGCCAGCAGTTCGGCAATGGTTGAAGTTGAAGGGCAATCATTTTCTTTTGTCGAGGCTCAAATGGGAAAACCTAGAGGCATTGATCAACCCCAGTCCAATCAGTCTTTGAAGAAATTGCAAACCTTCAAGGGGGAATCGGCTATTTACTTTTCTAAGGAAGAAGTACAAAAGTTGGCAGCCCCATTCCGTTACACACTGGTGGGTAGTTTCCCAAGGGGGAAACCAAACATGGAAATGGTGCGAAAGAGTTTCCAAACAATTGGACTTAGGGGAAATTTCACGGTTGGCTTTCTTGATCATAAGCACATCCTCATTCAGTATTCCATAGAGGAGGACTATCTACATTGTTGGCTCAAAAATGTTTGGTACATTAACGAATTTTACGTGCGCGTTCTTGAGTGGCACCCTCTGTACACACCAGACATAGAGCCTTCGGTTGTCCCCATATGGGTCACTTTTGAAGGTCTTCCTGCTATTTTCTTCACCAAACATGCGGTTTTTAGTCTTCCACCAACATTATGGTAAGCGGTGGGAACTCCATTCAAATTAGACATGGCAATGGAAATTTTACTCGCCTTAATACAGCTAAGGTCTATGGAAGTAGACCTCTTGGCAACTCTTCCTTCATGTGTGTGGTTAGGGGTAAGGGATGAAGAAAGATGGCAAAAAATTTCATATGAGGATCTCCCATTCTACTGCACAAAGTACAACAAGATAGGCCATCACATTGCTGATTGTAAAGCAGGAGCCCCACAATTACCAAATCAACAAGAGTTGAACTTAGCTAAGATGGATGCTCATCCTACAAAGAAGACTACCATACAATAGCAACCTATTCAACCTCATGATACAGGTCCATCGGGGATATCTAAGGAGAATCATTCGAAAATTCAGTCCAAAGAGGATGCATACCCCCAGCTCCAAGCTAAGGGACCTCCGGTAGCAAATGTGATGGTGGAGGTGGAGGTGGAGGAGCCACCAGTTTCGAAGGTTACACCATCTTCAACAAACCAGTTGATCACTCAACCGGTCAAAGTGGTTACACCATCTTCAACAAACCAGGAAATTCAAAATTCAAATCTCTTGGAAGGTGGGACTCCAAAGTCAAATTGTCATGAGACAAATATGGAGTTAATAAACTTGAAATCAACAGCTTTGACATGTTCCAAGGACCAACCGAACTCTCAAACCAAGCCACCAAATCCGAAAATTCAAAATTTAAAAGATGATCTTTCTTCTCATGCAAGAATTTTGGAAGAATTGCCATGTTACTTTTCAGACAATGATGCTTTCCATGTACAAGGTCATGCACAAGATGAATCCAAATGAACAGAAGCTGGCCATCAAACCAAATGGTAATTCCACCCCAACAAAACAGCCGAGAACTTCTCACCATCAAATCCTGGGCAGCATGTCAGTTTCACATCTTCACATTTTGGACAACAAAGTCAAAGATGCTTAGGACAGCCCTCACAGCTGAATCATGCAAAACCTCCCCACCACAGCTAAGCCTTCATTTAAGGAAATTGTATTAGGTAGTTTTCGAGCAACAAAGAACCTTCAAACAAATGTTTCGGCAGCAAAGAAACTGGCTTAATATCCAGCCTGCCTTTTTCTCAACAGCAAAAGATTAAGTTGATGGACGATTCCACCATGCCTAATGATAAGGCGTTGGTGGAACAAACAAGCTACTTTTTAGATAATGAATTTCCTAACGGATGGGATGTGCACCCAATCCAAAACTTGGAAATTCTCACCCCAAAACAGAAAGGAAGACATAAGAGGACATACAATATGCCAAGAGCAATGCAAAATAGGATGTCCTCGAAACCTCTTTCCTTGGTTTAGTTCCAGAATGTAAGATGCCAATAGGGAGCTAGCATCATAGATTTCACAAGATGTTAGAATTCAAAGGGTTTGTCTTTGAATTTATTTTCACATAGCTAGAGAGTTAGGCTTCATGTTAGCCTCCGTGTACATTTTTTTCTTAATAATAAATGGGAAACCCCACCTACTAGGTGGTTGCTCAAAGAAAAAAAAAAAAATTAAAAAGGAGTACCAATGAGTTCATTGTAGAATTCATCTATAATTCTCAACTAAGGAAATGGACTTTTATTTCATATGTACAAGGTAGATGTGTTAATCACAAGACAAAATTATTCAGGTTTTATGAAATTGTTTGAGCTATTAAACTAAATAGATGTCTTATGTTTCCAACAAAGTATATCTAAAGAAAATGCATAAGAGTAATTATTTTCTCAAAACTAATGCAAACTACAAAAAATTCTTTGGTTTAGTTATACATTCAGCAGAAATTATATAAGTGGAAAATGAACTGAACTAAAAGTCAAATAGATAATATATGTAAATATGCTTTAGTATTTAATTCATGGCAATAAAAATCAAACAAGTAATACCTCCTAATATGTAAAGCGCGTGCTCCCATACTAGTATTATGTAAATATCTTAACTGTCTAAATCTCCAACTCTAATCCCATGTTTAGGATATGAGAATTGCTTCAAATGGAAAAATGTTTGTAAATTTTTCTTTCTTTTCATCTCATGCTTGTTATAAGAATTTTAAGTGGAAAAGACCATCCCATCAATATTTTCACATATTCTTTTGTTTGTGTAAAACTTCATTCCAGCCTTAGCTTTTGCCAAATTATCTTTTAGAGTTTGATCCTTCTCATGTCTCTCTGGTAATAACTCCTTTACAATCACCACATTAGTTTGTAAATAAAGACCCAATGCTAACTATGGTAGTTTAATACTACATAGTGCCTCAAATGGGGTAATCTAAATGGATAGGTGGTAGGAGGTGTTGTATCACCATTCAACTAATGAGAGCCATTAGTGCCAAGCTTTTGGTTTCTTGAAAACCATGCCTAATCCAGAAACCTGGTTCAACATTTCACTTTGACCATCTCTTTGGTGATGATAAGGTGCTCATGTAGCTCAGTCACCAAATACCTTATATAGTGTGTAAAAGTACTAGCTCACAAAGATTTTATCCCTGTCAAAAATGATGGTTTTAGCATTCCAACTAACTTGTGAGACCACCTGATCCAAGAATACTGTAGTAATTGTGGCTAGTAAGTAAGGGTAGGATTGTCCGAAAAAAATAAGCACTCTTGGGAGCCTATCCACCACCACCACCACCAATATTATATCATTTTCCTCTGACTAAGGCAACCCTTCAATGAAATTCATTATTATGTGTGACCCAGTATACTAACCTTCTAGCATTGGTTGTAGCGACTCAAGGTAATTGTAGTGTGTACTCATCCTAGCACCTTCTGCAAACATCACCACTCAGAATCACTTCTTCGAATTCATTATCCTTTATAGGCTAATAAAATAATAGATTAGCCATCGTGTAGCTGGCCTGTACTCTTGAGGGCCCATACAACTGAAAGAAGTATAGACTTCTAATGTTTTCAACCTAACCCCATTCTCACTGCCTATATACATCCTTCTTCTATACTTCAGTATTCCATTTCTAAACTCTTAAATATCTTGATCAATGGGAGCCATAGTAAGTTTAGCCATTACCTTTTTTGCCGGATTGGATCCCCATCATAGATTCCCATCAACTCCTGAATCCAAATAGGTATAACTTGTGATATGGCTTCAAAGTTTCCTTTATCAATTGCCCTCCCCAATAATACATCAGCCACAATATTTCTTTCCTTGCCCTGTATTGAATTTCATTTCTCAATCCCAATAACTTGTTCAACTTCTTTTGCATTCATGTAGTGTTCTTTGCTCCAACAAACATTGGATGCTTTGAAGGTCCATTAAATTATAAAGTGATCTCCTTCTAAATAGTGTCTCCATCGCTCACTATGTTACTAAGGCTAACAACTGTTTTTCATTGATAAATAATCACAAATTCGTATGGATTATAGATTTGATGATAAATGCTAATGGCCTTTTGTACTACATCAGGATAGTCTTTATACTTTCATAGCAAGCATCTGTCTCCACCACAAAAGTTTTACTAAAATGTGGAAAGGCTAATATGGGTGGTTGTACTCATAGTGAGATTCATAATTTCAAATTTTGCTTTTGGACTTGTCACTCTATTGGAAATTGTCCTTCTTTAACATCTCTATAAGTGATTTTGTAATTTACCCTTAAAAACTCACACGTTTCCTATTATAGCCTTTAAAGCCTAGGAAGCCCTGAGTTGCTTGGCTAATTTAGGTTTAGTCTAATTCATCATGCATTCCACTTTCTTGGGATCAACAATAACCCATTCTCATATGATTATGTGTCCCAGGTACTCAACATATCCTTTTGCAAAAGAACATTTACTCATTTTGGCATAATTGTTAAGACCTTGGCAGGTAAAAACATGCTTAAGGTGCTCTCTATGAGTGACATGATCAAGACTATAGATCAATATATAATCCAAAAATACCAACACATATATCCTCAGTTTATCCTGAAACACCTCATTTATTAAACTCTTAGGCAAGAGTGTTCGTGAGTCCAAAGTGCATTACCTTGAACACATACAATCCTTTGCGAGTCTTGAAAGCAGTTTTGAACACATCTTCCTCCTGGATGTATAAATGTGTATATTTGTCAATAATTTTATGATAGCCAAATCTCAAGTCAATGTTAGTAAACCATTTGGCACCATGTAGTTCATCCGTAAGCTCATCAATAAGGGGCATTAGAAATTTATCCCTGCTACTCAAATTATTCAATTGCCTGTAATCTACACAGAACCACCAATTCCCATCCTTTTTCTTTACTAACAATATAGGTGAAGTAAAGGGGTTGTTGCTAGTTTTAATAATCTCTTGATGCACCATTTCCCACACCAACTTCTCAATTTCATTCTTCTATACATAGGGACATCTGTAAGGCTTCAGTGTGAATGGTATAGCTCCTTCCTTCAAAGGAATCTAATAATCATGGAAGCTAGAGTGTGGTAAACCCTTAAGTCCTTCTAAAACTTTCTCGAACTCCTTTAATACCAATTCTACATCTTTAAGTACTGCCTTTTAATCAGTCTCTTCTACAACTAAACAAAGCTCTATTGTTTTCCCATATTAGTTCTTCTTAAGCCACTTCCTCACCTTGTTGACTGCTTCCTTCGATCAGTCTTAGTTGATGTTCATCTCCATCTCCATCCAATGTTAGCTCAACCCCTTCCTTCCAAAAACTAATCCTCAACTCCTTAAAATCTATTTGTATATCATTGTATTCTATAACTATTCTACATCCAAAACCATCAATACCACCTAACTACAGAGTATTGACAGGGTGTTGGAACTGATATACCCTTTTATTCTCCAAATCAAGGGGTCACAAATCCCCTTAAAAATCAACTTTTCTCCATTAGCTGTAGACACTACATCTTTTTTATTACCAACACTTTATATTTGAGTTCCCGTAGTAGTTGTTCATCCACAAAGCTATGAGTACTAATACTGTTAATGAGTATGGACATTATTCTTCCCTTGACGAACCCTTGAGTTTGACGGTCTTGTGCTTCACTTCACCTGCCAAGGCTTGTACAAAAATCATTATTATTTGACCTCTAATCTCTCCAAGCATTCACTTAGTTTTTCCTCCTCCTCTCCCATGTTCTGTTATTTAATCAAAAAGTTATTCTCTCTTTACATAATGAAATTAAGCTGAGCTTTCTTACACACATGCCCAAATGTATACGGTTATATCACATTTGAAGCACAAGGCCTTCTATCTTTTCTTAGCATATCCATTAGACAAAATTATCCTAAAGTTTTTGGCTTGTTTAGGCACATGTTTAGGGTGGGTTTTTTGTTTAAATGGGTATTGCTTAGAGACTTTTGACTGGTTTGAGCAAGTATCTTTGGTTTTGGAATTGGTATTATTTAAAAAATATAGTTGGAATTGTTTGATGAAACAGATTTTTGTAGTACTTCATAGCATTAATATTTTTCTAGCTTCCATAGTTTCCTGTAAGTTTAGTGGTTTTACAAATTTCACCATGTTTTTGACGTCTTCTTTCAATCCATTCATAAACAAAGACACATAATAAGATTTATTCATAGGTGTTAGGAAGGAATAAACAAATATATTTTTGTAACACAATCCTCTCTTGGTACTTCTCATTGATCTTTTTCAATTTAAAATTTTTTGTTGAATTCCTCAATGATATCTTTTGGACCCTCATTGTTGAACATCAATCACATGTTCTAGCTAAATTCAGCCAATGGGATCTCTCTTCCCCCCATTAGAGAACCCTTGAAATAACACTTCAGCTTCACCTTGAGGTGCATTTCACTGTTCTTCTTCCAATCCATAAAGCTAGAAGTACCTCTCAGTTTTTTGAGCCATTCCCTAGGATTCTTTCCTTCAAGAATTTAGAAAACCAATCATGGGAACCCTGGTTCCTCATCTTAGATTTGGCCTTAAATGAGTGGATCTAGAGGATTTAAAATTCTTACTGCCCAAGAGACTCAATTTGAATTTGAGTTAACCACTCTCTTCCACAACTTACTACTTATTCAAATTTAACATGGATTAATTAAACTGAGCCACTTTAGTTACTACATTCGTATATTTTCCAACTAAATCCTTCATGAGATTCTTTATACTCTTTTGTCTATTACCCATTACTCTAAGAGCTAGCCTATTTGGTTCTAAGAATTTGCTGAGGAAAAGTAAAGGGAGGAAAAGGAAACTAAATTTCTTGGAAATGCTAAATTCCTTATCTTGTTTGGTTATCATGGAAAATACTAAGGAAAGGATAAAGATTTAAATGGAAGTGATTCTTATGTTTGGATTGTGGATTTTGAAAAAGAAATAGAAAAGGAAACTTTCTTCCTACTTTTCTCTATTTATCTTAAAAATTAACAAATTAAGAAAAATAATCTATTGAAGTCAGTGTCTAAAATATTTTAATTTGATTCTTATATCAAGTAAAATTCTTGATTGCCGCAACTTTTAAATGTTCATTGACTCAGAAAAAGAGAAACACACAACACTAAAAATTGAAATTTAACTGGAATGATAATTCTTGCAAGACAACACTTCTTGTTATGAATTGATTAGGAGGATAACCATAAAATTGCATTAATTTGTAACAAGGATATCAAAATTTACCACACTATCACTTATATATGGTACATAGAAGTTGACATGTTGCTAGAACAGAAGTAGTATATGGAGTACATTTTTTTTTAATTTCACAGAGATGAGATGTAATGTATATGGTGTTGTATTGGAAATTTATATCATAACAGTGAACTAGAAGTAGCTAGCATGCAACTTCTTGAAGTGATCATTGGGCTCATCACACAATCTTTGTCAAGGAAAACTTTCCACCATCTTGAGACTCAGAGAAATAATAGTTTTGTCTATAGTAATATGTTTCCTTCCAATAACCAAAAAAGAACTATTATGCTAACTTGTAATTAGTAGTATGAAAAAGTAGCAAACACCAATTCATAGTTGTTAGACAATGTATACTGCACAACATCTAGCTAGGTATTCATTAGGTTCCTACTAGTAGATACATTTGTAACCACTATAAAATTGATAACCAAAAGAAAGCCATATTAAGGGACATAATTTTACAACCTCCAACTTTTATAATACTTTATAAGACTGCATGACATGCATTACAGCAACAAAAATGACAGATAATCCATCTAAAGCAC
Organism: Cinchona pubescens; assembly: GCA_025175665.1. Classification (NCBI taxonomy): domain Eukaryota; kingdom Viridiplantae; phylum Streptophyta; class Magnoliopsida; order Gentianales; family Rubiaceae; genus Cinchona; species Cinchona pubescens. The sequence goes on along the minus strand of JANKKI010000027.1, from coordinate 7,275,186 downwards.
CTAGTATTACCTCTATCTGTGTTATATATCAAAATACCACATACCTTATTTTTTTTGATATTTTTTGTTCCCAAAAAATGCCATTATTTGAATGCTTGCAATCTACACGACGAAGAGGGCCTTATGGACAACAAATAAATGCTATTTAATTGAAAGTAACCATTTTAGTGTTAAAGTAATTGACCATTTAATTAATTGATATTAATTTTATTCTCATCATATTACATATTGTATAATAACCAACCCATCAATATTCAACTACTAGTATTTTTTTTTATGTTTCCTATCTTTTCCTTTAACAAATATATAACTAGAAAGAGTGTGATTTTCGATAATGATTTGGATATGCACTTTTTAGCTTTCAAAATACTCCTTAGTTTAGTTAACATCAAGGGAAAACAAAATTTCATGTAATAAGATGACCTCTAACATGTAATTACATTTATTCCTCGTAACCTAATTTTCTCTTTCATTCTTATTTTTGGATGGAAATCAGTTCGAAAAGTTTGGCAGGAAAATTAATAAGCTTATTTTTTGCGTACTCTAACACAATTAGTATTAAAATTAAGAAATTTTAGGAAAAGAAAGTTAATCTTAAAAGCCAAGAAATTATGCCTAACATTGATTAGATATATTTGCATTCCAAAAGTACTTTTTTGAGCACTCACAAACACTCTAGTCTCTAGGCCAACTTTTTTTTTTCCTAAGCCAACACCCCAAATGGAGCTTTATTTTATTAATTATGTATCAAGATTTACAATGTCTAATGTAAGGATAGCCAGTTGCATCCAAAGCTAAAAATCCTTTAAGAAGAGAGTCTATGCTTTGGTTATGCTCTACATATGTTGAGCAGCAAATACCCTCATTAGCTAAACAATCTATAATTTGATTTGCTTTTCTATATACATGAGAGAAAGTAAAGTTTTTTCCTAGCACAAAATTCGTGATGAATTAAACAAGATGATCAATGCTCTAAGGTGCTGAGGTTTGGCCATTAAGAGTTTTGACAAGGACTAAAGAATCTAACTCGACCTCCACAAAAGTCAAATTTAATTTGCCACATAACTTTAATCCATCCACTAATGCCATTATCTCAGCTTGCAAGTTGTTCTGGACGCCATAGAAGTTACTAAAGGCTTTAATGAACTGGCCTTTGCTATATCTCAGAATACCTTCTCTGGCTGCTAGCCTAGGGTTTCCTTTTGAGGTTCCATTTGCATTTAGCTTTACATATCCAAGTAAAGAAGGCACCATTTCATTACTTTTGTTTATCGTGGTTTGGTAGTTTCCAAGTGTTGACAAATGCCTTGCAATAGAAGCAAGTCATCAGTTACTAAAAATCTTACCAGATAATAAGTATAAGAAATATCCTTCAAGTAGGAACAAACGTCTGATATGATCCAATAAGCTTTGATAATCACTCCTTCAAAAATAGCTCTATTCCTTGCCTTTCATAAAAACCAACAAATAATACTTGGCAAGATTTTCTGAATAGCTCCAATTGAGGTTTAAATTGGGGAATAAGCCCACCACCATGCATTGAGTTTATCTTACAACACTTGAGTGGGGAGAAAGACCATTCAAGCCCAAATTCAAAATAAAACCAGACTTGTTTTGTAAGTTCACAATTGACAAACAAATAGTCAATTGATTCCTGATGTTTACAGAAGCAACATTGTGATGTCATAGCAAAGCCAATTTTCGAGAAGATATCATCCGGAGGCAATCTTCTATTAAGGAGATGCCACATGAATATAGATATCTTGAGTGACAATCTATCATCCCATATCATCTTCCTTGAAAAAGAGGGACATGAGATAGTTGGGAAGGTAGAAGAAACTAAGAAATTACCCTTAGATGTAAGGGTTTAGACCAGCACATCACTGTCATCCTTCAAAGATAATATTTTTCCTTCTAGAATTTTACCAATTCTTGCAATATCATCAGTTGTATATCGATCATCTAATGCGGAAAGGTTCCAAGTAGTTGGAGACCATACTTGAGCTACTGTGAGCTGATTTCATGGTCAAAAATTTGTTCAACTTCATGATATAGAGCTCCTTCAAGCAACAAAGAATAAAACCAAAATGTGCATTGTGCATTCCTAATCATGAAGTAAATGTGTTTTTCAGCTTCACTCCGCACTCGCAATATCATTTTCCAAGAAGATGAATCCCCAACGATGCTCCCAACCTTTTAGATATCTACCTCTTAGAAAGGATGACCAATGAGTTTCCCCTCCTTAATTTTCACCATAATCTGATGTCAAAACCTTTGATCACCGTGGGAAAATAAAAGATACCAAGTGTATTGTTGGTAGTGGGTTGACAGATTGTTTCCCAAGAAATCCAATGATGTTTCAGTTCATTTTCTGAACTCTCCCAAAAAAAATTTCCAATCTGCCTTTCCAATTCTTTGATCACTGATTGGGGAGGACTTAAATCTGCAAGCAGAAAAATTGAGATGCTACTTAAGACAAGCTTAGTAAGGATAAATTTTCCTCCGAGAGATAGGAACTTTTTTTTCCACCTTATCCACTTATTCTTGAGGCAATCTTCTCCAACATGGGCTAAAAGAGAATTTTCCTCTTTTTAGCTTTCTGAATGGCGCAACCCAAATAAATAATGGGGAAAGGTTTCTTAACAAAACTAGTCTTGAGTTTGATTGCTTTAGAGCTCTGCAGGGAAGAGCCTTTGAGGATAAGTAGAAGGAACTCTTTGCTTCATTGATAAGTTGACCTAAAGAAGCTTCAAATTGAGTAAATAATTTCATTAGGTTCTTAAGGGAACTGACCTCTCCTTTTGTGAAGATTACTATATCATCAGCAAAAGCCAAATGTGCAATAGGACGGGTTCAGTGCAAGGCGTACTTAGCAATCCTTCCCTTTTAGAATTGACTTTTTTGCCCTCTGTCGAAGGCTTCCAGCATGATAATGAAGAACATGGGTGATAGAGGATCTCCCTGACATACCCGACCATTAGACTTGAAAAATCCTTTTGGAACTCTATTAATGAGAATAGAAAACCCGCAGTCATCCACAATGTACATTCATTTTTCATTAGAGAAAGCCAAGCTTCAGAAAAACCAAGTTTTCTCATTGAACCATAAAGGACTGGCCAGAAAATTCTGTCAAAAGCTTTTGTTAAGTCCAGCTTGATAATGATATTTCCTCATCTTGATTTCTTATCAATGAAGTCTGCCATCTCTTGAACAAGAAGAATGTTGTATATGATTTCTTTTCTTGAACAAAAGCCACCTGTTCCATAGAGATTATTCTTGGCAAAATAGAAGACAATCTATTAGTTAGTACTTTTTTTTATAGATTTAAAAAAAAAAAGTGCACAGGCTAATAGATCTATAATCATTAAATGAAGCAGGACTAGTTGTTTTAGGGATCGAAGTTATAAGGGTGCTGGTGAAGACCTTTGGCAATCTTGCCCCTTTCATGAAATCTTCTACTATCGCCAATACATCCTCCTGAATTATGTCCCAATGGGTTGTGAAAAAGACACCATACCTGCCACACTTGAGATTAAGGGAAAAGACAGCCTCCTTTAGAATACAGCTCCCATTTGGAAAGGTCACCACCAGGTGCTGATTATCTTGGAGGGTGATTAACTATGGCAGGTATTCAAGAAGTGTTTGTTCTACCATTTGGATATCATTACGTACGAGAAGCTTCTTGTAGAAATTAACTCCTTCAACTTCTATTTATTGAATATTATCTGTCCAAGTGCTTTCCATTTTAATTCTTGAGTTGTTGAGCTTGTTTCTTAGCCATGAGTAAGGAATGAAATTTTTTTGAATTATGGTCTCTTTCTTTGAGCCATTTTAGTCCAGCCTTCTGCTATCAAAAAGTTTCTTCCTCAGCAAGACATTTATTGTAATGAGCTTGTGCTTGGGCCAATGCAATTTGGTTGGTCTGAGTTGCGTAGTGCAAAAACGTATCTTCCTATTGCCTGACCTCTGTTTCAGGATCCTTAACTTTATGGAACACATTCCCAAAGATTGTGAAACACTATATTTTGAGCTCAGATTTTAGTCTCTTGAGTTTGGAAGCCAACTAAGAAGTGTGGTGATCCAGAACATGGCAAGTTCCCATTATTGGCTACAACCTGCATAAATTTATGATGTTTAATCCACATGGTTAAGAATTTAAATTGCTTTGGCCCTGCAAAAATCACATTTGAAAATTTTAGCAATAAAGGGGAAAGATCATAGCATGTTTTTAGCAAGTTCTTAAATGACTAATCTTTTGAAAAGCAGTGAGGAAAGAATGGTTACATACAAATCTGTCCAATCTTTTCCATACTAGTATACCAAACCTGTTGCCCAACCATGTGAATTTACATCCCTGGAAGGATAGATCCAGTTCGCCACTATCATGGAGACAATCATTGATGTCCTTCATTACATCAAGGTCCATTGAGGAAGATCTCTTATATTCATTAGAGCTGGAAATAACATTGAAATCACCCTTCCCAACAACCCAAGGTTTTTGAGCCAAAGCAACCTTTGGAAGTTCCTCCCATAATTCTTTCCTTTCAACTTTTGTGCATTTAGCATATACAAAAGATGCCGTCAGTTATAATCTGTTGGAAAAGAATTAGAAGAGATGGCCACATGAAGGAGTTGATCAGTGTTAAGAATTTTAGTTATTACAAAATCTTTATTCCAAAATAACCAGATTTTACCATTAGGGTTTGACTTCTAGTGATCAAACCCCAGTTTCTAAGAAAATGACTTGATCTACAATTGGTTCAATTAAAGAGAGAATTCTTATTCCATTTTGTTTAATCTGCAATTTCAGTCTTTGAACAGTAGGTTTATCACCTCTTCCCCTCACATTCCATGCTAGGATTTGCTCCATTTAATTATTAGTGTTAGGGTTCGAGGTGATTGGCTTGGAAGCAAGCCTTGTTTTCATTGCATGTGGATGACGTATGTTATATGTCCTCTTGCGTCTACCTCTTCTTTTCGGTGAGAACTTACCTCCTGAAAGTAATTGAGCATCCTTCAAGCCCTAGATAGATGGAGCATCTTCCTCGGGATAGGAGTTATCACTATCTGAAAAATAGCACGGGAACTCTTCCAGGGGATTATTTTGTTGTAAGAGATCTGCCCATCATCCAAGATACTATTGTTTAAATTTTGATTTTGTTAAGGATCTAGATGCCCAGCAATTTGGGAGATTCTATTAACACCTCTTCCTACAGAATTGGGACTTCAGTTTCTAGGTGCTCATCAATTGACTTTGTCAAACCATCTCCCTCATCTTAGGAATTCAAAATTTGAACTTCCTAGGTTTGGAGATGTCTGTAATTGTTTCCTCCATTGTAAGGATTCTCGTTTTTTAACAAAAAAAGAACTATGGTCTAAAAAAATTTGTTATTGTTTGCAAATTGTTATATAATCGTTTCATAACATTGAAAGAACATGGTATTTAAAAAGGTTTTTAATTACAACAAAATTTTCAATCCACGTCGTACTAAAATAAACTAATAAGTTGTTAACCCACATAAAACATTATTAGAAATTCATTTGCTATTAAAGTATGAAAAGAATTTAATAATTACATATGTAAAGTGTCAATAAACTAAATAAGACGCTAAAATCTCATCCATTCAAGTTATCATGTTTAGTCTTAGAAATTCAAATTTCACTTTTGGCTACACTATGATCTTCAATCGATAAGAATAACAATATTTAGGAAAATTCATGTGATTTCCAAGTTTCGTTAAAGTTACGAAGTTTGACTATCGCCAAATTTCAATCACTACAGACTCAATTGCCAAAATAAGATAGATAATTTATAATTCTACAAGTATTACTTATGATTGACAAAGTCAAAAGAATTTGATTTGAAAGTTCTACTTTGTTCATTTTGATGGTAGAAAGATGTTTTTTTATCTTTGTAGCCTTTATTATTATAATAATTATTTATAAAATATATTGCATATTTGATGTATATATTATAAGTGAATAATGTGCATTACATAGAAAATATAGATGAAATATAAGTGTCCAAAATAATTCTGTATCATATTTTAAATACTTAGGAGGTGTTTGGTTCACATTCGGGAATCGGAATCGGAATGGGAATCATAAACCCCACTATTAGTATGTGTTTATGTCATTCTCCCTTACTTGTTTGGTTTAACATAGGAATGTGTTTCATTATGTTAATAAGTTACTCAATTTGAAACCCATGTTACAAGTGGGAAATGAAAGTAGGTATTTTCTAACACTTTCATTCCCATAGAATGATTCCGTAGTGTTCAACCAAACACCATCTATGGGTATCATTAACTTTGATTCCATTCCACCTCTCATATCCATAAACCAAACACCTCCTTAATCTATCCCATTTGCAGGAAAGCTCTTTACACACAAACAATGGAGATAAACTCATAAATTTGTCAATTGTTTGTCATTTCTTATATTGTTGATTTTCATATAAATAAGATTGTACTATTCAATGATATAGCCACGGTAACAAACAGGTAGAAGTGACATTGTTACTTCAAATAAATAATTTTAGTTGCAGAAAAGAGTTAATGGAAAGCATTATTATTATTTTTTAATTATCAACATCACGTGCAACATATATGCTGTAATATTGCTAGACAAAAGAATCTATAAAAACTATGCAGACTAAGCAGTCTCCAAGAATTACTCATATTTCAAATTGACTAAGTTTGGATTGACTAAGCATCACAAAAATATTGACCATATTTCACAATTAGCCACCCTTCTACGCTCGATTGGACAAACCAAAAATCTAGAGTAGCTTCACATCCCATTTAAATTTTGATGTGCTATCATCTGTAAAATGTAAGTCTTACCACCAACTTTCTCAATCTCCTCAAATAAATTCTTTTCAAAATAGTTGTGAATATTTCCCTGATCAAGAGCAGCTGCCAAATCATCTAAACTTTCTTAATGGATTTTATTTCTTCACTCACAAAATCAATGGTGCATATCCTCTTTTTTCCTTAACTTTGAAGAGCTACTAGGTGCTGCTAGTGAAATTCATTGAACATTTTGTACTTATGCCATAGGATTAAGCTAGTGAAAATTCATATATTTCATACTCAGACGAAATATACTTATGATAGATGTGTTATTCAATTGAATGGATATCAGCAAACAAAATAAAATTTTACCTTCAGATAAGGACTTCAAACTTTTTCTTCAACCTCAATCATACCAAGAGAATAATTGAACCCAAATCCACTTGACTTTGGATGTCCTTGGCATCTGCAAGGCGTTTTGTTTGATGTCTTTACTCGATTTTTCACATGACCTGAACACAAGATAAGTTGAAAATGTTTGAAACAGATCTTGCAGTTTGTGGGTTAGCTTTGTAAAAGTTCCAAAAATTTTGTCCTTTTAACTTTTTCTCAAAAGGTGTATCGATAAGACAATCATTTATTTTAGCACTCCATATTGAGTGTCTTCTCCATTGATAATTGCACATTATAATCTTCTATGTTTCATAAGTAAAAAATAGAAAAGGAGTGACCAATGTGTGTGTGTGTATATATATATATATATATATATATTCATTTGGAAAATTAAGAACATTAAAACAATATAGAGAAAGGACTAATTCATGCTTTATTTATTTATGAAAAATTAAGACCAGCTTCTAGTGTATTATATTATGTTTGATGGTGCCATTTTATCCCTTATCTTCAAATCCTAGGTGTCCTCTTCTAATAAAACATCTATTTATGTAGGATACTACTACTAGTATTATACTAAATTCACTGTTGCTGCAATAATTAACTGTAGTTGGTTCACTTCACAAATGCGATCACACAATGGCCATTTTTGTTGTTTATTGTTTAACTTCGTGAAGACTTAACAGATACAATGTTGCTTCAGTACAAGGAAAATGAATAAATTTCCCAAGACTTTAGTGTTCAAATGCGGCAACCACCAATAACTTTAAACACACAACACACACTCAAAGATACTTATTTGTATGCCAAATATTTATTTGTCAACTTAGCTAACCATGGAGTGGAGACTTTCTGTTGTTTGTGTGTTAGGCTTAAGAAAATTCCAGTCTAAACATTTGCACTTTTTCATGCCACTATTTATATTATGAAGCAGAATTACGACATAATTAATAGTCTAATAAAGATATGAATGAAAACTGAAATAAGCAAATAAATTGTATATCATATATTTATATGAAAGTGAAGACTTTTTTCTTTCTTTTCAAGTGAAGTACATTAACTTTCTTTATGACTTCACACTCAAACACTCAAAATATTATCTGACAAAAATACTTGGTTAAACTAAGCACTTACGCTATTAGGAAACAACTCTAATAATCAATTCGGGATAATCTTTTCAAAATTTTTTTTGGGATACTATTGTCGTTTCAAAAATATAGTCAATCTTCTCTTTTATCGAATATCTTTTGAAATACAACCCATCAATAATGAATAATTGTTTCGTCCATTTGACCAAAATTTTTATATTAGGAAAACTAATCCCATTTTAGATCCCTTTCGCTTGTGGTGACCTGTCAATTGTGATTGACGAGGTACTACTGAACATCCCATTTTAATTGGAAAAAGTAAAACTAATTTTCAATTGTGGACTGTTTGAGTCAAAAAGTATACCTACTGCATTAGATTCCCATTGGACTTTTCTTTACGTTCTTTCCCCTCTTGTTCACACCCAATCGATCAGTGTGGCAATTCATATGCCTATTCAAATTGTTTATCATAACAACGGCCAACAAAAGTATAGATCGTCATCACGGCATCAAAAGAATACTAAATACTCAACCATAAGAAACAAACAATTTCTAGATCATTTTAGAGCCCTCAAATTGAAATGTAATAAGCAATAAAGCAAACCCATTTTAATTGGTAGTTTATAATATAATAAAACACTCATCATAATTTCACCCCAAAAAAAAGAAAAAAAAAAAAAAGACTATGGTATTACTCCAACAAAATTGCTTATATAAAAAAAAAATGAACAAGAAAAAGCAAAAAAATAAGAAGACAAGAAACATATCTCTTCAACTTCATTTGTCGCATTCCCAACTAACTCCAAAATTTTCATTGCCTGAAGCTTAGTTCGAGGGTTGAAATTCACCAGTGGAGACTCCTTACTGACACGGCATTCAAGACTTCCTAGAGAAAATCTCAGATGGACCCTCAAAAGTGGACCTTCAAATAGGTGGCTTTTCATAAATTTTGCTGATCTTTTATCAGAGAGTGGAGGTTGCCAATCATACACCATGGTTGGAGATAGAATTGAGAAAAAAAAAAAAGTTTGATGGCTGAAATTAGGGAAGAACAAAGAGATGTGAGGTATTAGGGTAACATTTAGAGAATAAATAGATAACAGAATTAATAGCCTGTTTTGATTTTGATGTTGTTATTTTAAAAGATCCGTTTTTCACTTTTACCCATTAAGGGTCTTCTGTATTGACCCATTAAGTTTTTGTTTCCACCATTTTAAGAAATGGATTTGAACTAAAATGAATAGCCTATGTCCACACTATTTTTCCATATTCCTTTTTCTTCCTACTTCCTTCGTAACCAAACATGGCAAAACATTTAGTATGGAAAGTATTTCCTTTTCCTTGCCACTTTCCAAGAACCAAACAGGGCTTCATGGATTTTTTTTTTTTTTTTTTTTTTTTTTTTTTTTAAGATTTTGATTACTCTGGCCTATCCCTTTAACTAAACTAGTCAACTTCCCCACCTCCTTATTTAATCTTTTTCAGACTTTCATCAATTGTTTTGTTTCTAGTTTTAACCACTAGCAGACTAGCTGATACGGATCTTGTGAACTCTGATATCATTAGTAGTAGGCTTGGATCAAATTGCAACAACTCAATTAAAATTAAACTAAAATTGAATAATGAATTTTCCATTGAGAATCATCAACTCCATTCTAGAACTTAAGAAAATTACAACTCTAAATGTAAGATTTAGAGAAGAAATCAATTAAAAAAAGGTAAATGAAAGAGTGAAAGAAAAACTAAAGGAAAGAAAGCTCAGTAGAAAAAAATAACAAGGAAATATATAGCAGAATTGTTCAACAAGTTGAACCAAAAAATGCTGAAAAATTACTTTCGGAGAAGTAACATCCATGAACCCCGACTAGAACAAACAAGAAAAGACGTGTGTCCAATCCTATTTCCTTTTCCTTGCCACTTTCCAAGAACCAAATAGGGCCTAAGGGTTTTTTTTTTTTTTTTTCAGATTTTGATTGCTCTGGCCTATCCGTTTAACAAAACTAGTCAACCTCCCCACCTCCTTATTTAATCTGTTCAGACTTTCATCAATTGTTTTGTTTCTAGTTTTAACCACTAGCAGAATAGCTGATACGGATCTTGTGTACTCTGATATCATTAGTAGTAGGCATGGATCAAATTGCAACAACTCAATTAAAATTAAACTAAAACTAAATAATGAATTTTCCATTAAGAATCATCAACTCCATTCTATAACTTAAGAAAAATACAACTCTAAATGTAAGATTTAGACAAGAAATCAATGAAAAAAAAGGTAAATGAAAGAGTGAAAGAAAAACTAAAGGAATGAAAGCTCAGTAGAAAAAAATAATAAGGAAATATATAGCAGAATTGTTCAACAAGTTGAACCAAAAAATGATGAAAATTTGACTTTTGGAGAAGTGACATCCATGAACCCCGACTAGAACAGACAAGAAAAGACTTGTGTCCAATCCTAACTTCTATATATATATATATGTGTATGTATATATAAAAAAACAGCTCTAGACGACCACCAAAAAAAATAGGAAGGTCAGGGATGTGAGTCCATTAATTGTGATTTTAGATGATGAAAACAGATAGGGTAGAAGAAATATAAAGTAGGCCACAAGTGAGCCTTCTTTGATGTAAGTGATCACTTGTACTCTTTTTAGGGTAAAATGCAAAACCCTCTATGGCTAGCCAAATCAACACTTCACCCACTTTAGTTTATGAAATGTCCATTTGAACCCTTATGATTCAAATATTTTTGAAAACTAGAGGAAACCGTAAAGAGTAGCAAGTTTTTCCTGAGATGTGCAAATACCGTGTCTGAGACTAATTTTTTCAAAAAGTAATATTATAAAAAACAAATTAATTTTTTTTACACCCCAAGAAAACCCTAACCCTTTAATCTCTTTTACCACACAATCTAGATCCTCCCCCTCTTCCTTACCCCAACTACCGCCACCACTACAACAGTCCCATCACCCCCTTCCCTCCACTACCTAGCCACCAGCCATACCTTCTATTCCTAGCCACCAATCACTGGTAACCTTATAATTTACAGTTATTTTGAAATTCCTTTTTAATGCTTTTGGTCCCATTTTGTGTGTTTTTTTGTGTTATTTAGTAATGTTAGGTTAGAATATGGTTTTGTATGTTTAGTGCATTTTTAGTAGTTTTAAGTGTTTAAGGTCGGTTAAATTGGCTACTTATATTTGTTGTTCTCTATTATGCAGGTTAGGGGTAATTTTATCAATTCAAGGAGATGGAAGTGTGTAATTGAGAATTTACAAGATGATAAGAAAGCAAAGTGAACAATGAAGACCTTTACTGCAACAAGGGATGCAAAGCAAAGAAGGCTTGTTGTAGCAAGTTTGGCAAATTCATGGGCAGTGGGCAACCTTGCTACAGCAAGGAGTTGAGTTCATTCAAAGTGCAAAGACCTTGTTGTAGCAAGGTCATCAAGGAGGAAACACAAATTTTTATGTTTCTAGGGTTTCAAGTGTCCATTTTGGACTCATTTTAATGCATTTTGAAACTTATTCAGAGCCTAAACTTTGTAACTTTTAAAACCTATAAATAAGGGTCTCTAGAACTTCAAAAACATGTTCTCTGTCAGTCTCCCTTTGGGGACTTGAAGATTAGACTAGGATTTTCTTTGTTTTTAAGAAGAGTTGAAAAAGAGGTTGAAGATTGACAACCTTCAACAGAGAACTTGCGATTCTTCATTAGTAAAGTATTCTTAAATCTTATAAAATTTTTATGACACTATTTAGTTCTAGTTCTATTGTTCTTTTAAAGGCTTTCTAGGGTTTACAAGTATTCCTTCATGCCTCAAATTCAATGCTTTCTTTAATTGCTTTCGTAGATTAATAGCTAGAGTAGTTTAATTACTTTCGTAGATTAATCCTAATTTTAGTCCTTAGATATCTAATTATAGTTCAATCTCTTTCACAATAGTTTCTTCAATTAGTGTTTGAGTCGAATAACTGTCTAGCCCTTAGGTAGAGATCAATTTAAAGCAAACAAGTAATAAGACACATCACAAAACCACTAAACTCTACCTCACTTTTGCTTGTATACGGAGTTGGTAGTAGGATAGGATGAGTGGGTTTCGTTCCCACAAGGATTGTTGGAAGGCAATTACCAAGTTTTACGGGTATTTGTATAGTTAAGCAAGATCAAACAATTGATGGGGAAATTACTCTACTCAAAATCATAATTCAATGCAAGCAATTAAAACCTAATTTTAAGCTAGATTATCTACTAAAGCAAGAAGCGAACTAAATAATTACGAAATTGAGAAACTACTTAATCTATTCTAGTAAAAGCAAGTAAAGGAAGCAATTAATTCTAATCTAAATTAAGTGAAATAGAACTAAAATTAAAGAGCAAGTCAATTAACCCAATAAAAACATTATAAAAAGACATAACTGCAAAGCTAGAAATTACTAATTCTAAACTAGAAATTGAAAGAGTTAAACTTGAAATCAAAATATTTTTTGATTTTTTTGGTAAAAATAAAGAAAGGCCACTAAAAATTATCTAGAACTTAATGAAAGAAATGGAGAATTCTTAACTAAAAAGAAAGAATTTAACCAAAACCATAATTTTTCTAAGAACCCTAATTTGCAGGCAAAGAAATTTTTAATAATTTAAACTAGAAAGCTAGTAAAAATTATATGTACCGGAAGCTAAAGATTAACCCACTACAACCATCTAATCAAAATTTAAACTTGCTAAGAAATGAAAAGTAGATCTAAGAGACAATTAAAGAGAAATTTCTATTAAAGAAGAAGCTTGAGGTTCAAGATATCCTAAACTATCCTAACACTTACTAACTATCTAATTCTAATCCTACTTACCTTGCAATTGTTTTTAAAAGTAGTTGAAATAGTATAACATTAGACAACGTAAAAATCAGGAATTGTTTGCTGGATGTAAGTTTGCAAAATTGCCCTTACAACTTATCCCTCAGTGAGTCGAGATCGCAATATGGGATTTTGATATCGCGATCTAGACTCTAATACACTTAGAGCAATTTCTCGAGTCGAGATCATGATATCGAAAGTTTGAGATCGCAATCTCGACTCGCTAGTTACTTAAGTCCTATTACCGACTCCAGATCGTGATATGGAGAATTCCAAATCGCGATCTGGACTCTCCTCCCAGCAATTCTTCTATTCTTTAATAATTGCAATTCAGTCCTCTAAGCTTTGTCCATCTTAGCTTCCAACTTCTGATTTTTAACCTGCATAATATTAACACAATCAAGCCATTAATTAAGTTAAAATTTTAATAAAAACTTATCATATTTAATAGGAACAAAAGTATAAATACATATGAAAGAAATTAACTTAAACTTTCAATTACCTACCTAAAGTTCAGGATTTAAGCAATCAAAATGTCACAATTTAAAGGAAAATAACTCTAGTTTACTAGTGCAGTTATCAATAACTAGGCACCACAAGGTGTAGCAAAAGACATGAAATGAGGAACGTTTCACCCTCGCTTCACTAGTACCCATTATCCTAGATCAAGGATCATTTAGGAACTTTTTCAAGTTTGTAATGTAGGTTAGGATAATAAGGTGGGATAAATTTGGATATAGGTGACTCAAATCGCTTTAGTCATGCCAACACAAACTCTTGGACCATTATCCCATACATAAAAATTCCAAAAACCAACATGGCTTAACCAACAAATACTTGAAAGGCAAAAACACAACATTTATTAAACTAACTTTTGAAGGTAAACTGAACCTTCTTTATTGAATAAGAACACAACACTTACAATTTTCTTTACTTTTCTCTTTTCTTTTCTTTTTTTTTTCTTTACAACAATACTAATTACACAACATAACAATTCTTGAACTCCTAACATAACAATTACAAAAGGATAAATATAAACAAACTTGAACTCTTGACTTCATTCCCCGAAAATTATACACAAAACTCTTTATGAACACCTTAATGCAGTAGACCATTAAATTGAAGAACTTAAAGAGATCAATAATGACTAAGGTGATGGGTTTTGAAAGAGGATATATAAGCGAAGTGAATTGGCTAATTTATGTAATTAACAAGAAAATTAGGCTACAAGGCTCAACGAGGATACTAGAGATAATATTAATGCAAGGCAGGCAATTTTGGCCCAAAAGGTCCAAAGTTTCAGAAGTACTTCACAAAAAATGATTGATCTATATTATCCCAATCAATATCCTAAGCTACCTCAACAAAACCCACAAAATATCTAGAAATGCAAGTTAATGCAAAATGACCAAACGATGGCCTAACTCATTTCCATCTCTACTTAGAAACAATTTTCAAAAATCTTTAAGTGTGTAAACTAAATCAACAATCAATTGAAACCGGCATTGGAAAAACACTTACAAAAAAAAAAAAAAAGTAAAGTTTGAGATAAAAACTAGTGAAGAAAACCATTTTGTGAAGTAGATTGAAAACATAGTTGAGTATCAAGGGTTAAATTCCATTTTTCACATAAAGTGCAACCAATGCTCAACATCCAATTTTAACTTCACATACAATGAAAATAACGTCATTCCTAATGAACAAGATGATACCACCTCACTTTTCATATTATTCAATAATGAGTGCAACTCATCTACTACTCACCCATATCATAAGAAATGAAAATACTACTAGAAAGCATAAAAACACATAACTAGATAAACATAAAACTAGGCAAGGACTTTGAATTATAATTGTTCAATCAAAAAGCTCAAAAAGAAGATGGACAACATATCAACCAAGTGAAGGTGAATGCAACCAATAAAGCTCAAATTGAACTTAAAACCAAGAGTTCTACCCTTTCTTTGTGGACTTCACCAACAATAAGCACAACACTAATCAATGTTAAGCAATGAGCAATTCTCAAGTATATCATTAAATGCGATTTTCAATTAATCACATAAGTCCCCTAAGTTAATTTTCCTTTCATTTAGATTTCAATCAATCAAAGTTATGCTAGAGAGGTCATTAGGATTTTTAGGGGATCTAAACAATTAAAAGAAATAGAAAAACACACATATGTTTATGGCCAACTCATCTCCCAAAACTTAAATTCACACAAAATTGGTCTAAAAAAATATTCAACAACAAAGATTACTCCCAAACTATATCAAGCATTCAGGTTATTTCTTCAAAATAAATTCAAAGATTTAGCACATAAAGTGTACCATTAACTAGGATTTCCAAAAGTAAAAGGTAAAAGTCAAGTCTAAGCTCAACCCATAAATTATATATCCATTACAAATCACAAGTCCTAAATTGCCATCAATATTGTCATCAATAACGAAATTTGTCCAAGAAAGTTAAAAATAAATCACCAATTTCATAACATAAATTGAACTAATCTAAAGGCTACAAGCTTTTATTACCCACCGGGTTCTTAAACTAAGGCAAGTAAACTAAAAAAAGTGCAATAAATAAAAAGGAAAGAGATACTAAGTAATTTTCAACACCAAAGAGGCTTGCCACCAATATGTTAGTCCTCAGTAAATGTTTTCCATGTCTTAGCATATTTGAAGTGCCCAAGGAATTACTAAACTTCGACATAAGTGGCTTGTACCTCCCCGGTCCCTTCTAGAAAGTACTTTTATTCTTCCACTCCTTGAGCTAGCTCTTTCACCACAAATGCTCCAAATGGAAACTTCTTAGATGTAATCGAGACAAACTCACACTTATGAAAAAGGAAAATTGGTGGTTGCTCCAAACAAGTATTCAATGTCCCAGTTGTTGGAATTTCAAGATCAATAGGTCCTTGGCAACTGGTTTCTTCCAAGACATATAATCCTTTTTTTCCTTCTTGAACCAGTTCACTCCCCTCCTCATTTGTTGGAAGTGTTGGAGTCCATTGCCCTTCACCATCTGTCATTCTTTGAACCTCAACAAGTTGGTCTTGAAACCTCTTGTTGAATTTCTCTTGGTCTTCGAAGAATCTAACTTGCTTTCCTTGAGCGAGTTGAGCTTGTTCCTCTCGATGTTTGGCTTGTTCTTCTCGGAGGTGGGCTAGTTCTTGAAGTATCATCCTTATTTCTGTTCATCTTGGCTCATCAACTTATTGGACAGGTGGGTGAAGGAATTGGGGCTCCATTAGCTCACAAGAAGGCTCTTGTTGTAAAGGGAAAGAATAGGGATTTTCTTGATTGCTTTCATAAGGTTATAGATTGCCAGACCATGCTATTTGATAATCTTTGGGGTAAGGAGGGTAATCATAACAAGAATCATGCTCATTGGGAATACCTCAATTACCATAAGAATGGTAATTTCCTTGGTATGAATAGTTCCAATTAATTCCTTGCATGTTCTTGAATAACAAAGAACAACACTGTTAAACCCCAGTTATGCTAATGATGTTTTGATGATGACCAAATTGTACTAACAGCCTAAAAACAAGAATGCTCGGAAGTAAATGATCATCCAAACACAATCAAGAAAAATAACTAAAATATAAACACCTTAGACAGACAACGAAGAGCATCCGAAAAAAAGGAGTTCGAACACAAGAGAGCGTCTGAAACATGAGCAAAAGCTTTAGGACGCACATGACTATCCGAACCAGAAGCTCTGGGATAGGACGCATATGACCATCCGAACCAAAAGCTGTAGGACGCACATGACCGTCCGAACCAGAAGCTGTAGGATAGGATGCATATGACCGTCCGAACCAAAAGCTGTAGGAGGCACAAAACCGTCTAAAGAAAAGAGCTCAAAATGAAGAAGTTTCTATCAAGCTGTAGGATGCATATGACCATCTGAAGCAACGTTTATAAAACTGTATAACATATGATCGAACGTCCTAACCACCATTCGAACTCCTAACGACTAATTTTTAACAACTAGTGTTTTTACCGTTGGAGCTCAAATTTCAGCACATCTTTCACCTCTAAATAGCCCAAGGACATCCAATTAATGTAAGGAATTACTACATTCAGTACAAACATTTGTAAGAGCTATTTGGGGAGAAATTGTTCAGTTGTTTGTCAGGCTAAAATATTGTGGTTGTATTGGTTTGAGTAGTATAGTTCTCTTGGCTCAACTAGAAGGAATTAGTATGAGCAAGAGTAGACTAAAAATAAATCCTTCAAAATAGAACCTCATGAGGTATTGACAAGATGTGTTGCAGGTTCAATGATATTGTAAAGGATTATTCTTTGGGTGAAAAGAATAGAAATATTTTGAATGGTTTTCCAAAGGAATGTGAACCCAAGTCCATTGCGATAGAAGAGTCCAAAAATTTAAATTCTATGCCTATTGAGTCTTTGATTAATTCACTAACCTCTTTTGAATTGAAGTCGAAATATAAGGTACAAAATGATGAGGAGGCAAGGGCAAAAAGAAGCATAGCATTGAAGGCTTCACAAAAAGACACAAGAAAGTAGTCAAGTGAAACTATAAATATGGCCAATTGGGGACACTTTGCAAATGAGCGTCCATCGAAGAAGAAGAAGAAAGAAGGAAGGAAGCCTCAGTTCAACAACTTCCTGAAATCACATGAGATGATTGCAATTCGGATGGAGAAGTTGAAGAAGAACATAAGGTGACTCAAATGGCTTTCATGGCCTTTGGAGATAATAAGGTATCTTCTAGTTATGATTCTTATAATGATTTTTGTGATAATGATGATGATGATGTTGAATCATTTATTTTTAAAATGCATGAATGTTTGAAAGAATCATATGCTAGGAACAAAGAGTTAAAAATTAAGATTAATGCTTTATTGAGTACAAACTCAAAACTTGTGCATGAAAATATTAGTTTGACAAAAGAAAATGATTCTTTGAAGAAAAAATTAGATGTGATAACCAAGATCATGGAAGACCAAGCTTCATTAAAGAAGAGTTTAGATGATCTTGATGCAGTTTTACAAAAGAAAAAAGAAAATGTTTTTGAAAAGAAAAAGACTAGAAATAGGCTTATCAATAAAAAATTTATCACCTTTAGAAATGATGGTTTTTGCCTTGTAAAATATGAATCTTCTTTTCATGGTATTGAACAAAAATATTATATGCAATTATTGTTGTCAATATTGACATATAAAAAGAGATTGTTATGTCAAAAGAAATGAAAAGTTGGGAATAAAATCTATTTGGGTGCTTAAACATGTTACTAACCCAATTGGACACAAGAAAGTTTGGGTTCCAAAAGTTGTTGCTTAACTTTGAATGTAGGTATGCTTGGAAAGCACCAAAGGATTTAAGATAGATCATCAATGGAGGGTGTTCAAAACATATGAACTAAGATGACATTGAAATGGGTAACAATTAAAGTTTTTAATGTGCTTTCATTTGTTAATATGAACTAGATCTCTTAAATGTTAGTAAACTATGTGTTTGAATGCTTGGATAAATATCCCCAATTTTTGTCTATATTAAGTCACTATTTGCAAAAGAAATGGGTAGCATTCTCTTTTCTAAATTTATTAGCATCACAAGAAATTGCATCACATATGCTTTATTGTTTTGATGACGCTTTTGGAAAAAAATGAGCGAAAGCGTAATGCCTTGATGTTAATCCTTTGCATGAATTTCCTCATTTCCACCAAATTATTTATTCTTGAAGGGAAGAAATATTTTAAACTTGACTTATCCCCTATATATTTACTTGAATTGTATGAATAGTTTAAGGGGAAGATATTTAATACTTGATATGGCCTTAATTTAGAGGGAGATTGTGCGTATAAATTACTTTATACTATTATGTTTTGATGATGCCAAAAGAGGGAGAAATAATGGACAAAATCTCTTGTCTTGTGCTTTATATTGTAAGGTTATTTTTAGAATTGTCCAAATGATTTATCATCATAAAAAAGGGGGAGGTTGTTGAACCCTAGCTATGGTAATCATGTTTTGATGATGACCAAATCGTACTAACAGCCTGAAAACAAGTGTGCAGAAAAATAGGTTCAGAAGTAAATGATCATCCAAACACAATTAAGAAAAACAACTAAAATATGAACACCTTACGGACGATGAAGAGCATCCGAAAGAAAGGAGCTCGAATGCACAAGAGAGCGTTCGAAACATGACTAGAAGCTGTAGGACGCACATGACCGTCCGAATCAGAAGCAGTGGGATAGGACACACATGATTGAACGAAGCAGAAGCTGTAGGACGCACACGACCATCCGAACCAGAAGCTGTAGGATAGAACACATATGACCATTCGAACAAGAAGCTATAGGACGTACAAAATCGTCCGAAGAAAAAAGCTCAAAATGAAGAAGTTTCTGTCAAGTTGTAGGACAGATACAGCCGTCCGAAGCACTGTTCATAAAGTTGTAGGATGCATGATTTGATGTCCGAACCACCATCCAAACTCCTAACGGCTAGCTTTTAACAACTAGTTTTTTGACCATTCGAGCTCAAATTTCAACACATCTTTCATCCAATTAATGTAAGGAACTACTACATTCAATACAAACACTTGTAAGTGCTATTTGGGGAGAAATAAGCTAAAATATTGTGGGTTGTATTGGTTTGGGTAGTATAGTTCTCTTTGCTTTACTAGAAGGAATTAGTGTGAGCAAGAGTAGACTAGTGAGTGATGTTTAAGTGTAAGAGTGGAGGGATAACAGATGTACAAAAGTGAGGTTGTAATGTAAAACCCCTTTGGCTCAACTACAGGAACTTAGTTGGTGATGCCTTACACACCTAGTTATAAATTTATAAAACACTTAAATCCTACTACTAATTAGGTGGTATCCCGCAAGTATATGGTTGTCAACTAGTAGAAAGGGAAGCAGTGATCGTAGCTACAAGAATTGGTCAATAATTATCGGTTATTTGGTTAGATTACAAGTTGAAATGATGGATTAAGAGAAGAGATTTAACTAAAACTAGAACTAATAAAACTAAAGAAGCAATTTAAAGTAAAGATTAATCACTAAGAAAACAATTAAAAAAGAAGTATCTTTAGAAAGTAAATAAAGGGAACAATTAAAATGAAAAGCATATTAAGCAAGAAATTAGTTAATCTAAACTATTCATTATCCCTAAACAAGTACAATTAGAGAAAGCCCATAATCTCTATTATTCTAAGAAATCACGTAAAACGAAAACATTTCTAAAAGCAATTAATTAACCTAAACCACAAATTAACACTAAGAAAGCACAATTAAAAAAAACTCATTAACTAATCTACCAATTAAACTAAGAATAGATTTTAAAGAAAGCAATTAAATGAAAAGCCCGTAAACTAATTTATCCTAATTAACCAATCTAAACTATGAATTACCACTAAGAAAGCATAATTGAAGGAAACCCATTAACTAATCTAACAATTACACTAAGAAATCATGCAAAGAGAGCAAACATATGAAAGTAATTAGACTAATTAAACTAAGAAAATATGAAATTAAATTTTAACTAAAAGAGTTTTAACATAAACAAGGAACTTACCACTAAAAAGTTTCAATCTTTAGCTAGGAAATTGTGATTACAAGAAAGAGAAATCCTACTCTAATCTAATCTAAGAAAACCCTCCCAAACTGGGGAGGAAAAAGGAAGAAAATTACTCTCTAAGCTAGCCTACTTCTTTACTAGCTTTCTAATGGGTCTTCTATGCCTCAAATGAAGCTTAAAAAGGGTATAAATAGTGCTAGGGTTGTGGGGTAATAGTGCAGCAAAAATCATTCCCAAACAAAGTCATTTTTCCTCCAGCCGTCTCCCGATCACGGTTTGGAAAATCCAAATCACGATATGGACTGAAACATCTAAAATGCAGTACTTCACGATTCTGGTTCGAAAATCTTCATCCGACATCTGATAGATGTGTCATTTTCTTATGTGACCCTAACACATAGATGAATATTATTATGTATAATAAAAACTTAAAATAACACCTAAATACATAGATAAAATTCTCACAATATAGCCCAAAAACTGAATGACAAACATAGATGAACAAAAACTTAACTACTAACGAAGTTAAGTCAACGACACGACAGAACTCTATATACAAGAACTAAATAAAGTATGATAATTAAGACTTAAATAAGTACTAAAACACTTAATGAACACATATTACCACATTCTAACAGTCATGAATGAAAAATAGACAAAAACACACACAAAAACACTAAAAATGCTCGAAACTAGTAGCCAAACCTTCAAGTTTAGGGTACATATAACTCTAGTTTTCTAGAGTTATCGCACCCCTAAACTTAAACTTTTGCTTGTCTCGAGCAAAATAAAAGACAACAAAAAAGAACAACAAAAATGAACAATGCAAAACATACGACACAAGACACAACACATTAGACACCTCCTAGATGACAACGCAAAAGGTGAATAATGGTTGTACTTTGAATAATTAGGAGACCTCTCAAGGGACCTCAAATACCATATGACAATTGAACTATTTTAACCAGTCATTCCAAGTTTTTCAACTTTTCTAAAGGAAACAAGTTCAAATGACAACAAAAGGTTTCAAATAACCAAGTATTAACCATCATCAAAAAGGTTTTTGAAAAACAAGTCCCATTCATCTAAAACATAGTTTTTCTCAAATCAAAAGGATTACAATGTTTTTCAATCATCCTGACTTGCCGAAGGCTACATGGAAATAGAAGATCATTAAGAGTCTATTTCTCTATCAAGGAGTATGTAGTATGATATCAATGTTGAGTATTACAAACATTTCCTCCTCAACTTGTTGGTATACTAAAACGTAATTCCTAATGGCTTAATTTGGAGAAACAACATGGGTACATGTCGGAATCCTGTACTCGCCTTATTCCTAAAACGTACCCAATATTATATTCAAACCAATCACTCATAGGTTAGAAGAAAACTCCCTATGCAAACATATAAAATGACATAATCACTTCTCTTCCATTTAGACCAAATTCTTTTTCCAAAAGATGAATTGACCAACAAATTAATACTCTTGATTTGGTCAAAAATAATGTTTCAAATGAACTACTATAAAATGTGAATGCCTCACTTTTGGAACATAGTAATACATGGCTTTTGAAATTCTTTGGTCACAAAATAACTACTCAACACACACCAAAATTCGTGGAATGCCAAGTTTAAATAACTCAATCATTACAGATGATATTGCAAGTCATTTTCATCATCGGTACAATAATCAATCAATTTTTCATCCAAAATTCACCACACAAATATTTACATTCATAAAAAACACCATTTCAACACAAGTAAATAACACCCCCAAACTTGTCATTTTATTCAAGTGATGAGTACAACTCATCCTACCACTCACCCAAAATAGAACAAATGCATAATAATACTACTAGAAAGCTTAAAAACAAAATACTTGGCAATGATTTTGAAATACACTTGAACAATCAAAAAGTTAAAATAGAATATGAACAACATACTAGCCAAGTAAATGTAAATGCAACCCATTAATCACAAATTGAACTTAAAAATAAGAGTTCTACCGTTCAGTTATGGACTTCACCAACATTGAGCACAACACAAATCAAGACTAAGGAATGAGAAAATTTCAAGTAGAAGATATAAATGCAATTTTCAATTAAACACGAGTCCTAAAAATTGATTTTTCTTCAACAACCAATCATGCATATACAGATAAGGAAGGGTCTTCGGGGCTTCACAGGGTTCAAACAATTTAAAGAAAAGAAAAGCACATATAAGGGTAACAAGGTTTAACACAACAAATGGGTTGTCTAATGCCCAACTCATCCCCCAAAACTTAGTTTCACACATAATCGGTTTCAAAGAAACAATCAACCACCAAGACTACTCTCAATCCAAATCAATCATTCAAATGATTTCAGCAAAATGAGCTCAACTATTTGCACTTGAAATGTACAACAACTAGAATGTCCACAAGTAAAAAGTAAAAATCAAGTCAAAATTCATTCCCTAAAGTATGTATATCATTCACAAATCATAACAAGTCATACATTGTCATCAACATTTTCATCAATGGCCAAATTTATCCAAATGTATCCAAATTCAATTGGCAACAACAAAACATAAGCTAAACTAATCACAAGACTACAAGCATTTATTACCTACGGGATACTTAAACTAAAGCAACAAAACTAAAATAAAGCATATAAATAAAAAGGAAAGAAATACTCCCTCAACACCAAGGAGGCTTCCCAAGGATATTGTAATCTTTGGTGAACTTGTACCAATGCTTAGATCCTCCGAAATTTTCAAGGAATTGAACTTTGGCATATGTAGTCGGCACCTCCTTAGCCCCCTCTAGAATGTATCCTTCTTCTTCCACTCCTTCTAAAACGGGCTCTTTCTCCACGAACACCCCAATTAGAACCTCTTTTGTTGTAATCGAGACAAACGAACACTCATACAAAGGGAAAGTTGGTGATTCCTCTATGTAAGCGTTGAGTATCTCGATTGTTGTAACTTCAACTTCATGAGGCTCTTGAGAACTAGTTTCTTGCAAGAATTTTCAATTTTTTCTTCTAAAACTAGTTCTTCACCCATTGATAGGGGGATTGGAGTCTGATGTTCTTCACCATTTACCATTCTTTTAACTTGGGCAAGTTGGTCCTGTAATCTAGCATGTTCTTCTCGAAGTATATCCATCGCCTCTTTTTCTTCTCGTATAAAGTTGAGCTAGTTCTTCTCGAAGTTCTTGAACTTCCATCCACATGTCCATCCTTCTTGCCTCTTCACTTTCCTGAGTTGTTTGGTGGAAGAAATATGACTCCATTTGATCATATGAAGGCTCTTGTGGTGGAGGGAAAGAGTAGGAATTTTCTTGATAGCTCTCATACGTATATGCATGACTAGACCATCCCATTTGATAATTTTGGTGGCTCTCATAAGTGTATTCATGGATAGACCATCCCACTTGATAATCTAAGGGGTAAGGAAAGTAACCATAACAAGAATTATGCTCATTAGGCACACCTCCATTACCATAAAAATGGTATTCTCCTTGGTATGAATCATTCCAATTAGGTCCTTGAATGTTCTTGAACAATCAACACAAATAAAAACAGGAAAATGATCTAAAATAACACAAACAACAAAATTAGGAAAGTTTAGACTACTAGTTAGTCTAAACCATCCATCATAAAGAAAATCTTTTTGGATTTTTGAAAATATGAACATAACTACAAAATGAAAATCTTTTTTTGGATTTTCAAATGGGTGAAACAACTATACAAGAAAACAAAAGGATTCAATCTAGTTTTCCAACCAAATTATATCGAGATTACCAAAAACCAATCCCCGGCAACGGTGCCAAAAACTTGATGGCTTACACACCTAGTTATAAATTTATAAAACACCTAAATCCTACTACTAACTAGGTGGCATCCCGCAAGTATACGGTTGTCAACTAGCAGTAAAGGGAAGTAGGGATCGTACCCACAAGGCTTGGTCGATAATTACCAGTTATTTGGTTAGATTACAAGTTGAAGTGATGGATTAAGAGAAGAGATTTAAATAAAACTAGAACTAACGGAAATAAAGAAGCAATTTAAAGAAAAAATTAATCACCAAGAAAGTAATTAAAAAGAAAATATATTTAGAAACCAAATAAAGGGAACAATTAAAATGAAAAGCATATTAAGCAAGAAATTAGTTAACCTAAACTATTCATTATCTTCGTAAGTAAGTACAATTAGAGAAAGCCCATAATCTATTCTAAGAAAGCATGTAAAAAGAAAGTATTTCTAAAATGCAATTAACTAACCTAAACTACAAATTAACACTAAAATAGTACAATTAAGGAAAACCCATTAACTAATCTACCAATTAAACTAAGAAAGCAAGTAAAAAAATCAATTAAATGAAAAGCCCATAAACTAATTTATCCTAATTAACCAATCTAAACTATGAATTACCACTAAGGAAGTATAATTGAAGGAAACCCATTAACTAATCTAACAATTATACTAAGAAATCATGCAAAGAGTGCAAATATATGAAAGTAATTAGACTAATTAAACTAAGAAAATATGAAATTAAAGTTTAACTAAAAGAGTTTGAACATAAACAAGGAACTTACCACTAAAAACCTTCAATCTTTAGCTAGGAAATTGTGATTACAAGAAAGAGAAATCCTACTCTAATATAATCTAAAGAAAACCTCCCCAAATGAGAAGGAAAATGTGGAAAAGAAAAAAATTACTCTCTAATCTAGCCTACTTCTACTGGCTTTCTAATGGGTTTTCTATTCCTCAAATGATGCTTAAAAGGGGTATAAATAGTGCTCATGGGGTAATAGTGTAATAAAAATCAGCACCGAACAAAGTCATTTTTCCTCTTTTCCAGATCACGGTTTGGAAAATCCATATCGCAATATGGACTGAAACATATGAAATGTAGCACTTCATAGTTTTGCTTCGAAAATCTTCATCCAACGTCCGATTGACGTGCCATTTTTTTTTATGCAACCCTAACACATAGGAGAATATTATTATCTATAATAAACACTTAAAATAACACCTAAATATATAAATAAAATTCTCACAAAATAGCCCAAAAAATGAATGACAAACAAAGATGAACAAAAACTTAACTCCTAACGAAGTTAAGTCAAAGACACAACACAACTCTATACACAAGAACCAAATAATGTATGCTAATTAAGACCTAAATAAGTACTAAAACACTTAATATTAATTAAACACATATTACCACATTCTAACACATGAATGAAAAATAGACAAAAACACACACAAAAACATTAAAAATGCACAAAACTAGTAGCCAAACCTTCAAGTTTAGGGTCTATATAACTCTAGTTTTCTAGAGTTATCAGTTGGTGCAAGGGTGAGCATACCTTGTGTGCAAGAAGGTTATTGCCTCACCTTCTTTGAAGAGGCACCACTAGTGGATGTACTCCAAGCTTGATAAGTTTGGGAGTTTGGTTTGATATTCTTCATCTCAATCTTTTTATTTGTTCTGTAAGCTTCAATTGTTTAATATTTATCTTTGATCATTTGTGCTTAAGTGTTCATTTGTTGCACAAATTATGCATTTTCATTAAGCACATTAAAAGGTTTGTTTTAGAGACAACCTAATTCACCCTCCCTCTTAGGTTGCTTTTAGGCCAACAAATACAGAAACAAGGAAAAGAACTAAAACACAGACAAGAAAAGTAGGAAAGTTTAGAATACTGGTTAATAGCTAAAATTATCCATCACAAAGAAAATCTTTTTGTATTTTTCAAGATAAGAACACAACTACAAAATGAAAATCATTTTGATTTTTCAATAGAGAAATCAACTATACAAGAAAACAAAAGATTTCAATCTAGTAGTCAAGCCAAATTATATCAATATCACCAAAACCAATCCCCACCAACGCCACCAAAAACTTATGCCTTTTTAGAAAACACCTAGTTATATAATTTTTTAAATCACATAAATCCTACTACTAACTAGACAGCATCCTGTAAGTACGCGGTTGTCAACTAGTAGTAAAAGAAAGTAGGGATCGAACCTATAAGGATTGGTACTAGTTAAAGCGATTGATTTTAGAAGAGTTTGAACTAAAACTAGAATTAAAGAGACTAAGAAAGAAATTTAAGGTTATCTAATGCATTAAAGTAAGCATCAAAATTAAGAAAGCATTTTTACTAAGGCAAGAAAGCATGTAAAAGATAGCATTTTATGAGAGCAAGATGTGGTTATTAACTAATATAACTACTCATTAAAACTAAAGAAGCATAATTCAAGAAAATTCATTAATTAATCTACCCATTTACTACTAAGAAAGAAACTAAACAAAGTAATTAAAGGTAGGAAATTAAACTAGACTACTCTATTTAGCTAATCTAAACTATAAATTATAACTAAGACAGCATTTTTAAAATAAGCCCATAAGCTTTCTTTTTTTTTTGAGTAACCACAGGTACCTTGGTAGGAGCACCTCACTCCCAATTTTATTAATATCCAGAAAAGAATTACAAGGAGAGGGTCTAGACCAATACTTCACGGGAGTTACAAATTTTGTTTAAATATTAACAAACACGAATGTAAGGAAACCTTGTCTCTCTAGGAAAGGAAGCTGCCTAACCCTAGCTGGAAAAATCCTATCATACAATATATAATATTTATCCTGGAGGCCCATGTTAGCTAGGAAGTCTGCAATCATGTTTTCATCTCTGAAGGTGTACTAGTAAGAAATAGGCCAACTCCTTGCATAAACTTCAAATCTACTGAACAACTACATCAATTGACCATGGAGGTTATGTGTTTTCTTTAAGAACATTTATTAGAATTTGAGAATCAAGCCCAACTTGGATGGTGTAAATGTTGTATTGGTTATAGCTTTATCCCGTCTAATAAAGCTAGTGCTTCGCCTACATGTTGGATTGAGTGACAAAAATTTGAAAAACCTGCAACGATATCACCTGCATTGTTCCTAATATGCCTCATCCAGATACCAATCTAGGAATCCCTGTTGAAGCCTGATCATAGTTAAGTTTACGAACAACTGACGGGGGACTCCATCCAACTGGAATCAATTTCATCTCCTTCTTTACAATCATAGAGTTTAGCAAACCTACTAGTAAGAAGCTTCTCACTATACTAGAAGAATTAGGCAAAGGAAAAGTTTTGAAGTTAAACCTTATCTATGCAAATATTCCAGCAACAATTTGATGGCTAATGTAACATTTAGCCTCAAACTGATAGGTTTGAGATAGCATTTCTTGCCTTCCAAATAGCCAGCAGATAAAGAAAGGAAAGATTTTGTGCATTTCTCTAGCCACTGAAGATCCTGTAAAATTAATCTACCAAGACATTAGATATATCTTATGCTCATGAGATGAAGCACATTGAACATCAGAAAACCCTTCAAAAGCCAACCGAAATAGTAGAAATGTGTGGTTTATGCTTTCCTGCTCATCACAGAAACTACATTTGGAAGCCAATGAAAAACCAAGACTCTTTAAAACATCATCAGCAGAAAGCTTTATGTTCAGCAGTTTCCACATGAAGATAGAGACTCGAAGAGGAATTCTCTTGTCCTAAAACATGGGGTTGGAGAAAGAAACTGCTAGCTTCTGGTGAAGAACAATAGACTTAGCTGAGGAACTTCTATTGCAAGTTAAGGTCCACACAAGTTCATCAATATCATCATTTAAGAACAACTGCCTATCACCAATCTTCTAAATATAAATATCCTTTTTTGACCTGGAATGTGTAGGAAAGAGATAACACATTGAATTCCCAATTGGATCCTCTCACTACCTAATTAACTGTCAACTATGGCTAATATATTTGTTGCACCAAGGAGTCAAGAGCTCCTTCACCACTCTAGTTGTCAAACTAGAATGAGACTTCTCCCTTCCTCAATCTGAAACTAATATGCTCTCCAGCCTGGTCCCCACACAATAGCATTTTCTTCCACATAGGAGAAGCACCTCTAGGGATTTCCATAAAAGCTGGATGATCATCATGAGTGAGATATCTTGCTCTTAAAAAATCTACCCAAAGAGAGTTATTGCATCTGAATTTTCACAATAGCTCTAAGTAAGAGCAAAAGTAGTATTTTCAAGAGCAGTAAACCCTAATCCATTATTACCTTTAGGTTGACAAATGGACTTCCAGGTACTCCAGTGTCTTCTACCTCTATAAGCAGAACTATCCCAAAAGAAGTTTGCAAAGGCATATTCAATCACCTTTAGTACTGCTTTTGAAGGATGCATCAGACACTAAGAGTAAATATATAGGTATACAACTTAGAACATGTTTAATCAGAATCATTCTCCCTCCAATAGATAAGTACTTTGAGTGCCGAGGAAATCTTTGCAATTATTTTATCCACCATTGGATGGAAATTTTCCTTCTTCTTCCTTCCTTTAATAATAGGACAACCCAAGTAAATCATTGGAAAATGCTTCCCCATAAAGCCTGTTACGTGGTGAATAATTCTCCTCCTACTAACAGAAGCTTTTCCAGACAAATAATAGGAACTTTTAGCCATATTAATCAATTGGCCAAAAGCTGCTTCAAAACTGGCGATGAATTTCTTCAAGTTCTTCAAAGATTTAGCTTCCCCTTTAGTGAAAATTATAGTATCATCTGCAAACATCAAGTGAGAGATATTCAAGCAAATTTTGGGTACAACATAGTGATCAATTTTGCTAGTAGTGAATTCTCTCTTTAAACTCCTGCTGAAAGCTTCTATCAAAACAATGAATAGCAAAAGGCAATAACGGGATCACCTTGCCTGAGACCCCTAAATGACTTAAAGAACCTTTTAAGGATCCATTAAGAAGGATTGAAAACCAACATTCACTAATAGCATTATGAATAAGAAAAATCCATTCATCTTGAAAACCAAATGAGGCCAGCACCTTACAAAGTACATCCCGCGAAACCCTATCAAATCCTTTTGCCAAATCCAATCTGATGATGACATTACCACCTCTAGTTTTTTTGTAAATGAACTCCACCATCTCTTGAGCAATCAAGATGTTATCTAAAATTCTCCTCCCCTTTGTAAAAGCTGCATGTTCTTGAGAGATAATACTAGGAAAAATTGAGCCAAGCCTCATAGGCAATACTTTTGTGCAAATTTTATTCAAAAAAATATAAAGGCTAATAGGCCTAAAGTCTCCAAAAGAAGTTTGGTTGTCAATTTTAAGGATAAGAGCAATTAAGGTTCTAGAAAACATTCTAGGCAGTTTAACACCGTTAAGAAAAGCTTTCATTCCATTAAACAGTGCCCTATCATGTTTGATAATGTCCCAACATTCAGTGAAGAAGACCCCATTGTTTCCATCACAACTAGCACAACCATCTTTATTAAGAAAGAAAATAGTTTCCTTTAATTCCTCATAAGTGAGTTCTTTGAGGAAATTACTATTATCCCTCTTGTTAATTATCATAGGTAAGTAGAAAGGAAGTAAGGGTTCATGTATGTGCTCTCATACTGGAATTGATGCTGAAAAAACTTGATAGCTTCCTGTTCAATTCTACTAAGGTCATCAGTCCACTGCCAAATGACATAAACTAGTACTATATATAGCTACTAAGGTCATATATATATCGTACTAGGGATGGGGAAGAAATTTCAACCACAAAATTAGCCATGTTCTTGACATTTTTGGCCCCAGAAAAACTCAGACCACAATGACCAATTTCTAGGCATAAAACTGGTCATCACAGTTACCAACTCAGTTTCAGCACACCTTTACTGTTTTGCTCCGAAAATTCTCATCTGATGTTTGATTCTCGATGTGCTGATTTTTTTTCATGTGACCCTAATACATAAGAACACATTATTATCTATAATAAACAATTAAAATAACTCTAAATATTTAAATAAAATTATAACAAAAGAGAAACCAAAGACAAACAAACACAAGACTTACTCTAACAAACTTTAATTGAAAAAAAAAAAAAGCTTGACAAATAAAACTCTATTGATGCTTAGTAAAAGCTTTTTCAAGATCATGTTTAATAGTAGAAGCCCTACTAGAACCCTCAAAATTCTTAAGTTTCAACGTGATTTCTTGAACTAAAATCACATTATCAGTTCCTCCTCTACTAGGAATAAATCTAGTTTGATGAGGGGAGATCAACTTACTTATAACAGGCCTAATCTAATTGACAATATGTTTGGACAACACCTTATATACAGAATTGCACAAAAGCAATAGGTCTATATTGTTTAGTAGTCTCAAGAACATTGCATTAAGGAATCAAGAAAATAAAAGTATCATTAGCAAAATCACTCAAAGATTCATGGTTAAAATTATCACACAAGGTAAGTCACAAAATTGTGGAGTATATTCCAAAATTTAGGAAGAAAAGCAACATGAAGGCCATCGAAACTAGGGGCCTTAAAAGGTCTAAAAGCAAAAGAAGAATCCTTTATTTCTACGAAAGTATAAAGGCTTCCAATCTATATTTTTCAAAATACATATAGGTTATGAAAACCAAAAACAGTTGCATTCAAAACAAAAAAACAATTTGAAGTAGTGCATAAATTAGAGGAAAAGGAGATGATATGAATTCTTTTTAAAAAAATTTATCAACAAAAATCAAATCACCAACTTCATTCTTAAGAGAAATAATTTTATTTTACTTCCTCCTAATAATGGTAGAAGTTCTGAAGAACTTTGTATTGGCTTCATCCTAAACAACATTTTCTCTGCAAGATTTAATAATCTACATGTCCTTTTCTAGTATCCAAAGCTCATAAAACACTTTGAAAAGAATATATTCAAGATTAGCAAGGGGGGAGAGAATTTTGACTCAGAGATTTTTGAATTCACATCAATATGTTAGAAATCTTTTTCCTTTTAACAAAGATTTTATCCAAAAAAAAAAAATTTACTCCCATTTGTAGCTAAAAGGGAAAAATCAACATCACAAGTAGAGAAAGACTTATAATAGGAAAGGACCATTAGAAACAATGGTAGGAAAATCAGAATGATCTAACCAAAACTTCTCCAAAAAAGAAGGTTTATTCTAAACATAGTACAAGAAACAGTAAACAACCAGATAGGTCTATGATCAGACCTACTATGAACCAAATGGTGCACAACAGCTTCTTTAAAAAGGTTACATCAACTAGCGTGTTACAAAATGCCCTGTCCAATCTCTTATTAACCAAAACTCCATTCCTAGTCATCCCCCACCAAGTAAACTTAGGACTAGAAAAACCAAGATAAAAAAAATGACAATCATTAATATGATTCTATCAAACCAGCTCTACACTTATATAGCAATTTACCACCAAATTCTTGGACTGAATCATTCAAAATTTCATTGAAACCACCACAAAGAAGCCAAGGTAAGGAAGAGGTCATGGAAATATTTCTAAGATGATTCTAGTAGTCAAGTCTATTAGACAAAACAGGTGAAGCATAAACAATATAACAACCAAGAAGGAGAGTTAGAAGTTACGTGAACCACAACTTGAATGGTATGAGCATTCTTTTCCACTACTTCATGCTTAGTCTCATTTTCATTCATCAGAATATAGATACCTCCT
This sequence comes from Cinchona pubescens, assembly GCA_025175665.1. NCBI lineage: Eukaryota > Viridiplantae > Streptophyta > Magnoliopsida > Gentianales > Rubiaceae > Cinchona > Cinchona pubescens. Next base: position 7,242,976 of record JANKKI010000027.1, on the reverse strand, counting down.
CCGAAACTAGCAACATCCATTTTCTTAACATTTTTTGAAAGAAGATTATCACATATCCTCTTAGCTCTTCTTTGAATACCTTAGTTTCAATTAGAATAATTACTCGAGATTTGTGTTTAGTACATACTCTAATAGATGAATTCGCAAACTAGAACTAGTAGTTCCTCTAACATTCAACATAAATATCTTTATTAAAAGGGGATTGGGAAAAGTTATTCCTTGCATTGACACTAGATTCCTAGATCTTAGTGTCCCCAAAAATGTTCATCTATGTGGAGGTCATGGGTTCCTAGACCTCCTTCAACCTTGGATAGCAAACAAGTATATAGTTGTTGGACAGTCAAGTCTCATCAAACTTAAACTTGATCATAGATCTTGGTCCTATTACTTCTGAGCTTAGGGTACAATATAGCAGCATTTTGCTTGGCTTCCTTGTAGTTTTTGAGTTGGTAGTGAGGCACCTAGCCATTTTTTTGTTAAGTCAAATCTTTGGGGACTGCTTGCTGAAGTTTGTCTAAGGTTATTAATATTCGAGTTTGGCAGGAGACTAGGGTGGGTATCCAGGGTCTAACAAAATAGATTCACTTGAAATTTTGAGGCATCCACTTCTTATTCTTTAGGAAACATCTCCATCGTGAAGGTGATGGAGCTTTCCTTCTTCTAGGTGAATCATTCCCATGGTTATCAGAGACTATTTCAGTTGATCTTGGATAGGAATTCTCAAGTTGGAATTCACTACGGGGATCAATGTTAGAAACCCTAGTGATTGGAGGAAAGAATAGTCATTTTCAGTTAGACGGCATCATTTTTTGTTTTTTTTTTTGGTCAGAATGTTGGAGGCCCCCTGGTTGATTCAACTTAGATCCCCAATCTGTTGAATTACTTGTTATTTATAAGGTATTATCAGGCTTCTTGAGAGATGGTTCTTGGGTAACAAGAGGAGCATCTTCACATGCACTCTCTGACTGAGCAAGAAGGAAAATTTCAGGATACCTTCCATTGATGTTTCTCTCACCACAATCAAGGGGATTACTTGAATCTTTTCCTTATTGATGAACAACTTTTTCCTGAAATGAATCAAAGAATAAGACTTACAAAAAGAGGTTGACATGTCAAAAGAAGTTACATATGCTTTCAGAGACATATCATGCCGCAAAACCAAATCATTCTTTATGGGGGAGATTTACAGATTTTACTTTGTATTTGTCTTTTCTTTTCCAAACCTTTTTAGCCAAAGGTTAGACCTCGGTATCAGAAACATCCAAATTTTTTAATTAATTTTTTTTTCTAGCTGTTGTTGCCTTGGGTTTTTGTTTTTGTCTCCAGAAGGTTTGGCCACCATCTACGGCCCGAAATAATCTCTCCTTCAACATTTCATGATTAGATCCTTTAATTAGATATTTACCATTAGCTCTTATTGAATTTTCTTCATTTATTTTCTGGTTAAATTGTTGGTTTTGATGTGTTGTAATAGACCTCCTCATGACCAACTCAACCACATTTGAAACAAAAAAAGAAATGTCCACATACTAAAGCATAGTCAAATGTTTCCCTATTCTAATTTATGGAATCAAGGGTTTTTAGATGTTTAACTAAATACAAAGCATTTTATAAACCCCCTCTCTCTGAGTTTACAGTCCTTACCATAATCTTGAGTGGTTCCCAAGCATAGTACTCTAAGAATAGCTCTAACAAATGAACCCACACAGTTGTCTGAAGACAATTAGCAGTAGAAGGAGAGAAATCAGGTTCCTATGACCTTATGGATAGATAATTTCTATTGATGAACCAAAGTGATGCTCTCAGAACTCCATGCATAATCTAGACTCGATGCCACGAAACCCAATGATCAAGTATGGCACCAAAACCCCAAGAATCAAAATCCAAAGTTGGTCACACAAATTGGACAGCAAAGAACATGCCAAAAGGCGTGAATAGAACAAATAAGATTAAACAAGAATTGACCCACTGCTTATATTAGTCAAGCAGAAACCATTATCTTAAGTTGATTAAAACAATCACCGTTGCTCAAGTGTGTTGGTCCCAAAGCAACCTAAGAGGGGGGTGAATTAGGTTTCTAAAAATTATGCTTTCAGAAAATAGTGAGCTTTTTAATTTAAATGCAGATATAATAAATTTACTCTTATAGTAAAGTAAAGAGTGTATAAGAGACACAACCAATACTTCCAAGCTAGCAAGCTTGAAGTATCAAATTTCTTGAATGCTTCCCACACTTTGAGCCAATAATCTTTACAAAGTTGGGAAGTTCTTGCTCACACTAAAACTTTTTTAGTTGAGCCAAGAATCTCTTACTTACAACCACACTTTCATACAAGATTATCACTCCACTCAAAGTTGAATTGCACTCACAACTTCACACTAATACAACAAACCACTATAGTCAATTTGCACTCAAATTACTCTTTTCTTAGGCTTGTATTCAATGTATTAGATGCTCTCTTCAGGTTATTAAAGCCCCTATTTATAAGAGCTGTCGGAATAGTGGTTTCAACTACTTCCTAACGGCTAAGTAATAAATGCACAAAAAATAGCCGTTGGAGTTTCGGACGTCCGAGAGGGATTGAATGCGTCCAAGGAAGCGTCCGATCTTCTTTCAGTGTTGTTGAGAGGCTTCGTTCGGACGTCCGAGCATGCGTCCGGTCCTTCGTCCGACAGAGGTTTCGGACGGTCCTGAGCGTCCGATGTCTCTTAAGTAGGATCCCATTCTTTCTGCCAGTTTGTTCGGACAATGACTGATGCGTCCGAGGAGTTTTGTGGCGATAACGGTCCTCCATTCCGAGAGATCTCTTATGTCACAAGGAAATTATTTTGATGATGACATAAACACTTAACTCTCATCAAAACAAGGTTTGGAAAACATCAATCTCTCCCTTTTATTTCTTTGGTTGTTAGACTTCCCGTAGATTGGTTATGTATCTGTCTCTTATACACATCTTGATATGAATAATTGACAAATTAATCATATCAAAGCACAATAATGTAATCATATCACAAAGACAATAGTATAACTACTCTCCCTTTTGACATCAATCAAAAAGACTCCCCCTTAGACCATGCAGGCAGTTTTGATAGAAATGAAATAAGTTTAATACATTCAATGAAAAGTTTAAGTAAATACATATCCAAGCCACATAATTGCTGAACACCAAAGGAAATGCTGAAATGTTCTAAAAGCGAGAGAATCGCGAAAACAAAGTACAAACAGGAAAAAGAACTAAAGGGAGTCATGTGCTCTTTTGGACTCTAGTCCTCTTTTGACGTTTGGATGGAACATCTTCAGCGAGGCTTCACTATCAAAAGGAACAACGATGTTGGCGTGTGCATATTAAAGTTGAACGTGTCGTCAATATCTTCATCCTCGTCGTCATCGTCATCGGCAGCTCCTTGAGCAGCTTCTGCATTGTCTTCACATGTATGTTCATCTTTAGGTTCATCACTGTCGGAAGATGACTCAAGTGGATATTGGGACTGAAGATTAGCAAATTGAACTTGAGCCGAAGCTGACATGCCAAGACTGAGTGCCTCTTGGAGAATCATTTGACGAGTTTCAAGTCGTTTTAGCTTTCGATTTGTGCGATGTTGAAATGAATTGACTTGAGTGCTCAGAGAGGTGAGAAGTCCACAGATATGTGAAAGAGATGGTTCAGAAGTAGATGGTTCAGATGGAATTGGAGGTGGTTGAGGAGTAGGAGAATGAGGGATAGCAAAATCAGAGGTGGAGGCATGGGATTGTGATTGTGCAATATCAAAGGTGGCCTTAGTTAGCCATTGGTCGTTAAAAAAATACAGGTCTTTGCGTTCAATGTAGGATTTGTTAAAATAGGTGCTTTTATCCTCATTCTGAGGATATTGTTTGTTTCCGCTGAATGGAACGTTGAGGAAATCAAAAACTTTGGTGAGAAATTTTCCAAAAGGAATGTTTCTTCGGGTATCAGTGAGAAAGAGTTCCCATAGGGATTAAAAAAGATACCCAAAATCCAGAGGAATACCCTTGAAAACACAGAAAAATAAGTAAAGTTGCATTTTTCCGGGCTCAGTACGATGCCCGTCAGTTGGTAATAACAGATTTGTGACAAGGGTGTACAGAATATTAAGTTCAGGAGAAAGCAAAGTAGTTTTGGCTTCCGAGGCCTGTTTAAAAACAATTTAAAAACCCCTCTAACTTCATCAATATCAAACTGAGTATCATCAGCGGGCCATTTGTCTAACGAAAAGAAATAGGAAAAATTAGTGGGGTTTGAGATTTCGCATTCAAAAATGGTGTTAATTATGTTTGATGAAATATCAAGATCAGTGTTGTTCACACGAGAAGTGAGGGTGCGAACAGTAGGACCTTTCCGAAGATTGGGGCCGTGAACTGAAGCACCATGTCATGATAAACCGGTAAATCAAAGTGCGCAAGATGACCCCAATTTTGTTTTTCAAAACTCTTATACAATTGGAAGATTATAAGAGACAAATAGACTATTAGAAACGGGACGTTGAACGATTATAGATTTGCTTAGAAGCGAAGTATACCGTTCAGATGCCTTGGCATCGATGAATTTTGATAAAGTTGGAGTGGTGGAGACTTGAGGATTGGCTGACGATTCTCCTCGTACTGGAGCCTTTCCTTTAGCTTTTCGACCCCGATTTGCTGTAGAGGAACCTCCGCGAGATTTCACCATTGTAATAAAAGAAGAGAAAATTGAAAAAAATTTGAAGATTGGTGAGATTTTGAGGAAATGAGATGGTGAATGGGGGAAATGAGATGTGATTTAGGTGATAAGGGCTATGGGTAGGATAATTTTCCTCTCAATTTTGGAAGAGAGAGTGAGAATTTGGATGGGGTGGTGGAGAAGAAAAAATCGCCTAAGCAGGGTTTTCGGGGGAAAGGGTAAGTCCGAAAAGGGGAATTTGGACGGTTTTAATCAAATAGGGGTACCTTTCGGACGGCCGAACGTTTGGTGTGCGTCCTATAAAGCGTCCGAGATGTGTATAAGAGACAGAACTTTCTCCGAAAGAGAAGCCAGTGCGTCCGAAGTTCTCTCGGACGAAGCTGTGCGTCCGGAAGATTTCCAGAGAGTTTAAGGAAAACAGGAATATTGTTCGGACGAATATGAGCGTCCGAGAAGTAACAAATGCTTTCGGACGATCCAGAGCGTCCGAAAGGAAAGTTGTTCGGATGAAGGAGTGCGTCCGAACTATGAACCTAAGCCAAATTTATCTGTAAAATCCCCAAACATTTTCTGAGCGATTCAAACCGATCTAGAGCTAAGGGTTTTGTAAAAATATCAGCCAATTGATCTGAAGTAGGCACATAGTCAACACGAATTTCCTTTTGACAAACGAGGTCTCTAATGAAATGATGCTTAACATCAATGTGTTTGGTTCTAGATGTGTATAGTGCATAACAGGATTTTTTGTGAGATTAATTGCACTAGTGTTGTCACACAATATAGGAACACAATCTAGATGTGTATAAGAGACAGGATTTGGTAAGAGGCCAAAACTGAAATTTTTGAAAAATTTCCAAGCAATGTATTCGGCTTCAGGGGGTAAAATGGCTTTTGTTTTACTAGACCTTTCGACGCAAGATAATGTCTCATAAATTAACACATACCACTGGTACTTTTTCTATCAATTTTACACCCAGCATTTCAGTGGTTCCAAATAGCTAATCAGATTTGATGTAAAGGACTTTGGATACCACAGACCAAAATTAGTTGTTCCTTTTAGATGTCTAAAAAGACTTTTAATTGGTGATCATGTGATTGTTTAGGACAAGATTGAAATCTAGCACATGTGTATAACAGTAAACATGATATCTGGTCTACTGGCAGTTAAGTAAAGTAGACTTCCGATCATACCTCTATAGTGTTTTTCATCAACACTATTACCTTCTTCTTTACACATCTAGTCTTTATCAAGTTTGGTTGAAGTACACATTGGCGTACCAACTTGTTTGCAATCTTCCATACCAAATCGTTTGAGCAGCTCCTTTGTGTACTTGATTTGTGTAATAAATGTTCCTTCCTTAGTTTGATGAATTTGTAGTCCGAGGAAAAATTGCAACTTGCCCATCATACTCATCTCAAACTCTTCTTGCATTAATTGTGAAAAATCCTTGCACAAACTTTCATTAGTTGCTCCAAAAATAATATCATCAACATAAATTTGAACAATTAACAATCCTTTTAAATCCGTTTTTGTAAAAGTGTGGTGTCAACTAAACCTCTTTTGAAACCATTTTCTATCAAGAAGCCACTTAATCTTTCATACCAAGCTCGTGGAGCTTGTTTCAAACCATATAAAGCTTTGGAAAGTTTGAAAACATAATTTGGAAGATTCTTATTTTCAAAGCCCGGAGGTTATTTGACGAAAACTTCTTGGTCGATAAAACCATTTAAAAAAGCACTTGTTGACATCCATTTGAAATAATTTTAAATTATTGAAACATGCAAATGCAAGAAACATGCGAATGGATTCTAATCTAGCCACGGGTGCAAAGGTTTCATCAAAGTCAATACCTTCTTCTTGAGCGTAACCTTTTGCAACAAGTCTAGCTTTGTTTCTTATGATCTCACCTTTGTCATTTAATTTGTTTCTAAAAACCCATTTAGTACCAATAACGGGATGAGAAGAAAGTCTTTCAACTAAGGTCCATACATTATTTTTCTCAAATTGACTAAGTTCATCTTGCATAGCATTAACCCAAGATTCATCACTCAAAGCAACATCTATGTGTTTGGGTTCAATGTGAGAAAGTAATGCACAATTATTATTCAATGGTCTATGAGAACGAGTAGTTACCCCATCGGATAGATCACCTATGATTAAATCTTGAGGATGACTAGAGACGAATCTCCAAGCTTTTGGAAGATCGTTTTGAGCATCCTCATTCTTTTCATCATCACTTTGTGATGGTTGTTGATATCAACGCTTGATGTAATCTCTTGATGATGTTTATGAATAACGAGCTTTTCAAGCTCCTTTAAAATACCTGCATCTTCATCCTCACATAAATTCTTTGAGATAACATCATTAGTTTCATCAAATGTAACATGCACAACTTCTTCAATTAAAAGCGTTCTTCTATTGTACACTCGGTATGCTTTCTTGTCACTAGAATAACCTAGAAAAATTCCTTCATCCGATTTTTTGTCAAATTTTCCAAGGTTCTCTTTGATTTTTAAAATAAAGCATTTGCAACCAAAAACTTTGAAATAACTCACAACGGGTTTTCTACAAAAAATGAGTTCATAAGGAGTTTTATTTAAAGAAGATCTTAATAAAACTCGATTCATAACATAACAAGCCGTGTTAACCGCTTCGGCCCAAAAGTATTGTGGTAGGTCACACTCACTAATCATAGTTCTAGCCGTTTCTTGAAGAGTCCTATTTTTCCTTTCAACAACACCATTTGCGTGTTGAGAGACTCTAACAACCGAAAATTCATGAAAGATACCGTTGCGATCACAAAAGTCGGGAAAACCCCCAAATTTAAATTCGGCACCATTGTCACTCCTTAAACGAACAATTTTTGTATCCAATAAATTTTGAATTTTGGAAAACAATTTGACAAATTTTTCAAATGCTTCATTTTTGTGAACAAGAAATAATACCCAAGTAAACCTAGAATAGTCATCTACGATAACAAATTCATATTTGCAACCACCTAGACTAGCATATTGAGTAGGTCCAAATAAGTCTAAATGCAACAATTCTAAAGGTTTATGAGTAGACACAAAATTCTTAGGTTTAAAAGAAACTTTGACTTGTTTACCAAATTGACAAGCATCACAAATTTTATTTTTCAAAAATTTCAGTTTTGGCCTCTTACCAAATCTTTCTTGGCTAATTTTTCAATCAAATCCATATTAAAATGACAAAGTCTTCTATGCCAAAGCCAAGGATCATCTATGGAAGCGTGTAAGACATTTTACATTGCTATTGCTAATTTTATCAAGATGAATCACATAAACATCATTGTGCCTAGTGCCTTTGAATAAAACAACATGATTTTTATCAAGGATAAGACATTCATGCTTGGTAAAGAAAACATATAAATTTTTGTCACAAAGTTGACTAACACTTAATAAATTATAGTTCAAATTATCAACAAGAAGTACATTCTTAATCAAGGTTTCACCATTTTTACCTACATCACCAATGCCGATTGATTTTGCTTTGTTGTTGTCTCCAAAAGTGACTTTTCCACTATTTTTGGATGTAAGATTTGTGAAGAGAGAGGCATCACCCGTCATGTGCCTTGAACATCCACTATCTATAAACCACTTAGCATTGTTGGCGATGTTAAGTACCTACACAATAAATCAATTGATAACTTTTGGTACCCATACCTTTTTGGGTCCATTTGCGTTAATGAAATTGCTTACTATCCATGCAACTTTCATTCCAAGTTTTTCATTTATCTCTTGACATAACACATATTCTTAGTATGTCCATGTTGTTGGCAATATCTACAAATAATACTTTTATTACCATATAAAGAAGATTTTGGTTTTACAATGCATAGATCATCCCTTCTATACATGATAAAATTTTTGTTGATTGCTACATTTCTATTTCTTTTCATATCAACAACATTTTCTTTCTTTCTAGCTAAGGGAACATTCAAATCATCCATTCTTTTCTTCAAGGAGGCTTGTTCTTCCTTGACCTTTGATCTCACATGCATTCTTTTCTTCAAATCACGATTTTCTTGTGATAGCCTATTGTTTTCATTCACAAGTTTAGAGTTAGCATTCAATAAAGCATTTGACTTTTTTACTAACTCCTTATTTCTAGCATATGATTCTTTTAAGCTATCATGCAATTTTAAAATGAAAGCTTCAAGATCATCTTCATCATTTTCATCATTAGAGTCATAGTTAGATTTTACCTCATCATCTCCAATAGCCATAAAGGCCATGTTGTGCCGACTCCATTTCTTCTTCAACTTCTCCTTCGGAGTTGCAATCGTCCCATGTGATTTGAAAGTTGTTGAATCTTGGTTTTCTTCCTTCCTTCTTTTTCTTGGAAGGACACTCATTTGCAAAAAGCCTGAGTTGACCGCATTCAAAGCATTTATCATTTTGCTTCTTTATTTCAAGTCTTGACTTCCCTTTGAAATTATTTGTGTTTGTAGCTCCGCCTCTTCTCATTCTTCGTTTGTTGATGTAATGTTTAAGAAATCCTTTGGTGATGAGTGCAAGATCTCCTTCATCAAGATCTTCATCTTCTAGATTGATGGAGCTATTTTCATCTTCCTCTTGAGAGGTCTTTAGAGCAATGCTCCTTCTTGGCCTGGCTTCTTCATCATCCACAACCTTGGCCTTTAGCTTGAGTTCATAAGATGTAAGAGAATTGATTAGTGATTCAATAGGCATTAAATTTAAATTCTTAGCTTCCTCTATGGCAATTGTTTTGGCATCTCCATTCTTTGGATAGAGCATTCATCTTTTTTCTATTTTTTTCACCCAAAGAGTACTCCTTACTCAAGGCTTCAAGATCCTTTATTGTGTCATTGAACCTGCAGTACATTTTGTCTATGTTCTCATGTGGTTCCATCTTGAAGGACTCATACTTGGCAACAAGTAGAGATTTCTTTTGCTCACGAACATCATCGCTCCCTTCATGAATTTCCTTCAACTTATCCCATATTTCTTTAGCAGAATTGCAACCCTTCATGCGAGTTGATTCATTTGCATCCAAGGCATTATATAACACATTCATGGCTTTTGCATTCAACGTCAAGTTTGCCTTGTCTTGTGGAGTGAGCTCATTCCTTGTCTTTTCTCTTCTTCTATTTGTGTGATCATCAATGATAGAAGCTTCAAATGGACCTTCATTGACAACATACCACAACTCAATGTCAATAGATTGCAGAAATATTTTCATTCTATCTCTCCAACTAATAAAATTTGTCCCATTAAACAGGATGAACTTACTATTTTTGAAAGCTAGCAAGCTTGAAGTATCAAATTTTTGAATGCTTCACACACTTGGTGAGCCAATAATCTTTACAAAGTTGGGAAGTTCTTGCTCACACTAAAACTCTTTTAGTTGAGCCAAGAATCTTACTTACAACCACACTTTCATACAAGATTATCACTCCACTCAAAGTTGAATTGCACTCACAACTTCACACTAATACAACAAACCACTATAGTCAATTTGCACTGAAATTACTCTTTTCTCGAATACGTAGGCTTGTATTCAATGTATTAGATGCTCTCTTCAGGTTATTAAATACCATCTATTTATAAGAGCAATAAATAGTGGTTTCAACTACTTCCTAACGACTAAGTAATAAATGCACAAAAAATAGCCGTTGGGGTTTCGGACGTCCGAGAGGGATTGAATGCATCCGAGGAAGCGTCCGATCTTCTTTCAGTGTTGTTGAGAGGCTTAGTTCGGACGTCCGAGCATGCGTCCGGTCCTTCGTCCGACAGACAGTTGTATAGACGGTCCTGAGCGTCCGGAAGAAAGGCAGTAGGATCCCATTCTTTCTGCCAGTTTGTTCGGACGATGCATTGCGTCCGAGGAGTTTTGTCCTAGTTCGGACGGTCCTGTGCGTCCGAAAGATCTGTTCCTGCAAAAGCTTGTTTTACAGAGTTAAGTGTTTATGTCATCATCAAAATAAGGTTTGGAAAACATCAATATGATCCAAACAAAGTCTCAATCCTAAGACAAAAAGAGAGACATTTTCTCATAAAAACTCAGAATTTAAACTTTACTGATAATCTTGCCTGAAAATTTTGTCCATGCAGAGGCGTATGTATAGGCTTAAAGTATCCTAAAATGTAGCTAAGAACTCCAAAAATTTAGAGCGAGGAAACTCAACTGTAAGTAACCCACAAAAATGCAAAATTCTAGAGTTTGTTTCTCGCTAAACAAGCAACAAAACTCCTAATTCCATAGCACTATAGTTCGGCCAAGGCAATCCCATTAATAGGCCTTATGAACCTTATTAAAGACTAACAATTATTCCCAAAAACTAATAATTAAACCAACATTTAAACCAACCTAATGTACACAATACGTTAACTACTATTGGGCTTACAAAATAAAGACCAAAACTAAAAATAAATTTGAAGTGAAATCCAGCCTTCTTTCACTTAAACGGATCTCCACTTGTGCTTTACTTTGAAGAATTGGACTTCATGTATTAATAAATTGGGAATAGTCCAATCCAACTTGATCAAGAATCCACAAATATACTTCAATCATAGTGGAAAGCATGAGTCCAAACTTGCACCAACTTTCATCTCCTTAACTTGGGAAATTCTTTGCCTATCTAGATTTGTATCCTTTCCTCCTTCTTTGGAAGGATTCATCCTCGAATCAAAGCCATCATGGTAATCAGCTCGTTGCTCTATCTCACGGATTATTAGTAATCCAAGTGGAGTGTCTTTGGTAAACATGTCTTCAAATTCCTGCAAGAGAAACTTAAAAGCACTAGGTAGAAGAATTAAGGTTAGATTTAGCTAATAAGCTTCTCTACATGTCAATAAGATAATAGGTAGATTATTTTGGCAAGCACTCCCAACCTCTCTCGGTTTAGCATACAAACTCAATTGCTTACCTTTTCCCTCCCCTTTAGTCGAAACGTCCTCTATCTCCTTAGGCTAAATTTAGACTAACTTACCTTTTCACTTACCTTTGGCCTTCAACTTACCATGCTCTTCAAGTGATTGTGGAGTTGTAGCTACTCTTGATAGACTTGATGTGGTAAAGTACAAGTAAAGGCTTGAGCACAATTTTGTGACCATCTTTTTCAAACCTATACTTATTCTCAAATCTATCGTGAGTAGTTTTACAGTCATATTGTCAAGGTCTACCAAAAAAGATATGACTTGCTTGCATACGTACAACAACACACAAGACCTCATCTTTATACTTGCCTAAGGTTAATGAAATTAGAACTTGTTTATTAACCTTTAGTTCACCACTTTCATTTAACCATTGCAATCTATATGGTCAAGGATGATTAACAGTTGGCAAATTCAAAATTTTGACCATTAATTAACTAGTTACATTCACACAGCTTCCACTATCATTAATCGACCCACAAACTTTATTTTGAACAAAAACAACGAGTATAAAAGATATTCTTCCTTTGTACCTCATTTTGTTCATACTCAGCTTGAGCATGAAGAGCACTAAGAACCACCAAATTTTGACCATGGACAGCTTCTTCTTCAATCTCATCATCACTTGAACCCTCAAGTGGTGGCATGGTCCCTCTTAGTATCTGCTTTATCACTTTCATTACTTACCAATTCTCTACAGATGATATTCAAAGTCTTCTTGTTGGGACATTGGGAAGCAATGTGACCTACACCATGACAACAAAAACACTTAATATCTCTAGTCCTTTGTCTGTCATTAGAATTAAAATTACCTTTTTCTTTACTAAGTTGATTTTGAACAAAGGTTTAAAGTTAGACTTCTCACCTTGGTTTGTTGCACTAGGCCAATTTGGCTTCCAATTAGAGCTTGAACCATACGTTACCTTTTGTTTACCTTGTTTGAGCTAATTTTCTACCCTGGCAGCTATATGAACCATCTCCTCAAGATCTACATAGCGGTGTAACTTGACTACATCAGCAATTTTCTTGTTGAGTCCACTCAAAAACTGTGCCATTGTAGCCTTCCTATCTTCATTAATATCAGTTCTAATCATGGTAATCTCAATCTCCTTAGGTACTCTTTCGCGGACTTGTACCTTGCCTTAAGCTTTGTAGCTTTTGAACATTTGTACAGTTCCCTGTAATAGTGAGATGGAACAAATCTTTCGTGAAAAATAGATTTCATGTCAGTCCAATTATCAATGGTACATTCTTTATTTCTAAGCCTACTTACTAACAATTGATCCCACAGTCAAGGCATAATCAGTAAAAGAGACGGCAACTAACTTTACTTTCCTTTCATCACAGTAATTATAACAATCAAAAATAAATTCTACTTTTCACTCCCATTCGATGTACGCATCAAGATCGGCTTTGCCTTGAAATGGAGGTAAGGATAGCTTGATTGTGCCAATGTCATTGTCTCAGGTCCAATTCTCCCTTTAGCCACAATACACATTCCTGTCATCAAAAATCTCATTGTCAACATGATTTTGATCAGATTCATACTCACCTCCTCGACAACGTGGAGGAGTGTCTACTCTACAAGCTTGATGTCTAACTCATTAAGGCCTCCCTCTTTGTTGATCATTAATCTGAGCCTCAATTTGATCCATGTGATCCCTAACACTGCTGCCTTTGTGTAAATGCAACAAATACTTGCTCAAATTATTGTTGTATGGCCTACATAGTTATGCGATTATTAGTTTGACTACTTTCTTCCTGCAACATAATAAAAACACTCACAAAGAAAAAGAAAGTGATTAGAGTTAGTAAAATCAAAAGTTTCCTCAACACTCAACTCACTTTTTGGAGTATATTCACTCGAATTGTATCATTCAATCCCTCGTGTATATCCTCAATTGAATGATTTTTGTAACTCAAATAATCTCACCCACACTACTTTTCTCCTCTCTTTAGATCACTCTCAAAGTCATTGGAAGACTGGGAGGACAGAAGTGAGCTCCAATTATGTCTTAACCACTTAATTGGTTAGAAGACAAAGAAGACAAATAGTCATGGGTCAATTCCAAATAAGAGACACCAAACTATCGGATTTAAGTTCAAAAAACAAGAGACAACAATATATCCGAGACTTCTAGAAGCAATAGAAAGGTATATAAAGTAAAGAAGAATTTGGTAACCAAATTTTTACCAAATAAAGGAATCTAAGCACAGTTATTAAACCTAGCCTGGTAAGGAACCCGGCGAGAGAGATGGATGAACAAGTTACTGGTTCAACTAGTGGGTTACTGGTTCAAATAATGGGTCGCTCAAATATATTTTTTTATTAATAGATAATACTTTTAAATTATTAAATACAAGATATATGGTGAAAATAATGATGAAAACATCGTTTAATAAAAAATTTTAAGTATAAATGAATTTGAAATAATACATTTCTCTACATAAATTTAATAAAATAGAATAAAATAGTTAACTCTAAATTATTTTATAAAAATAATTGCAAAATATTGACTATAAGATATATACAAACACATATAAGAAATTAATTTTTTAAAGATTCAAGTAAAAAAGATGCATACAATAAACAAAAGCTTACATGATTAGGCGGTAAGACTCTTAATCTCGGTCTTTACTTCAAAACTTGGTAATTGCAATTTGATTTTTTTCTCAAAAAACAAACCCATGGGCGTCACTAACCGATCGGGTTTATCGGTTGAACCACTGGGTTGCACAAAACCTGACGGGTTCCTTCCTTGTCTGGTCATTGAAGCAACCCAGTCCGGTCTCAAAATCGGTTCACTTGGTTTACTGGTTGAACTGTCGGATCAAGTCGGGATTAATAAATATGAATCTAGGCACACAAGAACAAACAATTAAGCAATTAAAACTAGCAAAGAATTAAAAGAACCAATTAAAATCAAGTACTTTTTTAAAAGAATTACAAATTTGGAAAGTGGACCATGATTTAGAAAGTTTCCAAAATTAGAAAGTTTCTAAAACTAGAAAGTTTCCAAATTTGGAAGATTTCCTAATTCAACTTGGATCAGGGTAGGTAATTCCAATTCCTACTAAGATTTGGATTAGTTTTCCATGTCTAATTGCGATTAGAATAGTTTTCCAAATCTAACTAGGATCAGGATAAAAAACCAATTCCAAATAAGATTAGGACAAGAAACCAGTTCTAAATAGGATTGGGGTATGAAACCAATTCTAAATAGAATTAGGATATGAAATCAAATCCAATTGAGAATTCAGTAAGGACACCAAATACAATTAGAATAGGGTAAGAAACCACAAATCTTTTGAATTAGGAAATAATCAAACAACTGCCTATATGAACAACTAAATAGGCAAAACACCATAATTTATTTTTTTTCCTCAATGGCCTCTTCCTCTTCTTTTATTTTTCACTTCTCCTTTTTTCTTTTAAATTATTATTTTTTTATCTACCTTTTTTTTCTCCCTCGGCCAACAAAAAAATTTATTTTTTCCTCCAGTTCAATTTGGCCAAACAAATTTTTTTTATATCGTGAAAATATCAATGAAGAAACTAACAAAGAAGGATAACAAAAATAACGATGCGGCCAGAAAATTTTTTTTATAGCAAGACACAGAAGCACAAACAACGAAGATTAATAGATAATCAAGAAACAAAGGTACGACACAAGAAGAACAAGGTACAAAAATCAAGAATGAGACAAGAACAATGAAGAATCTTGGAAAACTATAATTTTTTTTACTGATGAATAGTAATGATGAACAGTAGTTTTTTTTTGTGAATATCTAAGCTTAGGAAGAAAATCAAAAAAAAAATTTGAAAAGAAACCAAATAGAATTAACCAAAATTGGACTAACTCTGATACCAAGCTGTTGGCCCAAAAAGAAAACCTAAGAGGGGGTTGAATTAGGTTGTTTCAAGAAACAAACCTTTTAATGTGCTTAATGAGAAATGCAAACTTTATGCAACAAATAAACACTTAACCTCAAATGAATACAAAAGATATTCAATAATTGAAGCTCAAAGAACAAATATAAGATAATTGAGATAAAGAGTATCAAACCAAACTCCCAAACTTCACTAGTTTGGAGTATATCCACTAATAGTGTCTCTTCAAAGAAGGTGAGGCAATAACCTTCTTGTACACAAAGTAGGCTCACCCTTGCACCAACTAAGTCCCTCTAGTTGAGCCAAAGGGTTTTACAATACAACCTCACTTTTGTACACTTGTTATTACCCCTCCAGTCTTACAATTGAAAATCACTCACTAGTCTACTCTTTCTCACACTAATTCCCTCTAGTTGAGCCAAGAGAACTACACTGCCCAAACCAATACAACACACAATATTTTAGCCTATTTCTTCCCAAATAGCTCTTACAAGTGTTTGTACTGAATGTAGTAGTTCTACTCTCTATTTTTTACATTTACAGACTTGGGGGTATTTATAGAAGCCCAAAAATTGCTTCCAACAGCTCTTTAACGGCTATTTTTTGTTTCCTGAGAAACTAGCCGTTTGGTCTTTCGAACGGCCGATGCTGTGAGTATGCGTCCGAACGAACTAGCCGTTGGACCTTTTGGACGTCCGATGTAAGGCCTCTACGTCCAATGATGTGTCCGATAACAGTGTTTCGGACGGTTGTATGCATCCTACAGCTTTGACAGAAACCTCTTCATTTTGAGCTCTTCTCTTCAGACGATCATGTGCGTCCTATAGCTTTTCGTTGTGTTTCAGACGTTCTCCTGCATCTGAGATGCTGCTTCAGATTCTTCTTTGTCGAACTCTCTCCTGCGTCCGAGGCTACTTCAGATTCTTCTTTGTCGGACGCTACCTTATGTCCGAATTGTCCTACTTTTCTGCACACTTGGTTGCAAACCATTAGTATGATTTGGTCATGATCAAAACATGATTATCGTAACTGGGGTTCAACAATCTCCCCCTTTTTGATGAAGACAAATCATTTGGACAATTCTAAAAAACAATCATAAGATATGAAGCATAAGTCAAGAAGTTTTGTCCTTTATTTTCTCCCCCTTTTGGCATCATCAAAACATAAGAAAAATAATGCAATTTAAGCTCCCCCTAAGTTTATTCTTCCCCTTGCAAGATGAATATAATACACATGAGTACATGGAGAATAAGTCAAGTTATGCAAAACCATTCTTCCCTTTAAGAATATGTATTCAATAAGATATGAGGGAATTCATGCAAAGAATTAGGATCAAAACAATTTTTGCTCATTCCTTACCAAAAAGTATCATCTACAACAATGAAGCATGTGTGATAAAATTTCTTGTAATGTAAAATAATCCATTTAAAAAAGAGAATGCTCCCCCTTTCTTTTGAAAGTACTACCTTATTATGGACAAAAATTAGGGATACGTATTCCCTAGCATTCTAAACAAATTCAATCACATAGATGAATAACATTCAAGAGAACATAGTTCATCTTAAAAAACATGAAAGCACATTCTTAACACAAAATTTTAGATGTTACCCATTTCAATGTCATCTTAGCTCATATGCTTTGAACACCCTCCATTGATAATCTATCTTGAATTCCTTGGTGCTCTCCAAGCATACCTACATGCAAAGTTAGGCAACAACTTTTGGTACCCAAACTTTCTTGGGTCCAATTGGGTTAGTAACATGCTTAATCACCTAAATAGAATTTATTCCCAATTTTTCATTTCTTTTAACATAACAATTTTTCTTTATATGGCCATGTTGATGACAATAATTACAAATAATATTCTTATTGCCATAAAAAGCACCAGTTGTGCTAGAAGATTTAGATTTCACAAAGCACAAATCATTTTTTCTAAATGTGATAAAATTTTTGTTCAAAAACATATTTCTAGTTCTTTTCTTTTCAAAAACATTTTCTTTCTTCTTTTTCAAAATATCATCAAGATCATCTATCTCTTCTCAAATGAAGCTTGTTCTTCCATGATCTTGGTTTTTCCAACAAATTTTTCTTTCAAAACATCATTTTCTTTTGTCAAAGAATTATTTTCATGCACAAGTTTTGAGTTAGCACTCAATAAAGAATTAACTTTAATTTTTAACTCTTTGTTCCTAGCATATGATTTTTTCAAACATTCATGGATTTTAAAAATAAATTATTCAACATCATCATCATCATTATTATCACATGAATCATCACAAGAATCACAACTAGAGGATACCTCATTATTGTCAAGTGCCATAAAAGCCATTTGAGCCTCCTCATATTGTTCTTCAACCTCTCCATCGGAATTGCAATCATCCCAAGTGATTTGGAAGAAGATAAGTTGTTGAAGTGAGGCTTCCTTGAGTCTTTTCTCCTTTTTGATAAAGCTTTAAATGCTATGCTTCTTTTTCCCTTCGCCTCCTCATCACCTTGTACCTTGTATTTCATCTTCAATTCAAAGGAGATAAGAGAATTAATCAAAGACTCAATAGGCATAGAATTTAAAATTTTAGACTCTTCTATGGTAATGGATTTAGGTTCCCATTCCTTAGATAAAGCATTCAAAATTTTTCTATTCTTTTCACCCA
This sequence comes from Cinchona pubescens, assembly GCA_025175665.1. Lineage (NCBI taxonomy): Eukaryota > Viridiplantae > Streptophyta > Magnoliopsida > Gentianales > Rubiaceae > Cinchona > Cinchona pubescens. The sequence goes on along the minus strand of JANKKI010000027.1, from coordinate 7,224,836 downwards.
AGGAATATTCTTTACCCAAACCTTCCAAATCCTTTACAATATCATTGAACCTACAATACATCTTGTCAATGTTCTCATGAGGTTCTATTTTGAAGGATTCATATTTAGCCACAAGAAGTGACTTCTTTTGCTCTCTAATATCTTCATTTCCTTCATGGATATCTTTCAATTTTTCCCATATCTCCTTGGCTGGTTTGCAACCTTTTACTTTAGAAAACTCATCTGCATCAAAAGCATTATACAAAATATTAATGGCTTTAGCATTTAAAGATAAACTTACTTTATCTTGTGCATTTAACTCATATCTAGTCTTAGGTCTTAATCTATGAGTATTTACATCAATGATGCTAGCTTCTAAAGGACCTTCACAAATAATATACCATAAATCAATATCAATAGATTGAACAAAAATTTATATTCTATCCCTCCAAAAAACACAATTAATGCCATTAAACATGGGAGGTCTAGTAATAGAATGCCTCTCTAAAAACAAAGCATTATTTGTTGCCATAATGATCTACACTCAAAAGCGGTTAAGCTCAATATATGAGACCAAACTCTGATACCAATTGTTGGCCCAAAAAGCAACCTAAGAGGAGGGTGAATTAGGTTGTTTCAAAAAATAAACCTTTTAATGTGCTTAATGAGAAATGCAAACTTTATGCAATAAATAAACACTTAACCTCAAATGAATACAAAAGATATTCAATAATTGAAGCTCAAAGAACAAATATAAGATAATTGAGATAGAGAGTATTAGTATGTCAAATCAAACTCCCAAACTTCTCAAGATTGGAGGATATCCACTAGTAGTGCCTCTTCAAAGAAGGTGGGGTAATAACCTTCTTCTACACAAAGTAGGCTCACCCTTGCACCAACTAAGTCCCTCTAGTTGAGCCAAAGGGTTTTACAATACAACCTCACTTTTGTACACTTTTTATCCCTCCACTATTAAACTTGAAGATCACTCACTAGTCTACTCTTTCTCACACTAATTCCCTCTAGTTGAGCCAAGAGAACTACACTACCCAAACCAATACAACATACAATATTTTAGCCTATTTCTTCCCAAATAGCTCTTACAAGTGTTTGTATTGAATGCAGTAGTTCTACTCTCTATTTTTTACATTTACAGACTTGGGGGTATTTATAGAATCCCAAAAATTGCTTCCAACATCTCTTTAACGGCTATTTTTTGTTTTTTGATAAACTAGCCATTTGGTCTTTTGGACAGCCGATGCTGTGAGTGTGCGTTCGAACGAACTAGCTTCCTTGGACCTTTCGGACGTCCGATGTAAGGCCTCTACGTCCGATGATGCATCCGATAACAGTGTTTCGGACGGTTGTATTGCGTCCTACAGCTTTGACAAAAACTTCTTCATTTTGAGCTCTTCTCTTCGGACGATCATGTGCGTCCTATAGCTTTTGGTTGTGTTTCGGACGTTCTCCTGCGTCCGAGGCTGCTTCAGATTCTTCTTTGTCAGACGCTCCTTTACGTCCGAATTGTCCTACTTTTCTGCACACTTGATTGCAAACCATTAGTATCATTTGGTCATTATCAAAACATGATTATCATAACTGGGGATCAACCCAAGCTAATGTGAACCCCGTGCACAATCTAGATTCAATGCCATGAAACCCGATGATTAAGTAAGGCACTAAAATCTTAGGGATGGAATCCCATGTTAGTCACGCAAATTTGGACAGCAAGAACACACAGAAAAAACACAAAAAGAAGAAACAAAGATAAGTAAGAATTGACCCACTGCTTATAATGATTTTAAGCAGGAACCAATATGTTATGTCAGGTAAAACAATAATAGTTGCTCAAGCGATGCTTCCAGCAAAGTCTTAATCCAAAGATAAAAAGAGCGAACTTTTCCTCACGAAAAACTCAAAATTTTATTAATAATTTTGGCTGAAAAAATCCTCCATGTAGAGGCCTATTTAAATAGGCTTAAAGTATCCTAAAAATTAGCTAAAACTCCTAAAATTTAGGGCTACAAAACTCAGCCATAAGCAGCCCACAAAACCACAAACTTATAGAGTTTGTTTCTAGCTAAACAAGCAAAAGAACTCCTAAATCTATAGCACTATAGTTTGGCCAAGACAGCCCCATTATCGAGGCTTACGAACCTTATTAAAGACTAATAATTATGTCAAAAATTAATAATTAAGCCAACATTTAAACTAACCTAATTTACACAATACTTTAATTACTATTGGGTTTACAAAATAAAGACTAAACTAAAAATAAATTTGAAGTGAAATCCGACCTTCTTGCAATCTTAAAGGGATCTCTATTTGTGCTTTACTTTGAAGAATTGGACTTCATGTATTAATGAATTGAGAATAGTCTAACTCAACTTGATCAAGATTCCACGAATATACTTCAATCTTGGCAAGCATGAGTCCAAGCATGCTCCAACCTTCATCTCCTCAACTTGGGACATTCTTTGCCTATCTAGATTCGTATCAAAAAGGTCCTCCAAAAATGACCTTACAAAGTCTTGTTCATCCAAGAACATTATTGTAACGTAATCTCTACCAAAGTGCACAATCCTGATGGTACCATTAGTCTTCCACATTTCCTTAATCATGAAATCAAAATATTTGAAAACCAACTTTCTTCCCAATGACTTTAGCAATGATGGTCCAGGTAAAACGGTTGTCTAATTCTAACTTTATCTTCTTTAGATAGTTTAACTGTTGGAATATAATTCATATCCTCCTCAGAGCTGAAGAGTACGTCCACTGAGCTGGAGAAAAAGAAGTTTGTATATCAGAGATGCACAACAAAAGCTCTTTGATGATTGAACTAACTTGTCATCCTTGAATGAGATAACAAAAGGATTCATAAGAGATTTTAATCTTCTTAACACTTCATTGTAGGTAAACAATTTCTTCTGAAACTTTTGGTAGATGAGATGTACCATTTTTCTAGTACCACAAGCCAATTACTAAAATATTAAAGGTCTAGCTACATCATAATCATCATAGAATCCGCCTCCCTATTTCTAAAAACATTGTGACAAATAGATATTTTTTTCAAAAAAGTAGTCAAGTTATATAATTTGACTATTCGATTCAATGGTGGATCTCTAGTGGCATATCTTGATGAGAAGAATTAACGGATTAATGGATAAGAATAGAAAATGCCTATGTACTCAATGGGTTGGTGCATTGGTAGGTCTAATGTCATTGGAGTATTATCTTCTGTCATACAATTTATTTTAAAATTTTTAATCCTACAAAATATAGACTATTAATATCAAAATGATTATTATTATGTTTTAAACAACTTGACAAGTTAATATTAAAGCAATTATCTTTTAATTTCTAATTATCTAACGATCTTAATTTTTAATATAAAATAGAAAATAAAAATATTTTTACACATTTTAAAGTGAAAAATTATTTCATCTACTATGCATAAGAAATAATCAATTTAAATGATTTTTTTGAATTACAAACAACAAAATATAAATAATATTCCCTTTGTCCTAGTAATTTTTGTCTTTTTTGGAAATCCAACTTTTAAAAATAGTGTGTTGGTAGTAATAGTTGTTCAAATCTTTCCAATTTTACTCTTCAAAATATAAAATTCAAATGGTATACAATACTTCCCTTACAAAAAAGACAAAGGATAAAAGTGGAAAAAAGTAATCATTATTCTTTGACCATTTAAAGATGGCATATATTTTGGGACAAACAATACTTAGAAACATGACACTTTTAATGGAATAATATTATTTAACATATTAAAGTATAAAAAAACAAACAAACTTTTATATTTATTTCACATGATATATTACTGTCCGATTTATATGTAGAAGTTTCATTCTCTATCTAATACTTATTAAAATGTCTATTGATATATCTAATTTACAACTAAATGGAACAAATAAATTTTGATTGTGTTTTGTGCTTTTAGATGTTGTGTTTTGTATAAAGGTTATCAAATATTACTAAATCAAATATGTTATGTATAATCCAAATATACTAAAACGTATAAATACCTATTTTGAATTTCATCACAGAGCACCATGTATGATCTAATCTTTAAACATATTTCACACACAATGTATTAATTATATATATATATATATATATATATATATATATATATATATTCTATCACCTAATTTACATTTTATTTGAGAAATTAAGAAGTGCTAAATTTTTTACTATTATTTTTTATTCTTAACATTCTCTAATATTATTATCAGTATTTACAAAGAATATATAATAATTTGTATTTAATATTAAATATTATAAATTATATAATATTAACTCTAAATGATATAATTATATATTTTTCAATAAAATAATATATGTAGAAAAATATTAAAAATGTTTCAATCCATGTCATTAAAAATAAAATTTTGGGTACTAAAAATTTTAGTGGCTTAAATCAAGAGATTTACTTGCTTCACCTTTGAGTCACACCTGTGTTCTGCTGATTTAAGAATGTTGATCAAATTTCATCTGATTTCGCAATTGAGTCTGATAATGTTCCACATGGTGAAGGACTATGAAAATCCCTTCCTACATAGTAGGAAACTATGTGTATGAATTTTCATCGGTGTTTCTAAAAACCATGGATATTTCCAGAGCAAAGCTTGATCAATAATATTATGAAGAATTGGATCAGTATGAAGCTTTTCTAAGTGTGAATTGTGGAAGTTTTGTCTTACAATTGACATAGCTGAATTTTTGTTATGTGGAAACTCACTCTTATTATTATGCTTTATCCAATGAAAATTAATCCCAGATTAATCCAAACAGAATTTTTTGTAGTTGATTATTAGGTTTAAGTTTTTGTATGTTTATTGTTGGCAAATTCTGTAATTTAGTTGATTTAGCAATGGAGTTTTCTTCTAATCAGAATTTTCATTCCTTCTTGTTGCTGTTTCATGGTTTGTCCCTCTGCATTGAAATCTATTATTTTAATTTTTCCCTTTATTATTTGTCGACATAATTTTTCCTTTTATTATTTGTCCAATATATACCCTTTTGCTTGAGGAGGTTGCAGGATTAAAGACATCTAACAACTAACATGCCTAGCAGTTTTACTTCTAAATTTTAATAGGCTTACTGGTTGTCTGATGATACAAATTCTGAAATCTGGTTACTTGGCTTTTTTAATTTTTTTTCCTTCATTTTCTCCTTCTTCTTGGGTATGTAATTTGCATAGGTCACCTACAGGCTATGCTTATAGCAATGTCTGCCCAAGATTGATACTCTTTCTTAGAATTTGAAAATTAGGAACTTGATGATCCAAGTTCATTCCCTATTCTAGTAGCTTCCCCTTACCCCACATACAAAAAAGTCGTCATGTCATCTTTATAGTTATTGAACCATAAATTCCTTCTACAACAAAGAATCATGTGTGATACAAAGCAGCATTCTGCATCAGATGCAATGGATTTCTGTAATGAAATGCTGGTGAAGACGACGGAAAAGCAAGAATAAAACTTGAGAGAAACAAATATTCAGTTGCGATAGTGAACACTCCCAAGTACTAACACTTGATAAGCCTGCAAAAAGGTGTATTTTATGCATTACTCTAGTTATTTGATTGAATGTGTTGTTTCTTACATACGGAAGTCTTCTTTTTCAAGAACTCAGTCAACATGGGCAAAATGGTTCTTTTATTTGTTTCATACCTTAGTTTCCCAGTTTGAAAAATTTTTATTCAGTAAACTGCACAGTTATTGTCAAATTCACTCTTTTGTTTGTTATTTGTTCTCTGATCTCTATGAATCATGTAGCTAACAACATCAAGGAAATCATGAAAGTTCATTCTGCTTTAAGAAGGGATATTTTTATTTTTGTTTGTGTGTCTATATTCATCCAGATAATCTAGCGAATTGCGTACCAACTCATGCATTCCGATACTGTCTACGGCATACCATATGGTATATTAATAACATAAACATAGACATTATATACCGGTACTGGTACCATGCACTGAAGCACCAGTTTAACAATCTCAGTTTCTAGAATGATTTTCTTCCTCTTAAAGCATCAGTATATCAACGGACACAAATTCAAGAAAGAATAAACCACCAAATGAGACGAAAACAACTATTATGATAATTTAATAAAATAACAAAAAAGGTAGTTTCAAAAATCTCCTTAAGATTTTTGGCAAATTCACTTGGCATCCTTTAGTCTTCCAACTAATTTTTGTCAAATTATTTGCTAAAATATGTGCAAGTTAATATACTTATCTATATATATTTGATTTTTTCTAATACACACAAACACACGATATTATTATAAAAATTTGTATTTTGTATGGTTAATCACAAACTAGTAAACTAAAAATAAATCTCTAAAGGGTTAAATGCATTAAACCTCTCAACTATATTCTAAGTTGCACTTTTCCCCCTTGTACTCATTTTATAGACCTTAACCCCCTTCTTGACTCATTCTTGATATTTTTAGACAAAAATAACCCTATTATGTTAATTGTTTTAGTTTTATCTATTTTTCGTTATTAATTTCCCTTTTTCTTTTGTTTCTCTTCTTTCTTTCATCCCTTTTCTCATGTCACTAGTTACTTCATTCCTCATATTATTATTATTTGTAAGTTTAGGGCATGTAAATTTTTTAGTTTGCTTTAAAAATTTCTTTTCTTTTGTGGCTTGTTTATTTGTTATTTTCAATTTTTTTTTAAAATTTTTACGATTTCTGTTTGTCGCTTACATTGCAAAGCATACTGAAAAAAGTAATTAAATTATTGAACTATGTGTATTTACATATATGTGTTTACACACATATATATATGTGTATGTATGTATGTATATGTAAAGAAATTAAATTTTCAATAATTTAAAAACTATTAGAGTTTTAACTAATCAAATATTAGTTAAAAACAAAAAATAAATATATCACAATAAAAATAATGACAATGTCAAAAAATAGATAAAATATTACTAGTTGATGAATTTGCTTTCTTTTGTGTATTTATAATTGACTAAATATAAGTCTAGCTTGTTTATAGGAGTTTATTTTATATGATTTAATTATAGATTAAAAACACCTTTTTAATATTAAAAATTTATATCTTGTTAAAATAACAATTAACAAGTGAACAAAGTATGGCAAAAATAAAAATTTGTTAAAAAATTAAAATAATTTAATCTGTTTGTATATTTATTTATAACAGAACGAATAATGTAGCTAATGGCAACAAAGAAAGGGGAAAATGAAGAAAAGGTAAAAAAGAGAAAAGAAAGAAAAGGGAAAATAATAAGGAAAAAAGAAAAGCAAAATAGTTAAGTTAGCAAGGGTATTTTTCTTTAACAATACAAAAAAGAAAGAGGAGTTAAAGTGTCTATAAAATGATGTACAAGAGGACAAAGTACAATTTAAAGTGTATTTGAGGGGAGTTTAATGCATTTAACCCATAAATAAATATAATTACTTGATAAAGAATTTTTCATCAATAACGAATTCTTTTGATCACTTATTTAGGTAAACATAAGAGCACGTTAATCTTCTCTGTATTATTGTAGGTGAGTTTCAATAAAATAAAATAAAAATTACAATGCTTAGAAATAAAAATATATTATAATAATAAAGTATTACCTGATTTGCTAACAATTTCATTTAAATTTCGAATTTTTTTTTTTTCCAACTAAAGGTAAAGGGAATAAAAAATGGTCATCCCAACTTATTTAACCCACCAACCGATTTGGAATTTGAGCAGTGTCATTACTCACCACCCACCTCAATAGCACTCGCAAACCAATAGGAACCCATTTTGGCAACTCTGCTCCTAGGTGTTAACCTCAATTGCCATAAATTGAATCCCACTTCACCAATTTCTTACTGCTTTCTTAAATATCTTTGCAACTCCCAACGGTCAAAAATCCCACATTCCAAATTCCTAGCTTTCCCAAACTGTATTTAATCAACTTGCTCCCTCGCTTTCAGACCAAAATCCCGCATTCCTCTCCAACTCTGTTTCTTTTCCTTCGAGTCTTTTTTATCCCCGTCGCTCTCAAATTCGAATGCAACTATGAAAAAGCCATTAAATACATTCTCGCAATCCTTCAAAACCTTCAAAAGAAGAACTGCCGGAATAAGAAAGAAAGCAATGGAACTTGCTCTGTTGTGTGATATTCCAGTTTGTATGGTGATCATGGGCCCTAATGGCGAAATCGAGACCTGGCCTGAGAATCACAGTGAAGTTAAATCCGTTCTGGACAAGTATTTCGAAAAAGAAGAAGTTGGGCCCAAGAAGGAACTTCCTCCAATTAAGTCAAGAAGTGGAGAAACTGATGCGGATATAGTGAAGAGTTTGGAGACTGAAATTGCTGCAATGAAGGCTAGGATTGAGGTTCTGAAAAGGGTACAACCTTTTCCCGAAGATGTTGCTGATATTGAAAACCCGGTAGAGATTCCTGATTTTCTTGATCTTTATCAGGATGAAAATCCTAGCTTGACCGAGTTGCCTCGCGAAGCTCTGGACTCCCAAAGTGTTGGTGATTTTCCAAATGGAAGATTTGTTGGTTGTGAGGAGGACGAAATTTCTGCTGATTTTGGTGATTGGGACCGAATGTGTGGTGAATGGAATGAAATTTTTGCTGATTTTGGTGTATGGAATTAAACTTCACCTGATTTTGTTAGGATGGGTCAAATCCCAATTGACTCTGATAAAGGTTCCCAGGAAGAGGGACAAGTCTGCTATATATGGTGGTGTATAACTCCGAATGTGTTGTTTCTTATCTATATAGAAAAAGTCTTCTTTTCTCCTTTAATTTTGTTTCCCAATTTGAAAACCCATTTATTCGGCAAACATCACAGTTGTTGTCAACTAACAGTATCAAGGAAATCATAAATGCTTATTCTGCTGATATTAATTTGGGTTCTGTTAATAGTGTGTATCTGTGATTGTGGAGTCGATTACGGATGCGTTCAATCCAGTAATTTAGGAGAATTATCTACTTTAGAATTCATGTGAGATTGTTTCCCTAGCTAGCACTGCCTCCTTTTCTTGATTTCGATGTAAGTAGTCCTCATCAATGGATAATATAAATGTTTCTGTGTCATGTGATCCAGCCAAGATTGTTTCTTGCACTTTCACACGTGATTGGGTGGTAGTATTGCAAAACTTTTGGAGGAGATGGATGTCTAAGCTACTGGGGTTTTGGGGGAGAAACCAAGATATTGTAACCATAATTTTGTTTATTAGAGGAAGAATGTTATGTGAAATGCCTGCAGTAGTGTTTAAGTGAGGGTTGAAGTTCGTGATTAATTTTGACTTATATAACATAGTTATTAATTAGAATCACCAATCATGTGATTTTACAGTCCAACTTTGCATATTCGAACATGGGGATCACAATTAGAGTTCATTCGAATTTCACATTTTAATATAAGTTCAGATTTTATATTAAATCAAAATTTTCAATAATGCGTAACTTTTACATTATCAGTGTAATATGAATTCAAGTCGAGAAAGTTACTTTACATGACATAAAACTATAATTTTGTGTTGTTAGTAAAATACCATGATCTTACCTATATTTAATCATATGCCTTCAAAATGATTGATCATAGTACCCTGATTCTGAAAATATTATTGCTTCTGACTTTGAAATGACTTCATGCAAAGTTTTGGAAGGGTTATCATTGAACGCATTGGAAAACACTTTTTAGTATAGTTTCCTAATCCGTGACTTAAATGGTAACTTTATTTTTTTTTGGAGTTAATAGAAGCTGTCTCTTTAAACTCGGGAGTTTATTTCATTCATAGAGCAATTGGTTCTTTACAGGAATAATTATTCATTTATTTATTGTTTTGGCTTTGTCTCCACACGAAAACCAAGTCCATTGCACTTGAGGAAATTCATGTGCTTAAGATAGCTGGATGATGCTATACCTCTTGTGTACTAAAACATCTGAAGAATGTTCATGCACCCTTAGACTGTTGTGACCTAGTTATTACCCACCAACAAAAGGACTGTTGTCACCTAGTGTTAGTTTAGAGAGGGACTGTTATCTGAAAGTTCTAGCTGCATTTTTCGGTTCTGGTGACCAAGAATTGTTTAAAATTGAACCCCAAGGGAACCTCACAGGAAATAACATGTACATTTTCAATGTGATCATGAAATAACTAATATTTTATAAGTAGTATTTGGAACAAAAGAGAAAATGGTATTCACATTTTCAATAATTTTTCCATGGTGGACATTGATTGCAATATAAGCCATCAGATCATGATAAATGAATAAAACTGTAAAAAGGAAAGGAATACCAAAAACAAAAAGTTACATCTTTCATTTTCTTAACAATTTGAATAAAAAAAAATGAAAAAATGAAGCCACCGATACAAGATGTCTTTCTTCAAGTGTCTATACAAATTTGTTGTAAATTTGCTGCTACAGTTGCAAAATTGTTCTTGACCGCTTCCAAATGAAAATGTACTGTTGTACAGATAAGAAGGAATGCTTCATATGAAGTTCATACACAGGACCTGCATTATCACAAAACTCATCAGACAGGAAACCAGGAGCAGACGAGAGGAGGGTTTTTTTTGAGGGGGGGGGAGGAGGGAGGTTATATTTCATTCAACTCTGAGTAGCACCAGTTCTATCATGTTTACTTTTGGTTGATTACAGAATTCAGGAAAAAAAAAAAAGTGCACAAAGCTGAATTAGTATGTCTGCCAGCTGGCAACGTGAACAATGTTAAACTTCACAGTCTGTGTATAATATTTGAACCATAAAGGGAAGAGATGTGTTGGTCTGGTTGGTTGTGGAACTGAAGGGTTGAAGTTTCTGCTAGCTGACAATATGAATGAAAACGATTTATATAGTAATTGCTAAGAGGGATTGTAAGCTCATACAACCAGTTTGAGAAAAAACAATCAAAGGTGAAAGAGAGAAAACAGGAACAGAAGATGACTGAATATAACAATGTAAAGACTATTCGTTTTGGAGGATCAAATGCATATAGGATGATTTTGAGGATAAAGAAGGCATGAAATTAAATACTTAGTCATGGTTCTCACATGTCATTTGAAAGGCATCTTCAAGACAGATTAAGATGGCTATCAAGTTTACTTGAATCATATTTCACTTGAACTCATGATTAGAGAAGAAGATAAAATTGATATAGCAGTTGAATAGTAGGTATTGCATCCTGCCAACCATTTAACTGTTTAGCAACATGGGGATTACTGAGGTTAAGGTAGCCAAACTTACTCAGCTGGTTCACTTGGCAGAAGTATGTTTGTAGCTACGAAGCAGGTAAAAAAGCAGTACTTCGTTCCACATATCTGGTACTCCAGGTAGACACCAGTGGCTGCAGTCCGACATATTTGGTTTGTCGCTCCAGACGCCCACATGTGCATCACTCCTAAATGAGGACAAGGGAGTTATGTGCATAACACTTTCTTTACTGGAACTGCCATATTATTCACTACATCAAATATGGTGTCTGAAAATACACTAGTATCCTTCCCTCTGGTTTCTGAAAGAGGTTCAGTAGTCACATTGCATACATGCAGAGTTTGATTACTGCAACAAAAAGAAGTAACTTCATAAGTCATCTTTAAGCAACATAGCAAAAAACTTAAGGATAGTGACTAAAGTCATCAAAACTATAGACAAAAAAGAAGTAAATGCAGCAACTATAGATAGGTTTCAATTAAGAGATGCAACTCCTAATGAAGATGGCATCTATAACAGTAACCTTTCAAAGAAAAGACTAGTTAGTCAGTATTTATTCTAAGCTAGAGGCAACTATCTTTCACTATCTTCTCTAAGTTAAAGGTAACCAACTTAAATCAATAGATTCGAGGGGTAAAAAATTACTGTGAAGCTTGGCCCTGAAATGCTGAGTTGTGCAGTGAATGACCACGTAAATGAGTTCCTATTTGGTATTCTGCTTCCATTAGAAAGATAGTACCACTTTGGGTGTGTAGTCAAAAACAATAAGGGTTATCCTGGAAAAAACATCATTTGCAGGTATACCATCTTGACTAATATGAAATAACTGATGAAATAACAGTCTCTTGAACATACCTCCAATGAGATGGTTCAAATGTTCGGAAAAAGACGCGTGTTTTGTTTGGGTTAATCATTGTATCAACCCAAGATGACCATGTATCCATAGCTGTTCTGAAGGCAGTGCCAATTGACAACCCTATCTTCAATGAATTACCAACCTGGAAATAGCAACCCCTGTCATGAAACAGGACATAGAAGTTAACTTTAACAAATGCCAACACGAACACACACACACACACACACACACCCCGAGAGAGAGATGCATGGGGGAGGGAAAGCAGGAAGGAGGGAAACAGGAAGCCTCCTGTAAAATAATTGCAGATATTTAACATGCTTAACCATATTTCTTTCTTAATTTTGCTTTCATCTTTGCAGAAGAAAATCATTTGATGAAAGTTATAGGTTCAAAGACTTCAAACTCATTAGCTTGTTTCCTTGTTATGCTATTTGGTTTTATTAGAGACCCTAAGCCATCAGCACTTTCTTGGAGACAACTTGTTACTGCTGCTATAGGGAAGATTGCCAAACTGTGATCAGCGAATCAGACCACAATGAAATGACACAGCAGACACTTGTTTACTTCTGTGCATATTTACATTCTTTCTGAAACATCAATTAAGAGGATACCATATATCACGAGTATGGAAGTAATCTTAGCACAGATTTTATCAAACAAAACATCAGACAATGTACAAAACCAAGAATCAAGGATACTATGGTGTCAGAGCAAAATGAAAACCATCTAGCTTTGACAGTTCATGACATATTCTCTGCCAGACTTCTAGCATATTTATTACCACAACTATCGTTAATGGTGTAGATTTTTAAGATGAAGGACTAATCCGCCGAATCCATAAGATTTAATGGGAAGATTTCAAATATTTAAGGTAATCAAATGCAATGTCCCCGCAACAAATCTAGGTAAACAGAGCATAGAACTGATCTGCAATGAATATTAGTATAAATTCATACAATTTGAATCCCTATGGCTTTCAGTATTCCAGGATAATTTAGTCAAATCTTCCCCATTTTTGTTTTAATTGCTTCAAGTTATTCAGTGAAATAAAAATAAAGAACAAAAGTTTATTATCATGGAACCATTATCAGTAATCATATGCCCCCTGGTTCAAGCTGAAGTTAAATCTATGTACATGCCTGTACACAAAATGTTATTTCAAATAGCTGCAATAGAGGTAAATGAAACCTATAAATCAAACATACAACAGAGGGCTTTACCTCTATAAAATTCTCAAATGAAATCTCTCTTTCTCTATCTCTCTCAAGCAAAACGATCTAGAATCTTCATGATGCAAAATGTGGTAATTCTGACTGGATCCACCAACCACAGTTCATCCCTCCTTTTGACAAAACAGCATACGACTATGCTACACGGAATTAGGTAAGCGTGTCTAGGGTAAACCAATCTTACATGTCTAGGTGTGGGATTCATTAATTTCATAAATAGAGAATATGAGGCACTGCTAAAGAGTCGGATACAGGTACAAGGGTGTGTCTTGTATGCTTGTATATGTTAGTGTAGTAGAAAAGCAATTTGATGACATAATCAACAGCTATTAGCTTGAGACGTGAAATCTATCAGCAGCTAAAGAAACCAATTCACATTATTTTACAATTCATTTTAAAAATAAATATGTTTGCATGCGTAAATATTAATTAATAGCGGTGCATAGAGAAAAAGAAGACAGCAAAAGGATATTAGTTTCTTTCTTATCAATTTTCCTCTCCTTCTAATCTCATCATCTTCCCTATCTTATCGATCCTTTCATGTTTGCGATGAAGTCACAACCATGTTGAATCAGTCTTATTTTTGGCTGGTAGAAAAGTCAATATACCCAATTAAAAGTTGACCATGCAGTACCAGATCCCACACCCATGTCAACACAACATGCCAGACCGACGCGACACAGTTATTATGGTGGTGAGAGGATAGTCCATGTAACATAGGCATAAACACATTGCTGAATAATCTTAGTGGCGAAGTAATCTAAACTTCTAATATCTGAAACTTCAACACACTATCAGTACCAATCCTTAAAAAATGCTACAAAATCCATGCTTTTCGTCCTCCCCAGCTGCTCACAAATCTCCTCTATTTTTTATTGGTCTAGCCCATCTCTCTTTCTCTCTCTCTCATATATTTACTGTAATTCAATGCTCCTAAAGTTTATTCCAGTGGAGTGATGAAGGCTCGAGTGCAGTTTTTATAGTTCCTTTTCTGCTTTCTTCCAGTATTGTTTATATTTAAAACCTAAAGGAAGCAAACGGAGGATGTATCTAGCAAATTAAATAGAACAAGCTTATTCATGTCTAAATGCAAGTTAGAAGAGAACTTCTCCAAGGTAGAACAGAAGCCTCAATAATTAATTTCAACTCTGTAATGGTAGAAAAACTACTCTTAACTTCCACGTAGTAACCACATAAAACAGTTGTAATGGTTCAGTATCCATTTTTTCAGAAGCAAAAATAACACAACTTTCCAGTTACTTCTGATGGCTGAATACTATAGTTTTGAAATCCAAGCATGCATTGTAAAGGATGCAGATTCCAAAAATCAGCATTACGAAACACATCAACATTAAAACACACATACTTTCTATAAGTACCATTCTTTTTCATCCAGTCAGTCAAAAGATTCATGAAGATACCATGTACTAAAGCCATCATCTCATCCCGTAACAGTAAACTCAATCTTCCATGTGTTCTTATACCAGCATGATAAAACCACCATACCAAACAAATTTGATTATGGAAGATCTGTTCACTTCAAAAATACACTGGTTTGCTATGACAATCAAATTCCATGAAGAAAATACAATCTTAGATGCTACTGGCCTCCAAAACCATTACTGCCGAAACAGCAGTATCATAATACTTTGACCAAGCAACCCTATGTTGAACTATATTGAAGGAACTCTGACTATAGAAAGGGGCATATACCTCCTACATCGACTTTTTTCCATTTGCTCTTGTGGGTGCAAGTTATTAAAATTTAAATATCTTTCCCATTGCAAAAGTAAATCTTTTGCTCAATTCCCTATCTGAAAGATAAAGGCTTGCCCACCAAGATTTGAACAACTTTACTGAGAAAGAAATGAAATATTCTTGTAAATGGAATGGTACAAAGCTACCCCTCCAAGATTTATTCATGAAGATTAATTCTCAAGTACTCAATAACTCACATCTGAATTAACTAAGATGCATCGTCCAACTTAAGTTCCCATGTGAAGAGAAGTACACCAGAAACATAAAAGTCAAATAACTTAGTATAAAGGTGATGTCAGATCATTAGTGAATTGTTATTGACTTGTTTAGCAAACTCCTACTAGGAAAAATATGCATAGTTCCCAATTTGTGCATTACATGATCCCTCCCTTCCTCACTCCTAAGCAAAAAAGATTTAGGCCACCTAAGTGCTGATTAGTCAACATTCCAAGTTGCTTAGTTTGAAATAGGAATGTCACCCAACTGCATCACAAAAAGTTTTGAATGCTTATAACTTGACCTAAGGAACGATTATATGGGATCAGTCTTTCTCGGTAACTTCGCCAACATTCATTGGAGATAACAAAAATTAGGATACATCTGCCAATCACCAGTATTACAATCACTGACAAAAAGGAAAAGGTAAATGCAAAAGGAACAGACAAAGGCCCATAACACACGAATACACATGTACAGATGAAGGTCAAGAGAAACACGTGACAACTTACTTAGACAGCCACAAAAATCAAGCTTACTCACCTGGACAAATGAAAGAACATAAGAAAAGGCAACGATTTCAACTTATCTCCGGACTCTATCCATTTCTATAAATACCCAAAAAAATCTTGGAACAGATATAAGAGAAATTATTTGTTAGTAGGGTGGTTACATGAGATTAAGTTGCAGAATGGCAATTGGTATTTCTTAATTTTTACCGAATGGTTGTTACATGTCTATAAAGGGCCATTTTGGATGAAAATATTAAACCAAATGCACTCTTCCTGCTTCAAAAACAGCTAGAGACAAGAAGACAATGTATACTCAGAAAAATTACAGCAAAGGGACTCTTCCTGCTTTAGAAATAGCTAGATATAATAGGAGAATGCAAATAAAAGTACAGCAACTATATGTGCAAACCGTTGTCAGTCAATAAATATATTACGTAACAATATAATGTCATTCAATGTGTGTGATTATAAGTTCTGACTTGTCATAACCATGTATGATGTGAAACCTGTTTTGCTTCTGCAATACATGCTATGAAGACTTATTTGAAGTAAGAATTATTCAGCACATTAGCTAACCTTATTCAGCATGATGAATAAGTAAATCACAAGTTCAGATGGGAACACCAACTATCAACTGAAGTGAAATCAGAGCAAGTCCAGAAGTACGCAATATAGAAAATTTAAAGAAATGTGAGAGAGAAGAATTCAGATAATATATGCAAAGCAAAATGACTAATTGTACTCGTAGCTATTGTATATAGAGATACCTATCCAGATATCATTGGCCAAAAAAAGAAAATGATCCACCAGTTAAAAGACTTACACTACTATTCCCTACCTCAAACTCATGTTTCAAAGAAGGCAATTCAAAGCCTCTATATTATAGATAAAAAGACCAGAGATAGCATGTATATGTTATAAACTTAAGAGAGCATGATCCTGACCTATTCTAAGTTAAGGTAACAGAAAATTGACAAGCAACAGCTGAGATGAGGATTCTAGGCTTAACCGACCTTTAGTATTAGGCATAAATGTTTAAGGAAATATAGTAAGTTGCAGCCATCGGACGTACGAGACACACATCACAAGAGAAAAATTAACAAGGAGATTGCACCCAAAGATGAGAAAATAGAAAGGGGAACAGAAGAGGTAAACAATGAAGGGAATGTTTTTAGCATCAACGGCATAACAGATATAGATCACTCTTGTCAACCTTAGTAGGTTTTGTAGAAAAAATAATATATGGACAAAAGGAAACTGATGCCAAATAGAATGTTCAGAAAACTAATCATTAACACACAAGGAAAATAAAGTAGTATTGAGATTCATTTATTTAAAAACAAAGTAAACTTACGTTCCAAAAAGCTTCCCCGGGACCCACCATTGTCCAGAATTGAATATTATAACATCTGAATTAATCCACTCCTTATTGATATCATCCAACTTGTCCAACTTAAGGGTGGATCTAACCCTTTTTGGTCCACGTTTAGGTGCCCAGCTGTGCTGCACAAGGAACACTGATCGAAAGAATTCAATAGTAAAATTAAAGGAACTGAATCTCACACCTAAAAATCTAATCTGTTTCGTGATGTTGTTCCCGTTGACCTCATACACACTCTTCTTATCTTCTACCCCAGTCATCAACAGACATATTAAGGATTCCCATTGTGTTCTACTCATCGAATCACCAACAAAAACAATTCTTTGGTTCTGAAACATGTGTTCCAAAACCCTCTCCACATTAAATCTTGGAATATCACAATTATTAGGCTTCCATCTCCATTTAAGATATTCATTATCCATCCTACCATTTCCCAAGCAATTAAATCCTTGCTCTACAAAAGGACATTCAGAGGCATTGTACAAAGGATAACCATAATCATAAACCCAGTTTCCATCAAATATATCACAAGAACTATCTGAACTATTCAAATGAGAAACACTATCATCTTGAAAAGCCTGTGTAAGACTCGGAAGAACATAAAGATATCTCACACAAATTGCCAAGAAAAATGAAAGAACAAATCCTAACACTATAGTTATAAGAACATATCTTGAATTCCAGCTCCTCCTTGTAATTCTTGGGCTGCCAACAACTCTGGGGCTGCCAACACTTAAGGCTCTTTGTTTCAATGAAACACTTCTATTTAAACTACTCATCCTCTCAATCATCCTCAGCACCGCCACCCCAGTTCACAAAATCCAATGCCAAAAGCATTTTCAATTCACTGTTCCTTGTAGATTCGTTGCAATCAAGAAATAACCAACCCAATCACTAGCATATCAGATTTAATTACCAAAAAATTGGAGCATTAATCAAGAAAACGACTCCCAATTTTCATTAATAAAGGCTAAACCAAACTTCAGCAATATAAATCAGAAGTGCATTAAGATCAGAACCCAGTACAAATTATGATCAAGAAACCAAAAAGGGTATCCAAATCTTGTTCAGAAAATCAAAGCAGTTGCAAAAGCCACAACCCTTTTGGAATCTTGAAAGAATCTAATAAATCCAGCTGCAGATCCCAAGAAGAAAAATTTGTCAGTTACTAGCATTCAATGAAGGAAATGAGAAGTCGATTTACCAGTAATGCTTTCCAGAGTTGAGAATCTTGTTGCTCAGCAAGAAATTTTAATGTGAGAATATTAATGGGAATGGAGGAGATTTGAATGTGGCTTGGGGAAGTTGACTAGATGCCTAAAATGGAAATAGGGAAAATCGCTGAAATAGATCCATCAACTTTTTTACTTTAGTCAAAATAGTCTCTCAACTTTTTTTTGTAGCCAGAATGGTCCTCCAACTTTTATTTTTTAGCCAAGATAGTCATTTTATGTGAAATTTATCAACAAAAAAAAAAGAAAAAGGTTTTTATGGTGACTCCACCATAAAAGGACTTTCTTGGCTAAAAAATAAAAGTTGGAGGACCATTCTGGCTACAAAAAAAGTTAAGGGACTATTCTGGCTAAAAAAAAGGTTGAGGACTATTTTGGCTAAAGTGAAAAAATTGAGGGACTATTTTGGCGATTTTCCCATGGAAATATTTAAGGGAAATTTTGTGTTGCTTTTTACTAACCATTTTATTGTGTTTTGAATATTTGTACAGTATAATATCATTCTATTGTATTTTGAATATTTGTACAGTATAATATCATGTGCTTAAAAAATTTGTACTATACAAGTTCTTTGAATATTTGTACAATATAATATCATGTGCTTAAAAATTTTTATTATACAAGTTCTTAAATTAAGAAAATAGTATTCCTAAAAAGAGTGTAGAATTCCCCAATATCTAGCAAAACAATCAACAAAACTTTCTAGCTGGTCAGGTTGTTTATCCTAGTGCCAATAACTTTAAACTAACCAAGACCAGAGTTATTCCTGATAAGGATCTTACTCCCTTAATAGTTCATAAGAGAAATCCTATTCTAGATTTAAAACACAGGAATTTTGGATTCCCTTCTTCCGATGAGGATGAAGCAGCATAAATTGGATCAATCTCGTTATTGCGCTCATCATGCAGACCATGATCATGACACAGAGGATTGTAATGACCTCAAAGTTGGTATCGAAAAGGCCATCATATATGGATTCGTACATGAGTACATCCTTCGAACAACTAATCAGTTTTGACAAAACAATCCTTAGAACCAGCTTGTTCAAAATGATAATAGACCATCTCGTCGGGGAATGGGAGACCCTAATCTTACCCCAAATCCTATTGGTGTTGACCTAGCAACAAAGCCAGTGCTCTTCAAGAGTACTGCCTTTTCATTCTTCATGCATTAGAGACCATCACTATTTCCCTTCATAAAATAGTGGTCCAAATTTGAGAGTTTTGCCTATCCTATCTAGGTTGTAGCCATAACGTAACATTAATCTATTCCAAAGGCCGAACAATAATTACATTAACCTAAGGGTTTTCCCAACCAATAATGATGACGTGGCTGGGATAATCAACATAATTGCTAGTGGTAGCTTCAAAGGGAACTCTATAAATGCCTGCTAATGTTACGCTCAACCAATCCTACTAGGGAAAAATCTGGCCAAAAGTGTCAAGTGGCTGTGTTGTCGTAGGCACCCAAAATTAAACAAACTCTCAATATTAATGTAGTAGTGGTGAATCTAAATCGTTCCATAGAGAACGGAGTTTATTGTTGTACTCAAAAGAAAAGGGGGGGTTTTTGAATGCTTTTAATCTAAAAACTAAGCCAATAAAGTAACTAAACAAAATTCAATTTAAGAAGAAACGTGGTTCCGGACATATCCACCATGACAAATAAGTTACTAGTCGATCCTTGATACCAAGGATAATTCAATTTTTATACCAAGCACTAATTGAAAAATTAAGTCGAATTCCAATTCAAAGTTGATTCTTATTTCTTTCTAAAGTTCGCTAATTTTTAACACACAATCCAATTAACTCTAACCATTAATTTAACCTGTTTTTGTGTTGGTGAATTAATTAATAGAAGCATTAAAATCGACAAAAATAATTAGGCTAATTAAACATAAAAACACGCGGTTATGCCAATTCGTTGACTATTTTTCCTAAATTTAATAACACTAATCGAGCAATTATCAAACTTAATTGCTTCACAGATTGAATTAAGCACACGCGATTAAAACAATCTGGCAATAGATTAATTCCAATAACTCAGTATTCTGTAGCAATAGTAAACTAAAAAGAACAATCACAAAATTAATCGCAGAGAAATAATCAATACTTGATATAAATCGAATAAATTCAAGAACAAAAAGTCTCACAACATAGTAGAATTAACCGTGGAGTTTGTAAGCTTCAACTCCCTCGGCTAAGCAAAAGGATTTTTAGGTACTAAGTGCCACGGAAGAATGAACAAGAATTTTCTGTTGAAAACCCTAGCTAAAACGAGGAATAGACGTGGTCTCTCTCTTCTAATCACCCTACATGGGGAATTTATAATGCATACTAGGGTTACAATCAATATCTAAGGATAAGAACGTGAAATCGTATGAAAAAGAGTCCAACCAGATGAACAAATCTGCTGAAAATCAAAAATCAAGTAACATCACTATATCGGGCACACATGCGCAGGCTACACAGCACGCATGTGTGTTGCAAAACAATCCTGCAATGAAGCCCTCTAGACATGGTGCACATGCGCTGCTCAACCCTAGCACATGTGCACTAGGCCTTCATACTGCAATTCATCTTCGGCGTCAATTTTGACCTTGATGCTCTTGGAGTTTGGGAAAGTGTAAAAGAAAAAAGTTGTAACCCTCTCTTGTATCTTTCAACACATCTTAAATAAACTCCATCGATAAGATTTCAGACAGTTCAGACTTGACAGTTGTGCTTAAAAAATGAAACAGCATCCAGAATGGTACTATACTCGTGCACATTTCATCATTAGAATTTCCTTTCACATTTTCCATCTTTTTTAGCTCTTTTTCACTTGAATCCAGTAAAATCTAAGGATAACCAAGTTAAGGTCAATAATAACACAAATCTTGCTAACAACACATAAAAACGTGGTAAATGACAAATAAAATATAGCACAATTATGAACTTATAAAATTACCCCACACTTGGCCCTTGATCGTCCTCGAGAAAATATAAAACTAAAACACTTAAGCATAACAAAATTCCATTCAACATATTCCCTCAAATATCCACATAAATAATCAATAATCAATCCAGCAATCAGAATAGTTTAAGAACCCAAGAGCTCAAATGCTAATAAAAACTAAAACATGATATTCATGTGTTTGCGTGTATAGCCATCCAAAAACTTAGATTTGAAAAATATTTAGATTAAATCATGACGACCCTTCAAATGCTTTTTCTAAACACCCCATAGCCTACTCTTCTGATACCCTTCCACTAATCTCGAAAACCTATTATATTTAAATTAGGCAGGACTTAAAGCTCGAACTATAGGTTAGGATATTAGTTAGCCAAAGAAGGGAAAAGATATAACAAATAAGAACAAGAGTTTTATAGTAATGTTGGCCACACATTAAAATAAAACTATTCTTCACTTGCGAAACATCATATATCCACAACCCCACACTTGAGTAACAAACACCCATGAAAAATTCTGAACAACCAAAAAGCATATAAGTCCCTCTTGCTCCAATTAACCAAACATGCCAACCTCTCTTTGGACATATACATCATATCATCATTTTATTTTTTTTGTGTCTGCTCATAGTGCAAGTACCAGTTGTAGGCACTACCCGCAACATATAAACACGCAGATACCAGAGATGGGCACTACCTGCAAATACAGGTACCAGTGATAGGCACTACCTGTACATATCAAAAACTCCCATTATTATCATGATTTTCAGATTCTTCAACAATTTTTTCTAATATCCTATTTTGCTCCATAAATGTTTACCACCCACTTCTCACAAGCTTCCACCCTTATATTCCCTAAACATACAATGTGCACCATAAACCTCTTAAAGGGAAAATTTAGGATAAAACAATTAAAAGAAATATTAAGCTCAATAAGGGTAGGTAAATTGAATTTAAATGAAAGAAGGCGAATGGTGTTTCCCTTCACAAAAATAAGGTTCAAACAAGGTACTTAGAAATAAATTGTTAGAATGGTTGGTTAGAAATGATCAACAAACAAAGACGGCACTACCCTCATTTTTAACTAAATCAGATTGTCTGAAAAATCGTTTTGAATGAGAAGTCCTATCAAAGCAAAATGAATTAGTAGAATCACTAAAAAGAAAGCTCACAAAAAAAAAATAGGTAAAAAGAGCATGCTTCCTTTATCATATATATGATATGAGCGGGCCTTTTTAAGCAAAATGTGAAAAACTATCGGTTGTAATCTTCTTGACATATCAAGTGAAAATGTAATAAAGTAAGTTTTGGGATGCAACATAATTGAGACTACATAAATTCCTCTAAATGTCGCAAATCAAAAAATAATGTATGGCTTAGTGCTCAAAAGTCTTGAAAATCATGAATGAAAAATATTAACACCGACTACTCACTCATGCATGGTTCAAGTAAAGATTTTGATGTTTTCCAAACCTTATTTTGATGATGACATAAACACTTAACTCTGTAAACAAGTTTTTGCAGGACTGTTATCTGTTTTGCTAGAGACAGGGCTTTCGGACGCACTAAACCGTTCGAACTAGGTCAAAACTTCTTGGACGCATTGCACCGTCCGAACAATTAGGCAGAAAGAAATGGGATCCTACTGCTTCTCTTTTAGAACGAACATGACCGTCTGAAGCCTCTATCGGACAAAGGAACGGACGCATGCACGGACGTCCGAACGAAGCTCTTCAACGACTGTATAAAGATCGGACGCTGTGTCGGACGCATCCAATATATCTATCTCGGACGTCCGAAATCCCAACGGCTACTTTTTGTACATTTATTATTTAGCCGTTAGGAAGTAGTTGCAACCACCATTTATTGCTCTTATAAATGGCTGCTTTGACATTAAGAAAAAATCATCTAATACATTGAATACAAGCCTTAGAAAAGAGTAATTTGAGTACAAATTGACTATAGTGGCTTGTTGTATTAGTGTGCAGTTGTGAGTGCAATTCAAGTTTGAGTGGAGTGATAATCTTGTATGAAAGTGTGGTTGTAAGTAAGATTCTTGGCTCAACTAAAAGAGTTTTAGTGTGAGCAAGAACTTCCCAACTTTGTAAAGATTATTGGCTCACCAAGTGTGTGAAGCATTCTAGTGATTGAATACTTCAAGCTTGCTAGCTTGGAAGTATTGGTTGTTTAATTTCTCTCTCTTTACCTTACTGTTCTATTGATTTTATTATATCAGCATTTAATTTAAAAATCTCAAATTTTCTGAAAGTATATTTTTTAAGAAACCTAATTATCACCCCCCCTCTTAGGTTGCTTTGGGACCAACAATTGGTATCAGAGCTTGGTCTCATTGTATTGCTTAAATTGCTTTTGAGAAAAGAAATTTTATGGCAACCAACAATGCTCTATTTTTTGAGGGCCAATCTGTTACTAGGCCCCCTATGTTTAATGGGCAAAATTTATTAGTTGGAGAGATAGAATGAAAATATTTCTGTAATCTATTGACATTGATTTGTGGTATGTTGTCAATGAAGGTCCTTTTGAAGCTTCTATCATTGATGATCACACAAATAGAAGAAGAGAAAAGACAAGGGATGAGCTCACTCCACAAGACAAGGCAAATTTGACGTTAAATGCAAAAGCTATGAATGTGTTATATAATGCCTTGGATGCAAATGAATCAACTCGCGTGAAGGGTTGCATTTCCGCTAAAGAAATATGGGATAAGTTGAAGGAAATCCATGAAGGTAGCGATGATGTTTGTGAGCAAAAGAAATCCTTACTTGTTGCCAAGTATGGTGCCAGACCTTCAAGATGGAACCACATGAGAACATTGACAAAATGTACTGTAGGTTCAATGACATTATAAGGGATCTTGAAGCCTTGGGTAAGGAGTACTCTTTGGGTGAAAAAATAGAAAAATCCTAAATGCTCTATCAAAAGAATGGGATGCCAAAACAATTTCTATAGAGGAAGCCAAGAATTTAAATTTAATGCCTATTGAATTGCTAATCAATTCTCTTACATCTTATGAATTGAAGTTAAAGGCCAAGGTAGTGGATGATGAAGAAGCAAGGCCAAGAAGGAGCATTGCTCTAAAGACCTCTCAAGAAGAAGATGAAACAGCTCCATCAATCTAGAAGATGAAGAACTTGATGAAGGAGATCTTGCACTTATCACCAAAGGATTTCTTAAACATTATATCAACAAACGAAGAATGAGAAGAGGCGGAGCCACAAACTCAAATAATTTCAAAGGGAAGTCAAGGATTGAAATGAAGAAGCAAAATGAAAAATGCTTTGAAATTACGGCCAACTCGGACACTTTGCAAATGAGTGTCCTTCCAAGAAAAAGAAGGAAGGAAGAAAACCTAGATTCAACAACTTTCAAATCACATGGGATGATTGCAACTCCGAAGGAGAAGTTGAAGAAGAAATGGAGTCGGCAAAAATGGCCTTTATGGCCATTGGAGATGATAAGGTAAATTCTAACTATGACTCTAATGATGAAAATGATGAAGATGATCTTGAAGCTTTCATTTTGAAATTGCATGATAGCTTAAAGGAATCATATGCTAGAAATAAGGAGTTAGTAAAAAAGTCAAATGCTTTATTGAATGCTAACTCTAAACTTGTGAATGAAAACAATAGGCTATCACAAGAAAATCATGATTTGAAGAAAAGAATGCATGTGAGATCAAAGGTCAAGGAAGAACAAACCTCCTTGAAGAAAAGAATGGATGATTTGAATGCTCTCTTAACTAGAAAGAAAGAAAATGTTGTTGACATGAAAAGAAATAGAAATGTAAGCAATCAACAAAAATTTTGTCATGTTTAGAAGGGATGACTTATGTATTGTAAAACCAAAATCATCTTTATATGGTAATAAAAGCATTATTTGTAGATATTGCCAACAACATGGACATGTTAAGAATATGTGTTATGTCAAGAAGAACGAAAAACTTGGAATGAAAGTTGCATGGATCGAAAGCAATTTTACTAACTCAAATGGACCCAAGAAAATGTGGGTACCAAAAGTTATCAATTGATTTATTGCGTAGATACTTAAAATCACCAACAATGCTAAGTGGTTCATAGATAGTGGATGTTCAAGGCACATGACGGGTGATGCCTCTCTCTTCACGAATCTCACATCCAAAAACAGTGAAAAAGTCACTTTTGGAGATAACAATAAAGCAAAATCAATCGGCATTGGTGATGTAGGTAAAAATGGTGAAACCTTGATTAAGAATGTGCTTCTTGTTGATAATTTGAACTATAATTTATTAAGTGTTAGTCAACTTTGTGACAAGAAAAATTTATATGTATTTTTTACCAAACATGAATGTCTTATCCTTGATAAAAATCATGTTGTTTTATTCAAGGGCACTAGGCACAATGATGTTTATGTGATTCATCTTGACAAAATTCGCAATAGCAATGTAAAATGTCTTACCGCTTCCATAGATGATCCTTGGCTTTGGCATAGAAGACTTTGTCATTTTAATATGGATTTGATTGATAAACTTGCCAAGAAAGATTTGGTAAGAGGTTTGCCAAAACTAAATTTTTGAAAAATAAAATTTGTGAGGCATGCCAATTTGGTAAACAAGTCAAAGTTTCTTTTAAACCAAAGAATTTTGTGTCTACTCATAAACCTTTAGAATTGTTGCATTTAGACTTATTTGGACCTACTCAATATGCTAGTCTAGGTGGTTGCAAATATGCATTTGTTATTGTAGATGACTATTCTAGGTTTACTTGGGTATTATTTCTTGTTCACAAAAATGAGGCATTTGAAAAATTTGTAAAATAATTGTTTTCCAAAATTCAAAATTTATTGGATCTAAAAATTGTTAGTTTAAGAAGTGACAATGGTGCCGAATTTAAATTTGGAGGTTTTCCCAACTTTTGTGATCACAACGGTATTTTTTATGAATTTTCGGTTGTTAGAATCCCTCAACAAAATGGTGTTGTTGAAAGGAAAAATAGGACTCTTCAAGAAACGGCTAGAACTATGATTAGTGAATGTGACTTACCACAATACTTTTGGGCCGAAGCGGCTAACACGGCTTGTTATGTCATGAATCGAGTTTTATTAAGATTCTCTTTAAATAAAACTCCTTATGAACTCCTTTTTTGTAGAAAACCCGTTGTGAGCTATTTCAAAATTTTTGGTTGCAAATGTTTTATTTTAAAAATCAAAGAAAACCTTGGAAAATTTGACAAAAAATTGGATGAAGGAATTTTTCTAGGATATTCTAGTGACAAGAAAGCATACCGAGTTTACAATAGAAGAACGCTTTTGATTGAAAAGTTTAGTGCATGTTACATTTGATGAAACTAATGATGTTATCTCAAAGAATTTATGTGAAGATGAAGATGTAGGTATTTTAAAGGAGCTTGAAAAGCTCATTATTCATGAAGATCATCAAGAGATCACATCAAGCATTGATGTCAACAACCATCAAATCAATGATGAAAAGAATGAGGACATTCCAAATGAGCTTCCGAAAGCTTGGAGATTCGTCTCTAGTCACCCTCAAGATTTAATCATAGGTGATCTATCCAATGGGGTAACTACTCGTTCTCATAAACTTTTGAATAGTAATTGTGCATTACTCTCTCACATTGAACCTAAACATATAGATGTTGCTTTGAGTGATGAATCTTGGGTTAATGCTATGCAAGATGAACTTAGTCAATTTGAGAAAAATAATGTATGGACCTTGGTTGAAAGACCTTCTTCTCATCCCGTTATTGGTACTAAATGGGTTTTTAGAAACAAATTAAATGACAAAGGTGAAATCATAAGGAACAAGTGAGCTAGACTTGTTGCAAAAGGTTATGCTCAAGAAGAAGGTATTGACTTTGATGAAACCTTTGCACCCGTGGCTAGATTAGAATCCATTCGCATGTTTCTTGCATTTGCATGTTTCAATAATTTCAAATTATTTCAAATGGATGTCAAAAGTGCATTTTTAAATGGTTTTATTGATCAAGAAGTTTTCGTTGAACAACCTCCAGGCTTTGAAAATAAAAATCTTCCAAATTATGTTTTCAAACTCTCCAAAGCTTTATATGGTTTGAAACAAGCTCCAAGAGCTTAGTATGAAAGATTAAGTGGTTTCTTGATAGAAAATGGTTTCAAAACAGGTGTAGTTGACACCAATCTTTTTACAAATATGGATTTAAATGGTTTGTTAATTGTTCAAATTTATGTTGATGATATTATTTTTGGAGCAACTAATGAAAGTTTGTGCAAGGACTTTTCACATTTAATGCAAGAAGAGTTTGAGATGAGTATGATGGGCAAGTTGCAATTATNTTTCCTCGGACTAAGAGTTCATCAAACTAAGGAAGGAACGTTTATTATGCAAATCAAGTACACAAAGGAGCTACTCAAACAATTTGGAATGAAAGATTGCAAACAAGTTGGTACGCCAATGTGCACTTCAACCAAACTTGATAAAGACGAAGAAGGTAATAGTGTTGATGAAAAATACTATAGAGGTATGATTGGAAGTCTACTTTCCTTAACAGCCAGTAGACCAGATATCATGTTTGCTGTTTGTTTATGTGCTAGATTTCAATCTTGCCCTAAAGAATCGCATTTGATAGCTGTTAAAAGAATTTTTAGATATCTAAAGGGAACAATGGATTTTGGTCTGTGGTATCCAAAGTCCTCTACATTTGATTTGATTAGTTATTCTCTGCTGACTTTGCTGGGTGTAAAATTGATAGAAAAAGTACCAGTGGTATGTGTCATTTTCTGGGAAATTATCTTGTGTCTTGGTTTACCAAAAAACAAAATTCTATTTCTCTTTCTATGGTGTTGTCGGCGGAAGCCGAATACATTGCTGTTGGAAATTGTTGTGGTCAACTTCTTTGGATGAAACATACTCTGAAAGATTTTGGTCTATTTTTTGATTGTGTGCCTATAAAGTGTGACAACACCAGTGCAATTAATCTCACAAAAAATCCTGTTATGCACTCTAGAACCAAACACATTGATGTTAAGCATCATTTCATTAGAGATCTTATTTGTAAAAAGGAAATTCGTGTTGATTTTGTGCCTATTTCAGATCAATTGGCTGCTATTTTTACAAAACCCTTAGCTCTAGATCACTTTGAATCTCTCAGAAAATGTTTGGGGATTGTACAGCTCAATTTGGCATAAGTTCTTAGTTCGGACGCACTAGTTCGTCCGAACAGCTCTTCCTTTCGGACGCTCATAATCATCCGAACGATATTCATTTTATTCATCAACCTCTCTAGAATTCTTCCGGACACGTACCATCGTCTGAAAGAACATCGGATGCACTGGCTTTTCTTTCGGCCGTCCGTTTTCTTTAGCTTTCGGACGCTTCATCGGACGCACACCAAATGTTCGGCCGTCCGAATGGTCTCCCTGTTCGAATAAAACCGTCCATCTTCCCCATTCGGACTCACCACCTCCCCCGAAAACCCTCTGGCGAAAATTGTCCCTTCACCACCCCCTCCAAATTCCTACTCTCTCTTCCAAAATTGGTTGGAAAATTATCCTCACCAAAGCTTCTCTCACCTAAATCACATCTAATTTCCCCCATCTACCATCTCATTTCCTCAAATTCTCACCAATCTTCAAAAATTTAAAATTTTCCTTCTTTTCTTTTCCTTCCTTCAAAATGGTTAAATCTCGCGGAGGTTCGTCTACAGCAACTCGTGGACGCAAATCTAAAGGGAAAGCTCCAGTACGAGGAGAATCATCTGCTAATCCCCAAGTCTCCACCAATCCAATCTTGCCAAAATTCATCGATGCCAAGGCATCCGAACGGTATATATCCCTTTTAAGTAAATCCATAATTATTCAACGTCATCTACTGCCTCTCAAAGTCTGTTTGATGAGTATAATCTTCCCCTTGTCAAATCCTGTTTTGAAAAACAAAATTGGGGTCACCTAGTCCATATTGATTTACCTGTATATTATGACACGGTGCTTCAATTCACTGCCAATCTTCGGAAAGGCCCCACTATTCGCACTTTAATTTCTCAGGTAAACAACACTAATTTGAGATTTTATCCAACATCATTAACACGATTTTTGAATATGAAGTCTCAAACCCAAATGATTTCTCCTATTTCTTTTCTTTAGATAAATGGCCCGCTGTTGACACTTGATTTGACATTGAAGAGGTTAGGGCTATTTTCAACATCAATTTTAAACAGGTCTTGGAAGCTAAAACTACACTGCTCACTCCTGAACTCAATATTCTGTATACTCTTGTCACAAATTTGTTATTGCCAACTGAAGGGCATCGTACTGAGCCCGGTAAAATGCAGCTTTACTTATTTTTTGTGTTTTGAAGGGCATTCCTCTTGATTTTTCCAGTCAAAGGTATCTCTTTTGTTCCCTATGGGAACTCTTTCTTACTAATATCCGAAGAAACATTTATTTTGGCAAATTTCTCACCAAAATTTTTGATTTCCTCGACGTTCCTTTCAGCGAAAATAAACAATTTCCTCCTTATTTTAACAAATCTTACATTGAACGAAAAGGCCTCCGGTTTTTCAACGATCAATGGTTAACTAAGGCGGCCTTTGATATTGCACAGTCACAATCCCATGCTTCAATCTCTGATTTTACTATTCCCCGTTCTCCTTCTCCTCAACCACCTCCACCATTCCACGTTCCTCCACCATCTACATCTGAACCATCACTTTTTCATATCTGTGGCCTTCTCACCTCTTTGAGCACTCAAATCAGTTCCTTTCAACGTCGCTCTAATCGAAAGTTAAAGTGACTTGAAACTCATCAAATGATTCTACAAGAGGCACTTAGCCTTGGCATGTCTGCCTCGGCTCAGGTTCAATTTGCTAATCTTCAGTAACAATATCCATGTATCTTGAATCATCTTCCGACAGTGATGAACCTGAAGATGAAAATGCTCGTGAGGACAATGAAGAAGCTGCCCAAGGAGCTGCCAATGACAAGGAAGACGACGATGAGGATGTTGACGACACGTTTGACTTCATCATGCAACGTCGCACCGGCGAAGAGGAAGACAATGAAGCCATCGATGAAGATGTTCCATCCAAACGTCAAAAGACTGAAAAGCACTCCAAGAAGTGAAATGACTCGCTTTAGTTCTTTTGACATCTGTGTTGTGTTTTCAGCATTTCTTTGGTTTTTAGAACTTCCCGTAGATTTACCTTTCTCTATTAATTGGACATGTATTTCCTTGAATTCAGTACTGTTAAACTTTTTAAGTTGAATATATGAAGTTTGTTGAAATTCTGTCAATTACTTGCATATTCTCAGGGGGAGCTTTGTTTGATGATGTCAAAAGGGGGAGTAGTCTTCTATACTGCAAAATGATTGATTAGACATATCCAATTGTGTTATATTGCTTGTGAAAATGATTAGTCATATCCAATTGTTTTTACATAATTACTCCATGAAGGTTTGTCATCATAAAAAAGGGGGAGATTGATGTTTTTCAAACCTTATTTTGATGATGACATAAACACTTAACTCTGTACACAAGTTTTTGCAGGACTGTTATCTGTTTTGCTAGAGACAGGGCTTTCGGATGCACTGAACCGTCCGAACTAGGTCAAAACTTCTCGGACGCATTGCACCGTTCGAACAATTAGGCAGAAAGAAGTGGGATCCTATTGCTTCTCTTTTCGAACGAACATGACCGTCTGAAGCCTCTATCGGACAAAGGAACGGACGCATGCACGGACGTTCGAACAAAGCTCTTCAACGACTGTATAAAGATCGGACGCTGTGTCGGACGCATCCAATATATCTCGGACGTCCGAAATCCCAACGGCTACTTTTTGTACATTTATTATTTAGCCGTTAGGAAGTAGTTGCAACCACCATTTATTGCTCTTATAAATGGCTGCTTTGACATTATAGAAAAAATCATCTACTACATTGAATACAAGCCTTAGAAAAGAGTAATTTGAGTACAAATTGACTATAGTGGCTTGTTGTTTTAGTGTGCAGTTGTGAGTGCAATTCAAGTTTGAGTGGAGTGATAATCTTGTATGAAAGTGTGGTTGTAAGTAAGATTCTTGGCTCAGCTAAAAGAGTTTTAGTGTGAGCCAGAACTTCCCAACTTTATAAAGATTATTGGCTCACCAAGTGTGTGAAGCATTCTAGTGATTGAATACTTCAAGCTTGCTAGCTTGGAAGTATTGGTTGTTTAATTTTTCTCTCTTTACCTTACTGTTCTATTGATTTTATTATATCAGCATTTAATTTGAAAATCTCAATTTTTCTGAAAGTATATTTTTTAAGAAACCTAATTCACCCCCCCCGGCGCTCTTAGGTTGCTTTGGGACCAACAGATTTATTATGCAGAAAAATGGGAAAATACGTTAAGCGAAAACATTTAAAAATTAAAAAAAATGGTCAATTAACGTCCACAAAAAAATTTAAAAATTTTGACAAGCTCTCAGATCAAAAGAAAAGTCAAAATATTGCAGAAAAATTGAGCAAAATACACCAAGCAAATTAAAAATCCAAATAATTCCCTCACCCTACACTTAAAAAATAAGCATTGTCCTCAATGCAAAAATAAAAGCATAAAATGGGAAAAAGAAAAGGTGCTCTGGATTTAATATGCGTTTGGAGCAGTATCTGTTATAAATATCCCCTCGTTACGAATGAAAGATGGAGTAACACTAAACAAAACAGAACAGAACAAATAATTCCCTTGAGATAATAAGAAAAACAAGAATATTGTAGAAAAGGATCCTACAATAATTAGGAAAAAACTTAATCCCTTAAGGGAATATATGACAAAAATAAATGAAAACACCATGCCAACAATTAAACTTAGCTAAAATGGAACTAACTAAAATGTCTATTAAAATAAAAACAACTAAAATTGTCGGAGAAATCAATTGCAAAAGTAAAAGATCGACAACAATGGCCCTAAACATATGGCATTAAACCCATAAAAGCTCAAGGAGCATTCGACCCCAAATCCTATAGGAAATGAGGAAAAGGTGAAAATGTTGATGGGTCTTCTCCCCGTTCTCTTGCAAACTGGCGAGCCTCCATAGTTTGCTGCCAGGTATAATGATACTGAATAAACATGTCAAAACAGTGACTCATCCGCTGTTTTCCCTCCAAGATTTGTTGTAGAAGCTCTTCTTGATTATGCTGTGGCACAAGCACAGGCTCATCTTCTGAATCAGCAGCTGCATCTACTTGTGATGTAGAGGGATGGGAATGTGTGCGTCTGATCGGGGCATACACTCCATGGCAATCAATTTCCCAAGCTTAAGTTTTTCTTCTGAAGGATCAATTATGACACCACTTTTCAAACATAATGCAGTGATTATATGGGAAAACCATAAGCTAGGTTGCTTATTGGTGGCTGAGTAACATATCTACTGGCCTATAAGTTGACCAACATCTATGGATCTCCCGGTAGTAGGCAATGCAGTACATGTGCAAGATGGTTGACCGGGAGGAGGCGAGCATAAAGGAACTTAAACCAGACAAACCAAGTGGGTTTAAGTTTATTAGCATTGAAGTGCCTAGCCACGTTGCCATCAGTTGTGTAGGACCATTCAACGTCCCCATTGCAAAGAACACTTGTGATTTCATTTAACTCGATGTTGGTGTTTCGGGTGTCTGGCCATTCATCATTGCGTAATCGATTGACCTTCAAAATTCTATTAATTTCATTAGCAGAGACATCCACTTCCTTGCTCCAAACATAGACCTTGGTGTCGCTGTAATAGTCAAAATTTGCATAAAATTCACGCACCACCGGTATAACTCCGTCTATATGAGTTGAGATGAAGTAATCCTACCCACAATTGCGAAGGTTAACTTGGTCTTGGGCACCCTTGCCAACGGAACCTGAATGCCTTTTTCTTTGATTATAGCCTATTTGAAGATATCGTTATCATACTTTTGTTGGGCTGTTGCAGTTAAATCAGAATTTCACCCTAGGCTGTTGAGACCTGGATGACGGGGATGCTCCGGCACTTTTGCCTATAGCTGTCTTCTTGCCTGTTCTTCCCATCCCTATAAAATATAAATATGACCATCATAGTCTCCTAACAAATAACTTCTACACCCCACACTTAAACAAAATTTCACTCCCCAAATCATAAGTCCTATAATACACAAGATATAATTGAAGAAAAATATTTCCTAAAACTAAGGCTTATACACATTTCAAGAACATTCACATGCATGAAAATTAACCAAAAAGGGATCAATAGCATAATCAACATTCTAGGAATGGAATTCAAGAATCTATGCCTTGTGTTTTAATATTTTTATTCATTGAGATAATTTATCGAACATTTTGCATGCATAGATAAAGAGCAAATTTTTGTATATAATTAACATGAAATCACTCCTCAATCAACAAATCATACATATATCACACCAATTACATGTTTAGAATTTAAATTACAACAAATTAAACCAAGATATAGATTAAAACGTGCGAAAATTAAAACCTTCATGAAATTAAAATCAAGACCTATCAAGGAAAATCATAAGAAAAGTTTAGAGATTCATACCTTGATTGAGTGTTTCTTTGTGAAAAAGAAGGTTTTTGATGTGATTGTGTTGAGATAAGAGTGCATTGGTGTTGGGAAATGGTAGGGAATACTGGGGATTAAGAGGGTATAAAAGGAGTTGGAGAAGAATGGAAAAAGAAGTTAGTAGTGTTTCATGTGTTATGATCGTGAAGAAGGGTTTTTACCTATATAAACAGTCGTGCACACATGTGAGGCATGTTTACCACACAATAGAGAGCAATGTTGTCGAATGCTGTGTGCGAGCCTTATAGCACGCACGTGCGTGTTAGGTAGAATGCAAAATTTTCAAAATTGAGCTCGCGCATGTGTAGCGTGGATGTACACACCGGTTAGAGGCAAATTTTTGAGAATTTTTTCAAATTTTCTGGATTTTGCATACAACACCTTTTAAAGACACAAATTTTTTATTCTAAATTACTTACACAACACACAAAACCTTGAAAGGACCATTTTATCAATTTAGCTTATCAATGAAGTCGATTTCCCGTACTAACAACACAATGAAACTATGCTAACCCAAAAAAATAAAATAAACAAAAAATAAGATTAAATATAAATAAATGGAACAAAAAGACATGGATTGCCTCCCATGCATGCCTTTGTTTACTGTCATTGGCTCGACTTGATGCTCTTCTACCAATCAAGTAACTCCCATATGGAGAAGCCTAAGGATCTTCCTTATCACCATTATGATAAATTATGGATTCAATCTCTTTTGTTCTTTTAGGACCCGAACAAGTTGCTTTTCTTGCGGATTGCTAAGTTGACTTGAGATGATCACCTTCTCCTTATCTTTCAAAAATAAGTATTTAAGGTGACCAGGAAGGTGGTTGTAATCCAGAATTGTTCCCTGCACAATAGATAGCATCAATTTCTATTTAGAAAGTGGTAAAGCATTATCAAAACCTTCACTACTTTTCACAACGACAAGTTCTTATGCTTTTCCTCAAGATGTCCTTTATGGTTCACATCCACCTCCTTATTGTTGGCATGTCCATGAATTTCCTGTATTGGAGGCTTAAATATGTCGATTACAGAAACAAGTTTAGTATGGTCCAAAAATTCAAAATCATCATAAATACTAAACTTAACACTTGTATCACTGAATTCCATGCTAAAAGTGCCATTAAAAACATCTATCTTGGTTTGGGAAGTAGCTAGAAATAGTCTTCCTAATAAAATAGGAGCAATAGAATCACCTTGTTCCATTTCTAGAACATAAAAATCAGTAGGAAAAACTAAACTCCCACTTGACTAAGATATCCTCCACTATTCCCTTAGGCCAACTGAATTACCATACCAGTCTTATTCAATGGTCCAATTTTCAATGCATCATAAATAGAATATGGCATTACAATAATAGATGAACCTAAGTCCAGCATGGCGTTTTCAAATTGTGTATTAGCCTATCGTACAAGGAATAGAGAACATACCTGGGTTCTTACGCTTTTCAGTTAGGAATTTTTGAATGATGGACAATACATTTCAACCAAACTCTACCTTCCAAACTTTCCTTTCTTTTGCTTTCTTTTGTGGGAACACAATTCCTTCAAAAACTTAGCATGGCGAGGTATTTGTTTAATAGCATCTAATAAAGGGATATTTATCTCGCACTTACGAAACGTCTCAGACAACTCTTTATGGGATCATCTTTTGAAAAATCCTTCAATGCCTCAAGAAATGAGGGTTCGGGTTTATATTCTGGCCACATAGTAGAACTACCTTTTTCGTCACCACAGTTGCTTTTCGTATTTCTTGGAACAACCTCTTTTTTTCAGTTTTGGCCTCCTTCTTCTCAGCCTCAACACGTTCAAAACCATTTTACGCTAAGCCTCAACCTCCTTACCACTCCTCAACATAGTTGTACTTACAATTTCCATTGGATTGATAACTTTTTGAGAGGGCAATTTCCAGATTAAATTAGAAGACACTCTGCAGTTCCAACTAGCTAATTGCAGTCACCATTGTCCCATTTGGTACTGCAACTACTGAATACTAGCCTTGGTGTCCTGTTGGATTTCTATAGTATTAACGGTTAAAGCATTTAACATTTCCTCTAAAGACTTACTAGATTGATTGGTTGAATTAGCTTGTTGTCTTTGACCAAATGGGGGCCTATATGGTTGCAAATTCTGTCGATTCTGTTGAGGATATGGTTGTGTTGGATTTCCATATCTCAAATTAGGATGATCCTTCCATCCAGGATTATACGTGTTAGAATAGGGATCATAATTTGTTCGTAGTCGCCATGGAAATCCGTTTGCAGCTTTTACATGCTCATGAGATTCATCTTGTAATGCGGGACACATATCTATTGAGTGTCCTTCATTTGAACAAATACCATAGGATTGTACTATCTGCGCAGTTCCTGAAGCTAGTTGTCGCACAAAAGAAGTTAGACTGGCCATTTGTTGATCTAAAGATGAAACATTTACCAATTTCATTGACATGTTTGAGAGGTTGTTCGCGTCGTGTCCCAAACTTTTGAGAACGCGCAGCCATGTTTGATATAAGCTCACGAGCAATGTCAATAGTCAAATCTTCTAATGCCCCTCCACTAGCGGCGTCGACCATATTCCTCTCATTTGGAAACAAACCTTCATAAAATATTGAATT
Organism: Cinchona pubescens; assembly: GCA_025175665.1. NCBI lineage: Eukaryota > Viridiplantae > Streptophyta > Magnoliopsida > Gentianales > Rubiaceae > Cinchona > Cinchona pubescens. The sequence goes on along the minus strand of JANKKI010000027.1, from coordinate 7,188,333 downwards.
AATGAGGAGTCGCTTATCTGATGATGTTGACAACTTGCACACAAGCGCTGAAGCGCTCCAAGTACTCATACAAGGACTTATTGTTGAATTTCCTTATGCCACAAATTTCTTTTCGGATATTTGCAGTCCGAGAAGCTGAAAAATATTTTGCTAAAAATAATCTGTTCATCTGCTCCCAGTTGCAATGTTGCCCGAAGGTAAATTGAACAGCCAATCCTATGACTCATCCTTGAGCGAGAATATAAATGCTTTTAATTTATTATGCTCCTCTAAAACTCCAGTGGGTTTCATACTCGGGCAAACTACGTGGAACTGTTTAAGATGCTTATTCGAATCTTTATACAGCACTTGGTAATCCATGAAAGGAAGGTAATAGGTGGATTAGTACAGATTTGAATTCAAATGTAACATTTGCATCTAAATCGGGATATGTAATGCACAAAGCTTATTGATTTAAGATGGGCACTGCTAATTCTCTCAAAGTTCTTTGCGCCATGCTTGTCTCTCTTCGGTGTTCTTTATTGTCAGAAAAGATGAAATTGAACAATTGATCTTTCCTTAATTGTCTTTCCATTAATTCCTTCCTTAATTTGCGTAACATTTTATGTACTTTCGGATCAAATTGGAATTCAACTAGTCCAACAGATCGTGTCATTGTCATACACAATTAGTGAAAAAAATAATAATAAAAGAAAATAAAAGAAAAGCTAAAATCAATAACACAAAAATAAACCAAATCGTTCCCTAGCAACGGTGCCAAAATTTTGGTTGTGCTATCTTAGGCATCCAAACAACCAAAATTAAACAAACTCACAATATTAATGTAGCAGTGGTGAGTCCAAGTTGTCAAGCTTGGACTACAGGGAATGAAGTTTATTGTTGTGCTCAAAAGAAAATGAGGTATTTGAATGCTTTTAATTTAAAAACTATGGCAATAAAGTAATTAAAAAAAATTCAATTTAAGAAGAATCTTGGTTCCAGACATATCCACCATGACAAATTTACTAGTCGATCCTTGACATCAAGGATAAGTCAATGTTTATACCGAGCACTAATTGAATAATTAACTTGAATTCCAATCTAAAGTTGATTCTTATTACTTTCTAAAGTTGGCTAATTTTCAACTTGCGATCCAATTAACCCTAACCATTAATTTAACCCAGACACGTGCCAAGGATTAATTAATAGAAGCATTAAAATCGAAAAAAATAATTAGGCTAATTAAATATAAACACACTCGGTTATGCCAATTAGTTGATTATTTTACCTAAATTTAGTAACACTAATCGAGCAATGATCAAATTTAGTTGCTTCACAGATTGAATTAAGCACACACGATTAAAACAATCTATCTATAGATTAATCCATTTGTTTCAATAACTCAGTATTTTGCAGCAATAGTAAGTTAAAAAGAACAATCATAAAATTAATTGTAGAGAAATAATCAATATTTGATATAAAATCGAATAAGTTCAAGAACAAAACATCTTGCAACATAGTAGAATTAACCATGGCTTCAACTCCCTTGACCAAGAAAAATAGTTTTTTAGACACTAAGTGCCACGGAAGAATGAACAAGAATTTTCCGTTGAAAACCCTTGCTAAAACGAGGAATAGACATGTTCTCTCTCTTCTAATCACCCTACATGGGAAATTTATAATGCATACTAGGGTTACAATCATTGTTTAAGGATAAGAACGTAAAATAGTATGAAAAAGAGTCCAACCAGATGAACAAAACTGCCAAAAATAAAAAATCACGTAACACAACTGTATCGGGCACACATGTGTAGGCTATATAGCACGCATGTGAGCTATGAAACAATCCTGCAACGAGGCTGTCTGGACACGGTGAACATCTGCTACTCAACCCTAAGCGCATGCGCGTTGGCCTTTATACTGCAATTCATCTTCAACTTCAATTTTGACCTTGATGCTCTTAGATTTTGGGAAAGTTAAAACACAAAAGTTGTAGCTCTCTCTCTTATCTTTCCAATGCATTTTAAATCAACTCTATCGGAGCTCTGACTTGAAAGTTGCTTAAAATATGAAATTGCATCCAGAATGGCTCCATACTTGTGCACATTTCATCCTTAGAATTTCCTTTCACCTTTTTCATCTTTTTCAGCTATTTTTCTCTTTAATCCTGTGAAAACTAAGAATAACCAACTTAAGCTCAATAATAACCCAAATCTTGCTTACAATACATAAAAATGTGGTAAATGACACATAAAAAATAACACAATTATGAACTTATAATCAAGCTCAATTTAAGCAAATCTTTTTTCGGTGAAGACCCTATCCCTGATTAGCTTCCACTTGTTGGGACTATTTTAAGAGTAGCCCAGGGACAATTGAAAAAAGCAGGGCATGTCAGCTGAGTTACCGATTAGAGATATAGATCTAGTCGAGGGAACTGTTGATGGTATATGAATAATCCCCCAATAATGTATGCCCATGTGGCATGTAATTCACAGCTCATTAAGGGTAATATTATAAAATTACCTAAAAGGCATCTAGAGCAGGCTAGTTTGACCAAGGAAAGGTTGGTCAGGGATTCGAAACCTGGATCATCCTTGACCTACATATAGAAATAGGGGTTCACCCCACAAATATATTCATTCAACCCCCATTAATACAAAAATCATTCTCTCTCTACTTTCTATCACTACCATCATTAATGGATTAGTTTGCATGAAAATATTAAATCAAACCCCAAAGACAAATTAGTGAAATAAAATTAAAAAGAACGAAGAAGTATAAGATAATTTAAACATGGTGGGTAGAACCAAAGGAAAAACTAGAAATCCTGGGTAGGAATATAGTACTAATTTTGACTTCTTATGAAAAAAATTGTTATTTAAACCAATATTGCTCTAGTAGGAAAATAAATTTCTCTACCAACCTAGGGAAATGATTTATTAAAGCACAAATTTAGTGCCACTTGTCAAAACCAATCCATGTGACAAAATCATATTCAATTAACAACTCCATGATTTTGGATACTTAGTCAGATTTTATTTTTTCTTTGGTAGACTAGTGGCACTATTCCACACTTCAGTGGCTTTGTCTCCCTATCATTTTGTATAGATGTATTGTTTGATTAATTAGTCCAGTTATTGCACGACCAATTGTCTGACTTGTGCCTGTTTTTAAAACAACGTCTCCATAAAAAGTGGCATTTCCAAGCAAAAATACAAAGACACACAGTTAATGTCCTATTTGGCAAAATATTAACCAACAAGGATCTAAATTAGTTTTTATCAGGAAAAGTCATCAAAAAAAACTTCGTTATAAATTATTATCAATGTTAATAGCCACTAACATGTTAACTTTAGTAATCACTACCTCTATTAGCCGTACCCCCACGTTTATTCATTTCTTAAAAATAAGAGAGCTCAACAAAAATCCTAAAATAATCTGATTCATTGAAATTACAGAGAAAGAAGGTGCCTAAAGAGAAAATCAATTTGGGTAGAAATCACACTCGGAGAGGTATTTAACATTCATTTGTTTCTATCAAAATCATCATCATGCATTTACTTATATATTTTAATTTTTATATATAAGTTTTCATATCTATTCAATAGTATTTCTATAAAAAAAATGATATTCATAATATCAATGTTCTATGAGAAAAAGAAAAAGAAAAGTTTATAAACTTTTTCTAGCAAATTCTTCATCATGAATTTATGAACATATTTTAATTTTTATAAGTTTGAGTGACTTGCAGGAGTTAGTGGCATAAATTAGCAGTCATGATAGGGCCTCACAAAGTACGACTAAGAATAATGAGATCTCTACCACATTTATACTATCTAAGCACTTGAGATTAGAGAACAACATTAGAGCTATCTTTTTTCTTATTGAGAGATTTTTAGTAGGAGGTTGTTGGCATCTGAGTTGGTAGAATGAATATAATGTACTCTCTAATATAGATTCTTTTTCCTTCAATAGCTAATTTAATAATGTATGAACAACATAATAGTACCTCTCAAGAACCAAACTGAAGAAAAATAAAAATGCGTTATATGATTATTTGTTTCATACATGTGTGTGTGCGTGTATGTATGTATGTGTGTGTGTCTGCATATACATATACATATACAGTCTTGGAAGAACATGAGAGACAAAAGGTGACCAGCAATGAAAAATAACATCATTAGTAGTATATATATCCAGCTTGAGAACTATAATTTATGCAAAATTAAACTTTTTTTATTCCTTTCATACTATTTGTCATAATAAATGGCATAAAATTTGTCATAATAGAAAGCATAAAATTCATTTAGAGCACTTGAAAGCCTTTCTAGAATGGGAATCAAATAGCTTAAATGCCCCTTTGAAGCATGGTACCCCAATGAAGCAATATACATACTACTAAAAAATAAATTCCACAGAAGACACCAGTTAAATTCTACAGGATATTCAATTGGGTGAGGCCCCTAGCAATAGGGAAGGAGAATTGGAAAATTGAGTCACCTCAATTCTTGTAGAAGTATTTTTATTCACGAGGAATTTTCTTGGAGATGTCATTGTTCCCGATACAAAAGTTTCTATAAAAATGGGCAATGCCCTATCTTTGAATGCGGTTTGAACAATTGATTTACATAATTGGAAGTAACCAATTAGGTTTACGATGAAACCTAGAAATCATTTCATTGTAGTTCTATAAAAAAAATATATGAATATCATCAATGTTCCAGGCAAAAAAAAAAAGAAAAATATTAAAAGATGTAAAACTTAAATGTTTACAAGAAACATTATTATTTTTACTAATAGTAATGACAAGTATTAATTGACTTTACCATATAGCTTTCCACATGCAAAAGTACCAAATATGATTCATTCTTAAATAAATATTTATAGATTGATCATGGGAAATTTTTTTATAGAATTTTGGCTATATTTTTCATTTGCAGTTTGGTAAATATACTTAAGAAAAAAAGTTTTGTTATAGATATATATTGAAATGACGGGTAGTGTCCAATAATAAGTCATAGAAGATATACATAAGGCAATAAAAGTTCATGAGAACTACTGGTAGAAACATCATCAAGTCTAAATGAAATTAAGATTCATGAAATTGGGATGACTGTTCCATCAGAAGAAAAAGTTCATAACTTTTATAATTCTTTTGCCAAACATCTTTGACTCGATATTGCCAAAACAAGTTGTAAGAATAAAATTGATGGGAATCTAAAATACTTTCCTTTTTCATGCTCCAAAAATGGTAAGTCTGTATCTATTTCAAGATATTATTTTTATCCAAGGCCTATCATTAAAACAAACTATAAAGACAAGATTAATATTTCAATTCAATATGATGGAATGTTTGTCATCTCTCATGCAAATAGTTATCAAAATCATAGCATGAGTCCAAGAAAATCACGACATTTTAGATGTAATAAGGTGTTAGATCCATCAGATAATGAAGTGCAGTTTAGGTGGTAAGACGCTTCCCCTATAACCTATAAGTCATATGTTCGAGTCACTAGAAGGTAGGAGAAGAGGTTATTTCTTTGAATAAAAAAGGTGTTAGATTCTTATAACAAAAGAATGCTAGGTGTTGAATGATAAGGTTGGTATAAATTTAAGTAAGAGTTTCATTCTTGTGTGATAGAAGCTGGTGAATACGAAAATTTATCATTTGATAACCAGAAATACAACAGCTATTTTCGAAGCTTCAAGGTTAAGGCTTAGGGTTGGAGATGCTGAAACCTTGTCTAATTATTTTCATTGCATGCTGTTGTTATATATTTAATCTAGTCAAGAAATTATACCCCTAAAAATCCAGCTTTTGCTGGACTACAAATTTGGCTTGCTTTATGAATCTGTTCTTCGTGCGATGACAGAGACCTCCTTTCTAGGTTGAATGTAGTAGCTACTAAAGTTACCCACAATTTTCACATTTTTAATCTTAAAGACTAATTTTTAGATTAGTCAAGATTTCTATAGAAAAAATAAATCTAGAGATTTTTTGTAGTAGGGAGTTAGGAAGAAGATAAAAAAATTAAACGTTAAATTTTTCCCTGACCAACAAATCTATTTATACAACTTTATTTCACAAAGTCCCAACTACACATAACTGAGAAATACTTTTTCAACTCAACTTGATAAGTTCTAGTGGTAATCTTTTTGGTCAATTGTAACTGTCACATTGACAATTATTTTGATTAAATAATTAACGCCTAAGTAATTATTTATCAAGATAGAGTTCATGTTTAATTATTAGAAAAATATATTATCGCATAGGCAGTTGCTTGGTTGTCAAGACAAAGTTCATGTTTAATTATTAGAACATATATAATAAATAATTAATCAAATTAATTATCTGTGGTATAAGTCATGTGGATATAATCTATATCAACATATAACATTTCCATTCATATACGTTGCCTTCAATGCATTTTATTCGTTAATCCCAAGATCTTGTCCTTACTATGATACAGGAAGAGAGATGAAACATGCGACCGAATGAGAAAAGGAACCAACAAGAGATATTATATTAAGTTACTCTAACTAACATAAATCAGCTCAATTATCTTGAAATATCACTCTAATGATAAAGCCATGCAAAATTCTCTTTGATCTTTTTGTACTCATGGTTTGTTCAACAACTGATGTTTCTATAAGTGCCCTGGCAATAAGTAACAAAATTTATGCATAAGTTCAGATAACTTTTCCTTGAATACTCATATTTATAGTTCAACGAATAGTTGGTTCCCTAGAAATGTTCATCTAGATCGAATTATTAATGATCTTTATAGTACACACTAAGGTAATAATGGCAATATTTAATTTATCAACATAAATTCAAGTTCTAGACGATATAAAAAAATGTGAACAAGAGTCCATACACAGTGATGAAGTATGGATCCATTTAGTCACTCTCTTTATTGGTCGGCTTATAGCACAAAAAGTATGACAAGTATGATATGGTGAAACTCCCTCTCAGGTTCTCAGTATGTATTACACTCTAATTTACACCATACAAAACTTAGACCAGTTACCTTTCAAGGTGATTGTCTTGAATTCCAAGATTCAAATTTGGCTAATAACAAGCTTTGTGAAGTATAGATGCCTTCATGTTCGACTTTCTAATCTTGGTACATAACTAAGGAGACTTTCATTTGTAATTAATGATTCTTACTCGTCTCATCAACCATAAGGAGATCACCACGATTGGCACCTAGTGGTCATTTGAATCTCATTCTACTAACTATCTCAGTGCTGGGGCAATTTTTCGTGTGAAATGAATAATCTTTAAGTAACCTGGTGACAAATATACATAGATATGTGTTTTCAAAAAGAATTATTCAAAGAATCCACATACAAATACTTATTACATAAATGATAAATTCATAAATGCAATTTTAAACAAACCTAAACCCTTAATCTATTTATAGAAAGCATCCAGAGGTTGGTTTTGTAAATGGGTCAACAAACGTATCCCTAGTGGGCACTGTTTCAACTAGACCTACTAGACCCTATAGAATGAGGTAAAAATAAAATGGTAATATGTTTCAATATGTTTAGTCTTCCCATGATACTTAGGATCTTTTGAAGAAACTATGTTGTGTTATCATAATAAATTACAATAGCGTCATGAAGGTTCATAATAACATTCAAACTTGGCAAGAAGCTCCTAAGCCAAATTGCATTTTGTACTACTGTAGTACATGCAACATATTCAAACTCTATCATGTATAATAATACGTACTATTGATTTTTTTACTACAATGTGAAATGGTGCATCCATCTTAGTAGCATAAAGGCATATTGGTGGTTTCTTAGAAATATCTAAGTATTATTTTAATCGCAACCCAATAGTACTAGGATTACTTTAATACCTGTTAACCATGTTAACTGTAAAGCAGATGACAGGTCGAGTATGTATCATAGTGTACATCAGACTACCAGCAACGCTTGTATATGGTACTTTTACCATATGGTTTTTCTCTTATCCTATTTTAGGGTATCCATGTTCGATGTTGAGTTGCAAGCCAGTTTCATAGAGATATTTATGGGCTCAACGTCTTACATGTAAAAACATTCTAAAATTATTTTAATCTAAGTTTCTAGAGACAAACTCAGAAACCTTTTAGAATGATTACTCGAGATCTTCATCCTTAGTATTTATTTTTTTTACCCATATCTTTCATCTCAAAAGTAGCCGAGAACTATTTTTGAGTACTGACTACTAAGTCCTCATCATGTTTAGCAAGAAGGAAATCATCCATGTACAATGAGAAATTGAAAATTTTATCCTCAAGTGTATTAATGTAAACACAATGGTCCTCTTCAATCATTATAAAGCCAATGCACAAAATCTTAATTAAGTCAAATGTACCATTTCCTATATAATTGGTTCAAATCATAACAAGAACGTTTCAAGCGACACACTTGTACTCTTGTCCTTTGATCTTGAACCCAACTAGTTGATCTATATAGATGTCGTCACCTAATTCTCCATTGAGAAAAGATTGATTCTTCACATTTATTTGGAACAATTCCAATCTAAATGTGTGAAATTGATAGAATGAGTTAGATTGATGTAAATCTCAGCACAAGAAAAAACGTCTCTTCATAGCCTATAGCTTCTTTTCAAGTGAAGCCTTTCGCTACAAGTCGGGTATTATATTATCGATTGATCCATTTGCATGCGCTTAAGTAAGAGATCAACCAAAACCCAAACATGGCACTTGGCCACAAAATCTGCCTCTTTTTTTTTGCTAGCCATTTATTTGATACTGGTCAGCATAATGCTTCTTCATAAGAAGAGGGTTCATCAACATTCCCTTATACACTCGAGAATGTCTCAGTAAGGCTTCAACTCTATCTTAAAGTATGTACGAGGATGTATCCATGCTTACTTCAGCATAACTGTGAATTTTGTGGAGGTTATTCGGGTATGCACTACCATTCTCAATATCCTTGGGAATTAGCTGTGTTTCTACATTCAATCCACCAAATTGAGGTGCACAATGTTGAACAAATTTTCCTCTATCTCAAAGGGCTCAAGATTTCTCTTATTTGCCTCCCTTATGCATGAAAATCATCTTTTAGAAAATAAATATCACGGGATTGTACATCAGTTAATCCCTAGGAAGGATTGAACATCCCTAGCAGATCCCTAAGGGCACAATTATTCCAAGGAAGATTTTATCCCATTCCATAACACATATGGAGTGGTGGGATCAATTTTCAGAAAACTTGGTTGAGCATGCCGTTGTAGTAAAAGCATTCGCAGAATCTGATTCGGAGGTTGTCATATGCCATCATTAACCTAACCATGTCCAATAAAGTGTAGTTCCTTCCCTTTGCAACCCCATTTTGTTATGAAGTTAATCTGAATGACGAATCCTTTTGTTACTCACAGAATATCTTGAATTGGTATGAGAGGTATTCTGGCCTTAACAGTGTTAAGAGATTTTATACTCCTTTCTTTTCTGATTCTCAACCTCTACTACAAAGCATTATGAAATATTTAAAAACTTCATACGCAGTAAGCTAACAAAAAAGGTAAGGCGTACCTTAAGTAATTATCTATGAATGCAATTAAATAAGACACATCTTGTGACTTTTACATTCATGGGCCTGCACATATCCCTATAGACAAGTTCTAGAAGATGAGAGAACCTTTGGTCTTTTCAAAAAGGTTTCTTACTAGACTTACCAACAAGTCAAGGCATACAAATTGAAAGATTTACATCGGAGAAAGAGCCCAATAGCCCTTCTCTAACTAATATGAACATTATATCTTGTCTAGTATGCCATTTAGTGGATACACAAGTAATTTTAGAAGTTAAAATAAAGCAGTACTAGCATTTCACAATCTAAGAAAAAACTAATCATCCCTTATGAATCCACAACCATAGGAGGTATTTTCAAGATAAATAGATAAATCATTATTCTTGAAACCAAAAATAAATCATAAGTTCACTAGTGTTAAAACTAAAAGCAGATTATATCAAATTAAGGGTACATGGAGCACGTCATGAATATACAGAGTGTGTGACTATTGTGTAAGATGAGTTGGTAGGTGCCTTCACCTAGAATTTCTTCTTCACCGCCATTACCCATCATGACAACCTTTTACTGAATGTTATATGATGATAATTTTACAAATCCTGCATGATTGTAAGCCACGTGCTTTGTTGCTCCACTATTTACAATCCAACTTAAGTAAAGAATGAGCCATTAATATATGTGATCATAGGAAATTGAAAGAAGTGTTTAACTCAAAACATACCTTTTTCAGTTCAATACACTCTTGAACAAAGTGACCCTTCTTTCCAACATTAAAGCACTTCAATTTGGATTTATTTTTCATACCACCATGCTTGGCTCTTTTGTGCTTGGTGCCTTTTCCAACCTGGTTAGGTCTCAAATTCTTAGCCTCTTTAAAACTTGAACTTGTTTCCTTTCTCTTACCTAGCTTGCGTGATCAATGCAGAACTATGGTTCACATATTTGCACTCCACTCCAAGCTCCACATGGTGAGAAATATCTATCATCAAAGTCTTAATGTTATGAAAACTAGCTTTACCTGCTGCCATGTTGGTTGAGAAAGGGACTTTATGACAGAAAAGGACCTACAGTTTGTCAGAGAGATCATGACTAATTTTTTTCACTTGCCATGCTAGACATAACCCTATAGTGCTCAACTATAGAGTGGTTTGAGTCAATACATTATGTAATGATTGAACCTTAGTGTCATGGCTCATAACCTAGTGGTTGTTGTGCCACCAAATTTGACACTCAATTTATATGGCATCTCTTTGGCATTAGGGAACCCTATTTGATCAACGTGTTTGCAACTTAACAAAGTAAAGTGTGCACTATCATTCATCATTTCCAGGCCTCATAGGCCACAATGACACGTCAATGCCAGGTCATATCCCTAGCTTCGGGTGGAACCAAACTATTCATCGAATTGTCTAAATGTTCTTACTCATTGAAAAGGTACGTAACCATCTTTTGCCTCTTTATTTAAGTCACAATACCATTCTTGGAGAGTCAGTATAGCCATTTCCTTAACAATCATTGAACACAAATTTGATAAGACACAACAAAATAATCAAATATTTAATTTTCACCTATTTCCTTAGATTAAAAAAAATTCACTTTTTAGCTAATAATCATCTTCAAAGAAAATAAGTTAAATTAATCATCTAAATTAATTTTAGCCCATAATTTTTTGGGAAGAACTCCCACTTATCCACATGTAAGATGAATAAAAAGTATTCACAAAAGTTATTATTCATCAAGTAAATATGTCACTAATATTTTGATGCCCAAAATTATTAATACAATATATGAGTTAGGTACATAAACACATTACTTTATAGGGTTCCAATAAAAAATACATTTTTTGATAAAATAATTACATCAATTGATTTCTACTACATTAATATACATTAATAAAACAAGGATGTTGCACCTTTTTCATATATAAAAATAATAATTTGTGGAACAAATAAATTAACGAATTACACAAAAAATGGATATTAAAAATATATCCATGATTTAACCACTAGACAGTTAAACATATTAATTGGCTTCATTTACCTCATATTTATCACATAGATAAATAATGCAAATAATTTATTCTATCTCAAAGATATAATAAATACGCTATTATGATAAATATGATTCAAATAATATGCCACATGTTTATCATAGATAAATTTAAACATCTAATTTTAAATCAAAGATAAAAAACATACACTATTTAATAACTAAGTTAAATATATAATTCATAACAGATATGAATGTAATTTTGTGCCAAACAAAATTTAGCTGATTAATACAAAGGTGCATATATATTACCACTTATCTTTTATTTTATATAAAACTTTTTTAAATTATAAAAGAACAAGACACAAATTGGTAATATATAAACTTTGGTATTCAAATTTGGATGGCCACAAACTTTGTTGGGCCTTCTTTTGGAAACCCTTAAATTGTTGGGGTTAATCTCGAGACATGGGAGAAATTTTGGGGATAAAATTGCGAAAACCCTAAAAGTTTTAATCTTCAGCCCAGTTCGTAACCACAGCTGCATCAATTGTATATTAAGTGCCTTGACAATTGTCATCCATGACACCAAAGGCTGCTTTGAGTAGCTGGCTTCCACTCCCAAGAATCGGAATATCCAATCGGTGTGGCATCAATCATAAATAGAGTTTCGCAGGGTTGATCGCTTCTATCTTCTAGTGATGGTGGTGCGATCTGCTCACTAGAGATGCAGCCTGTTTGAAGACAACACGATTGATCCTATGACAAAGCAATCGACACAATAAATGTTGCCTTCATCACATCACCCACCATGCATATGTTATCAACGCTGTCGTTGGCCATCGTTGTTTGGTGATTGTTTGTGATCTAACCAACCTTTGCCGGCCATCTACTCTCTTCTTTTTTTTAATTAAAATTGATTTATACAAATTGTTTAATTAAATAAAAGTTTCGACAATTATCATCAGGAGAAAGGTAGCCTTGTGGTTATTGTTTAAAGCTTGAGGTTTTGTCTGTGGAGAGGTCACATGGGTACAAAACCCATTAGCAGCCACAACTTTCTTATTTTCTTTGGGTTGCTTACCCAAGAGAAAAACAAATTCTCTCTTAACTTTTTATTTTTATTTATTTTTGCTTCTCGGGATAGAGAAGAACACATCTTGTGTCCATCCGAAAACAACCAATTTTTCCCTTTTCTTAAAAGCATTCAAAAAAGAATCACTGATATGAAAGAAAAAAAATTTCTTCCATGTGAGCATAAATAAGCCATAAAAATTTATTGTGAGCATATTAGATTTAATCAAGCAAACACATTTGGTACAAAAAATTCATTGATGAAAACTAACTTATATGCTTTGATACCAGTGTTGGTATAATTTATCATTCTTATGTGGTAGAAGCTGGTGGGTAGGAAAACTTATCATTCAATAAGTAAAAATGCAGCAATTATGTTTTAGAAGCTTGAAGGTTAAGGCTTGAGCTTGGAGATGTTGAAACCTTGTCTAAATGTTTTTGTTGCATGTTGTTGGTTATTAAAATTTAATCCGGTCAAGAAATTATTCCTCTAAACACAACTTTTGCATAACCATAAATTCGGTTAGCATTAAGAATCCAATCTTCATGCGACAGGCTAATAGCAATGACCACTTTTCTTAGTCGAATAGAGTAGTTACTAAAGTGACCCACAATTTTCATATTTAAATCTTAGAGACTATGATAGTTTCTCTAAAAGGAATAAGTTTAGGTTAGTAGGGTGTTTGGAGGAAGAGAAAAAAATTAATTGTTAAATTTTTCTCTGACCAACTATACAACTTTATTTGACAAAGTCCCAGCTATATATAACCAAGGAAACCTTTTTCTGACTCAATTTGATGAGTTCTAGTGACAATCGACTTGGTCAATTGTAATTATCACATAAATAATCATTTTGACTAAATAATTGTAGACACTTATTTTTGTCCCTTAAGTTCTCCCCTATTTTCCTTTCAATTTGACTCTCAATTTTCTTTTTAATTTCCCTTTTAATTTCTTTTTAACCTGAATTAAAGCTTTTTGATTCCTCTTAATTTATCCTTTAATTCTCTCTTAATTTGTCTTATGGTGTTTAATTATTATGTGTTTTATGCATTTTTGAAATACAAAGAATGAGTTTTAATATTATTAAGTTTTTAGATTTTCAAAAAAAAAAAAAAATCAGCGCGTGAACAGTGCCGCGCGTACTGTTCATGCGCCGAACAGTCAGCTCGACAGAGCTGTTTTGGCTACGTTTTTCTCTGCATTTTTCACCCATTCTCACCAAATTTCAGATGCCCCATACTCCCAACATGACAAGGAATGGTCTTTGACCATTTTTACACTCAATCCACCTCTTTAAAGAGCAAAAAAATCAGTCTAAAAGGAGGGGGACGAAATTTCTGCAGAAAAGAAAAGAGAGAAATTTTTCAAAGTCTGGAAAATTTTCCAAACAGCCAACTTTGAGCAAAAATTCTAAATGATCTAAAAGTAATTAGACTAAACTCAAAGAAGAAAAGTTGTAGAGAGTACCTGGAACTACAACTTATATTTGTAAAGTCTCAAGCAAAATCATTCATTTGGAGGGTCAAAAACGTGGTAGAATCAGGCTGGTGCCCAAGAAAATCTGCAGAAAAAAGAGATTTTCCAAGTCTGGAAAATTTTCCAGACAGCCAACTTTGAGCAAAAATTCCAAACGATCGAAGAGGAATTAGACTAAACTCAAAGAAGAAAAGTTGTAGAGAGTACCTGGATCTACAACTTCTCTTTGTAAATCTCAACTAAAATCATTAATTTTGAGGGTAAAAAACGTGGTAGAATCAGGCAGGTAGCCAAGAAAATCTGCAGAAAAAAAGAAATTTTCTAAGTCTGGAAAATTTTCCAAATAGCCAACTTTGAGCGAAAATTTCAAACGATCAGAGAGGAATTACGGTAAACTCAAAGAAGAAAAGTTGTAGAAGGTACCTGGTACTACAACTTCTCTTTGTAAAGCTTAAGCAAAATCGTTCATCTGGTGGGTGAAAAACGTGGTGGAAGAACGCCGGTTCATCAACCGGAAGTTTGGGCTACATGTAGGTGCCGAAAGCAAATTCGATTCAAACGCACTCCAAGCCGAGCATAACCAATTCCACCACATTCCTGAGGCTGAGGTGAGTTAAACGAGCTTTTGAATCGATTATTTTGGTGACAAAATGCTTATCTTACTATTTTTGCATTATTTATGACTAATTTTGGTTTTTATTATTATTATTTTTTAATTTCTTCTAAGTTACATTTTAATGACAATAACCACCAAATTTTAATTTGATTTTTGTTTGACATTTTAATATGTTTAATTACCCTTTGATTGTGAAATTACCTTTTTGCCCTTATAAGTATTAAATTGTAAATAGGCTCTGATTTTGTGTCATATTTTTTGATTAGTTTATTTTGTGATGATTTGTGCTTTATATAATATTTATGCTTTTTCTTACTTGTTAAATGATGTGAATTTACTCTTCTGTCCTCAAATTTTGTTTAATTGCAGGATTGGACATTAAATATTTGAATCAAACTCAATTTAGTCCATGACTTAATAATCGTATCAATAATATAAAATCGGGCCAGAAGTAAACTTTGGCGTGCATGACAAACGACTGTTTTGGCTCTTGGGAGTTAAAGGGCACTACAAGCTAAATGTGTGCAACTTTAAATTGGACCCCGGGCTAAATTTACCTGTCAATATTTTTATTTACCATTTATTTTCATTTCCTCATTAATATGTATATATTTTTATTACTTTTAAACTATCTTAAGCACACGTACGCTAAAAAGTTGGCAATAATGAATACTAAAATTGAAAAGGGAAACGCGATAAAATCATGCAACCGGTCCAACACCTGGTAAAGTGGGTGTCGAGGGAAATTCAAATTTCGGGAATCCTATTGTAATTTCAATAGGCATAAAACAGATGTTTCTTATACACGTGGACTTAGGAGTCAATCTAGACTAGGATTTATTTTTTCTTTAAATCTTGATGTATTTTTGTGTCCCGGCGCACCAACACACCGGGTGGCGACTCCAATCCTGTGTTCCCTAGCTTAGATACTATTTTTGTACAATTCATAGTCGCATTTAAAGCCCCATTATGTAATAGTAAATAGGTGATTCATTTAAATTGGTAATAGTAAGTAGGTAATTTATGTTTGTAATAGTAAATAAGACTTTTGCATTTAATCACCTATTTCACAAGCACCACATTGGTGACGGTGCCGGTCCAAAAAGGTGCCGGCCAGACCGCGGATTGTGGGGGGGGGTGCGACAATAATTATCACCTAAGTATTTGTCTTATAGATAATGATTTGGTTGTCAAGATAGAGTTCATGTTTAATTATTAGAACATATCTAATAAATAAATAATAAATCAAATTAATTGTCCATGTTGTAAATCAAGTGGACGTAACCCATGTCCGTACACAACACATGCAAACTAGAAGTGTACTTTTATACAGATGATTTAGATTAAAAATATCACATAAGAATATATTTTGCGTAGATATAGGCTGTAGACTTGCATATGAATGTTTTTCTAATGTCACAATATTTAATACTATCTGCTATGCAACCAATAGTTATGACATGTCATTTGCTCTAGTTGTTGAAATAAATCATCATGGTCAGTCTATATTACTTGATTGTGGATTTGTATCTAAAAAAGACATACACATTTGTATGGTTGTTTAAATCCAGGTTGACATGCATGCAAGATCAAGCTCCAAAGGCTACGGTTACAAACCAATGCCAAGTTACTGCAAATGTATTTGCTGATTCCTGTCATCGATTGTGTCTTTGGCATATTATGAAAAAACTTCCAATGAAGTTTGGAAGTCTTGGCTATAATAAAATGATAAAGAAAAAATTTAAAGAATATAGACTATAACTCTCTTACAATTGATGATTGTGAAGAAAATTGGGAGAAAAATGATCGAGGAATTTTACTTGGAAGATAATGATTGATTGAGATCTTTATACGAAAATCGCTACCGGTGGATACCTTTATATGTTAAAAGTACCTTTGGGAAAGGATGTCAACATCTCAAAGAAGTGAAAGCATGAATGCCTTTTCTGTTGATTATGTTCACTCAAAAACTACATTGAAGCAATTTGTTGAGCAATATGATAATGCTTTAAAGAATATGATAGAAAAAGAAAATAAAGTAGATTTTGCTTCTTCCAACTCAATGATTCCAACAATAATTAGTGTTCCCATCAAAAAGTAATTTCAATATGAATTGCGAGGACTGATGTATTGCAATACATCTTTTGTGAACGATGAAAGGTCCATGTTATTGTTTTATGTGGTAGAAACAATATTTGGCAAAGATGGAACACCTTAGAAATATATAGCATTTGAGGTACAATTTATTCATAAGTAATGTATGTGTCATTTGTTTGAATTTTAGAGAATTTTTTGGAGGTGTGTGATTTTCGTGGTGTTTAGTGTTGGTCCCAAAGTAACCTAAGAAGGGGGGGTGAATTAGGTTTCTAAAAAGGCTTTTAGAAATATTAAGATTTTTCAAATAAAAACTGATATAATCAAATCAGTGAAATAGTGAAGTAACAATCAGAGAAAATTAATCAGCCAATACTTCCAAGCTAACAAGCTTGAAGTATCAAATCATTAAAATGCTTCACACACTTAGTGAGCCAATAATCTTTACAAAGTAGGGATATTCTTGCTCACACTAAAATTCTTTTAATTGAGCCAAGAATCTTACTTACAACCTCACTTTCATACAAGATTATCACTCCTCTCAAAGTTGAATTGCACTCCAAACTGCACACTAATACAACAAAGCACTATAGCCAATTTGTACTCAAATTCCTCTTCTCTAAAGCTTGTATTCAATGTATTAGATGTTCTTTACAGAATATCAAAGTAGTTATTTATAAGAGCAATAAATTGTGGTTGCAACTACTTCCTAACGGCTAAATAATAAATGCACAAAAAGTAGCCGTTGGTGTTTCGAACGTCCGAGATAGATGGGGTGCGTCCGACACAGCATCCGATCTTCATTTAGTTAGTGAAGAGCTTCGTTCGGACATCCGTGCATGCGTCCGTTCCTTCTTTCCGATAGAGGCTTCGGACGGTCATGTTCGTCCGTTTGGAGAAGTAGTAGGATTCTTGCTTTTGCCTGGTCGTTCGGACGGTGGAATGCGTCCGAGAACCTAGACACAGTTTGGACGGTACAGTGCGTACGAAAGACCCTGTCTCTAGCAAAACAAATAACAGACCTACAAAAACTTGTTTACAGAGTTAAGTGTTTATGTCATCATCAAAATAAGGTTTGAAAAATATCAATCTCCCCTTTTTTAGTGATGACAAACCTTCATGGAGTAATTATGTAAAAACAATCAGATATGA
Source organism: Cinchona pubescens (assembly GCA_025175665.1). Lineage (NCBI taxonomy): Eukaryota > Viridiplantae > Streptophyta > Magnoliopsida > Gentianales > Rubiaceae > Cinchona > Cinchona pubescens. Next base: position 7,170,395 of record JANKKI010000027.1, on the reverse strand, counting down.
CTAATCATTTTGCAATATAGATGACTACTTCCCCTTTTGACATCATCAAACAAAACTCCCCCCTGAGAGTGTGCAAGTATTTCAACAGAAATGCATAAACCAAAGCTCAAATAATCAACGCAAATATGAATTAGTACTTAGTTCAAGTATTCAAAAGAAATGCATAAAAACACAATACTTAGTTCAAGGGAATACACAAAAGGGAAATTTGAGAGCAAGTCCTAACTAAAAAGCACAGAAGTGCTAAAACTAAAAACAGATGTCAAAGGAACTATTTCGAGTCATTTTTCTTCTTGGAGCGCTTTTCAGTCTCTTGGCGTTTTGAATGAGCATCTTCATCAGTGGCCTCACTGTCTGTCTTTTCTCCTGTTAGGTGTTGCATGATGAAATCGAATGTGTCATCAACATCCTCATCGTCATCTTCATCTTCATTGGCAGCAGCTTGAGTATTGGCATCTTCTTCGTCATCCTCATCTTCATTGTCATCACTGTCGGAAGATGAGTCAAGTAGACATTGTTATTGAAGGTTGGCAAATTGAACCTGAGCCAAAGCAGACATGCCAAGGCTAAGGGCTTCTTGGAGAATCACTTGATGAGTTTCAAGTCGCTTTAACTTACGATTTGTGCGACGTTGAAATGAACTGACTTGGGTACTCAAGGAAGTGAAAAGGCCTCAGATATGAGAAAGTGAGGGTTCGGAGGTAGATGGATGAGGATCATGGCAATGGTGGGGGTGGTTGAGGAGGAGGAGAATGTGGAATAGCGAAACCAGAGGTGGAGGCCTGGGATTTTGAACGTTCAATATCAAAAGCTGCCTTAGTAAACCATTGATCATTGAAAAACCGGAGGCCTTTTCGTTCAATATAAGATTTGTTAAAATAATGGGGAAATTATTTGTTGCCATTGAAAGGAACATTGAGGAAATCAAAAATTTTGGGGAGGAATTTTCCAAAGGGAATGTTTCTTCGGGTATCAGTAAGGAGGAGTTCCCATAGGGAGCAAAATAAGATACCCAAAGTCAAGAGGAATGCCCTTGAAAATAAGAGGTATCGTTCACCTGCATTTAAACGGGCTCAGTACGATACCGTCGGTTGGCAATAACAGATTCGTGACAAGGGTGTATAGAATGTTTAGTTCAGGAGTTAGTAAAGTGGTTTTGGCTTCTGAGGCCTGTTTGAAATTGATGTGAAAATAGCCCTAACCTCATCAATGCCAAATCTAGTATCAATAGCCGGACCCATTTATCTGAAGAAAAGAAATAGGAGAAATCATGCGGATTTGAGACTTCACATTCAAAAATAGTGTTGATGATGTTAGAGGAAATCTCTAGATTGGTGCTGTTTCCACGAGAAATTAAAGTGCGAACAGTGGGGCCTTTCCGAAGATTGGGGGTGAACTGAAGCACCGTGTCATGATACACGGGTAAATCAGTATGCACTAGGTGACCCCAATTTTGTTTTTCAAAGATGATTTGACAATGGGAAGATTATACTCATCAAAAAGACTTTGAGATGCAGGATGCTGAACGATTATAGATTTACTTAGAAGAGATATATACCGTTCAAATGCTTTGGCATCGATAAATTTTGCTAATGTTGGATTTGACGAGACTTGGGGATTAGCAGACGATTCTCCACTAACTGGAGCTTTCCCTTTTGTTTTGCGTCCATGATTTGGCGTAGAAGACCCTCTGCAGGATTTAACCATTGTGAAGGAAGAGAAGGAAAAGGAGGAAAAATTAATTGAATTTTTCAAAGATTTGGGAGAATTTGATGAAATGAGATGGTAGATGGGGGAAATTAGATATGATAATGGTGAGAAATACTTTGGAGAAGATAATTTTCCAATCAATTTGTTGATAGAGGGAAGGAATTTAGAGGAGAGGTTGAGGGAAAAAATTTCGCCAGAGGGTTTTCGGGGATGAGGTTGAGTCCGAAAAGGGGGAAGATGGACGGTTTTAATCAAACAGAGAGAATGTTCGGACGGCCGAACATTTGGTGTGCGTCCGATGAAGCGTCCGACAGCGGATGAACGGATGGCCGATGGAAGAGCCAGTGCGTCCGATGTTCTTTCGGACGAAGGTACACATCCAGAAGAATTTCTAGAGAGTTGGTGAAGAAAATGAATTTCATTCAGACGATTATGAGCGTCCAAGGCAAATAGAAGTATTCAGACGATAGAGAGCGTCTGAAAGATAGTGTGGTTCGGACAATCGAGTGCTTCCGAACGAAGAAACTATGCCAAATTGATCTGTAAAATAATGACACCAAACATTTTCTGAGAGATTCAACGCGATCTAGAGCCAAGGGTTTTGTAAAAATATCAGCCAGTTGATCTGAAGTTGGCACGAAATCAACATGAATTTCCTTTTTACAAATAAGAACTCTAATAAAATGATGCTTAACATCAATGTGTTTAGTTCTAGAGTGCATAACAGGATTTTTTGTGAGATTAATTGCACTTGTGTTGTCACACTTTATAGGCACACAATAAAAAATTACACCAAAATCTTTCAGAGTATGTTTCATCCAAAGAAGTTGAGCACAACAATTTCCAGCAGCAATGTATTCGGCTTCAGCCGTAGATAGAGAAACAAAATTTTGTTTTTCGCTAAACCAAGACACAAGACAATTTCCCATAAAATGACACATACCACTGGTACTTTTTCTATCAATTTTACACCCAACAAAGTCAGTGTCAGAATAACTAATTAAATCAAATGTAGAGGACTTTGGATACCACAAACCAAAATTCATTGTACCTTTTAGATATCTAAAAATTCTTTTAACAGCTATCACGTACGATTCTTTGGGACAAGATTGAAATCTAGCACATAAACAGACAGCAAACATGATATCTAGTCTACCGGCTGTTAAGTAAATTAGGCTTCCGATCATACCTCTATAGTGTTTTTCATCAACACCATTACCTCCTTCGTCTTTGTCAAGTTTGGTTGAAGTGCACATAGGCGTACCAACTTGTTTGCAATCTTCCATTCCAAATCGTTTGAGTAGCTCCTTTCTATACTTGATTTGTGTAATAAATGTTCCTTCCTTTGTTTGGTGAACTTGTAATCCGAGGAAAAATTGTAACTTGCCCATCATACTCATCTCAAACTCTTTTTTGCATTAAATGTGAAAAGTCCTTGCTCAAATTTTCATTAGTTGCTCCAAAAATAATATCATCAACATAAATTTGAACAATTAACAAACCATTTAAATCTGTTTGTGTAAAAAGAGTGGTGTCACTTACACCTCTTTTGAATCCATTTTCTATCTTATTTCAAGAAGCCACTTAATCTTTCATACCAAACTCTTGGAGCTTGTTTCAAACCATATAAAGCTTTGGAAAGTTTGAAAACATAATTTGGAAGATTTTTATTTTCAAAACCCGGAGGTTGTTCAACGAAAGTTTCTTTATCAATAAAACTATTTAAAAATGCACTTTTGACATCCATTTGAATTAATTTGAAATCATTGAAACATGCAAATGCGAGAAACATGAGAATGGATTCTAATCTAGCCACGGGTGCAAAGGTTTCATCAAAGCCAATACATTCTTCTTGAGCATAACCTTTTGCAACAAGGCTAGCTTTTTTTCTTATGATAATTTGTTTATAAAGACCCATTTAGTTCCAATAACGGGATGAGAAGATGGTCTTTCAACCAAGGTCCATACGTTATTTTTCTCAAACTGACTAAGTTCATCTTGCATGGCATTAACCTAAGATTCATCACTCAATGCAACATCTATATGTTTAGGTTCAATGTGAGAAAGTAATGCATATGGTCAATTACTATTCAAAGGTTTATGAGAACGAGTAGTTACCCCATCGGATACATCACCTATGATTAAATCTTGAGGGTGACTAGAGACAAATCTCCAAGCTTTCGGAAGATCTTTTGGAGTATCCTCATCATTTTCATCATCTATTTGATGGTTGTTGACATCATTGCTTGATGTGATCTCTTGATGATCTTCGTGAATAACGAGCTTTTCAAGCTCCTTTAGAATACGTACATTTTCATCTTCACATAAATTCTTTGAGATAACATCATTAGTTTCATCAAATGTAACATGCACAACTTCTTCAATCAAGAGTGTTCTTCTATTGTAAACTCGGTATGCTCTCTTGTCACTAGAATATCCTAGAAAAATTCCTTCATCCGATTTTTTGTCAAATTTTCCAAGGTTTTCTTTGATTTTTAAAATAAAACATTTGCAACCAAAAACTTTGAAATAGCTCACTATGGGTTTTTTTACAAAAAAAGGAGTTCATAACGAGTTTTGTTTATCAAAGGATCCTAATAAAACTCGATTCATGACATAACAAGCCGTGTTAACCGCTTCGGCCCAAAAGTATTGTGGTAAGTCGCATTGACTAATCATAGTTCTAGCGGTTTCTTGAAGAGTCCTATTTTTCCTTTCGACAACACCATTTTGTTGAGGGACTCTAACAACCAAAAATTCATGAAAAATACCGTTGTGATCACAAAAGTCGGGAAAACCTCCAAATTTAAATTCGGCACCATTGTTACTTCTTAAACGAATGATTTTTAAATTTAATAAATTTTGAATTTTGGAAAACAATTTTACAAATTTTTCAAAATCCTCATTTTTGTGAACAAGAAATAATACCCAAGTATACCTAGAATAGTCATCTACAATAACAAAGGCATATTTGCAACCACCAAGACTAGCATATTGAGTAGGTCCAAATAAGTCTAAATGCAGCAATTCTAAAGGTTTATGAGTAGACACAAAATTCTTTGGTTTAAGAGAAACTTTGACTTGTTTGCCAAATTGTCATGGATTACAAATTTTATTTTTCAAAAAGTTTAGTTTTGGCAAACCTCTTACCAAATCCTTCTTAGCAAGTTTTTTAATCAAATCCATATTGAAATGACAAAGTCTTCTATGCCAAAGCCAAGGATCATATATGGAAGCGGTAAGACATTTTACATTGCTATTGCTAATTTTGTCAAGATGAATAACATAAACATCATTGTGCCTAGTGGCCTTGAATAAAACAACATGATTTTTATCAAGGATAAGACATTCATGCTTGGTAAAAAATACATATAAATTTTTGTCACAAAGTTGACTTACACTTAATAAATTATAGTTCAAATTATCAACAAGAAGCACATTCTTAATTAAGGTTTCACCATTTTTACCTACATCACCAATGCCGATTGATTTTGCTTTATTGTTGTCTCCAAATATGACTTTTCCACTATTTTTGGATATGAGATTTGTGAAGAAAGAAGCATCACCCGTCATGTGCCTTGAACATCCATCTATCTATGAACCACTTAGCATTGTTGGTGATGTTAAGTACTTACACAGTAAATCAATTGATAACTTTTGGTACCCATATTTTCTTGGGTCCATTTGAGTTAGTAAAATTGCTATCAATCAATGCATTTTTTCATTCCAAGTTTTTACACATTTTTCTTGACATAACACATATTCTTAACATGTCAATGTTGTTGGCAATATCTACAAATAATATTTTTATTTCCGTATAAAGATTATTTTGATTTTACAAAACATAAGTCATCCCTTTTACACATGATAAAATTTTTGTTGATTAATACATTTCTATTTCTTTTCAAATCAACAACATTTTCTTTCTTTCTAGTCAAGAAAACATTCAAATCATCCATTCTTTTCTTCAAGGAGGCTTGTTCTTCCTTGATCTTTGATCTCTCATGCATTCGTTTCTTCAAATCACGATTTTCTTGTGATAGCCTATTATTTTCATTCACAAGTTTAGAGTTAGCATTCAATAGAGCATTTGATTATTTTTGACTAACTCCTTATTTCTAGCATATGATTCCATTAAAATATCATGCAATTTCAAAATGAAAGCTTCAAGATCATCTTCATCATTTTCATCATTAGAGTCATAGTTAGAATTTACCTCATCATCTACAATGGCCATAAAGGCCATTTGTGCTGACTCCATTTCTTCTTCAACTTCTCCTTCGGAGTTGCAATCATCCCATTTGATTTGAAAGTTATTGAATCTAGGTTTTCTTCCTTCCTTCTTTTTCTTGGAAGGGCACTCATTTGAAAAGTGTCCGAGTTGACCGCATTCAAAACATTTTTCGTTTTGCTTCTTTATTTCAAACCTTGTCTTTCCTTTGAAATTATTTGAATTTGTAGCTCCGCCTCTTCTCATTCTTCTTTTGCTGATGTAATATTTAAGAAATCCTTTGGTGATGAGTGCAAGATCTCCTTCATCAAGATTTTCATCTTCTAGATTGATGGAGCTATTTTCATCTTCTTCTTGAGAGGTCTTTTAGAGCAATGCTCCTTCTTGGCCTTGCTTCTTCATCATCCACTACTTTGACCTTCAACTTGAATTCACAAGATGTAAGAGAATTGATTAGTGATTCAATAGGCAATGAATTTAAATTCTTGGATTCCTCTATAGCAATTGTTTTGGCATCCCATTCTTTGGAGAGAGCATTTAGGATTTTTCTATTTTTTTCACCCAAAGAATACTCCTTACCCAAGGCTTCAAGATCCTTAATGATGTCATTGAACCTACAATACATTTTGTCAATATTTTCATGTGGCTCCATCTTGATGGATTCATACTTGGTAACAAGTAAGGATTTCTTTTGCTCACGAATATCATCACTCCCTTCATGTATTTCTTTCCATTTATCCCGGATTTCTTTAGCTGAAATGCATCCCTTCACGCGAGTTGATTCATTTGCATCCAAGGAGTTATATAGCACGTTCATGGCTTTTGCATTTAACGTCAAGTTCGCCTTGTCTTGTGGAGTGAGCTCATCCAACTCGTCTTTTCTCTTCTTCTATTTATGTGATCATCAATGATAGCAGCTTTAAACGGACCTTCATTAATGACATACCACAAGTCAATGTCAATAGATTGCAAAAAGATTTTCATCCTATCTCTCCAACTAATAAAATTTGCCCCGTTAAACATTGGGGGCCTAGTAACGGATTGACCCTCAAAGAATAGAGTATTGTTGGTTGCCATAATAGTTCTTTTCTCAAAAGCAATTTAAGCAATAAAATGAGACCAAGCTCTGATACCAATTGTTGGTCCCAAAGCAACCTCAGAGGAGGGGTGAATTAGGTTTCTAAAAAAGCTTTTAGAAATATTAAGATTTTCCAAATAAAAACTGATATAATCAAATCAGTGAAATAGTGAAGTCACAAACAGAGAAAATTAATCAGCCAATACTTCCAAGCTAACAAGCTTGAAGTATCAAATCATTAAAATGCTTCACACACTTAGTGAGTCAATAATCTTTACAAAGTAGGGATATTCTTGCTTAGATTTGTATCACACTAAAATTCTTTTAGTTGAGCCAAGAATCTTACTTACAACCTCACTTTCGTACAAGATTATCATTCCTCTCAAAGTTGAATTGCACTCTAAACTGCACACTAATACAACAAAGCACTATAGCCAATTTGTACTCAAATTGCTCTTATCTAAGGCTTGTATTCAATGTATTAGATGTTCTTTACAGAATATCAAAGTAGTTATTTATAAGAGCAATAAATTGTGGTTGTAACTACTTTCTAACGGCTAAATAATAAATGCACAAAAAGTAGCCGTTGGGGTTTCGGACATCCGAGATAGATGGGGTGCGTCCGACACAGCGTCCGATCTTCATTCAGTTGGTGAAGAGCTTCGTTCGGACGTGTGTGCATGCGTCCGTTCCTTCGTCCGATAGAGGCTTCGGACGGTCATGTTCGTCCGTTTGGAGAAGTAGTAGGATTCTTGCTTCTGCCTGGTCGTTCGGACGGTGGAATGCGTTCGAGAAGCTTGACACAGTTCGGCCGACGGCACAGTGCGTCCGAAAAGCCTATCTCTAGCAAAACAAATAACAGACCTGCAAAAACTTGTTTACCGAGTTAAGTGTTTATGTCATCATCAAAATAAGGTTTGGAAAATATCAATCTCCCCCTTTTTGATGATGACAAACCTTCATGGAGTAATTATGTAAAAACAATCAGATATTACTAATCATTTTGCAATATAGATGACTACTCCTCCTTTTGACATCATCAAACAAAACTCTCCCTGAGAGTGTGCAAGTATTTCAATAGAAATGCATAAACCAAAGCTCAAATAATCAACGCAAATATGAATTAGTACTTAGTTCAAGTATAAGAAATGCATAAAAACACAATACTTAGTTCAAGGGAATACACAAAAGGGAAATTTGAGAGCAGTCCTAACTAAAAAACACAGAAGTGCTAAAACTAACAACAGATGTCAAAAGAACTAATTCGAGTCATTTTTCTTCTGACGGTCATGTTCGTCCGTTTAGAGAAGTAGTAGGATTCTTGGCATCCTTCTGCTTGGTCGTTCGGAAGGTGGAATGCGTCCGAGAAGCTTGACACAGTTCGGACTGTATAGTGCGTCCAGAAACCCTCTCTCTAGCAAAACAATTAACAGACCTGCAAAAACTTGTTTACAGAGTTAAGTGTTTATGTCATCATCAAAATAAGATTTGGAAAACATCATTTAGAAATAAGGTTATTGTGGTTCCATCAAATTATACCTTGGAGTGATAGTACAAAGGTGTTAACTGTGGTTATCAAAGAATTAAAAATATTTATAATAATTCTAGCAATGATACACAAAAGTTTCAAAAAAATAATCTGAATTTGCTATGGCAAAAAGTACAAGTGCTTGGAGTTAAAAGTGATGAATTATATTGTATATATTGGAATATCTAAAGAAAACAAAGGAAAAGATAATTTCTATTGATCCTAGTCATTTGAAAGTGTGACTTGAGATCGTCAAAGCATTGAGAACTATGGCATCAACAAATTGCTTCTTGCCACATCAGTGAAGATTAACAAATATGTGCTATTACATTAGATGATATTACTTGTCAAGATTGAAAGAGAGTACTTTAGTAATGCACTTAGTGTTTTCTCAAACAACTTCCGAATGACATAGTATACTTAAAAGCGATTCTTTAGTATTGTGTTTTTCTAGTCTAGGAGCTAATGTGTTTTATAGTGAGTTATTTATGTTTTGTGTCTTTGGTCATGTAATGTTTAAATATGTTTCAATTGGCATTTTTTTGAATTTAAGAATAGCTAAAGAGCATAGGATGTTTTGATTATTGATCCCACTGATTTATGTACTTGTTTTTGAGAGAACAAATGAAAGAATGAAACAAATATGTGAGTTCAAAAATTAAATTGTGTGTTGTTCATTCTTTTGAGTGAGTATCTATCTAATGATTACATGGGATTTGATTTAGCTCGTGACATTGGTTGGGGTAATATTAATCTTTCATTTTTGCGGAATACTTTTGAAACTTGGATTTTGGAAATAATCTAGGCTTTCTTAATTGGATCATTTGTCCCTAAATTGCCTAGCTTATATCAATTATTATCCCTAGTATTCCCAATTGATCTTTATTGACTTGTTTTCTTTGTTAGCCGCATGATTTGGCCAATTATTATCCATAGTATTCTCAATTGGTATTTTTCGTGGGTTTATTGCATTAGTTTTGATGATTTTAGGATTTACATGCTTGTTTTCGTATATTTTTATTTTTATATGTTAATGAGTGTTTTGTTTTAGAGTTTTAGTGATTATATGGTGTCATTTGTTGTATACTAATGTTTATTATTGTTTGTGTAGAGTTTTGGATGAATTGGAAGTACCTGATTGATTCGGGCGAGAAACAAAGCAATAAATGAAAAATCTAAGAGGGGAACACCGTGGCATTCTAAATTACATTGAAAACATTGCCACGATCGTCATGCAAAAATTGTAGAGAATATGGGGATTAGGTGCCTCAGTGTTACAACCAAGGTAAAATCCTAGTGCCTTGGCTTTACGGCTTAAGAATCATGAATGCGAGCTATGTCCGGAAAGCATGAAAAAGTAATTTTTGACCTAATTTTCATGGAAAAACTTGTTCCTTTGTCCCTAAACCCTATACCTATTGTAAATATATGTTTTAGGGTTGATTAGTAGCCATTACTCCCCGGCCCAGTTGATAACTCTAGTAAACTAGAGTTTTTTTACTCTAAATTATGACACTTTGATAGTTTAAATTTCAAACTTTGGTTAATTAATTGAAGATTTTAGTTAATTTCTTTATTATGTGTTTATGTTTTTGTTATTGTTAAATATGATAAGTTTTGATTAGAATTTTAGTTAAATTAATTACTTAATTGGTTTAATATTATGTAGGTTTAAATCAGACGTTGGAAGTTGGAATGAACAAAGTGCTAGGACCAAAATACAATTTCAGAAGAATTGAAGAATAGTTGAAAGAAGAGTCCAGATCGCGATTTAGACACGAAAATGGGTTAATGTAATTTGAGGTCCATGTTGCGATCTCATTTATTCCAGATCAGACTGACATGGACTCGTTTCCAACACAAGTAGTAATGTAATTTTATAATATTTTAGCAGCTAATTTCTAATTTTTCCTTGTGTAATACTCCACTATTTAAGCTACTTTAAAGATGTGATAGAGAAGTAAGTAGGTAATAGAGTAAGTAGGTAGTTAGTAATTCTAGTTAGTTTAGAGTAGAATAGAATAGCTTGACTCTTAAGTTATATTTGAATGCAAGTTCTCTTTAATTATCCTTTACATCTAGTTTTTAATTCCTTATAAGTTTAAATTTTGATTATATGGTTGTAGTGGGTTAATCATTAGTTTCAAATAGATATAATTTTTACTTACTTTCTAGTTTAAATTGGTGAAAATTTCTTTGCTTTCATTTCAAGCTTTCATATAGAAATTAGGGTTCTTGTTGATTTAGTGCTTTCTAGTTAAGAATTTTCAATTCCTTGCATTAATTTTTAGTTAATTTTAGTGGACTTTCTTTATTATTTTCAAAAATTTGAAAAAATACCTGGATTTAGATTTTAAAAGTAGCTCTTTATAAATTCTAGTTTAGAAATGATAATTTCTGGCTTTATAACCTCTTTTGTAGTCTCTTTAGTTGGGTTAACTACTTGCTCTTTAATTCTAATTCTATTTTGGTTAAATTAGAGTCGAATTAAGTGCTTTTATTAACTTGCTTCTATTAGAGTAGATTAAATAGTTTCTCAATTTCATAGTTACTTATTTCCATTTACTTGCTTTAGTAGATAATTTAGTTTAAATTTAGATTTCAATTGCTTAACTTTAATTATGGTTTTAATTAGTGTAGTTTTATCTCCTATTATTTGAATTTGCTTAACTGCACAAAGATTCGTAAATCTCGGTATTTGCTTGCCAAACAATCTTCGTGGGAACGATACCCACTTATTCTATACTACTACCAACTCTATATACTTGCAGAAGTGAGGTACAGTGTAGTGATTTTGTGTGGTTTATTATTACTTATTTGCTTTAATTTGATCTCTACCTAAGGACGTTGACACCAGTTTCTCTTTCTTTTCTCCTCCCCAATTGGGGTAGAATTTCTATTTCTAAATTCTTTTTTCAAAGTCTTCATGGTGTAATAGGATTCTAGAGTTAAAAATTATTTCTTCGGATTAACCATTGTTTCTTTGATACTTTCGTTACTCGCTTAATAGTTAATTACATGCTCTGTAAGGTTTTAAAGTAGTCTATCCATATCTTTAATTCAATACTTTCTTTAATTGTTTCCGTAGATTAATGAGTATAGTAGTGTACTTACTTTCAATGTTTAGTTTTGTGTTTATGCTTTCAATAATATTCTAATTTAATTAGGATAAGGTGTGGGTAATGCGAATTCCCATGAATTGATTGGAATGAACCATTAATCAGAAAATCGACATATTTGGGTAATAATCAATTAAACACAATAAGCTAAGAATGAAGCTAACTCTGAATTTGGTAAGGTTTGTCAAGGTGATAATGGAAGTTAATCCTATGTCATAGATCATTATTGATGTATTAGGTTGGGTTTAATTTGATGTTCATAGTCGACCAAATTACCTAGTTGATTCTCAATAATTCCATGAAGATAAAACTGATTTAGTTAGAATTAGGAAAAAGAGGGATCCACACTTGATTCGATTAGATTAGAAAAACTAAATTGTCACGAGGGAACTGGAATGGGTTTACTTTTGGAAATTAAATCTCAAATTTGTGTACTTTGATCATGTGATGGGTAAAGTCAAGTAATTTAGGGAGTTGGCTATTCTTAACAGAATCCCATGATTTTACTAGGTTTAGTCCTTAGTTTTTTTATGTAAAGCTTTGGATTTTATTAATAATGTTGAATAGGTACATGAATATGCCTTAATGCATCTTCAAATAAGCACAACCCATGCTATCTAACCTAGCTATCACCTTAGCTAGACTAGGCAAACTAGAATGATCAAAAGTATTTGAACAATTCAAATCTAAAGCAACATTTGCTATTATGTGCAAGAGAGTTGGCTGCTATAGAGATATATGATAAAGCTGGAAATTGAAATTTGTAAGAAACTGCTGGATTTGCCAAATGTTTCTGCTGATTCACAATGGAGAGTTACCGCTACCATGCAAAAAATCCACCAACAGCTTGGAATCCACTTCAACTTTGGGCTAGTGAGTACAATTCCTTTGCCAAAGTTCAAGCATCTAGAAGAGCCTTCGATTCAGAAACTACATTAGCATTATGGCCATAAAAGTGTGAGATTGCAGCTATAATTCTACCAGTTGAGGTTCAAATTATTTTTCCTCCTAAAGACAGGCTTGGATTGCCCCTAGAAGCACCATCAGCGTTGAGCTAGTAAAAATGAACTGAATGAGGAATCCATTTAACAATATGGGGTATTCTAGGATTGAATGATCCCTCCTAGCAGTTGGAAAACTCAAAATCTCATACTAAGATTGTATAATACATTGGAGATGATGAAAGAAGATGAAACTGTCTTTCCTTCAAACCTAGCTAAGTTTCTTACTTTCCGTATCTAATAGACGGACCAAGAAACTAGAGATGGGATAATCCTTGTTAATGTATATATGTCTAGATTCATTGTATAGTTACATTATTCAGTAGTGCCTAAATTTATCTATAGTTACCTTATTAGTTAGTGTCTAGGTTCATTTATAGTCCAAATTCATTGTACCTATAAACCTATAAATATAGGCTATTTATCATTCATCAATACAAATAGATTTTCTCCAATATTTTTATCATGATATCAGAGTTAGCTCTATAGTATTTTCCCGTCCATCCAAACGTGTCTTAGGTTCTGTCCAGTTCCTTTCAACTGGCTCTCTTACGTCTGACTCACATGTAACAAGGTTCCATGTCCAACCCAAGTCATATGTGAGAGGAAGTGTTAAAGTATAAATCCCACATCAACAACCCAAAAGATTTTGAGCTAATTAATAAGTTCCAAGGTCACTCTACTTATCACCAATTGGTTTTAAGATGGAAACCCATATTCTTTAACATGGTATTAGAGTTAGCTCTCAAGTTGTTTTCCCATCCATCCACACTTGTCTTAGGTTCTATTCAGTCCCTTTCAAAGAGCTCTCCTACGTCTGACCCACGTGTAACAGGGTTCTATCCAACCCATTCTAACGGGTCACATGTAATAGGGTTCCATGTCCAACCCAAGTCACGTGTGAGAGGAAGTGTTAAAGTATAAATCCCACATTGATTAGCCAAAAAATCTTCAGCTAAGTTCCTGGGCCCATTCTACTTACCACCATCTCACGCCCTCCGAGGATCAACGTCTAACTTGTGGCCCTAGTACACGTGCTCTTCTTGAATCATCCATTCTTCCTGAGTCCTCTACGGCATCACTCTGCCTTCTCGTCGGTCTACTAGGGTAAGGGATCCCTCTACTTGTCTTTGTGATTTTAATTATTTTTTCACTGTTCTTTCCTTGCATGAGCCTACATCATACAAAGAAGCTTGTCTAAATCCTGTGTGGCAACAAGCTATGTCTGATGAGTTGTAGGCTCTTGAAAAAACTCACATCATGGGACTTGGTTGATATTCCTCCAAATAAATCTCTTGTTGGCTGCAAGTGGGTGTACAAAATTAAAACTCGCTCATATAGTAGTCTGGACTATTTTAAAGCCTGTCTTGTTGCTAAGGGTATTACGCAAGAATATGGTATTGGTTATGAGAAAACTTTTGCCCCCATTGCTCGGCTTACCTCTATTAAAAGTTTACTTGCCGTTACTGTTGTATGACATTAGGAGTCAAATGGATGTGAAGAATACTTTTCTCAACGGAGATATTTCAGAAGAAATCTACATACAACCACCGCTAGTATATACTATCAATTTTGGAAAGGTTTGTAAACTTCAGAAGGCTCTCTAGACCAGGCTCCAAGTTCCTGGTTCTCTAAATTCAGTGGTACAGTTGAATAGTATGGTTTCAAATCCAGTTCTTATGATTCTGCTCTATTTGTTCTCTGTTCTGACCAGGGTATCATTCTTTTGCTTTTATATGTTGATGATATGATCATCACATGAGATATAGCCATATCTAACTGGTATTACTGAACTCATGTAGTATTTGAATCGTCATTTCGAGATGAAAGATCTTGATTTTCTTAACTACTTCCTAGGTCTCAAGTATCTTCTACATCTAATGGCTACTATCTCATACATGATAGGTATGCATCTAATATTTATTCTCGTGCTGGGTTAACTGACAGTAAGATTGCAACTAGCCCTATTGAGGCCATTACTCATCTCACACCTAGTGATGGTTCACTTCTTCCTGATCCAATCCTTTATCGACAGTTGGTTGGTAGCTTGGTATATTTTATTGTTACTCATTGGAATATTGCTTATGCTATTCATATCGTCAGTTAGTTTATGGCTAGTCCCGCGAGTTCTCACTTCGCAACTATTTTTTGTATTCTGCCCTATATCAAGGGCATTGTGTATCACGTTCTTCTTTTTTCTTCTCAATCTTCTCTTGTACTACATGCCTATTTCGAAACTGATTGGGCAGGAGATCCTACTGATAGGCGTTCCACCAGTTATTCATGTTTGTATTTCTATCTTGGTGACTCTCTTATATCGTGGCATAGTAAAAAGCAAAACGTTGTTTGCTCTAGTATTGAGGCCAAATATCATGTTCTTGTTGATGCCACCTAGAGCTTATTTGGCTCTATTTGTCTGTTTGATATGGGTATTTCACAAGAATCGCCCACTATTCTCCATGTTGACAAACGAAGTGCTATCCAGATTGCTCACAATGATGTTTTCCATGAGAGAACCGAGCAAATTGAAACTGATTTTCATTTTGTGGACTATCACATCTTAAAAGGGACCGTCAAACTTCTCTCAACTCTATCTTCTGATCAGACTACCGACATTTTCATCAAGGCACATCTTCCTGGGCATTTCCTTCATATAGTTTCCAAACTCAAGTATGTCTGCGCTAAACCGCCTTGAGTTTGAGGGGGGATGTTAATGTATATATGTCTAGATTCATTGTATAGTTGCATTATTCTTCAGTGCCTCAATTTATGTATAGTTACCATAATTGGTTAGTGTCTAGGTTTATTGTATAATCTAAATTCATTGTACCTACAAACCTATAAATATATACTATTGTATCATTCATCAATACAAATAGATTTTCTCCAATATTTCTGTCAATCCTCAACATAGACAAGTTTGTGGAAGATATCCAATAATGATTGAGCAGTAGTAAATAGCTCCTCTGTGGAGGAGTAGAAATGCTAGTCCCTCCGGTACCGCTATGAGTAGAGTGGCAAATTAAGATTTGATAGTGAAGAAATTTCATACCAAGCTGCCTATGCCATATTTAGTAAAAGAAGATATGTTCCAGAAACTCTTCTAAGCTACCAAAGCTACAGTTTGAAACAAGTGTAATGCCTCTTGTCTTAACCATCGAATCTAATGGCAAAATATTTTGCAACAACCTCCACACAAACACTGACAGCTTCATTGGTAATCTTCCATCCCAAATAATTGTTCTAATTAATAATATTGAACCAAATACTCTTAGAACATCAAATGCACAAAAGATATAGAGAATTGACTATTTGCAATTGGTATCCGGGACAATAGATCTTCTCCCGAGGACAAATTGGGGCAAAGATTCTGAATAAAAGAAATGTCAAAATTAGGATGCATTTCTTGTATAAGAGATGGGTTCCAATTCCCTCCTTGCCAAGCTTAAGATACAGATAGAGGCTGCAAATTTGGATAATCAATTGCATTGACCAAAGAGACCAGCCCTTGGTCAATTATCAAACCAAAAGGACACCTTTTCATCCTTTAAAAGTAGGAAAAGTGATCAAAAGCCTGCTGCCTATTTTGAATCATTTTCTTCAAAACTGAAGAACCACTAAGCTTACTTGTGCAGCAAGAAGGATGTTTCTGACCATGTAAATATTTAGAATGCATAAATGTAGACCAAAAAGAAATTTTGGACAATAGAGATCACATATCTTGATAGAGAAAGCAATTACTTTATCTTGCAAACTCTGAGACCTAGTCCATTTCCTCAGTTGGAGCACAAACCTCTTCTTCCACTTAAGCCAATGAATTTTATTTCCCATTGGCAAAACAACCCCAAAATAAATTAGAGAAAAGTCTCTCAATCTCCTTCAAAATATCTTTTGGTATCTGCAAAATAAAAATAAGGTATATTTGAATACAACTCAAGACATGCTTACTTAAAATTAGCCTTCCTCCTTGAGAAAGAGCTTATGCTACCATCCAGTAATCTTTAAAAATATTTTCTGTACCAAACACCGAGAAAGGTCCTTTGTGCTCCTCCTCTGAGTTACTGGAACCCCAAGATAAGTAAAAGGAAATGCTTTGTACTTACAACTAGTCAATCTTGCAATGCATCTTCTCTTGACAGAAGTGCTTTTAGTAGGCAATACGAAAGAACTCTTTAAGGCATTAATTAGTTGGCTCGAATTATGCTCATAATCATGAATTAACTTCATAAATGCTAATAGATGCAACACTACCTCTAAGTCAAATCACCGCATTATTTACAAAAGAAAGATGAGTGACAGAGAACGTGAATGGTCTTCCTACTCACATCAAAGTAACCAATCTTCCGTGTAGAAAATAGCCTCTTGATTCCCCTACTTAAAACCTCCTATGCAACAACAAATAAGTAGGTAATAGGGTATCGCCCCGTCGATTGCTCTCAATGATTTAACAAAACCAGTAGGTGAACCATTCAAGATATAGAAAGCAGCAATTATTCGAACAATTTGCAACTACAAAAGAGATGATTTTTGGTAGGATTGAGCTCAAGTTTACTTGAAGAAGCTTTGTGTATATTTTATTAGTAAAAAGCACATAAGTTGATAGGCCTAATGTCTCCAAATACTGAAGGATTTTAGTATAATTTTAATTAAATCTCTTTCGTTGTCATTTCTACAAATAAGTGTTCAAGTCAAAGAATGGATACTTGATAAACCAATCCTATTTTTGCTATATACTAGTTGACCCTGTACACTTGTAGTCTGTTATCCAGTTATTAGTAGATTTAGGTGATTATAAATTATTTTACTCATGTAATATATTTTATGTATCAAATAACCATTCTCCTTCAAATCAAGTTTTAACCATTTGAGCTCTCATCAAGTTACAAAGTTGTGATTGGCTACCAATGTCCACTACTGAGGTGTATTTCTCAATGCGATTGGCAAGTAGAATTTTACATTTTTCTCTAACTTATCCACCTATTTCTGCAAGTACAAAAAGTATGGTAATAACTTGTTCAACCAGTTAATTCCCTTAAGGATTTGAGTGCAAGTACTAAGACTTAGGAGTACATCACCAATTCACACATTATCAAAACAATTTAACTATCACCACTTAAGGATTCACATATGCTTGCCGAATCCAAAGTTATTTAGCTACTCATAGTTGAAGAAACAAACCTAAGAAAAAGCGTCATAAAAATGCATTCCATAAAAACAACTAATTAATTAAAAGAAAAGTAGCAAATTTATATATGTTGGCCCTAAAGCAACCTAAGAGATGGTGAATTAGGTTTCTTAAAAATTACTTTGCAAAATATAGATAACTTATAAAATCTTTTGCGCTAACAAACAGTTGATAGAGATAAAGTCAATTAAGCTTATGAAGTCTATAAAAGGTAAAGAAAGATATTAGATGAACAACACTTCCAAGCTACCAACCTTGAAGTGTTAATCCACTAGAATGCTCCTCAAATTTGGTGAGCCAATAATCTTCAAATGTATACAAAGTAGGACAATCCTTGCTCACACTAATTCTCTTTAGTCGAGCCAAGGGTTTTACTCTCAACCTCACTTTTATACAAGGTTATCACTCCACTCAATAATTTTTAATAGCACTCTAAAGTACACACTAATACAATATTGCTCAATACCTAATTTGCACTCAAATTGCTTTACTTCTTGCTTGTATTCAATGTGTAAGATATATTTATATTATAATCAGAGTTGGTATTTATTGGTGCAATAAATTGGGTTGTAACCACCTCCCAACGACTCAATAATAAATGTTCAAAAAACTAGCCGTTATAGGTTTCGGACGTCCGACATCCCCTGTTATTGTTGTGCGTCCGACCCATCGTCCGATCTTAAATATAAGCGAGTAGTGGATGCCGTTCGGACGGGCGAGCTTGCGTCTGTTTCATCGTCCGAACCAGGTGTGTTTGAAAGGTTCACACATCGGATGATGTATTGTGTCCGAAAGGTTTTGATATGGATCCGAATAGCCCAAATATGTGTCAAGAGGAGGATATGAAAGATAGAGCAAGCATGGATTCATTCTTCTTCCTTTTTTTTTTTTCCACGTTTCTTTTTCTTTCAGCACTTTTTTTTTTTTTTTTTTACAGCAGCAACAACAAGAGAACAATGAAGAACAATAGCAAAGAAACAACAATATGGCTGGAATTTTTTTTTTCCCCGGATGAACAGTACCGATGAACAGTGTCGGTGAACAGTACGATTTTTTTTTTTTTTTTTTTTTGCAGAAACTAAGATATGATTTTCTTTGAAAGAAAATCTGAAAAAAATTAAAGAGAAAACTATATTTTTTGAAAACTTTCCAAACTTTGTATTTCTATTCAAAAGCACTTAATTTTTGTTGGTTCTTTAAATTTTTTTGTTATTCTTAAGTGCTACTTATTTGTTCTTGTGTGCTTAGTTTCCTTTTTTTTATTTGGTAAATTTGCCTACCAAATTCTTATTTGCTTTCTATATGTTTTGTTGCTTCACGTAGTCTCGGATATTTTGTTGTCTCTTATTCTTTGAAGCTTAAATCCGAAAGTTTGGTGTCTCTTATTTGTCATTGGCCCGTAATTGTTTGTTCTCTCTGACTTCTGACCAATTATTTGGTTAAAACATAATTGGAGCTCACTTTGGTCCTCGTAGTCTTCCAAAGACTTTGAGAACGAACTAAAGAGAGGAAAAAGGCAGTGTGGCGAGATCATTTGAGTGATAAAAAGCCATTCAATTGAGGGTATACACGAGAGATTGAGTGATTCAACTTGAGTGAATTGCACTCCAAAGAGTAAGACCAGTGGTGAGGAAAAATTCTAATTTTTTTTCTAACACTAACCTACTTTGTTTTGTGAGTTTTATTTGTGATGTCTTGCAGGCAGAAAGAGACTTTCTTCACTAAGGTTCTTGTGAATGAAAGGGTTTGTGGTACTGTAATTGATAGTAGCATATGGATTAATATGGCAAGTACATATCTTGTTGAAAAGTTGAATTTGCCTACTTTCCCACATCCAAAACCTTATAAGTTTCGATGGTCAACTGAAAGTGAAGTGTTTGAGGTAACTGAACAAGTTATTATATCCTTCACTATTGGTAAGTATTCTGATAAGGTAGTTTGTGATGTAGCACCTTTGCTCACATGTCATTTACAACTTGGTCAGCTATGGGAATTATCTGAAAATGGTTTTTATGATAGCTATACTAAGGCATATCACTTGTGTAAAAGGGTAAAAAGTTCAAATTTATTCCTTTGCCACAACATCAAATAAATGAAGAAAGATTAGAAATTCAAAGAAATTTTCTTCAATGGAATAAAGGTAAAAAGCAAATTGGGAAAAGCCAATAGTCAAGAGGAAAAGATTGTAAAGGCTTCGACCATAGGCCAAGAAAAAGAGAGAAAAGTGGAAG
Organism: Cinchona pubescens; assembly: GCA_025175665.1. NCBI lineage: Eukaryota > Viridiplantae > Streptophyta > Magnoliopsida > Gentianales > Rubiaceae > Cinchona > Cinchona pubescens. The sequence continues at coordinate 7,150,312 of JANKKI010000027.1, read as the reverse complement.
ATATAGCTAAACTTATTTTGTCATGGCTAACCTTGATTTATCTTTGTCTAGTTTTCTTTCTTATGTTCAACCCTTCAAAGGTGTAAGTAGTGATGCACTAACCTCCCAATTGAGTATCTCATCATTCCAACCAAAGCAAGGTAAGAAAGATATGGTAGCCAATACCCTATCTCACAGGTATGAACTTCTTTTTGCTCTTTGTGTTGAAATTCTTAGATTTGAGCATCTTCAGATATTGTATAAATTTAATTCTGAATTTAGAGTTATTTTTAGTGTACATTTTGTTGATTTCTTGTTTAAAATTAATTCTTTTGACTTGGTTGTTGTTTTGAACAGAAAAAGCATGCAAATTGTTCTTGAATTTCAATTCCAATTTGTGGAGCATTATTTGGATAAATCCATCCAAGCTTTACTTGATAATCATTTCCATGCCATCAAAGGACTCTAATTTGAATTGTTGTGTTAGCATGCTACATGATTTTCAACATTTCACTTTTGTTCAAATTAACTTGCATAACTTTGTTAGATTGGTTAACTTCTTTTATGAATTTCGAATTTCAAGTAAAGTTAACTTCAAGGTATTCAAGTTTTGTGCAAGTCAAGTCAAGTTTATGTTATGGCGTGATACCTTATTTGATTTTGTTTTACTTAGACACTCCACCCAAAATTTTGTTTCCTATTTAGTTTTTGAGAAACCTAAGTTGTGTGATTTAGGTCAAATACTTTGCAAGAATGAAATCGTGTCAATTTTGCCTCAGAACACTTTGACTCAAATTTTTGTTTTTGCTCAAATAAACTCCAATTTGTGTCAAAATCCGTATTTTCTGGCAATTTCTCAAATTATGTTTATCTTGTCAAAGCTGAATGATTTTTTACTTTGGCGTGCACATTTGTTTAACTGTTTTGCTCCTTACTTTGTAACACTTTGTTGTGTTTGCAATAGTGTCAGGGCTTCAAGGCCTAGATTCTGCCAATCTTGTGTCCCATTTGACTAATATGTGCTTTTCTTATCCAGATTCAGATTCGAGGGCGAATCTTTTCGAGGAGAGAGGGAATGATATGGATCCGAATAGCCCAAATATGTGTCAAGAGGAGGATATGAAAGATAGAGCAAGCATGGATTCATTCTTTCCAAGATTGGAGTACATTCGTGGTATTTCGATCAAGTTGGATTGGACTATTCTTAATTCAATAATACATGAAGTCCAATTCTTCAAAGTGAAGCACAAGTGGAGATCCTTTGAGTGCAAGAAGGCGGACTTCCTTTCAAGTTTATTTTAGTTTGGTCTTTATTATGTAAAGCCCAATAATAATTTAAAGTGTTGTGTAAATTGGGCTGATTTTAAGTTGGTTTTAAGTTGGGTTTAGTTGTTCGTTTAGTTATTAGTTTTTAGGCTCATTAATTAGCCTAAATAAGGCCCATTTAGCCCAAACTCTTGGGGCCACTTATTCTGGCTGAACCCTAGTACTACTTTGTTAGGAGTTGTTAAGCTAGTTTTTAGGACTTTATTAAGCCTATAAATAGGCCTCATAGTATGCACGAATTTGAGCAGATTTTTATGAATAATATTCATCTTTTTCGTGAGGAAAAAGTTCTTTCTTTTAGTCTTTGGATTAAGACTTTGTTGGGATCATCGCTTCAGCAACGGTGATTGTTTTAACTGACTTATAGATTTGGTTCTTGCCTGATTCATATAGGCAACGGGTCAATTCTTGCTTTAAATCTTGTTAAGAGTTTGGTTCTTGTCTCGTTATAGACAACGGGTTGAATTCTTGCTTGATTTTTGTGTGTTCTTTATTGTTCTTGTTTGTGTGTTTGCTGTCCAAATTCTTGTGACCAACTTTGGAGTCGATCCTTGGGATTTGGTGCCGTCTTGAATTGTTGGGTTTCGTGGCATCAAGTCGATTGCGCACGGGGTTCGCATACTTGAAAGGAAGTCCGCCTTCTTGCACTCAAAAGGATCTCCACTTGTGCTTCACTTTGAAGAATTGGACTTCATGTATTATTGAATTAAGAATAGTCCAATCCAACTTGATCGAAATACCACGAATGTACTCCAATCTTGGAAAGAATGAATCCATGCTTGCTCTATCTTTCATATCCTCCTCTTGACACATATTTGGGCTATCGGATCCATATCAGGTTTAATGCCTATCAGGAAATTGTTTCTTTCGGACAGTCAGCCTCGTTCGATGTAAGCTTCTTTGGACAGTTAGATGAGTCTATTGCAAGTGCTTAAAACTCTTGATTCTGACTTACTCTTTCAGACGGAGAAATACGTCCGAGGAACATTCCTTCGGTCGCGCCTGTGGGTCCATTGTAGATGCTCAAAAAAACTTGCTCTCTGTCTAATTGTTTAGACAGTGAATTAGGTTCGAAGTAATCTTGTTCGGACAAGCTTGTGTGTCCGGGAAATATAGTATTGTTTGAACGGTGTATTTTGTCCGAAAGCCCTGCTTTAGTCTGCAAATATACTAGCAGTCTTGCATAGCTTAGGTTAAGTGATTAAACACATCTTGTCGTCATCAAAATAGGATTTGTAGATTATCAATCTCCCCCTTTTTGATGATGACAAACCTTGAGGTAAAAGAATAATTAATGCACATATAAATAATAATGTAAACTTATTTAATGCACATAACTGGCACTTACTCCCCTTTTTGGCGTCATCAAAGGGAAATAAGCTCCCCCTTACGTAATCAACAGAGTAGAACAAGAATAATTTTACCATAATCAAACCAAACCAAGTAGAGTAGGCAATAAATACATTTAGAACAGTCAATTGCAATAAAAGCTAAACAAATCCAATCAATCTAAACAAATTAAAACAGTCAATGTAAGTAGAGTCATTTGTCTTTTTGGATCGTTGCTCAAGTTTGCGTTTCTTGGTCGGTGCATCATCCTCAGTAGCTTCGCTGTCATGACCACTTAAGTCTTCAGGATCACGGAGTTGTATGATATAGTTGTAAGTGTGTCATCAACGTCTTTGTCATCATCATCAGCACCAGGAGCAGTAGATTTGTCATGATTGGTGGTGCCAGTTGGGTCCTCACGATCGTCTACCTCAGGAATGGAATGATCATCATCATTGGTGCCACCGTCATCGCTTTCAGAGAAAGACTCAAGAGTGTATTGGGACTGGATATTGGCAAACTGGACTTGAGCTGAAGCAGACATTCCTAAGCTAAGTGCCTCTTGAAGAATGGTTTGGCGAGTTTCAAGTCTTTTTAGTTTTCGATTGGTGCGACACTGAAAGGAGTTCATTTAGTTGCTCAAAGAAGTAAGAAGGGTGCATATATGAGAGAGGGAAGGTTCTGAAGAAGAAATATGGGGATCATGGGATGGTGAAGGTGTTTGAGGATGAAAGGAATGAGGAAGTGCAAATCCAGAGGTAGAAGCTCGAAATTTAGATTTTTCAATTTCATAAGCAGCTTTTGTGAACCATTACTCATTGAAAAATCTCAAACCTTTACACTCAATGTAAAAGCTTTATTAAAGTAAGGAGGATATTGTTTTTTGCCAGTGAAGGAAATGTCAAAACGATCTAAAATCTTGGTAAGAAATTTGCCAAAAGGTATGTTTTGGCGAGTATCAGTTAAGAAGAGCTCCCACAGAGAGCAAAAGAGATAACCAAAATCAAGTTGAATGCCTTTAAAAACATAGTAAATAAATAGAGTTGTATTTTACCAAGCTCAGTGCGATGCCAATCGGTCGGTAATAGTAACTTAGTGACCAAAGTGTATAAAATGTTGAGTTCAGGAGTAAGCAGAGTGGTTTTGGCTTCCGAAGCCTATTTAAAGTTGACATTAAAAATCTTTCTGACTCGTCGATGTCAAAACGAGTATCTAAAGCAGGCCATTTATCCAATGAGAAGAAATAGAAAAAAGCGTTAGGAGAGGGAACTTCACATTCAAAAATGGAGTTAATGACATTGGAGGAAATTTCAAGAATTTTGTTATTCACTCTAGATACCGACGTACAAATAGTGGGAAGGTCCTTTCCTAAAATTGGTAGTGAATTGGAGTACCATATCAGATAGACTAGCAAATCTAAGTGAACTAAATTACCCCAGTTTTGTTTGTCAAAACAAGATTTTACAAGAGGTAAGTTAAATTCATCAAAAAGACCTTGACAAACAGGTCTTTGTACAATAATGGACTTGCTAAGAAGAGAGGTGTACCAATAAGATGCCTTGGCATCAATGAATAGAAGGATCGATAGTGGTTTGAAGATTTGTGGATGATTGTCCATGCACATGAGTCTTGCCCTTTGATTTTCGTCCTCAGGTAGCCGTTGAAGATCCACCACGTGATAGTACCATTGTAAATTTGAAGAAGAAGAAGAAGAGAGAAAAGTGTGTTTGAGTAGATTTGTGGGAAATTGAAAGGGATGAGATGTGAAACTGGTGAAATAGGATTCAATTGGGGTAAGTGAGAAGATGGGAAAGGAAAATTCTTAAGCAATTTTAGAGATTAAAAATAAAAGGGAGAGAATTTTAATTAGTGGAAATTCTTGGGTGCCAGAGAAAGGGTTCGGTGGGGGAGAGCTGTTTGAAACGAGGAAAATGAAGAGATTTAAACAAGTAAAACAATCGTTCGAACATCTGAACGATTCGTATCCGTCCGATCGTGCTCCCGATCGAAGATGAATAGACGGCCGAAACCCTATGTTGTGCGTCCAAAGCAATGTCGAACAGTGATACGCGCCCGTTAGAAATTCTAGAGAGTTAGAGGAATGAGAAGGATAGTTCGGATGATTATAAGCATCCGAGACAAAAGAGAGCATTTCGGACATTTAGGTACGTCCGATAGAGCAAATAGTTTCAGATGATTGTATCTATCTGAACGCAGAATTCAAATAGATTTGAAATTAATGATGCCCAAACGAGTTCTGAGAAATTTAAAATGATCTAAGCCAATGGTTTAGTAAAAATATCAGCAATTTGATCTTTTGTACACACAAATTTCCTTTTTGCAGACAAGATCTCTAATAAAGTGGTGTTGACATCAATCATGCTGTTTGGTTCTAGAATGCATGACAGGATTTTTTGTGAGATTAATTGCACTAGTGTTATCACATTTAGAGCCACACAATCAAATATGACACCAAAGTCTTTTAATGTATGCTCATCCACAAAAGTTGAGTACAACAGTTTCCAGCAGCAATATTTTCGGTTTCTACCGTAAAAAGTGAAATAGGAATTTGCTTCTTGCTAAACCAGGACACTAGATAGTTACCTAAGAAGTGAAACATACCACTAGTACTTTTTTTTTTATAATCAATTTTACAACCAGCAAAGTCAGCATCTGAATAACTAATTAAATCAAAAGTGGAGGATTTGGATACCAAAGACCAAAATCCATTGTACCCTTTAAGTATCTGAAAATTCTTTTTACTGCAATCAAGTGTGAATATTTAGGACAAGATTGAAATCTAGCACATAGAAAAATAGCAAACATAATATCTTGTCTGCTAGCTGTTAAGTAAAGTAGGCTTCCGATCATACATCTATAATGTTTTTAGGACATCAACACTATTACCTTCTTCATCTTTGTCAAGTTTGGTTGAGGTGCACATTGGTGTCCTAACCTGTTTGTAATCTTCCATTCCAAATCACTTGAGTAGCTCATTTGTGTACTTGATTTGTGTAATGAACTTTCCTTCCTTTGTTTAGTGAAGTTGGAGTCCAAGGAAGAATTGTAATTCTCCATCATACTCATTTCAAATTCTTTTTGTATCAAGCATGAGAATTCCTTGCACAAGCTTTCATTAATTGCTCCAAAAATAATATCATCAATATAAATTTGAACAATTAACAAACCATTAGAATTAGTTTTGGTAAAGAGAGTGGTGCCAACAACACCTTTTTTAAATCCGTTCTCAATCAAAAAACCACTTAGCCTTTTATACTAAGCTCTGGGGGCTTGTTTCAAACCATACAAAACTTTAGAAAGTTTGAAAACACGATTTGGAAAATTTTTGTTTTCAAAACCAGGGGATTGTTCAACAAAAACTTCTTGATCAATAACGCAGTAGACGTTTAGAAATGAGAATGCTCCCCTTTCTTTTGCAAGTAGTAACTTATTATAGATAAAATTTGGGGATACTCATACCCAAGCATTCTAAACAAATTCAATCACATAGTTGACTAATATTCAAGAGATCATAGTTCACATTAACACTTTCTCAACAAAATTAAATGTTATCCATTTCAGTGTCATCTTAGCTTATATGATTTGAACACCCTCCATTGATAATTCATCTTGAATCTCTTGGTGCTATCCAAGCATACCTACATACAAGATTAAGGATCAACTTTTGGTATCCAAACTTTCTTGGGTCTAATAGGGTTAGTAGCATGTTTGATCATCCAAATTTCCTTCATTCCAAATTTCTCATTTTGTTCAACATAGCAATCATTTTTCACATGTCCATGTTGATGATAATTGCAAATAATATTCTTATTGCCATAAAAAGAAGATTTAGATTTTACAAAGCATAAACCATCCTTTCTAAATGTGGTAAAATTCTTGTTGATCACAATACATTTCTATTCTTTTTCAAATCAACAATATTTTCCTTTTTTTTTTTATGAAAGAGAATATTCAAGTTATTCAATCTTTTCTTCAAGGAGGCTTGTTCTTCATTGATCCATGTTTTCACATGCATTCTTTTCTTCAAATCACTGTTTTCTTGTGATAACTTATTATTTTCATTCACAAGTTGAGAGTTAGCATTCAATAAAGCATTTGATTTCTTTACTAATTCCTTTTTTCTAGCATATGATTCTTTTAAACTATCATGCAATTTTAAAATGAAAGCTTCATGATCATTGTCATCATTTTCATCATTAGAATCATAATTAGAAGTTACCTCATCATCACCAATGGCCATAAAGGCCATTTGTGCCGACTCCATTTCTTCTTCAAATTCTCCTTCGGAGTTGCAATCATCCCATGTGATTTGAAAATTGTTGAAGCCGGGCTTTCTTCTTTCCTTTTTCTTCTTGGAAGGACACTTATTTGCAAAGTGTCCGGGTTGACCATTTCGTATTCAATGCACTTTTCATTTTGCTTTTTCATTTCTAGCTTGGTCTTCCCTTTGAAATTATTTGAGTTGATAGCTCTACCTCTTCTCATTCTCCGTTTATTGATGTAGTGTTTAAGAAATCCTTTGGTGATGAGTGCAAATCTCCTTCATCAAGATCTTTATCTTCTAGGTCGATGGAGCCATTTTCATCTTCTTCTTGTGAAGTCTTTAATTCAATGCTCCTTTTTGGTCTTGCTTCTTCATCATCCACCACTTTAACCTTTAGGTTCAATTCATAGGACGTAAGAGAGTTAATTAAAGATTCTAATGGCATGGAATTTAAATTTTTTGCTTCCTCTATAGCGTTAGTTTTGGCCTCCAATCTTTGGATAGAGCATTCAAAAATTTTCTATTTTTCTCACCCAAAGAGTATTCCTTTACCAAGGCTTCAAGATCCTTGATTATATCATTGAATCTACAATACATTTTACCAATGTTTTCATGTGGCTCCATTTTGAAGGCACTCATACTTGGCAACAAGTAAGGATTTCTTTAGTTATCGAACGTTATCGCTCCCTTCATGAATTTCCCTCAATTTGTCCCAACTTTGTTTAGCAGAAACGTATCCTTTGACTCAGTTGATTCATTGGCATCCAACGCATTGTATAGCACATTCATAGCTTTGGCATTTAAGGTCAAGTTTTCCTTGTCTTCTGGAGTGAGTTCATCCCTTGTCTTTTCTCTTCATCTATTTGTATGATTATCAATAATGGTAGCTTCAAAAGGGCCGTCATTTACAGCATACCACAAGTCAATATCAATGGATTGCAAAAATATTTTCATTCTATCTTTCCAACTAATAAAGTTTACGCCATTAAACATAGGGGGTCTTGTGAAAGATTGACCCTTAAAAAATAAAGCATTATTGGTTGCTATTAGGGATCTTTACTCAAATACAATCTAAGCACAATAAAGAGACCAATGCTCTGATACCAATTGTTGGCCCTAAAGCAACCTAAGAGGGGGGTGAATTTGTTTCTTAAAAATTACTTTGCAAAATATGCACTTATAAAATTTTTTGCACTAACAAATAGCTTGATAGAGATAAAATCAATTAACCTTATGAAATATATAAAAGGTAAAGAAAGAGATTAGACAAACAACACTTCCAAGCTACCAACCTTGAAGTGTTAATCCACTAGAATGCTCCTCAAATTTGGTGAGCCAATAATCTTCAAATGTACAGAAAATAGGACAATCCTTGCTCACACTAATTCTCTTTAGTTGAGCCAGGGGTTTTACTCTCAACCTCACTTTTGTACAAGATTATCACTCCACTCAATATTTTTGAATAGCACTCTAAAGTAAACACTAATACAATATTGCTCAATAGCTAATTTGCACTCAAATTGCTTTACTTCCTGCTTATATTCAATGTGTTAGATATATTTTACATTATGATCAAAGTTGGAATTTATAGGTGCAATAAATTGGGTTGTAACCACCTCCCAACGGCTCAATGATAAATTCTTTAAGCAAAAAACTAGCCGTTATAGGTTTCAAACGTCCGGTGTTATTGTTGTGCGTCCGACCTATCGTCCGATCTTAAATATAAGCGAGTAATGCATGCCGTTCGGACGGCCGAGCTTCCATCCGTTTCATCGTCCGAACCAGGTGTGTTTGAAAGGTTCACACATCGGATGGTGTATTGTGTCCGAAAGGTTTAATGCCTATCAAGAAATTGTTTCTTTCGGACAGTCAGCCTCATCCAATGTAAGCTTCTTTCGGACAGTTGGATGCGTCTGTTGCAAGTGCTTAAAACTCTTGATTCTTTTGGATGCGCCTGTGCGTCCGTTGTAGATGCTAAAAAAAACTTGCTCTTTGTCTGATTTGAAGTAATCTTGTTAGGACTAGCTTGTGCGTTGGAGAAATATAGGGCTGTTCGGACGGTATATTTCATCCGAAAGCCCTGGTTCAGGCAAATATACTAGCAGTCCTGCACAGCTTAGGTTAAGTGATTAAACACATCTTGTCATCATCAAACCCATAGGATTTGTAGATCATCAATATACTAGATTGAAGTTAAAGAAAACCCTAACAAATTAAACTAAGAAAATAAGTAAATTGCAAGAATTAAAGACAATAATTTGAACAAAAAAGACCTGAAATTAAAAAGGAAGACATGAGTAAAATGTAAAACCCTCTATCTAAACTACTAGCTAATACTACCTAATACCACTTGGAATAGTATTCTTAGCTAAAATATACAAAGCTTACTACTGAAGTTAGAAAAAACCAGTTCAAATTATACAATAGAAGAATACTTAGAGCTTGATGTAGAAATAACACATTCTAAATCTCATACCGCGGTTAGAGTTCTTGATTTTCATGCATAATTGGCTTTCCAGACCTCAACATGGAAAAGTGTTTGTACTCTTCAAATCATGATCCGACTCCTCTGTTTGGACTCTTCAAATCTTCAATTTTTGCATTTTGGTCCATTGACTTCTTGACTTCTTCACTTGTGCGCCCAACTTCATATATTTCATCAACTTAAAAAGAAATACCATATAAAATAAGTACTCAATTATATTAAATTAACGTAAAAATACTATTAAAAACTTTAATTTTATTCTAACACTTATAAATACACTTATTAACATCAAATCACAAAATAATACTAGAAAATTGGGTAAAACCTAACAAAATATCAAGGATTTCATGGTTAAATAACTCCATATAATAGAGTTATCATCTATCATGGTCATCACATCCACCTCCTTCACTTTTTCTTGCTCATAAAGTGACTTGTTTTAGGGCAGAGATGTTTTCTTAGTTGTAATACACTTACCAATTATAGGGGATTGATACATTCCGAGACAGAGACATCAACCACATCATTTGCACCAACAACAATGGCATTCAACTTTTCATGTTTGGGACAATCCCTCATCATGTAAGGATTTTCGCAAATGAATCATCCATCCATCTTTTTTGAGGGTAGCCTTATTATTTCCACTAGCTTTCACAGACTATGTCATGATCACTATCTATTTATTACTTTTCTTGTTGGTGAACGTGTTTCCATCTTTCAAATTGTTACTTTCACCCTTTTTGTCTTTCTTTTTCTCTTGTACGGTGATTGCTTCAAAGTTCACTAGCCAATTGATACAATAACATTTAGTTCTATATTTATAAGTACCTAAATCCTACTTCTTACTAGATAGCGTACCGCAAGTATACAGGGTCAAATAGTGACAAGTGGAAGTAGGGACCGAATCCACAAGGACTAGTCAATAATTACCGATTATTTGGTTGAATTGAAGAAATGACCTAAAGAGAAATATAAGTAAAGCTAAATGCAAGAAGATTAAGGAAGCAAATGTGGGTTAGGGTTCAATTAACTAATTCCCAGGCTTAAATCAATTGATTGGGTCAAGTTGTTTTATGGGTCTAATTAGGATCTCACTCCCAACTATGAATCAATCCCTTGGTCCGACTCATAATTCTAAGTCATCCACACAACATGGACCTATAAGAACTAACTAAGAAAAATAGCATCTCTAATGGCCTGCCTACCGTTTGTCATAGTCTCGTAATGGTTTGGTCTGGGAGCAACACGCAATAGCTATATCTAGTGTTAAATTCACGAAACAAGTTTAGAGGTTTACCCAAGGATAACTAATGCATAAGAGTAAACATTATCACTAAAGAAGGCATTTTTAAGAAAGTACTTAAGAAAAGTATGTAAAAATGAAGCATTTTAAGAAAGCAATTAAATATTCCAAACTACAAATTACCACTAAGAAAGCACATTTAAAGAAAGCCCATAAACTAAACTAAATGCTACTGTTATAAAGCAAGTAAACAAAAAATTTAATAGGAAGCAATTAAAGTAATTAAACTAAGGAAACATGAAGTTAAAGATTAACTAAAGTAGTCTAAACATAAATAAAATGCTTACAACTAAAAAAGTTCAATCTTCAATAGGATAATTAAACTAAACTAGTGGAAGACATGAAAATGAAATGTAATCTAAAATGTTCCTCCCCATGTAGGGAGGAGAAAAGTCTCCTAAACTATACCTATTAACATACCACTAAATATGAGAAAAATTGGCATAAGTATGCTATTTATAGTGGTAGGGTTAGGGAAAAAGTTTCAGCCGCTTTTTGGCTAGATTTGGACAATTTTACCCCTCAAAATAATCTTACCGTAGTATGGACTTTGTAAGCATAAAAATTCATACTGCAGTCTGGAATTCGCTTCAGCACCACTTTGCTGTTTTGCACCAAAAATCTTTGTCCGACGTTCGATTACTGTGTCGGTTGTTTTTTTAGTACATATAAGAGTGCATTAATAACTATAATAAACACTTAAAATAACTACTAAACACTTAAACAAAATACTCACAAAAGTAACCAAAAACCAAAGACAAACAAAAGGAATGAAACCCTAACTTCCAGTAGAATTAGGTTAATGATTAAGTTAAAGATTATACACAATCAAAACACAATAACATAGTAAAAATACAATAATTAACACATAAATAAGTATTAAAACACTTAATAAAGCATACTTAATACAGTCTAACATGTAAAAGAAGAAATAGACAAAAACATACATTTAAGCACTAAGAATGTCCAAAACTAGTATCTAAACTATTAAATTTAGGGTACAAATATTTTTTAATTTCTTATAGTTATTATCAGTTAGAAGCAATCATGCCTTGGGTTAAGTTTTTTACCCAATTCCTACGCAACTTTTCTTGGGCCCAAGTTTGTATTTTAGACATGAAAGAACAATTTGTCCTTCTCAGACATATCACGAACATACACCATAAGAGATAAGAATTCCTCACATATATCTGCACACTACTAGAATGTTTCAATTTTCTCATTGCATTCTTGGCAAGCCATGAAGTGTTACCCGGAAAGAATTGCTTCTTTAGTTCATCTTTTAGAGCCATCCAATATGTGATTTATATTGTGGTAGGGTCATTTAACATAGTCCTCCACAAAATTTTCGCATCACTAGCAAAGTACATGTTGGTAACTGACATCTTCTCATCTCAGGGCATTCTTAGGAAGTTGCTATTACGAAGTACTATTTTACGTCCCATAATAAGTTGTCCAATTCCTTGCCACTAATTTCACCATTAAAAGGATTAGGTTATGGGACTTCTACCCTTTCTTCGGAACTCTTGCTAGTAGATACCTCACCACTCGAATAGATAGCAATAACCTTCTTAGTAACTGCCAGATCTTCTTGCATAAAAACTAACTACCATCGAAAGCATGAAGCTGATCCTTCAAGGTAGTGAAGTCAGCTTTTATTTCCTTCAGATCAACCCTTATGTTGTACCCTTAAGGCAGATCTCCTAACCGATCCACCATATTTGAGAATGCATGCTCTTGTCTGTCCATCTGTTTGGTAAAGTCTTTCCACTTATAAAAGCCAACATTTTGTAGCAATATTCTAACAATATTAAAACACAACCATGCTCTTGAACGACAATATTACAGGACCTTTTGTTAAAACATGCTACAAAACACAAAACAACCTTGAAATGATCTAAAAATGCTAATGTTCATTTTTGACACAACACTAAAACTAAGCACTCAAGCACTTAGAACAAGTAAAGAAAACATAAGCAACACACAAAAGTGCAACCAACAATTGCCACCTTTGTATTTCACTTACTAATCTCAAACACCTAGTGTGCACGACAAGCCATGGGGTTTTCTCCACTCCCTCCTTTCTCAATATCAGTTAATACAAAGGGGATGGTTGACAAGCCCAATCGTATTGCCAATGGGACTGATCAAAATAGGATGCATCGAACCAAGAAAATGACAGCACTACAACAATAACAGCAAAGCTAATCTAATAACTACTTAGTAAATGCTCGGGTTCACACCAAGGTAAGAACCATGAGGGGTTCCAGGCACCAAAACTTAGCCAATTCATGCATACAAGCCAACTAAAACATGAACGAAGCCACTTGACACTGCTTACTCACAAAACACACCATTATACTAACTCTCGATCATGCACGTAGTGTTGTACAAGTCTGCCAGCATTTCATGCAAAATGCATCTGAGTATCCGACGGCTACCTCGTAGGCAACATCTATCCGATTGTCCAAAACCTTTCCTTGCTTCTACAAAGCATGTACTTGAGCTCCCACTGACACCAAGTACTACCCATCACCTTGCGCGGCCTAGCCCACAAGCTCCCAGCCAAGAGTGTTGAGATAACAAACCATCCTTATATATGGCTTAGAGAAAAATACCCATATGATAGTGGTAGACACTACTTTGCAGAGAACTATGTGTATCCTACTTACACGCATGTTGCAGCACACCACCAGTTATTCAAGGCACCTTAACACCTTAGTGTACCGTGTATAAAAACTCAAACACTAATTGGACCGATACCACAACATATGATCACATTCATGCACAAATGCAACATTCTTATGCACACTATCCACCGACTTGTACACAGTCTACTTGACATACACACTGATGGGCCAAACGTGCACGAGGGTTATTTAATAGGCAGAAGGGACATTGGATAGCCAACATTGGGCTTTAAGCCCATATAGCTTCTTGGTAACTTGTTGCTTTTTTATCAATAATAAATCTCACCATTAAAAAAAGTATTAGAGTATGGTATTTAGTTGGGTAGTGTTTGAGTTTTGGATTATTTATAGGGAATTACTTTGATGTACCACAGAATTTTGGGTTCATTCATGTGCCACATTCAAATTTCTATAAAGTATAATTTAGTTCTCCATGTTATTGTTCTTACACTAGAATTTCTTCAGCTAAATATTAAACATAAGGAATTGACACATAACCAAATTATATTTAGGAATAATTTCAGATTCTTCCCTTGAAGGTTGGCATGCTTTTATAAATCTTCATCTGGTTTTATTCATTACACATAAAGTCATATTAAAAGTTGATAACCCTAAAAAATTTCAATTTTATGTACCCCATTTCGATCAATTTTTGAACTAGTTCTGGCATTTTTCTAGACTTTTATGTGTTTTCGTGCATTTTTTCTTTTTAATGTTTGTGATTGTTTTGTTTAATGGTAAGTGAAATAATATTTTAGTGTTAAATTATCATATATTAATTTATTTTTATGTGTAGGTTTTGGTCGAGAAAAGATCAAGTGTGAGTAGACGACGATTGGGTGAAATCTGGCATGCACTAGTCCTACCAGCCATTCCTGGCTGTGACACAAGATTCCAAGGCATAATTTTGCATACGGAGGCTAGCTCAGAAGAATCAACTTCTGAGTGTTTTTAGGTTGCGGCCTAAGAGCCAAAGGACAAATTTTGAAGCATAGCCTAAACTCCAGGAGGAGCGATTTTATTGGTTTATGTCCTATTTTTAGGGGTATTCTTGTCCTTTTACTAAAACCCAATCCAAACAATAGATAAATGTTAAAGGGCTGACTTGTAGTCCTACTTCTTTGCTTTCCTCATTTTTTTCCTCCCCACTTCAAGAGGAACTTTTAGCTAGTCTTGATATTTATTTTCTTTGTTGTGTAAAAGATTGAATCTGTATGTTTGTAAAGGTTGTATTTATGTTTATTCTACTTAAGATTTTTAAATGTTAACGCTACATAGTTTACCATGTTTCCTATCAATTCTCTCCATGTATTAGCATTCTTTACATGCTTTCCTACTAGTTTTCTTAGTTTTCATGCTTAGTATAGTTTTAATGCTTTCAATACTTTATTTTACTTTAACAATTTCATTTATAATTTAATTAGTTATAGATCAAGGTTATGTAATGTCAATTTTCAATGGGAGTTAATTAATTGGTTGGTTGAATAGTACAATGGACAATTTAAATAATACTAATGATCAAATTAGTTAATTAGGGAAATTGATCATTTCCTTAGTTTAGTTTGTTGAGGAGATAACTGGAGTTAGACGTTCATTGTTGACCTAAGTTAGTGTCAGACTAAAGTTAGAATTTGATACCTTGTCTATTTTTTGGAATTCGATTGCTAGATAATCAAATTTGATTAGTATAAATAGTAAAAGGAATCCACATTTAAATTAATTAGATTGATAGACGAAATATACACGAAGGATCTAGAGATTAGATTAAAATTGGGAATCGACTTCTAAGTTGGTTAATTGAACCAAATAATTGAATGATAACCAAAACACGGGAATGGACTAGTCAAAACCTTACCACACCGTTTTATCCGTTTCTAGTTTAAATTTTTTTTTCTAAACTAAAACCGTTCTTGCTTTTCGATCTTTTGAATAGTAATCGAACTAAATAATCGGTAATTGTCAACTAATTTTTGTCGATCGACCCCTGTTTCTACTTGTTACTATTTAATCATATATGTTTGTGGTGTACCATCAAGTTATTAGTAGGATTTAGATGGTATATAAATGTAAAACTAAATTTTAAATCCATCAATAGCCTGTCTAAACTATTAAAATGATCAAATAAAAACAACGAACAGTTCAAGTACATAATAGGAATAGAAATTAATAGCTATTATATCGTTGAATTGAATTTTCATGACTTCGGTTGACATTCTCATTTTTTTGGTCTTTTGGATTCTAGTTTTCACTTTTCAGATTGTCTAATAAAACAATTTAAAAATAAAGCTTCAAAATTGATAATTTAATTAGAAATAAGTTCAACGGCAGACCATTGCAAAAGCAATAGTGGATCGTTTACATTGAAAATGGGAAAGAACAAAAAAAAGGATACTACGAAACGATTACGTTGAAGGATGATCAAAAAGCAGTTAAACACAAAAGTCTAACTAATGAAACTTTACCTCCAATAGGGATTTAAGGCAGCAGCATTTCTGTTGTATATTTTCCTCTCTTCTTTAGATAATCCTGATTAATCAAGCAAGAGGTTGCAACACAACTTTAAAATTACAGATCGAGTTCAATATCTGCATGAACTTGTCCTAAAAATTAGCTAAGAAGTTAAAAATATTGTGATTTTTTATGTAGTGTATTTTAGAAGTCACGACAGATTCAAAGTGGCCTAATTAATTTTTGCCCAATGATACAAATAAGTACGGCATAGTAGGTTTATGATCAACAGAAGTTCACAATTACAAATTCGTCCCTCATAGTATTTTTAAATATGTACTAATTTCATCCTTCACATTTATAAAATGTTCTAATTCTATTCAAACATGTTTTTTGTTTTCCGGTTTAAATTTACTTTCATCACAAAAAAGTATTACAACGTCTAAGAGTCATCTGAAAAATGATCAAACCTTCTTTTATGCTTGAATTCTTAACGAAACCAAAATTATATGCATAGAAATCAATTTTAATACATAGAATATTTTAAAAGAAAAAATTAAGGGAAAAAAATTAACAAAACAAATATCGAATTTGCTTACTTCAAAAGGAAAAAACATAACTTTTTAAATTTAATTTCCTTAGTTATTGTTAAAAAACATGGGTTTTCATCTTAAAACCAATTGGTGAAAAGTAGAGTGGCCCAAGAACTTATTAATTAGTTCAGTATCTTTTTGGCTAGTCGATGTGAGATTTATATTTTTAATACCTTTAACACCCCTCTCACACGTGACTTGGGTTAGATATGAAATCATGTTACACAAGTGGGTCAGAACCCCGTATGAGAGGCCATTGGAAGGGGTTAGACAGAAGAAAGCCAGTTAGAAGTGTTACGTATTACACGAGTGGGTCAGACGTATGAGAGTCCATTAGAAGGCGAGTGGGTCAGACGTATGAGAGTCCATTAGAAGGGGTTAGACAGAAGAGAGTCCGTTAGAAGGGTATGAGAGCCCGTTGTAAGGGGTTGGACATGACCCAAGACACGTGTGGAGTCCATTAGAAGGGGTTAGACAGAAGAGAACCCGTTAGAAGGGTATGAGAGCCCGTTGTAAGGGGTTGGACAGGACCCAAGACACATGTGAATTGATGGAAAAATTAGAAGGGGTTGGACAGGATCCGTCCATTAGAAGGAGTTAGACAGAAGAGAGCCCGTTAGAAGGGTATGAGAGCCCGTTGTACGGGGTTGGACAGGACCCAAGACACGTGTGGATTGATGAAAAAATTAGAAGGGGTTGGACAGGATCCAAGACACGTGTGGATAGTTAGGAAAACACTTGAGGGTTAGAATACTTCTGATACCATGTTAAAGAACATGTGTTTCCATCTTAAAACCAATTGGTGATAAGTCTAGTGGCCCAGAAAGTTATTAATTAACTCACGATCTTTTTGTCTAGTTGATATGGGATTTATATTTTTAATATCTTTAACAGTTACGAATATTATGGTCATAAATAAATAACACAAGTATGTTTCTTTGAATGAGAGCAAAAGATTTTGACCCACTCTTAGCCGCGAAATTGCTTTTTCAGCGATTATCAGCAACAAAATTGGCAAGAACTTAGTATTGGAATGAAATTGGTACTATAATTCAATTGATGAATTTAGGCCGATCGTTTTAAATATAGTGGACAAAAAGGGATGTTCTGCAAATGTGAAGGACTAATTTTGTGCACTTTGAAGATGTGATGGTAGACGGAAACAGGATTTTCAACGAAAGTTTTATGCTTCTTGTTTATTTTATTTTATTTTATTTTTAATAAGATCTGCGTCTTGCTTCTTGCTTCTTCCTATACTATAGATGATATCAAATTGTAGGCAAAGTTTATAGAAAGTTAAAAAGACAATGAAAAGAAAGTTGGGGAATTACTATTTGCACTTACTTTAGTTTGTTCCCCCAAATTTGCACATAATTCTCACTTTTCTCACCAAATTTCAATTTTGGATATATTGCATTTTTAACTTTTAGTTTTGTCCCACTTGAGTTAAATTTTGGATTAATTCCATTTTGCACCACACAACTTATACACGATTTTCAGTTTTTGGACACTTTGTACCATAAACTCTCAAATTCGTTCTATTTCAACCATTTTTTTGACACAGGCTAAAAAATTAATAGAATTTTTCCTTATGTACGGCAAATTCAGATAGATGTACAACAATGTTTTTGCGTATAAAAACAAAGATTCCGTTATGTGTTTTGATGGAGTTAAAAAATGTGCTAAAATGGGACAAATTTGAAAGTTGAAGGTGTAAAGTATTCAAAACTGAAATTCCAGTGCAAAATAAAAATTGAGTACACATAAGTTGAGTGTACAAAATAAAATTACTCCTTAAATTTTTAACAACATTATTAGAAATAAGTATGGGCACACTATGCACCCATAGCGTACCATATTAACGAAGATAGTTATGACTAATTTCACTTTACGCTCCTAACTTATGATCGATTTTTACTTTGCACTCTTAATTTAAAATTTTAGATACATTACACTCCGAAGTTCATATTTGTTTTACTTTGATCTAATTTTTAGAAGTGCTAAAAAATTGACGAATACAGTTCCTTTTTTGATGTGTGCTGTGTAGACCAGAACATTTGTTAATGTTGATGATAGTGTTAAAAATTAGATAAAATTGAAATAAATCTAAGTATTAGGGCTATAATATTTCCAAAATTAACATCTAGGATTCAAAGTAAAAATCAACTACAAGTTAAGAGTTATAAAGTGCAATTTGTCCACACTATTTATCACTGAATTAGCTTTACATTGCACAGGTGAATTATGGGAATGTTATCTAATTGCAGAAATTAATATTTTCATTCGTGAATTTTGAAAATTCACATAAATGGAAATAAAGGTGGATACAACTATATTTGTCTTCAAGGGAAAAAAATAGTGGATACTATTGTACAACTATTGTAGTAGGGGCAATTTTTTTTTTTTTTTAGTTGGCAGGGGCAACTTGACCCATAAGACGACCAATTTCTTATTAATTTGGTGATTCATACCACTATCATCGTCAAATATTTTCCCTCTCTTCCAGTACTGACGGATTCATAGTTACTTTGTGAAAGACTTCCTATGAAAGCTAACCAAATGTAATTTGTTTTAATGCCTTATAAATAAAAACACTGGAAAATATCATTTAGCTTCTCATTCTCCTAAATAGTTCGTTTTTCCTTTAACAACACTATTGATGACATTTTTTGTGGGCAATATCATTATTTGGTAGCGATGTTTTGCTTTTTCATTTATGTTCGTGATTCAGTGGGATGGTTGCAGAGACTCTTTAGGGTTATAAAAGTAAGTCTGTGATCAGCAGAGAAAGAAATAAGTGGTAATCATGAAAATCCCAAAACCAACTTGTGTGAAGCAATCTAGGGTTTGATCATGATGAACACAGGTATCTTTTAGGACTAAATCTGGGACTGCAAAAACAATCTTTGGGATCTAGTGCCAACCACATAAACACTATCAAGAATCTTTAAACTATGTTCATCATCACCCTCTTCCTAGCGCATAATATATAGACAAAATTGACATAAAAGAAATATTGTACACATGCAATTCAACCTGCCCAAATACTCATTTGTTCTTTTTCCACAAAATGATAAAATTACACATCACAAGGAAACACACGCACGCACACACAGTACACGCAGTATTCACCGTGGGAAAAAGATGGGGAGTGAGGGTATAATCATATTCAATGGGTTTCCTAACGTCAGTGTTTTATTCCCGGGATAGAATCGGCCAAACGAACTTTCTCATGAAGACCAGAAAAGAAACCGTATTTTATATATTATATATACTGGATGTACACAACTCAGGGTAACCGTTATGATTATTCCAAGGCCCTTTAGTCAACAAAATCCTAACAAACATTTCTTGAACAATATTAACATTCCTAACATCAAACCTTATTATACAAATTGTCTTACTACGTTGTCACACCAATAATTTACTCTGTACGTACTTAAAATTTTGTACTAGTATTAATTAATTAGTTAATTAATGTAGTAAATCCGTTACAATTTCACTAGCTAATCAATGCTAGCACGCTTGCTCATTATTCATTAATCACCAATTACCTCGTTGCTGAAGCACATGGGATCACCATTTCCGTTGCACCCAATGATGGAGGAGCTAGTAGCGGCAGTAGCCGATGCGGAACCAAAACCTTTGGTTGACCATGTTCCAGGCGGCGGAGGACAAGATGGATCTGCTACGGTTGGGGGATGATTAGCTTGGAGTTGGCGAATTTGCCGCTTCAAAAACTTAACATAGCGAATGGCTTCATCTAACATAGATGCCCGATAGTGTCCATTTTGGTTCCCCCTGGGACGAGTCTTTGAAGGATTCGGGTTTTTTCGCTAATTCTCTCACGGCGATGCCTTGCTGCGACACTTTGGGGATCGTCACTTATGCGTACATTACGCCTTTTTGGTTTCTGAATTGTAGTTGGATCAATGTCCACAGGTTGCATAGCTGCAATCTTGAACATCATCTCTTTCATGGCTCCTAGTTCTTCCTCAGGCTCCCCCTCTTCTTCCATTTGTTGATTATGATTATGATTATGATTTCCGATTTGTTCGCTGTTGAGAATGGTTGAAGCTGATACTTGTTGGCTTGAGGAAGGAGGGATGTGATGGTTTTGAAAGGCATAGTTAGGCCAAAAAGTATCGAAGGAAATGTGATCTTCCATAGCAATGGAAGGTTCCCAAGGAGTGCTTGTGAATTTTTGAGGGTTCATATCCATAAATTGAAGTTGATTTGCAAATACTAAAAACATAAAAAAAAAAAAAAAAAACCCTATTTTTATTTTCTAAAGAGGTTCCTTCACCTACATGAAGTATGGAAATTTAAAAAAAAGAAAGAAAAAAAAAAGAAAAAGAAAGCACTCTTCACTTTGGATATCCGATTTTCTGCAAGCTGGATATGAAGAATGGAAGTGAGAAATGGCTGGTGGAAATGGGAATGAGAACCTGTTTAAAGTTTCTTTTCGAGTCTTGGGAGCTTTTCAACCATTCTACTATAAGATTTATGAATCAGGGAGAGAGATGAAAAGGGCAAAACGTTAGGTGGGACCACAATGACTTTAGGTGATAAAGGGCTATGATTTTCTTTCTTTTCTGGAAGATGTACTACTTTGAGTTGAAGAAATGCATTTACTGAAGATCTGCAGGCTTTGTTTCATAGCTTAATCCTAGAGTTATCTTGGCTTTCCGCCCATCACCGTGCTCATATATTTGAAGGCCTTATTTATTTATTTATTTTTTTTTTTTTTTTTGGGGTTCCTACAAGATAAGATTTGAAATAATTAGCACTCTCTTAAACCCCAACAATAGTATTGACTGTGTCATAGTCCATAGATCATACTGTGAATGGTCTTTTTATGAATTTTGTCCTCTAGTAATTAATTAATTTTCGTATCAGTTGCTCAATTCAGTTCTAATATTGTATCTTACAGATAAATTTTTATAGACACAATGCACATCCCGATTTCCTCAGTCCTATCTTGTTATGTTATCATAAAACAAACACAACACATGTAAATATTAAGGAAAGCCTTACTCCAATTTACACTTACTAATTTGTACTTAATTTTTACTTTACATCTTATACTTATTTTTTAGATTATTACACATGAACTTTCAAATTTATATCATTTTAGTCCAATTTTAACATCGTTACTAAAGTTAATAGATGTTAAGTAAATGCATCCGCACGATTGTTTTGGAACATACTAAAACAATAGAAGTAACCATGATCTAATTCTACTTTGCATACTTAACTTATGATTAAAGAGACTTTGCACCATCAATTTTAAATTTTTGACACATTTCAAGTCACCCCGAACTCATTAGATACATCCACTTTGGTTTAATTTTTACTAGTATTAAAATTTTTTATGAATGTTCTACTTTAAATAAGTGACGTGTACCATTGAAAAATCCGTTGACTTTGGTAACGATTCTAAAAATAGATTGAAATGGATAAATCTAAGAGTTTAAGGTATATATATATATATATATATGTATATGTATATATATATTACTAAATAAGAATCACCTATAAATTAGGAGGTGCAAAGTGAAAGAAGCCCGTTTAAAAAAATGCTACGTTAGGGAATTAACAATGCTTTCTTCCCAAATGGTATTTTTCTCAACCACTAATTTTATTAAAAAAAAAAAAAAGATGAACTCACCACCCTTTTATTAAGGGTCTTCTTACTTTTGAGGAAAACTAGTGGCTTGGATGCTTACTCCCAATTATACTGTGAATATAGTATTTCCTGTCACTATAAAGAAAGATGAGGTATAAATCGACTCCGTATTAACTCATGGAAGAATCACTGTCTTCACTCTGACTTATAAGTTTTTTTCTAAACTCTCAGCTGTTCTCAACTTATTGCAATTTGAATACATATATTTATAGGGTTTTGTGTTTTCTGTTATATTTTTTAGTATTATACTTATATTATATCATCTAAATGATTGACATGTGTCATTTATTTAATATTTACTAAGTTAACACATATCACTCAATTAAAAGGTGTAACATAAATATAACACCAAAAGTGCAATAAAAAACCTAAAACCTATTTATAATCTAAAAAACTTCGCTAGAAACCCAACTAGATGAGAAATATATTATTATAGGAAACTAACATATAATACTAAATAACTTAAATAACTAAACTATTAAAATCTAACAAAAACGTAGTAACTTTTAACTTATAAGGGGTTTGATAGTTAAAAATAGTTTCCTAAAACCAAATTCTCTATAAAAGCATGTCCACATTATAAATCAACTCAGATAAAAAATTTAGTCCTCTGATTTTGTCTTTTTTGTCCACCCACGTCATATTCTTTTTTTTTTTTAATCAATTTATTAATCTTTATAAATGA